>OX577875.1:3333741-5733741 GCA_951213275.1 Idaea straminata | reverse complement strand
ATATAATATGTATTTTATTAAATATGCCGATCCTTTGGGAATATCGGGATAAAAAGTAGCCTATGTTACTCCCAATGAATCAATATATCCTCATACCAAGTTTCATCAAAATCGGTAAAGTACTTTAGGAGCATATTTGTTTCAAACAAATAAATCTATCCTCTTTATAATATTAGAGTAGATAAGACAAAAAAAAAATATACAAAATACAAATCGTAATTAAATCGAATATTTTCTTTTAAATATTTAAGTTTTTAAAAATACCTAAAATTATTATAATTTATTAGGTTAATTTAAAATTAATCACGCAAATTAAAATCTATATTTTTTGATAAGAATCAAATCAAATTATACAAACAAGAATAATTTACTTAAATTCTATGACAAGATTATTATTTTTTTTCTTATCTATACACGCGCCTAGATAAAAAAAAAGATATAAAAAAACCGTTAAAAAAGTTTTTTTGTCCTACAAGTGGGAATTATTGTCATTTTGTAATTAGAAGTAGTACCAGGCGATCATAACTAATAAGGGACTCACCTATAAAAAAACTAGGTCCACCCGTTCCTAAGAAAATCAGTGGTGCTGGTGACACACAGACAGACGGACAAGAGAGTGATCATAAGGGTTCCTTTTTACCTTTCGGGGTACGGAACCCTAAAGAAATATAAATAAAAACCGTTAAAACATTGATTTGTCTTCAATTTGTAAATAAAAGTACCAGGCGATCATAACCAACAAGGCACTTACCTAAACCAATTTTCTTCTTAATCTTCTTCAAGACCTTCATTTTCGATCCTTTCTTATCCTTAACGGGGGTAGTTTCGTGGTCCAAAGCCATTGGTGGCAGAACTAAAGTGGGTGGCGGATGAGAACGGGGGCAAGCGGGACAATGGCAAGGGGCCCTCTGCCTCACGTTCATACAATTATTAACACCCATCATTGCTTAACAAACTTAAATTTTCATAACACAAGCACACGTTAATTTATTTATTAGACGCGGAACGCGGGAGACGACCGCTCGCGGCGCGGTCTCGACGCGGAGTGACGTAGAATTGTGGTGATGCTTAGGGAGTGCTGCGCACGCAGCCCTTTCACCCTTCACGCGGCAAGGATCTTAATAACCATAGGCAAAAAATAAATTAATGCTTCCTAAAAATTATAAAGTCCAAATCCCGGTTATTTGGACTTTGAATTTTGAAATAGTAATGAAAAGTAGGTATAGGTTTTTTTTTAAGCTATTGCATGGCTTTTATCGCGGTCTTTGAGCACGGCGACCGAATCAAGAAATTCCGTAACGAAAATAAAACCTAACACTCCCCACTCCGCCTACCATGTAGCTCAGCCAAATTAACTAGAACACTTCCAATGAATCAATGTATCCTCATACCAAGTTTCATCAAAATCGGTCCAGCCGTTTCGGAGCCTATTCAATTCAAACAAAGAATCAAATCTTTCTTATAATAGATATATGAAGAATATTATATTTTCCCTCTTAATTATGAAAAATCATTTCTGTTTCAACCCCGTGTGAAATTTCAGACTCGTAGCTCTTGTAGAGCATCTCTAAGATGAAAGACAGAAGAAATAATACGTCCGATGAGGCTATATAAGCTAAAGGCCTTTTGCCTACCCTTTCGGGTATATAAAATAAGCTCTGAAGTGAACGTTCACTAAGATCATTGTCAGTGTTTCTCTGTCATTTCTCTAAGTGTGTGAGAGAGATGGATGAAGGGGTTTTTTTAAGGGTAGCTAATATTAGATGCAGCTAATTTTAGAGGTACAAAGGATGATTGTCTTTAGGTATTTAAGTGGTTGATACAAAAGATCTTAAAATTGAGCTTATACGATAACTAGCTGCGCCTAGCGGTTTACTTGCGTTAGTATCTATTTCAAAAATCATTTCGATTTTTCTACATACACAATAAATAAAGTACAAAATCAGTCCATTTTAGTTTTACCCTTTTTGAGGTCGAATTTTAATTTCCAGGCCTATTTTGTCAGTTTTTAGATATCTACAAGTACCAGGCAATCATAAAGAACCTAGAGTTAATGCTGTGTTCCATTAAGGAACCCTTGTGCAAAATTATTTGTTTCTAGACAGTGGTTTTTAGATATCTAAAAGTACCAGGCCATCATATATAACCAGAGTTCATGTTGTACTCTATTACGAAAACCCTGTGCAAAATTCCATGTTTCTTTCTAGACGCAGCTGTATTGGCTGTGTTTCAGGTTTTTATATATCTTAAAGGACTAGGCAATCATAAAGTACTAAGAGTTAATGCTGTGTTCTATTAAAAAACCCTTGTACAGTTTCCTAGACCCAGCGGTTTTTGCTATGCATCAGTCTTTAGATATCTAAAAGTACCAGGCAATCATAAAGTACCAAGAGTTAATCTTGTATTGCTTCTATCTTAGCTTCTAATGCCTCCTCCTTTTTCGAATTCGATTAAAACTAAATGAATTTCCAAAAATACCAACTGTCCCACCCAAAAATTAAAGGTCTATGAACTCCAAAAAAAAATCGAGAAAAAAAAACCACTTAATCGTGCCCAGATGACGCGAAATATGTGAAAAAATGCAGGCATGCGCGCGCGCATACGCCGTGCAAGGTGCGCTAACATCTGGCGGTCTCGAGCAATGTGGTACTTGATATTTTTAGCTAGACAAAGAAATACATATTTATTGGAGTTTTCTATTTGTATGGAGAGTTAATTTTTAATAAATACTAGCAAACCGCTCCGGCTTCGCACGGCTATATTATGCCTGTATTATACATATAAACCTTCCTCTTGAATCACTCTATCTATTAAAAAAACCGCATCAAAATCCGTTGCGTAGTTTCAAAGATTTAAGCATACAAAGGGACATAGGGACAGAGAAAGCGACTTTGTTTTATACTATACTAGCTGTGCCCCGCGGTTTCACCTGCGTAAGTCCCGATCCCGTGGGAATATCGAAAAAAATGTCCTATGTCCGTCTTATGATTGTAAGCTACCTCCCCACCAATTTTCAGCCAAATCGGTTTAGCCGTTCCCGAGTTATAAATGGTGTAACTAACACGACTTTCTTTTATATATATAGATAGTGATAAATATAGCAGGACATTCCACACATCGCCATCTAGCCCCAAGCTAAGTAACTACACCTGTGACAACTCATATACTACTTATATATACTTTTCTTTTGTAAATATATACTTACAATACATAGAAACAACCAGACCACAGACAAATATCTAAGCATAAATACTTGTCAGGCGGGAATCGAACCCGCAATCCTGTGTTTGGCAGCCCGCATGGTGACCATTGTGCCAACTGGGTCGTCAATAAATATTGTAGGACAATTTACATAGCGCCATCTAGCCGAAAATTAAGCAACTAGGCTTGTGTTAAAACCCTTTTACTAAGTCTCCACTGTTTCACTGTCTGTCTGTCACCGGGCTGTATCTCATGATGATAGCTAGACAGTTGAAATTTTCACAGATTATGTCGCCATAACAACAAATACTAAAAAAAAGAATTTTCCAAATCGGTCCAGGCGGTTTCGAGTAATCGGCGAACATAAATAATATATATATATATATATATATTGAGAACCTCCTCCTTTTTGAAGTCGGTTAAAAATACGCTTCGGCAGATAAAAATTGAAACGCTTTTGAGTTGCAATTCTGTTAATAACTCCAAAGAGCCTCGTCAGATCTTCACCAAATGGGACCACCCTTGAGGTAGACCCTTTCCAACAGAAAAAGATTCATCAAAATCGGTTGATAAACAAAGAAGATATGAACACATACAACCGAATTACCCTAGCCAGGGTCTCAGATTCTGGGGTGAGGTGGTAGACCCTGCCCTTTCTCTTCACCTTTCCCACACTTTTCCTCACACGCACCACCACTGGCAAATCCGCTCTCAGTCAACTTCGCTACCTACATCTACACTGACCTGACACATCGCCATTTACATCCATTTTACATCTCACTTGTCCCGAGAAATTATAAAGTGTAAATTTCTAATTGTTAAGTCGGTGTCCCGCGATACAGGCTCTGCCTCGTGCGGAAACCCAAGGGCATTTTAATATTTGTAAGCTTCTCTTGAATAAATATAATTATTATTATATTATTATAATTGAGAACCTACTATTTTTTTGAAGTCGGTTAAAAACAGAATACGGGACAATTCGTGCGCGAGTCCAACTCGCACTTGACCGGATTATTTACTTGAGTTTGTTTTGTAAAAAAAACACTAATGTACTCTGTCCAATTGCAAATCTGTCCAGCAAGGAATCTGTCCAGGTGCGAAATCTTTTAGAAAATCTAGCTTCCCGCCCATTGTTATTGATATAAAAATTAATTTGTTTTTTTTTAATCGTCGTAATGTTCAACAAAAAGTGCTAACGAATTACGTGAGTCACACATCCTGGGGGTTAACAATTAGTGCAATTAACTAACTGCTTTATTAACTAAATTGGGTTAAATTATACTTCCTAAGAAAACTGGTTGTTCATTAAATTAAGTTAGATTACTTTCTTCAAATATGACTACAAAGTCTATTTACTAATATAATAAAGAGGAAAGAATTGCATGTTTTTTTTGACGTGTTTACGTCTTATAAATCGATGAACACCGTGCTGTACTTACAGAAAAGTGTGACGTCATCGTCATGTTACGGGAACGTGAGCGTTATTCACAAGGTAACCATAGGAACGTGTTATCGTTGCTATGGTTACCTTCAATGTTTTCTTATGACGTTGTCACGTAAGATTATCGTCCGTAAACCGACTTTATATTGTTTGTAACGAATAGGTTCCGAAACTACTGGACCGATTTAGATGAAACTTGGTGTGAGAATACATTGATTCATTGGGAGTGTTATAGGCTATACGTTATACTTATATATGTTATACTTTTTATCCCGATATTCCCATGGGATCGGTAGTTAAACGTGAAACTGCAGAGCGCTGCTAGTTTGTTATATTCAGCAAATAATATATTCTGCAGTGAACGTCAGTAGAAGTACTGCTGTCATACAGATTTGCACTTAACTGAACCCATGTGCAAAATTAAAAAAATGTTTTGCACAGAGGTTTCTTAAGGGTTTGTAGGGCTTCTTAGGAACCCTGTGCAAATTCCATGTTTGTAGAGCCAGCGGTTTCTCCTGTGCATCAGTCTTTAGATTTTTAAAAGTACCAGGCAATTATGAAGAACCGTAATGTTGTGTTCTTTTATAATACACTAGCAGCGCTCCGCGGTTTCACCCGCGTAACTCCCGATCCCGTGGGAATATCAGGATAAAAAGTAGCCTATAGCCTTCCTCGATAAATGGACTATCCAACACAAATAATTTTTCAATTCGAACCAGTAGTTCCTGAGATTAGCGCGTTCAAACAAACAAACTCTTCAGCTTTATAATATTAGTAGTATAGATGAAGAAGCCCTGTGCAAAAAATTTCACGGCTGTAGAGCCAGCGGTTTCTGCTGTGCAGTCTTTAGATTTCTAAAAGTACCAGGCAATAATAAAGAACCAAGAGATAAAGTGTTCCTAGACCTAGATACAGCCGCTGTGTCTAGGATATCTTTTAAGTAGGAAGCATCAGATGCAAATGAACTGGAACAATACAACATTAACTCTAGGCTCTTTATGATCACCTGGTACTTTTAGAAATCTGAACAGCTGAAACCGGGTCCTAAAGACGTGAAGTTTTGCACAGAGGTTTCCACAAAGTTCAGTGCAAATATACAACTGCACAGCAGCACTTTCACGAATACTGCATTTACAGTTAATTATATAAAATATAACAGATGGACCTTACCTTAGAAAAAGAAAAGGTTTTTTTTTCTATCGCAAAATATGGCACGAGCCACCTTTCGTGCCACGGCCACGTGCCCTTTTGGTGAACTTTCTGTGCCCTATTATTATAAAAAAAACACCTTTCTAACATATGTCTCTAAGGGACAACTTGCTAAAGCAAATTCAACCTTAGAAGTCCTATTTTCCTTAGGGATAACGGGCCACAGCATTTCAAACCTTACGCCTTAAACGTTAAAATAGAATTTAATTTTAATAGAACAGAATCATGTTGACAATTTTGAAGAATATATCTGCCAAAGAAAATTGTCCTTTATTTTTTAGAAGTTAAAGTCCATATCAACTGTGTAGTTATTTTTGTCAATACCTTTGTGAGATGAAAGCCCTTTTCAAGGCGTTATTAACTTAAGTATAGAGAAAATAAAGTCGATTTTGCAATGTTTAAGTTTTTAGTCGGTCTTCAATTACGGTACCTTACAGCTGATGCATTGCAGCTTGAGAAATTATTGAAAGTTCATCTGGACCTATTTTTAAACTTAACTAGCTTACTCCCCCATTGTCGCATATTTTTCAATTAAATACAGACGTGTTCTTTACAATTTTTTCTATCTACTCAGCCAAATAGGATCAAAAACGATGCAGTATTTTCAGAGAAAAATCTAGGTACCAAAAAAGATAAAACAAACTAAAGCAGATTGTAATACAATTATAACTCTATCGTTGTTATGATTGCCTGGTATTTTAAAAATTAATGTTGCAATTTTGCACAGGGCTTTCAATGGTGTTAGGACTAACAAAGTTTTGGATATTCCCACGGGATCAGTCAGGATCTATGCGAGTGAAAACGTGGGAAACGCATACTTATTAAGCCTGGCTAGTAGCAAGATACCACTGTATTAGTTTCTGATCCCGTGGAATTTTCGAAAAAATCCAGTCTCAGCGGTCACTTACGGCACATGAGGAACCCCTGTGCAAAATTCCATGTTTCTAGAGCTAGAGTTTAGCTGTGCATGAATCTACAAATTTCTCAAATACCAGGCGATCATAAAGAAGATAGAGTTAATGTTTTATTATTGTTCCAGTTCACAAAAATATTGTTGTCTGTTGTGATTTTAGTTCCTGATAGTGTGGAATTTTTGAAAAAGTCCAAGAGTGTTTTATTATTGTTCGAGTTATCAACAAAATTGCAAAATATGGTTTTAGTTCGCATCTCATGGAATAAAAAAAAATCGTCTGAGATTTCACTTACGCAACTCCTGTGCAAAATTCCATGTTCTAGAGCTAGCAGTTAAGCTGTGCATGAATCTCCAAATTTCTCAAATACCAGGCGATCATAAAGAAGATAGAGGAAATGTTTTATTATTGTTCCAGTTATTAACAATCTTGTCATGTTACTCTTAGTTCCCGATGCTATAGAATTTTTGAAAAAATCCGTTTCAGCGTTCACTCACGATACATAAGGAACCCCTGTGCAAAATTCCATGGTTCTAGCAAAAGCGGTTTCTGCTGTGCATCAGTCTTCAAATATCTAAAATACCAGGCGATCATAAAGAACATAGAGTTACTTAATGTTTTATTATTGTTCCAGTTATCAACAATATTGCCATGTTATGGTATGTTCATGCGTCATCTGTTGAGGCACGCGACATGAAATCCGAACCGAGAAGCCATGAAAAATTATAACTTAGCAAACTGTGTTAGCAAAAAATGGGACAAAATGTAATTGGAATTTTAATCAGATTATTATTAAGTAGGGCCGTAATCTTAAACGTTTGAGCCTAATCTTAATCAGCGCTCACCATTTCCCTTTTTCCATTTGCAATTAAGTAGGTAAATTAATAAATAGTTTTTGATTTTACAAAATAAAAAACATATCTATACACATAAAAGGACAAATTACCAGGTACTCATACAACTAGTAGAAGTTTTAACTATGAAAGTACCAGGCACTCAGAGTAGTAGAAGTTTTTTTTAACTAAGACATAGTACCAGCCAGTCATAGAAGTAGAAGTTATATAGAGTACTAGGCACTCATAGAAGTAGAAGGAGTTTTAATTAAGATAAAGTACCAGGCACTCATAGAAGTAGAAGAAGTTTCAACTTAGACATAGTACCAGACACTCATAGAAAAAAGTTTCAACTAAGAAAAAGTACCAGACACTTATATGTAGAAGTAGAAGGAGTTTCAACTAAGACAAAGTACCAAGCACTCATAAGTTTCAACTAAGACTAAGTACCAGGCACTCATAGAAGTAGAATAACTTGCAACTAACCTAAACTACCAGCCCTTCATACAAAACAAAGTACCAGGGACTCATAAAACTAAAATAGAGCTAAATCTAGAATATTTAACCAACACAAAGTACACCAGTAGCTCATAATACTAGAAGTGTTCCATTCGTCCTGAATCAACAACTTGTTCGAAAAGTAAGTACTAGAAGATCATAAATTACGTGGAGTTCTTTAGTTCCAAAATAGTCAGTCATCAAGGTACCTACCATAACTATTTATTTATGCTTCCTTAGTACTTTACTGAAGGAAAGTACTTCTAAAATCTTAATAACGCAAAAACTACTAAACCGATTGCAACAAAATTTTGTAAGTAGATAGCTGGAGTTCAAACTTAACGCTTAAGTTACTTTTTATCATGATATTCCCACGGGATCGGGAATCACGCGGGTAAAAATGCGGGCGCAATTATAGGCAACTAGCGACCAGCTCCGGCTTATTTTTTAATTTACATGTATTTATACACATAAACCTTCCTCTTGAATCACTCTATCTAATTAAAAAACCGCATCAAAATCCGTTGCGTGGTTTTAAAGATAATATATTATTTACCTATCAACCTTTTCCGTTCTCACGGCTACAAATAAATATCAGCTGATCCCAAAATCTCAGCTGATTTAAAAAAATACAGGTAACAAACCTCTTTGCTCAAGTACGATAGAAAAGTCATCAATTGTAAAGTAAACTTAATTCAAACATAATAAAATCGAAAATCGATTGACAAAAAAAAGAAGAAATTTCAGTAAATAATTATTGCAAAAAGGTAAAAAAATATGTTTTTGGAAGATTTGTTTTATCCAGTTGACATAAAGTTCAAATTCGTTTGTACCAAAGAGGTCCATTTGCGTACTGGCCATTGTACAATTCGCAATGCACGTGTGCATTCTCAATTCAAATTTTTCAAAAAAATAACAGGTAGAGTTGCGTCAGCTGATCGTCAGCTGTTCGTATTAATAAATTCTTTAGAAAAAATGAACTCTATGCCATAGATTATAAAGGTTAGTAGTCTATGGCATATTTTTTTTAATTTAAAGGGCATAGGGATAATTTCTATATGGCCATTGAAAAGTAGAGTTAAATTATCAAGACAAAGGTAATGGCTATGTGTTTGATATTTAGGCTTGTGTTATGGTGGCTGGATAATGGATAGAATACTTATATACCTATATTTTTATGTAAATCTATACTTATATTATAAAGCTGAAGAGTTTGTTTGTTTGAACGCGCTAATCTCAGGAACTACTGGTTCGAATTGAAAAATTCTTTTTGTGCTGGATAGTCCATTTATCGAGGAAGGCTATAGGCTACTTTTCGTATTGATATTCCCACGGGATCGAGAATTACGCAGGTGAAACTGCGGAGCGCAGCTAGTGCAAGTCCCGATCTCGTGGGAATATCGGGATAAAAAGCATATGTGTTAATCATAGGTGTTAATCAAGGTATCCAGCTATCTACATACCACGTTTGATTGCAATCGGTTCAGTCGTTTTTGAGTGAACAAACATACACATATTATACTAACAAAAAACTTTCACTTCACTAAATAGTATAAAACAAAGTCACTGAGGAGGCTCACAGCTAAGCGAAGCTCGCTGATCGTTTACGGTCGTGCGGGTTAAGCGACCCCTGGCGCGGACATTACTTCGATGGGTGACCAATTAGTAGTGTGGCAAAAATGTATTTTCGTGTGCCCCTCCGTGCTTCGGAAGGCACGTTAAGCCGTCGGTCCCGGTTGCTACCTCTAGTAGCAGTCGTTAGGTCAAGTTAGAGGCTTTAAGGCGATCTGAAAACTCTAACAATAGGTGAGCCACACCACTATACGAGAAGAAGAAGAACAAAGTCGCTTTCCACTGTCTGTCCATATGTGTGCTTGGATCTTTAAAACTACGCAACAGATTTTGTACATCAAAAGTTTTTTTAATACCAGTTGGCCAGTTGGCACAATGGTCATCATGCCGGACTGCCAAACACAGGGTTGCGGGTATTTATGCTTAGATATTTGTCTGTGGTCTGGTTGATTCTATGAATTACTAGCTACGCCCCGCGGTTTAACCCGCGTAATAATTTTCAGCGCAACTTTCTTAATTTTTTATTTCATAAGAACCTTCTCCTGATAAAAAAAAACAGACCAAAAAAAGAATTGGCCAAATTGGTCCAGGCGTTGTTGAGTTATGCGCAACACATTTTGCGATTCATTTTTATATTATAAGATAAGTATATATTAACAAAAGAAAAGTATATAAATAGTATATGAGTTGTCTAGCACCCATAACACAAGTGTAGTTACTTAGCTTGGGGCTAGATGGCGATGTGTGGAATGTCCTGTAATATTTATATATTTGTCTGTAGATTTGTACTTCACTATACAAAGTTTACAAAAACAATAAACGAATATTACAAAACTCAAACATTAAAGTTTGTACACATTTAGTAACGAGGAAACAAGATTCCGTTATCAATTAAAACGAATTATCATCAATTAAATACTAATTAATGCTATGTTTTTGATAATGCAGTTCGGGTATTTATGCTTTATTTTAACGCGATGTTAAGGAAGACTCCACTGTCTGTCTGTCACCAGGCTGTATCTCATGAACCGTGATAGCTAGACAGTTGAAATTTTCACAGATTATGTATTTCTGTTGCCGCTATAACAACAAATACTAGAAAACAGAATATAATAGCGCAGAACCCTTCGTGCGCGAGTCCGAATCGCACTTGACCCGGTTTTGTTATTATGTTTCTTAAGATGCTAATTCTGGAGTTATTGGACTAATTGCAATTAGGCTAAAACTCAAATTAGTAGGTAAATATATAATTAATATTACAGGACATTCCACACATCGCCATCTAGCCCCAAGCTAAGTAACTACACTTGTGTTATGGGTGCTAGACAACTCATATACTACTTATATACTTTTCTTTTGTAAATATATACTTATAATACATAGAAACAACCAGACCACAGACAAATATCTAAGCATAAATACTTGTCTGAGGCGGGAATCGAAACCGCAACCCACTAGGTCGTCATATATGGCAAGAAGGCTAAGGCATCGCAGAAATATGACTACTTCACAAGGGCGTCACAGATGAAATAAATTTGAGAAGCCCTACGCCAAACAATGTCAGCTTTACCTCTTAGCAACAGTGTGCAAACATGCTGGCAGTCATATTTGCTCTGGCAAAAGATAATAGAAGGGATATTATTTTTACTTATATGTAATCGTTACGTTACAATCGCTCCAACTACAAATATTAGCAAAGTCACTGTTTATAGTCGCAATACCTTCATTTAAGGCCAGGTGCTAATAAAGCTACCAAAATCGACCTTTGTTTTAAGCAACTCTAAGTAATCAAATACTCTTTTTTTTGTTATTTGGATATAAATGGATATTGTAGTTTAATAACCATATTTTTGTTTATTGTGGTTGAAAACATGATATGAACAACTTCGTTCGATAAAAAAAAATGTTAGAAACAGAGAATTATTAGATCGTTTATCGGGTTTTATTCAAAAATAGTTAACGTTTGTTTCTAAAAATGAATCAAATGATAGGTTTTGACCTCTAGGAACTATATTTGTGGATAATTATGCTAAAATGTTTTGCATATCGATCAAATATAACAGTTAGCACGCAGCACGCTACGTTTTTGAGAGCGCGGGCTAAGGTAATTTGAATACCTACATACGGTACTGGAAGAGCGCCTTAACTGTTGCAATTTGAAGATCGTCTGCATAGAGATGGTAGAAGGAAGTAAGGTAAGGAAGTGATAGAACTAATGAAAATAGAAATAAAAGGGGAGAAAGAACACCGCCCTGGAGTACACCAGCAGACACATCGCACCAGGATGAGTAGGTGTCTTCGACACGTATTCGCTGCCGGCGATAATAACCTAGTTATCGATTACCTACTTATACTTGTATACAGGCTGTTTTCCGCCATTGAACCCTTTTTAATTGGGTCCTTTTTGCGTGAGGATGGAGTAGGCTTGCCCAGCACCTACTACCTTCTCAGCTTAGTCGACCATGTCCAGAAGAGAGCACTTGTCAATACTTCTGGAGCCAACTAAGCCGCGGGTTTCATCACGATGTTTTCCTTCACCGTAAGAGCAATGTCAATTAGCGCACATAAATTTTTCTTAAGAAAAATACATTGGTGCACGGCCGGCCGGGATTCGAACCCACGACCTTCAGAATGAAAGTCGAGGTATCTACTACTAAGCCAACACCGCTCTTATCGAGTACCTATTTATGTGATGAATGAAAGTGTCATGACAAACCAATATGGGTTTTTGGCACTCCTAAAAATAAGCAATGTAAACACTTTATGATAAAGTACCTGGATGACCGAGCTTTGCTCGGTATTTATTATTTTTTTTTACTTAGTCTAATTTCAAAGCAAACCCTCATTGACTTCGTGATACTTAACAACGCCATTTGCTGGAATAACTTTATTGCTCACAAAAAATAGTATTAGTAGTTCGCCAATAGATGTCAGGAAGAGACATATTTAAAGTTATATTTTTTTTATTGTTAAAAAAAAAGTAAGTTTCGATAAAACACGAATAAAATGACATTTTCTAAAAATGATTCCTAGCTAGATCGATTTATCGCCCCCGAAATTTGGTATATAGGGGGGTTTCCCCTATATACCAAATTTCATGAAAATCGTTAGAGCCGATTCCGAGATTCCAATTATATATATATACAGGAATTGCTCATTTAAAGATATAAAATAAATAAACTATATTTGGTTTTTGCAACTGTTCCGACCAATGTAAAAAAAGTTTACACATTAAAATTAAACCACAAACAAACAATAAGTACTCAACAATGTTAATATAAACATGGATTCCAATTCACTTTGTCAGGCAGCAGTTATAAAAGTTTACAAAATATAGCTAATAATATAGTAAATAATCATTACAACGTTCTACATATTTGTATAATATTATGATTGCGAGTTTGATTCCTGTCTGAATAAATATCTGTGCATAATTATTTGTTTACTAACTGCACCCCGCAGTTTTACCCGCTTAAGTACCAATAGTTCCTGAGATTAGCGTATTCAAACAAACTCTTCCCCCCATATTCCAAAACGGGGTTTAAGGATAGTCCAAGATGTGTTTTTAAACCTTAGATTTACATACAGATTTACTCGTGAACTATAGTCTAAACATTATCCCCATATAATCTATAGGGAAAGTGTTTAGACTATAGTTCCCTATGTAATCTATAGGGATAGTGTTTAATTATAATTCACGAGTAAATCTGTGTCTAAATCTGAGGTTTAAATCCACATCTCGGACTATCCGAAAACCTCATTTTGGGTTCAGCTTTATAATATTCTAGCTGCGTCCCCCGGTTTCAACCACGTCAGTCCCGATCTCATGGGAATATCAAAATAAAAAGTAGCGAGCCTTCCTCGATAAATGGACTATCCAACACAAAAAGAATTTTACAATTCGAACCAGTAGTTCCTGAGATTAGGGCGTTCAAACAAACAAACTCTTCAGCTTTATAATATTAGTATAGATATTTATGCACACAGATATTTCTCTCTGGTCTATGTGTATTTGTATGTATATTAAGTAGTATAGGTATTTATAAAAGAAAAGTCCCAATATAAGTTGTTTGGGATTTGGGATAGTTTTAAATGCCTAATACAGACGATTATTGGGCAAAATATTTTCTAGAAGCGCATTTGGATTTTTAACTATATTATAGCATTTTTATATTATACAAGGTTTTTTAAGCCCCTTATAATACTTACACATAAAATGTGTGTAAATCGTGTTACTATAAAAATATACTAAGTATAGGATAGTTTATTTTCACTTATATTTTGATATTATTTATATGTTAACAAACACAAAAATTCTCGAAACGCATTATCATAATCGGACTACTGTATACACTTACCAGGCATCGCTGAGCCGGACTGCCCCATTTTCTGCGGTTTTCTTTCACACCTCTCACCAATAGATTCGTAGTTATTTCCTCTATTTAGCGTCTTCACATCATAGTTTCTATCACAAACACTTCGTTACATTACTCTAGTTGAACTCTGAACTGTATAAACTATAATAATCTATAAAATAACTTATTAGAATTGATCGCACCGTGCAAAAATTCAACTATTTTCCACTTAGAATCTTATAAGTTTGGCGGTATGATTGGTTTTAATCAATTCGCGATAATATCGTAGGTATTATTGTAGTTATTATATTGTTATTAACACGTTTAATTGCTTTATTTTACTAAAAATATATTAGAAAATGCGCTAGGATATTTTTTGCACCGTGCTTGTTCGAAGTACTTTGACAGTGACAGTGACGTTTGTTTGACATTGATCGATGTGATGTGATTTTGGTAGTTTTTTCGGAAATTACCGGTTTCTAGGCGGGTGATTGGTTTACCGATTTTTGGTTGGTAGAAAAATACATTCAATTACTGGTAACTCATAAACCATAGACTATAGATTAAAAACAAAATGTCAGTTTGATTTGAAAATTGGCTGTTTTTGTTGTAATTTGGAGTTTTAATTCGTGATTTCCTGAGAGGTACGAAGTTAAAAATGGACAGCAGAGTGAATACATTCTCTTTGATGGATAAAAACGCCGAGAAGGAGAGATTGCGTAAAGAAATAAAGTACTTCACGAACAGAATCCAGAGTTTTCACAGTGAAACCAAATCTAAACTTTATTTGGAAAGGTACGTCTTGATAAAAACACAGTTTCTCGCCAGCCATGGATGCTTAATTAAGAAATAACTATCTAATGATACTTAACAGGCTCTGTCTACACTAAATTCATATTTTTTTATACTCAGAAATCTTCTCAATTCTTTCAGTTCAGACTCCGAAGATGATCTGCCAACCTTCCGGACCCCAGGACCTTTAATATCAGAGCTTAGGACCACAGAATCAGCTCTACAGACCTCATTGCAAGCTACACAAGAGTTGACCAGCCTCAATGTCTTACAGTACGAGATCAATGTTATGGTCGATCCTCCAAAGATAAAACGGTATGTACTCTCTTATGGTTATGTGTTCCTGGTAGTTTGATGTGAAATTTCTAGGTAATAAGAAGAAAATAAAGGTACTTTGTCCATGTAAGAGTGTCCAAAGTTTGGGTAATGTTGAGATATCGAGCAGTTTTGGTACAAATAAAAACCGGAAAAGTGCAAGTTGGTGTCATGCTCAAAGGGTTCTGTCCCATATTCAATATTTGTTGTTATAGCGGCAACAGAAATACATAATCTGTGAAAATTTCAACTGTCTAGCTATCACGGTTCATGAGATACAGCCCGGTGACGGACAGACAGATGGACAGTGGAGTCTTAGTAAAAGTGTTCAGTTTTTACCCTTTTTTGTACTAAACTCTACAAAGGACTCTTGTCCATCCATGAATGTTGGAATGAATCTGGCACTGAATCGAGGAGTTTTGTTTAAAAAAAAAATCATAATTGTACATTCTTTCACTTTCCTCACATATTATGTTCATTGACATAAATTTCATAAAGTTGCACCAAAATGATGCAATGCAACAAGCAATAACACTAAATCCCACTAAAATGAATTTCATTATGTATTTCGGTTCCAGCGGTAAGCCAATCACAGAGCCCGGAATATGGCGCGAAGTTGTAACTGAATGTAGAATAGACGCCATTCCATTTTCAATGACTTTCTGCACTCATCAAAGTGTAAGTTACATTATATATTATAACTCTACATTATTTATGATTACCTGGTACCCTGAAAAGTGTTCTCACAAAAGATAGGAAGAACCAGAAGTCAAAATATCTACTGGAATAATACAAGATGAACTCTTGGTACTTTATGATTGCCTGGTACTTTTAGATATTTTAAGACTGATGCACAGCAGAGACCCCTGGCTCTAGAAGCGCAGGAACCCCTGTGCAAAATTCCATGTTTCTAAAACTAGCAGTCTTGGCTTTGCATCAATATTTCTAAAAGTTCTTTAACTCTATCTAATATTCTTTATGATCGCCTGGTACTTTTAGAAATCTAAAGACTGATGTACAGCAGAAACCGATGGCTCTACAAACATGGAATTTGCACAGGGGTTCCCTATGATTACTAAGAAGGCCTACAAACTCCTAAGAAACCCCTGTGCAAAACAGGTTTCTAGATACACATAATAAAAAGTTCATTTATTCCATTTCCAGACTAAGAAATTCGCACCAATTTTGTACCGTAATCTGTCTGTGTTACCAGTTAAAAAAGTACATGAAGTTGAATTAGACCAATCAGTATTGCCAGATGTAACGCGACCGAGCGACGCTATAGAGGTAAAGCATCATTTTAGTTTTCTACTAATAAATGCAATTTGTATATTTGTGTGTGTATGGATTCATGGAAACAATACTGAGGCCACTTTTTGTCTTGATATTTCCAAGCGGGTGAAACCACAGAGCACTGCTAGTAAGTTAAAATCTATACTAATATTATAAAGCTGAAGAGTTTGTTTGAATGCGGTAATCTAAAAAACTACTGGTTCAAATTGAAATTTTTTTTATGTGTTGCATAGTCCATTTTTCAAGGAGGGCTATAGGCTACTTTTTATCCCGATATTCCCACGGGATCGGGAGTTAAGCGGGTGAAACCGCGGAGCGCTGCTAGTACTATAGTAAATTTCATCAGCGCCATCTATTTCCAAACGAAGTAAAACTTGAAATCAGTAATTTTTTTGCAGGTATTAAAAAGTTTTGCAATTGCATTCCGCTCGCGTCGGACTTCGCTCGCTCATTTGGCAAACAAATATACAAATATAGAACTGGAACAGGCTGTAAGTATAGATGGAACAACTTCTTCGTTATTTATGAGCGCCTGGTACTTGTTACACGAACTTAGCTTAGTATATGTCCCACTGTTGGGCGAAACCTCCTCCGAAAAAATGAAAAGAATAAATAAAACAACTCTCTCGTTATTTATGAGCGCCTGGTACTTATTATAATGAACTTAGCTTATTATGTCCCACTGTTGGGCCGGAGCACGGCCATAAAAATGAAAAGATAACTAAAACAATTCTCCTTGTTATTTATGAGCGCCTGGTACATAAGATGTAAACTTAGCCCATTAATTGGTCCCACTGTTGGACAGAACCCAGGTTTTAATGAAAGTAAAGAGGTGACAACTTTACCAACCTATTAGAAGATTTGGAAGCAATGAAAAAAGTTCATGTTAGACGGATCATACAGTAGATTTAGTGATATTTACTTTGCAAAAAAAGGAATAAAAATAAAAAATGTCAAAGCCAAAAAAGTGCAAAAAGATCTCTGAATTTTTACAGTGGATGCCTTATTAGCTCATCCTAAGCCACAACTTAAGAACTCAATTTTGCAAAATACCAGGCGCACATAATAAGCAAAAAAAACTCCATTGTTCAATACTCATAGAAGTTATCCTATTATGTACCTCCCTATTATACCAGGAAAACATAAGTCACAAAGAGATCTTTTTTTCTAGCCTGAAGGTGGTTTTTTATTAAAATGTGGTTCAATTTTGGCGATAACTTGGCGATTGGAAAACAAATGGACACCATTAACGCCATTTCACCATAAAATGAAATTCGACTTGGATTATATGGGTAAGTTGCAACATCTATCAAAACAATACAACATACTCTCGGTTCTTTATGTTTGCCTGGTACTTTTAAAAATCTAGAGACTGATGCACAGCAGAAACCGCTGACTGTAGAAACATGAAATTTTGCACATTGGGTGCCTTACGTTTTGCTCAGCACTTGCACATATTAATTTAGAAAATTCCTAAAGAAAAGAAAAAAATCAGTATTTTTTAAATCTGAAATTGATATTTTTAAGTGTTCGTTACTATGTTTCATAAAAATCGGTTTAAAAATTATGAGCATTTTACATTATGTGAAACTTTTTTAGAGTAAGTAAATATAACTTGTATTTTTAAATTACAGAGGAAGACCAATTAAAAATAATAAAGCAGGCTCACAAGAAAATATCCGATCCTACCATTAACACAGACGAACGGACACTCTTATTAGCTAAAATTATATCTACATGTCTCGAATTAAAAGCTACACACGATGGAAGTATGGAATCGGAAGCAGAATCTGTTAAAAGAACCGATAGAACTATTATTGAAGATGCCCCAGATGATAACTTAATCATAGAACATGAAAATCAAAATAATTTAAACAAAAATAATGTTAATCATGAAGAAGATATCAATATAGAGGGAGATAGAGATATAAGAGATGCTAACAGAGAAAGGGAGAAGGAATTAATGGCACCTCCAAAGTCTTTGCCAAAGAAATCTAAACCTAAAGGCAAAGAAAATAAACTTGATAATCGAAAATCAGTTAAAAGAGCAGCTGATGAAACAGCTGAAGTTGACAAACCTAAAAAAGCGAAAAGTGCTGGAAATAATGTTGTTAACGAAAACTCTGAAGTCACTAAAGAAATTGCGAGAACAAAAGATAGAAATTCAACACAAAATAAACATAAATCTGTTGATAATCAAGTAAAAAATGCTAAAAACATTAGTAAAAATGCTGAAAATGACGATAATATAACTAAAAAACAGAATGTTGAAGCTAAAAATGATAAAACTCGTCCCAATACTCCAGGAAATAGCAAACAAAATGCTAATAAACAAATAAAAAGTAAAGTTAGCATACAAAGCGAGGGAAGTCAACCGAAGAAAGCTAAAATAGATGAAAATCAAGTAATCGAGAAATATATTAATAAAAATCCAGCTCAAAAAACAAATATGGTTGATAAAATTAATGAAAATAATAAAAACAATGATGTGATTCAAGCTAAAGTTGCTAAAAAATCTCAAACGGCTGCAACTAAACAAATAACAGACCTAAATAAACAAAAAAACACGCAAACTACTAAAGAATCAAAAACTAAAGATAATAAGCAAATAGCTCCTAAAAATATTGCTAAAACTATAGTTAAAACAAAAAATCAAGTCAAAACTATAACTGTCTCACAAAAACCTACCAAACCTACCACAGTTATTGAAAAATCTACTAAAACAGCCACAGTTTCTGTAAAAACAACTAATTCTTCCACAGTTCCAGTGAAAACTACCAAATCTAACCCAAACATGGCAAAAACTAGCGAAAATCTACCAAAAACAAACCCAAAAAATACTAAATTAGTTAAAAATCCATCGGCTGGCCCGAGTACATCAAAATCCACTGATAATCTACAGAAAAACACAAATAAACAAATAAATATTGGAAATAATAAAAAGTCCGATCTTAATAAAGTTTCAGACATTCTAAAAAACAATTTAAACGCCAAAAACATTCAGAAAGTGCAAAAAATCTCTACAAATGATCCCAAAAAACAAACTCTTAATAAAAATTCAAATGTTGTCATCGCAAAAAATGTTAATAGACCTAAATTATCTATCAAATCACATTCGAATCCTGCAAAAATTAAGAAAGTTGGCAGCATTGGCGATAAAAATACTAGAGCTGTTACTCAAAATGGTTTACTTTCTAAAATACCACAGAAAAAGTATATGGCAAATTCAACTCCAGCAAATTTCATGTGGGTTAGTCCAAGTAAGTAAAAATGACTTTTTTTTCT
Organism: Idaea straminata; assembly: GCA_951213275.1. Lineage (NCBI taxonomy): Eukaryota > Metazoa > Arthropoda > Insecta > Lepidoptera > Geometridae > Idaea > Idaea straminata. Next base: position 5,714,036 of record OX577875.1, on the reverse strand, counting down.
ATTTTATGGCTTCGCACGGTTTGTGCATTTAGCCAGTGTCAAGTTATATTTTGCATCAAATTATGACCCGATTTTTCATAAATCGGGCCTAAAGTGTTTCAAAACAGTCAAAGTCGTCATAGTCCGTCAAGTCAGGGGCTATAGTAAAGCGGTGGCAAGTTTACCATAACCTTAATAGGAGATTTGGAGGCAACGAGAAAACTTCATGTTTTACACTGATTTTTACTTTCACTACACTTGTGCACATTCACAGAACTAAATTGAATAACATTACACCAGAATTATACAATTCAACTCGGGTTACAACTAAATTTCATGAAAATAAAACTGCAGCACGTCATGTTGTTAACTCGTTCCCGCCAAAACTCGTAAAAATGACTTGTTTTTAATTTGTACTTGAATACAGGCTGTTTTTCCGCGACCAAGAGCCGTATTTTTGAATCGTTCGTCCCACGTCGATCGCTCGATTTCTACTGATATTCATTCGACATCGTAAATTCGCTATTTTTTAATCGCTCGATCGTAACAGATAGGCGAGTGGTGGAATAAACGTTAAACATTCGGAAACGATCTTCGAAAAATATTGGAACGCAGTTCATTATGGCGCGTTGCGAAAGGGGGCTAGACGGAAAAAATTAAGACCAAAAGTTGTAACGACACTTTTTGATTTTATTACAATTCCTTCACTAATTAATCGAAAGAAACTTCGTTACATCCGGGTGTCCCTTGACACCTCTCAAGTTTTTTTTATATCTTTCGGAATTCTTTCGTATGTTTCTCGGTAATTATCGATTTTCAATTTTTTTGCGTAAAACGAATAAATATTTACATTTCAAATTGCAAAGACGAACGATTCAAAAATACAGAAAATTAGTGTCATACGACTTGGAAGGGGTATGTGTCGTAAGTGAGTCCTGAGCAGGATTTTTTGGAAATTCCCGTGGGATCAGGATCTACGAGTATCATAGTGAACCAACAAATAGTAACAATTCATCTATTTCAGGAAACCGACCTTCAACGACATCGGATACTAATTTGGTCAGCACAAACATACCACGTAAGTATGCTATTAAATAACAACAAACAAAAAAAACTAAATCAAAATCGGTTCATCCGTTCGGGAGCTACGATGCCACAGACAGACACACAGACACGTCAAACTTATAACACCCCGTTTTTGCGTCGGGGGTTAAAAATAATGATGAGCTTAAACACAATTAGAAAAAATACTACCTCTGCCCCGCGGTTTCACCCGCGTAAGTCCCAATCCCGTGGGAATATCGGGATAAAAAGTAGCCCATGTCACTGTCATTGAATCAATGTACCCACATACCAAATTTCATCGAAATCGGTTCAGTAGTTTCGGAGCCTATTCAATGCAAGCAATCAAAACGCTAATAATTTCCCCCGTTTTTAGAACATTTTTCACTGATTCTTCGCTCCTATTGGTCGCAGCTTGATGTCATATAACCTAAAGCCTTCCTCGATAAATGGACTACCCAATTCAAAACGAATTTTCAATTCGAACCAGTAGTTCCTGAGATTAGCGCGTTCAAACAAACAAACTCTTCAGGTTTATAATATTAGTATAGATAATAAAATTCTCTGTTTTTCTAGTTTACAATGAAATTGATAGTACTAGTGAACTAGATGTGGAAAAAATATAAGAATTTAAAGTGACTTGTTTTACATTTTCTTCATCAGCATCTGACGCCATTACACATATAGGAACTTCAAGAACCGAACCTCCTTGAAAACAAGTCATTTTTGTTCGAAGTTTTGCCATTATTCTTTGTGTACTAGGCTTGTAATATGGTACCAGACAATGGATAGCTGAATATTCCGTGACTGCTCTTAAACTCTTAACTATGTTTCATTAAATTTTGAACGTTTCCTTTTTTTTAAGATTAAAAATATCTAAACATTAGATATGTTTTTTTTTCAGGATTGAAAAAAGCAACGTCGAAAATAAATTGAATAAAACAAAAGAAATAATTTGTACTCTATAAGTTTGATGAAATTATGTTTTAATTATGTTCTTAATATTATGTTTTTGTAATTATTGTATGCATTAAAATAAAAATAATGAATATTAGGAATCTATTGTTTTATTTATGTACTTTTCTACTGTGCCCTGCGTTCTCAAAACAGTTGAAGCATCGAAGCAAATCAACTGAAAAACACCAACATTAACTCTTGGTACTTCATGTTCGCCTGGTACTTTTAGAAATCCAAAGACTGATCACAGACACAACTGCTGGGTCTAGGATACGTGAAATTCGCATTATTGTTAAAAGTCTTTTTACAAAATATGAACTCTTGGTACTTTATGATTGCCTGGTACTTTTAGAAATCCAATGACTGATCACAGATGTAACTGCTGGGTCCTAGGAAACGTGAAATTCGAATTATTGTTAAAAGTCTTTTCAAAAAACATTAACTCTTGGTACTTTATGATCGCCTGGTACTTTTAGAAATCCAAAGACTGATCACAGATGTAACTGGTGGGTCTAGGAAACGTGAAATTTGCATTTTCCTTATGAGTGTTATACAAAACATTAACTCTTGGTACTTTATGATTGCCTGGTACTTTTAGAAATCCAATGACTGATCACAGACGCATCTGCTGGGTCTTGCATTTTCCATATGAGTGTTCATACAAAACATGAACACTCGGTACTTTATTATTGCCTGGTACTTTTAGAAATCCAATGATCACGATCACAGACGCAACTGTTAGGTCTGGCAACGTGAAATTTGCATTTTCCTTATGAGTGTTTGTACAAAACATGAACTCTTGGTATTTTATGATTGCCTGGTACTTTTAGAAATTCAATGGCTGATTCACAAACCTGCTAGGTCTGGCAACATGAAATTTGCATTTTCCTTGAATGTTTAATGTTGCCTGGTAGTTTTAGAAATTCAATGACTGATCACAGATGTAACTAACTGCTAGGTCTGCCAACGTGAATGTGCATTTTCCCTAAGAGTGTTTATACAAACCATGAACTCTTGGTACTTTATGATTGCCTGGTACTTTTAGAAATCCAATGACTGATCACAGACGTAACTTGCTGGGTCTAGGAAATGTGAAATTCGAATTATTGTTAAAAGTCTTTTCAAAAAACATTAACTCTTGGTACTTTATGATCGCCTGGTACTTTTAGCAATATAAAGACTGCACAGCAGAAAACCACTGGCTCTCTAGAAAAGTAGAAACGTGAAAATTTGGTTCCCTAGATTCCTAAGCAGGGATTTTTGGACATTCCCAAGGAATTAAGATCCTAAATAACACAGTGTTTTAAGAAATTCGTTTATTTGTCAAAATTAAAGTACAAAGTAAACTTAAAATTTAATATTACGTACTAAAACATTAATCAAAATAAGTATAAAAAGTCTTAAGATGAAAGGGTACCGGCACTCTCTCCATACAAACGCAGTCGACTGTTTCCTCCATGGATAATGGACACTAGCACAAATAATTTTGGGCCATAAAACCATACCATGCCTATGCCTGTTTTTTTTTTCAATTTTTAATTATCATAGAAATTAAGATTTAATAAACAAAAATATAAAAAATACGAAACCTAGGGGCATGGTCATGGCAGTTATAAGTTTTATGCACCAAAAATATTAGCTCTATTGTCATTATCCAGGGAGAAAACAGTCGACTACGTTTGTATAGAGAGAGACCTCGTACCCTTTTCTCTTAAGATTAAGATGCTCCCACCACACTGGTGCAGTTTTTCAATACCACATACAAAATTGCCCAAAATTCATAATCATAGTAAAATCTACATGACAAAAATTATGTAATTAAATCCTTAAGACAAACAAAAAAAATACAAAATTCAAATTAAAAAAATATTAATACAAAATCACATCAAAAATTAAAAAGTAAAAATGATTCATACAAAAAGTATTCATAAAGTCGAAACAGTAAAAATTGTCAAATTAATTTCATATTTAAAATCGTAAAGAGATTTTTACAATTAATAAAGGGCCGGGACATTTAGTATGCAAAATTGGCATTTTTTTAAGTGCAGCTTTGAGACCCATACCTACCTATAGAGGGCATTACAACGAACAAATAATGCCTTTACACCAAACTTCTAAAGCGTCTTGAAAATGGGATATTTTAAGAAACGTGATTTTCTATATTTAAACAAATATCCAGTTTCCGAGACGCTTTAGAGGTATGGTATTAAGGCATTATTTGTTCGCCGTAATGCCCTCTATCGATAGGTATGGGTCTAGAATTACACCGCGGCATTTTGTAATTGTGTTCATGTACAATTATGTGCAACTATGAGAAGTAATTCATATTAAAACCCGACCAAAATTACAATAATAAAAATTGTGCCCATTTCTCATGTAAAAATCTCTTAAATTCAATAATCAAGAAATTAAAAATACGAATTACATATTAATTAAAAGTAATTAATACTACAATTTAAAAAATATAACACACAAGTCAAAAACATCATGAATAAAAAAATTGTTACAATTCTAAAAAAATGTCGATTTGACTTAATTATTAATTTAGTTTTCTGTTCAGAAAACTATGTTGAATGGGTAGTTCTTGTGCGTGTCACCCATTCTGAAAAAAAAATGAAAAAAAAATTTTTTTAAAGGTAAATATTGTTGTTTAGCTGTTTTGCTATTAGGTAATTTAGGTTGGCCATTTTGCTTTTAAATTTCGTTATCATTAACTGAGGAAAAATGAATAGGCAAGTAAAACATCCTCAATACATTTGGCTATTTTGCTAGGTAGGTATTTTACTTGTTTTAGCCGTGGTGATATTCATTTAGTAATCATTTACAAAGTAAAAATGAATAGGTAAGTAAAAAATCCTCAATACATTTGGCTATTTTGCTAGGTAGGTATTTTACTTGTTTTAGCCGTGGTGATATTCATTTAGTAATCATTTACAAAGTAAAAATGAATAGGCAAGTAAAAAATCCTCAATACATTTGGCTATTTTGCTAGGTAGGTATTTTACTTGTTTTAGCCGTGGTGATATACATTTAGTAATCATTTACAAAGTAAAAATGAATAGGTAAGTAAAAAATCCTCAATACATTTGGCTATTTTGCTAGGTAGGTATTTTACTTGTTTTAGCCGTGGTGATATTCATTTAGTAATCATTTACAAAGTAAAAATGAATAGGCAAGTAAAAAATCCTCAATACATTTGGCTATTTTGCTAGGTAGGTATTTTACTTGTTTTAGCCGTGTTTTTATTCGTTTAGTGACCATTTTCTTTTTTTTTTACTGTTTTGCTATTATTAGCAATTTTAGACATTTTGACATTTTACCAACAACTGAAATTAAAAAAAACTCGCGCCGAAGGATTCCGTACCATTATATTCAGTTTTTAGTACTTGTTGTATTATAGCGACAACAGAAATATATCATCTGTGAAAATATCAACTGTCTAACTATCACGGTTCATGAGATACAGCCTGGTGACAGACAGACAGTGAAGTGCTAGTAATAGGGTCCCGGTTGTACCCTTTGGGTATCCTAAAAATGATCAAAGTAAAAAACCGTCAAATTTTTGGCCAATTTACTATCTATTTATTTGTTAGCAGTGTCCCTATTCGGTTAGAATTAGCCATTTTCTTGGCTATTATGCTATTTTTAGTCATTTTGGCTATTAACTACAGCTGATATTTAAAAAAATCCCACGCACTTACCCAGCAAAGGTAAAAATCCTCTTGTTACGATGCATCAGCCGAAGCCCCGACATCTCGGCGTCTGTCAAGTTGACCTTCAACGCTTGAAGGTTGTCCCATAAGTGGGCAGCCGATGACGACTTCACCACCACTGTGCGCTCCGATTTTAGTTGGTAACTGAGGGGAAAAGTGAGATTTTAGTTGGTAACTGAGGGAAAAGGTGAGATTTTAGTTGGTAACTGAGGGAAAAAGTGAGATTTTAGTTGGTAACTGAGGGAAAAGGTGAGATTTTAGTTGGTAACTGAGGGAAAAGGTGAGATTTTAGTTGGTAACTGAGGGAAAAGGTGAGATTTTAGTTGGTAACTGAGGGAAAAGGTGAGATTTTAGTTGGTAACTGAGGGAAAAGGTGAGATTTTAGTTGGTAACTGAGGGAAAAGGTGAGATTTTAGTTGGTAACTGAGGGAAAAGGTGAGATTTTAGTTGGTAACTGAGGGAAAAGGTAAGATTTTAGTTGGTAACTGAGGGAAAAGGTGAGATTTTAGTTGGTAACTGAGGGAAAAAGTGGGAATTTCATTCATTACTGAGACAAAATGTGAGATTTTATTTAGTTACTAGACAAAAAGTTATATATAAAACACTAACATAAAAAATTACCGTTTTGATCGATTTAATATTTGGTTACTCTGGGACATAAAGTTAAATTTTAGTCAATAACTGGAAAATAAAAAATACGAGGTGAGCATTTTTTCAGTCTGCACTATGAAAAATCACATCAAAATTGGTTTAGCGGATTTTCGCTCTTGGCCCATTGCAAGTTCTGAAGTACCAGGCGTCTATAAATTATAAAGGATTTACACGATTAAAGGCTGAGCCGGGTAACCATCCCTTTTGGGTTCCTTTCAACCCCAGAACACCGAGAAAAACCTCACAAAACCTAACATTTTCAAACAAAAGTCCCAGGCAAACATAAATTACAAAGAGCTTACGCGATCAAAAGCTGAGCCGGGGTTATATGAAGCGCTGTAGCCATAACTTTCACTAGGGGGTCATCTATAACCGTCGCTGGGGTTCCCCTATAAGCTGGTGGGGTTCCCTTCGACCCCAGAACACCGAAGCAGCTGAGGGTGATGTTCCTTTGGGCGCAGAAATCGTCCAATTTCTCTTGGGATAGGTAGGGGTGGCATTCAACCTGGAAAATTAAGAAAAAAATAGACTCTGAAAACTTCTTAAACTTTAATGTTGTACTTCCTGACACGACGAAGTATTCTTTTTTTTTAAACTTTATGTGGTACAAAATTTCTTTAGATTTGCACTACTTTGTACCACTTTGGAGTTGGTGTGTACCTCCAAAGGGAAGATCTTCCACCGGGCAGGTGTTATACCCGGTAGGCCGCGGCCCTACGATCCTTGAAACTTGTATATGAGCTTATCTTCAGAGAAACTTCGCTTGCGCGATCTAGGATCTCCGATCGGCTTAGTGGCTCCATCTGTTGATGACAATGTGAAGTGTCGACACACCACTAATTTTAAATTTTGTACCCTTGCTATTTTGGAGATATGACAGTCATGCTGGTAAGTATAGTTCCTAGCACGACCTGGTTGAAATGACGGATAGCAAAGCAAATAAAGGATCGAGAGTATGCCTAAAAATTTGTACCCATATTGTACTTCTTTTTCATTACTATAGTTCCCTATATAATCTACTAGCTGCGCCTCGCGGTTTCACCCGCGTAAGTCCCGATCCCGTGGGAATATCGGGATAAAAAGTAGCCTATATGTATCCAGGCCTCTAGCTACATACCGAATTTCATTGCAATTGATTCAGTAGTTTTAGCGTGAAGGAGTAACAAACACACACTCACACACACATACACACACACAAACTTTCACATTTATAATATTAAGTAGGATAGGATACTCTTCAAAGATCTTATACTTACAATCATCAACAAATATATTTCGAAAAAGATTATTACAGGATTTTATGTTGATAAAAAACTCTATGACTCATTAATAGGTACCAACTCTTAACATCTTACACACGTGATAACTTTTAAACAAAATATCCGATTGAGATGAAACAAAAAGTATTTTACTTCTACATAAATACTCTTGATAACATAATGCTTAATTTTGATAAAGATTTAATATTACGATACATATTTAACGTAGTTTTTTTCTTCAGACGATTTAATAATTATTTTGAACACAAAATCGGTTATTGTGATTAAACCATGATAGCTAGATATATGTTCTCGCGGACTTTTATGTAGGTCTTAATGGGATCTACAAACCCGTAGTACATCATTTTGTTCTATTGTCAATAGTTTTTGCAGCGCACGCAAAAATAGGTTTTCGATTTTACACCTTGTGTTACAAAATAGCAATTTTATTACGGATCCCTAATTTTGAAAAAAAAAAAGAAACATAGCCTATAGCCTTCCTCGATAAATGGACTACCCAACACTGAAAGAATCATTCAAATCGGACCAGTAGTTCCAGAGATTAGCGCATTCAGCTTTATAATATTAGTATATCTAGATACGGATTGTGTTTAGACTATAGTTCCCTATATAATCTATAGGGATAGTGTTTAGACTATAGTTCCCTATACAATCTATAGGGATAGTGTTTAGGCTATAGTTCCCTATATAATCTATAGGGATAGTGTTTAGACTATAGTTCCCTATATAATCTATAGGGATAGTGTTTAGACTATAGTTCCCTATATAATCTATAGGGATAGTGTTTAGACTTTAGTTCCCTATATATTCTATAGGGATAGTGTTTAGAATATACTTCCCTATATAATCCAAAGGGATAGTGTTTAGACTATAGTTCACAAGTAAATCTGTGTCTAAATATAAGGTTTAAATACACATCTCGGACTATCCTTAAACCTCGTTATGGAATAAGGGGTTTTTAGTTCAAGGCAAAAAAATAAATATCTAAGACAATGTTATGGTTTTTATTAAATCACTATGCACAAGTCGTGCTAAGCCATTCCCAGAAAAAAAACTCACCTGATTAACGACCGGCTTAACTCGTCCCTTCTCCATAACTCTCGCCACCTGTGTCGAATTGAAGTTGCTAACTCCGATCCCTTTGACCAATCCCTTGGTGACCAGTGGCTCCATGCCGTACCAGGCGTTCATGTAGTCGTTCGTTGAGTATTGGAGGACTGTTGCTATCTTGGGTAGCGGGTTCGGACCTTCCTGTGAAATTTTTGAAGAAAATAATTTATTATTAACCGCACCGCGCGTAAATACCGTGGGAATATTTTGGGGAACGGGAGGATTAAAAAAATGCAAAAAAATCACGTTTTTTATTATGTTCAAATAGTGCAGGATTAAACTTTGTGCGTCGATTGTACTTATCCTCACACCAAGTTTCATCAGAATCGGTCCAGTGATTTCAGAGCAAACAAAACACAATTTTAAAATCACTTTTTTTTTCTTCTGATGGCGAATGGCGAGTACATATTCTATGCTGCGCATCTTGCCAGGGTCGAGTATTTTGCTTCTACCTTCAAATTATTCTTTTCTTGTTTCTTGTGTTCTATTTTTTTTCTTTTAATTATGGCTTCGCACGGCTTGTGCATTTAGCCAGTTTCAAGTTATATTTTGCATCAAATTATGACCCGATTTTTAATAAATCGGGCCTAAAGTGTTTCAAAACAGTCAAAGTCGTCATAGTCCGTCAAGTCAGGGGCTATAGTAAAGCGGTGGCAAGTTTACCATAACCTTAATAAGAGATTTGGAGGCAACGAGAAAACTTCATGTTTGACACTGATTTTTACTTTCACTACACTTGTGCACTTTCACAGAACTAAATTGAATAACATTCCACCAGAATTATACAATTCAACTCGGGTTACAACTAAGTTTCATGAAAATAAAACTGCAGCACGACATGTTGTTAACTCGTTCCCGCCAAAACTCGATTCTTGTGGTTTTGTTGGAAAAAATCACTTATATAATCCAACTGAAAAATCTAATAATACTTCAAAATCAGTCAGTCAAGTGTCAAATCAACTGGTATGGTATTTTTTTTTTTTTTCCTTATATTATGGCTTCGCACGTGTGCATTTAGCCAGTGTCAAGTTATATTTTGCATCAAATTATGACCCGATTTTTCATAAATCGGGCCTAAAGTGTTTCAATACAGTCAAAGTCGTCATAGTCCGTCAAGTCAGGGGTTATAGTAAAGCGGTGGCAAGTTTACCATAACCTTAATAGGAGATTTGGAGGCAACGTGAAAACTGCATGTTTGACACTGATTTTTACTTTCACTACACTTGTGCACTTTCACAGAACTAAATTGAATAACATTCCACCAGAATTATACAATTCAACTCGGGTTACATCTAAGTTTCATGAAAATAAAACTGCAGCACGACATGTTGTTAACTCGTTCCCGCCAAAACTCTGGTATGGTATTTATAACTAAATAAATATTACAGGACATTCCACATATCGCCATCTAGCCCCAAGTTAAGTAACTAGTGTTATGGGTGCTAGACAACTCATATACTACATACATACTTTTCTTTTGTAAATATATACTTATAATACATAGAAACAACCAGACCACAGACAAATATCTAAGCATAAATACAAGTCTGAGGCGGGAATCGAACCCGCAACCCTGTGTTTGGCAGTCCGGCATGGTGACCATTGAACCAACTGGGTCGATTTAAATGGTAACATTACCAAAAACTAACCTTAAAAGACATAGGGTTGTGTATAAGATAAAGGTCGAAATAGTCCAAGCCCATGGCGTTCAAGGAGTTATTGCAGGCTGTTTCTACAAGATCCTCGCGGTGGAACGTGCTCCATAGCTTTGATATTATGAAGAGATCCTCCCTGGAAATGAGGGTACATTTTAAGTTTAAACTTGATTGTTGATCTAAGATTTTGATCCCTATTGGATCACGAATCAACACAAAACAAAAGATCCAAATTTATTCTTGATGGATAGATACATTCTTTATTGCAAACACCTTTTTAAATTACATAAAATAAAAACTAAGTGTTATAATGGGCGGCCTTATCGCTCAAAGCGATCAAAGCGAACCTATGGATGAACAAGAAGTTGAGGAAGAAGAAGGGTAGGGCGTCCAAACTTGATCTGATATTTTGATCCCTTTTGGATCACGAATCAAATCTAAGCACAAAAAATTATAGTGATTCGTGATTCAATTTTTGATTTAGTAGGTATATTGGATCATGAATCCACACAAAACACAAAAAGTTTGAAATTGGTTCGTGATCCAATGTTTTAATCCATATTAGATCACGAATCAACTCTAAACACAATATTCTGGTTCGTTTATCACAACTACTATTTATATCGAGTTTTGCAATTAAGTTTTTGCAAACAAAAAAGAAGTTATGCCTGAACATCAATTAAAATAACAGTTGAATCGGTTATAAATAGCAAGAAATTTAACTTTAAATGAAATGTTTTCTTTCAGGAAAAACTATCGAAAAATATAGCTTTTAGATTAAAAAACGGTTGCTCCCGGAGTGCCGACAGAAGTGAAAACTTAAAAAAAAAATACTTTAAAACTTAAAACTTTAAAAAAATTAAACTTCTTTACTAAACAACTACTAAATATATGTACATGCATATATGCACGCACTGAACCTGCGTCTCGTAACGGAGCCGCGAGTTCAAAGATTTTATCTCATCTAAAAATATGCGTACCACGCTAAAAGAAGTTTTCACTTCAAAAATCGTATTGAATTCATCAGAAATAAATTAAAAAACTTAATTATTTATTTATTTCCATTATTTTAATTTACCATTATTTCATTATTAATTAATCATTCAATAATTATTTACATTATTTAATCAATAGTCTTAATTTTTAAGACGTTTCAAAGTGATGTAATGCACTGCGGGACACTTAATGAATAAAAAATGTGAGCCTTCACGGGACCCCTGGCAGATGTGAAACATCGACATTATTTTGTAAAAGTAACCCGTACACACTACTGCATATAGACTGTATATATATATATCATCATATAGCGTGGCGACGCATGCCGTGGCGACGCGTCGCTACGGCATGCGTCGCCACGCCAGAAATCGGTTTTACGTGCGGCTAAAGATGTTTCACATCAAAAAAATTGAATTTGAAATTGATCAAACTTCGATCACGACTCACCTCTTCACAGTTCCGTCCTGTATTTTATCCCGTACAGCCTCACCCACCACCTGCTCGTTGCCGTAGATATAAGCCGTGTCGATCGCTCGATATCCCATATCGATCGCTGAACTAATTATAGCCTTGGTCAAGACAGGTTCCAGCTGAAATTGAAAAGTATCTTTACATATAAAATGTTTTGTCCTGACTGACTGACGGATCAACGCATAGCCTATACCGCAGATCGTAGAGACCTGAAACTTGGACGGTGTGTTCTTTGTATGATGTAGGCTTCCGATAAGAAAGGATTTTCAGAAATTCTAACCCTTAAGGGATAAAACGGGGCAAAGTTTGTATGGGACAACGTGATTCCTTGGTCCATTTTCGATTTCTACGCGGACGAAGTCGCGAAAGCTATATGAAATAAATACCTATACAATATGTTTTCACAAAGGATTTCTAATACGAAACGCTTGTTCTAAGCGTGTAGGCGAATAACTTTTGTTCTACAGCTTTTGAGGATTCTGTACCAAGTAAAAAAAGGACCCTAGTAACATCACACTCTTGTCTGTCTGTCCGTGTGTGTGTCACCACCGATTTTCTCAGGAACGGGTGGTAATTACTAAAGGTGCGAGCGGGAGCGGTGCGGCGGCGGGGCCGCTCGCTAACAAACACTGCACTAACTCCATCACTTATCTCTCTAGATCAAAATGTTGATGGATCACGAATCAATTTAGATAAAAAAAACTTAGGAGGTGTCAAGGGACACTCGGATGGAACGAAGTTTCTCTCGATTAATAAGTGAAGGAATTGTAATAAAATCAAAAAGTGTCGTTACAACTTTTGGTCTTATTTTTTTCCGTCTAGCCCCCTTACGCAGCGCGTGATAAGGAACTTCGTTCCAAAAACTTGCATTTGCGGTCTCAACGGCGATTACCGGCAACTCTAACTCCATCACTTATCTCTCTTAGATCAAAATGTTTATGGATCACGAATCAACTTTGGATCAAAAATAAAAAACTCACATTCGCGGTCCCAACAGCGATCACCGGCATGTTCAACCCATTACTCAGCTCCACAGTGGGTATTTCCACTACCGGGTACTTCGTTGCTAATTCACGTAGCTTCTCTTGTATCGGGTCTGGTTTTAACGTCGTGGTAGTTGGTGTGGGAGTGGTGGTGGTGGTTGTGTTTGTGGGGATGATGGTAGTGGTGGGGTTTGGGTGGGTTGGGTTGATTGGTGTGGTTGGGCTTATGGGTGTGGTGGTACTTAGGTGGATGGGGATGATGGGTGTGGTAGTGCTTGACTGGCTGGGGTTGATGGGTGTGGTAGTGCTTGACTGGCTGGGGTTGATGGCTGTGGTGGTACTTAGGTGGATGAGGTTGATGGGTGTGGTGGTGCTTGGGTGGGTGGGGTAGATGGCTGTGGTGGTGCTTTGATGGATGGGGTTGGTGGTACTTAAATGGATGAGGTTTATGGGTGTTTTGGTGCTTGGTTGGTTGGGGTCGATGGTTGTGGTAGGGTCGGGGTCGGTCGGGTTAATGGTTGTGGTAGGGTCGCGGTCGGTGGGGTTGAAGGTTGTAGTAGGGTCGGGGTCGGTGGAGTTTGTGGTTGTTATAGGGTTAGAATCGGTGGGGTTAAAGGTTGTGGTAGGCGGGTCCGTGGGGTTGAAGGTTGTGATAGGGTCATGTTCTATAGAGTCGATAATTGTTGTAGGGTTAGGGTCCGCGGGGTTGATGGTTGTTGTGGGGCTAAGATTGATGTGGGTGGTGGGGCTACGGTCGGTTGGGTTAAAAGGTGTGGTGGGGTAAGGGTGGGTGGGGTTAATGTGGGTGGTGAGGCTACGGTGGGTTGGATTGATGGATGTGGTGAAGTTTGGGCGGGTAGGGATTGTAGAGGTGTTGGGATCAGCGTTTATTGGAGTTAGTTTTCGCTGAAAAAGAAATTAAAAATTAAAAACAAACTAAACATTTAAAAAAAAATTAAAAAAAAACCTGCATCTACGTAATCTAAAGTCGGGCAGTTTTACGTAGGTACAGTCGGCTGCATAATTGTAGCCCTCCGTAGAGTTCGAAAATTACTATTATTGAAATGTTTGCATTCTATAATTTTTGTTCGATTAATTGATGAGTGAAGACTTTAAATTTCACCTAAATCAGGTGCCTAGAATCTTGCTTGTGTTGAAATCATTCTTATAACAGCCGCTTTGGAGCTCTACGGTGGGTCTGCAATTATGCAGCCGACCGTACCTAGATCCAGTTTGTATATTTGTTTTCGAAGTTAAATAAGCGCTTTTTTGAAAAATCACAGAACACATTTTGTTAAAAATCCCGTTTCCGAGATGCTTTAGAGGTTCGATGTGAAGGCATTATTTGTTCGCCTTAATGCCCTTTATCGATACGTATGGGTCTAGAAATGCATCGCGCTTTTTTGAAAAATCACAGAACAACACGTTTTGTTAAATATCCCGTTTCCGAGATGCTTTAGAGGTTCAGTATGAAGGCATTATTTGTTCACTGTAGTGTACTCTATCGATTAGCATGGGTTTCGAAATACACAGAGCAAAAAAAAACACTATATCAAGTTTTTTTATTAAATGTCCGGACCCCTTTGACAGCAGACAGCTGTTATTTAACGAAGTAAAAAGTGTAAAAATAATAGATTTTTACCAACCTAAGTATTTTCTATTCCTTTGATATCGATATACTAATTTTGCAAGGTGGTAGATGGTTTGCTTGAATGGGGGAATAAAACGAGAAGTTTATGAAACAAATAATAGTAAAGGATCCCTTTAAGAAGGACCTTCATCGAGCTGATTGGATGAAAAGTATTTCTTATCAAATTAAATAGGTCAATAAATATATTGCAACTGGGTTATCTAAAAAAAATTGAATTTAAAAATACCTCCGACTTTTATCCTACTTATAATATTAAAAATGTAAAAGTTTGTGTGTGTGTGTGTGTATGTTTGTAACTCCTTCACGAAAAAAATACTAGACCGATTGCGATGAAACTCGCTATCTAGATAGCTGTAGACCTGGATTAACACAAAGGCTGCTTTTTATCCCGATATTCCCACGGGACAGCACATACATTTTTTTTAACATTTTTTTTTTGCTTTTTTCAAACCTTAACGGGTTTCGTTAATAGACGAATTCCATACCAATTGTATGTAGCTTAATAAGGGATCTTAGACTATAATTTGAAAATATCTGTGTTATTTAAACAGACCACGGAAAACGAAAAACTATTCTTGTTTTGAGAAACAAATGGATCGAAATAATAAAACCTTATTTTGAAGTATTTCAAGCAACAAAAATTACTGGGTGTCATAAGATTATAAGATTTGATTTTCTTTCTTTTATTTGCAAGGTGAATTAGTCCGGAGTGTTCTTAGCTATGTTTGATCGAAATCGGTCTAGCCGTCTGAAAGCTAAGGGACATAAAAGTCTGAGGTTTTCAAATTCCAAATTTAAGCTTTTTTTATTCTAAGGGAAATGAAATATACGTTGGTAAAAAAATTGTTCAATGTCTAAAAATGTCCACGTGGAACCAAAACCACACCTTTGAAAAAAATCTTTAAATTCGTAAAAAAATAACAGAAAACACTTACCAATGTCAAAATAAACAGTAATATATGATAGACATTCATTTTGAAAGATTTAAAATGAATTTATTGATTTTTATTTTAAAGTACAAGCCTTGCTGGAATGGACGACGGGAAATCAATAAGTTCATGAAATACCCTCAAAAATTTGGAAAAAAATAATCGAAAAATACGTTATTCTTTTCTGGTGCTGATACAAGTCTTTCGAGTCAAACAGAAAAACCAAAACATGGTCCATTGTTCTCTATGGTCTTTACATAAATAATATTAGTAGGCTTTTGACGTTTTTTTTTATATTGGAGTTTTTTTAAACCTTTGTTTTTGTTTCAAAATATTCATAGAAAAATCACAAGTGCCTCAAAACTATACCAATTCTCTGAGAATTTACAAATATTTTTCGATTTTGATGCTTCTTTTTTTGTGTATGCAATTAATTATAAACTAGACTTGTGTTCCTCCATAATTTTTTTTATTAGACTATTAGATACCAAAAAGATATTAATTTAAAATTAAATAAAACGTTGGGGTGCTGGGGAGACGACACCAAAAAATTAGTTAAAGAGTTGGGTGTTAGGATTAGGGGGAATGGGGCAGACTCCCGCTCCGGCTCGTTTCTGGCGCAGAGGTTAGCCATCGCCATTCAGCATGGCAATGCTTCTAGCATTATGGGAACCTTTACGCCGGGTACGATAAGGGGCGGGTTATTTGACTAACTGGTACTTAATTTTTGTATTTATAATGTTAAATGTGTATGTCTTATTTACAATTACAACCGGCTATTATCAAATTTAAAATTATATTTAACTATATGCTTTTAGTAATTTAAAAAATAACATGTAATCCTGGAATACAAACTATTCAAGCGATGGCCATCAATAACTTAACATTTTGTTGCAAAAAAAGTCGCGAGGTTTCGTCAAAAAATGCAATTGGCTTTTTTTGAAGCAAAAATACGGAAGAAAGATCAAAAATAAAAGTATAAGATGAGGCTGTATGGGATAAAACCTTTTTGCCTTTCTCTTCGGGATGATAAAAAATGTCTATGGTTTAATTTTAGCGGGAATTAGAAATAGTTTTTTGATCTAAAATCTTAACTTACCTCAAACAAAGCAATTTTCTCCGACACAGATCTTTTTCTAGGCATTTCTTTAATATTAATTTGTGTTTCTTTCTTCTCTAGTTCCATTATATCATAAGATTTCATTCGGACTATAATATTTGATACTTTTCCTTTAGACTGTCCTGGGTATAGATCTGCAACTGATGTAGTCCTTCTAGTATCAAGAACTTTCGTTTTTATAAACGAATCATTTCTTTTAATACTTTTTATATCAATTTTTTCAGTGAAATCTTGTCTTTTATTTCTTCTGGTTTCAATGGTTAGTTCTTTGTGTTCAATTTCTTGATTGAAATCTGTAATTTCATCTGTTTTGTACGTATTGTGTTCTGTTTTTTCTTCATAAGTATCATTATTGACTGGTAGAATACGCTTGACAAGAATATCTGCTTGTTTCAATTCATCAAGTGCTTCTTTAACTTTACTTCTAAAAGTACCTTTATGAAATACTTCATCGTCATCGATATTTTTGTATTTTGGATCAAATTGGCTTAGTATTTCACGCACTGGTCTAATTTTGGGAACTATAACTGGCGCGTCGTTTATTGGCGTGTTTGGTTCAACATTTTTATATTTAAAAGGTTCAGTTTTATCTATAGGTGTATTAGCAATTCTAACTTCTTCACGTGTATCTATATTCGTTTCAAAATTGAATGGTTTTTGTAATTCACTTGATATGTCGTTATTTAGATTATGTTCTTCTGAATAAATATGTTCATTTATTACTTCTTTTATGGTATTAGTACCACCATATAGTTCTTTTTCCTCTTCAATATGTCTTTCAATTTCAGATTCATTAAGAGGTTCAATATTTTTATTAGGCTCATATTTATCGTAAAATGGTTTGAATATTTCATTAACTATAAGCGGTGTGTGTACGTGGACATGAGCTTTAACTTCTGGTTGAATATCTTTAGTTACTAGTCTGAGTGGTTTAGGTTTGGGCTTTGCTTTAGCTGGCGTTTCTGATTCTAAACTCTGAAAAGGAGAAAAAACATTGTCAAAAAAATGTTTTAATGGAAAAAAGAGTAGAATTAGCAGATGGTGCATTCCAAGCAAAATGCATCGGCTTTCGCCTGTCATAATAAATCCCCGTGCAGAATTCCATGTTTCTAGATTTCTAAAAGTACCAGGCGATCATAAAAACCTAGAGTTAATATTGTTGTTGTATACTTACTTCAAACATAGCAATTTTAGATAAAACAGATTTTTTCTTAGGGTATTCTGTGGGTGGTTCTTTAGATGATTCCATTTCTATTTGTTCTTTAGAATCAAGCCTACTTATGAGCCTTCCAACTTTACCTTTAAAGGTTGCTACAAATTCGTCATCTCGCTCTTTTCCTTCATATTTATTTGCCATCTCTTTCTTACTACGTTTCTCATTATATTCTACTTTGTCTCTTATGATTGGTGTATCACTTGATTTTGCTTCATTGTGTTTAATATTTATAAAACTATTTTTCGTTTCAGTTTTAAAACTATTCACTGTATTATTTTTAATTAAGGGTGCGTCAAAGAATTTATTTTCTTCGTCTTTTTGACCATATTTTTCTAGATTAAATTCATTTTCAAATGATTTTTCTATGTTTTCGATTTTTGGAGTATTTATTTTGATAGTTTCATCAAATTTTGTGTCGAAATTTCTTGATCTAGACCTTAGGTATGAGTCAATGAAGTTATTGTTAAATTCTGTCTTATTTTGGCTTGGTGTTTCTTCGTTTTCTATACTTAAATCATTCATATTCTTAGTATCTTCAGTGACAATGACACTTTTTATTGTTTCTGCATCGATTGTTGTTAAATTAGTGTCAAATTCTTTAGAGTTAGTACGAGCAAATGTTTTTATATCCTCACTAAGCTTTTCCGTTTCCATTGTGATATTTTTTAGTTTGTTTTCAATGAAATCTTTTTCGTTAGACTCGTACGTTTCATTTGTCTCAGTTATTCCGTCTATTTCAGATTTGATTTCTGGTGTTTCTATTTGTATAGAGCTTTTAATTTCATTTTCTTGCATTTTGAATTCTGTAGTATTTTCATTACTGATTTCTGTGGTTTTTGTCACATTTATTATAGTATTTTCTGATACATAAGAAGAAATATCATTATCTTGCTCAACTGAAACAGTTTTTATTATTTCAAACTCTCTATGTACTTTAGTACTTGATTCCGGTTCAAGATAAACCTCTTCTTGATTTGAATCATTTAGTTTTGATGCTGTAGGATTAGGAATGTCAGTTTTAGTGTCAATTTTGAATTTAACTTCACCAGTTTCATTATTAGTATAGACAACTGGACTATTTACAGTTATTTTTTCATTTTTTACTTGAATGATTTCAATTGAGTCTTTATTATTTCCATCTATGTCTATATTGTTGTCGTCTTTCTCTTTATTAGTAGTATCTACAATAATTTGTGATATTTTTTCATACTTTTCATCATTGCTAGATAAACTTTTTCTTAGTTTCACTTTTTCTCTTGCAGCAATTATTCTACTGTTCCTTTCTTGAGTTCCTTCAGCATCTTGAAGACTCCTACGTTTAAGGAAAGGTATCTTAGACCTTCTAACTTTCTCAACGTCTATTGGCTGTAGTTTGTTCTCATCATAATCATGGATTATCTCTTCGAATTTAGTCTCAAGTGCCTTAACTGCTGTATCGTCTGCTTCAACTACTTCTTCGTACAATTTGTCGAATTCATCTTCAGTTGTTCTTTTAGCGTCTGTTGCTTTAGATAAGGAAGTTCTTCTTATTGGTATTTGAGACTGAAATGTAGAAATAGTTCAAAAATAAGATAAATATTCTTTTAGACCCAGTTTTGGTTGTTAATCTTCAAAAAGTACTAGGCGATCATGAAGAATTAAGAGTTGATCTTGTCCAGTTTTGCTTCTGTCGGTTGTGAGGACGGAGGCTACGTGTTTTTATTTCTTAAAGTACCAGGCAATTATAAAGTACCAAGAGTTAATCTTGTATCGTTTCTGTTCTTTATGTTATGAACTTTATTCTAAGTTATGGTTGTTTTTACTTAATAAAAATTACCTCAAATTCTTTTTTCGCTTTCTCCATAGAATTTTGTCGTTTGGCTTTAACCTTTTCCACGGTTTGTCTTAGTCTTGAAATTGGAATCTTAGTTTTATTTTTATCTTCAATCGATGTTTCTGTAAAAAACATTTTGGTATTTAAATCTAGTAGGTAATTTTAAACTTAAAAAACCAGAAAACCCTAAAAACGAGGAACGATGAAAAATAAAGGAACTCGATGTACCTTGCCAAACATATGTAAAACAAAAAAACCAGCCAAGTGGTAGTCGGATTCACGCAGTAAGGGTTCTGAACCAATTATATTCTGTTTTTAGTATTTGTTGTTAAAGCGACAACAGCAATACATCATCTGTGAAAATTTCAACTTTCTAGCTATCACGGTTCATGAGATACAGCCTGGTGACAGACAGACGGACAGTGAAGTCTTAGTTAAAGGGTCCCGTTTTTACCATTTGAGTACGGAACCCTAAAATATATTTAATTGACAAAAAAACAACTCAAAAAAATGGTTTTGGCGGGAACGAGTTAACAACATGTCGTACTGCAGTTTTATTTTCATGAAGCTTAGTTGTAACCCGAGTTGAATTGTATAATTCTGGTGGAATGTTATTCAATATAGTTCTGTGAAAGTGCACAAGTGTAGTGAAAGTAAAAATCAGTGACAAACATGAAGTTTTCTCGTTGTCTCCAAATCTCCTATTAAGGTTATGGTAAACTTGCCACCGCTTTACTATAGCCCCTGACTTGATGGACTATGACGACTTTGACTTTTTTGAAACACTTTAGGCCTGATTTATGAAAAATCGGGTCATAATTTGATGCAAAATATAACTTGACACTGGCTAAATGCACAAGCCGTGCGAAGCCATATTTAATAAAAAAAAACTCAAAAAAATTAAGCCAAGTACGATAAAAAAACAAATTATCTGCCAAATTTGTAACCCCATGTACCAGGCGCTCATGAACCACTAAGCGATATATCATGGATAAATAATAATATCTAATTAACAAAAACTAAAAATAATTAAAAAAAAATTAAGCCAAAATACGACGAAAAACAAAACATCTGCTCAATTTAGAACCCCATGTACCAGGCGCTCATGAAAGACTAAAAGAGATATAAATAATTGATGTATCTAATTAAAAAAACGTGTGTCACTCGTGGACTGCCGCGGTAAAGCTATTGCATCGTGGGAGCTTCGTACAGTCGTACCATATACATACACGTTAAGCGAACGCTCGGCCGAGCTACATGGTAGGCGGAGTTAGGTTTTATTTTCGTTACGGAATTTCTTGATTCGGTCGCCGCGCTCAAAGCCCGCGATAAAAGCTAATATAGCTCGAAAACTTAAAATCTACAAATATAAAATGCTTTGTCCTGAACTACTGACTGACTGACTGACTGACGGATCAACGCACAGCCTAAACCGCTTATCGTAGAGACCTGAAACTTGGAGGGTGTGTTTTTTGTGTGATGTAGGCATCGGATAAGAAAGGTTTTTCCGAAATTATACCCCTAAGGGGGTGAAAAAGGGGGGCAAACTTTGTATGGGACAACGTGATTCCTTGGCCCAATCTTCTTCAACTGCGTAAACATTCTTTAACAGAATTAATGGAAGACGTGTTTTGTATTTTACTGAAATTCATCCCCTAACGGGGTTAAAAAGGGGGAGAAAGTTATTTTGGGGGTGGTTGGTTAAAAGAACAATTTTCGACATCTACGCGGACGAAGTCGCGGGCAAAAGCCAGTAAATTTATAAAAAATTAAGCCAAAATACGACAAAAAACGACCAAATTTCTAACCCCATGTACCAGGCGTTCATGAAACACTAAGAGCTACGTCAACCGCTGTATTTACCTCCATGTTCCCCATTCCTGATGACCTGGTGCCTCCTCACCACCTTCTCGCCATCATTGACTTCAGTATGGACCTCTATGAACGAGCTGATTATCATTGGCTTTGCAGTTTCCTGGAAATATATAAAATGGCTGAATTTGAGAACCCACAACCTTCTAAGTCGCAGGCGAGTGTTCGCTCACCGCACCAAAGGTGTCATCTGTTTTTATTGGAACGAAGTTTTAGAACGAAGATCCTTATCGTGCGTTGCGAAAGGCTAGACGGAAAAAATTAAGACCAAAAGTTGTAACGACACTTTTTGCTATAGTTGTAGGCCGTGCGGTGTGCGCGTGTTTCTCTGTCTGTCTCTCTCTCTCATAGAAAGCAATTACTAAAATTGAGCCTACTGATTAAGTTTATATTACATTATATTTGTTAATAATAAAAAAAAGTATTATAACTATAAAAAAAAATTCAATTCCTTCACTAATTAATCGAAACAAACTTCGTTCCAGCATCCGGGTGTCCCTTGACACCTCTCAAGTTTTTTTCTATCATTACATAGTATAAAACAAAGTCACTTTCTGCTGTCTGTCCCTATATATGCTTAGATCTTTAAAACTACGCAACGGATTTTGATGCGGTTTTTGAAGTGAAAACTTCTTTAGCGGCGTTGAGCACTTTTTCTGTAATGGGTATAAAATCTTAAACTCGCGTCAGGACACGTGACCTGATCGAAAAAGCGTAAGACGGATGGAGAGTAGACAGCTATAGTTTTAAAGTGTTAAATTTTTAATGTAATATAAATTATTATTGTCATGTTTGTGTACGATAGCGCAATAAATGAATATTGTATTCTACCACATAAATGATAGTACTTTTATACTGATAAAGCAATTGGTGCAAAATTATTCCCTAACCATTCCAAAATATCAAACATGCTCAACGTTAATAATCAAGTTTTCACTTCTGCCGGCACTCCCGGAGTGCAACCCGTCTTTTTTTTTAATAGATAGAGTGATTCAAGAGGAAGGTTTATATGTATAATACATGCATAATATAGCCGTGCGAAGCCGGGGCGTGTCGCTAGTATAGATTAAGTTAAAGAACCTACCTATTTATTAAATACTAGCTACGCCCCGCGGTTTCACCCGCGTAATAATTTTCTGCGCAACTTTCCTAATTTTTTCTTTCAAAAGAACCTTCTCCTGACAATAACAAATAGAACAAAAAAAGAATAAGCTAAATCGGTGAAGCCGTTCACACGTGATGCGCTTACCAACACATTTTGCGATTCATTTTTATATTATAGACTAGCTGTTGCCCGCGACTTCGTTTGCGATGTGGTTTTGGGTTATATAGAATACCTAGCATTTTTCGGCATAGATACAATTTATCATTCGGTGTAAGTTATAAAACAAAATAGGTAGTTACATTGTTTTTAAACTATATTTTTAATTGATTTGGCGAAGGCACTTTACTTACTCATACTCCGAAAGTAGGTCTAAAGATGCCTGAAGAGCGTGTAGAAAGAAAAACTTTCAGCCCTAGGGAAAATCGCTTTCACTGAGAGCTGTCATGTCAAATTATGGCTTCGCACGGCTCATCCATACTGCCAGAGTACTGACAGAGAGTACATAATAGGTTTTTTCTTACTAATCGAATTCAGGTAGATATATTTAGTTCAAGATATCTTATTTAATAAAATAAATGTAAAGGTGAAAATGGTCAAAGCGACGTATGACCATGCTGCGCCTCTGCCGGCGCCCTGTCAAGATGTTGCAGATGTGGCTTTATGCGACCGTGCGGTCAGTGTTGTTCCTTGAGTAAAAAAATACTGGCAGGAAATGCTTGCATTTTGAATGATTTTAATTAGTATTATCTTTTGTTATTTTATTATGTTTTTGTGTTAAGTTTAATCTGGTTTTTCATTTATGATTGTGTATTTTGTGTAAATAACATTTTCTAGACAACCCGTGTTTCAAAAACTGTAATTTAAATCTACGGACTTCGCGTCATTACTCAGTGTTGGATAAACTAATTAATAAAAATCACTTCGGTAAGTACCGACGTATTTGAGTATTGAAAACATATTGAAAACAAACAGCAAAAACAAAATATCTACATAATCTATAACCTCTTTGGTCCCAACCTTGTAAGAGGATCAGGTAGTATGGAGTCTCTCATTCACTCTCGTTATTAGGAAGAATTTTATGTTTATTCGTAATGAAAAGCACAGTGTTTACCTCGGGTTTGTTTTGTTTACCCAAGGTGTGAAAGTCACTCATTTAGTCCCTCGAAGTATTAGCGCCCTCGCTACGCTCGGGCGCCAAACTCCGTCTCGGGACTCAATGAGTGACTTTCACACCTTGGGTAACAATGTACTATTTTTGTTAATTTTTCACAAATAAAACATAATACACAACAATATGATAAGCTAAAACTAAGTCCAATTTCTATTCGCACAAATTTTTCAAAATACTTTGTCTTCCTAGTTATCTTTAGATTTTTGTAAATTAAAGAAAAAATAATTATCAACTACCTTTGTGTCTCGATTCATATTCTTCAATTAATCATATAAGAGGTTATTATAGTATTTATTACACCAACATCATGCAAATAATAATCTATTTTGGTGCAAATAATAATATACATTGTTTTTACTATCAAATAATAATATTAATGATTAAAAAGAAAGGCCATTGGACAGAACAAATACTAATACTTAAAATAACGCGATGCACATTGAGATCCTTACATATTGATAGCAGGCATTACGTTGAACAAAAAATGCTTTCACACCAAACATCTAAAGCATCTCGGAAACGGGGTATTTGAAGGAACGTGATGTCCTATGATTTCACAAAAGTGCACGGTGCTCTTTGAGACTCATACCTATCGATAGAGGGCATCGAAAAAAAAAACAAATAATTTAAACACCAACCCTCTAAAGCGTTTTCGATACAGGGTTTTTGAAGAAACGTGATGTTCCTTGATTTTCTAAGAGTGCGCGGTGACTTTATGCCAAAAATAATTGTGTAAAATTATGTTATGCCTAGTTTAGGTTTTTATGTCAAAACCGATTATTCCAAAACCTTTATGCCAAACTACAAAAGGACATTCAACTTCTAAAGCGAGACGTTTCGGAAATGGAATATTTAAAGAAAAATGATAACCTATAATTTTTCAAAAGTTTGCGGTTCACTTTGAGTCCCATATCTATCGAAAATGACAAATAATGCCATCAAACAAAACCTATAAAGCGTTGGGCATAATTTATTCATCGGGTCTAAAATCACAGCGCAAAAAACATAACATAACATATAACCACGCTACCATACTGAATGTCCGGACCCCTTTTCCAATTTTCTAAATTTTTGATCAAAATACCCAGTTTTTTTATTAGGTAGCTGGCAGGCCTACGTAATTTTGGGAAAAAAATGATTTTTACAAATAACTACCTGTATATTATTTAACCGACATCAAAAAAGGAGGAGGTTCTCAATTCGTCACGTATAAATTTATTTTTTTATGTATGCTTACTCGTAAACTCTTGGAGCGATTTGGAAAATTCTTTTTTTGTTTTTACTATTTAAGGTTTCCGCTACTTGAACTCATAATTCAAACTATAGCAGGAGAAAAGCGCGATAGAAGTGTACCATCGGAGCTCTTCGGTAAAGGAGATCGGTAATATTATGTAGTAGTACCTCTTTGTACTAACCTCATTTTCAGTTTCACGTAGGTAGTATTAAATGCAAACTATTTGGTTTTATGACAGCTGTCATCTTGAGCGGAGGCATGTACTGCAGCCCTACCATGACTTTTTGAAGAACTCGAAAAAAAGAAACATTTTTTCGATCACTCTCTTGTCCGTTTGTCTGTCAGTGTGTCACTACCGATATTCTCAGAGACGGGTGGACCTAGTAAGTTGATTTTTAGGAAGTTTCATAGTAAATACTCAATATATTATGTTTAATCGAATACGTAAAAAACCCGTGGTAAGGGTACTGTTCCCTTCTGACGTTCGATTACGTTTTACCACGGAAAAATGTTTCGATTTCACATTTTTTAAATGTTTTTTTATCAAATATCTTAATTATTGTATTAAACTCAAATTGAAACATACCCTAAATGTTAATCTGATATTTCCTGAACATATTTGTGTGGACCTTGTCGAAATCTGTTCTGTAGTTTATGAGATTACCTGGTTCAAACAAACAAACAGACAGACAAACAGACAAACAGACAAAAATTCTAAAAACCACCCTATCGTGTTCAGCTAACGATTTAAAGACGACCTGTGTATTTTTTTCTGGATATCTTACAATTACAGATTTTTTGATGTCTACAGATTTATTATATGTATATAGAAGAAGATTTATTTGTAGACTAGCTGTTGCCCGCGACTTCGTTTGCGATGTGGTTTTGGGTTTTATAGAATACCTATCATTTTTCGGCATAGATACAATTTATCATTCGGTGTAAGTTATAAAACAAAATAGGTAGTTACATTGTTTTTAAACTATATTTTTAATTGATTTGGCGAAGGCACTTTACTTACTCATACTCCGAAAGTAGGTCTAAAGATGCCTGAAGAGCGTGTAGAAAGAAACACTTTCAGCCCTAGGGAAAATCGCTTTCACTGACAGCTGTCATGTCAAATTATAGCTTCGCACGGCTCATCCATACTGCCAGAGTACTGACAGAGAGTACATAATAGGTTTTTTCTTAGTAATCGAATTCAGGTAGATATATTTAGTTCAAGATATCTTATTTAATAAAATAAATGTAAAGGTGAAAATGGTCAAAGCGACGTATGACCATGCTGCGCCTCTGCCGGCGCCCTGTCAATATGTTGCAGATGTGGCTTTATGCGACCGTGCGGTCAGTGTTGTTCCTTGAGTAAAAAAATACTGGCAGGAAATGCTTGCATTTTGAATGATTTTAATTAGTATTATCTTTTGTTTTTGTGTTAAGTTTAATCTGGTTTTTCATTTATGATTGTGTATTTTGTGTAAATAACATTTTCTAGACAAACCGTGTTACAAAAACTGTAATTTAAATCTACGGACTTCGCGTCATTACTCAGTGTTGGATAAACTAATTAATAAAAATCACTTCGGTAAGTACCGACGTATTTGAGTATTGAAAACAAACAGCAAAAACAAAAAAAATCTACATAATCTATAACCTCTTTGGTCCCAACCTTGTAAGAGGATCAGGTAGTATGGAGTCTCTCATTCACTCTCGTTATTAGAAAGAATTTTATGTTTATTCGTAATGAAAAGCACAGTGTTTACCTCGGGTTTGTTTTGTTTACCCAAGGTGTGAAAGTCACTCATTTAGTCCCTCGAACTATTAGCGCCCTCGCTACGCTCGGGCGCCAAACTCCGTCTCGGGACTCAATGAGTGACTTTCACACCTTGGGTAACAATGTACTTTTTTTGTTAATTTTTCACAAATAAAACATAATACACAACAATATGATAAGCTAAAACTAAGTCCAATTTCTATTCGCACAAATTTTTCAAAATACTTTGTCTTCCTAGTTATCTTTAGATTTTTGTAAATTAGTTTTTTTATTAGGTAGCTGGCAGGCCTACGTAATTTTGGGAAAAAAATGATTTTTACAAATAACTATCTGTATACTCTTGGAGCGATTCGGAAAATTCTTTTTTTGTTTTTACTATTTAAGGTTTCCGCTACTTGAACTCATAATTCAAACTATAGGAGGAGAAAAGCGCGATAGAAGTGTAACATCGGAGGTCTTCGGTAAAGAAGATCGGTAATATTATGTAGTAGTACCTCTTTATACCAACCTCATTTTCAGTTTCACGTAGGTAGTATTAAATGCAAACTATTTGGTTTTATGACAGCTGTCATCTTGAGCGGAGGCATGTACTGCAGCCCTACCATGACTTTTTGAAGAACTCGAAAAAAAGAAACACTTTTTCGATCACTTTCTTGTCCGTTTGTCTGTCAGTGTGTCACTACCGATATTCTCAGAGACGGGTGGACCTAGTAAGTTAATTTTTAGGAAGTTTCATAGTAAATACTCAATATATTATGTTTAATCGAATACGTAAAAAACCCGTGGTAAGGGTACTGTTCCCTTCTGACGTTCGATTACGTTTTACCACGGAAAAATGTTTCGATTTCACATTTTTTAAATGTTTTTTTTATCAAATATCTTAATTATTGTATTAAACTCAAATTGAAACATACCCTAAATGTTAATCTGATATTTCCTGAACATATTTGTGTGGACCTTGTCGAAATCTGTTCTGTAGTTTATGAGATTACCTGGTTCAAACAAACAAACAGACAGACAAACAGACAAACAGACAAACAGACAAACAGACAAAAATTCTAAAAACCACCCTATCGTGTTCAGCTAACGATTTAAAGACGACCTGTGTATTTTTTTTCTGGATATCTTACAATTACAGATTTTTTGATGTCTACAGATTTATTATATGTATAGATTTGATAAAATAAGCAAACCCTACATTTGTTCGCACATTTTCGGATTCGCACGTATCTCATTTCGTTGGATTCAGTATAGAAAAACAACAAAAATATACGACGAATAATATTGACGACGCAGTTGGCACAATGGTCTCCATGCCCGACTGCCAAACACAGGGTTGCGGGTTCGATTCCTGCCTCAGACATGTATGTATTTATGCTTAGATATTTGTCTGTGGTCTGGTTGTTTCTATGTATTATAAGTGTCTATATATTTACAAAAGAAAAGTAAATAAAGTAGTATATGAGTTGTCTGGCACCCATAACACAAGTGTAGTTACTTAGCTTGGGACTAGATGGCGATGTGTGGAATGTCCTGCAATATTTATTTAATTATTTATTTATACACAAATCTATATCTATACTCATATTATAAAGCTGAAGAGTTTGTTTGTTTGATCGCGCTAATCTCAGGAACTACTGGTTCGATTTGAAAAAATATTTTTGTGTTGAATAGGCCATTTATCGAGGAAGCCTATCGGCTACTTTTCATTTTGATATTCCCACGGGATCGGGACCTACGCGGGTGAAACCGCGGGGCGCAGCTTGTCTTCACTAATATTAAGAGAAAAGATTTTTTAAAGTTTGTAAGCAATAGGTAGGCTCTGAATGTGCCGAAACTACTGGAGCGATTTTGATGAAACTTGGTAAGAGAATATATTGATTATTTTGGAATAACATAGGCTACTTTTTATCCAGATATTCCCACGGGATCGGGAGTTAAATGGGTAAAACCGCGGGGCGCTGCTAGTATTTTAATATTATCATAGACAAAAAATGACATAGGTAAAGTTACTCTTCAACAAAAAAACGTTAAACAGAAACCTTTTAAGAGGAAAGGGTACCGGGGGCTCTCTCCATACAAACGTAGTCGACTGTTTCCTCCCTGGATAATGACACTAGAGCAAATATTATTGTTGCATAATAGTACATTACGATATAAGTGTGGTAAATTGATCTTTGCATAGAGCCGGTTTATGACGCGCGAGCGGCAGCGAGTGTGTTAAGAAGCCAAGATGCAAAGATCAATTCCACACGTATATCGTACGACGTTTTTTATCACAGTTGCGAATAAAAGAAAAGACTTGAAAATAAAACAAAATAATAATTAACAAAATATTTGTGATAAGTCTATGTTTACATTTTTTAAGGCAATATTTTTTTGTTAATTATGCTCCGGAAAGACCAGGCTAAAGGCTTTTAACCTATACAGCCTCGTCTGACATACAATATTTTTTAGGGTTTTTTCTATTTGTTTTTGCGTCGGGGGTTAAGAACAAAATACAATGGTACGGAAAAACAATATATTTAAGTAAAGAAAAAACAAAAAATAAACGTAACTCAATTTTTAATCGTTTTCTAAGTCATTATCACGTAAAATTTTCGTTCAAAAACCGACTTTAGAGACAACAATTTTTGCTAGCTAAAAACTCTTTAGTGCCTACCGTTTTTATACATCAAAACAGTATAACCCAGATAAATTTTTGGTTTTTTGGCGGGAACGAGTTAACAACATGTCGTGCTGCAGTTTTATTTTCATGAAACTTAGATGTAACCCGAGTTGAATTGTATAATTCTGGTGGAATGTTATTCAATTTAGTTCTGTGAAAGTGCACAAGTGTAGTGAAAGTAAAAATCAGTGTCAAACATGCAGTTTTCACGTTGCCTCCAAATCTCCTATTAAGGTTATGGTAAACTTGCCACCGCTTTACTATAACCCCTGACTTGACGGACTATGACGACTTTGACTGTATTGAAACACTTTAGGCCCGATTTATGAAAAATCGGGTCATAATTTGATGCAAAATATAACTTGACACTGGCTAAATGCACACGTGCGAAGCCATAATAAAAGAAAAAAACCCAGATAAATTAAGAATGTTTCACCTACCTAACATGTAATTAGCAGTAAGATACATATTTAACTTATCGGGATAACTTTATAGCACTAGGTTGGCAATGAAAAACGCACGCGTGCATAATATGTTGGATTATGAGCCTAAAAGCCGTTGAATAAGATCCACTTTATGAGCAACTGTGATAAAAAATATCTTAAAGTTCTTCAATTCTTTATTACAACGCCATCTGTGTTGTCATTTTCAAAAGTTTGTTAGTTTAATAACAAATGACGGTTTTGAAATGCACGTACGCTAATTTAAATGAGCAGTGTTTGTTTATATCTAAATTATTCGTCTATGATTATGTACAATCAACGTTCAAAAGTAAAATCTATCCCCAAGCTAAGTAACTACACTTGTGTTATGTGTGCTAGACAACTCATATGCTACTTATATACTTTTCTTTTGTAAATATATACTTATAATACACAGAAGAGCGGTGTTGGCTTAGTGGTAAATACCTCGACTTTCATTCTGAAGGTCGTGGGTTCGAATCCCGGCCGGCCGTGCACCAATGTATTTTTCTTAAGAAAAAATTATGTGCGCTAATTGACATTGCTCTTACGGTGAAGGAAAACATCGTGATGAAACCCGCGGCTTTGTATTGACAAGTTCTCTCCTCTGGACATGGTCGACTAAGCTGAGAGGGTAGTAGGTGCTGGGCAAGCCTACTCCATCCTCACGCAAAAAGGACCCAATTAAAAAGGGTCTAAAGGCGGAAAACAGCCTGTATACAAGTACAAGATACACAGAAACAACCAGACCACAGACAAATATCTAAGCATAAATACTTGCCTGAGGCGGAAATCGAACCCGCAACCCTGTGTTTGGCAGTCCGGTATGGTGACCATTGTGCCAACTGGGTCATCAACATAGCTAACATGTTGAAAATAATAATCACACTGAGTACTTTTAATTCAAGTATTTATGTTTTTGTGTAACGTCTATTAGAAAAAGGTCGTAAGTCCAATACTTGTTGATAGTATTATGGTAGGAAACTGTTAGTGTATTTATGACGCATACTTCACACCTATATGTTAGCGTATCTAGAGTTAAATAAAACCACTAACTTATCCAATTTCAGTACAATTTTAATCAATGTTTTCAGTACTTATAATCCAATTTTTGCACACTAGTAACTACCGTTTTGCCCGGTTTCACTTCTTTCTTGAATAAATGTTGGTAATTAATAGAAATATCCTCGGTTACTGTGATTTTTTGTAATTTCAAATCTCCTTTTGTAAATGTGGCCTCCTTTTTGATGACCTTTATGACAGGTTCAGTGGAAAAGTCAGTGAGGTTACTTACGACGTCATTTTGGTTTGGTGTCGATGCGTCTCCTCGTATGTTATGGGCGCCTGGTACTTCGGATTCGACTATTTGTTGGTTTTCGGCCATTTTTGATCTGGAATTTGTTTTTTTGTTTGTCAAAATTTTTGGAATATAATAAGGTGAAAGGGTACCGGCGCTCTCTCCATACAAACGTAATCCACTGTTTCCTGTTGGATAATGGCACTAGCACAAATATTATTTGGCCATAAAAACTATAACTGCCATGCCTATGCCCCTATGCTTTGGTTTTTTCATTTTCTAATTATCATAGAAATTAAGATTTAAATAAATAAAAAAAACGAAACATAGGGGCATGGTCATGGCAGTTATAAGTTTTATGCAACAAAAATATTTGCTCTAGTATCATTATCCAGGAGAAAACAGTCGACTACATTGTATGGAGAGAGCCCCCGGTACCCTTACCGGTATTTGGGTTCGATTCCCGTATCGACAATTGACTTGTTTAGACTGGCAGCGTGACCTTGAAAATTTTGATTCATACATTTTTATTATGGTGCCATCTGTCAGTTGACAAAGTACCTATTTTAAGAAAAAAACAATCGTAGATATATTTTTTTTACAAATAATACATCAGGTGTTTTGGCGGGAACGAGTTAACAACATGTCGTGCTGCAGTTTTATTTTCATGAAACTTAGTTGTAACCCGAGTTGAATTGTATAATTCTGGTGGAACGTTATTCAATTTAGTTCTGTGAAAGTGCACAAGTGTAGTGAAAGTAAAAATCTGTGTCAAACATGAAGTTTTCTCGTTGCCTCCAAATCTCCTATTAAGGTTATGGTAAACTTGCCAAACCCCTGACTTGACGGACTAGGACGACTTTGACTGTATTGAAACACTTTAGGCCCGATTTATGAAAAATCGGGTCATAATTTGATGCAAAATATAACTTGACACTGGCTAAATGCACAAGCTGTGCGAAGCCATAATTAATAGAGAAAAAAAACATCAAAATAATCTACCTGTGAAAATAGAGACAGACAGTACAGTCTTAGTAATAGGTTCCCGTTTTTACCCTTTGGTTATAGAACCCTAAAATGGATGAGGTTCTCAATTCGTCGCGTAGTTAGTGACTCCACTGTCTGTCTGTCTGTCTGTCACCAGGCTGTATCTCAATAACCGTGATAGCTAGCCGTAATTTCATACATGACTAGCTTTTGCCCGCGACTTCGCCCGCGTAAAAGTCGAAAACTTGAAGTAGATGGACCAAAAAATAATGTTGTCCCATACAAACTTTGCCCCCCTTTTCACCCCCTTAGGGGTAGAATTTCTGAAAATCCTTTCTTACGGATGCCTACGTCATACAAAGAACACACCCTCCAAGTTTCAGGTCTCTACGATCAGCGGTTTAGGCTGTGCATTGATCCGTCAGTCAGTCAGTCGTTCAGGAATATGTATAGATTTTATATTTCTGTTGCCGCTATAATAAAAAACAAAAAGAAAAAATCAATTTACAATATGGTACGGAACCGAGAGATCGAGCGCGACTCGCACTTGTCCTTTTATAAAAAAAACTAGCAGCGGTCCGCGGTTTCACCCCCGTAACTCCTGATCCCGTGGGAATTTCGGGATAAAAAGTAGCCTATAGCCTTCCTCGATAAATGGACTATCCAACACAAAAAGATTTTTTCAATTCAAACCAGTAGTTCCTGAGATTAGCGCGTTCAAACAAACAAACTCTTCAGCTTTATAATAGAAGTATAGATAACTTACGTCCGTTCAGACACGAAGAATTTCAGTAATCGACTGTGTTCCATGTAATTATAATGTAAAAACCATTTTTATCTATCGATAAGGTGAATTATAAAAAGATTAACTATTCCAACATATTGATAATAATAATTATTACACTCTAAACTAAAAAAAAAACTGAAAATTAAGTAAAATAAATCACTTTAACCCGTCACTATTTTCACTAAAAATTACATCATTTTTTATTACTTTCACTATAGTGAAAAATACCTTCAATAGAGACTCGCGGACTGAAACTAAATATTTTTCACCCATATTATCAACGCGATAAAATGTCAGATATTAAGGGACATGCGGGTATTAAGGGCCACCTGCCACCTTAATTTAATCGAAAAATAAAAAAGTTAAAAAAAAGTTTTTGGTACTTACTTATAAGTTTCATCGAAAATCTGGTACCAAATTTAGCTTAATTTTCAACTTGCCACCTGCCACCTTAATTAAAAAGAAAAAATTACGAAAAATTAAAAAGTTGAAAAAAAGGTTTTTGGCACTTACAAGTTTAATCGAAAATCTGGTACCAAATATAGCTTAATTTTTAACTTGCCACCTGCCACCTTAATTAAAAAGGGAAAATAACGAAAAATAAAAGTTGAAAATAAGGTTTTTTGGTACTTACAAGTTTAAGCGAAAATCTGGCACCAAAAGCTTAATTTTCAACTTGCCTTATTTATGTCAAGTGTACGCATGACGACACAATATTACCGTGACACTTTTTTGTGAATGAAGGTGTTCCACCAATTTATTAGGCGTTATCACGTCAAAAACAGGTCATTAGAAAAATATTTGCTTTATTGTCAATCTGGAAAACGATTCATTTGTTTTTTTCTTGTTATTTTGTCAATAATATCAAGGTTATTAAAAAATCGTTTAGTGGCCCTTATTCCCCGCAGGTACCTTATTAAATCTAAATAATACCTATTATAGAAAGCAGTAGAAACAGCTGATGTTTGAAGACATGAAGGGCATAGCAGTTATCCTGCGATTAACTCTCAGTACTTTATGATCGCCTGGTACTACCGGCTAGCTACGCCCCGTGTAAGTCCCGATCCCATGGGAATATCGGGAAAAATACTACCCTATGTGTCACTTCAGAGAACTTGCTATTACTATGTCGAATTTCATTGAAATCGGTTCAGTAGTTACTGTAAAACTGTATAGTAGAAACAGCTGATGTGTCTACATGAAGGGTGTAGTAGTCACCCTGCGTCTTACAGACACAAGGAACCAACAGAAGCAAATCAACTGGAACAATACAACATGAACTCTTGGTACTTTATGATTGCCTGGTACTTTTAGATATTTAAAGACTGATGCACAGCCAAAACCGCGAAACATGTAATTTTGCACAGGGGCTGTGCCAGGGGTTGCATAAGTGCCTTATGGTAGGTGTCGTAAGTAAATACAACATTCACTCTTGGTTCTTTATGATTGTCTGGTACTTTAGAAATTTGAACACTCATGCATAGCAGAAACAGCTGGGTTTGGAAATATGAAATTTTGCACAGGGGTTCCTTTTGTGTCGTAATAATAAAATATTGGCCTTTTACATCAAATCTAGGTTACTTGAATAGCGCTTCCAACTGAATTCCATGTTATTCAAGGCGCTGTAGTGCCTGAGACATATATAAGATGGAGAAGGCTGGCCAAGAACTTATACCACCCCTCAGCTTAGTCGACCGTGTTCAGAGGAAAGAACCCGTCACTACGTCTGGAGACAACTAAGCCGCGGATTTCATTACGAATATAACAACATTACCTCTTGACTCTTTATGATCGCCTAGTACTCTAGAAATTTATAGACTTGATGCACAGCAGAAACCGCTTGATCTAGAGTATGGAATTTTGCACAGGTGTTCATATTATGTGCCCTTACATGAGTTAGGACTTTTGAAAATCCCCGCGCGATTTACGCGGGTGAAATCATAGGCAGCACAGTTAGGTTAGTAGATTAGATATATAATTATTGATTGCGGATATTATGTACAAAGATAACACTTATCTATATACCTAGGTATAAGTAGATAAGCAAAGATATGTTTTTGTATAAACAGTGCACCTAAGTTGGCAATTACGTGGCAAAAATAGTGGTCAAAACGTGGAAAAATGTTTTTCTGTAAATAGATTATTAGTTTCAAAATAATTGTTAAGGCTCTGATGGATAACACTTTCAAAAATCTTTGAAAAAATTGGTATTAATGCGATGGGACGATAATTTTTTAAGATTTTCCTATCCTCTTTTTTGAACAATGGCATAACGATTGTCATTTTTAATCGATCAGGGAAAATACCTTGCTCCAAAGACATATTTATAATATGGCACAGTATAGGGGCTATAATATCCGCAACTTTTTTAATAATTGTAGTAGATATTTCATCGTAGCCTACACTATTCGTATTTTTTAATAGGTTAATTATTTTTACTATGTCATATGGGGTAGTGGGTAAAAGAAAAAGCGAATGGGAATGTTTGATGTTGATATGATTTTCAGAACTAATATTATTGAATGTCACAGATTCAATAAAAAAATCATTAAACTTATTTGCAATGTCAATTGGTTCAGTTACCTCTACGTCATTATAAAAAATAGTGGTGATATTTTCTCTAGGTAAATTATTATTGTTGTTGTATTTATTTATTACTTTCCATGTCGCCTGTGATTTATTACGGGATTGGCCTATATAGAAATCATTTTGTGCCCTCTGTGTGAGATTCATTACTTTTCTACATCGACTGCTATATGATTTAAATGCAGTTTTATTTGTTATTGTTGGTGATATGCGATAATTCCATAATAATTGACGTTTCTTTTTGCAACATATTTTGATACCTTTAGAAATCCATTTAGGTTTTTTTCTTGTAGGTTTTTTTACTTTAGCCTTTGGAAAGCATAGATTATAAAAAAGCAAATAATAATCATGAAAGATATTGAAAGCAGCATCAAGATTATTAGATTCAAATACTTCATTGAAACTCAGGCTAGCAATGCAGTTAATAAACTTCCTAATATTATCAACAGAGAAATCGCGCTTGATGGTATACCAATATTTTAATCGACTTGTCGCTCTGACGCGTACTTTCAAAGTTCCATTACGCGTTAGATAGATGGCGCTGCTTAGAAGGTGGATGAGAAAATAACCGATATGAAATGAAATATATTTTTCTAAGAAAATCTAAAAGGAATCTATGTTATTTATTTTGTCACTAAATAAAACTAAACTTAGTTCATACACCCACATTTTAATAAAACAACACCATTACATAATAATTAATAACTATTCATATATTAATAATATTCGTTATAGTTCTGTTAAAATAATAATCCAGACATAATGATTTAATAACAAAATCATTAATACACTAAAATAACAATTCATAACAGAATAATAATAGTTAATCAGTTTGAATTCATAATTATAATAATAATCAACAATAATTAAGTATAGTAATTAGGCTCTGAAAAAAGCGGTAGGGTCGCTTGACTTGTGCGATTAAAAGCGCTTTTTTCAGAACTTAAAAAAATACAAACTTAATAATAAACTAATAACTTTTAATAGAAGAAGCACACTTATTTTGATATTGGTAATATATTTTTTATTCGTACCTAATAAATGGTTTTTAATAAGTATATTTTTAGTCTAAAACACTAGAATCTTAAGCAAAATATCACTAAAAACTATCACATTAATATTCAGAGTATTTTTTGCGTTACATTTATTATGCTGGCTTTCACTAGTACCTACTTACTTTGAAATATTAGAATAATAATATTGAATATGCATATAATAATGAATTTGAATATAATTCATAATGATTATGAAAGTATTATTTATTATTACTACAATACACTTTCAGCTCGTTTTCCTTATAATTACATTGGACCTAAGTACAATTTTTTAATATAAGATTACATAAAGTTATATATAATGAATTTGAATATAATAATAGTGAATATTTATTATATCTTAAACTCAATGGATATAATATTGTATTTGTGTTATTATTAATTTTTGGTTATGGAAAATTTTGATAAATAAAAAAATAAAACATAAATTTTACTAATTTATTTAATATTTGATAGACAAATACACTGCTTTTATTAAGTACTAAAATTGTAATCGTTAATTAGATTACTTCAATTAACATTAATTTAAGATGATTAATTTGAATATTAATTTATATTTAATGATTATTTTAAATAACTGCTTCGATGATTAAATTATTACAGTGTAAGGACCCAAACCCAGCTATTGTATACCTATCTTAATACTGATATGTTTAATAAAATAATGAATATGAATCTTAAATAATTAATATGAATATAAAAATAATTACAATGCTTGTCATCTATTATTATATAACGATTATGAATGATTACATCCCGTTAATAAAAACTTGAACGACAATTACATGCAATATTATTATGAATCGTTATGAATTTGTTTTTTAATGAATATGAATATTAAAAACTTCTAATATTGGAAGATTGTGTGATTAATAATTATAACGTATTTAATATAACTTTGATTTATTATGAAAAATGTAAGATTTCGCTTGTTAGTTTAAGAAAATGAATTGTTTTCATTTTCATCACTAATGTTACTTAAAACGTAATATTTACAATATTTCTATTTTAAGGAGGTCGATTTTGATGCTGTTTCATGCACCATTTTCACGAAAAAAAAACAAATAAAAAATATTGTAAATATCTAGCCCGTTTTGAATAACTTCAGTAATGCTTTCAGCATTTCGGAATTTTCCTATTTTTTTAATAATTAAAGAAATGGCGTAAATTATATGGATATCTTTCAACAGCTTTAAAAAAATTAACCTAGCAGCCATACTAGGATAGATTCTTTATGTCTCATTGTTTTCGTACGAACGCAGACTTTTCGATTGGAATTTCCACCGCGGGAATCGAACCCACAATCACGTCACAAAAGACGTCCAAATGACGTAGATTTTACTTTTCAATGACATAAGCTGAAGAAATACATATCCACAATAATTTTCTATTGTTATAACTTGTA
Organism: Idaea straminata; assembly: GCA_951213275.1. Taxonomy (NCBI): domain Eukaryota; kingdom Metazoa; phylum Arthropoda; class Insecta; order Lepidoptera; family Geometridae; genus Idaea; species Idaea straminata. The sequence goes on along the minus strand of OX577875.1, from coordinate 5,676,051 downwards.
CATATAATTACATATATATAAATTCAAAGATCTATATATAATTTTTATTTATTTGGACTACTGATTCTACTGTGTACCACAAGCATCTAAACACACTACATGAAGCGGAATAAAGTTAAACGAGATATATATGAGATAATCTGTATATCTCAAATAGTCCTACTTATATATCTTTCAAAAAACTTATATATATTTCAAATGACTACAAAGTCTTATATAAACCTAAAAATTGCAAAAAGCATTCAATATCCAAGCATTTATTGAACAAACTACAAGTTTTCATTGAAATTCGAATCTCTATGATCTAATAAACATTTATAAACCTTATTTTAAAATAGTGACATAATAATATAATCATTCATAATCATATAAATATGCAGAAATCTTATAAAGTCCGGAAATATTAGAATATGTATGAAGTAAATGACTATTTCGAATATTTGAAAATGTTATAAGTATAATTTATATATGCAATATATTTACAAATGTATGGTGATTTAAAATGGAAGGATTATGAAGCGATAGCACATGATGAAATCTTAATAAGTTCGGTAAAATTAGAATATGTATGAAGTTTATAAATGTTTCGAAAGATTTTGTAAATTGTATGATGCAATATTATTTATAAATATATGGTGATTAAAAATTGAAAGATAATGAAGTTTAAATCCGTTTTTAAGGTGGAAAAAGTGGTAAACCACGAGAAGTCAAGTGATAAACTGCTCATTACAAATGACTCAAATCTTATTAAGTCTGTTTTTGTGAGACTTGAATATCTCGAAGGTCAGAGTACGGGGTAGTCGTTCAACTATTCAAAAAGTTAAACTACGACCCCTAGTTAAATGCCCAAGTGGCAGGATAGAGGTCTAATTATTTTCGAAACAGAAAAAAGACGATCTAAACGGAAACAAAAGACGACAATTAAAAATAGATTTTTAAAGAATGATTAACATTTTAAGCATGAACGTTTTAAGTGTGTGTATTTAAATTTATATATATTTTATTTTATAATGATTAGTGGGTAAAGTATGGATTTATAAGTTTGGATATAATTTCCTAAATACCTGTTGTTATTTACAATATAATATAAAATATAAGCGTCAATATTAAACATATAAGTGTAAAAATTAAAATCTACTTTGGTCCTTAATTAATCAAAAAGTGCTTTATTTAACATTGTGGTGTTATTCAAAAAAATTTTATTGTCCATTTTCATTAAATGGGTTTTTTAAATAAGTTCAAAATTATTGTCTTAACATTTATATTTTGGTTAAAATATATATTGTCTAAGTCACATACGCAAAAATATATATAAAATTACTAAAAATTGTATATAATTTATAAATTATTACAAATTTACCATATGTATAGTATTACTGTATCTATAAAATAATATCAAATTCGCAAATGTTTTAATATATGAGTTTAAATATATAAATATAATTTAAATATAAAGATATTTGAAAGATTTTACGCTTAACACCCTGACTAAGGCATAAGTTCTAGGCTATATGTATAGCATATAAAATATATGTAATATGTATATATATAAGTTGGAAAAATTGGTCAGGAAAAGAGGTAAGTTTGTAGATAGACAGGATATAAGAAGATATGCAGATCTTTCAGAGTATTCTACAGTATACATGTATATAATATTGGTCACACTAATTTATATATATTTCGAATAAATATACACTTTTTATCTACTTATTTTTTATCTAAAATGGCACAAAATAGCACTTACTAAGCGAATCACTCCCAAGTTAAAGATAGTAAAACAAAATGGCGGCTTTCAAGATGGCGGTCGTTTTGGCTAGAATTATTCTTCTTCCTCGTTTTGGTAGCTCACGTACCTTACCGATGCTTTGTCGTTTATTATTAGGTTCTGGAAAAATAATAGCCATTAGCATATTTAACTCCAAGTTCTTTATGATCGCCTGCTACTTTTAGAAATGTGGAGATTGATGCACAGCAGAAGCCGCTGGCTCTAGTTAAGCATAAACTATTGCACAGAAGTTCGTTCTGAGTTCTAAGCATTAGAAAGTTTCTTAGAAACTCCCACGGGGCTTAGAAACACTGCTGATTTCTTACCTGCTTCTCATCTCGAGCTGGTGGCGATCTCAGCAGTAGCAAAAATGGTGCATACGCGAAGTTCAAGATGGCTATGATCACCAGCATCCATTCGAAGCCGATGCTGTTCATCAAGGCACCGGAGAAGGCTGGACCTGAGACCGAGAGTACCAGGGTCATATAAGTCTTAAGGAGTTTATTCTCATCAAAACACTTGATTTACTGACTTAATTTTGTCATCAAGTGGTGACCTTTTTGAAGACGTCGTAAAGAAAGCCGTTGAAGTAACCACGGCCTCCGAGGTACCAGGAGCATATAACAATGAAGAAGTTTATTCCACTCACCAACAGCATATCCAAGACAGAAGGCCGTATCTCCAATAGCATAAACCGATCCGTAGACAGCGGCATGACGGATATCCACCAAGAAACCCAGTTCTGGCATCATGGATGAGTCGACCATGCCGATTGCGAACCCGAGGCCGGCATTTGGGATGATCAGGTGTTCGAGTTTCCTGGCCATTGGGATCTGGAAAAACGTATCTTGATTAAAGACCATGATGTCCTGGTAGTTCAGGTTTTAAAATACGATGTTTTTATCCCAAATAAGCGTTTAAAATGTAATTCTGTCTGTCATGTCCAGTAAACAAATAAATAAATATTGCAGGACATTCCACACATCGCCATCTAGCCACAAGCTTTAGTAACTAGACTTGTGTTATGGGTGCTAGACAACAGAAATACTACTTATATACTTTTGTAAATATATCCTTATAATACAACAGAAACAACCAGACCAAAAACAAATATCTAAGCATAAATACTTGTCTGAGGCGGAAATCGAACCCGCAACCCTATGTTTGTCATGGTGATCATTGTGTAAAAAAAGCGGTGTCTACTGTACCAAAATGAGGCATATTCCGATGATGACAAGTCCTGAACACGCAGCCAACCAGCGACCCATTTTATGACCAAGAGGACCGAAGAGGTTTGTTCCTGGGGAAATACGTAATAGTACATTACGATATAAGTGTGGTAAATTGATCATTGCATAGAGGCGGTTTATGACGCGCGAGCGGCAGCGAGCGTGTTATAGAAGCCAAGATGCAAATATCAATTCCACACGTATATCGTACGACGTTTTTTATCACAGTTGCGAATAAAAGAAAAGACTTGAAAAGAAAACAAAATAATAATTAACAAAATATTTGTGATAACTCTATGTTTACATTTTTTTATGGCAATATTTTTTTGTTAATTATGCTCCGGAAAGGCCAGGCTAAAGACTTTTAACCTATACATCCTCGTGTGACATACATTATTTTTTAGGGTTTTTCTATTTGTTTTTGCGTCAGGGGTTAAGAACAAAATACAATGGTACGGAAAAACAATATATTTAAGTAAAGAAAAAACAAAAAATAAACAACTCAATTTTTAATCGTTTTCTAAGTCATTATCACGTAAAATTTTCGTTCGTAAACCGACTTTAGAGACAACCATTTTTGCTAGTTATAAACTCTTTGGTACCTACCTTTTCGGGATAACTTTACAGCACTAGTTAACAAATCTAAAACGCACGCGTGCATAATATGTTGGATTATGAGCCTAAAAGCCGTTGAATAAGATCCACTTTATGAGCAACTGTGATAAAAAAGATATTTGAAATTTTGTCTCTTGATGGAGGCCTCTAAAGCAGCAAAGAAAAAAATGGCGCGTTTCCCCTGCGCGCGGTGGGTTCAGTCCTTAATTATCGTAATAGATGATTTGATTTTCTTATTAGTTATCCAGTGGTGTAATTGAAATTTGGATGGGGTTGAAAGATATGGAGCTGCAACTCTAAACTGTATCCCCCGATTTTGTATCAATCGCGTTTTTGAATTGCTTACATATATAGGAACTGTACGTCAAAAAACAGCCAATATCAGGGCAATATCCGTTGCAAATTATGACGTAGGTTTTTATATTATCCCGAAGTTCTGGATGCTTTCTATGCAAAGTGGTAAGAAATAGTTGAAGATTGGAACTTATGGAAGGAAATGGAGGAAGCATTTTCTGGGATAGCTCGGCTAAATACCAGCTGGAAGCCATTGTGAGGAGAGCCAAGAGACTTGTCGGAGACGATGAGCTTGTCAACAATAGGCTTTAGAGCCTTGAACATCTTTGCAAAGGTGCGGGCATTATTTTGTGGGCAGCTTCAACCTGTTACTTCAGTGTAAGGTGGTTCTTACCAATCAAATAGCAAATGCTGGCCGGTAAGAAAGCGACTCCTTGCTGCCAGCGATGTGCTTCCATAGTGTCGGCCATCCAGAGGGGTAGACTTGGTTCCAGCATTGCAATGCCCACGTTCGCGAAGGTTATTGCTCCTGGAATTTTGAAGAAATATGTTAAAATTAAAAAAATAAACCTTAGGTTTCCAATTGCAGGGCAAAGGTCTGCGTCAATCAAAAAATGTAAAAGAGTATCAAAACTTGAAAAAAATTACTAATAATTTCAAAGCTTACCAGCAGCGATGATTATATAGGGATCGCTGACCAGATCTTTAAGAGAAGGTGGTTCCGTCTCCTGCCTCACTACTCCTGGCTGGAGTATCATCAGTTGTAGCACTGGGAACGAATAATAGCAGTTTTACTTTCCGCTGCTGGGATGAAGGTACCAGGCGCTTATAAATTTAGAAGAGTTGCCTATTATCTATGATGTCTTCCTCTCTGAGCGTAATGAAGATAATATTTAGATCTTTTCTTTATGGTACTAAGCAGGTGTTTATAAATCGAAGGCTTAATAAAGATTATAGTTATATTTGAGGTACCCGGTTACCATAAATTAAAAGATTTAGTAATTAAAGTCTGAAGCGATCTAAATGTTACCAGGTTCCCATAAACTAAAAGGTTTATTATCTTTGAGGTACCAGGTGCTCATAAATGAATAAGAGGTCGTTGCACATAAGCTTTTGCTGGTCTAAAGTTTCTCTAAATTTCAATAAGATAACGTGAGACTCCACTCGGATAATTTACTGCGTACTCAGGTCTCTACTTATCTTCGTTGTATCATACTTACATCCATCACCCAAAGCCAGAGCCGACAGCATCAAAAACGGTGCAGTTTTGCCAACGAATTCGTACATAAGCCCTCCGAATGGTGGTCCTATAAGCACGCCCAAGGCTAAACCGCCCAGAGCTATCCCCATAGCGTTACCACGTTCCTGTTTGGAAAGCTCTAGGTTATTTATGTAGTCCTGGTAGATTGATTAGTTTTAAGGTTAAATTAGTAGATCCCTGTAGATTTGTAATCTGAGATCCCGTCCCAAATTCCTTGTTACAATCAACCCTATGAGATTGCATAGTCCGCGCGAACGCATAGAGTGAAGAGAGCAGCACAAAATTGACAAATCATAGGGCTCCATTTAGCGAAGTGCGTTCACTTATCCAAAAGCAACTTAAGTACTTGTGTAAAAAACCTAACGTTTTTTGTGAACGCCCCCATCACCATCAAAACTACCCCATCCAACCATCAAATTGTCATACCAAGGGCTTAACCCATATGGGCTATTCTTTCTTCTTTTACTCCTTCTTAAAAATATCCAAAAATCACGCAATTTGGAGTCAAAATTAGCCGGTATATATAGGTTAGCATAAAATTTATAACTCTAGGAAAAATAAAAAACACTTTTGCAAACTTATTCCACCGCGTTTTATAAGTATCTTCTACTTGTTTATGTATTCCTAGTACCTACTTCCTAATCACAACCATTCCACACGGCGCCATCTAGCGCCAAGCCAAGTATAGTAGCTCACCTTATCATCAGGATACCGTTCAGCAAGCATGCCCATGCCGGACACAGAGGAGCACGATGACCCTATGCCTTGCAGTGCTCGAGCTATGAACAGCACGCTGTACGAACGACCGAACGCAAATACTGGAACAAAAGAGAACGGGTCGGTTATTCCACTGCCGTCTTCCTACCTTCACTCCGTCCCTCGAAAGCCCCCGTTTATTTGGTAGTGTTTGAGTGACGAGCGTATAGGTATCTTCTAGACACCGCGTGCTACATCTTACACCGCATCGTCACCTACCTCCACTCGCGTCCCTCGAATGCCCCCGTGTATTTGGTGGTGTTTGAGTGACGAGCGTATAGGTATCTTCTAGACACCGCGTGCTACATCTTACACCGCATCGTCACTTACCATCGTGTGACTATAGTGGTTAGTTGTTTATCATCAATGTTTTTTATGACGTTATCAGCACATAAAAAAATCGTCCGTTAACCGACTTTACAGACAACCTTTTTTTATCTTGGAGAACATTTTTGTGTGCTTAAGGTGCGCGGTGAACATAACCCGCGGCTTAATTGTCTCCAGACGTATTGACACGTTCTTTGTTCTCGACATGGTCGACTAAACTGAGAGGGTGTTGCGGAGGGAGGGTGACGACGCACGACGGCAGCGGGTTTGGCCGGAAGACCAGCGCTGCAGCCAAGTTACGCTTGACTGTGGCTTACAGATGAAGTCGACCCATTTGGGGCAGCACATGGCTTCTTAAATATTCTTAGGTTTAGTGTATGTTTCTTTCCTCGTTGTATAATTGTTACCTTTTTCTTTGTGTGTGTTTAATTTTAAAGTTGTCGTGTGCCAAATAAATCTTTTTCTTTATTTCTTTTTCTTTCTTGTTATAAATAAAAAGGACCCAACTAAAGATGTCTAGTCGCGGTTAAACAGTCAATTGTATAAGAATTTATTGTTAAAGATTTATTATCAAATACTCACTCAAAGTCGACAAGAACATCAGAATGAATCCAGTAAACATTGGCACGCTGTATCCGATCCTGTAAAACATACAAATTTTAGTAATAAATGTGCGGTAAGCCTGATAGATTACTAAATAATTACCCTTGTTTTTATGTTAGCCTAGTAACCTCCATAAAATAAACTTCATCCTCCCCCCTTTCTCCCTTCCAAAATACACATTTAAGTATTAAATTAAATGTGCGTCTTTTCTTATAAATGCTTAATAATCCTTGTCTTTAGGTTAGCCTAGTAACTTCCATAAAATAAACTTCATCCTCCCCCCTTTCTCCCTTCCAAAATGCACATTTAAGTATTAAATCAAATGTGCGTCTTTTCTTATAAATGCTTAATAATCCTTGTCTTTATGTTAGCCTAGTAACTTCCATAAAATAAACTTCATCCTCCCCCCCCTTTCTCCCTTCCAAAATGCACATTTAAGTATTAAATCAAATGTGCGTCTTTTCTTATAAATGCTTAATAATCCTTGTCTTTATGTTAGCCTAGTAACTTCCATAAATAAACTTCATCCTCCCCCCTTTCTCCCTTCCAAAATGCACATTTAAATATTAAATCAAATGTGCGTCTTTTCTTATAAATGCTTAATAATCCTTGTCTTTATGTTAGCCTAGTAACCTCCATAAAATAAACTTCATTGTCTCCCCTTTCTCCCTTCCAAAATACACATTTTAGTGTTAAATGTGCGGATTTTCTTATAAATGCTTAATAATCATAGTCTTTATGTTAGCCTAGTAACCTCCATATAAGAAACTTAATTGTCCCCCCTTTCTCCCTTCCAAAATACACATTTAAGTATTAAATGTGCATTACAAATGCTTAAAAAGAATCCTTGTTTTTATGTTGGCCTAGTAATTTACATGAAGAAACTTCATCCTCCCCTCTTTCTCCCTTCCAAAATGCACATTTTAGTGTTAAGTATGCGGCTTTTCTTATAAATCTTAATAATAATCCTTGTTTTTATGTTAGCCTAGTAACTTACATGAAGAAACTTCATCCTCCCCTCTTTCTCCCTTCCAAAATACACCTTTCAGTGTTAAATATGCGGCTTTTCTTATAAATGCTTAATAATAATCCTTGTCTTTATGTTAGCCTAGTAACCTCCATATAAGAAACTTCGTTGATGCGCCACTTACTTATGCGTCAGTGGTCCTACGAACGGGTTAGCCAACAGCTGCACCAGAGCCTTGCTAGCGAACATCACACCGACAGCTACCGTCTCGTGTATGAGCTCCTGGTGTCTCAATTCCTTTTCCGCTGTTATATTTACTGAGAAAAGAAGAAAATGATGAATAACCCCATCACCCAATGGCTATAGCATCATTGGTCAATAGTCCAATCCCTTTACTCCATAGATTTTTTTCCTGTTTGACAAATCGAAAGCACTATTACCCAATGATAATAGCCTTAGTGGCCAATAAATCTATCACCCAATGGCAATAGCCTCATTGCTCATTAGTACCGTCAATCAAAAGCTCTGTTACCCAACGACAATAGCCTCACTGGCCAATAACCCTATATCCTTACCATATGAGTAAAGTAAGTTAAGTTATACATTGGATATAGCTTTAGGAAACTTTGTGACGTGTATTTTAAAAACCAATAAATAAATAAAAATAAATAAATATTGCAGGACATTCCACACATCGCTATCTAGCCCCAAGCTAAGTAACTACACTTGTGTTATGGGTGCTAGACAACGGATATCCTACATATATACTTTTCTTTTGTAAATATATACTTATAATACATAGAAACAACCAGACCACAGACAAATATCTAAGCATAAATACTTGTCTGAGGCGGGAATCGAACCCGCAACCCTGTGTTTGGCAGTCCGGCATGGTGACCATTGTGCCAACTAGGTAGTCCCTATCTCTCTCCCTTAATAGCCCCATTACCCTATGGCAATAACCCCATTGATCAATATCCCCATAGCCCAATAGTCCCATACTTACTATGGGTAACATTCTCGACGACCAAGCTGTTGTTTCGTTCGAGGCAGGGACAGTACGGAGTCGGTGATGGCGTAGGGGTTGTAAGTTCATCCAGAGACATCGAGAGTGGCGCGTCCGGGTGACGTATGTCGTAGAGAAATTCCGGGATTATTGGTACTGGGAACAAAAAAACCACAAATAATAAATATTACAGGACATTCCGCACATCGCCATCCAGCCCCAAGCTAAGTAACTAGACTTGTGTTATGGGTGCTAGAGAACTGATATACTACTTATATACTTTTTGTTAATATATACTTATTATACATAGAAAAAACCCGACCACAGACAAATATCTAAGCATAAATACTTGTCTGAGGCTGAGAAACGAACCGTAACCCTGTGTTTGGCAGTCCGGTGACCATTGTGCCAACTGGGTAGTCGAGTTTTTGGCGGGAACGAGTTAACAACATGTCGTGCTGCAGTTTTATTTTCATGAAACTTAGATGTAACCCGAGTTGAATTGTATAATTCTGGTGGAATGTTATTCAATTTAGTTCTGTGAAAGTGCACAAGTGTAGTGAAAGTAAAAATCAGTGTCAAACATGCAGTTTTCTCGTTGCCTCCAAATCTCCTATTAAGGTTATGGTAAACTTGCCACCGCTTTACTATAGCCCCTGACTTGACGGACTATGACGACTTTGACTGTATTGAAACACTTTAGGCCCGATTTATGAAAAATCGGGTCATAATTTGATGCAAAATATAACTTGACACTGGCTAAATGCACACGTGCGAAGCCATAATAAAAGAAAAAAAAAAAAAACTGGGTAGTCAATGTGAAATATTACTTCTTCATGCATCATGATATCCTGGTAACCGGAACTAGATTGTTTCGTAGATATGCTACGAAGCCTCGTAGCTTGTAGACGGAGAATGTCCGTCGTGCTCTTTGACTTTATATTCCCCTGGTACATGAAAATACTTTCATTCGTATACTACTCTTCCCCCCACCCCCTAATCTTCCCCCCACCCCCTAATTATTAGTAACTGCATAATTATTAGGGGGTGAGGGCGGAGGTAGGTGGACCTTATAGTATAGGATCCCTTGAAGAACGACCTTCACCGAGCTGGTTAATGGAATTTATATTAAATTAAATAGGTAAATAAATATATTGCAAAATTGTTGACTAAAAAAATTCAGTCCAGAATGATTAGTTAATTTAAAACAATATTTTAAGCTATTGCATAGCTTTTATCGCGGGTTTTAAGCGCGGCGATCGATTCAAGAAATTCTGTAACGAAAATAAAACCTAACACCCCCCACTCCGCCTACCACGCAGCTCGGCCAAGCGTTCGCTTAACGTGTGTATATGGTACGACTGTACGAAGCTCGCACGATGCAATAGCTTTACCGCTGTAGTCCCCGAATGCCACACGTTTACCTGCCTACCCAAGAATTGTGATGGAAAAAAAAAATAGTCAACCTAACGTTAACATATTCTGTAAGCTACATATTTACGATTTCTTAAACAAAACAGTGAAATGTTCAAAACAAAAATATATATTGAAACTAGCTGCGCCCCGCGGTTTCACCCAGTCTCGATCCCATGGGAATATCGGGATAAAAAGTCTATATGTTAATCCAGGCTTCTAGCTATCTACATACCGAATTTATTTGCAACTAGCTGCGTCCCACGGTTTCACCCGCGTAAGTCCCGATCCCGTGGGAATGTCGAAAAAAATATCCTATGTCCGTCTCCTGGCTCTAAGCCACCTCCCTACCAATTTTCACCTAAATCTGTTCTGCCGTTCCCGAGTTATAAGTGGTGTAACTAACACGACTTTCTTTTATATATATAGATTAGTTCAGTATTTTTAGCGTAAAGATCTCACCAACAATTCCATCTCAGCACTTTTGAGAAAAATAAAACACCTTCGTAACAATAAACAATGTTCACCAACGAAGGCGACCAGTGCCGGTAGTAACTATTTAGTAGGCTGTGTACCAAGGTCGTTGGCGTATGGACCCTTTTTGGAAAGAAGTTCCTTATGGCGCGTTGCGAAAGGGGGCTAGACGGAACAAATTAAGCCTTAAAGTTGTAACGACACTTTTTGATTTTATTACAATTCCTTCACTAATTAATCGAAAGAAACTTCGTTCCATCCGGGTGTCGCTTGACACCTCTAAAGATCTTTTTTCCCTATATTTACGAAATAAATAGTTTTTTATTAAGGTCATAGGTGGCCCTTATTACTCGCCGGTATCCTATTATATGTTACGAGCTGCGCTCCGCAGTTTCACCCTCGTAAGTCCCAATCCCATGGGAATATCAAAATAAAAAGTAGCCTATAGCCTTCCTCGATAAATGGACTATCCAACACAAAAATAATTTTTCAATTCGAACCAGTAGTTCCTGAGATTAGCGCGTTCAAACAAACAAACAAACTCTTCAGCTTTATAATATTAGTATAGATGTAGGTTCATAATAGATATATTAATATTGTGTCCATAAAGGTGGTCTCTGACAGTCTGACCCTCATGATGCTCACTCAACCGTGTATAGATAACATGTACGTTCGGCTGCATAATTGAAGACCCACCGGAGAGCTCCAAAACGGCTGTTATACGAATGTTTTCAACACAAGCAAGATTCTAGACACATGCTTTAGTTGAAGCTTAAGGTCTTCTAACTTATCAATTTATTCTTCTTCTTCTTCTCGTATAGTGGTGTGGCTCACCTATTGTTAGAGTTTTCAGATCGCCTTAAGGTCTCTAACTTGACCTAACGACTGCTACTAGAGGTAGCAACCGGGACCGACGGCTTAACGTGCCTTCCGAAGCACGGAGGGGCTCACGAAAATACATTTTTGCCACACTACTAATTGGTCAACCATCAATTTATTAAAATTACTAGCTGTGCCCCGCGGTTTCAACCGCGTAAGTGCCGATCCCGTGGGAATATCGGGATAAAAAGTAGCCTATGTGTTAATCTAGGTCTCCAGCTATCTAGATACCGAGTTTCATCGCAATCGGTGCAGTGGTTTTTGCGTGAAGGAGTAACAAACATACACACACACAAACTTTCACATTTATAATATTAGTAGGATAGGATTAGAATGAAAACATTCCAATAATAGTAATTTGAGAACTCTACCGGGGGCTGCAATTATGCAGCCAACTGTACAAGGCTTTTAACGCGGGCTCACTTGTGTAATTTACATAGATAGATAGATTCTTCTATACATATAAAATGCTTTGTCCTGACTGACTGACTGACGGATCAACGCACAGCCTAAACCGCTGATCGTAGAGACCTGAAACTTGGAGGGTGTGTTTTTTGTGTGACGTAGGCATCCGATATGAAAGGATTTTCCAAAATTCTACCCCTTAGGGGTGAAAAAGGGGGGCAAAGTTTGTATGGGACAAAGTGATTACTTGGTCTATTTTCGACTTCTACGCGAACGAAGTCGCGGGCAAAAGCTAGTATAAAATAAAAACTTATTTAAGATATTAAAATCTATAATTACAATTCAGAGTTTTGGCGGGAACGAGTTAACAACATGTCGTGCTGCAGTTTTATTTTCATGAAACTTAGTTGTAACCCGAGTTGAATTGTATAATTCTGGTGGAATGTTATTCAATTTAGTTCTGTGAAAGTGCACAAGTGTAGTGAAAGTAAAAATCAGTGTCAAACATGAAGTTTTCTCGTTGCCTCCAAATCTCCTATTAAGGTTATGGTAAACTTGCCACCGCTTTACTATAGCCCCTGACTTGACGGACTATGACGACTTTGACTGTTTTGAAATACTTTACGATTCATGGAAAATCGGGTCATAATTTGATGCAAAATATAACTTGAAACTGGCTAAATGCACAAGCCGTGCGAAGCCATAATTAATAGAAAAAAAAAAATTACAATTCAATCTATACTAATATTATAAAGCTGAAGAGTTTGTTTGTTTGTTTAAACGCGCTAATCTCAAAAAGTCAAAAGTATTTTTTTTTATTCTTTTTATGCTTAATACAACTGTACATAGACCACATGGACACGTCTTAAAAACTAAGTTAGGATGTGTGCCTTCGGAACGCGCCCACCAATGAGAAGAAGGCACAAGAAACTCAGGAACTACTGGTTCGAATTGAAAAATTCTTTTTGTGTTGGATAGTCCATTTATCGAGGAAGGGTGTTCGCGCCGTTCCGTTTCTCCTTCATTTCATACTTACTATTCTATGTCGTACGTAACGTCATAGAGAGTGACACATTCTTGTCAACCATCTTGTAACTATACATCAGCTAATACGCAATGTAAAACGTAATAATAATAATAATAATCTTCTATCTTATATATAAAAATGAATTGCTGTTCGTTAGTCTCACTAAAACTCGAGAACGGCTGAACGGATTTATCTTATCTTGGTCTTGAATTATTCGTGGATGTCTAGGGAAGGTTTAAAAGGTGAGAAAAAATCGATCCCACGGGATCGGGACAAACGCGGGTGAAACCGCGGGGCGCAGCTAGTCTATATATATAAAAATAAATTGCTGTTCGTTAGTCTCACTAAAACTCGAGAACGGCTGAACGGATTTATCTTATCTTAGTCTTGAAATGTTCGTGGAGGTCTAGGGAAGGTTTAAAAGGCGAGAAAAAATCGAATAATTTCCGGGAAAACCCCAAAAACAGCCCTTTTCTATTTCCCATACAAACGTTTTCTGGAGTCAATTTCTACGGGATCGGGACTAACGCGGGTGAAACCGCGGGGCGCAGCTAGTTAAATAATATAAAACAGTTCCCTAAACCGTCTTTGACTACTCGCCCAAACAAAGGGTATAGGCTACTTTTTATTTTGATATTCCCACGGGATCGGAAGTTGTGTGGGTGAAACCGAAAAATTTATAATTAAAATGAAATACCGAGCTGTCAACACCACGTACCTACTCAATATTCAATTGATACTTAAATACGACGATGTACAAATTGAATTTCAAAACATCACTAGCAGAGCTCCGCGGTTTCAACTATTTAACTCCCGATCCCGTGGGCATATCGGGATAAAAAGTACCCTATGTTACTGTTATTGAATCAAAGTATCTTCATACCAAGTTTTATCTAAATCGGTCCAGTAGTTTCGGAGCCTATTCGTTACAAACGTAAAAACTAATAAGATTTTTTTCCCTTTTTATTAGTGTAGACTAGCTGCATCCCGCAGTTTTACTCGCGTTAGTTTCTCTTCAAAAGTGATGTTAAATTCCTACAAATACTATATACATCTGTATATATAAAAATCTTGTGTCACGATGTATGTTGCCAATAAACTCCAAAACTACTGAACCGATTTTAATCAAATGTTCACATGTACCCGTATTTTGGTCTAACTTACTGGATAGGATAGTTATCATCTCAATTATTCGCTTATGTCGTGAATGTAAACGAATAAAATGTATCAATTAATGGTTTCTTAAGCAAGTGTTTATTTACTGTTTAGTTTTGGCGGTGCGTTGATTCATCGATAAAATTCTTCAATATTGTTTGACATCTAGGTTGCAAATACACCCAATAGATGGCGCTGTGTTCGGGACTTACGCGGGTGAACTCGCGGGGCGCAGCTAGTAATAATATAATAACGCGGGTGAAACCGTGGGATGTACCTAGTTTAACATAAAATATACATTTTCCATTTCGTTTTAGCTTGAATAATTATTAAGTTAGTCTACTACGAACTAAGTAAAGTAAACCACAATGTAACAGACAGAATTAAATGCTTTGTTCTTTGTGTCTGGATTTTAGAACCATCTCCTCTGACCGCAGCTTCTATCTTCCAATTTAATTTACTAGCTTTAACACGCGGCTTCGTTCACGTTGAATTTTTTACTATTTAAAAAAATGAGGTTTAGTGGCAGCATTATACATAATGCCAGGGCATTATGTACAATGCTGCTTTCGAACACTGCTGCTGCAAAAATGCAAAAACCTCTTATTTTCGTGGAATGCGTAGAAAATAAGAGGTTCTAAAGAACCTAATTTTTTTCATTTTCTGCATTTTAGAACCATCTCCTACTGATCGCAGCTTCTATCTTCTAATTTAATTTACAATTCACTAGCTTTAACACGCGGCTTCGTTCACGTTGAATTTTTTACCGTCGAAAAAAATGAGATTCTTTAGAACCTCTTTTTTTTCTACGCATTCCACGAAAGAAGAACATTTATAATATTAGTAGGAGTAGGATGACCAATTAATCACTTGGTCCATAACATACACTAGCAGCGCTCCGCGGTTTTACCCGCGTAACTCCCGATCCCGTGGGAATATAAGGATAAAAAGTAGCCTATAGCCTTCCTCGATAAATGGACTATCCAACACAAAAATAATTTTTTATCACAGTTGCTCATAAAGTGGATCTTATTCAACGGCTTTTAGGCTCATAATCCAACATATTATGCACGCGTGCGTTTTACATTGCCAACCTAGTGCTGTAAAGTTATCCCGATAGGTTAAATACGTATCTTACTTTTTTTTTTCTTTTATTATGGTTTCGCACGTGTGCATTTAGCCAGTGTCAAGTTATATTTTGCATCAAATTATGACCCGATTTTTCATAAATCGGGCCTAAAGTGTTTCAATACAGTCAAAGTCGTCATAGTCCGTCAAGTCAGGGGTTATAGTAAAGCGGTGGCAAGTTTACCATAACCTTATTGGAGGTTTGGAGGCAACGTGAAAACTGCATGTTTGACACTGATTTTTACTTTCACTACACTTGTGCACTTTCACAGAACTAAATTGAATAACATTCCACCAGAATTATACAATTCAACTCGGGTTACATCTAAGTTTCATGAAAATAAAACTGCAGCACGACATGTTGTTAACTCGTTCCCGCCAAAACTCACGTATCTTACTGCTAATTACATACTGTTTTGATGTATAAAAAAGTTAGGTACCAAAGAGTTTTTTAGCTAGCAAAAATGGTTGTCTCTAAAGTCGGTTTACGAACGAAAATGTTTACGTGATAATGACTTAGAAAACGATTAAAAATTGAGTTGTTTATTTTTTGTTTTTTCTTTACTTAAATATATTGTTTTTCCGTACCATTGTATTTTGTTCTAAACCCCCGACGCAAAAACAAATAGAAAAAACCCTAAAAAATCATCGTCGTTTTCTTATGACGTTATCACGTAAAATTATCGTCCGTAAACCGACTTTACAGACAAAAATTTTGTATTTATTTTCTTATAATAAAGTCCCTTTGGTTACAAATAAACTTGTTTGAGCGCGGCGACTGAATCAAGAAATTCCGTAACGAAAATAAAACCCCCCTACTCCATCTATTATTATAAAGGTTGCCTGGAAGAAATCGCTTTCAGCGATAAGGCCGCCCATTTGTGTAACTTATACTTTCTAGCTATTACTTTACTTTGTGTATATAGTGTTCTGTTTCTTACTGTGTTGTACGAATAAAGTTATCTATATATCTATTTATTTTTACTTCTCTACTGCGGCTGTGTTTTCTGCACAATCTCACGTAAGCCGCCCTTGGTATTTGATCCTCTTAACTCACTTTAAAACAGGTTAAAACTCTCTTAAAATAGGTCAAGAGAAAGGCCCTTTAAAAAGCGTTGAAATTATGTGAAATTTAAACGCATTACACCGTTCTAGTTGGAGTCGGTACGGAAGCGGAGAGCAATTTCACCATCTCGGCGAGATCAAAGTGGAATTCACTTAGCCGCCTCATCAAAGGAGCCGACTTTAGTGTTGGGACGTTGAGATTTCAATCTATCGATAAAATATTTATGACGAACTAGCTTTTACCCGCGACTTGTCCGCGTTGGACCCTTTTTAATTGGGTCCTTTTTGCGTGAGGATGGAGTAGGCTTGCCCAGCACCTACTACCCTCTCAGCTTAGTCGACCATGTCCAGAGCCAACTAAGCCGCGGGTTTCATCACGATGTTTTCCTTCACCGTAAGAGCAATGTCAATTAGCGCACATAAATTTTTCTTAAGAAAAATACATTGGTGCACGGCCCGCCGGGATTCGAACCCACGACCTTCAGAATGAAAGTCGAGGTATCTACCACTAAGCCAACACCGCTCTCTTTCAGCCCCTTAGGCATGGCAGTAATAGGTTTTATGCAACAAAAATATTTGCTCTAGTGTCATTATTCAGGGAGGAAACAGTCGACTACGTTTGTATGGAGAGAGCGCCAGGTATTCATTTTTCCTTTTTAATAATTGGAAGAGATCGGCGTTAGACAGAGAAGCGAAGAGAAGGAAGTAAGCAAATAAAGAATATTTAAAAGATGGAAGAAAGCGCTGAAGATGGCTCGGGCCAGGAGAGGACTGTCTAGCCATTGAAGATGATGAAATGAATTTTGACTTTGACCATCTTGTCTATATGTGGTAACAGGTTGGTCGGTCTCTCCAACCGGTTGGTGAAGACGTCGCGTGCTATACACCCCATGAGTCCATAATTATATGGAGTTTTGGCGGGAACGAGTTAACAACATGTCGTGCTGCAGTTTTATTTTCATGAAACTTAGTTGTAACCCGAGTTGAATTGTATAATTCTGGTGGAATGTTATTCAATTTAGTTCTGTGAAAGTGCACAAGTGTAGTGAAAGTAAAAATCAGTGTCAAACATGAAGTTTTCTCGTTGCCTCCAAAGCTCCTTTTAAGGTTATGGGAAACTTGCCACCGCTTTACTATAGCCCCTGACTTGACGGACTATGACGACTTTGACTGTTTTGAAACACTTTAGGCCCGATTTATGAAAAATCGGGTCATAATTTAATGCAAAATATGACTTGACACTGGCTAAATGCACAAGTGCGAAGCCATAATTAATAGAAAAAAAATGAGTTCATATGTCTACAATAGGCTACCTGACGATGTAACATGTGCCGGTAATCTTGGATTTTTAAAAAATACTCAAACAGTGGGTTATTAAGCGATGCTTCTACAGCATTGACGAATTTTTAGCTATTAAATTATAAATTGTTGTACCTTGTAAGTACCTAACTTGACACGTCTTGCGAAAACCGGCTAGTTACGTGGGGAACAAATGTCTTGCCATGGTGCCTCCGCCGGGTCGTGGCAGACTGGGTAGACCCAAGAAGTGCTGGCTTGACGTCGTAAAGGGTGATATGCGTGCAAATGGCCTTACAAACCAGGATGCTGAAGATCGTGCGAAGTGGAGTCGTAAAAGCAGGAAAGGGAACCCCGGGCTCCCGAGAGGGATGCAACCGGGAACATCGCTCGGATGATGATGACCTAACTTGACATTGTATATCATGATTTTCTGATATGGTGTATTTCTCTTTTTATTGCTACCAGTAATGACTTATGGCTCAGAAACGTGGTCTTTCACTATGGGCTTCATAAGAAAGTTCCGACATAGCCCAAAGAATTAGTAAGCTGAAGTGGTAATGGGCGGGACATGTGGCTCGTAGAACTGATGGCTGTTGGGGCCGAAAAGTCTTAGATTGGAGACCACGTACTGGAAAGCGCAGCGCGGGACGGCCTCCGACTAGATGGACGGACGACTTGATTAGGGTCGCGGGAAGTCGTTGGACGCAGAGAGCATGCGACCGATCGCTCTGGGAGTCTTTGGGAGAGGCCTATGTTCAGCAGTGGACGTCCTGTGGCTGATATGATGATTGCTATTTACTTAAAACTTAACCATTACTACATACAAAATGTAAAATATAACAGATTGACGTATAATGCAAATTATAAATAAATATTTGAATATATCTATCGACAAAGCCACGTCCCATCCCTAGTCATAAAACTTTTCCTGTAAATTGCTTTTAATCTCCGCTTTTAATTGTAATCCGTAATAAAAAAGAGCTTTTTACTTCAGATTGTTAGCTCTGAATTTCAGGAACTGTGGTTTAAGTACTTAGTGGTAGGTATAAATATTACAGGACATTCCACACATCGCCATCTAGCCCCAAGCTAAGTAACTACACTTGTGTTATGGGTGCTAGACAACTCATATACTACTTATATACTTTTCTTTTGTAAATATATACTTCTAATACATAGAAACAACCAGACAACAGACAAATATCTAAGCAAAAATACTTGTATGAGACGGGAATGGAACCCGCAACCCTGTGTTTGGCAGTCCGGCATGGTGACCATTGTGCCAGCTAGGTGGTCACACTGACCCTATTTAATTCAAAATTTAAAATATTTGAAAATCTAATTTATTTATTTGTATTTCACAAGCAAATAATGATGACATATATAAAATTCTCATTTATTTTTAGATTACAATGAAATCGATAGTATTTCGTGAACTAGATGTGGGAAAAAGATATAAGCATTTAAAGTGACGTGTTTTACATTTTCTTCATCAGCATCTGACGCCATTACACATATAGGAACTTCAAGAACCTAACCTCCTTGCAAACATGGCATTTTTGTTCGAAGTTTTGCCATTATTCAACACTAGCAACGCTCCGCGGTTTCACCCGCGTAACTCCCGATCCCGTGGGAATATCGTAATAAAAGTAGCTTATAGTCTTCCTCGATAAATGGATTATCCGACACAAAAAGAATTTTTCAAATCGAATCAGTGGTTCCTGAGATTAGCGCGTTTAAAAAAATAAACTTTTCAGCTTTATATTATTAGTATAGATAGTAGCAAATAAAAGGCAATACCAAAAATTAGTAGTTTTCTGCAAATAATCTATATATATATAAGAAAATCGTGTTAGTTACACCATTTATAACTCGGGAACGGCTAAACCGATTTGGCTGAAAATTGGTGGGGAGGTAGCTTACAATCAGAAGACGGACATAGGATATTTTTTTCGATATTCCCACGGGATCGGGACTTACGCGGGTGAAACCGCGGGGCGCAGCTAGTATTGTATGAATGAAGCATAGATGGCAAGTGATTTTTTTTCTAAATAAAAATCTAATGATGTAGTTTTAATTTTCAGAGACTGTAGAAATACAGGGTTATTGGTAATTATATTAGCAAGCCGTTATTAAAATAATATCACTTGCCCTTTGCTTCATTCATACAACAGTCCCTGGACGAACGATTTTTTTTTACTTAGTCTAACCTCAAAGCAAACACTCATTGACTTCGTGTTACTTAACAACGCCATCTGCTGGAATAACTTTATTGCTCACAAAAAATAGTATTAGTAGTTCGCCAATAGATGTCAGGAAGAGTCATATTTTTCAGATAAAAAAAAAGTAAGTTTCGATAAAACAAGAATAAAATGACATTTTCTAAAAATGATTCCTAGCTAGATCGATTTATCGCCCCCGAAACCCCCTATATACCAAATTTCATGAATCGTTGGAGCCGATTCCGAGATTCCAATTAAATATATATACAAGAATTGCTCATTTAAAGATATAAGATTATTAGCAGAAAAGTACAAAAAGCTATATCGTATATCGATATAAAATAATATCGACACGTGAACATCACTATGAAATCAAATTCGCGCTATATTTCGATAGCGCCCCGCTCGGAACACAATTATTGTTAATTAAATTTGTACTTTAATAGAGTGCAAATAAGGTCTATTATACATTGTAAATTGGATGGCAGAAACTCCGAGCTTGGAATAAACGGGTTCTAGATCTAATTTGATGTACTAATTCTATATATATAAAAGGGAAAATCACTGACTCACTCACTCACTCACTCATCACGAAATCTCAGAAACTACAAGTGCTAGGAGTCTCAAATTTTGCATGGGGGTTCCTTTTATGACGTAGGTGCTCACTAAGACGGGATTTTGCGAAATTCAACCCCTAAGGGGGGCAAATGGGGGGTGGAAGTTTGTATGAAGGTTTGATTTTTTTTAAAGGTAGAAACTTGAAAATTACAATTATATCTTCTTATCGTAAATAAATGGTGACGTGTTTCAGGGATTTTCAATTTTCCTATTTAAGGGAGGGGAAATGGGGGGTGAAAGTTTGTATGAAGGTTTGATTTTTTTTAAAGGTAGAAACTTGAAAACTAGAATTATATCTTCTTATCGTAAATTAATGATGACGTTTTCAGGGATTTTCAATTTTCCTATTTTAATTTCTACTAATATTATAAATGTGAAAGTTTGTGTGTGTGTGTGTGTGTATGTTTGTTACTCCTTCACGCAAAAACTACTGGACCGATTGCGTTGAAACTCGGTATGTAGATAGCTGGATACCTAGATTAACGTATAGGCTACTATATTCCCACGGGATCGGGACTTACGGGATGACTCCTTTACGCAAAAACTACCAGACCGATTGTGATGAAACTATGTAAGTAGATAGCTGGAGACTTGAATAAACACATAGGCTACTTTTTATCCCGATATTCCCACGGGATCGGGACTTACGGGATCAGGACTAAAAATGTATTTTGAAAGGTTGCAGTGAGGCGGAGAGGGTGTAGGGGGAGGGAGAGGGGGAGGGGAGGAAATAGGGAGGGGAAGAAGGGGGAGGCGGGAAAGAGGGAGGGGAGGAAAGTGGGTGTGCAGGAAGGTGGGGGAAGAAACCTAACCTAACCTACTCCATCCGTAACGGTTCTGTGTCAAAAAACATTCAGGGTCTCTCTGAAGTCCTAAAAATCTAACAAACTGAAGAGTTTGTTTGTCTGAATGCGCTAATCTCAGGAACTACTTTTTCGAATTTTGTGTTGTTGGATAGTCCATTTATCGCGGAAGGCTTTAGGCTATATAATATCATGCTGCGACCAATAGTAGCGAAGAATCAGTGATAAATGTGGGAAAAAACGGGGAAAATTATTCATCTTTGAGGGCTTCTGTTTTTTGTTTGAACGCGCTGATCTCAGGAACTGCTAGATCGAATTGAAAAATATAAGCTACATTTTATTCCGATATTACCACGGAATCGAGACTTACGCGGGTGAAACCGCGGGGCGCATATCTATATATATAAAAGGGAAAATCACTGACTCACTCACTCATCACGAAATCTCAGAAACTACAAGTGCTAGGAGTCTCAAATTTTGCATGGGGGTTCCTTTTATTACGTAGGTGCTCACTAAGACGGGATTTTGCGAAATTCAACCCCTAAGGGGGGCAAATGGGGGTGGAAGATTGTATGAAGGTTTCATTTTTAAAGGTAGAAACTGTGATGACCTGTTTCAGGGATTTTCAATTTTCCTATTTTAAGGAGGGGAAATGGGGGGTGAAATAATATTATAAAGCTGAAGAGTTTGTTTGTTTGAACGCGCTAATCTCATGAACTGCTGGTCCGGAATGAAAAAATATTTTTGTGTTGGATAGTCCATTTATCGAGGAGGGCCACTTTTTATTGTGGTATTCCCACGGGATCGGGACTTACGCGAGTGAAACCGCGGGGCGCAGCTAGTCTATACATATAAAATGCTTTGTCCTGAACTACTGACTGACTGACGGATCAACGCACAGCCTAAACCGCTGATCGTAGAGACCTGAAATTTAAAGGGTGTGTTCTTTGTATGACGTAGGCATCCGATAAGAAAGGATTTTCCGAAATTCTACCATTAAGGGGGTGAAAAAGGGGGGGGGGGAGTTTGTATGGGACAACGTGATTCCTTGGTCCATTTTCGACTTCTACGCGGACGAAGTCGCGGGTAAAAGCTAGTATTGCACAAAAGTTTAGTTGTCTGAATGTTATTTTCTATTATTTATGGCTTCGCACGGTTTGTGCATTTAGCCAGTGTCAAGTTATATTTTGCATCAAATTATGACCTGATTCTTAATAAATCGGGCCTAAGTTTGACGTACGTGTACCGTCTATTACAAACGTCACCGGAACGGCCTCAACGGAAGACCAGCGCTAGTGGAATGACTAGCATTTCGCTGAGTTGGGGTCCGTTTTGCAACAATTATTAGTAAATAGTTTTTAAGACTGTGTGATTTCTTATTTTGTTGCAAATAAATAATATTCTATTCTATTCTATTCTTTATTATATATATTTTGTTAGGGTTCTGTATCTCGAAAGGAAAAAAACGGAACCCTTATAGGATCACTTGGTTTTCATGAGTTTCTTGTGCCTTCTTCTCATTGGTGGGCGCGTTCCGAAGGCACACATCCTAACTTAGTTTTTAAGACGTGTCCATGTGATCTTGTACCTAAGTATTAAGTATCCAAAGAAATAAATAATTTTGACTTTGACTTTCTTTGCCATGTTATAAATATATTGCAGGACATTCCACACATCGCCATCTAGCCCCAAGCTAAGTAACTACACTTGTGTTATGGGTGCTAGACAACTCATATACTACTTATATACTTTTCTTTTGTAAATATATACTTATAATACAAAAAAACAACTAGACCACAGACAAATATCTGAGTACAAATACTTGTCTGAGACACAATGGTCACCATGCCGGACTGCCAAACACAGGGTTGCGGGTTCGATTCCCGTCTCAGACATTGTATTTATGCTTAGATATTTGTCTGTAGTCTGGTTGTGTCTATGTATTACTAGCTGCGCCCCGCGGTTTCACCCGCGTAATAATTTTCTACGCAATTTTCTTAATTATTTCTTTCATAAGAACCTTCTTCGGACAATAACAAACACAACAAAAAAATAATTGGCCAAATTGGTCCAGGCGTTGTTGAGTTATCCGCTTACCAACACATTTTGCGATTCATTTTTATATTATAAAAATATATATTTTCAAAGGTAAAGAATTTAAGTAGTATATCCGTTGTCTAGCACACATAACAGTTACTTAGATTGGGGATAGATGGCGATTTGTGGACTGTCCTGCAATATTTATTCATTAGGTTGAAACAGTACTTCTGACCGTACCTGTACGTAGATCATTCAACGTAATTCATTCACTGATAAAAGGAAAACCTGACCAATCCACTTAGCATTTGCAATTCATGAGACGACTAGGTATCAAGGCGTTATACTTATCAAATACTAGTGACGTACCGCTGTTTTGGCTGTATAACTCCCGTTTCTTTGGTAATATCGGGATAAAAAATAGCTTATATTACTCCTAGTGAATTAATGTCTCCTCAAACCAAGTTTCATCAAAATTTGTCCAGTAATTTTTGATCTATGGTTAAAATAAAAATATTTTCTCTTTAAACTTTTAGCAACTCGCCGTGAATTCAGCCGTATAACTCCCGTTTCTTTGGTAATATCGGGATAAAAAGTACTTATGTTACTTCTAATAAATTAATGTATTTCCGTATTAAGTTTCATCAAAATCTGTCCAGTAATTTTTGATCTATGGTTAAAATAAAAATATTTTCTCTTTAAACTTTTAGCAACTCGCCGTGGTTTCAGCCGTATAACTCCCGTTTCTTTGGTAATATCGGGATAAAAAGTACTTATGTTACTTCTAATAAATTAATGTATTTCCGTATTAAGTTTCATCAAAATCTGTCCAGTAATTTTTGATCTATTGGTTAAAATAAAATAAAAATATTTCCTATTTAAACTTTTAACAACTCGCCGTGGTTTCAGCCGTATAAGTCAAGTTTCTGTTGTTAAATCGGGATAAAAAATAGCTTATGTTACTTCTAGTGAATCAATGTATTTCCGTATTAAGTTTCATCAAAATCTGTCTAGTAATTTTTGACTTACAGGTTAAAATAAAAATATTTCTTCTTTAAACTTTTAGCGACTCGCCGCGGTTTCAGCCGTATAAGTCAAGTTCCCGTAGGAACATCGGAATAAAGAGTAACCTGTGTTTCTTCCAATTAATCAATGTTTTCTCAAACCAAGTTCCATCACAATTTGTATAATAATTTTTGCCTTACAGATTAAAATAAAAATATTTCTTCTTTAAACTTTTAGCAACTCGCCGCGGTTTCAGCCGTTTAAGTCAAATTCCCGTGGGAATATCGGAATAAAGAGTAACCTGTGTTCCTCCCAATGAATCAATGTTTTGTCAAACCAAGTTTCATCACAATTTGTATAATAATTTTTGCCTTACATGTTAAAATAAAAATATTTCTTCTTTAAACTTTTAGCGGTTTCAGGCGTATAAGTCAAGTTCCCGTGGAAATATTGGGAAAAAATGTAACCTATGTTACTTCCATTGAATCATTTTCTTCTCAAACCACGTTTCATCAAAATCTGTCCAGTTATTTTTGAATTTCTTCTTTAAACTTTTAGCAACTCGCCGCGGTTTCAGCCGTATAAGTCAAGTTCCCGTGGGAATATCGGTATAAAAAGTAACTTTTATTACTTCCATTGAATCATTTTCTTCTCAAACCAAGTTTCATTAAAATCTATCAAGTAATTTTTGACTTTCAGGTTAAAATAAACATACTTCCTCTTTAAACTTTTTTAACCGCGACTTCAAAATTTAAAAAAAACATTCTAATTTTAAAAAGTCGTAAAACAAAATTTGTTGTAATGGTGCACAGAAGTAGCCCTAAATGGCTTGCTAGTATAATTAACAATAACCATGTGTAAGGAAAAAAAATCTTTTTTTTTCATCGGTTTCTTAATATGACATTATCACGTAAAATTATCGTCTGTTAACCGATTTCACAGACAAACATTTTTCAAAATATTTTTTTGCATAAATAAGTATGGAAGATTGATTAAGATTGGTTGACGGTCGAAATTGGTCGGGTTAGTCTCCGAGGGCCACGATCTCCGAGGGACCAGTCTCCGAGGTATACACTTTCTAAATTCTCGACAAATGACGACTAAGAATAGATCTATGCATATAAAATTCTTTGTCCTGCATGACTGACTGACTGACGGATCAACGTACAGCCTAAACCGCTGATCGTAGAGACCTGAAACTTGGAGGGTGTGTTCTTTATATGACGTAGACATTCGATAAGAAAGGATTTTCTGAAATTCTACTCCTTAGGGGGTGAAAAACGGGGGCAAAGTTTGTATGGGATAAGGTGATTCCTTGGTCCATCTTCAACTTCTACGCGGACGAAGTCGCGGGCAAAAGCTATACATAAAAAATTCTTTGTCCTGAACTACTGACTGACTGACTGACGGACCAACGTACAGCCTAAACCGCTGATCGTAGAGACCTGAAACTTGGAGGGTGTATTCTTTGCATGACGTAGGCATCGAATAAGACAGGATATTCCGAAATTCTACCCCTAAGGGGTTGAAAATGGGAGGCAAAGTTTGTATGGGTCAACGTAATTCCTTGGTCCATTTTCAACTTCTACGCGGACGAAGTCGCGGACAAAAGCTATTTTTGAATAAAAAACAGCCAGCAAGAAAGTCCTCAATCAAATTTTTCAATCTAACTCACCGACAGTAGTGAGGAGCATATTGTCCAACAGCAGAGCAATTGCCACGATGATGAGGACCAGTTTCCTCGATTCCCGGCACGCGGCTATCTTGCTCCGCCATCCTTCAGCCCACCCGTCCGATGCTGCACCCATTTTGATGCTGTTGGACAAGAGATAGCTGTTGAATACAGATAGAATTTTATTATAAAACTAGCTGCGCCCCGCGGTTTCACCCGCGTAAGTCCCGATCCCGTGGGCATATTGGGATAAAAAGTAGCCTATGTGTTAATCGAGGTCTCCAGCTATCCAGATACAGAGTTTCATCGCAATCGGTCCAGCCGTTCTCGAGTTATAAGTGGTGTAACTAACACGACTTTCTTTTATATATATAAGATAATAAGAAGAAGAAATAACAATGAGGAAAGGGTACCAGGGCTCTCTCCATACAAACGTAGTCGACTGTTGTCTCCCTGGATAATGACACTAGAGCAAATTTTTTTTTTGCGTAAAACTTATAACTGCCATGACCCTATGTTTTTTTTGTTTTTAAATCTTAATTTCTATGATAATTAGAAAATGAGAAAAACCAAAACATAGGGGCATAGTCATGGCAGTTATAGGTTTTATGGCACAAAAATATTTGCTCTAGTGTCATTATCCAGGGAGAAAACAGTCGACTACGTTTGTATGGAGAGAGCGCCGGTACCTTTTCTCTTAAGATTGATGCACAGATGAAACTGTTGGCACTAGAAACGTCAAATTTTGCACAGGGGTTTCTTACATGCCCAGGGTATAATAAACAAACACGAGTAAAACCGAATGACAGAAGTAATACTCATCAAGACTGGTATTAAATAATGAATTCCTCTAATAAGTAATAACTGAGCTCTAGGCAAAGTTATTCTTCCATTTTTAAAACAAGTCACTTTAACTCTAAGTTGTTTATGATCACCTGGTACTTTGAGAAATCTCTATAACCGAAACTGTTGACTCTAGAAACGTGAAATTTTGCACAGGGGTTTCTTACATGCCCAGGGTATCAAAACCTACACGAGTAAAACCGAATGACAGAATTAATACTCATCAAGACCGGATTGAATAATTTAATTCCTCTAATAAGTAATAACTGAGCTCTAGGTAAAGTTATTCTTCCATTTTTAAAACAAGTCACTTTAACTCTAAGTTGTTTATGGTCACCTGGTACTTTGAGAAATCTCTATAACCGAAACTATTGACTCTAGAAACGTCAAATTGTGCACAGGGGTTTCTTAAATGTCTAAAAGCCCAGGGGATACACGAGTAAAACCGAATAACAGAACTAATACTCATCAAGACCGGTATTAAATAATTGAATACTTCTTATCTTACCTTATGTTCTAGTCTTACACCGCCATTTTTCAATAAAACAGTAATAAAGACACTTATCCAAGGTTTAGAAGCCGTTAATTTTATATTTTATACCGTCTTTTATAAGGTGGATTGTTTATTTTAACCGGTTCAGTACCGGTCAAAATCCATATAATAAGTAATAATCAAAAATATGTTTTTTAATTTTATTTTGTATGTATGTATGTATACGGGCTTTTTTCCGCAACTAGACTCTTTTTAATTGGGTCCTTTTTGCGTGAGGATGGAGTAGGTTTGCCCAGCACCTACTACCCTCTCAGCTTAGTCGACCGTGTCCAGAGGAGAGAACCTGTCAATACGCTTGGAGCCAACTAAGCCGCGGGTTTCATCACGATGTTTTCCTTCACCGTAAGAGCAATGTCAATTAGCGCACATAAATTTTTCTTAAGAAAAATACATTGGTGCACGGATAGCCGGGATTCGAGCCCACGACCTTCAGAATGAAAGTCGGGGTATCTACCACTAAGCCAACACCGCTCTTTATTTTATTTTAAAACTATCTAAACTTTAAAAAAAAATGTTTGAATTTCCAAAAGTCGTAGAACAAAAGTCGATGTTTAGTTACACGGAAGTAGCCCTCAACGGCTTGCTAGCATAATTACCAATAACCCTGTATATAAAAAGGCTGAACCGATTTCTATGATTTTTTTTGTATACATTCGTTAGGTCTCAGAATTGAACACTATTCTATTTTTTTTTCCTTTATATACATACAAACTTCCACCCCCATTTGCCCCCCTTAGGGGTTGAATTTCGCAAAATCCCGTCTTAGTGAGCACCTACGTAATAAAAGGAACCCCCATGCAAAATTTGAGACTCCTAGCACTTGTAGTTTCTGAGATTTCGTGATGAGTGAGTGAGTGAGTGAGTCAGTGATTTTCCCTTTTATATATATAGATTAGTACATCAAATTAGATCCTATAAAAATAGATTTTTTTATGAGACTGGAAGAAATATTGTTTTTACTCAATTTAAAAATATAAATAATACACAAGTGCTTCTACGCTATTGTTTCATTAAATTAATATAAGGAAGAACATTACAGCTTGAAAGTAGCTTAAAGTAACTATTTTTTCGTAAAAAAACTCTCCCACAATAGCTCGAACAGACAATCCAAGATGGCTACCGGAAATGAGAGCGCTAACGACCGCGCAATATGGCCGCCGCTTCCGGCAACGTTTTGTCGTCGTTCCGTTCGTAATTTTCTATTAATTTGCAACTTTTAGTGAAGGAATTAAATTAATTGATGTGATTTGTTTTTGGATAAAGGCGATTTATGTTCTATTGTTTGATAAATGAGAGATAATTTAGAAATAGAATGGAATGAAATAGAATTATTGCCTTCAAAAGGGGTAAAATAATAAAATTTAGTTTAAAAAAATGGTTGTTTGTAAAGTCGGTTTATGGTCGATAATTTTACGTGATAACATCATAAGTAAACGATGAAAAATTGAGTTTTTTTTGTATTTCCTTAAAAAGTCTTCTATTCGTCACTTGTCACCACAACACAAGCCCAACTGCGAGATATTATTATTAAATACTCGGTTCCATAACGGGAAAGGACGCGTCATGGTCATGTTACCATGACGCATGGCGTAACACAACGGAAACGGGACGCAATCATAACGTCATACGGAACGTGACGCGTCATGGTACCGGAACATGACACTTTTTTGTGAATGCAAGTGTTCAATCAAATTATTAGACGTCAAAATTGATTTGATTTTTCACCGACTTTTATACAAGTTTATAAAGACTTTTTAGTTTAATTTAGTTTAAGTTTTATTTATAACTAGTATCACTTTGTTTCATCCGCATAACTTCCGATCCCGTGGGAATATCAGGATAAAAAGTAGCCTATGTTATTCCCAATGAATCAATGTATCCTCATACCAAGTTTAATCAAAATCAGTTCAGTAGTTTTGGAGCCTATGCAAACAAACAAACAATCAAATTATTCCTCATTATAATATTAGTATACATATAGATGATATTGTTTTTCATTTTTTCGATTCCATATGGGTTTTGAACCTACTACCTTAATCCCACTAATATTATAAATGAGAAAGTTTGTGCGTATGTTTGTTTACGTAAAAAATACTGGGCCGATTGCGATGAAACTCGGTCTGTAGATAGCTGGCGACCTGGATTAACACATAGGCTAATTTTTATCTAGATATTCATATGGGATCGGGACTTACGCGGGTGAAAACGGGGGGCGCAGCTAGTCAATTAACTATGGCTTGCAAAAACCAAATTAAGGAAGTGACGTCATAAATATGCACGTCATAATTGCTAATCATGTATCTTTTAAGTATTTAAAGTTTATGTACCAGGCGTTCATAAAATATAAGGAGGCGAATCTATTTTTAAAATATAAAATCATTCAGCGCGTATCAATCTTGAGAGAGATAAATCCACGATCCTTTGAGTAATCGTCTTGGGAAATAGGTTTAATGCAAGCTTTTAGAGATCCGCAGGGGTGGTAGATAAAACGGAGGACAATTTTTATAAAGAGCGTAGGTACTTTAATTAAGAAATATGAAAATGTATCTATCAAATATATTAGAAAATATTTTTAAAGAAAAATGCGTCTTCGTCACTCGAACTTGCATCCCTTGAATACCGTTCAAGTGCGCTTTCCAATTACGCCACTCAGTTACAATCTTTGAAGACGCATTTTTCCTTGAAAAATATTTTCAGATAGCCAAGTGCAAGCCATGGCACTTTAAAAATAAAAAAATCATTAAGATATTAGAAATTAAAAAATGTTTGTCTGTAAAGTCTGTTTATGGAAGATAATTTTACGTGATAACGTCTTACGGAAACGATGAAAAATTGAGATTTTTACCCTTTCTATATATTTCCTTTTATATATTTTTTTCCTTTAAGAAGTATTCTATTCGTTACTCGTCACACCATCACACAAACCCAGATCAGCGATATTATTATTAAATACGCTGTTCCCTAAGTTACCATGACGCGTCTGGTCATATTACCACGACGCTTAACGTCACACAATATTACCGTGACACTTTTTTGTGAATGCAGGTGTTTTATCAATTTATTAGACGTTATCAATCAAAAATATTAAAACATAACCCTTTTTTGCAGTCGGGTAATAAAGAGGAAAGTAATTTTTAGATTTTTTTACAGGATCGATTTTAATGAAATTGAATATTATGCGGATACATTGAAATTTTGAATTTTTCTTCCTTCATAATTCTATCTACTTGACGCTCTATAAAATACTTCTTTTTTTTAAATAATCTTTTTTTATTTCTTTTACATATTTATTTTTTCGTTTTTAATTTTTATTTTATACTTTTATGTTAGTGATTTTATGTTTGTTTCTACTTTTCTTGTCCAAATAAATGTTTTCTTCTTTCTTTCTAAAAGATAAAAGTGTTGAGTCATTTTATTCCTGCGTCATTGATAGGCTTACCCGATTTTATTCCCTCGTACCTTCAACGCTGTAGAATAAAAATTACGCTTTTCTCCCTTGTGCTACAATATTATTGAGAAAGGAACTTCTATTTGGCTCGAACTATAAAAGTAATAAATAAATAAATAAATATTGCAGGACATTTCACACATCGCCATCTAGCTCCAAGCTAAGTAACCAGACTTGTGTTATGGGTGCTAGACAACGGATATACTACTTATATACTTTTCTTTTGTAAACATATACTTATAATACATAGAAACAACCAGACCACAGACAAATATCTAAGCATAAATACTTGTCTGCAGCGGGAATCGAACCCGCAACCCTGTGTTTGGCAGTCCGGCATGGTGACCATTGTGCCAACTGGGTCGTCAAAGTAATCCTGGGATATAAAATTGGGCTTACTTTTATTGTTTATTGGTTCGGCATTGAAATGAAACTTCATAAAACAGACTTCTTTGTTTAATTTGATTTAAATTGAGATTTATATAGACCACTGTGAAGCTGTAAATTTCTATACAAAAAGTTTCCAATAAACGAAGTCCGATTTTGATATTTTTTTAAAATGTTCTAGATCTAATGGAAAACTAAGTTTAACCGTTTTTATTTTAAAGAAATATTGCCTAAGATAAAAGTTATTAGTGTCTGAATATCTATATTTTTGATATAAAAACTTCATCGAGCGTTTCAATTGTTTTTTAATAGACTAAACTGAATTACCAAAATGGTAATATCACCAGACGCGTCATGGTAACTTAGGAAAGAGAGTATTTAATAATAATATTGATCATCTGGGCTTGTGTTATGGTGACGAGTAAAGAATATTATTATATAAAGGAAAAGAAGTATAACAATTGTTTTTTTTTTATTAATTTTTCATCGTTTTCTTATGATGTTATCACGTAAAATTATCGTCCGTAAACTGACTTTGCAGGCAACCATTTTTTTTTCTAATTAACGCAAAGTAAGTTCCACTTTATTGTGCGTCAGTCTTTAGATAAAAGTACCAGGCAACCATAAAGTACCAAGAGATAATATTTTTGAGTTTTAATATTACATATTGTCAAAAGCAACCCCTGTGCAAATTTTACGTTTCTAGAGTTATTGGTTTTAAGCTGTGCATCAATATCTAGATTGTTAAAATACCAGGCAATCATAATGTACCAAGAGTTAACGTTGTGTGCTATTCAGAATAAGGAAACCCTGTGCAAAAATTTACGTTTCTAGAGCTATTGGTTTTAGCTGTGTATCAATTTCTAGATTTTGAAAATACCAGGCGACCATAAAGTACCAAGAGTTAACGTTGTGTGCTATTACGAATAAGGAAACCCTGTGCAAACAATAACGTTTCTAGAGCTATTGGTTTTAGCTGTGCATCAATTTCTAGATTTTGAAAATACCAGGCGACCATAAACAACCTTGAATTAATGTTGTGTTGTAAAACTTACACATACAGAACCCCTGTGCAAAATTTCTCGTTTTCTAGAGCCAGCGGTTTCTGCTAGGCATCAGCCTTTAGATTTTTAAAATACCAGGCGATCATAAAAGTAAAGAGAATAATAACAATTTACTTACAATTTTATGCCCTCAAAGCTTCATGATGAAAAAAAAATAAAACAACTCAGAAGACCGTCCAGTCAAACGACTGACGACTGACTGAAGCTGGATTCGAAATTCAAAAGTCAAGATTCAAACCGACCAGTTTCATTTGAGCTTTGAAAACTCATTGCAACCTCCTTTTATACCAAGAACCATTCAAGCAAAACTACACCAAATCCACCTTATTCCTTTAAAAATAAAATTAAAAATCGCTTACATTATTTTTCAAATATACGGGCGAGGAAGCCCTTTTGAAACTGGTCACTTGTTATCAACGTAAAGGAAGAAAATAACGAACGAATTTGAACGTAATTGCTTTACAATAAGATCGTATTTCGTATAGCAGTTTAGAAATTCTTTCATGTAATTCAGTAAGTCAAGAAACTAGCTTCCGATTATGTGCCTTATTCCTTAGAAATTAGGTTGATTTTGATATAGGTTTTTGGTGAAAATTCTATGAAATAATGTAAAGATCCAAAATAGACTTTATGGTAAAGATATAAGGTTCATTTTGTATTGGAAATTCGGGAAAAGCTACAGGTCTTTGCATCTCAAGCTACACGGTTTCCATAAAAGTAAGTAAGCGCATTTTTCGTATTTTTCATATAGCTTAAAATATTTATTACTAGCTGCGCTCCGCGGTTTCACCCGCGTAAGTCCCGATCCCATGGGAATATCAAAATAAAAAGTAGCCTATAGCCTTCCTCGATAAATGGACTATCCAACACAAAAATATTTTTTCAATTCGAATCAGTAGTTCCTGAGATTAGCGCGTTCAAACAAACAAACAAACTCTTCAGCTTTATAATATAAAGTATAGATAGTATAGATTCATTGGAAAACATCGTGATAAAATCTTTTTTTGAAGTTTTGATGAATTTTTTCCTCTAATCTCGGTCGACTAAGCTGAGAAGGTAGGTACTATGGGCAAGTCTACTCTATCTAATACATGGCTCAGGCACTACAGGGCTTTAAAGCATGGTTTTAACTGATAATAAGCTATGAAACTACTGGACCGATTTTGATAAAACTAAATAGATAAAGAAAAGCAATAAACGACACAAGAATTTTCGAAATCAAAGTGTTAAAATACAGTAAATTAGACGTTGACTTTGATAACAAAAACAGAAAATGAAATAAGCCGGTTTTTTTCAGAAATGCACATACGTTCTTATTCTCACGAACTGTAAGTAAGGGTCCTCCATTTCTATAGCGTTCTCTTTCGCACTCGTTTAAAACGATATCTCTATCCTTTTCTATTACATTTGAGATCCTTTTGTAATTTATACTAACAGAATTTACTGGTTTTTCTTGCCTTTTCTTAAGCTGCTACGAACTTGCTACGAGAAAATTTTCGCTACGACTTTGCTACAATTGTTCTGTAGCAGAATTTAAATTTGATACGAATCTTTAGATTTTCTGTAGAAGATTTTTAAGTTTGCTACAATATTTCTGTAGCAGATTTTTAAGTTTGCTACAATACTTCTGTAGCAGATTTTTAAGTTTGCTACAATATTTCTGTAGCAGATTTTTAAGTTTGCTACAATACTTCTGTAGCAGATTTTTTAGTTTGCTACTTTCTGCTATAATTATTCTGTGGCTAATTATAAATTACAAATATGCTATGAATTTGTTTTTTTTTTAGATTTTTTTTAATTTGCTACAAAATATGCTACGACTTTTCTTTCGTAGCTGTTTACTACGAATTATTTACTTTTTTTTCTATGTAGAATTTATTCACTAAGAAAGTTGTAGCTAGTAAAAATATTAATTTTATGACTCATGTACTAAATTCTAAAATAACAGCACAATATTTTATTACAATAATAATATTTTATATCACATCACCATATGTTGGAAAGTACCTACATAAAAATTATGTACCAAAATTCCCACGGGATCGAGTGCAACTGAGAGGTTTCACTCGATCCCGTGGGAATTTTGGGAAATCCCGTCTCAGCGTTCACTTACGACACGTAAGGAATCCCTGTGCAAAATTCCACTTTTCTAGAAACAGCTGTTTCAGCTGTGTTTGTATTTAGATTTCTAAAAGTACCAGGCGATCATAAAGAACTAAAAGATTATGACTTTGATTACTTTGACTTTATGTTGTGTTCATATGACACATAAGGAACTCCTGTGCAAAATTCCATGTTTCTACAACCAGCGGTTTTTGCTGTGCATCAGTCTTTAGATTTCTAAAAGTACCAGGCGATCATAAAGATCATAGAGTTAGTCTTGTATTGTTTCAGTTAATTTATTTCTGGTGCTTCTCTGTGTCTGTTGTGAGGATGCAGGCTGACTACTACACCCTTCATGTAGACACATCAGCTGTTTCTACTAAACAGTCTTAACTACTGAACCGATTTCAATGTAATTTGGCATGGTAATAGCTGGTTCCCGGGAGTAACACATAGGGTAGTTTTTATCCCGATATTCCCACGGGATCGTGACTTACATGAGGCGAGCTAGTCGAAAGTACCAGGCGATCATAAAATACCAAGAGTTCATGTGTTCCAGTTGATTTGCTCCTGGTACTTTTGTCTGTTGGAAGGGCGTAGGGTGACCATGTTTTACCTCCTGAGTGATTAATGGGGCTGAATGTGGGTATATCAGGGATTGATTGATTAATTGCCTCACCCATACTTGTGGCTACTCTAGTGGTGGGCGATATAAAGGCACCCACACACATAACTGTCATTTTAGACGACCCAGTTGGCACAATGGTCACCATGCCGGACTGCCAAACACAGGGTTGCGGGTTCGATATCCATCTCAGACATGTATTTATGCTTAGATATTTGTCTGTGGTCTGGTTGTTTCTATGTATTATAAGTATATATTTACAAAAGTATATAAGTAGTATATCTGTTGTCTAGCACCCATAACACAAGTGTAGTTACTTAGCTTGGGACTAGATGGCGATGTGTGGAATGTCCTGCAATATTTATTTATTTATATTTACTAATGTAATATTATTAGAATAGGGGTAAAATCAGCTAATATTTATAGCTTGGTATTCAAGCTGCATGTGGTGTGGGAGCAGCTTTACTTCAATGGTTCGCTCTGAGTGCTGAGCCGTGTATTGGAGAGAGATAGAACAATAAATATATGGAGTTTTTATATTAATTATTATTATAAAAAACTAGCTGTTCCTACAAACGTTGTTTTGTTACAAACAAAAAGGAAAAAATTGATGTTCGATTCTCAGACCTAACGAATATATTTATGAGTTATGACGACACAGAATCTTATATCTTTAAATGAGCAATTCTTGTATATAATTGGAATCTCGGAATATGCTCCAACGATTTTCATGAAATTTAGTATATAGGGGGTTTCGGGGGCGGTAATCGATCTACCTAGGAATCATTTTTAGAAAATGTAATTTTATTCGTGTTTTATCGAAACTTACTTTTTTTTATCTGAAAAATATGACTCTTCCTGACTTCTATTGGCGAACTACTAATACTATTTTTTGTGAGCATTAAAGTGATTCCAGCAGATGGCGTTGTTAAGTAACACGAAGTCAATGAGTGTTTGCTTTGTATGGAAACTTGATTGATTTAAAGTTAGGGAAGTGTCTAGTAAGTAAGTAACTTTATTTTTTCTTTCCTGTACGGTTCTTATCTTAGTTACTTTTGTAACCTAAAAATGTTTGTATAATTATTAATAATAAATAATAATAAATATTGCAGGACAATCCACACAGCGCCATCTTACCCCCAAGTTAAGTAACTAGACTTGTGTTATGGGTGCTAGACAACGGATATACTACTTATATACTTTTCTTTTGTAAATATATACTTATAATACATAGAAACAACCAGACCACAGACAAATATCTAAGCATAAATACATGTCTGAGGCGGGAATCGAACCCGCAACCCTGTGTTTGGCAGTCCGGCGTGGTGACCATTGTGCCAACTGGGTCGTCAAATTTATTGTAAGGAATGAACTGCCGGCTATACCACAGCTTACGCTAAAGTAGCTGTTAGGGCTAATACTTGAAATGTAAACAATTTTTGTGTTACAATAAAGATTTTTTTATTTATTTATCTATACATATAAAATGCTTTGTCCTGACTGACTGACTGACTGACGGTTCAACACACAGCCTAAACCGCTGATCGTAGAAACCTGAAACTTGAAGGGTGTGTTCTTTGTGTGACGTAGGCACCCGATAAGAAAGGATTTTCCGAAATTCTACCCCTTAGGGGGGTGAAAAAGGGAGGCAAAGTTTCTATAGGACAACGTGATTCCTTGGTCCAATCTACTTCAAATTTTGCAAAAACATTCTTTAACAGAATTAATGGAACATGTGTTTCGTATTTTATTGAAATTCATCTCCCCAACAAAAATGATAGAAAGTTATTTTGGGGATGATTTGCTTCGACGTTGACATCAATACTCCTTTTAAAGTAAGTATACATTTTATTTTGACACATGTTCGAAAACTCAATTCGATTTTAAGTCTGCAAAAAAAACCAATTAAAACCATTTTTATCACAGTTGCTCATAAAGTGGATCTTATTCAACCGGTTTTAGGCTCATAATCAAACGTATGAGGGAATGCATAACGCACGCGTTACACACGCGTGCGTTATGCATTACCTCATACGTTACCTCGACGCCACTAGTGTGTTATAAGTTATCCTGATAAGTTAAATTGGTATCTTACTGCTAATTACATGTTAGGTAGGTGAAACATTCTTAATTTATCTGGGTTATACTGTTTTGATGGATAAAATAAAGAAGGTACCAAAAAAGAGGTTTTACTCCAGCAATAAAGGTTGTCTATAAAGTCGGTTTACGAACGATAATTTTACGTGATAATGTCTTAAAAATGATTAAAAATGTAGTTTTGTTTTTTCTTGACTTAAATATAATTTTTTCATACCATAATATTCTGTTTTAAACCCCCGATAAATAGAAAAAACCCTAAAAAATATTGTATATCAGACGAGGCTGTATAGGTTAAAAGTCTTTTGTCTGGCCTTTCGGAAGTATAATTAACAAAAAAATATTGCATAAATAATTGTAAACATAGACTTATCACCAAATATTTTGTTATTTATTATTTTCTTTTCATGTCTTTTCTTTTATTCGCAACTGTGATAAAAAACGTCGTACGATATACGTGTGGAATTGATCTTTGTCATAAACCGCCTCTATGCAAAGATCAATTTACCACACTTATATCGTAATGTACTATTTCGACTTCAACGCGGACAGGTAGCGGACAAAAGCTAGTATAATACAAAATGGCAGCTCCAGTGTGTTCTATGTCCATTTCTCTTGTCCTAAAGTAAAGGTCATGCTAAGTGTTAGAGAGAGAGATAAATCGGACATCGCGTGTGACAGAGATAGATAGATACGGGGACGGATTGGGGAGATAAGGGAAGAATAAATTATTGAGTTTCTCTAGAGTAAAAAAATCAAACTATATAATTTTCTTACAGTAAGTGGTATTTACATTCTAAATACTTCGTCTTACCAACCCATGAACGTGACTTTAGTTGCTCCATTTCAAATAATACTTTCAAATATTTGTAATATTGACCTTTGTGAGCGTGATCACATGAAAAAAGCCACATGAGTTTCTTGTGCCTTCTTCTCATTGGTGGGCGCGTTCCGAAGGCACACATCCTAACTTAGTTTTTAAGACGCGTCTATGTGATCTTGTACCTAGCATACAAAGGAATAAAGAATTTTGACTTTGACTCTAAGTTATGCACATTTGTTTATTTTGACGTGACAACGTCTTATAAATTGGTTTGCCGGGTGACACTTCAAGAAACTGCGTTACGCTCCGCTCACGTTATGCGCTCACAATGAGAGCGAGTGAGAGGCACGCGTCCCTTCCACTCGGGCATGGTTAGCCCGCCTAAGAGCGAGAGAGACAGACATAAAAAGTGAAAGGCACGCGTCCCTTCCACTCGAGCACAGTTAGTAATTATTTTACCACTCAAAGTCGTTGTCACGTAAAACTTTCGCCCGTATACCGACTTTACAGGCAACCAATTTTTTTTATGTCATTTTGTAAAGGTTTCTAGAAAACCTATAAGTGGTGACACCATGTTTCCTATATAAATCTCAACATTCATCCAACCCAGTCCGACTTCCAAGTACGTTTAAGTTATCTGCTGTCTTAGTGACCCGAAATCAATTATTTTTCACTTTTTGGTTTTTACTTTCACTTTTTTTTTTTTAGTTTTTGTTTACAAGTATTTTCCAAATCGGTCCCGCGGTTTCACCCGCGTAAGTCCCGATCCCGTAGGAATATCGGGATAAAAAGTAGCCCATGTGTTAATCCAGGTCTCCAGCTATCTACATACCGAGTTTCATCGCAATCGGTTCAGTGGTTTTAGCGTGAAGGAGTAACAAACATACACACACACACACACAAACTTTCACATTTATAATATTAGTAGGATATACGCGACAAATTGAGAACTTCCTCCTTTTTCGAAGTCGGTTAAAAATGGTAACGTCAGCGATACAAAAGAGTAATTTTTCATTTAAAAATATTTCCAATAATGATTAGTTAGAATCCGTCCCTTACAATCTGAAGTGCGCTCGCATTCGTAAAAACTTTGAAAGCTCTTCATAGTAGATTGGTTTAATAGTGGGAATGTCACGTGCGTTGCCTAGCAACCGGACATTATACCATACATACATACTTACATCCGTACATATAGACAATGATACTTACTGACGAGTTTACATGGGTATTTTACACTGGGCAATAATTCAGTCGAGCCACTACTGTTAGTCCGCTTAGTTGACTCTGTACACGGTCAACTAAGCTGAGAGGGTGGGGTAGGCACTGCAATCACTTTACTAAAGCATTAATCATATAATAATGAAATAGCCATCAATCTCTTTCTTAATCCTTATTTATTCTAACTTCTGATATCTAACTATACAATGTGTTTCTACGAAAGGGGTTTAATACGAAAGGGGGTTGTTTTAGACGTCTAGGTGAACAACTTTTGTTCTACGACTTTTGGAAATTCGAACATTTCGATCGAAGTTTTTGTATGAAACAGCTGATTTTCAAGTAAAAATTCCCCTTCGGCCGTGTATGATACCAGAGTTTGGTAACCAGTATCATACGAAGAAAAAATGATCGTCGTAGGATACTGGTATCCAAATGATAGGGATTTTTCGTTTTATGTAACCGAGTATCAGCTCATCTTAGAATTATCGAGAAAAAAAGTTTTAATTTCCAAAAGTTGTAGAACAAAAATTGTTCGCCTAGACGTCTAGAATAACCCCCTTTCGTATTAAAACCCCTTAGTTGAAACACATTGTATACTAACTAATATTATTTTTTATGAAATTTTGAGTTTTTAATTAAGATTAATGAACACTATTGTAGATAAGTTTGAATAAACACAAGTTTTCTTTATCACTGAGGTTTATTTGAGAATTTAAAGTTAATTTCACAAAATGTAATTATTTAATAGTTTACGATGCACCCGATATATTAAGATTATAGTGAAACAAAACAATATGGAGTCAACATAAGCACATGTTTTTCAGAGGAGCGCGAGAAAGAACGTAGGTCCGTCCTTGTTGCTGTCCGGACGCTAATTAGGTTGGCGAGAGCGCGAACCCGTGCCCCCGCGCACCTTGACCTCACCCTCCGGCCTAGGGATGCTAGCTGATCAATTATGCAATCTGATAATCGATTAGCCACGCAGGAGCGCGAGTGGCACGCTTCCCTGGGTGGCCAGTTTGGCCAGAGTTGTTTAGGGTTTGGTCGGACGGGTCACATACAATAGACTCCCCCTCTAGAGCAGGTGAACGACCTCGTACCTGGTCTAGGTCACAGCGAAGCTTGCTCTGTCGCGGACGACCACGACGACGACGCGGGACAACAGGCGGTGGAGCCTCATGGCCATCACTGTTATCAAAGAAAGGCGTTAAGTCTTGAGTGTGGTACTTTCCGACAGTAGTAGCGAGATTATTCGTTGGTGACAAAACATATGTAGTGGGGCTGACCTTCTCGGTGATCACGTAGGGTCCGTCTCTCTTAGGTATAAACTTGGAGGTGATACCTTTATTGGCGTTACTGAGTACATGTGACTTGAGTAGGACCTTATCTCCTTCTTGATAGGATGGTGCAGGTCGCCGGGATCGGTCCGCAGTCTCTTTTGCCTGGTCCTGGTGAGTTTCCACTCTCTCTCTGATGGCAGACAATGAGCTGATGAAAGAGCGTAAGTATGGTGTAATCTGCGGAACGAAATTTTCTTTATCTAAAATAGAACGCATGTCATGATGAGCTTCAGTAGGAGATCTTAACTCTCTTCCAAATGTTAGGTAAGCGGGAGTGACTCCTGTAGTTCTGCAAACATTGCTATTCATGGCATAGCGGATAACTGATAGCTTGTTTGGCCAAGAGGTATGATCATTCTCAACTAAGTGGGCGAGTTGTACCTTCAAATCCCGGTTCTTTCTCTCAGCGGGATTCGCTTCAGGATGGTACAAGGGTACTAAGCATTGCTTGATGCCCAGGATGTACGTGCACTGCTGCATCACAGCGCCTACGAACTGTACACCGTTGTCAGATATTATACGGCGCGGTAGACCGTATCGCAAAAAGTATTCTTCGATTAAAATCCGGGCACAGACTTCGGCGGTCGCCTCACGGACTGCAAACAGTTCGACCCAACGTGTCGCAGTGTCCTCGATAAGGAAAATCCAGCGCTCGCCACCTTCGCCTTCCGGTAGGGGTCCAAATAAATCGATGGCGATCGTTTCGTTGCGCTGATTCATCACTGGTGTCTGAAGTAAGCCAGGTGGTTTCTCATTCGATGCCTTGTAACGTTGGCAGTGTATGCATGCTTTCACGTACTCGGTGATGACTCGTCGCATACCGGGAAAGTAATATAAATGTGCTACCTTTGAATATGTGCGATCGATTCCAGGGTGTCCAGCTAGTGGGGAATCGTGGCACTCCTTCAGGATCTCCGATCTCATGCCGAGCGGTATTACAAGTTGCGGTGCCTCGCTCTCTGAATCGGGATTAAATCTGTATAGGATTCCTTGGTCCATAATGTAACCGCGGCCGGTCCACCGTCGGGCGGCGGTCTCGTCGGTTCCTTCGATATCTTCTACTATCTTTTTCACCTCAGGGTCCTCGAGTTGTTGCTTCCTTAAATCCGCAGGAGACTTTTTAGGTAGATCGACGATTACGGCGCAAATTCCGCACCCTATCTTAGTCTCGTCGTTGCAGATCGGTCGGCTAAGGGTGTCCGCCACCACGTTAGCTTTACCCGGGGTGTATTTAAACTGTATGTCGTAAGATTGGAGCTTGAGCGCCCATCGCACAAGGCGGCCGTTAGGAGACTTGAGTGTGAGCAGCCAACGCAGCGGCTGGTGGTCGCTGGCGACGATCACGGGGTGTCCATCGAGGTAACCACGGAAACGGTCGACGGCCCACACGACAGCGAGAGCCTCGCGTTCAGTCGTCGAGTAGTTCCTCTCAGCGGAAGTGAGCAGACGGCTGGCGTACTCAATCGGTCTCTCGTCCTTCGCCTCCCCCTGGAGTAACACCGCTCCAACCGCGTAGTTACTGGCGTCGGTGCGCAGGATGAAGGGTCTGTTGTAATCGGCTTGAATTAATATTGGTGCGGTGACAAGTAGACGCTTCAGATCCTGGAAAGCCGCAGCTTGATCTGAGCCCCAAATCCACGCTTGATTCTTGCGCGTCAGTTTGGTGAGTGGCTCGGCCACTTTTGAAAAGTTTGGTATAAATTTCCTGAACCATGAGCAGGTTTGAAGAAATGTTCTCAGATGTTTTATATTGGTGGGTACTTGCATGTCCTGTATTGCCTGAACTTTCTGAGGGTCCGGAGAGATTCCATCTTGGGTAATGATGTGTCCGAGGTACTTCACACTCTCTCGGGCGAAGACACACTTCTCACGGTTCGCTCGAAGCTTGAACTGTCTCAGGCGGATGAATACAGCTTGTAAATCATGCAGGTGTTGTTCATAACCCTCTGAAATAATCAGCAGATCATCTAAATAAGCTAATACAGTCACATTTGCTAGCAGAGGACAAGAACGGAAGCGATCAATCAATCTTTGGAAAGTTGCCGGAGCATTTTTAAGTCCGAATGGCATTCTCACAAAACGGTAAGTTCCAAATGGGCAAATGAATGCTGTTTTGTCCCTGTCTTGCGGTCTGACGTTAATTTGCCAAAATCCAGATTTTAAATCGATTGTACTCATGAAGCAATTTCTCTTTGTAGACTGTAGCAAGTCATCAATGAGTGGCATCGGATAATTGTCAGTCTTAGTGACGGCGTTTAAGCGTCTATAATCCACACAAAAGCGAATGGACCCATTGGGTTTTGGTACCAGAAGGGCAGGGGAACACCATGCAGATTCACACTCTTCAATCACATGCTCATCCAGCATCTTCTCAACTTCTAAGCGCATAGCCTCCTTTTTAGCGGGCGTCAAACGATACGGGGGCACAGAAATAGGTGCATGCTCACCTGTGTCTATACAATGTTCGGCATAGGGAGTTGCCTCTCCCCCTGGTTCAAAGATATCCGCATTGTCAGACAACAGCTGCTCCAGCCGGTCCCTCTCAGCTGGCTGCAGCCTCGTGCCCTCGTCATCCCGCAGGAGCACAGCAGAAGCACAGGGTATCCCAGGTGAAGTTCCTTCAAACTTCATTTCAAATAATTCACTGCGACTACTGGAAAAGTACCAACACTTGTTTGAAAAATCTAACACGACTTTGGCTGTCATCAAAAAATCTATCCCTAACAATGTTTCATTATTAGAAGCATCTGGTAAAATAATAAAAGGAATAGGTATAACTGTATGCTTTAAAGTAACATTTAAAGTTGTGATTAAAATATCAAGTTCACGAGTGTGGCCATCCGCAAGCTTAATGAGCCTGTGAGCAGGCTGGAGGGGATGTCCCTTCCAGAGGAGAAGTCTATATAATGTATGCCCCGCTATACAGTGCTTTGCACCAGTATCTACCAATGCGGTACCTTGAATACCTAAAATTTCTATTTTAAATATAGGTCGTTTAAACTTGTGCTCATGTTTTACAATAGTAGAAGTATCATTAATATTAAGTTGATCAACATTACTAACATTAGAGACATTGTTGATAACAAATGAGTTAAACTTTAGGGAATAATTGTCAATACACTTCGAACATTTGTCGCGCGTGGTGCCGGGCGCACCGCACCCATAGCAAGACACTAATTGATTACTTTGCACTTGATTAAAAGACACTGTATTGCTCTCACCTTTGTCCATTAACT
This sequence comes from Idaea straminata, assembly GCA_951213275.1. Taxonomy (NCBI): domain Eukaryota; kingdom Metazoa; phylum Arthropoda; class Insecta; order Lepidoptera; family Geometridae; genus Idaea; species Idaea straminata. Next base: position 5,632,289 of record OX577875.1, on the reverse strand, counting down.
TACGGCATTGGTCCTTATTGTGGCCGCGGCGTAGTGGCGGCGGCACGCGGCACTGGCACGGCTGGCGTACCGGCGGCGGCGTCGCTGGAGCGCGTGCCGGTCGAAGTGCGTGGCGCGGGCGGCGCGCGTGCGCCGGCCGGATGCTGCAGGAGCGCCGCACGACCCACGTCGTGGCGGTCGGTGCGGGAACTCGAAGCCTGGGAGGTGGTAGTACGCCCGTGGACCCCAGTCGTGGCGAGGAAGCTGTCCTCTTCCCGGAGAACGTCCTCAACGTCTCGAGCTCTTCTTATAAGATCTTCGAAAGACGTGATCTCGCCGCGTCGAATTGACCGACGCAACCTGCGGTCGAGCATACTATAAACTATGTCTATTTGAGCGCTAGGTGATATATCACCAGGCGGCAGTTTTGCAAATAACGCTCTCAGTTTCACGACAAAGACTTCAGTAGTCTGAGAGCCTTGCTCTAATCGAAACAGCTCTTGATAAATCTTGTAGGGAGGGCGAGTTTCACCGAAAGCCCCTCTAAGCTTGTCTAAGGCGTCGGGCCAGTCCCTGATTGTATGTTTTATTCCTTGCCACCATGTAGCTGCGTTATTAATTAGCAGTAAAGGCATACCTTTTAGGGCGTTCTCATTTGAAATTGAAACACAATCTTTATAAATCCCTACTGCGTCAATAAAGTTGTCAACGCAGTCGCCCTCGCCGGCGAAGCGCGCAGTGCACGCCGCGAAGTTACCGCCGGGAGCAGCGCAGGCGGCGGTGGAGGGATCGCCGGTCACGAGCGGTGTGCTGGAACGTTGCAGGCTCGACAGCAAGGACCGGAACTGGTCCTCCGTCATGACGACGTTGTTCGGCGCGGTTAAAGTGTCCATCTCGACGGCCGTGTCGTTTAGCGATCTACCTTTTCTCGGTGCCATTGTTTCGTATTAGTGTTTGTTAGCACAACTAATACGTTTCACTATTTAAATCACTCACGAATGTTATTTTCGTGGACTCGGGCCCTCTCGTTGGGCGTCCATTTATTGTAGATAAGTTTGAATAAACACAAGTTTTCTTTATCACTGAGGTTTATTTGAGAATTTAAAGTTAATTTCACAAAATGTAATTATTTAATAGTTTACGATGCACCCGATATATTAAGATTATAGTGAAACAAAACAATATGGAGTCAACATAAGCACATGTTTTTCAGAGGAGCGCGAGAAAGAACGTAGGTCCGTCCTTGTTGCTGTCCGGACAGTGGTCTCGAACGTCATAGAGCGAGATCGGTAGAGTTGCCAGCTGAAATCGGTATATTTGTACCCAAAATCGGTATTTGACAAAACAATACAGTTTTCAATCAAAGTGGTTTATTTATTGAAAAAAAAAATGAAACTTACAGACTAATACAATAATTGTTTATATATTAATATAATCACACTTATTTCTTATACCAATATTCTTTGGACATAGCCTCGGTCATCTTTGAATCAATTTCAAAATCATAACAATTGGCTGCATTAAATATTCTTTTTGTATGCAAGAGACCAGTGATTGATTCAGTAGACAGTCTATTTCGCTGTTTTGTTTTCAAAAGATTAATTTGTGAAAATATGCGTTCAACGTTAGCGGATGAATGAGGAAGTGATAAAATATTAAAGATGAAATTAGACAACAAAGGAAACATGTGAGTTTCATCGCCACGCTTTAGTAAACTTACTTCATTCCAAAATAGTTCTACATCATCAGGAAATGTTTTGATTTGTTCACAATTTCTTAAAATGCGCCACTCTGTATCAATTTCCTGGAAATCATTGCTCTGAACAATATTGGGAAAGAGCCTAGTCATAGGAACTATCGAAGCAGTTTTGCCAATTTTAACATTTTTTGGATCAATTATGTCTAAACTTTTTATTGGATTATTTTTCAATGGAAACCGCGTGGTTATTTGCTTACAAGCTTCGATATAAAAATCTAGGCATCTGCATTTAAACAAATTTACCTGATCTGAGTTTAGGTTTTCTGAACTACTTAGTAGTGTATTAGACGCAGCAGCACCATAGTATATGGCGTCAATATGCATAAAATTTCTAGGATTTATAAAATCAACATTTTCGATTGGAGTGCTAGTTAAATATTCTCTTTTTAAAAAACAATCAAAAATAGTTTTTAATGTTCCGGTTATTTTTTCGTATAAACTATGAATTTTTGGCTGTTCTGCTTGCATTACTTTATTTAAATCGGTAAATAATGGTAATACAAAATCTAAAAATTCCAAAAATAATATCGTAGTGGGATCTTGAAGCCTCTGTAATATATGTTCTGCAGCTAAAAGATGATCATTATTAGAGATTTGGTCTATAAAAAATAGTTTAAGAGCAGAGAGTTGTTCCAATATTCTCTTCACTGCTGCATGTACTGATAACCAGCGAGTTTGAGAAGGGTGAAGTATTTTATGTACTTTTAAGTCACAAAACACTTGAAAGTTTTTAAACTCTGCCACTCTTTTTGGGCTAGAAGAAAAGTAGTTGTAAATGTCCCTTACAAGATCCTCTATAAAGCGTGGCAATTTGGTACAAGCATAAGACGCGCAAAGATGAAACGAATGGCAGGTGCATTTAAGTATAAAAATGTTGGGAATTTCAGTTTGCAGCAATGTTACAACAGAATTATTACGTCCCATCATTACGTTTGCCCCATCAGATGCAAAACCTATAAGATTACTTTTATATGGAATATCATTGCTTCTAAAAAAGTTTACAATGTGTTCAAATAAGGTTGCTGCATTAGCTTCTTCTAATGGAATAAGAGCTAAAAAACAATCTTTAATACGATTCATTTTCGCATATCTCGAGACTAAGCATAAGTGTTTGGTTGTACTAAGATCAGTTGACTCGTCAATAATAAGCGAAAACTTACTTTGCCGCAAATCTTCACATAAACTATCGAAACTTTCTTTACCTATAATATGATCAATTATGTCGTGAGTTTTGGTCGAAGAGCATTTTATTTCTTTTGCTATTTTTGAATCAAGACAAACAGCTTGCATCAGCTTCGGTAGGTGCTCCATAATAGTGAATGGTAGATTGTGTTCAGCAACAAACGAGGCTAATCTTATTTCACCTGAAATTAAAATAAATAATTAAAATTACATAGTTATATTCAGTAGCGATTAGGGTCTAATTATATCTACTGCTTCTATATATCGGTAACTAGTAAACAAAATAATATTACAATAAATTACCTTGCATAACCAGTGTATCAGATTTTTGAGTTTTGGTCACAGTAAATGATGATATCTTCGGTTGTGATTTTATATTCTTTGATGATACTGAGTGTGCTTGCGAAGAACTATGTTTTTTTAAAGCGTCTTTTCCTGATGTGATGTTGATATCTTTACTACAACTTTTACAATAAGCATAGCTTTCGCCTTTACGACTATCCTGCAGCCAGCCTGGAAATTCTTCTTCCCATTCTTTTCTATAATATTGTCGATATTTTTTTCTTCTTACACTCGCACTTGTGCTTGGCTCCTCGTCAGACGACATTTTAAATTTTTAAATAAAAGATTTTGTAGGCACTCTACTCTCTCTTCAAAGTTAAGAAAATAAATGAAAAAAATAAAACTGAATTCCTGGTTATATAGACTAGACAAGTAAATCCCTGAGCGGGAAGCCCCTTTTAAGGTGAAAGAGAAGTAGAACCTGCCCGCCAAATTCAAATTATTTTTAGTTTTTCGTAAAAATCACACAGTGACGAAAAGTCGAAAAGTGACGATATTCCGTTATACGCGACACATAAATATAGTTTCCCAACTACTAAAGCCTTTGCTAAACTTTGCAACTATACCAAATTTAAATTTAGCCGTGATTTATGAATTAACCGTCAATAATTATAAATCACGGCTAAATTTAAATTACTACTGTGTGATTTTAACGAAAAACTAAAAATAATTTGAATTTGGGGGGCAGGTACTTCTCCTTCACCTTAACATCGTGTTGTAGGACACAATGGTATTCCCTAAAGTGTATGGAACATTCTGCACTAGGTCTATACACTTACTCTAGGGGCTTCCCCGTAACATTAAACATAATTGAAAAGGGTTGCCAACTTAGAAGTGTAAAATCGGTAGAAAAATCGGGACAATTTTCATGTATACTCTAAAATCGTAGAAAAATCGTTTCATTTCGGTATTTCGGTAGAACATAGACCATATCGGTAGAAATACCGAAAAATCGGTAGGTTCGAGACCATTGTGTCCGGACGCTAATTAGGTTGGCGAGAGCGCGAACCCGTGCCCCCGCGCACCTTGACCTCACCCTCCGGCCTAGGGATGCTAGCTGATCAATTATGCAATCTGATAATCGATTAGCCACGCAGGAGCGCGAGTGGCACGCTTCCCTGGGTGGCCAGTTTGGCCAGAGTTGTTTAGGGTTTGGTCGGACGGGTCACATACAATAACACAAATAAAGGTCGATGTGTCAGTGAAAATGATATTGTTGCATACATTTTTTTTCTATTAATTATGGCTTCGCAAGGCTTGTGCATTTAGCCAGTGTCAAGTTATATTTTGCATCAAATTATGTCCCGATTTTTCATAAATCGGGCCTAAAGTGTTTCAAAAAAGTCAAAGTCGTCATAGTCCGTCAAGTCAGGGGCTATAGTAAAGCGGTGGCAAGTTTACCATAACCTTAATAGGAGATTTGGAGGCAACGAGAAAACTTCACGTTTGACACTGATTTTTACTTTCACTACACTTGTGCACTTTCACAGATCTAAATTGAATAACATTCCACCAGAATTATACAATTCAACTCGGGTTACAACTAAGTTTCATGAAAATAAAACTGCAGCACGACATGTTGTTAACTCGTTCCCGCCAAAACTTCTTGAATACATTTTGTACTAGTTAGGCTATCATGAATTGTATAATTCTGGTGGAATGTTATTCAATTTAGTTCTGTGAAAGTGCACAAGTGTAGTGAAAGTAAAAATCTGTGTCAAACATGAAGTTTTCTCGTTGCCTCCAAATCTCCTATTAAGGTTATGGTAAACTTGCCACCGCTTTACTATAGCCCCTGACTTGACGGACTATGACGACTTTGACTGTTTTAAAACACTTTAGGCCCGATTCATGAAAAATCGGGTCATAATTTGATGCAAAATATCAAGTTATATTTTACACTGGCTAAACGCACAAGCCATGCGAAGCTATAATAAAAAAAAACTGTTTGTCTGTCTGTCTGTCTGTGTGTGTGTGTAGGGTATGTTTTAATTTAACTTTAGTACAAAAATTATGATATTTGTGGATTATGATATGATATTGGAGGTTGGTTTAGAAGTTGGAGTTAGGGAATCCCACTTTTGGCATTAACTTAAACTGGCTAAATGCACAAGCCGTGCGAAGCCATAATTAATAGAAAAACAACGGTTTAAATGTTGTTGTTTGATTGTATGCAATACCCTTTACTAGCCACTTGTTACGCTCAGTTTACTCAAAATCTTTCGCTGAGTCATGTGACGCCGGGGCGGGACACTAGTTCAATAAGGTCACTCATGGGAAGACTCGTGCGTCATTGGAAAGATTTAAGACAAATAACCGTTGCTATGGTTACCTACAGATGAGTAACGAAAGGTTTTTAAGATAGACCAAGATCCCGCCTACATCGGGACATTCCACACATCGCCATCTAGCCCCAAGCTAAGTAACTACACTTGTGTTATGGGTGCTAGACAACTCATACACTACTTATATACTTTTGTAAATATATACTTATAATACATAGAAACAACCAGACCACAGACAAATATCTAAGCATAAATACATGTCTGAGGCGGGAATGGAACCAGCAACCCTTTTTTTTTTATTTTTTTATTTTTTTGAAACGATTCCCGCTGTCTTCTGCTGCTTAGATCTTTAAAACTACGCAACGGATTTTGATGCGGTTTTTTTTAATAGATAGAGTGATTCAAGAGGAAGGTTTTGGTATATAAAACAAAACTACAACGCAACCAAAGTCGCGGGGAACAGCTAGTATTTAATATAATTCAAATTTTGAATATAGAATAGAAATAAAATATAAACGAAATTGATCCTGTCGTAACGCATTTTATCTTGGAATTTATACCCATTTCAAATATTATTAACCCTCGCTTTTTGTTAAATTTCATACCAATTTCATCCTTATTTCTATTACATTAAGAATGAAACTCCCGTGAATATTTTCCGTAAATTGTCAGTTAAGTGTTTGCTTTTGGATTTTGTATTGTGATGTGAGGTAGTAAGGTTGATTTTTGTATGTAAGGTTTTCCGTTGAGAAATTAAGTTATGTTCGTTGTAGGGTGAGGATGTTTGTGGGAAAAGTAAGGATAGTTTTTAAACGACTTAAAAAAAATGAGGTACTGAATTCGATGTGAAAGAAATGAAATGAAAAAGAAATGAATGAATGTATGTTATAAATGTGAAAGTTTGTTTATTTATTTGTTTGTTTGTTCATGGTCAAACTACTAAACCGGCATAGTGGTAGTTTAGGGAATGGAGAAGGACATATTATACTTTTGATCCCGAAATTCTCGCGGGATTGGGACTGATGCGGGTAAAATTAAGTTTAAATATTAATTTTCTTGTTTCCCTTAGTCACACCATACCAACTTGAGAACTGCTGAACCGATTCGGCAAAATTTTGGTTTTAAAAGTGCGAGTCTAGAGAAAGTTTAAATGGGGAAGAAATATGAAATCAAATTAAGATCGGGACTTACGAAGGTAAAACGGCGGGGCGCAGGTAGTATCATATTTTGTGGCTATTCGGGCATAGCTTCATTCGAATCCCGGCCAGCCGTGCACCAATTGATTTTTTTTAATGAAAAATATATGTGCGCTAATTGACATTGCTCATACGGTGAAGGAAAACATGTGATGAAACCCACGACTTAGTTGTCTCTAAAACGACGTGCCGACTAAGTTGAGGGGGTAATATGCTGGACATAGCATAATCTATCTGATACATGTCCCAGGCACTACAGCGCCATACATATCATGAATATAAATAACTTTCACGTTGGTAATTCACAAATCACATTAGTTAGTATAGTTACAAGTTTTCGCGAAAATGTAAATGTGCCCATATCTTTTAAGCGTGTTTATACACCTAATATTTGTTAATTTATTCTCATTATGACTAGTTTTGCTAAATATTATTATGTGTATGTTATGATATCTATGTTTAAGTATTTCGTTTATAATATCTATTTTACAATAGGTATTTATTATTATATGTGTTTCTTACACCACATGACCTACCAGTTAAGCTAAACAGACCTTCTCCATCCTAAGGTTGCCTGGAATAAATCGCTTTAAGCGATAAGGTCGCCTGTTTGTACAATTTCGTAGTTAATAAGCTTTCTCATCCTTATTATTTTTATTATTTTCCTTTTATTATCCTTTTATTATTTTCAATGTTTTGGGTGTTGTACAAATAAAGTGTTTATCTATCTATCTAATAGGGACTATAGACCTCAGTATCTGGTATGGATTTCAACTTGCTAGGTCCACCCGTGCTTGGGAAAATCGGTAGTGACACACGGACAGACAGAGAGACGGAACTCTAAAAATGTCAATATTACACATGAAAATATCCTTAATTTTCCACAATATATAGTGTCCCTACTTGATACAACTAGGAATGCTATGCCCGCCAGTTATTTAATAAGGAGCGTGAACGTGCCGAGCCTCGCCATCGCGCCATGACATCCTAGGAACTCATGAATGCCTGGTACTTGACATCTATATTATTATATCATTAACCTTGTTTTTAATACAATTTTGAAGAAAAAAACATTTTTTTTGATATCCTGATAACTTATGAATCCCTGGTACTTTAATCTCTTTAATAACTATTAGTAACTTTTTGAAAAAGAATGATTTATGTGTAATTCCTGTATAATTTCACGACGACACAGCGCCATCTATATCCAAATTAAGCGCGTCGCCATGACATCCTAGGAACTCATGAATGCCTCGTACTATACATCTATATTATTATATAATGTGCAGAAGCCGCTGTAACTTATACCTTTAAAATATTTTTTATCACAGTTGCTCATAAAGTGGATCTTATTCAACGGCTTTTAGGCTCATAATCCAACATATTATGCACGCGTGCGTTTTAGATTTGTTAACTAGTGCTGTAAAGTTATCCCGAAAAGGTAGGTACCAAAGATTTTATAACTAGCAAAAATGGTTGTCTCTAAAGCCGGTTTACGAACGAAAATTTTTCGTGATAATGACTTAAAAAACGATTAAAAATTGAGTTGTTTATTTTTTGTTTTTTCTTTACTTAAATATATTGTTTTTCCGTAGAATTGTATTTTGTTCTTAACCCCCGACGCAAAAACAAATAGAAAAACCCTAAAAAATAATGTATGTCACACGAGGATGTATAGGTTAAAAGTCTTTAGCCTGGCCTTTCCGGAGCATAATTAACAAAAAAATATTGCCTTAAAAAAATGTAAACATAGAGTTATCACAAATATTTTGTTAATTATTATTTTGTTTTCTTTTCAAGTCTTTTCTTTTATTCGCAACTGTAATAAAAAACGTCGTACGATATACGTGTGAAATTGATCTTTGCATCTTGGCGTCTTTAACACGCTCGCTGCCGCTCGCGCGTCATAAACCGCCTCTATGCAAAGATCAATTTACCACACTTATATCGTAATGTACTATTTTATATTCTTCTTTCTTCTAACAATATTACCATCTGTAACTAAATCATTGTACTAGTATAAGTTTCGTTACTGTATTACCGTTATGGCAAATAAAATTTATTTATTATTATTTATTTATAATTAATCTTGTATTAAATACAATTTTGAAAAAAAAAATTGACATCGTGATAACTTATGAATACCTGGTACTTAATAATCTCTTTAATAACTATCATTAAATTAGTTTTTTGAAAAACTAGCTGCGCTCCGCGGTTTCACCCGCGTAAGTCCCGATCCCGTGGGAATATCGAAAAAAATATCCTATGTCCGTCTCCTGGCTCTAAGCTACCTCCCTACCAATTTTCACCCAAATCTGTTCTGCCGTTCTTGAGTTATAAGTGGTGTAACTAACACGACTTTCTTTTATATATATATAATAGATAATAATTAAGTATTAATTTTTGTATAATTTCCAATTTGCACACAACGCCATCTATATCCAAATTAAGCGCCTCGCCATGACATCCTAGGAACTCATGAATGCCTGGTACTTTGTATCTATATTAATTTGTTTTTAACAGAATTTTGATTATTGAAAAAAATAATTATTTTTCCTGAGACCTTATCTATACATAATAATATAATCTAACCAATAATCTTTACATAGTTTTATAACAGACTTTTGAAAAATAATATTTTATTTTAGAAATAATATTATTAAGAAGACATTGCACACAGTGTCATTTATCTCCAAATTAAGCAACTATGCTTTTAAAAAAAAATGTTGAGGTTTTGGTACCAAATTCCTTATTTTTCAGTTTTTCGTAAATATCATGTAAATATAGAAATCAAATTATTTTTTTAATCAAAAGAGGTTGAAAACAATTTCAGCTTAGCTAGGCTAAACTTGAAGCTAATATTATCAATTATTATTTTTTAGCTCTGGCTATATGTATAAATCGATCGATGCCATTCCTTGTGAAAAAAATCCCACAGCTGTAGGTAGTTTCCGTTGAAATCGCACGTCTCTTCCAGATATGCTTAATAGAGGATAATTGAAATCCAACTGAAAGACATAGAGTAAGAGAACAGATACGACACAAATACTAATCTTTTCTACTAAAACCGGCCAAGTTCGAGTCGGATTCGCGCACGAAGGGTTCCGTACCGTAGAGAGCGGTGTTGGCTTAGTGGTGGATACCTCGACTTTCATTCTGAAGGTCGTGGGTTCGAATCCCGGCCGGCCGTGCACCAATATATTTATCTTATGAAAAATTTATGTGCGCTAATTGACATTGCTCTTACGGTGAAGGAAAACATCGTGATGAAACCCGCGGCTTAGTTGGCTCCAGAAGATTGACAAGTTCTCTCCTCTGGACATGGTCGACTAAGCTGAGAGGGTAGTAGGTGCTGGGCAAGCCTACTCCATCCTCACGCAAAAAGGACCTAATTAAAAAGGGTATAATCGCGGAAAAAAGTCCGTTCAAGTACAAGGGTTCCGTACCATTACATTATGTTTTTAACCCCCGATGCAAAAAAAACCCTAATCATCTTTCAAACAAACAAAACTAAATCGAAATCGGTTCATCCGTTCGGGTGCTACAGACAGACACCGAGCCACAGACACAGAGAGACACATCAAACTTATAACACCCCGTCGTTTTTGTGTCTGGGGATTTTTTGCCTGCTCTTTTGGGAGCATAATTAATATAAAAAAATGCCTAAAAAATGAGTACTTAAACATAACCTAAAATTTTTAAAAACATACCCAACAAATATTTACATTTTGCGGTTTTTAGTAAGTATTAAAATTTGTTGTTATAGCGGCAACAGAAATACATCGTCTGTGAAAATTTCAACTGTCTAGCTATCACGGTTCATGAGATACAGCCTAACGACAGACATATGGACAGACGGACGGACATCAAAGTAATAGGGTCCTGTTTTTACCCTTTGGGTGGGTACGGAACCCTAAACAGGCGATACTTTAGTGTCATTTGAGCACCTAAAAAATAAGCACAGAGCGCCTTAAAAGCGATTTCAATACACCTATTCTATTTAAATTTTATTTGATTTTGACACATTTTTGAAAACTCAATCCGATTTTAAGTAAAAAATAACTTTAAAGAAAACCTATTAAAACTATTTTCGAATTTTACGGGAACAAAGTTGCGGTCAAAAGCTAGTGTGCCATATTTATACATAAACCACAAAATGTCACTGCATCCTACTTTCTACTAATATTATAAATGTGAAAGTTGTGTGTGTGTATGTATGTTTGTTACTCCTTCACGCTAAAACTACTGGACCGATTGCGGTGAAACTCGGTATGTAGATAGCTGGAGACCTGGATTAACACATAGGCTACTTTTTATCCCGATATTCCCACGGGATCGGGACTACCGCGGGTGAAACCGTGGGGCCAAGCTAGTAATGGGTACGTATGTAGCAACCTTAAATTCAATACTTCTGATAGCGTAAGTACTTATTTTGTAGGTACAGATTGATGTAAACAGAATCGTATGTGATATCTGTAACGTTTGTTATTCATTGTAGTATTGAAGCGAGGTCAGGAGTCGGACTGTTCCTGAGGAGGGTATCGTCACACCAAACACGATCTAATAATCGGTTTACATGCACACGATAATTTGTTATCAGTTTTTTTTTTCGGTTTAATGGGCGGTCTGCCCGGGGACTGCCGCAGTAAAGCTATTGCATCGTGCGAGCTTCGTACAGTCGTACCATATACATACACGTTAAGCGACCGCTCGGCCGAGGTGGTAGGCGGAGTGGGGGGGTGTTAGGTTTTATTTTCATTACGGAATTTCTTGATTCGGTCGCCGCGTTCAAAGCCCGCAATAAAAGCTATGCAATAGCTTTAAAATGGTTGTCTGTAAAGTTGGTTTACGGACGATAATTTTACGCGATGAAAAATATAAATATTTTTTTATTTTTCAAATATATTTTTTCTTTTATACAAGTCTTCTATTCGTCACTCGTCACACCATAACACAAGCCCAGATGAGCGATATTATATTATTAAATACTCTGTTTCCTAAGTTACCATGACGCGTCTGGTCATATTACCATGACGCTTGACGTCACAATATTACCATGACACATTTTTGTGAATGCAGATGTTCCATCATTTTACTAGACGTTATCACTTCAAAAAACAAAATTAAGTTCCAGACACACACAATATAAAAAGGGAGACATTTTTGGAACGAAGTTCCTTATCGCGCGTTGCGAAAGGGGGCTAGACGGAAAAAATTAACACCAAAAGTTGTAACGACACTTTTTGCTATAGTTGTAAGCCGTGCGGTGTGCGCGTGTTTCTCTGTCTGTCTCTCTCTCTCATACTCGTAGAAAGCAAGCCAGTTATTTTCGTTTCGTCTTTCTTCGTTCCATCCGGGTGTCCCTTGACACATCTCAAGTTTTTTATAATATGTGTGAGAGCTCAGTTTATTTAACGGTTTTTCGTTTCATATTTTTCGTAACGATCAAACTGGATTGAACTGGTTTTTTTATAAAATAGGTCCCGTCGCAAACCTGCGCCGCGACAAGGGACTTCGTTCCAAAACTTCGTTCCAATAAAAATACTAGATACCTAGTTAGAAAAATAAAAAAATATCACCTTAAGAAATGCCATCATGTAACTCAGGCTTAACATTCAACAGGCTCTTGAAAATAAATTAAATTATTCCTTAGATCTTTATCCTAGAGATTTAATAGAAGTTATTTACGGGGACTTTCCCTGTGCAAAAATATCCCGCGTTTTCTAGGCAAAACTTGTGCGATTGGTAAAAATATCCAGTGACTTTTTTTTTTAAACTTGTGTGATTGTATCGCGGATTTTTCGGCCAGCAAGTTACTAGGCTTGCATAAGAACATAGAAGTAGCTATAGATTTTTAGTCACCATTACTAGGCGTTCATAACACAGTTGGTACCTACCAAGATTTTTGGCTATCAAGTTACTAGGATCGCATAAGAGCATAGAAGTACCAATAGATTTTTGGCCTCCATTACTAGGCGCTCATAACAACAAGGTACCTATGTTTTTGGCCATCAAGTTACTAGGGTCACATAAGAACATAAAAGTACCAAAAGAATGTTTGGCCACCATTACTAGGCGTTCATAACAACACAGAGGTTTACAACAGACCCAGAAGAAAAAAGGTTAGTACTAGGCGCTCATCAACCTATAGATTTTTAGTAGTCCCTATAGAATTTTAGGTGACCATTACTAGGCCTTCATAACTATAAAAGAGTCCCTAGTACACCTAAAAAGCCAATAAAATATAAGTGAACAAGAAAACACTAAAATCTCCGATAAGCCGAACTAGAATTATGTAAAAAGGAATGTTTTTTTACAAAACTAGTTGGTTTTCGGTCCATCGCGTTTTGCGGTCCGTATATTAGTTGAGGTTACACAACTGCGTCGCATTGTTTGTGTGTTTGTTGTGTGTGCTGTATGTGTTTTATAATGAGGGTGAGGTTTTATTTTTAATATTTTAGGGGAAAAAAATTGGGAAAATGTGGTGGTTTGAAGGAAAATTTTGCAATTTAGTGCACGTTTAAATTAAATAAGGTTGTAAGTTAGAATTCCTTTTTATGTTGATGTATGTGAATAATAATTGAGTAAGAATTTTAATCTATCTTCTATACATATAAAATTCTTTGTCCTGAATGACTGACTGACTGATGGATCAATGCACAGCCTAAACCGCTGATCGTAGAGACCTGAAAATTGGAGGGTGTGTTCTTTGTGTGACGTAGGCATCCGATAAGAAAGGGTTTTCTTAAATTCTACCCGTTAGGGGGTGAAAGAGGGGGGCAAAGTTTGTATGGAACTACGTGATTCCTTGGTCCAATCTACTTCAAACTTTCGGCATCTACGCGGACGAAGTCGCGGGCAAAAGCTAGTACTATAATAGAACTTTTTTTGGAAAATATGTTTTTTAGGGAAAATTCTGTAGTGAAGGAAGATTAAGGATCGGTTTGCGTGTTGGTGTATGTGGAAAAAAATGAGGTTCAGAAATTCTTATTAACAAATATCTTTTAGAAAATATAGAATTTTAGGGAAAATTCTTTAAATTTAGGAAGATCTTTGTGCTCGCTGTAAAACAGGATCCTTTTACATTTTGGTTGATGTATGTGAAAAATAATGAGAGTGGATAATTTAAAGTTTTAATATGTATTGAAAGAGAATTGAGAAAATATCGTGATTTTAGAGAAAATTGTGGATTTACGAAGATATTTGTGCTAGGTAAAATTAAATAAGGTTGTAAAGAAAGAAATCCCTGTGCGAAACTGTGTGCTTTATAATGAGGGTGTAAAATTTGGGATTTTTTTGAAAAATATTGTAATTTCTAAAGATATATGGAGAATTTGTTCTCAAAGGACCCCTGTGCAAATTGCATGTTTCTAGAGACCCAGCGGTTTCTGCTGTGCGTCAGTCATAAAGTACCAAGAGTGTATTGTTCCAGTTGATTTGCTTCTGGTGCTTCCTCGTGGCGGCTGTGAGGGCGCAGGGTGACTACTATGCACCGCAAACCTTCAGACAACAGGTAAGTTTCTAAATCCCGCGGGATAATAATCCCGTGGGAATTTCAATCCCTTCTAACTTGAAAAGGGAAAAGATAAAGAGAGATAACAGACTCTGACAGACACATGAAATTGACTCTAATAGCACAATTACGCCATCTGTCGAGCGTTTCGGTACTAGTTTAAAATGCCTAATTACTTCAAAATTTTCATGTCAGCCTGGTACTGGTAATTTCACAAAGATCATATTTTTGAAGGTGTATTTAATATTACAGATTACGCCATCTGTCGAGCGATTCGGAACTAGTTTAAAAATGCCTAATTACTTCTAAAGTTTCATGTCAGCCTGGTACTGGTAATTTCACAAAGATCATATTTTTGAAGGTGTATTTAATATTACAGATTACGCCATCTGTCGAGCGATTCGGAACTAGTTAAAAAATGCCTAATCACTTCCAACGTTTCATGTCAGCCTGGTACTGGTAATCTAACAAAGATCATATTTTTGAATTAATATAGCAGCGCTCCGCGGTTTCACCCCCGTAACTCCTGATCCAGTACCCTTCCTCGATAAATGGACTATCCAACACAAAAAGAATTTCTAAATTCGAACCAGTAGTTCCTGAGATTAGCGCGTTCAAACAAACAAACAAACAAACTCTTCATCTTTATAATATTAGTATAGATTACAAATAACGCCATCTGTCGAGCAATTCGGAACTAGGTAGTAGACCGAGCGAGAGAAGCGTCTATGCTTCAAGTCGGGCTTTGTTTTCCTCTCAATTTTTGTGCTACAGTTAACACAGAATTTCTAGTTTAGAAATATTTAATGACTCTTACCATTTCATGTCAGCCTGGTACCTGATCGAACACACATGGTCGCTTTCCGCGCTCTACTGAGTTTTAGGACTAATTGCGACCAGTCCAATTAATCTAATTACTTATAGCTTATAGCATACCTACAATTATTTATTAACACGTAAAACATGTTTAAAAATGAAACATTTTCATACATAATTTAGCCTGAAAAGTGAAAACTCGTTTCGTTGTACTGGTAACTCCGTAACGTTTTAGAGAAAAAAAAAGTAATGCAACTTCCGTATCCGCCATGTTGGCCTGTCAGCCTCCTTGTCCAAGTTCCTAAAAATCAGTGTCAAACAAATAGTTTTCTCGTTGCCTCCAAATCTCCTATTAAGGTTATGGTAAACTCGCCACCGCTTTACTATAGCCCCTGACTTGACGGACTATGACGACTTTGACTGTTTTGAAACACTTTAGGCCCGATTTATGAAAAATCTGGTCAAAATTTGTGCAAAATATAACTTGACACTGGCTAAATGCACAAGCCGTCCGAAGCCATAATTAATAGCAAAAAAAAGTTCCTCATTGTTAATTTGTGCGCGGTAACATTAGTACGTTCCAAATTCAAAATTACCATTGTTAATCTATATACCTACTATTAAAAATGCCGAAACGTACTTCGGAAGAGAAAAATAATTATTATAATGAAAAAAATCAAAAAAGGGCCAAGTGCGAGTAGACTCCCGCACGATGAAGGGTTCCGCATAGAACTTGACGTTTGTACCTTTCTCATTTCACTGGGGTTCCCTATCATGTTGTAAGGAAACCGCACTTAATTGTTTTTCCGTTTTTAGTTTTTGTTGTTATAGCGGCAACAGAAATGCATTATCTGTGATCAACTGTCTAGCTATCACGGTTCATGAGATACAGCCTGGTGGCAGACAGACAGACATACAGTGAAGTCTTAGTAAAAGGATCCCGTTTAACCCTTTGAGTACGGAACCACTAAAAATTGGCAAATGTGTTCCTCATCTTAGTGAAAAATTATAGTTTTTTTGTTGTTTAGATCGGCGGAGGTTCTGGCCTGAGTCTATTTCGACCGCTTCATCGTTCGTGGAACACCGTCAATGACAAAGTAAGACAAAAAGTTGACTGTTATGGCCTAGTGGTCGGCCGACGGACGAGGGGTTCGAATCCCGGCCGTGCGTCAATGGATTTTTATAGGATTTTAAATAACCAGCGGACTATTGAGACGCTTCTAACGATACCATATGAAAAAAAAACCCCATGAGTATCTTGTGCCTTCTTCTCATTGGTGAGCGCGTTCCGAAGGCACACATCCTAACTTAGTTTTTAAGACTTGTCCATGTGATCAGAATTTTGACTTTGACTTTGACCTCATTTGTTGAACTATACCTAGTAAGTAGTTTTGAAGTTAGGTGGGAACAGATAAACAAACATACAAACATACATACATACATACACACACATACACATACATATATACATACATACATACACACACATACACATACATATACAGGGTTATTGGTTTCCAATCCAAAACCGTGCAGGGGTAGTTTTCTACATCAAAACGAACAACTTTTGTTCTAGGACTTTTGAAAATTCCAACATTTTTTTGAATTTTTTGAGGTTATTTTTACCCGTAAATTAGCTGTTACTAACACGGAGAGGTCATCAACCTAAAGATTATAATTATTTTTTGAGCTTAATCGATTGTTTTAACTATGAATGACATTATTTTAAAAAATCAGCTGATTTTCGAATTAATATAACCTCAAAAAATTCAAAAAAATGTTCGAATTTTCAAAAGTCCTAAAACAAAAGTTGTTCGTTTTGATGTAGAAAACTATCACCTGCACGGTTTTGGATTGGAAACCAATAACCCTGTATACATACATACATACACACACATATTTGGCTTTGTCTCTTTAACCTAATTAACACTGAGTCACTTTAGTCTATCAGAAGGTTAACTTGTTTATTCTCGAAATACTCTGACAATTGGCGTGGATGGACGTATAAAAACAGACCTGATTTTCTATAGATAATTCTACCTAATTTATGGACACGACTGACTCGCAGTAGCCAGTCGCTTCGTGAGGTGAAACCTGATACATAGTAGGTTTACGTACTTCCACACATACATACATACAGGTCAAAAACACAACCCTCCCTTTTGGCTTCGTAATCGGGTAAACATGGTAATTTTTAAGGGACGACCCAGTTGGCACAATGGTCACCATGCTATGATTTAGCATGGGGTTGCGGGTTCGATTCCCACCTCAGACAAGTATTTATGCTTAGATATTTGTCTGTGGTCTGGTTGTTTCTATATATATATATTATAAGTATATATTTACAAAAAAAAAGTAGGTATATAAGTAGTATATGAGTTGTCTAGCACCCATAATACGAGTCAAGTTACTTAGCTTGGGGCTAGATGGCGATGTGTGGAATGTCCTGTAATATTTATTTATTTAGGGGTAAAAACGGGTTCGTAATAGCTCATATGGTCGAAGTGATAGCTAGACAGTTGAAATTTTCACAGATGATGTATTTCTGTTGCCGCTATAACAACAAATAATAAAAACAGAATATGTACGGAACCCTTCGTGCGCGGGTCCAACTCGCACTTGGCCGGTTTTTAACTATTTCAGCGCGGTCTAAATTTCAACTGTCTAGCTATCACGGTTCATGAGATACAGCCTGGTGACAGTCAGACAGACGGACAGTGAAATCTTAGGAATAGGGTCTCTTTTACCCTTTGGGTATGGAACCCTAAAAACGTGAAACAGTCTTTCTCTCTCTCTCTCTCTCTATAGGGTTATCGGTAATTATACTAGCAAGCCGTTGAGGGCTACTTCTGTGCACCTAAACAACTTTTGTTCTACGACTTTTAGAAATTCAAATTTTTTAGTTAATTTGAGGTTAGGTTTTACCTGAAAATCAGCTGTTCCATACACGGAGAGGTCTTTCGCTTTAAAATTTTACTTATTTTTTAAGTTTTATCTGTTCTCAGTTTGAATGACGTTTGTTTTAAAAATCTGCTGTTTTTCGAATTTACATAACCTCAAAATTTTCATATTTTTTTTGGAATTTCCAAAAGTCGTAGAACGAAAGTTGTTTGTTCAGTTGCACAGAAGTAGCCCTCAATTACCAATAACCCTGTATTTCTCTGTTCTCCCATAATATATTCAAAAAAACCAATGGTTTGTTCCGCAATAAGTGCGAACAAAGTTATACTTTGCAGTGATTGACGACCGAGTTGGCACAATGGTCACGATACCGGACTGCTAAACACAGGGTTGCGGATTCGATTCCCGCCTCAGATAAGGATTTATGATTAGATATTTATCTATGGTCTGGTGGTTTCTATGTATTATAAGTATATATTTACAAATGAAAAGTATATAAGTAGTTTAAGAGTTGTCTAGCATCCATAACACAAGTCTAGTTACTTAGCTTGGGGCTAGATGGCGATGTGTGGAATGTCCTGCAATATTTGTTATTTATTTATTTATTTCATGTTCACAGTTAGACGGCTACCAAGCAGGGTTGTTCAGTCCAGCCAACAAGGGTGGAGCGGCGCAAAGCACAGCACAATATGTGAACCCCAACTCAGCCCAACAACCTTGGAAAGGTGAGCCTCTTATAGTGTCCTGTTCTCCTGGTAGTTCTATAATATGCTGGCCCTACAACCTTTGAAAGGTGAGCCTCTTATAGTGTCCTGTTCTCCTGGTAGTTCTATGATATGCTGACCCTACAACCTTGGAAAGGTGAGCCTCTTATAGTGTCCTGTTCTCCTGGTAGTTCTATTATATGCTGGCCCTACAACCTTGGAAAGGTGAGCCTCTCATAGTGTCCTGTTCTCCTGGTAGTTGTATAATATGCTGGCCCTACAATCTTGGAAAGGTGAGCCTCTTATAGTGTCCTGTTCTCCTGGTAGTTGTATAATATGTTGGCCCTACAATCTTGGAAAGGTGAGCCTCTTATAGTGTCCTGTTCTCCTGGTAGTTCTATTATATGCTGGCCCTACAACCTTGGAAAGGTGAGCCTCTCATAGTGTCCTGTTCTCCTGGTAGTTCTATTATATGCTGGCCCTACAACCTTGGAAAGGTGAGCCTCTCATAGTGTCCTGTTCTCCTGGTAGTTGTATAATATGCTGGCCCAACGACCTTGAAAAGGTGACCCTCTTATAGTGTCCTGTTCCCCTGGTAGGAAGTATTATAGTATGTTAGAGCGCTAGAGTCTTATCAGGTGATTAACTCTTGGAGCCCTATAAATGTGAGTTGCTTACGTTCAATATCATGTTCTCCTGGTACTCTTATATCTTTTTCAGAGCGTGCTACAATGGTTCCTTTCTTATAATTTACTAGCTGTCCCGGCAAACGCTGTTTTGCCATTAAAAAATAAAAATAAAAAATAGATGTTGGCCGATTCTCAGACCTACTCAATATGCTCACAAAATTTAATGAGAATCGGTCAAGCCGTTTCGGAGGAGTATGGCAACGAAAACTGTGACACGAGAATTTTATATATTAGATATACATTTTCTGCATCATCATGGTTTCCAAGTAGTTTAGACTACCTTGGAGTCCTATTGCTTGGAGCCTGTCATCTTTGGAGTACTCCCCCCGTACAACCTGGGCATAATGTTACTAGGGAGGAAAACATTTATTTTGGTCCCAGAGTAACTCTGTTGCGACCCTGCGTTGCTACTTACGAGTTAACAAAAAACTGTATGAATCCGACACGTTTAAAAATATATTTGTATCACAGTTGCTAATAAAGTGGATCTTATTCAACCGCTTTTAGGCTCATAATCCAACGTATAACGCACGCGTGCGTTATGCTATGCATTACCTCGAAGCCACTAATGTGTAAAAAGTTATCCGCATAAGTTAAATTGGTATCTTACTGCTAATTACATGTTAGGTAGATGAAACATTCTTCATTTATCTGGGTTTTACTGTTTTGATGGATAAAAAAAATGTAGGTACCAAAAAAGAGGTTTTACTCCAGCAAAAAAGGTGGTCTATAAAGTCGGTTTACGGACGATAATTTTACGTTTTTACTCGAAAACGGTCGATCAACTAGCACTCATATGAATTATCTTCAAGAAATTGAATTTAATTGGCTTAGATTGCGAATTCAAAATAGCTACTTAAGACCATGTGTTCGCAAATCGACCTTTGTGTTAAGCAACTTTAAGTAATCAAATACTCTTTTTTTGTTATTTTGATATAAGTAGATATTGTAGTTTAAAAACCATATTTTTGTTTATTTGGGTTGAAAACATGATATGAACAACTTTGTTCGATAAAAAAAATGTTAGAAAACAGAGAATTTTTAGATCGTTTATCGGTTTTTATTCAAAAATAGTTAACGTATGTTTCTAAAAATTGAATCAAATGATAGGTTTTGACCTCTAGGAACTATATTTTTGGATAATAATGCTAAAATGTACAAAATGTTTTGCAAATCGATCAAATATAATAGTTAGCACGCGTCAGTTCCTCGCAGTCGGCCTCAGGGCCTCGTCGAGGTAAGACCTATGCCACTTTTGCCGGCACGCTGCGTTCGAGCGAACCCCACGCGAAACCTTGCATTTGCAGGGATGACAAACTTTTTTCCGCAAATAATAATTTACAAACGTACTTGCCCGCAAATAATATATACTAATATTATAAAGAGGTAAGGTTAGTAACAAGTTTGTACATTGTATTGTTGCTCCAGTCTAAGCAGCTAGGCTTGTATAATGGTGACTAGACGCGATTGAATGAGCGCAAATAATCTATGGGTACTAATATTATAAAGAGGTAAGGTTAGTAACAAGTTTGTATATTGTATTGTTGCTCCAGTCTAAGCAGCTAGGCTTGAGTTATGGTGACTAGACGTGATTGAGTGAGCGCAAATAATCTATACTGATATTATAAATACGTAAGGTTAGGAACAAGTTTGTATATTGTATTGTTGCTCCAGTCTAAGCAGCTAGGCTTGTGTTATGGTGACTAGACCCGATTGAGTGAGCGCATATCATCGATACTAATATTATAAAGAGGTAAGGTTAGTAACAAGTTTGTATATTGTATTGTTGCTCCAGTCTAAGCAGCTAGGCTTGTGTTATGGTGACTAGACGTGATTGAGTGAGCGCAAATAATCTATACTAATATTATAAATAGGTAAGGTTAGGAACAAGTTTGTATATTGTATTGTTGCTCCAGTCTAAGCAGCTAGGCTTGTGTTATGGTGACTAGACCCGATTGAGTGAGCGCATATCATCGATACTAATATTATAAAGAGGTAAGGTTAGTAACAAGTTTGTACATTGTATTGTTGCTCCAGTCTAAGCAGCTAGGCTTGTGTTATGGTGACTAGACGTGATTGAGTGAGCGCAAATAATCTATACTAATATTATAAATAGGTAAGGTTAGGAACAAGTTTGTATATTGTATTGTTGCTCCAGTCTAAGCAGCTAGGCTTGTGTTATGGTGACTAGACCCGATTGAGTGAGCGCATATCATCGATACTAATATTATAAAGAGGTAAGGTTAGTAACAAGTTTGTATATTGTATTGTTGCTCCAGTCTAAGCAGCTAGGCTTGTGTTATGGTGACTAGACGCGATTGAGTGAGCGCAAATAATCTATACTAATATTATAAAGAGGTAAGGTTAGTAACAAGTTTGTACATTGTATTGTTGCTCTAGTCTAAGCAGCTAGGCTTGTGTTATGGTGACTAGACGTGATTGAGTGAGCGCAAATAATCATACTAATATTATAAAGAGGTAAGGTTAGGAACAAGTTTGTATATTGTATTGTTGCTCCAGTCTAAGCAGCTAGGCTTGTGTTATGGTGACTAGACCCGATTGAGGGAGCGCAAATAATCTATACTAATATTATAAAGAGGTAAGGTTAGTAACAAGTTTGTACATTGTATTGTTGCTCCAGTCTAAGCAGCTAGGCTTGTGTTATAGTGACTAGACGTGATTGCGTGAGCGCAAATAATCTATACTAATATTATAAATAGGTAAGGTTAGGAACAAGTTTGTATATTGTATTGTTGCTCCAGTCTAAGCAGCTAGGCTTGTGTTATGGTGACTAGACCCGATTGAGTGAGCGCATATCATCGATACTAATATTATAAAGAGGTAAGGTTAGTAACAAGTTTGTATATTGTATTGTTGCTCCAGTCTAAGCAGCTAGGCTTGTGTTATGGTGACTAGACGCGATTGAGTGAGCGAGTGCTCCAGTCAGTCTAAGCAAACTATAAATGAAAAAAATATTTTAATAGAAAAAAATTAGGAAAAAAACTCAATTTTTTTATCGTTTTTTTATGATGTTATCACGTAAAATTATCGTCCGTAAACCATTGAGATAAATTACAAGAGAGGTCAGCGCCGTACATTGCCTCATTCCGTCCATCTGAGCTGAAATAAGACTAGACGACATAGTCGGTTGCTAGTTCGTAGAGGATAAGGGCCTTCTCATTTTGAATAAAAATATATGGAAACGTTACAAAAAATTACTTACAGCGGAAGCAAACTTAAAAAACTTAAAAAAACACAACGTTATGTACTACCTAAATTATATTTAACATTACAAACAAATATCACCATACGACAACCGTAGAAAATATGAATAAAAGTCAAATTAAAAGATAAGTATTTAATATAACTGAATTTGCCTTAGATAACTGATAGACGTGTGGCAAGCAAAAAACCGGTCAAGTTCGCACTTGACCGCTTTTTTTGCGAACTCGCGCACGGAGCGAGGGTTCCGTACACATATATTTATAATTTGTAAAAAAATGTTCCTTTATTTTGCAGTATATTAGGTAGTAGGTATTATAGGTATTACAGAACCCTAAAAACCCTTAAATAATAGGTAAGTCTTAACTCAGTGTTTAATTACTTTTACCCCTTAAACTAGCTAGCCCCAATGCCAAACATCACAATCGGTTTAATTTTGTACGTAAAGAAGTAACAAACAAACACACTAGACACACACACACACACAAACTTTCGTATTTATAATAAATAAGTATATTATAATACCTTGTTCATAAACTTGTTATTGTAAAAAGCCTCTACATCTACGTGTTTAACTCTAATGAAATTTTGTAGGTATAAAAGGTAGTGTCATTTCTGAAGTAGCGGATGGCTTGGTCATGGCGCGCTCCCACCCGCGCAGGCTCCCGCCGTTATAAAATGGAACGTAACTTGTCTATACGTAGTGTTATCCTAAATGAATGCCGTAAACCGACTTTGCAGACAACCATTTTTTTATTTTTCTTTTAATCTATGTGTGTGTATATTTGTAATATGTAGAAGATTAGTTTCTTTTCGGTTTTTTGTTTCACGGTTTTGTAATGCGTAACATTTTTTTCTCGGCTAGGTCCCCGCGTCAACCCGCGATAGGGAACTTCGTTCCAATAAAAATATTAGGTACATTATTACAGCTACACATTAGTTTTATTATTTTACGTATCGGGCCCAATTAGATAACGAAAACCTACTGTTGACACCTACCTACACTGTGGCGTGCCCACTGTTTACACCTACACTGTGGCGTAGCTTGATCGCGTACGCGAGTCGTTGCGCGCGGCTCACTTTCACGCTACGTCTTTGTGCGCGGAGGCTGAGGTAATGTTAAAATACCTACACACGGTACAGGAAGAGGGCCTTAAGAACGAATTTCTCATAAATAAAATGAAATATACGCGTCGAATTGAGATCCATCAGCCATTTTACTTTTGTCGGTTAAAAAGTAAAAATAGGTTTAATTACCTACCCCCTATAATATACTTATTTCGACTTATTCAATCTTAATTCTATGAAATCAAATGTTATACTGAGACTAAAGTTAATATAATGTAATTTAAATTAATTATCTACTTACCAATCAATATTTAATTTTATTACTCTAATGACCCATTATTTTTTTCATTTCCGCAAGTTTTATTTGTTTAAAACAGCATAAAACGATTTATATATTTAATATTAATGCATTCTTTAAGGATATTTTACACTTAGAATTGTATTTTATAATTTTTATCTTATGCTTTATAAAGATCTTTTGAAATTGAAATTGAAAAAAATAGGCCACGGCTTAATTTTTTTGTCATTTCTTTAAAGTAAGCAGTGAGATTTTCAAACGAAAAGCCTGCCTGTTACTCGAGGAGAAAAAAATGTTTTCCTCCCTAGTGACATAATGTAACTAATAATTCATCATTTGACATCGATTCCCGCCTCAGACAAGTATTTATGCTTAGATATTTGTCTGTGGTCTGGTTGTTTCTATGTATTATAAGAATATATTTACTAAAGAAAAGTTTAAGTAGTATATGAGTTGTCTAGCACCCATAACACAAGTGTAGTTACTTAACTTGGGGCTAGATGGCGATGTGTGGAATGTCTTGCAATATTTATTATTTATTTATTATTTATCAGGTCCAGACACAGTAGCTCCCCAAGTCTTCCCAAAGACGGAACCTTGGAGGCTACCCTTCTCAGTGAGCAAGGAACAGCAGGCATCCATCTTGCATCATAAACAGGCGCTCACTTCAGGTACGTTTCGTTACTCTTGCTGATTTATGGTAGCCTAGTACTTGCAAAATCAATGCACTAGGCTGTAGGTACAAAGCCGCAGTGCAGTTCGTGAAACATTTCATCCACCGTCTAGTTCACACGATTCTGATGGATGTAGCTAATCAAACCTGTTTGTTAGAAGTTGAAGGCAAGGCTGCATTATTATTTGGTTAGATTAGCTACATCCTGACTGATTTTAAAGAAGTAGCAGTAAATCGTAGTTTTTATTAATAAAAAAAATGGTTGTCTGTAAAGTCCACGGGTAAAGTCGGTTCACGGACGATAAAGCCTTCGGACGAGTTTTGGCGGGAACGAGTTAACAACATGTCGTGCTGCAGTTTTATTTTCATGAAACTTAGTTGTAACCCGAGTTGAATTGTATAATTCTGGTGGAATGTTATTCAATTTAGTTCTGTGAAAGTGTACAAGTGTAGTGAAAGTAAAAATCAGTGTCAAACATGAAGTTTTCTCGTTGCCTCCAAATCTCCTATTAAGGTTATGGTAAACTTGCCACCGCTTTACTATAGCCCCTGACTTGACGGACTATGACGACTTTGACTGTTTTGAAACACTTTAGGCCCGATTTATGAAAAATCGGGTCATAATTTTATGCGAAATATAACTTGACACTGGCTAAATGCACAAGCCGTGCCAAGCCATAATTAATAGCAAAAAAAGCCTTCGGACATTTTAGCATAGTAACTAAGAATGCCGCGGTGCATTTCAAGACCCAAACCTATCGAAAGTAGGTATTACGGCGAACAAATAATGCCTTCACATCGAACCCCTAAAACGTCTCGTACGGGCATCGGAATGCACCGCGCATTTTTGAAAATTCACAGTACAATACGTTTTGTTAAAAAAAAATTATTTTTTATTTTTATTAATTTTTTATTTACTGTAATGCCCTCTATCGATTGGCATGGGTCTCGAAATGCAACGCGCATAAAAATTCACTATGCCAAGCTCCCATATTAAATGTTCGGACCCCTTTACGTGATAACGTCATAAGAAAACGATGAAAAATTGTGTTTTTTTTCCTTTATTTCTTATTGTTTTACGATAATAACTCTTCAATAAAAGTTGAAGAGTGTCAAAAATAAGTTTTCCAGAATTATTACTGCCTCTTTATTTTGGATCGAGGCAACCTCGTTATTCAACGAAACACAATGCTTGCGCGATTTAATTTTACCTGTGGTGCCATCTAGTTAAGTATTTGTAAAACACATTTTTTATCACAGTTGCTCATAAAGTGGATCTTATTCAACGGCTTTTAGGCTCATAATCCAACATATTATGCACGCGTGCGTTTTACATTGCCAACCTAGTGCTGTAAAGTTATCCCGATAAGTTAAATACGTATCTTACTGCTAATTACATACTGTTTTGATGTATAAAAAAGTTAGGTACCAAAGAGTTTTTAGCTAGCAAAAATGGTTGTCTCTAAAGTCGGTTTACGAACGAAAATTTTACGGGATAATGACTTAGAAAACGATTAAAAATTTAGTTGTTTATTTTTTGTTTTTTCTTTACTTAAATATATTGTTTTTCCGTACCATTGTATTTTGTTCTTAACCCCCGACGCAAAAACAAATAGAAAAAACCCTAAAAAATATTGTATGTCAGACAAGGCTGTATAGGTTAAAAGTCTTTAGCCTGGCCTTTTCGGAGCATAATTAACAAAAAATATTGCCTTAAAAAATGTAAACATAGACTTATCACAAATATTTTGTTAATTATTATTTTGTTTTCTTTTCAAGTCTTTTCTTTTATTCGCAACTGTGATAAAAAAACGTCGTACTATATACGTGTGGAATTTATATTTGCATCTTGGCTTCTTTAACACGCTCGCTAACGCTCGCGCGTCATAAACCGCCTCTATGCAAAGATCAATTTACCACACTTATATCGTAATGTACTATTAAGCTATTGCATAGCTTTTATCGCGGGCTTGAGAATCAAGAAATTCCGTAACGAAAATAAAACCTAACACCCCCCACTCCGCCTACCATGTAGCTCGGCCGAGCGTTCGCTTAAAGTGTATGTATATGGTACGACTGTACTAAGCTCGTACGATGCAATAGCTTTACCGCGGCACACGGTGGGCTGAAAATCGGCTTCCATAGACTTAGGAATTTAAATTTTCAAGTGCCGGTTTTTTTGCTGGATATTACTACGAGTATATACAAAAATGACACCCGAGTTAATTCTGCACAAAAACGAAGGAATTATAATTTTTTATGAAATTTTCTTATTGTACTTGTATGAAAAACCTAATTATCTCTTAAACGGTAAGGAAAACCGTAATATCCTTACAGGTGGTTATAGTACTCATTATTCGTGATATTTTATCATACTCTATTTAACGCGTATCGATTCCGTTTTTTTTTTAAATCATCATAATATAAAAATACCTAATTATTGATTTTTAATGATAAATTGTTTTTTTTTTAATATCTATTAATATATTCTTATTAATTAGATTAATAACATTTTTTCTAAAGATGTTCTTAACTGATACACTGAAAAGAATCGTTTCACTGTTAAAAATAGATAAAAATATTTTGATGATTTTTAAAACTAAATCGGCAGCGATAATCGTTCACTGGAGTATAACAAAAAAACACAAATAATGAGTACTATAAATAACTGTAAGGATATTACGGTTTTCCTTACCGTTTAAGAGATAATTAGGTTTTTCATACTTTTATCCAACTTTTTCGTAAAAAAATTATAATTCATTCGTTTTTCTGCAGAATTAACCCGGATGTCATTATTGTATATTTTAATAACTAATAGAAGCAATATCTGGCATATATTATAGTAACAGAAGAAATATATTATATAAAAATAAAAAATAGCTATTTATTGTTTTTTTTATTGATAAAATGATTTTTTTATATTTATCTATTATTATATTTTTAATATTTGAATTAATAACATTGTTCGTATCGATGTTCTTAGCTGATAAACTAAAAGGAACCGTTTCATTATGTAAGAATAAACAAAAATATTTCAATGATTTAAAAAAAAAATCGGCAGTGATATGCCAAAATATCACTAGTAATGAGTACCTACTATAACCACATATAAGGATATTACGGTTTTCCTTACCGTTTAAGTGATAATTCGGTTTTTCATACAAGTTCCATCCAAATTTTTAGTAAAAAAATTTGTATGGAACTTGTGTGAAATTTATATATAGTTTCTCAAATATATAGGTATATATATATATATATAGTATCTATATAGTTTTTCATACAAGTTCCATACAAATTTTTCGTAAAAAAATTATAATTCATTCGTACAGAATTAACTCTGGTGTCATTTTTGTATATACTCGTAGTAATAACTAATAGAAGCAATATCCAGCAAAAAAACCGGCACTTGAAAATTTAAATTCCCAAGTCAATGAAAGCCGATTTTCAGCCTACCGTGTGGCAGTCCAAGGGCAGTCCCCAAGTGCCACACGTTTTTTTTTAACAATAACTCTTCTTTAAAAATTGAAGAGTGTCAAAATTTTTTATATATTAAAAGATATTAAAAAGATAATTGTGCCTCGTTATATTGGATCGAGGTAACCTTATAATTCAGTGAAACACAATGCTTGCGCGATCTAATTTTACCTGTGGTGCCATCTAGTTTAGTATTTGTTAAACACATTTTTTATTTGACGACCCAGTTGGCACAATGTTCACCATGCCGGACTGCCAAACACAGGGTTGCGGGTTCGATTCCCGCCTCAGACATGTATTTATGCTTAGATATTTGTCTGTGGTCTGGTTGTTTCTATGTATTATAAGTATATATTTACAAAAGAAAAGTATATACGTAGTATATGAGTTGTCTAGCACCCATAACACAAGGATAAGTACTTAGCTTGGGGCTAGATGGCGATGTGTGGAATGTCCTGCAATATTTATTTATTTATAATCTTGTCTAATGGGGCTGTAACTTAAGCTGTCTTTAACACTGTGCATGAGATGTATCTCATGCACAGTGTTAGAGACATTAAAGGCTATCCTGTAGGATAGTCTCGTGACATACTGACGGACAGTGAAGTCTTATTATAAGGGTCCCGTTTTCACCCTTTGGATATCTTACCTACTTTCTTATGAGGTTAAATTAGCTACATCCTCACCGATTTTAAAAACGTTTCAGAAAATCTATAAAAAAACGACAAAATTTTGCGCGAAGCCCAAAATTCCGCTTAATTTCTAACCTCATCTACCAGGAAAACATAACCAAACAGCATATCAAACAATTCCAGACGGCAGCTTCCGTTTCGAATACGCATCAGACAATGGACTCGCAGCTGGAGAGACCATAGAACCTGACGGGTCCAGGGTAGGAGAATACCAGTACAAGGATCCGAATGGGCAGCTCGTCAAGCTGAAGTATAGAGCTGGGAAGGAAGGGTTCCAGGTGAGAGAGAGAAAGAGAGAGAGATTGGAGTTTAGCCTAGTTCTTCATGACCGGTTCTAAAAATGAGCGCTCTGCGGTTTCACCCGCGTAACTTCCGATCCCGTGGGATTATCGGGATAAAAAGTAGCCTATGTAACTCCCAATGAATCAATGTGTCCTCATATCAAGTTTCATCAAAATCGGTCCGGTAGTGTCTGATTATTTCGACATTTTGTAAAATCTTTTTATAATATTAAATTTTGTGTAGATTCTCCAAAATAACCGATACCTCGACTTTCATTCTGAAGGTCGTGGTTTCGAATCCCGCCCGGCCGTGCACCAATAGATTTTTCTTAAGAAAAATTTATCTGCGCTAATTGACATTGCTCTTACGGTGAAGGAAAACATCATGATGAAACCCCGCGGCTTAGTTGACTCCAGAAGTATTCACAAGTTCTCTCCTCTGGACATGGTCGACTAAGCTGAGAGGGTAGTAGGTGCTGGGCAAGCTTACTCTATCCTCACGCAAAAAGGACCTAATAAAAAGGGTCTAATGGCGGAAAACAGCCAGCAAGTACAAGTACATATGACCGGTTCTACATAATTATACCAATAACCGAGTCTACATTATAAAGTATTATTTTATAACTAACTAGCAGCGCTCCGCAGTTTCACCCGCGTAACTCCCGATCCCGTGGGAATATCAGGATAAAAAGTAGCCTACAGCCTTCCTCGATAAATGGACTATCCAAAACAAAAATATTTTTTCAATTCGAACTAGTAGTTCCTGAGATTAGCGCGTTCAAACAAACAAACAAACTCTTCAGCTTTATAATATAAGTATAGATTCTTCGGATGACCGACTCTACAAATGACTAATTCCACAAATAAACAATTCTACAACTGACTAATACTACATTATATACTTCACTAATTCTACCAAAAACCGATGCTACATTTTACTAATTCTACGAATGACCGTTTCTACAAATCTATACATATAATAAATCTGTAGACATCAAAAAATCTGTAATTGTAAGATATCCAGAAAAAAAATACACAGGTCGTCTTTAAATCGTTAGCTGAACACGATAGGGTGGTTTTTAGAATTTTTGTCTGTTTGTCTGTTTGTCTGTTTGTCTGTTTGTCTGTCTGTTTGTTTGTTTGAACCAGGTTATCTCATAAACTACAGAACAGATTTCGACAAGGTCCACACAAATATGTTCAGGAAATATCAGATTAACATTTAGGGTATGTTTCAATTTGAGTTTAATACAATAATTAAGATATTTGATAAAAAAACATTTAAAAAATGTGAAATCGAAACATTTTTCCGTGGTAAAACTTAATCGAACGTCAGAAGGGAACAGTACCCTTACCACGGGTTTTTTACGTATTCGATTAAACATAATATATTGAATATTTACTATGAAACTTCCTAAAAATCAACTTACTAGGTCCACCCGTCTCTGAGAATATCGGTAGTGACACACTGACAGACAAACGGACAAGAGAGTGATCGAAAAAGTGTTTCTTTTTTTCGAGTTCTTCAAAAAGTCATGGTAGGGCTGCAGTACATGCCTCCGCTCAAGATGACAGCTGTCATAAAACCAAATAGTTCGCATTTAATACTACCTACGTGAAACTGAAAATGAGGTTAGTACAAAGAGGTACTACTACATAATATTACCGATCTCCTTTGCCGAAGACCTCCGATGGTACACTTCTATCGCGCTTTTCTCCTGCTATAGTTTGAATTATGAGTTCAAGTAGCGGAAACCTTAAATAGTAAAAACAAAAAAAGAATTTTCCAAATCGCTCCAAGAGTTTACGAGTAATCAGCGAGCATACATAAATAATAAATATATACGTGACGAATTGAGAACGTCCTCCTTTTTTGATGTCGGTTAAAAAATATACAGTTATTTGTAAAAATCATTTTTTTCCCAAAATTACGTAGGCCTGCCAGCTACCTAATAAAAAAACTAATTTACAAAAATCTAAAGATAACTAGGAAGACAAAGTATTTTGAAAAATTTGTGCGAATAGAAATTGGACTTAGTTTTAGCTTATCATATTGTTGTGTATTATGTTTTATTTGTGAAAAATTAACAAAAATAGTACATTGTTACCCAAGGTGTGAAAGTCACTCATTGAGTCCCGAGACGGAGTTTGGCGCCCGAGCGTAGCGAGGGCGCTAATAGTTCGAGGGACTAAATGAGTGACTTTTACACCTTGGGTAAACAAAACAAACCCGAGGTAAACACTGTGCTTTTCATTACGAATAAACATAAAATTCTTCCTAATAACGAGAGTGAATGAGAGACTCCATACTACCTAATCCTCTTACAAGGTTGGGACCAAAGAGGTTCTATATTATGTAGATTTTTTTGTTTTTGTTGTTTGTTTTCAATATGTTTTCAATACTCAAATACGTCGGTACTTACCGAAGTGATTTTTATTAATTAGTTTATCCAACACTGAGTAATGACGCGAAGTCCGTAGATTTAAATTACAGTTTTTGTAACACGGTTTGTCTAGAAAATGTTATTTACACAAAATACACAATCATAAATGAAAAACCAGATTAAACTTAACACTAAAACATAATAAAATAACAAAAGATAATACTAATTAAAATCATTCAAAATGCAAGCATTTCCCGCCAGTATTTTTTTACTCAAGGAACGACACTGACCGCACTGTCGCATAAAGCCACATCTGCAACATCTTGACAGGGCGCCGGCAGAGGCGCAGCATGGTCATACGTCGCTTTGACCATTTTCATCTTTACATTTATTTTATTAATAAGATATCTTGAACTAAATATATCTACCTGAATTCGATTACTAAGAAAAAACCTATTATGTACTAAACTCTGGCAGTATGGATGAGCCGTGCGAAGCCATAATTGTTATTCTTTGGTGTTACCTAAAGCAAGGAGGTTAGGTTTTTGAAGTTCCTAATGCGTACTGATACTGGCTACAAACACATTGCACAAGCCGCGCGAAGCCATAATTTGACATGACAGCTGTCAGTGAAAGCGATTTTCCCTAGGGCTGAAAGTTTTTCTTTCTACACGCTCTTCAAGCGTCTTTAGACCTACTTTCAAAGTATGAGTAAGTAAAGTGCCTTTGCCAAATCAATTAAAAATATAGTGTAAAAACAATGTAACTACCTATTTTGTTTTTAAAACTTACACCGAATGATAAATTGTATCCATGCAGAAAAATGAATTCTAAATAACCCAAAACCACATCACGAACGAAGTCGCGGGCAACAGCTAGTGACTAATAAGTTAGTAGAACTACATCTTCATCAATCATAGGCGCCTGGTACTTGACATCTATGATTGTTCCAGATCTTAGAAGGCAGTCATCTACCGAAGAGTCCAGAACCCGTAGCACCACCAACCAGTGGTAAGTTGACAAACAAAGTAGCTAGTTCGATTCCCGTCGAAGAATAATTTGTTTCTGATGGACTTTGGCCGTGATCTTGTTAAGGGTACCGGCGCTCCCTCCATACAAACGTAGTCGACTGTTTCCTCCCTGGATTATGACACTAGAGCAAATATTTTTGTTGCATAAAACTTATAACTGCCATGAGCATGCCACTATTTTTATTGTTGTTTAAATCTTAATTGCTATAATAATTAGAAAGTAAAAAAAACTAATCTGTCAAATCTTTATACGTAGCGAAGCACGTACAGGGCCGCTAGTTTTATTTCAAAGAAATATATTGCTGTTTCAGATAACCACTATCAGAATGCGTACGCGCAACAGAGACAGCAATACGAGCTTCAACAACAGTACAATCAGCAACAGCCAGACCCTAACTGGAGACAACAGCAGGTAAGAAAACAGATCAAAAAATCTAACCCCATGGCCCAAATAGGTTGCAGACAAAATAAAGATGGCAAAGTAAATGATTCTATTTAAGTTTCAGAAGTACCAGGAGCACATAATATTATAAGAGATTTGTAAATTCGAATACTTTCAGAGGCAAGGTACTGAGGACAATCAAAAAGGCGCCGGTGGACAATACTTCGTTCAAAGTTGGAGACCAGGTGTCAGTCAATTTGGAGCTGAAGATGATGGACAGGTCAGTAACGTCACTGCGAAAAAAATTTCATCGAATTTTGTTTCATCTAACACTTTTCATCAATATCTATTGTTATCGAAAAACCTATACTCCGTAGGATTTTACTGCAAAAATACCATACTGCGAAGACTTGTTTAATCGCCATCTTGTTAATGCGAACTTTATAAAAAAAAACCGATATTCCCACGGTGAAGCGACGGGGTTTTGCATGTCAAGTTATAAATAAAATACCAGGGAACCATAATTGATAAAGAGATGTCATCGCTGATGTTGGCTGAAGACCTACGCTACTTTTTATCCCGATATTCTCACAGGAACGACGGAGTTCTGCTAGTGAAGTTACAAATAAAGTACCAGGAAACCATGCTTGATAAAGAGATGTCACCGCTGATTTCAGCTGAAGACTTTAGATTCACACATAGGCAACCAGTTCAGCTTGTTTTGCTAGAAGTACCAGGAACCCATACTTGATAAAGATATTTATCGACCGTTGTTTTTGTTTCAGTACCGTGATAATGAAGTAGAAAATAAAGGACCTCACTCATTCGGTACGGGATACGCGTTCTCATTCAATGGATAGACATTAAATAGTTTAATTTTAAGAGAATTTCACATTAGGAACGTAGACGCGACGTTTTTCACAAATGAATTAATTAGTTCCATGGTGTCCATGTGCCTTGGTGCTGCTCAGAAGTCTTAGTGACGAAAAAAACTTAAAAAATTACTACAATAGGCCTTTATTTCGATTAGATTTGCTTTTGACGTGTCTTTAAAACCTAAAAGTGTATTTATGAAGAATAACTGTTCAGGATTTAAAAAGTGTATCCTACAGGAACACAAGTGCATGTTTTCTAAAACTGCACCTATCTATGAGGAATCAATGCCACAATTTTGCATCTAGTTTAAGTTTATTGCATTAAAATGAGCACTCTTTGGTTTAAACAAGACGTTTTTACGTCTCTACTGCGGCTGCGTTCCTTATGCAATTTACTCATCGTCACTCTACTGTGCAGCACGTTTAATCAGGGGATGTAAGATTTTTTTATTTAAAGAAAACTCTGCTTAGGAATCTTTGAAAACGTGATGATGGACTTTCTATTTCTATTCTAGAATAACTATTTTACGTCTATGATAAAATATCTTTTAGTTTTAAAATCTTATTGTTTTTGTTTTTGAATATATTTTAATGCTTAAAATATATTCTAGAATGGTTTTCTAATTCATATATCGTGTTATGTTCTTATGTGAATTTAGTCTTATTTTTCCTACATATAATGAAATAAATTGATTTTTTTACATATGTGACTGATTTCGAAATCTGTTTTTAATTTAACCTATCCTATGTATTTATGTTTGTTACTCCTTTATGTAAAAACTACTAAACCGATTTCGATAAAACTCGATGTGTTGATAGCTGGACACTTGGGTAAACACATTGACTTATTTTTATCCCGATATTCACACGGGATCGGGACTTACGCAGGTGAAAACAGCTGCTAGTTATAAATAAGGTACCAGGAAACCATAATTGATCAAGTGATGTCAATAGTAATAATTTATTTCGGTACAAAAAATCAACTTACAATCTAAACAAAACATAATTTTAACAACATTTCGTGATTTTCAGACCTTTTAAAGGTATTTTAAAACAGAAAAGGTATTTTGGACATTTTTTAAAAGGTATTTTACATTAAATAGTCAGAAACCCAAGGGGACATGTCACTTGTATACTTTGTAGGAGGTATATCGTAGGCTAGTTGCAATTTATTTTTCATCCCGCTTTGTAAAGGGAAGAAATCTTCATTTATCTGTAAAAAATAAACTATTATTGACATTCTTTAGGGTCTTGGCTTAGAGAATCTTCATCATCAGCCCAAAAACTTGTTGTTCAGTTTGAATGAGTTACCAGGCGCTCATGACTTGTAGAGAAGTCTACATTTGAGTTTTAAACTTTTCTAACAGAAGAATCGAGATAATGATTCCCAAGCTGCTTTGCTGACATTAGCAGATAAACTTAACTACCAGGCAATAATAACCACCAAAGAAATCTTACCACAAACTTCAACACCAGCTTCATAATTCATGACCAGTGCAGTATTTCCCTTATTAAATCCCCAAGCTGCTTAAACTACCAGGCAATCATAATCATTAAAGAAGTCTTACCGCAAACTTCGGTAAGGAAACCATTTCAGCTACTCATGATCCCAGTCTTATCCTTTATTTATAGAGCCCCAAGCTGCTTAAACTACCAGGCAATCATAAACATCACAGAAGTCTTATCACAAACGATAACAACATACTCCGGCTCTGGCTACTCATAATCTTCATCGCAATCTATCCTTTATTTATAGAACCCCAAGTTGCTTTAACTACCAAGCAATCATAAACACTAAAGAAGTCTTGCCACAAACTGCGTTAAGAACATCAGACCAGATTCATGGCCCTAATGCAGCATTTCTCTTATTTATAGCTCCCTAAGCTGCTTAAACTACCAGGCAATCATAAACACTAAAGAAGTCTTACCACAAACTGCGTTACGAACATCAGACCAGCTATCCATGGCCCTAATGCAGCATTTCTCTGATTTATAGATCCCTAAGCTGCTTAAACTACCAGGCAATCATAAACACTAAAGAAGTCTTACCACAAACTGCGTTAAGAACATCAGACCAGATTCATGGCCCTAATGCAGCAGTTCTCTTATTTATAGCTCCCTAAGCTGCTTAAACTACCAGGTAATCATAAACACTAAAGAAGTCTTACCACAAACTGCGTTAAGAACATCAGACCAGCTATTTAGGCTCTAATGCAGCATTTCTCTTATTTATAGATCCTTAAGCTGCTTAAACTACCAGGCAATCATAAACACTAAAGAAGCAACTCAACACAAACTTCGGTAAGAACATAACACCAGCTTCGTAACTCATGATTCTTAGCGCAGCATACCAAACGCTTATTTTAAATTATATTTTGACATAACGCGAAATCGGCAGACAGCGTTTTAGGTACTCTGCGACTAAAGGTCCTTATTTTTAGAACCCTAAACTGCTTTAAACTACCAGGCAAACATAAACATCAAAAAGTCTTGATCCTTAGTGCAGCATTTCCATTATTTATGGATCCCCAAGCTGCGTTACTGACATTAGCAGATAAAATAAACTACCAGGCAATCATAAACACTAAAGAAGTAACTCACCACAAACTTCGGTAAGAACATAACACCAGCTTCGTAACTCATAATTCTCAGCGCAGCATTTCCCTTATTAATAGAACCCCAAGCAGCTTTACTGACATTGGCTGATGTTAGTAGATAGAACGCTGCTCTCGTCCCGTCTGTGCGTAAGTATGATTTTATATGTGGCATGGCGCGGTTACGATTGCTTGAGGTCGCTTTCCATTGGCTGAAAAATACATAAAATTAATTAAGGCTAAAAATTATTAGGTAAAATTATAGTAATAATCGGCGAACATACATCTAATATCTTTAAACGAGCAATTCTTGTATATATATAATTAGGATCTCGGAAACGGCCCCAATGATACTCTTGAAATTT
Organism: Idaea straminata; assembly: GCA_951213275.1. NCBI lineage: Eukaryota > Metazoa > Arthropoda > Insecta > Lepidoptera > Geometridae > Idaea > Idaea straminata. The sequence goes on along the minus strand of OX577875.1, from coordinate 5,595,584 downwards.
AGTATGTGGGGGGTTTTCGGCTCAAGGAATCGATTTATCAAGGTTCCAGGTCCGAAAAAAGCTCGATTGCCGAGATATAGACATTTGAAAAACCGTGTTGTAAGAAACTATCAGCGCCATGACAGATGAGGGCAACGCTGGGTAAAAAAGTAAAAAACTCTTTTTACTCTATACTTTCCATAAATACTGGCCGGTATCGTGAAAAAAAAAATGCTGTTATTGACTGTCAAAGTCAAAACTGCCCCTATAAAAGTTGTAGGGAGTTTTGGCGGGAACGAGTTAACAACATGTCGTGCTGCAGTTTTATTTCCATGAAACTTAGATGTAACCCGATTTCATTGTATAATTCTGGTGGAATGTTATTCAATTTAGTTCTGTGAAAGTGCACAAGTGTAGTGAAAGTAAAAATCAGTGTCAAACATGCAGTTTTCACGTTGCCTCCAAATCTCCTATTAAGGTTATGGTAAACTTGCCACCGCTTTACTATAACCCCTGACTTGACGGACTATGACGACTTTGACTGTATTGAAACACTTTAGGCCCGATTTATGAAAAATCGGGTCATAATTTGATGCAAAATATAACTTGACACTGGCTAAATGCACACGTGCGAAGCCATAATAAAAGAAAAAAAAAAAAAAAAAAAGTTGTAGGTTTCGAAGTTTATTGGTAAGTATGTAATAGGTATTTATTAATAATCAGGACCTCGGAAACGGCTCCAACGAGTTTCATGAAATTTAGTAAGTATTAGGTTTCGAGGCCAAGGTAAAAAAAGAACGTAAAATATCCGAGCAAAGCTCGGTCACCCAGTTACTGAAAAATAATACGCGACGAATTGAGAACCTCCTCCTCCTCCAAAAAAAAAGTCAAAAAATAGAAATAAGTTTGTGTCAACCACAAACAAAATTGTGTCACCCAAAACCAAAATTTGTTCACTTAAACCTAAAATTAAGTCACTAAAACCATAATACACTAAAATAAAAATTCACTATAATCAACTTTTCGTCACCTATATTAAAAGTTTGTCAATATACCTAAATTTAAGTCACTTAACCCAAAATTAAGACACCAAAATAAAATAAATATGGCACTATAACCAACTTTTCGTCACATATACCAAAGTTTTGTTAATAAACCCAAAGTTAAGTCAATAAACCCAAATTTAAGTCATTAAGATCCAATTTTAGTTAATAACTAGATACTTACTACAGATATTGGTTCAACCAAGGTTGTTTAGTATGTGCTTCAGCCGCGTAAGGTAGACAGCCCCCACCAAGAAGACCATCGTGGGATTGTCGGACATTTTCTAAGAAAAATAAATAATTAAAGTAATAATATTTGTTGAACATTATTACGGCTGGCAACACCATAGTTCCCAAGTACTACCATCCAATCACAATAGCTCAAGTAGTTTTCAGCAGTTGGGTTTAATTTGATGATAATAAAATGGCTGACATTGGCTATATAATTATGTAAGTTGGTCGTGCGAAACCATAAAAAAAACAAATCCTAGTTTCTTATCATCGAAAACAGATTTTTCAAGGTCTGGACTAGGATGCTCAGGATCAAAAAGTTGGTTTTCAAGTAGACCAGGTACCAGGCAGTCATGACATGTAAAGAAGTCTATGATCTGGAATTGAAACTTTCCTAACAGATTAGAATAAAGGAAGTACCAGGCACTTATGAGTTGCAAAGAGTAATACTTACCTAGTGATGGATAGATTAGCTTAAGTTCTGGCGGTGAAGATAGTATCTGAGGTTGGTCTTTGATTTTCGTAAAATGGTGTAAGAAATCCCCTGTCAGCCATAACTGCCAAAAAAACCAGAATAATTATTAGATACTAGCTATTGCCCGCAACTTCGTCCGCGTAGGGTTTGAATTTTCCACAAAATTCTTATCGGATGCCTACGTCATACAAAGAACACACCCTCCAAGTTTCAGGTCTCTACGATCAGCGGTTTAGGCTGTGCGTTGATCCGTCAGGTAGACAGTCAGGAAAAGCATTTTATATATAAGAAAGGTGAGCGGGAATACCATTTCTGTGCACAATTACCAAGAAACTCCTGGGCAAAACTGCTCAATTTCAAATGCCAGCTGTGTCCAGATTTCTAAAATACCAGGCCATCATAAAGAACCTACAGTTAATCCCATTGTTCCTACCTTAGGTTCCTTCCCATAGCTTCCGAGGCTTGAAGCCTGTGCTATTAATGGCCAGGATCTGGTCTCCGCTGTGGGTATGGCGCAGTGCTGACGCAGCAGGCTTCCGACCCTGGTCATGCCCCATTCCATGTCGAAATGGGACCCTGGGACTGAGGCTACGAAGAATACACTAGAAAGAGAGAGAAGATGATGATTTGGAGTACTAGGCGCTTATGAAATGGATGGAAATATTCTACAAAAATCACTTGGACAAAATCAAAATATGCTATAAAAATCGTTTCGTGAAAAAAAACTTGTTTCAAGCATTTCCTCATAATGAAATCCGACAGATTCTTCAAGGTCTGTACTTAAGATGCTCTTCATCATCAGCCCAAAAACTTGTTTTTTAGGAAGATCAAGGTACTAGGCACTCATGACATAAAAATAAGTCTAGGTTAAACTTTTCTAACCAAAAAAATGGAAAATTAGTTTTTACCGCGAAAAATCCTTGTTTTAAGTTTCCAAGTACCAGGCGTACATAACTGTACAAGTTTTTGGCCGCGTAAACTCATTATTTCTTATTTCCAAGTACCAAGCGCACATAACTGTAGAAGTATTTGCTGCGACAACATATTATTTCTAACTTCCAAGTACCAGGCACAAATAACTGCACAAGATCTTACTTGATATGTGAAAAGTCACATCTCTTCACCCTTTCCACGTAGTAACTCAGCGCCGGCATGTGATAATGGTTGAAATATCGAAGCAGAGATCTCTTGAACATTGTCGGAGACTCTCCATCATGAGGCATGGCATCTGAAGGCAGTTCCGGACATTTTGGACTGAACCATAATCTGAAAAAAAAAAGGAATTTTGAATAATAATACAAAGAAAATATCTATTTTCTTGCTTTTCATACTCTTCGTTATGCCGCGATAAATTGCGCCAACTATCGCACTTTTCTCTATTTTCATTTTTCAAAGTACCAGACAATCATAAATTAACAAGAGTTAACAACAATCATCTAAGAAAGTACTAGGCGAACATAAATAATAAGATAAAAGCATCAAAGAAAGTACCACGCTTACATAAAAACGCTCGGTCCTTTATGGCGATCATAAAGGAACAAGAATTTAATAATCATGAAAAACATACAGACAGACAGACAGACGGGCAAGAAAGTGATCTTATAAGGGTTTCTTTTGAGGTATGGAAAAAAAACCATCTAAAGTACCAGGCGATCATAAATGAACAAGAGACTAACAATTATAATCTGTAAATGACCAGGCGATCATAAAGAAACAAGATTTAACAATATCATCAAAGAAAGTACCAGGATATCATAATAGTACATTACGATATAAGTGTGGTAAATTGATCTTTGCATAGAGGCGGTTTATGACGCGCGAGCGGTAGCGAGCGTGTTAAAGAAGCCAAGATGCAAAGATCAATTCCACACGTATATCGTACGACGTTTTTTATCACAGTTGCGAATAAAAGAAAAGACTTGAAAAGAAAACAAAATAATAATTAACAATATATTTGTGATAAGTCTATGTTTACATTTTTTTTTTGGTAATTATGCTCCGGAAAGGCCAGGCTAAAGACTTTTAACCTATACAGCCTCGTCTGACATACAATATTTTTTAGGGTTTTTTCTATTTGTTTTTGCGTCGGGGGTTAAGAACAAAATACAATGGTACGGAAAAACAATATATTTAAGTAAAGAAAAAACAAAAAATAAACAACTAAATTTTTAATCGTTTTCTAAGTCATTATCACGTAAAATTTTCGTTCGTAAACCGACTTTAGAGACAACCATTTTTGCTAGCTAAAAAACTCTTTGGTACCTACCTTTTTATACATCAAAACAGTATGTAATTAGCAGTAAGATACGTATTTAACCTATCGGGATAACTTTACAGCACTAGGTTGGCAATATAAAACGCACGCGTGCATAATATGTTGGATTACGAGCCTAAAAGCCGTTGAATAAGATCCACTTTATGAGCAACTGTGATAAAAAATAACAAGAGTCCTCTAAACTTACCCCTGAGTTCTATTCTCCCAATCATCAGAGTAAAGATTTGCAGTTGAGACGACCACACGAAGCGATCCATCTTCATAGCATAGCAGCATTAATTTACTATGAAAAAAAAAGAAGATTTTTAAAGTTATGGCTTCAATAAAGCCAGTGTTAAATACTAATTTTTATATGAAGTTTAGCCCAAAATACTTGCATCAATTAATAGTACATTGTTACCCTAGGTGTGAAAGTCAGGCAAATGAGTCTTTTACCCGAGGTAAACACTGTGCTTTTCATTACGAATAATACATAAAATTCTTCCTAATAACGAGAGTGAATGAGAGACTCCATACTACCTGATCCTCTTACAAGGTTGAGACCAAAGAGGTTATATATTATGTAGTGTTTTGCAAAGCAAGGAGGGTAGGTTTTTGAAGTTCCTAATGCGTAATGATACTGATACTGGCTACAAGCCCATTGCACACGTCGTGCGAAGCCATAATTTGACATGACAGCTGTCAGTGAAAGCGATTCTCCCCAGGGCTGAAAGTTTTTCTTTCTACACGCTCTTCAGGCACCTTTACACCTACTTTCGGAGTATGAGTAATGAAAATTCAATTTATAAGTGCACCTTCATTGACATAAATTGGATTAAGTTGAAATTTGGACTTTATTGCCTTTTCCCAAGAGTCGTTTCTTATTTAAATTAGTTTGTGAAGTGGATCTTCTGTACTTTTACTTTTATATATTCTGTGCCGAAAGGGGTCCGGACATTTAATATGGGAGCTTGGCATAGTGACTTTTTTTCGCGGTGCAATTCGAAAGCCATGCCAATCGATAGAGGGCATTACGGCGAACAAATATTGTCTTCGCACCGAACTTCTAAAGCGTCTCGGAAACGGCTTAATATGTCGTTTCTATTCAAATTTCTATTTTAAGTTAGTACGCCAAAGTGTCCAAAGACTTTAAGTAGGGTACTCACGTGTGATGTTTCCCAAAAGGTGTTGCCATGGTTACGTAATGTGCATCCACCTGAGGCTTTTTCTGGCTTATATTCTTCAAATCGCCACCGCAGTCATCTCCAAACAAAATAGTTAACTTTTTCTCACTGAAAAATAATAAATAAATATTTCAAGGCAATGCACACAGCGACATCTAGCTTCAATTTAAACAACTAGTCTTGTGCTATGGTGGTCAAATAGCGTATTTTATAAATGGTTAACAGCTTAAGTTACCAGGCAAACATAACTAATTTACGCACCATAGATTACTCACCAAGGGAATAAAGCAATGTCTTATGTTGCTGGTAACGAGGGAGTTTTGTGTGTGAGTGAAGCGAGGGTTTCAAGCCGTCCAAGACGCAGACATGCTTTATCCCGAGGTGCATATTTTAATTTTCACACATAGCATAGATATTTGGTATTATCGACGACCCAGTTGGCACAATGGTCACCATGCCGGACTGCCAAACACAGGGTTGCAAGTTCGATTCCGGATGTACTACTTATATACTTTTCTTTTGTAAATACATACTTATAATACATAGAGCTAAACAACCAGACCACAGACAAATATCTAAGTATAAATACTTGTCTGAGGCGGGAATCGAACCCGCTTAAAGTACTTCACACGAATTTCAACGTTCCAAATTCAAATCACTTTATTCCCTTGGGAGTTTCATACAACATTATTTTCTTTGGGAATAATGTTTTACTTTAAATTGAGATTAATAGGCTTTTAAATCGGTGTTTAAATTACTTCAAACGAATTTCAACGTTCTAATTTCAAATCACTTTATTCCCTTGGGAGTTTCATACAACATTATTTTCTTTGGGAATAATGTTTAACTTTAAATTGAGATTAATAGGCTTTTAAATCGGTGTTTAAATTACTTCAAACGAATTTCAACGTTCTAAATTCAAATCACTTTATTTCCTTTGGTAGTTTCATATAACATTATTTCCCTTAGGAATAATGTTTTGCTTTAAATTGAGATTAATAAGGTTTTAATCCGTAATTAAAGTACTGCAGTTGTGAAAAGAAGTAAATTATATTAACTCACCTGTAACCAGCGAAATAATATTGTGCCAATAACCATCCGATTTCTACCATAAAATTAATTTGTAATGAACATTTTAGTTCTCCTAAACTATGATCTAGGATTTCTGGAACAAAATCAGATTATCCTGGTGAAAAAAAGTCTTGGGTGACATAGCATCGTCTACAAGTCATACTCGACTTCCAAGTCGCATGACACCAATTATGTATGTTTTTGAATCATTCGCCACCGGGTTTTGGCCGGAAAACCAGCGCTGCAGCCAAGTTACGCTTGACTATCTATACAGCACATGGCTTCTTAAATATTCTTAGGTTTAGTGTATGTTTTTTTCTTCGTTGTATAATTTTACCTATTTCTTTGTGTGTGTGTTCAATTTTAAAGTTGTCGTGTGCCTGCACCAAATAAGTGGTTTTCTTTCTTCAAATTTGAAATGTATTAACACGTTTTTAATTCGTTTTACGCAGAAAATTGAAAACCGGTAATTATCGACCAACATCCGGAATAATTTCAAGAGATATAAATATTTTTCAAAGATGTTTGACTATGATTGTTTGACGTTTATTCCACCACTTGCCTGTTGGCGATGAGTGGTGGAGACCACTCGTTACGATCGAGCGATTCAAAAATAGCAAACCGATGTCGAACGAATATCAGTAGAAATCGACGCGGGGCGAACGATTCAAGGTAGGGCTCCTGGTATTTCATGTTTTAAAATTGCGCATATCTTATACGAACTCCCGGTACTTTGAAATTTTAAAAGCTTACAATATGAACTCCTAGTAATTACTAATCTAAAATTACTTAATATTACACTAATATTATGAAATCCTAGTACCTCATGTTTTAAAAATGTGCTGCCATTATGAACTCCTATTACTTAACGTTATAAAATTGAGCTGATATTATGAACTCTTGTTTCTATGAACTCCTAGTACTTTATATTTTGTAGTTGTGTTTAAATTATAAAATCATGGTACCTCATATTTTAAAATTGTGCTTATATTAGAAATCCTTGTACCTAATGGAAATAGCGCGTATATTATGAACTCCTGGTACTTACTTCATATTTAAAAAAAACTTATACTATACATTTATATTTTAAACAGTTTTTGTTTTATGAACTCCAGGTTCATCATGTTTTAAATTGTAATTAATATTATTATGAATACAATTCATATAATAATTTTAAAATATTGCTTATATAATGAACTCTTAGTACTTCATATCTTTTAAATTACTAAAATCATACTCACCCTGGAATGTAATAGAAAATGGCTGCGCATGAGTTTCCTTAGCGTCCGTAATTGTCGTATAAAATACATAATAAGGTCCGGATAAAGCGTGTTTCTCCGCCATTTTTCCTTTAGGCCTGACTACGTTTAAATAGTCTTCGACGCGTCGAGTTGGCGGGTTGATTGGTCTATAATTTGGATCTGAAATTTATATTCAGAACTCTTTTATTGTTATGATCGCCTGGTACTCTATGAAATAAAAATGGTTATATTTTAGGATAGGATGTAATGAAAAAGCGTGACGAAATGGGATTGAATAAGATAACATGGGATGATATAATGAGATGGGATGAAGAAAATATGGGCAAAAGTAATGAGACAAGTTGAGATGACATGGTATGGTATTTTAATGAGATGTGGTAAGTTGAGATAATATAACAAAACAAGATAGGATAAGATAAAACAGGATAATTGAATGAGGTGGGTTAATGGAACATTGGCTAATGTAATGATATGGGATAAGATAACTTGAGATAATATAACAAGATAAAAAGAGAAAAATGCAATATCGTAATGAGTTAGGATGAGATGAGATAATTTAACATAGGATGAGATGGGATAATATAATATAATAGGATCAGATAAATAAATAAAAACCCTACTTTCTTACCCTTTTTATAATCCTTAGGTTCCACTTTTTTCTCAGTCACTTTTGGAGATTTTGATCTTTCATTTTTATCTTCCAAAGATTTTGTTGGTGATTTTCTATTCTCTTTACTTGGTACCGTTAGATTTGTTTTTATATCTTTAAGTTGAGTACTGGATGGTTTTTGATGCGATTCTACTGGTTTGACTGTGTTTTGTGACGATGAACTGAAATTTTCAGCATTATTAGTAATTATTAATACTATTTCAAAGTAATTATTAATTAAGTTTGTAAAAAATAATACAATTTTTTTAGGTTTTTTGGATTATGGAGCTTTAAAGTACCAGGAAAACATAATTACTAGGTACCTAGAGCACCTACCTAACAAAATAACCAGGTTTTTGAATAGAACTTACCCTGCATCTTCAAATTGTGTTTTATTGGCTTTAGAATAAAGTTGTTTTTCGACTATAACATCTAGTTGCTCAGTTATGGTAAGTTTTTCCAAACTATATTGATCAGGAATTGGGTAAGGGCCATCTCCTGAATAATTATCAAGGATTGATTCTACTGAAAATACAAATTTTTTTAAAAGTTTATAAATTACTAGCATCACCTCGCGTTCTCCCCGTGTAACTCCCGATCCCGTGAGAATATTGGGATAAAAAGTAGCCTATGTTACTGTCAATGAATCAATTTATCCTCATACTAAGTTTTATCAAAATCGGTCCAGTGGTTTCGGAGCCTGTTTAATGCAAAGAAACAATCAAATTTTTCGTCTTTTTAATATTAGTTTAGATCAAGCGAACCAAGAGGTAAGGTTTTCTCAAAATTTCACTTACAATGTTTGTGGCTGAATTCGCGAAAGTGTGCAGGGTTCCTTCTATAGCATTTATCTCCATAATCGCACTCTCTTTTCATCCGTTTATGCTGTTGTTTATCTAAAAACATCGAAAACAATACAGCAAAAATTTTGGTACTTTGTTTTTTACATAAAAATTGAAAAATAAGAAATAAAACGTACCTTCCATGGCGTCTTTACGTTTATTCGTGTTCATAGTGTTTAAATAAAATCAATTTTGTGGGTCAGTGCTGTATTTTATAAATTAAATACAAAAAACTGCATTAAAATGACGGTGGAAACAAGAAATTACAAACGTCAGCTGATTTTGACATAGACAGACGTTTTTTTTTTTCTTTTATTATGGCTTCGCACGTGTGCATTTAGCCAGTGTCAAGTTTTATTTTGCATCAAATTATGAGCCGATTTTTCATAAATCGGGCCTAAAGTGTTTCAATACAGTCAAAGTCGTCATAGTCCGTCAAGTCAGGGGTTATAGTAAAGCGGTGGCAAGTTTACCATAACCCTAATAGGAGATTTGGAGGCAACGAGAAAACTGCATGTTTGACACTGATTTTTACTTTCACTACACTTGTGCACTTTCACAGAACTAAATTGAATAACATTCCACCAGAATTATACAATTCAACTCGGGTTACATCTAAGTTTCATGAAAATAAAACTGCAGCACGACATGTTGTTAACTCGTGCCCGCCAAAACCAGACAGACGTATTGTCTAATTTTAAAAACGACAACATTCTAAAATAAATCATTCAACCGCACAAAAACGATAGAATACCGTTTTACTACTAGAAAACATCTGCAAGAGTAAAAATAAATGTAAAGATTTCGATTAGTATTGGCTTTTTAGCAAAATCTATCAAAATGATGTAGAAAAGGGAATGAATTCCCTTGTTTACATAGTGTTTTTGACGTGATAACGTCTAATAAAATAATGGAACACCTGCATTCACAAAAAAGATGACGTCATGCGTCCCGTTCCGGGAACGCGTCACGTTATTGATAAAGTAAGCATGGCAACGTTTTATCGTTGCTGGTGCCACATTATTGAACAAGGACCAGTATTGTAAGGTTTAATACCACTACTACAAGCGGTGACTAGGCTTGTGTTATGGTTACATGCGACGAATAGAAGACTAATTATAATAGTAAGGAAAGAAATACCTATTAAGGAAAATAAATATTTCAAGGAACAACAAAAAATTTTTTCGTCGTTTTCTTATGACGTTTACACGTAAAAATATTGTCCGTAAACCGACTTTACAGACAACCGTTTTTTCCCCTACAGCATTCTCAAGCATAGTAACAGTTCTCAAGTCATTTTGTTTTTTTTTTTTTTCTTTTATTATGGCTTCGCACGTGTGCATTTAGCCAGTGTCAAGTTATATTTTGCATCAAATTGTGACCCGATTTTTCATAAATCGGGCCTAAAGTGTTTCAATACAGTCAAAGTCGTCATAGTCCGTCAAGTCAGGGGCTATAGTAAAGCGGTGGCAAGTTTACCATAACCTTAATAGGAGATTTGGAGGCAACGAGAAAACTGCATGTTTGACACTGATTTTTACTTTCACTACACTTGTGCACTTTCACAGAACTAAATTGAATAACATTCCACCAGAATTATACAATTCAACTCGGGTTACATCTAAGTTTCATGAAAATAAAACTGCAGCACGACATGTTGTTAACTCGTTCCCGCCAAAACCTCAAAAGTCATTTTGTTTGCTTGGCTAATTTAACAGATTTGCATATTTTTTTCTCATTGAGCCATGACAATTTGTAACCGTAAGTGTGCTTAAGTGTCCTTATTTATAACTTCGTTCAAAAACAATACGTAGTTTAAGTTTAGCCAACATCCGATTAGTAATTTTTGTTTACAAAATCATTTACGAACGAATTAATTGTCTATTGGTTATCGTTCGCTGATTATCGGTTGAATTTTTGCAGTTTTAACGAAACTATTGCAAAATATCCTAATAACTATATTAATTCTAAGAAATAGAGATTTAGGTAAGTTCATTACGTATTTCTAACTAAACTTTTATTGAAAAACAACTTGGAATCTGCTAAAATTATCAAATACCCACTACAATTATATTTATTGATATTAATCACTTGGGTTCATCGGTTTAAGGTCTAAGTAGTAAGTAGGTAGGTTACTTTGAACAATAGTTTATTGTTATGTAAAACGAGGATAAAGCCTACATTCATGAAAGCCTACTAATATATAACAAAAGCTTATATCTCAAGTAAATCTGTTTGATCTGCTTTGCGGTTTGATTTTCCAAAGTTTTTGTAGCAATTTGAACAAAGACAGATAATTTTAATTTAAGTCTTTGAGAACAGGTGGACAGTCAGACCAATTGGACCTGCATTAGCCTAACCAAGTCTAACTGCTGGAAAGACATCTCTTCCCAGCTAGAAATCAGCTTTGAATAACAGAACCAGGCACTCAAGAACTAAAAAGAGTTGTTTTACATGACTCGTAACAACTTAACACATAAATCCTTCTGTGCAAAATTCCAAGTCTCTAGATCCAACGGTTCTAGCTGTTCATCAGTCTTTAGATTTCAAAAGTACCAGGCAATTATAAAGTAGCAAGAGTTAATCTTGTGTTGTTCAAGTTGATTGGCTTCTGATGCTTCCTTGTGTCTGTTGTGCGGATGCAGGGTGGCTACTACAGCCTTCCTGAAGACACATCCACTGTTGTCTATATTGTCCATTACCTAAAAACTTCTGAACCAATTTCAATGTAATTTGGTTAGGTAATAGCTAGTTACCAGGAGTACAACATAGACTACTTTAATACCTATATTCCGTCGGGATCAGACATAAGGGGAAACTGTAAGCCGCCGGCCACATGAGTAAAGCTTTACTCATCATCACTTTTTATTCTGATATATTCCCACGGAATCCAGACTTACACAAGGTAAACTGCAAGCTAGTGGCAGTCTTAAGTACCAGGCTATCATAAACAACCCAGAATAAATCTTTTCTGCTTTTTATCCCAATATTCCTATGGGATCAGGACTTACACAAGGTAAACTGCAAGGCGAGGCAGTATTTAGTACTAGGCTACCATAAACAACCTAGAATATACCTTTTATACTTTTTATTGTGATATTCCTATGGGATAGGGATTCAGAGGGTAAAACTGGAAGCCGCTGTCAGTCTATAGTACCAGGCTATAATAAACAACCCAGAATAAATATTTTCTACTTTTTATCCCAATATTCCCACGGGATAGAAATACAGAGGTTAAAACTGCAAGGCGAGGCAGTATATAGTACTAGGCTATCATAAACAACCCAGAGTTTAAAAACGAATGTGTTTTTCCAGTAAAATGGACAACCCCTACGTACAATGCCCATACAACAAAGAACACAGAGTATCTCGCTCAAGATTACAGCAGCATCTCGTTAAATGTGAGAAACGATACCCACCACTTATGGTACGTATGGAATGAGGGATTCTGTACCACTACTTCAATTACGATCAATGACGACCCAGTTGGAACAATGGTCACCATGCCGGACTGCCAAACACAGGGTTGCGGGTTCGATTCCCGCCTCAGACATGTATTTATGCTTAGATATTTGTCTGTGGTCTGGTTGTTTCTATGTATTATAAGTATGTATTTACAAAAAAAAAGTATATAAGTAGTATATCCGTTGTCTAGCACCCATAACACAAGTCTAGTTACTTAGCTTGGGGCTAGATGGCGATGTGTGGAATGTCCTGCAATATTTATTTATTATTATTTAATTAAGTTTTATTAAGTAAATAAATATTGTCTGGTTACAACTAGGCTTGTGTTATGGGTGCTAGACAAAGGATACTGCGAACATTGTTTTGTGTAGATAAAAAACCTAGTTACCGACTGCAGCGCCATCTGCCGGGCTGATTGTTGAATCTAAACTATCCACCCAAATGCATACAAAAAATTCATTCAAATCAGTCGAGCTCTTCATACGTGATACCGTGACCAAGGAAAACAGGGATTTATTTTTATAACTCCCAATGAATCAATGTATCCTCATACCAAGTTTTATCAAAATCGGTTCACTAGTTTCGGAGCTTATTCTTTACAAACAAAATAAATCTTTCCTCTTTATATTAAAAGAATTCATAGCTACTCATTTTGACGGTTAAAATTGTCCTTCAAAAAATGATGATTAATTGACGACCCGGTTGGCCCAATGGTCACCATGCCGGACTGCCAAATATAGGGTTGCAGGTTCGATTCCCGCCTTAGACAAGTATTTACGGTTAGATATTTGTCTGTGCTCTGGTTGTTTCTATGTATTATAAGTATATATTTACAAAAGAAAAGTATATAAGTAGTATTTGAGTTGTCTAGCACCCATAACACAAGTCTAGTAACCTAGCTTGGGGCTAGATGGCGATGTGTGGAATGTCCTGCAATATTTATTTATTAATCCACAGATATGCCCCTACAATGCCACCCATCGGTACCCAGAAGATAAATTCAAATCCCACGTGGCCAACTGTCCATCCAAACAATCGTGGAACATCGAGGAGGTTGTGAATGTGGCGGCGAAGGCGCCTGATGTGCCTGAACGGAGTAATGACAGTGACGACGAAGTCTGGGACGACTAATTTACTAATATAAAAGAAAAGTCGTTAAAAAATTGGACCAAAAAAAACATTTTGATTATAACTCTATTTATCTTGATGATTTTATTATTAATAGCAGCGCTCCCCGGTTTCTCTTAACTCCCGATCCCGTGGGAATATCGGGATAAAAAGTAGCCTATGTGTTAATCCAGGTCTCCAGCTATCTAGATACCTAGTTTCATCGCAATGGGTCCAGTAGTTTATGCATGAAGGAGTAACAAACATACACACACACACGCACACAAACTTTCACATTTATAAAATTAGTAGGATTAAAGTCCTTCAACTCAGGTGAGATTTTATAGCCCTGCTTGAGTTAAAAAAGTTCTAATAATATCAATTTTTGGAACTATGGTGGGCCTTCACTTTTTTATTATGTTGTACAAAAATGTACATCCTTCCGTGCCATTTAAATGTAAAATTCATGACAACTGTTTTGGAAAATTTAATTTTTCATTAATTCCTCTAAAAATTTAGGTAATAAAGTTCCTTTGTGATACTGATTTTTAAAGTTAGTTGATTAATGTAATACTTAGTTAATAAGAAAAATAAATGAAAATTATTAATACTTACTTTCTTTAAATATCATTTTTTTCGTACCACATCGACATAAACTCATAAATATTTATAGAAATGTTAGAATAATTAGCGCGGCATTGACTGCAATGGTGGGACAAGCAAGGACCAGCCCTTTACTCTTTGGACAAGCCATAAAGATAAGCACTTTTAGGCATGTTTTAGGCCCTATTTAGTCCCAAAACAATACACATGCAAAACAGCAAAAAAGCTTGCTTTGAGGGTTCGATTGAGATAAAAATAATTCTTGGCGGGAAGAAATATAAAAGCTTAAGGCATAGAGGTATCATAGACATAATTATATGGTCGAAGAGCTTGGTGATGTGATGACTGCATACTGTTGTGAGGTGATATTCCCTAGATAAGGTAATGAGACATTGGGCACGAACGTCGATTTCTATGGTAATGACTGATGGATGAGATACCGACCGTGAAATACCAGTTGTTGCTAAAAGTTACCACTTACTTCAAGACGAGGTTTCGTTAAAGACTGTCATCATGCTGTCATCATTTACTTTAGCAAGAAGTTTAAAGAAAGAAGGAGAAATAATGGACTGACGTCAAATTAGGCTGTATAAATTAATAGCTTTTTGCCTGCCCTATCCTATCATAAACAACAAATAATGAATAGGAAGAGTTTTGGCGGGAACGAGTTAACGACATGTCGTGCTGCAGTTTTATTTTCATGAAACTTAGTTGTAACCCGAGTTGAATTGTATAATTCTGGTGGAATGTTATTCAATTTAGCTCTGTGAAAGTGCACAAGTGTAGTGAAAGTAAAAATCAGTGTCAAACATGAAGTTTTCTCGTTGCCTCCAAATCTCCTATTAAGGTTATGGTAAACTTGCCACCGCTTTACTATAGCCCCTGACTTGACGGACTATGACGACTTTGACTGTTTTGAAATACTTTAGGCCCGATTCATGGAAAATCGGGTCATAATTTGATGCAAAATTAAATATAACTTGAAACTGGCTAAATGCACAAGCCGTGCGAAGCCATAATTAATAGAAAAAAAAAATGAATAGGAAAAAAATGGACGCTCATGTCAAATGCACGTCGTCGTTTGGTCTATGATGAATTATTTTAATTTTTATTCAATAATTTATTTCAATTTGATTGATATTTAATGTGTTAATTGCATGTGAAATTATGATCTAGTGCTATACAATTGACGTGGTAAGTTTCTTTTTGCGTTTTCTTCTTTTTACGAATTCTCAGAATTCGTTTTTATTCGTTTGTTTATGCTGTTTTAACAGTTGTAGAAGCCTTATATGACTTTTATTGCGTAAATACACGTTATTTAACTACTTTGTTGGGTAATTAGACCGATTCAATTGACGTTAAATCATTTTTGCTTCAAACTGCGAAGATTGTTCAAAAACTAGTAGTGCCCCGTTTTATCTATTATGTCCCGATCCCGTGGGAATATAGAGATACGAAGTAGGTTTCGTTTTATTCTAGAACTCAAATTATTATTAAAGTACCTACCAATTATTATTGTTATCGGTCCAGTAGTTTCTGCGTGAAGTGGTAAATTAGCAGCGCTCCGCGGTTTCACCCGCGTATCTCTCGGTCCTTGGGGAGTATTGGCATAAAAAGTAGCCTATAGCCTTCCTCGATAAATCCTCTATCCAACACAAAAAGATATTTTCAATTTGAACCAGTAGTTCCTGAGATTAGCGTGTTCAAACAAACTCTTTAGCTTTATAATATTAGTATATATAGTAAAACAACAGCATAGCTAATTAGGTTAATTAGGCTGTTATAAACATAATTTCTGTGAATATTATTCAGTACTAGCAGCGCTCCGCAGTTTCACCCGCATAAGTCTCGATCCCGTTGGAATATAGTTATAAAAGGTATCCTATAGCCTTCCTCGATAAATGGGCTATCCAACACAAAAGTAATCTTTCAATTCAAACCAGTAGTTCCTGAGATTAGCACATTCAAACAAACAAACTCTGTAGCTTTATAATATAAGTATAGATTTGAAGCCAGGCTGGTATATATTTGTTAACCTTTGATTCTTTACACTCACTACAAGACTTTTTAACGAAACAAAATTTAGAAATTCGACCTCTAAAAGAGACTGTTGAAGTTAGTAGTTCATAGTAACTATTAGGCGCTCTACATTTGCTGGAAATCAATATTGTGATTTATCAGCTACTTTATAATATTTTTATTATTTTTTCCAGAAATATGAATAATAAACGAAACCCTGAAGACGATGAATATGGCTATGACAATCTCTGTAAATATAGTATTGAGAAATGTGATCTGTGTGATATGGTGTTTAGCAGCAGGTATATTAACTCTTGGTTTTTTATGATTGCCTGGTACTTTTATTTAAAGACTATTTAAAGACTGATGCACAGCTAAAACAGTTGGTTCTTGAAACATAGAATTTTGCAAAATGTGTCATAATAGAATTAACTCTTATACCCTTTCCAATCGTTTATTTAACTTTTGACAGCTCTAATACTTACTCAAATAGTGATACCCAGACCCGTTACCGATTCGATTTCTTTCATCGATCGATTTTATTCATGAAGAAGTTTTAATCGATTTGATACACTCATTATTTTGTAGTTGTTCCTTACAAGTAGGTACCGCAATTCATCCACATGATTTTTATTTGAACCAACTACAGTAAGTCCAAACGATTACTTTACATTCAATAATTTGCAATGAATATATTCGATCCCATTACTAGGTACGAAGTACGATGGACCTGTTTTCATTACGCAAATTAATTATGCATTAAAACAGAGACATTTAGGGCATTTTAATGCAAAATAATAAAGGTTTTTACGTGATTTGATATAAAATATAATCACAATAAAATAGTATGTTTTATAAATATAATCGATAATCGATTTATTTCAAAACCGCTTTTAGTCTGTGGTCATTAATTACGAATGACAAATCTCTTAAGTGGGCGGAGCCCGTCCATGAAGTACAGTTTTACCTGTAGTACATTGTATCTAAAAAATTATTACTAAACTTTATGTGCGTGATCTGTCAAAAGTTAAATAAACGATTGGAAACACTATAGTTCTTTATAATCGCCTGGTAATTGAGACTGATGCACTGCAAAAACTGCTGGCTCTAAAAGAAGTTACTTTATGTGTCGTAATAGAATACAATGTTCTCCAGGTTCTCTATGCTTGCTTGGTACTTTTAGATATTTAAAGACTAATGCACAGCTAAAATCGCTGGCTCTAGAAACGTGAAATTTTACACAGGGGTTCCTTTGTCATAAAGAACAACACATTAACTGTTGGTTCTCTTTGCTTGCCTGGTACTTTTAGATATTTAAAGACTAATGCACAGCTAAAATCGCTGGCTCTAGAAACGTGAAATTTTACACAGGGGTTCCTTTGTCATAAAGAACAACACATTAACTGTTGGTTCTCTTTGCTTGCCTGGTACTTTTAGATATTTAAAGACTAATGCACAGCTAAAATTGCTGGCTCTAGTTCCCTTGTCATAATAGAACAAAACATGAATTCTTGGTTCTCTATAATTGCCTGGTACTTTTGGATGTTTAAAGACTTAATGCACAGCTAAAACTGGTGGCTCTAGAAAGATGGAATTTTCCACTGGGGTTCCTTATGTGTCGTAATATAATACAACATTAACTCTAGGTCCTTTATGATTGCCTGGTAGTTTTAGATATCTAAAGACATGCTCAAATGAAACCGCTGGTTTCTTACATCGTAAGTGAGCACTAAAGAGATTTTTTTGGATATTCATACCCTAATCTTTTGATTTCAGGTTTGCAATCATCATTCACAGTTCTCAACATATAATAATTCCACTTATAAAACAAAAAATACACAAATGCAAGAAATGTCTACACTGTTTCATTTCGAAATCTGAACTAAAAGCACATAAACAAGCTAAACATAAGAAAAAGGTCATTGCCGAGGACAATGATGGACAAATTGACCATGAGGAAAGTCAAACTGGCTGTGAGGAAAGTCAAAATGGCCAAGAAGTTAGGCAAAATGGCTTAGAAACTACTGAAATATACCAACATGAGCTTATTGACCGTAAGAAAAGTGCAACTAGCCAGAAAAAAAGTCAAAACATTCATGAGAAAAGTCGTAATAGTTATAATGGAAGTCAAAGTGACAGCAAGGAAAGTGAAAAAAGCCATAAAGAAAGTAAAAATGAAGCAGATGCTCTACTTCAAAGCATCATTACCAACCAACCCATAGTCAAAATCGATAACATCGTAAATATTGTTGCAAAAACCTTATTAGCAACAAAAGCTGAGAAAGATACAAATATAATAAAAAAAGATAGTCCTAAAATATCGAAAGATAAGAAAAATAAAGAGAAAACCGATGATAAAGCTCAAAAAGAAACGAAAATTGTTATCAAAGATAAAAATCCATCAGAAATTATTTTCTCTAGACCACAAACATCACAGAATAACATTACAGCGATCTCAAATAAAATTATAATCGGTGGAAAGAAACCCATTAAAAGAACATCACCAGACAAAATTGACACTAAGAGTAAGAGAGACAAAAAATCTCCAATCACAGACACTAATAAGAATGAAAGAGATACAAATAACACAACTAAGGTCACCAACGGTGTGCATACAACAGATTTCACAGCAGAATGTACAAACAGATTTAATTTCAACTACAGGGAAATCAGTCCAGATGTAATCAGTATAAAAAGTGATAGCTCAGACGATCTCGTATTATCTGAAACTATTAAGTTATCAACTGTTCAATCCAAAAGGAAATTTTTTGCATGGAGTTATGAAGAAGAAGAAAGTGACCAAAAAGACCAGTTGAAAACTGTTCTGCCAAGAGACCAGTCTAGCACTGTACTACAAAAAGACCAGTCAAGAACTGTTCTACCAAAAGACCAGTCTAATACTGCTCCCCCAAAAGAACAAATGAAAACGGTACCACCAAAAGACCAATCTATATTGACACCACCAAAAAACCAGTCTAAAACTGTACCACCAAAAGACCAATCCAAAACTATACAACAGAGAAAGCAGTCTATAGACATACCCTTCGTAATAATGGACTCTGATAGTGAACTAGATGCAAATATTAACGAATTATTAAATAACATAACGAGTCCTGTAAAAAAATCAAATTTTCGAAGTAAAATACAGTTTGAAGATGATGAAAATTTACAGCTTTTGGATTTGGAGAGGGAGCTTACTGATTTGTGTTATGAATTCCAAAGTGTGCATTACGATCAATTGATGGAGGAAGAATTGAGTGAATGCAGAAGATGTCACATGATATTTATGAATAGGTAAGTCATTCTGCGGCACCAGAAGGTCAATTCTCGTAAATAAATAAATATTGCAGGACAATCCACACAGCACCATCTAACCCCAAGTTAAGTAAATAGACTTGTGTTATGGGTGCTAGACAATGGATATACTACTTATATACTTTTCTTTTGTAAATTATACTTATAATACATAGAAACAACCAGACCACAGACAAATATTTAAGCATAAATACTTGTCTGAGGCGGGAATCGAACCCGCAACCCTGTGTTTGGCAGTCCTGCATGGTGACCATTGTGCCAACTGGGTCGTCTAATATAAAATTGATCAAATTACATTGCAATATTCCGATTGCAATTCGATTACAAAAATATTCTAGAGAATACCAAAAGCTGATTTTGAGAATATTTTGAGCTACTTTGAGTTTATTTTTTGTAATTGAAATGCAATCGAAATGATATTTCAATGTAATTATTAACAATGTCATTTACGAAAATTAGGCTTTATAGTCGGAGATCCCATTAAGGACGACCTTCATCGGTCTGTTTAATGGATGAAAAGTATAATGTAAGCCGAAAAGATTTCAATCCAGAATATGATTAATTACCAATTTAATTTTTTGTTTTGTTTTGTTGAATTAAAGTTAAGTTAAAATAAAGATTACGTATTTTATTGGTACGGAATTTTTCTATTGACCAAACCAGTGAAAAATCGAAAAACAAAAAAAAAGTACATATATTAATTATTCTGGACTGAAATTTTTTAGGCAACCCATTTACAATGTATTTATTGACCTATTTAATTTGATATAAAATACTTTTCATCCATTAAACAGCTCGATGAAGGTCGTCCTTAAAGGGATCTCTGACTATTAGGGATGCATCTGAAGTAAATCAACTGGAATAATACAGCATGAACTCTCGCTTTTTATGATAGCCTAGTACTTTTACAAATCTAAAGACTGATGCACAGCTGAAACTGCTTCTTCTAGAGTCGTGAAATTTTGCACAGAGGTTGTTTAGTTTTGTATAAGAAAAGAATTAACTCTAAATTTTTTATGATCGCCTGCTACTTTTAGAAAATCAAAAGATAATGCAAAGCAAAAATTGAGCTCTAGAAATATGAAATTTTGCAAAAGGGTTTCTTGGTGTTATAGAAAATAATATTAACTAGGTACTTTATGATAGCCTGGTACTATAACTGCTTCTTCTAGAGTCGTGAAATTTTGCAATAGAACACAACATTAACTCTGGGTTCGTAATGTCGCCTGGTACTTTTAGAAAATCTAAAGATAGCTGATATTGTTAGCTCTAGAAACGTGATTTTTGCACAAGGGTTCCTTTGTGTTGTAATAGAATAAAAAATAAACTCTACATTCTTTATGATTGCCTAGTACTTTTAGAAATTTAGAAACCGATGTTCATAATAAATGTTTTTACCTTCCAGATTAGCCCTGTACAAACACGAAACGACCCACATGCGTTTCAGACGGACAAGAAAGCATTACTTCTGCAAATACTGCGAAAATTACTACGCAGGTAACCATTTCACTCAAAAGAAACATTACGAACAAGTGCACAACGCAACGGTGGACAAAAAGAAGCCTTTATTCTGCCCCGTCTGCAAACTACAATACCACAGACTAAAAGAACACTACAAAAAACATCATCAGAATTTACTATGTAAAAATTGTTCGACATGCTTCGGAACGGAACAGGTTTTCAAAAAGCACACCTGTACCGAAAGCTTGCAAAAAGTTAACACGCTCATAGATTCAAAGAATATACAGAAAAATTACGATTTACTATTAGTATGTGAATTATGTTTATCGTTTACGAAGACAACTGGTAAATTTAAATATGAAGTCGTCGGTGAGAAATGTGAAGTTGGTCATCGGCAAAAATGTTTTTATTGTACGAAGGAGTTTTTCGAAGTGAAAATTGTTAAGCGGGTTAATTTCATGGCTTCAATAAAGAGTCAGAATTTGAAGAATGGTGAGGGGAAGAAGAAGACTCAGGGTTCTAATGCACAGAAACTGAATATGATTAGGAAAAGATTGAAGGCGATGAAAAAATAAATTGTTATGTATTAAAAAAATTGTTTTTGCTTTTACAAAAAGACTATAGTTGTTCCGGCAAACGTTGCCTAGCACCCATAACACTAGTCTAGTTACTTAGCTTGGAGCTAGATGGCGATGTCTGGAATTTCCTGCAATATTTATTTATTATTATTTATTACTAACTGCCCCGCGGCTTCACTCGCGTAAGTCCCGTTCCCGTGGAAATCTATATATATAAAAGAAAGTCGTGTTAGTTACACCATTTATAACTCGGGAACGGCTAAACCGATTTGGCTGAAAATTGGTGGGGAGGTAGCTTACAATCATAAGACGGACATAGGATATTTTTTTCGATATTCCCACGGGATCGGGACTTACGCAGGTGAAACCGCGGGGCACAGCTAGTATCGGAATAAAAAAATAGCCTGTTAATCCAGATCTCCAGCTGTCTAGTTTAAACCAGCGAACCGCGGCTTAACCCGCTTTCCTTCCGCGAACCTTCTCCTGACAGTAACAAACACAACAAAAAAGAATTAGCGAAATTGGTTCAGCTGTTCTCGAGATTTGCGCTTAGCAACAAATACAGCTATTTATTTTAATTATATAGATTTTGATATAAAAATGCGACAGTCTGTGTATAAGCTGAGTATGTTTTTTTCTTGATGAAACCCGCAGCTTAGTTGTCAGACGTATTGCCGAGTTATTTCCTCTGGACACGGTCGACTAAGCTGAGAGAGTATAGTCTACTACATCTAATACATGGCCTAGGCACTACAGCGTCTTATATAGTACCAGCAGCGCTCCGCGGTTTCACCCGCGTAACTCCCGATCCCGTGGGAATATCGGGATAAAAAGTAGCCTATAGCCTTCCTCGATAAATCCTCTATCCAACACAAAAATAATTTTACAATTCGAACCAATTCGTTCCTGAGATTAGCGCGTTCAAACAAACTCTTCAGCTTTATAATATTATAGTATAGATAGAATCAAGTTGCTGGCGCTGTCATCTAGATTGTAAAGGCCAATGTTTTTTATATTATTGGAACGAAGATCCTTATCGCGCGTTGCGAAAGGGGGTTAGACGGAAAAAATTAAGACCAAAAGTTGTAACGACACTTTTTGATTTTATTACAATTTCTTCACTAATCAATCGAAAGAAAGGTTTTTTGGCGGGAACGAGTTAACAACATGTCGTGCTGCAGTTTTATTTTGATGAAATTTAGTTGTAACCCGAGTTGAATTGTATAATTCTGGTGGAATGTTATTCAATTTAGTTCTGTGAAAGTGCACAAGTGTAGTGAAAGTAAAAATCAGTGTCAAACATGAAGTTATCTCGTTGCCTCCAAATCTCCTATTAAGGTTATGGTAAACTTGCCACCGCTTTACTATAGCCCCTGACTTGACGGACTATGACGACTTTGATTGTTTTGAAACACTTTAGGCCCGATTTATGAAAAATCGGGTCATAATTTGATGCAAAATATAACTTCAAACTGGCTAAATGCACAAGCCGTGCGAAGCCATAATTAATAGAAAAAAAAAATCGAAAGAAACTTCGTTCCATCCGGGTGTCCCTTGACACCTCTCAAGTTTTTTTTATATTTTCGACCCGCTCCGGCTTCGCACGGCTATATTATGCATGTATTATACATATAAACCTTCCTCTTGAATCACTCTATCTATTAAAAAAACTGCATCAAAATCCGTTGCGTAGTTTTAAAGATCTAAGCATACATAGGGACAGACAGAATGACTTTTATACTATGTAATGATGCGAAAGTTTTTTTTAACATAATATTGCCTACTTGCAGCGATAGGCTCCGAAACTACTGGACCGATTTTGATGAAACTTGGTATGAAGATACATTGATTCAGTGACAGTAACATAGGCTACTTTTCATCCCGATATTCCCACGGGATCGGGAGTTTCGCGGGTGAAACCGCGGGGTACAGTAGTAAGTATAGATTAAACGTGTGATGCCTCATATCTATTTTAAACACAGCTGCGTATGAGGTGAGCTAATTACAGAAGCTCATTATGATAAATTACGAACATTGTAGTTCAATTTGTCAATTTGATAGCTATTAAGACAATAGTACATTACGATATAAGTGTGGTAAATTGATCTTTGCATAGAGGCGGTTAATGACGCGCGAGCGGCAGCGAGCGTGTTAAGAAGCCAAGATGCAAAGATCAATTCCACACGTATATCGTACGACGTTTTTTTATCACAGTTGTGAATAAAAGAAAAGACTTGAAAAGAAAACAAAATAATAATTAACAAAATATTTGTGATAAGTCTAAGTTTAAATTTTTTTAAGGCAATATTTTTTGTTAATTATGCTCCGAAAAGGCCAGGCTAAAGACTTTTAACCTATACAGCCTTGTCTGACATACAATATTTTTTAGGGTTTTTTCTATTTGTTTTTGCGTCGGGGGTTGAGAACAAAATACAATGGTACGGAAAAACAATATATTAAAGCAAAGAAAAACCAAAAAATAAACAACTCAATTTTTAATCGTTTTCTAAGTCATTATCACGTAAAATTTTCGTTCGTAAACCGACTTTAGGGACAACCATTTTTGCTAGCTAAAAAACTCTTTGGTACCTAACTTTTTTATACATCAAAACAGTATGTAATTAGCAGTAAGATACGTATTTAACCTATCGGGATAACTTTACAGCACTAGGTTGGCAATGTAAAACGCACGCGTGCATAATATGTTGGATTATGAGCCTAAAAGCCGTTGAATAAGATCCACTTTATGAGCAACTGTGATAAAAAATTAGTTACAACATGCAGCGCCCCGCGGTGTCACCTGCGTAAGTCCTGGGGCCTAAGTCTGCTAATACAATTTTGTTTCAATAGAGGGTCGATAGAATCGTAATAGACATTTTCATTACTCATACTCCGAAAGTAGGTCTAAAGATGCCTGGAGAGCGTGTAGAAAGAAAAACTTTCAGCCCTAGGGAAAATCGCTTTCACTGACAGCTGTCATGTCAAATTATGGCTTCGCGCGGCTTGTGAAATGTGCTTGTAGCCAGTATCATTACGCATTAGGAACTTAAAAAACCTAACCTCCTTGCTTTAGGTAACACCAAAGAATAACAATTATGGCTTCACATGGCTCATGCATACTGCCAGAGATAGTATGGAGTCTCTCATTCATTCTCGTTATTATGAAGAATTTTATGTATTATTCGTAATGAAAAGCACAGTGTTTACTTCGGGTAAAAGACTCATTAAGTCCCTCGAACTCCGTCTTGGGACTTAATGAGTGACTTTCACACCAATGTACTAATAATGTCAAAAATATGACATTACATGTCAAATTGGTATTCGCCTAATGTTAACTATTCTATTGAAACACCACTGACGCACCACTGACTCACTTTGGTATTCTGCTCTAGAATCGTGGCTCAATGGAATCTCGATAGTTGTCAAAACGGTATATCGCTTAGCAACATATACCATGTTGGTAGGCAACACCAGCGACGTATCTGTTACCATTCCATTGAGACTCCACAGCGATTCCATTGCGATGTTATTAAAACTTAAGCAAAATACCAAATAAAGTAACAATCTCGAAATAATATCAATAGAGTCTCGATATAATGACAATGGTAAATCCATTGGTGCAAAATAGCAGAATAAGGCCCCTGATCTAGTGGGAATCAATTGATAATAAAACAAAGTCGCTTCCCGCTGTCTGTCCCTATGTACGCTTAGATCTTTAAAACTACGCAACGGATTTTGATGCGGTTTTTTTAAATAGAGTGATTCAAGAGTAAGGTTAAGTATTTAAAACAACTACCACGTGTATGAAGTCGCGGGCAACAGCTAGTAAAATAATAAATATAAAAACTGGCCAAGTGGGCCAAATAAATATTGCAGGACATTCCACACATCGCCATCTAGCCCCAAGCTAAGTAACTACACTTGTCTTATGGGTGCTAGACAACTCATATACTACTTATATACTTTTCTTTTGTTAAATATACTTATAATACATAGAAACAACCAGACCACAGGCAAATATCTAAGCATAAATACATGTCTGAGGCGGGAATCGAACCCGCAACCCTGTGTTTGGCAGTCCGGTATGGTGAACATTGTGCCAACTGGGTCGTCAATAGGAAGAATATGAACTATAACAAAAGGCCAATTTTTTCATAGCAAAAAATATAATTAATAACTTATACAACTAAAATTGATTATAATTATGCAATGTGTAACAGAAACAGGGCTACATGTTTTCTGTCACATACTGTATACAGGGTTATCGGTAACTATACTAGCAAGCCGTTGAGAGCTAATTCTGTGCATCTTAAGCCGAAGTGGTAAGACCAGAAGCGCGATAGAGGTGTCTTAGAAACAGTTTTTGGGTATCAACCACTAAAATCCATAGAATGATATTCCTACGGTCGTAAAGGTGAAGAAATGCTTTGTATTGTCATACACTTCGAAACACGATTAGGGTGATTTGTATAAAAAAATCGTAAAAATAGTATAAAAATGTTTCTTTTTTTTTAATTTTTCAATTTTACTGTGATTTTAAAGAAAAAACAAGTACAAAATTTATTTTTTCACAAACTATACATCAAATCCCATAAGGTAGTACAGATGGTTTTTCACTAAAATAGATGTGAGTCTTTTAATTACATAAAACAGTTAAAACGACCATTTCACGGCGCGCGGGGGAAAGGGATAGAGTCATCGCGCGGCGCGCGCGTGGTAAAGGGATAGGGGTTTTCAGGTCCTACTTCACTTTAAGTGTTTCTGGTACTGTCTGGCCATGTTTTTATGTCTATGTGGCACAGAGAGCGCGTGGCACGGGCAGGGGCTGGCGCGACATCAGCCGCATTTGATTGATGATGATTCTGTGACCTATGGCGAGTTTATTATTACCCGATTTCAAGAAAAGGGTTTATGTTTTTCGCGCCTATCTTTGTGTATTTATTGAACTGATGGATTTAATTTATTATTTTTGATTGGCTAGCTTTTGCCCGCGACTTCGTCCGCGCAGAAGTCGTAAGTGGTTCTAATAGGATTTTGTCCCATACAAACTTTGCCCCCCTTTTTTACCCCCTTAGGGGTAGAATATCGGAAAATCCTTTCTTATCGGATGCCTATGTTATACAAAGAACACACCCTCCAAGTTTCAGGTCTCTACGATCAGCGGTTTAAGCTGTGAGTTGATCCGTCAGTCAGTCAGTCATTCAGGACAAAGCATTTTATATGTATAGAAGAATTGCCAAAAGTCGTAGAACAAAAGTCGACCGTTAAGGCGCACCTTTTTTCTGTGCGCTTTACCTACTACCTTTTCTTGTACTTTTTTATTGTGTCTAATTTTTTGTGTTCAGCAAATACAATTTTATTTATTTCTTTCAGAAGTAGCCCTCAACGGCTTGCTAGTATAGTTACCAATAATCCTGTACAAAACAGTTAAATAATTATTTAAAGGCCGCATCCAAAGCTTGTTCCAAGTCTTGCAACAAGTCATCGACGTCTTCAAGTCCAACTGTCAAGCGTATTAGAGAGTCTGTGATCCCGAGTTCTGCCTTCTGATCTTGTGGGACAGACTTATGTGTCATTAAAGACCTGAAATAATTTACATAATAAGCAGCGCTTCGTGGTTTCACTCGCGAGAAGGGGTCCGGACTAGGGCATCGAGAACCGGCATTTCCGGTATCAGCCATAGCAAGAACCGGGATTTTCGGTACTTTCGGGATTTTGTGTAAAGCTTGTTATGATGCAATATTTAGCTTCATTTAAAAAACTAAAAGAACGTTACAATTGAGTCACATTTTAATATTACCTAAGCAGAATTACTACTAATATTATAACACTTGAACGGTGTTGACGCGAGCATCGCCAACCAAACCGGTACTCAGTACCTCCCTACTGCGGTGGCTAGCGCGCGGCCCCCGCCCGCGTCCCGCTTCCTCACCGTAGCCTGCGCCCGCGCACTTGACTCACATACTACGAGCGACCTACAGTGCGTCTCGCTCACAACCCTTTTCTATCTTTATTTAATTCTGTTAATTTATTTCGTCGGCTGAACATTTGACGACCCAGTTGGCACAATGGTCACCATGCCGGACTGCCAAACACAGGGTTGCGGGTTCGATTCCCGCCTCAGACAAGTATTTATGCTTAGATATTTGTCTGTGGTCTGGTTGTTTCTATGTATTATAAGTATATATTTACAAAAGAAAAGTATATAAGTAATATATCCGTTGTCTATCACCCATAACACAAGTCTAGTACTTAGCTTGGGGCTAGATGGCGATGTGTGGAATGTCCTGCAATATTTATTAAACCCTTTAAACATACTACGAGCGACCTACAGTGCGTCTCGCTCACAACCCTTTTCTATCTTTATTTAATTCTGTTAATTTATTTCGTCGGCTGAACATTAAACCCTTTAAACATACAGTCCACTTCTCTTTCTCACCACCTTCTCCACGCCGAGGCTTCAACAAACGGTATTCAAGGGATGCAAGTTTGAGTCCCATCTCAGTTGTAATTTTTGAAGACGCATTTTTC
Organism: Idaea straminata; assembly: GCA_951213275.1. Lineage (NCBI taxonomy): Eukaryota > Metazoa > Arthropoda > Insecta > Lepidoptera > Geometridae > Idaea > Idaea straminata. The sequence goes on along the minus strand of OX577875.1, from coordinate 5,567,515 downwards.
CTTAAAAATATTTTTAGGTACCCCAGTGCAGGCCATGCACTATAAAAAATAATCATTGAGATCAAATAATCAATTTATATAATAGGAATAAAGTGTAAAAATTCAAGCTAGCTCTATTGTGTAAGTATCACACGAAATATATTTTTTATCACAGTTGCTCATAAAGTGGATCTTATTCAACGGCTTTTAGGCTCATAATCCAACATATTATGCACGCGTGCGTTTTACATTGCCAACCTAGTGCTGTAAAGTTATCCCGATAGGTTAAATACGTATCTTACTGCTAATTACATACTGTTTTGATGTATAAAAAAGGTAGGTACCAAAGAGTTTTTTAGCTAGCAAAAATGGTTGTCTCTAAAGTCGGTTTACGAACGAAAATTTTACGTGATAATGACTTAGAAAACGTTTAAAAATTGAGTTATTTTTTGTTTTTCTTTACTTAAATATATTGTTTTTCCGTACCATTGTATTTTGTTCTTAACCCCCGACGCAAAAACAAATAGAAAAAACCCTAAAAAATAATGTATGTCACACGAGGATGTATAGGTTAAAAGTCTTTAGCCTGGCCTTTCCGGAGCATAATTAACAAAAAAATATTGCCTTAAAAAAATGTAAACATAGAGTTATCACAAATATTTTGTTAATTATTATTTTGTTTTCTTTTCAAGTCTTTTATTTTATTCGCAACTGTGATAAAAAACGTCGTACGATATACGTGTGGAATTGATATTTGCATCTTGGCTTCTATAACACGCTCGCTGCCGCTCGCGCGTCATAAACCGCCTCTATGCAAAGATCAATTTACCACACTTATATCGTTATGTACTATTTTATCACAGTTGCACATAAAGTGGATCTTATTCAACGGCTTTTAGGCTCATAATCCAACATATTATGCACGCGTGCGTTTTACATTGCCAACCTAGTGCTGTAAAGTTATCCCGATAGGTTAAATACGTATCTTACTGCTAATTACATACTGTTTTGATGTATAAAAAAGGTAGGTTAGGTTAGGTTAGTGCGTTTTAGATTTGTTAACTAGTGCTGTAAAGTTATCCCGAAAAGGTAGGTACCAAAGAGTTTATAACTAGCAAAAATGGTTGTGTCTAAAGTCGGTTTACGAACGAAAATTTTACGTGATAATGACTTAGAAAACGTTTAAAAATTGAGTTATTTTTTGTTTTTCTTTACTTAAATATATTGTTTTTCCGTACCATTGTATTTTGTTCTTAACCCCCGACGCAAAAACAAATAGAAAAAACCCTAAAAAATATTGTATGTCAGACAAGGCTGTATAGGTTAAAAGTCTTTAGCCTGGCCTTTTCGGAGCATAATTAACAAAAAATATGTCCTTAAAAAAATGTAAACATAGACTTATCACAAATATTTTGTTAATTATTATTTTGTTTTCTTTTCAAGTGTTTTCTTTTATTCGCAACTGTGATAAAAAACGTCGTACGATATACGTGTGGAATTGATATTTGCATCTTGGCTTCTTTAATTAATAAACCGCCTCTATACAAAGATCAATTTACCACACTTATATCTTAATGTACCTACTATTTCCCGAAAATACTGGTTTCTAGGTTTTTAATTCCCGGTTCTTTTCCTGATCAAAAATACCGGGAAATCAAGGGATTTTTAGTACCGGGATTTCCCGGTTCTATACCTTAGTCCGGACATAAATTGAACCCTCTATCGATAGGTCTCGAAATGCACCGATTTTCATGCTGTTTTTACCAATGGATACAGTGGTTCTCGAGGAAGGTTATATAAAATAAAACACGGTCGCGACAGCTAATTAAAAATAAAACACAAAGGTTAATGACCTCTAACTCTAAGAAACAGCAGATTTTTTATTAAACGTTACCTCTAAATTGTCAAAAAAAAGTTCGGTTAAGATAGGGTTATTAAAAATAAATACATACGGTAACTGAGCTAGAGTCTCGAATCCCCCCAAGCTCTCAGCAAGGATGACAGTGTCCAAAGCTTCCAAGAACAGCTGTGACTCCTTCAAACCTCCGACATGTCTGAAGGCTATCATGCCAGAGTGCCCGCTTGTTTGCTTCTTTGATATTTCGTGTTGTGGGTGGGATTTTAGTCCTGGAAATATTTTTTTTTTATCATTTCTTTTTTTTTCGATTTCTTTTTTTAAGTATTTAGATTTTTTCTTTATATAAGTCTTCTATTCGTTACTCGTCACCATAACACAAGCCCAGATGAGCGATTTTATTATTAAACTATACGTCCTGTATCACGGGGCTATGGAGCCCCGGACCTTTGGAAGGCGTGCGTGGAGCCGAAGCCAACACGTAGAGGTCCTTTACAATAACAAGTATAATAGCAAACAATGGGGTGGATTCTAAACCGGCGATTATCCCTGTCTACACTATAAATTGCAACCAAGGACAACCTCCGGTTTGGATGAAAACTATTGATAATCTACAGGACAAAACTACTTGATCTATTGTGATGGGATGGTAGTGGACTAGATACTGGGGAACTATGGATACTATGGCATCTGCCGTAACAATGTTCAATAAACACGTAAAAATAGCAGGCGGAGACTCGCCAACTCTCAGACTGGACCACCCTAATTAGCCGAGTAAATTACAGCAAGGGGGCAACAGGAACGTGAGTGGCTGAAGGATGGAGAGGCATCAATGAGAAGAAGGCACAAGAAACTCATGGGGTTTTTTTTTCATGTGATCACGCTCACAAAGGTCTATATTACAAATATTTGAAAGTATTATTTGAAATGGAGCAATTAAAGTCACGTCCAAGGGTTGTTATCATTAAGGTAAGAAGAAGTATCATAGTACGCCTTACTGCACAATTTGTGCTTTATAAAAGTTTTGAACCTGTTAATGGACATGTCATATACATCTTTGGGTAATTTATTATAATAGAGCACACATGTACTATTAAACGACCTGTTTATTTTCCGGAGCCTACTACCGGGCACGGTCAGTTCATTCTTATTTCTTAAGTTGAAATTATGAATATTGCTATTTTTACGAAAATTTCAGGATTTTTGTGAACGTATAGCAAGACGTGACAATGACGTCACACCATGACACTTTTTTGTGAATGCAGGTGTTTTTTTAATCAATTTATTAGACGTTATCACGCCAATAAGTGTGGCTCCCAACTCAACTCAACTCCACTTTCTACAAAAAATCCTTCTCTTTTCACTCAGTGATACTCTGGAATTCCCTGCCTCAACCCATCCGATCTGCTAAGTCCCTACCCATTTTCAAATCTATGGTAACTGATCACTACCTCAGTACTGTCTAATATCCGTATGTATTCCTGTATTATTTATGTATGTATGTATTTTTTTTGTATCTATGTATATAATTATATATTGATAGATAAACACTTTATTTGTACAACACACAAAACATTGAAAATTACAAAAAAGACGAGAAAGCTTATTAACTACGAAATTGTACAAACAGGCGAGCTTATCGCTTAAAGCGATTTGTTCCAGGCAACCTTATTGGTATGTATTGTATGTATAATTTGATATTTTAAAGCCATATTTCTGTAAATACTTTATATTATCACCTGTTACAGGTTATGTTTGGTATCCTGCTTGAGTAAATTCACAAAGTTCTTTTCCATCTGAAGGTTGCCTGGAAGAGATCGCTTTCAGCGATAAGGCCTCCCATTTGTGCAACTTATACTTTCTAGCTGTTACTTTACTTTGTGTATATAGTGTTCTGTTTCTTCCTGTGTTTTTCGAATAAAGTTATCTATCTCTCTATCTCCCATACAACATAGTACGGAATGCATGCGCGAATTCGACTCCCACTTGGCTAGGTTTTTTTTAAATATTTAGTTAGGATGGCAAGTTCTACCTGGATGAAGGACTTCGCTGATTTTCGGATGTTTTTCCAGCCACTGTGCGATGATCAAGGATGATTTCTTGTGTTGCTCCATTCTAAGAGTTAGAGTCTTCAAACTTCTGTTGACGAAGTAGCAGTCCATTGGTGATGGAACGGCACCCATAGCTAAAACAAAAAGAAAGGAGTTTTGGCGGGAACGAGTTAACAACATGTCGTGCTGCAGTTTTATTTTCATGAAACTTAGTTGAAACCCGAGTTGAATTGTATAATTCTGGTGGAATGTTATTCAATTTAGTTCTGTGAAAGTCCACAAGTGTAGTGAAAGTAAAAATCAGTGTCAAACATGAAGTTTTCTCGTTGCCTCCAAATCTCCTATTAAGGTTATGGTAAACTTTCCACCGCTTTACTATAGCCCCTGACTTGACGGACTATGACGACTTTGACTGTTTTGAAACACTTTAGGCCCGATTTATGAAAAATCGGGTCATAATTTGATGCAAAATATAACTTGACACTGGCTAAATGCACAAGCCGAGCGAAGCCATAATTAATTAAAAAAAAACAAACAAAAAGAAATGGTTGTCTGTAAAGTCGATTTACGGATGATAATTTTACGTGATAACGTCATGAAAAAACAATGAAAAGTTGAGTTTTTTTCCTTACTTTTTCCCTCGACTTAAGACTTGACAAATATGTGTCTCTAAATATTGTCAATAACGGAACGTGAGCGTAACGAACGAGCGATGACGTCACCTTTTTTGTGAGTGCTGTCGGTGTTCATCGATTTATAAGACGTTGTACTTGTATACAGGCTGTTTTCCGCCATTGAACCCTTTTTAATTGGGTCCTTTTTGCGTGAGGATGGAGTAGGCTTGCCCAGCGCCTACTACCCTCTCAGTTTAGTCGACCATGTCCAGAGGAGATACCTTGTCAATATTTCTGGAGCAACTAAGCCGCGGGTTTCATCACGATGTTTTCCTTCACCGTAAGAGCAATGCCACTTAGCGCACATAAATTTTTCTTAAGAAAAATACATTGGTGCACCGTCCGGGATTCGAACCCACGACCTTCAGAATGAAAGTCGAGGTATCTACCACATCGCACCTCCGCTCAAATAGTGTCATAACTCAAAAAAAAAAAAACTCAGTTTTATTGCAGCATTAGATTCGCAATCCTTCAAAGTCTTATCTCAAAAAGCGTCATGTCTTTAGCGTAATGTTAACCGAAAGCAATGACATGCCAAACACGAACAGTGTCACTTAAATGACTTGCGCAAGGTATTCGCCTGTCTAAATCTCATCTATAGTGTTGTTTGACGGTTAATGACGAAACATGTGAAAAGATAATTTTAAAACTATCTGTGGATTTGCTTAATAAAAGTGTAGTATCTTGATATAGGTATATCAATTAAATTTCATACAATAAATAATATTTCTTATCTTAATCGTTTTTCTTAACAATATAATGTCACAATTAAAACAAAATATATTATTTTTCATATTTTCAGGAAATCTAATAACACCATTTTGTAAAGCTTAAAATATCGTTTAAACCTAGATACTGAAAAGTTCATATCGCTAATTCTATTAGTTTTCAAATGATGACTAGAAAACCGAAAAAAAATTAAGACTATTACTTTAGACACCTTTTTCTCGACATTTTAATTTATTGAGTTATGATACTATTTGAGCGGAGGTGCGACATGTCTACCACCAAGCCAACATCGCTCTTTTATAAGACACTAGCTGCGCCCCGCGGTTTCACCTGCGTAATCATTTTCTTTCTTAATATTTTCTTTCATAAAAACCTTCTCCTGATAATAACAAACAGACCAAAAAAAGAATTGGCCAAATTGGTCCAGGCGTTGTTGAGTTATGCGCTTACCAACACATTTTGCGATTCATTTTTATATTATAAGACATTATCAAATACAGTATCTACGAACTAACCTTTTTGCAGAAACTTAAGCTTCGTCCCCAACTCATCGTTGTTAGTAAGCGCTGCTCCCATAACGACATCAGAATGTCCATTCATATACTTAGACAATGAATACATGACGACATCAGCACCGAATTCCAACGGCCTCTGAAGATATGGAGTCAGGAACGTGTTGTCTACAACCACTATGATGTTGCTGTTGACTGATTTCACTGTTTGGACGACAGCGGCGATGTCTATCACTTTCATTGTTGGATTTGTTGGTGTTTCCATCCAGATCAGCTGGAATTTCAATAGTACATTGTTACCCTAGGTGTGAAAGTCCCTCGAACTATTAGCGCCCTCGCTACGCTCGGGCGCCAAACTCCGTCTCGGGACTCAATGAGTCTTTTACCCGAGGTACACTGTGCTTTTCATTACGAATAATACATAAAATTCTTCATAATAACGAGAATGAATGAGAGACTCTATACTACCTCTGGCAGTATGCATGAGCCGTGTGAAGCCATAATTGTTATTCTTTGGTGTTACCTAAAGCAAGGAGGTTAGGTTTTTGAAGTTCCTAATGCGTAATGATACTGATACTGGCTACAAGCACATTGCACAAGCCGCGTGAAGCCATAATTTGACATGACAGCTGTCAGTGAAAGCGATTTTCCCTAGGACTGAAAGTTTTTCTTTCTACACGCTCTTCAGGCATCTTTAGACCTACTTTCGGAGTATGAGTAATGAATAGTACATTGTTACCCTAGATGTGAAAGTCACTCATTGAGTCCCGAGACGGAGTTTGGCGCCCGAGCGTAGCGAGGGCGCTAATAGTTCGAGGGACTTAATGAGTCTTTCACCCGAGGTAAACACTGTGCTTTTCATTACGAATAATACATAAAATTCTTCCTAATAACGAGAGTGAATGAGAGACTCCATACTACCTGATCCTCTTACAAGGTTGAGACCAAAGAGGTTATATAATGTATAACCTCTTTGGTCTCAACCTTATAGTGTTTTGCAAAGCAAGGAGGTTAGGTTTTTGAAGTTCCTAATGCGTAATGATACTGATACTGGCTACAAGCACATTGCAAACGTCGTGCGAAGCCATAATTTGACATGACAGCTGTCAGTGAAAGCGATTCTCCCTAGGGCTGAAAGTTTTTCTTTCTACACGCTCTTCAGGCACCTTTACACCTACTTTCGGAGTATGAGTAATGAAAAAGCATTTTTTTTATGTGTATTCGTCAAAAATAACTGCTACTTCACAATCAAACCTAACCGTATAGACCAAGAACCCACCTGCCATCGAATTTTCGTGATTTTATAAATAACTAGCAGCGCTCCGCAGTTTCACCCGCGTAACTCCCGATCCCGTGGGAATATCAGGATAAAAAGTAGCCTATAGCCTTCCTCGATAAATGGACTATCCAACACAAAAAGAATTTTTCAATTCGAACTAATAGTTCCTGAGATTAGCGCGTTCAAACAAACAAACTCTTCAGCTTTATAATATAAGTATAGATTTTTCAGCGCATGCCCCCAACACAGTTATAAACGATGTGCAATTATGAAGTTCAGACCATAGTGGCTTGGAGAGTTATCAGGTAGCAAAGCCAAGAATAAATAAATAAATATTGCAGGACATTCCACACATCGCCATCTAGCCCCAAGTTAAGTAACTACACTTGTGTTATAGGTGCTAGACAACGGATATACTACTTATATACTTTTCTGTTGTAAATATATACTTATAATACATAGAAACAACCAGACCACAGGCAAATATCTAAGCATAAATACATGTCTGAGGCGGGAATCGAACCCACAACCCTGTGTTTGGCAGTCCGGCACGGTGACCATTGTGACAACTGGGTCGTCAATAAGATAAATAAAGTTAGAAAAAAAATCTTACCTTAGTATTTGCTTTAATGTTGTTCTTCAAGTTAATCAAATCATTCGTTAAATCAACGAATGTTGTATCTATTCCCATTTCACTGATTATTTCCCTGAAACAAATGGAATTTGCAAAATATTAGCTACGCCTTTCAGCTCAGTCGACCGTGTCCAAAGGAAAGAAAATTGATTGAATCCGGCGTTACTTTTCGGAACTCCATATCTGTAATGGAAGTATTAATATTTAGTTTTTAGTTCCGAGCCTAGTGCCAAAACACAAAATGCAATAAGCAGCGCCCTCCCGCCCACTTGAAGAGGCATGCAATGAGGACAAGCAAAAGTTAGTATTAGTGACACCATTCATAAACCACGACACGTGTTTCGCGTCTACACGACGCATCATCAGGATTAGACCCCGACCGCGCTATATGGGTGACAAACGTTAGATACGACGTCGCTCACCGAGATGTTGCCTCGCTGAACGCTGGAACAAGAGCTCTTGTTCCAGCGTTCAAATCAAATCAAATCATTTTTTTTTATTTCTTTGGATGCTTAATACAATTGTACATAGACCACTTGAAATCGTCTTAAAAACTAAGTTAGGATGTGTGCCTTTGGAACGCGCCCACCAATGAGAAGAAGGCACAAGAAACTCATGGGGGTTTTTTTTAAGTGATCACGCTCACAAAGGTCAATATTACAAATATTTGAAAGTATTATTTGAAATGGAGCAACTAAAGTCACGTCCATGGGTTGTTATCATTAAGGTAAGACGAAGTATCATAGTACGCCTTACTGCACAATTTATCTATATCTATATATATAAAAATGAATTGCTGTTCGTTAGTCTCACTAAAACTCGAGAACGGCTGAACGGCTTTATCTTATCTTAGTCTTGAAATGTTCGTGGAGGTCTAGCGAAGGTTTAAAAGGCGAGAAAAAATCGAATTATTTGCGGGAAAACCCTAAAAACAGCCCTTTTCTATTTCCCATACAAACGTTTTCTAGAGTCAATTCCTACGGGATCGGGACATACGTGGGTGAAACCGCGGGGCGCAGCTAGTCTATATATATAAAAATGAATTGCTGTTCGTTAGTCTCACTAAAACTCGAGAACGGCTGAACGGATTTATCTTATCTTAGTCTTGAAATGTTTGTGGAGGTCTAGGGAAGGTTTAAAAGGCGAGAAAAAATCGAATAACCGATATTCCCACGGGATCGGGACAAACGCGGGTGAAACCGCGGGGCGCAGCTAGTGCTTTATAAAAGTTTTGAACCTGGTAATGGACATGTCATATACATCTTTGGGTAATTTATTATAATAGAGTACACATGTACTATTAAACGACCTGTTTATTTTCCGGAGCCTACTACCGAGCACGGTCAGTTCATTCTTATTTCTTAAGTTGAAATTATGAATATCGCTATTTTTACGAAAATTTCAGGATTTTTGTGAACGTATAGCTTATAGCGTATAGAACGTATAACGTTCAGCGAGGCAACATCTCGGTTAGCGACGTCGTATCTAACGTTTGTCGCCCATATAGCGCGGTCGGGGTCCAATCCTGATGATGCGTCGTGTAGACGCGAAACACGTGTCGTGGTTTATGAATGGTGTCACATACTAACTTTTGCTTGTCCTCATTGCATGCCTCTTCAAGTGGGAGGGCGGTGCACTTTGCATTCTGTGCTTTGGCTCTAGGCTCCGAACTAAAAAATAAATATTAATACTTACATTACAAAGGAAATAACTCGTTATCCGTCAAGTAAGCCGCAGGTTTCTTCACGTTTTCCGAGCACCGCTTAGTTATCTCCAGACGTATTAACGAGTTCTTTATTTTACGGTCGACTAAGCTGAGAGGGTAGTACTTAATAATATAATAATAATTCATTTACTTTAGATTAAATTACATTAAAATACAATTCATTTATGCAAGTTTTTCATTACTAAACGCGATTCAATTCAAAAAATAATCAAATAAAGTAAACAAAGAAAGTAAGAAATGTTACAAACTACAAAATTAATTTAGGTGCTGGACATAGTATACTCCATCCTTATACAAAAAGGACCTGACTAAAGAGGTCTAATTAAAAAAAATAGCCCGTATACAAGTACGAACCTCACTCTGCGGTTTCTCCCGCGTAACTCCTGATCCAGTGAGAATATCGGGATAAAAAATAGCCTATATGTTAATCCGGTTTCTGGCTATCTACATACCGAGTTTTATCGCAATCGGTCCAGTAGTTTTTGTGTGAAGGAGTCACAAACATACAAACACATAAAATAAAACTTTCTAAGTTATACTTCTTTAGGCGCGTTATACAAATATGATGACAGTAACATTTTAAGGTGCGCGCGCATCTCTGTTAACACTAAAATAACAGGTTGAATCTGCGAGTTTACTCTCGCAGATTCAACCTGTTATTTTTAAGATGCGCACGCATCACTGTAACACTAAAATAACAGGTTGAAGCTGCGAGAGTAAAATTTTAAGATGCGCGCGCATCACTGTAACACTAAAATAACAGGTTGAAGCTGCGAGAGTAAAATTTTAAGATGCGCGTGTATCACTGTAACACTAAAGTAACAGGTTTAAGCTGCCCGCAAAACAAATATCGGAAGGACAGACAGACAGAAGGACGTATAACTTCTCACGCGCGTACATAAGCACACGCACCCATTTTTGTATGTATTTATCTTTTTTTACCTGAATAATCTGTTGGTACCGCCATATATGTCATCACCAGAAATCATGTGGTCTCCATTTTTGAGCAGAGAAATGATTGTGGTGGTCGCAGCCAAACCTGAACCATATGTGGACGCGTATTTGGCACCTTCCAAACCGGCAAGGCATTCTTCCAGCGTATCTCGCGTTGGGTTTGCAGATCTACTGTATAGATATTGCTAAAACAAAATAAATAATTATTTCAGGGCAATATATACAGCGCCATCTAACCCTAAGGTAAGCAACTAGGATTGTAGTAGTTGCAAATAGGCCGGAGCCATATGTGGACGCGTATTTGGCACCTTCCAAACCGGCAAGGCATTCTTCTAGCGTATCTCGCGTCGGGTTTGCAGATCGACTGTATAGATATTGCTAAAACAATAGTACATTGTCACCCTAGGTGTGAAAGTCACTCATCGAGTCCCGAGATGGAGTTTGGCGCCCGAGCGTAGCGAGGGCGCTAATAGTTCGAGGTACTTAATGAATCTTTTACCCGAGGTAAACACTGTGCTTTTCATTACGAATAATACATAAAATTCTTCATAATAACGAGAGTGAATAAGAAACTCCACACTGCCTCTGGCAGTATGCATGAGCCGTGTGAAGCCATAATTGTTATTCTTTGACCTAAAGTAAGGAGGTTAGGTTTTTGAAGTTCCTAATGCGTAATGATACTGGCTACAAGCACATTGCACAAGCCGCGCGAAGCCATAATTTAACATGACAGCTGTCCGTGAAAGCGATTTTCCCTAGGGCTGAAAGTTTTTCTTTCTACACGCTCTTCAGGCATCTTTAGACCTACTTTCGGAGTATGAGTAATGAAAAATAAATAATTATTACAGGGCAATGTATACAGATCTGGAGGCGTTTTCCTTTAACATCAACACTCGGTGCGCGGAAAACATCGTGATGTAACCCGCGGCAGTTCTTTCCTCTGGACACGGTCGACTAAGCTGAGAGGGTAGTATAGGTGGACACAGTCTACTCCATACCCACGATAAAAAAATACTCAACTAAAGAGGTCTAAAGGACTAAAGAGTCCGTATACCTCTTGCTTAAATCTAGAGGAAAGATATGACTGTAAATTTTGTTTGCATTAAATATTACAGGACATTCCAGACATCGCTATCTAGCCCCAAGCTAAGTAACTAGGCTTGTGTTATGGGTGCTAGACAACTCAGATACTACTTATATACTTTTCTTTTGTAAATATATACTTGTAATACATAGAAACAACCAGACCACAGACAAATATCTAAACACTAGCAGCGCTCCGCGGTTTCACCCGCGTAACTCCTGATCCCTTGGGAATTTCGGGATAAAAAGTAGCCTATAGCCTTCCTCGATAAATGGACTATCCAACACATAAAGATTTTTTCAATTCGAACCCTCCTGAGTTCCTGAGATTAGCGCGTTCAAACAAACAAACTCTTCAGCTTTATAATCCTACTAATATTATAAATGTGAAAGTTTGTGTGTGTGTGTGTGTTTGTTACTCCTTCACGCAAAAACTACTGAACCGATTGCGATGAAACTCGGTATTTAGATAGCTGGAGACCTAGAATAACTTTTAACTTTTGGCTACTTTTTATCCCGATATTCCCACGGGATCGGGACTTACGCGGGTGAAACCGCGGGGCGCAGCTAGTATTAGTATAGATTTGTAAATATATACTTACTAGCTGCGCCCCGCGGTTTCACCCGCGTAAGTCCCGATCCCTTGGGAATATTGGGATAAAAAGTATCCTATATGTTAATTCTAGACCTCCAGCAATCTACATACCGAATTTCATCGCAATCGGTCCAGTAGTTTTAGCGTGAAGGAGTACATACACACACACACACACACAAACTTTCACATTTATAATATTAGTAGGATAATACATAGAAACAACAAGACCACAGACAAATATCTAAGCATAAATACATGTATGAGGCGGGAAACGAACCCGCAACCCTGTGTTTGGCAGTCCGGCATGATGATCATTGTGCCAACTGGGTTTGCATTGAAAGGCTCCGAAATTACTGGAGCGATTTTGATGAAATTTGCACCTTTAGGGTAACGCTTTAAAATCTAGTTTTAGGGCGGTGTTGGCTTAGTGGTAGATACCTCGACTTTCATTCTGAAGGTCGTGGGTTCGAATCCCGGCCCGCCGTGCACCAATGTATTTATCTTAAGAAAAATTTATGTGCGCTAATTGACATTACTCTTACGGTGAAGAAAAACATCGTGATGAAACCCGCAGCTTAGTTGCCTCCAGAAGTATTGACAAGTTCTCTCCTCTGGACATGGTCGAGTAAACTGAGAGGGTTAGGTGCTGGGCAAGCCTACTCCATCCTCACGCAAAAAGGACCCAATTAAAAAGGGTATAATCGCGGAAAACAGTCCGTTCAAGTTCAAGTACAAAATGTAGTTTCCACTGACCGGTAATGCAGCCCCTGGAACACCTGGGGCCGGCTGCTCGTATGTCGTGGAAGTGAATATGGGAGGCACTACAGCTGCAGAACGCCATTTCTTCGAGGACTGGCCAACGTGGATTGCCTTTGTGGAAAGACCACGCTTTTGCTTCAAAAATCCTTTGTAGCCGTCCATTTTAAGTGATTAAACTCTAAAATTAAAAATAAAGGGTAAAAATTAGTATACACATATTTAATTTATTAATATTAATCTTCTATATACATATAAAATGCTTTGTCCTGAACTACTGACTGACTGACGGATCAACGCACAGCCTAAACAGCTGATCGTAGAGACCTGAAACTTGGAGGGTGTGTTCTTTGTGTGACGTAGGCATCCGATAATACAGGATCTTCAGAAATTCTACCCCTAAGGGGGTGAAAAGGGGGGCAAATTTTGTATGGGACAACGTGATTCCTTGGTCCAATTTACATACAATTTTTAACAGAATTAAAAAGTTGAAAATCAAACCAATTTTAAGGCAACAAAAAAAAACTATTTGAACTATATATATTATTATAAGATAAGTATCTATACATATAAAATGCTTTGTCCTGAATGACTGACTGACGGATCAACGCACAGCCTAAACTGCTGATCGTTGAGACCTGAAACTTGGAGGGTGTGTTCTTTGTATGACGTAGGCACCCGATATGAGAGGATTTTCCGAAATTCTACCCCTAAGGGGGGCAAAGTCTTGATTAGGACAATATGATTCGTTGGTCCAATCCATACTTAAATTTCTTTGACAGAATTGATGGAAGACGTGCTTATTATTTATATAAATTCAACATAAAAAAAAACAATATTGGTATTTCCACGTGATCGAGACTTCGGAGGTGAAACCGCGGGGCGCAGCTAGTAATATTATAAAGCTGAAGAGTTTGTTTGTTTGAATGCGCTAATCTCAGAAAGTACTGGTTCGAATTGAAAAAATACTTTTGTGTTGGATAGTCCATTTATCGAGGAAGGCTTATAGGCTACTTTTCATTTTAATATTCCCACGGGATCGAGACTTACGCGGGGGAAACCGCGGGGCGCAGCTGTTAACATTTTAAAGAGGGAAGATTTTTTGTTAACAACGAATATGCTCCTAAACCACTAAATCGATTTTAATGAAACTTGGTATGAGAATACATTGATTCATTGGGAATAACATCGGCTACTTTTTATCTCGATATTCCCACGGGATCGGGAGTTACGCGGGATACCGCGGAGCGTAGTATAATAATTTGTTACATTACCTTAGACCAGCTTGTTGTTCACAAAAAAAAGAAAAAAATAAAAGAATTTAAACAGACTAGCCTTCGCAAAGAGCAAAGAACGACTCAATTTCATAACAATTCACATTATGTTGGTGTCAATAAAGTAGTGTTGTCCAAATATCGATAGTTTTATCATCGATAATTCGGTGTTACACTAGATACTTTATTTAGTTTAGACTATCGATAACAATTCACATTAAATGTTATTGTCAATAAAGTAGTGTTGCTCAAATATCGATAGTTTTACCATCGATAGTTCGGTGTTACACTAGATACTTTATTTAGTTTAGACTATCGATAACAATTCACATTAAATGTTATTGTCAATAAAGTAGTGTTGCTCAAATATCGATAGTTTTACCATCGATAGTTCGGTGTTACACTAGATACTTTATTTAGTTTAGACTATCGATAACAATTCACATTATGTTAGTGTCAATGAAGTAGTGTTGCTCAAATATCGATAGTTTTATCATCGATAGTTCGGTGTTACACTAGATACTTTATTTAGTTTAGACTATCGATAACAATTCACATTATGTTAGTGTCAATAAAGTAGTGTTGTCCAAATATCGATAGTTTTACCATCGATAATTCAGTGTTACACTAGATACTTTATTTAGTTTCATCATCATCATATCAGCCACAGGCTGACGACGACGGATTGACGTTTGCTTTAAAAGTCAGCTGTTTTTCGAATTTACTTAACCTCAAATTTTTCATATCTTTTTCGAATTTCTAAAAGTCGTAGAACAAAAGTTGTTTATTTAGGTGCACAGAAGTAGCCCTCAACGGCTTGCTGATATAAATACCAATAACCCTGTATTAAAAGTATCGATACAATTGATTGCTTTGTATTATCGATTTCTGCCATATATCGCATCTCCGCTCAAAAAGTGTCATAACTCAAAACCAATATTATTTATGTCATATTTTCAGGAAATATAATACACCATTTTATAAAGCTTAAAAATCATTCGAATCTACTAAAATGTTCATATCGCTAATTCTATTAGTTTTCAATTTAAGAGTAGAAAACCAGAAAAAAACAGATTATTCTCTAGACACCTTTTTCTCGACAGTTTTCTTTTTTGAGATATGACACTATTTGAGCGGAGGTGCGATATACAGAATAATTGAACAATCGATACTATCGATAGTATTGATTGTTGTCATGCAACACTACTAAGTATTATGTGTCCCATATCACGAGGTTATGGAGTCCGGGCATTTGGAAGGCGTGTGTGGAGCCGAAGCCAACACGTAGAGGCTCTTTACAATAACAACGTACAATAGCAATACAAATTACAATAGCAAAGTATGATCTGGACAAAAAACCGGTGATTATCCCTGTCTGCACTATAAAATGCAGCCAAGGACAACCTCCGGCTTGGATAGAACTAGAAATAAAGAAAGCATACAATACAAACACAGAAAGAAAGAAATGAACATGTTATTGAAAAAAAATACACTAAAAAATGACGTAAAAAAGAATAAAAACGTTAAAAAAAGAGTCGTGTGCTGACCCAAAAAGCATTAAGCTGCAGCCAAGCATGCTCGGCTGCAGCGCTGGTCTTCCAGCTACTCCCATCCTGTTTGAGTGACCCCCCCTCTTCACACTCTACAAAAATAATACTTCGAAAAATCAATAAATATATAATTGTACATATAACCAAATAAATAAACGAACATATATAAAGGCAGTTGGTCACCCTTATCAGTCATGGTAGCAGTCTGTGGACGTGGAGGTCACGGGCTAGGAGAACAGATACACTGGTAGCAAGTCTAAATCACATTTAATTCGATCACATATAAGGATAACACGACACAAACTATAAAAACCTAAAAGTAGACAAAAAGGAGTCTTTCGACTAATAGACGGAACGCTCCGCTGAGCACGTGTATGCGCTACCTCGCTCTCAAACGGACTGAGCTCGCACCGTGCGCCCAAGCGCTCACATTAACTCCGCACACACCCACTCAGCGTTGCGTAAGGGGGAGAAGAGACTCCGCCCCCTCGTCTATAGTCAACTTAACAACTAACTACCACTAATAATCGAGAAAACTGATTCAGCCGACCGTTAATTTTCAAATTAAAACGTCAATAATCAACCGACCGCCGTCATATATATGGTTACATAAACCAATAACTACACAAAACTAAACTGAAAATCTTTAAACAGCTAGAGTTCCTGATCCCATCATCCATTCGAAGCAAAAAAAAACTTGAGAGGTGTCAAGGGACACCCGGATAGAACGAAGTTTCTTTCGATTAATTAGTGAAGGAATTGTAATAAAATTTTATTTTTTTTAAGTTATAATTATATATTTTTTATTATTAACAAACATAATGTATTATAAACTTAATCAGGCTCAATTTTAATAAACTGGCTTGCTTTCTATGAGAGAAAGAGAGAGACAGACAGAGAAACACGCGCACGCCGCACGGCTTACAACTATAGCAAAAAGTGTCGTTACAACTTTTGGTCTTAATTTTTTCTGTCTAGCCCCTTTCGCAACGCGCGATAAAGAACTACGTTAAAAAAACGTCACTGTCAAAAACTGCTTGACATTCACGCAACAACATGAAACTACTATTATTATTAGAATGTATCGATAATTTAATTTTTTATTGAACTATCGATATGCTATCGATCGACAACACTAAAATAAATTGTCTAATAATAAAGCTGACGAATTTAATGATACAAGCGACAAAAAGACCAATGAAAATAATATTACTAACTTCACCCCGCGGTTTTACCCGCAGAAAATTAAAAAGGTTTTTTTTGAGGTAAGAAATAATCCTATCTTATAGACGCTAGAGAATAATTTATTGGTTTTATCAAAAAAATGTTAAAATTATAGCTGCGCCCCGCGGTTTTACCCGCGTAAGTCCCGATCCCGTGGAATATCGGGATAAAAAGTAGCCTATGTGTTAATCGAGGTCTCCAATTATCTAGATACCGAGTTTCATCCCAATCGGTTCAGTAGTTTTTGCGTGAAGGAGTAGGTAACAAACACACACACACACACACAAACTTTCACATTTAATTTTATAATATTAGTAGAATATTCTTAATTAAAAATCAATATTCCTAAAATAAGAATACAGCTTACTCTGGACACGGTCGACTAAGCTGAGAGGGATTTAGGCTTCTCCATATCTAATACATGTACACGGCGGGCGTACAGCGTATACTAAAGCACGGATAAATAGTACATTACGATACGCGTGTGGTAAGTTGATCATTGCATAGAGGCGGTTTATGACGCGCGGAACGCGAGCGCGTTAAAAAGCCGAGATGCAATGATCAATAATCCACACGTGTATCGTACTACGTTTTTATAATAGTTCCGGGTAAAAGAAAAGACTTGTTAAAATACTAAAAAGTTAACAAAATTGAATTTTTTAAATGGTCTAGGTCCAGTTTATATAATACCATTTGCTTCAAGTATTTTTTAAATTCGAACTGATTTTGCTGGCTTATAAATTCTTTGTTGGTATCTACCCTTTTTTTAATCCATCAAAACAGTATGACCAAGGTATATTAAGAATGTTTCACCTACCTAACATGTAATTAGCAGTAAGATACGTATTTAACTTTTTAGGATAACTTATTACAGCACTAGTGTATCATGGTAAAGTAAAACGCACGCGGTTTAATAAGATCCACTTTTAGAGCAACTGTGACAAGGTTGCGAGTTCGATTCCCGCCTCAGACATGTATTTACGCTAAGATAATTGTCTGTGGTCAGGTTGTTTCTATCTGTATATATAAAAATCTTATGTCACGATGTATGTTGCCAATAAACTCCAAAACTACTGAACAAATGTTCACATGTACCCGTATTTTGGTCTTACTTACTGGATAGGATAGTTATCATCTCAATTATTCGCTTATGTCGTGAATGTAAACGAATAAAATGTATCAATTAATGGTTTCTTAAGCAAGTGTTTATTTACTGTTTAGTTTTATGAAGTTCTCATAGATGACGGTGTACGTTGATTCATCGATAAAATTCTTCAATATTGTTTGACATCTAGGTTGCAAATACACCTAATAGATGGCGCTGTGTTCTGTTTCTTAGAATATAAATAAAATATGGCGGTACGAAGTTCGCCGGGTCAGCTAGTGTATTATAAGTATATATTTACAAAAAAAGTACCTATATAAGTAGTATATGAGTTGTCTAGCACCCATAACACAAGTGTAGTTACTTAGCTTGGGGCTAGATGGCGATGTGTGGAATGTTCTGCAATATTTATTGAATGATGATGAGTATACATCAAATTTTTTATCTATGTATCCTCATACCAAGTTTCATCTTAAGGGCAGGTGCTAATAAAGCTACCAAAATCGACCTTTGCTTAAAGCAACTCTAAGTAATCAAATACTCTGTTTTTGTTATTTGGATATAAATGGATATTGTAGTTTAATAACCATATTTTTGTTTATTGTGGTTGAAAACATGATATGAACAACTTCGTTCGATTAAAAAAAAATGTTAGAAAACAGAGAATTATTAAATCGTTTATCGGGTTTTATTCAAAAATAGTTAACGTTTGTTTCTAAAAATGAATCAAATGATAGGTGTTGACCTCTAGGAACTATATTTGTGGATAATAATGCTAATATGTTTTGCATATCGATCAAATATAACAGTTAGCACGCAGCACGCTACGTCTTTGAGAGCGGGGGCTGAGGTAATGTGAATACCTACACACGGTACTGGAAGAGCGCCTTAATCGGTCCAGTAGTTTCGTAGCCTAATCGTTACAAACAGAAAAATATTTCTTCTTTATAATATTAGTTTCTATAGATTATAGATTATTATAGATAAATTCAAGTTTATTTTAATGTAGATATACCAATCGTATATCCTTATCAATGGAAGATAAGGACGCAATTAAATATTTAATAACTAGCTGCACCCCGCGGTTTCAGCCGCGTAAGTCTTGATCCCGTAGGAATATCGGGATAAAAAAACATAAAAATAAAATAAAAAATTACTCAACGATTGGGGACCTCCTCCTTTTGTTTGAAGTCGATTAAAAAGTAGCCTATATAATTATGTTAATCCAGGTCTCCAGCTATCTACATATCGAGTTTTATCGCAATCGGTTCAGTAGTTTTTGCGTGAAAGAGTAAACACACATACTTTCACATTTTATTAGAAAGGACTAGCTAATAGTTGCCCCGCGAGGTTTCACCCGCGTAAGTTCCTATCCCGTGGGAATATCGGGATAAAAAGTAGCTTATTTAATAATCCAGGTATCTAGCTATCTACATATCGAGTTTTATCGCAATCAGTTCAGTAGTTTTTGCGTGAAAGAGTAAACACACAAACTTTCACATTTTATTAGAAAGGACTAGCTAATAGTTGCCCCGCGAGGTTTCACCCGCGTAAATCCCGATCCCGTAGGAATAACGGGATAAAAGTAGCCTATATTTTTCAATTCGATCTAGCAGTTCCTGAGATCAGCGCGTTCAAACAAAAAACGGTAAAAACCCTCAAACATAAGCTTTGATTTTTTCAACAATCTATTAATTTTATTCAACGACCCAGTTGGCACAATGTTCACCATGCCGGACTGCCAAACACAGGGTTGCGGGTTCGATTCCCGCCTCAGACAAGTATTTATGCTTAGATATTTGTCTGTGGTCTGGTTGTTTCAATGTATTGTAAGTATATATTTACAAAAGAAAAGTATATAAGTAGTATATGAGTTGTCTAGCACCCATAACACAAGTGTAGTTACTTAGCTTGGGGCTAGATGGCGATGTGTGGAATTTCCTGCAATATTTATTTATTTAAATTTATTACTAGCTTATTTAGGGGTAGATTTTTTTAAAATCCATTCTATAGGATGCTTATACGAAGAACACACCCTCCAAGTTTCAGTTCTCTACGATCAGCGGTTTAGGCTATGCTTTGATCCGTCAGTCAGTCAGTCATTCAGGACAAAGCATTTATATGTATAGATAATATTTATACAGAATATATTAACAATTATACAGTAGAAGTGATTGTGAATGATTGCAACGAGTGCAGCGAACTGCACAAGAATAGACTCGGAGGTTTTGGCTTCAAATTGGACAGAGAAATACATGGAGACTACCACATATATTTTAGAAAGATTATCATGTTATAAATAAGTACCCGGATTTTTTTTTACTTAGTCTAACCTCAAAGCAAACACTTAACAACGCCATCTGCTGGAATAACTTTATTGTTTTATTGCAAAAAATAGTATTAGTAGTTCGCCAATAGATGTCAGGAAGAGTCATATTTTTCAGATAAAAAAAATTAAGTTTCGATATAACACGAATAAAAAGACATTTTCTAAAAATGATTCCTAGCTAGATCGATTTATCGCCCCGAAACCCCTATATACCAAATTTCATGAAAATTGTTGGAGCCGATTCCAAGATTCCAATTATATATATATATATATATATATATATACAAGAATTGACAAGCAGCGCTCCGCGGTTGCACCCGCGTAACTCCCGATCCCGTGGTAATATCGGGATAAAAAGCAGCCTATGTTACTGTCAGTGAATCAATGTATCCTCATACCAAGTTTCATCTAAATAGAACCAGCAGTTTCGGAGCCTATTCGTAACAAAACAAATACGTATGCGTGTACGTGAGAAGTTATATATCTATCTGTCCGTCCATTTGATATTTGCGGGCTTCAACCTTGTTACTGTTGTGTTACGCAGCTTCAACCTGTTATTCTTGGGTTACGCAGCTTCAACCTGTGACTTTAGTGTTACAGTTTTTACCATATTTAAATTTCATTTCATAATTTTTTCATAACGTGCCTAAAGAAGTATAACTTAAAAAAAATTTCCTCTGTAAAATATTTGTAGGTACTTATAGAGTATACTTAGATGTAGATTTTTTTGTTTGTTCCTTCTTCACGGTCAAACGGCTGGACCGATTTGGATGAAAGTAGTGGCATAGGGGATGTTTAGCCACCTTACTGGCAACTGACCAATAATCGGACGATGGCCATATTGGCTAAAGCGTCCGATAATCGAACGATGCTAGTATAACGTTTTTATCACAGTTGCTTATCAACTGGTTCTCATTCAACCGTTTTTAGGCTCATAATCCAACGAATTACGCACGCGTGCGTTTTACATTACGTTGACGCCACTAGTGTGTAAAAAGTTATCCTGATAAGTTGAATTGGTATTTTACTGCTAATTACATGTTAGGTAGATTAAACATTCTTATTGTATCTGGGTTATACTGTTCTGATGGCTAAAAAAAATTTAGGTACCAAAAAAGAGGTTTTACTCCAGCAAAAAAGAGGTTGTACTCTGGCAAAAAAGAAGATTTACTACAGCAAAAAAGGTTGTCTATAAAGTTGGTTTACGAACGATAATTTTACGTGATAACGTCTTAAAAATTATTAAAAAAGTCATGTTTTTTTTTTAAATTTAATATAATTTATAGTGTTAATTATGTGTGGATTAATAATTTAATCTCGGCGATCTGTAGACGCACTCGCGTTAAGCTCGCGCGTCATAAACAGCCCCGATGAAATGATCAATTAACCACACTTCTATCGCAATGTACTATTTCAATGCAGACCAGTTCAATAAGCAGTATATTTTACGTAACCTAACTTATGTTGATGTGTACATAATAAAAAACGGTAACCATTAAAACCATAAACAGCAAAATTTTGTAGCTTTATATGCCAAATATCTGTCAAGTACGCGACTGTGTCTATCAGTAAGACAGACGTCGAAGAAAGTGCACAAGTGTAGTGAAAGTAAAAATCAGTGTCAAACATGACGTTTTCTCGTTGCCTCCAAATCTCCTATTAAGGTTATGGTAAACTTGCCACCACTTTAATATAGCCCCTGACTTAACGGACTATGACGACTTTGACTGTTTTGAAACATTTTAGGCCCGATTTATGAAGATCGGGTCATAATTTGATGCAAAATATAACTTGACACTGGCTAAATGCACAAGAAAAAAAAACAATGAAAATGGCATAACGTCCGTGGGGCCAAACAAGAGAGAAAAAAAAGACAGACACCAGTCTGGTGCGAATTCGTGCGCGTACGTGAGTGAATTGTTTTTTGAGGTTATTGTGGATTATTTCGGATAAATATAGAAAAAAGAATGCCTAGGTAAGTTATCTTCCAATTAGTAACTTCATTTTGTGTTTTTATTCATATTTAGTATGTGGAAAATGGTTTTTGGCTAACCGATATTTTTGCACGAACTTTTGATCACTAAATCGTGACTAACGCGGGTGAAACTGCGGGCTGCAAGTTACCCTTCTAATATTATAAATGTGAAAGTCACGCAAAAACTACTAGACCGATTGCGATGAAACTCGGTATGTAGATATAGAGGCCTGGATTAACACATAGACTTTTTATCCCGATATTCCCACGGGATCGGGACTTACGCGGGTAAAACCGCGGGGCGCAGCTAGTTACTAATCTTATATCTTTAAATGAGCAATTCTTGTATATATATATAATTGGAATCTTGGAATCGGCTCCAACGATTTTCATGAAATTTGGTATAGGGGGTTTCGGGGGCGATAAATCGATCTAGCTAGGAATCATTTTTAGAAAATGTAATTTTATTCGTGTTTTATCGAAACTTCCTTTTTTTATCTGAAAAATATGACTCTTCCTGACATCTATTGGCGAACTACTAATACTATTTTTTGTGAGCAATAAAGTTATTCCAGCACATGGCGTTGTTAAGTAACACGAAGTCAATGAGTGTTTGCTTAGAGGTTAGACTAAGTAAAAAAAAATACCCAGCAAAGCTCGGTAACATAGGTACTATTTTTTATTATTAATTTAATTCAACTCCACAGTTTCCTTGTCCGTGAACGCAAAACGAACTAAACACAGTTTGTGAACGATTTCAAACAAAACTAACGTACGAGTCACTACTTTTGCCAGTTGAAAAAAAAAAACAAGTGTAAAGTGAAAAGTTTAAAGGTTGAAAAGTTTGTTTTGTGAAAATCAAATTGGTGAAAATTCTTAGAATAGTTTAAAATAAATAAATATTGCAGGACATTCCTCACATCGCCATCTAGCCCCAAGCTAAGTAACTACACTTGTGTTATGGGTGCTAGACAACTCATATACTACTTATATACTTTTCTTTTGTAAATATATACCTATAATACATAGAAACAACCAGACCACAGACAAATATCTAAGCATAAATACTTGTCTGAGGCGGGAATCGAACCCGCAACCCTGTGTTTGCCAGTCCGAGAGTTTAAACTCTGATCTGAGGTTTAAACATAGTTATAAAAGAAACCGGCCAAGTGAGAGTCGGTTTCGAGCACGAAGGGTTCTGTACTTTTATATTCTTCTAATTAATAATTGGAAACCTATGTGAAGTAAACATCCAAATCTAAATATTTTTTAATACTATAGAAACCTTAAGAGATCAACCATTTTCTTAACCTATTACGAAATATATTTCTATTTAGTATTTTTATTTCTAGAGGTAAATGATTAAATATTCGAATAGCGGAAACAAATGTACCTTTTTCATACATTACATTATTAATTTGATGATAGCAAATATTGTATTTATGTTTATTGCGCAAGTTATCTAATCGATTCGATTGTTTTTGGAAAAAATACACTTAATTAAATAATAAATAAATAAATATTGCAGGACATTCCACACATCGCCATCTAGCCCCAAACTAAGTAACTACACTTGTGTTATGGGTGCTTGACAATGGATATACTACTTATAAAGGTACTTTTCTTTTGTAAATATATACTTATAATACATAGAAACAACCAGACCACAGATAAATATCTAAGCATAAATACTTGTCTGAGGCGGGAATCGAACCCGCAACCCTGTGTTTGGCAGTCCGGCGTGGTAACCATTGTGCCAACTGGGTCGTCAAATTCATTGTTTTTGACAAAGTTGCAGATCTCAAAGATATAGATAGAGGTTAAGGTAAGAATATTCTCTCTTTTAAAAACATCCTGAAGAGTAGAAAAAACATAAAGAATGAATATTATTTTTAAACTCCGTTTTTTGAAGTGAAAACTTCTTTAGCGCCGTTGAGCACTTTTTCTGTAATGGGTATAAAATCTTAAACTCGCGTCAGGACACGTGACCTGATCGAAAAAGCGTAAGACGGATGGAGAGTAGACAGCTATAGTTTTAAAGTGTTAAATTTTTAATGTAATATAAATTGTCATGTTTGTGTACGATAGCGCAATAAATGAATATTGTATTCTACCACATAAATGATAGTACTTTTATACTGATAAAGCAATTGGTGCAAAATTATTCCCTAACCATTCCAAAATATCAAACATGCTCAACGTTAATAATCAAGTTTTCACTTCTGCCGGCACTCCCGGAGTGAATTTTTTTTATGCTTTTGGTTGATTTTTCAGTAGGTACAATAAAGTTTTTATGTATATATTTATGTATGTAAGTAGGTATCTCATGTAGATAAACCTACCTATTGATAATTAGGAAAGGTATGTGTGTATTTTCGTTCATAATTTGGGTCAAGTGTCAGTATGTTGAATGAGCAATTATTTCATTACAGAGAGATCTTTAAGACAATTAATAGATATGACATCATTCATTGCAATTAATAAGTAGATTAACTTCTTAATTAGGGATGAAACGGATAATGGTTTGGCCGGATACCGGATATTCGGCCAACCTTTGAGCCGAATAGCCGAATATCCGGCTGAACATAGTCTAAATAAGTATATTAACTTCTTAATTAGAGATGAAACGGATAGTGGTTTCGGATACCGGATATTCGGCCAACCTTTAAGCCGAATAGCCGAATATCCGGCTGAAAATAGTCTAAATAAGTATATTAACTTCTTAATTAGGGATGAAACGGATAGTGGTTTCGGATACCGGATATTCGGCCAACCTTAAAGCCGAATAGCCGAATATCCGTCTGAACATAGTCTAAATAAGTATATTAACTTCTTAATTAGGGATGAAACGGATAGTGGTTTCGCCGGATACCGGATATTCGGCCAACCTTAAGGGCCGGTATGACCTGGAAAGCCCATTTTCAAATGAAAAATTAAGTAACTTCCGCTACATTGACAACACTAATTTTTATTTAGAATGTATCTTCAGATCTTTGAGCAGTTTTTCACCGAATGAAAACATGATAGCATTAATTTTTCTCGATAGATTTGTTTATTTATAACTGGGGTTTTTTAATTTTTTTACGATATATCGTAAAACTATAATGACTAATGAATAATGAATCCACATCTCGGACTATCCTTAAACCTCGTTTTGGAATAGGGGATATAAGTTTAGTTAAAATAAAGATTAGGTAGGTATTTCATTTGTATGGAAAGTGTCTATTGATCAAATCAGTGAAAAACCTACAAACAAAAATATTATTCTGGACTGAAACTTTTTAGGCAACCCATTTGCAATAATATTTTATTGACCTATTTAAATTGAGATAATAGTACATTACGATATAAGTGTGGTAAATTGATCTTTGCATAGAGGCGGTTTATGACGGGCGAGCGGTAGCGAGCGTGTTAAAGACGCCAAGATGCAAAGATCAATTCCACACGTATATCGTACGACGTTTCTTATCACAGTTGCGAATAAAAGAAAAGATTTGAAAAGAAAACAAAATAATAATTAACAAAATATTTGTGATAAGTCTATGTTTACATTTTTTAAAGGCAATTTTTTTTTGTTAATTATGCTCCGGAAAGGCCAGGCTAAAGACTTTTAACCTATACAGCCTCGTCTGACATACAATATTTTAAGTTAAGAACAAAATACAATGGTAAAAAAACAATATATTTAAGGAAAGAAAAAACAAAAAATAAACATAACTCAATTTTTAATCGTTTTCTAAGTCATTATCACGTAAAATTTTCGTTCGACTTTAGAGACAATCATTTTTGCTAGCTAAAAAACTCTTTGGTACCTACCTTTTTTATACATCAAAACAGTATAACCCAGATAAATTAAGAATGTTTCACCTACCTAACATGTAATTAGCAGTAAGATACGTATTGACCTTTTCGGGATAACTTTATAGCACTAGGTTGGCAATGTAAAACGCACGCGTGCATAATATGTCGGATTATGAGCCTAAAAGCCGTTGAATAAGATCCACTTTATGAGCAACTTTTTATCCAATCATTAGCTTAGTGAAGGTCGTTCTTATAGGGATCCCGTCCTAAAAGTTAATTGCTGTGTGGTCAAGTTTATGGGACGATCCAGTTGGCACAATATTCACCATGCCGGACTGCCAAACACAAGGTTGCGGGTTCGATTACCGCCTCAAACACGTCTTTGTGCTTAGATATTTGTCTGTGGTCTGGTTGTTTCTATGTATTATAAGTATATATTTACAAAAATATATAAGTAGTATATCCGTTGTCTAGCATCCATAACACAAGTGTAGTAACTTAGCTTGGGGCTAGATAAAATAAGGAATGAGTATATCAGAAGAAGCTTGAAAGTAGCACCAGTTACTGAAAAAGTAAAAGGGAACCGTTTGAGTTGGTATGGACATGTGATGAGAAGAGAAGAGACGCATGTAACTAGAAGAGTGATAAGTATGAATGTAGAGGGATGGAGAGGAAGAGGACGACCTAAGAAAAGATGGAGGGACTACGTGAGACAAGACATGAGAGAGATGAATGTTAACGATGAGATGACGACTAATAGGAGTGAATGGAAGAAGAAGACATACTGCGCCGACCACAAATAAATTGGAATAAGGGATCTTCATGATAGGAGGGGATGATTGCTAACAAATAGTATATTATGCAACTAGTGAATAAAATACGGATTTAAAGCGAGGGCCATAGATGAATCACGAGCAAGCGAAAGATTCTAACAACTGAATCACGACCGTAGGGAGTGATTCTAGATGATTGAATCACGAGCGTAGCGAATGATTCAAGTGTTAGAATTCTGAGCCACGCGAGTGATTCATGGCCCTCAATGTAAATCCGTACTTTATTCAAGAGTTGCATACTATACTTTATACCATGACTACGAGAAAAAGAAAACAAAACGTGTGGCGGGACCGACCGACAGACAGACAGACTCAGACTCAGATAAACAGACAGACAAACAGACCAGACAAACAGACAAACAGACAAACAGACAAACAGACAAACAGACAAACAGACAAACAGACAAACAGACAAACAGACAAACAGACAAACAGACAAACAGACAAACAGACAAACAGACAAACAGACAAACAGACAAACAGACAAACAGACAAACAGACAAACAGACAAACAGACAAACAGACAAACAGACAAACAGACAAACAGACAAACAGACAAACAGACAAACAGACAAACAGACAAACAGACAAACAGACAAACAGACAAACAGACAAACAGACAAACAGACAAACAGACAAACAGACAAACAGACAAACAGACAAACAGACAAACAGACAAACAGACAAACAGACAAACAGACAAACAGACAAACAGACAAACAGACAAACAGACAAACAGACAAACAGACAAACAGACAAACAGACAAACAGACAAACAGACAAACAGACAAACAGACAAACAGACAAACAGACAAACAGACAAACAGACAAACAGACAAACAGACAAACAGACAAACAGACAAACAGACAAACAGACAAACAGACAAACAGACAAACAGACAAACAGACAAACAGACAAACAGACAAACAGACAAACAGACAAACAGACAAACAGACAAACAGACAAACAGACAAACAGACAAACAGACAAACAGACAAACAGACAAACAGACAAACAGACAAACAGACAAACAGACAAACAGACAAACAGACAAACAGACAAACAGACAAGACAAACAGACTCAGACAAACAGACACAGACAGACAGTATTTTTTGCGCAAGGAGGTTGTATAACCATTCAGATGAATGTCGAATATACAAACACCAAAACAGTGATTAAAAGGCCTTTTTATTCACTGTTTTCAGTGAATAAAATAAGCTTTTTAGAGTGGGCATGGTATAAAAGCAATTTTGTCTTCATCTTTCCGTAAGGGGTTTCTGTTGTCTTCGAGAAAACCGTGGAACGACAAAGAAAACAATCACAATATCAGATTAGTACTGCAATAGTAAATAGGTCAATATAGTTGGCTGATGTACAATATTAAATGTCAGCGGTTAGGATGCAGTGCCAGCGCTCTTTTATCTTATATCTTTAAATGAGCAATTCTTGTATATATATATACTAGCTGCGCCCCGCGGTTTTACCCGCGTAAATCTCGATCCCGTGGGAATATCGGGATAAAAAGTAGCCTATGTGTTAATCTAGGTCTCCAGCTATCTAGATACCGAGTTTCATCGCAATCGGTCCAGTAGTTTTAGCGTGAAGGAGTAACAAACACACACACACACACAAACACGCACACACAAACTTTCACATTTATAATATTAGTAGGATAATTGGAATCTCGGAATCGGCGCCAACGATTTTCATGAAATTTGGAATATAGGGGGGTTTCGGGGCCGATAAATCGATCTAGCTAGGAATCATTTTTAGAAAATGTCATTTTATTCGTGTTTTATCGAAACTTACTTTTTTTATCTGAAAAATATGACTCTTCCTGACATCTATTGGCGAACTACTAATACTATTTTTTGTAAGCATTAAAGTTATTCCAGCAGATGACGTTGTTAAGTAACACGAAGTCAATTAGTGTTTGCTTTGAGGTTAGACTAAGTAAAAAAAAAACACCCAGCTAAGCTCGGTCATCCAGGTACTAGACTTTAATGAGCGGTGTTGGCTTAGTGGTAGATACCTCGACTTTCATTCTGAGGGCCCGCCGTGCACCAATGTATTTTTCTTAAGAAAAATTTATGTGCGCTAATTGACATTGCTCTTACGGTGAAGGAAAACATCGTGATGAAACCCGCGGCTTAGTTGGCTCCAGAAGTATTGACAAGTTCTCTCCTCTGGACATGGTCGACTAAGCTGAGAGAAGTAAGTAGGTGCTGGGCAAGCCTACTCCATCCTCACGCAAAAAGGACCCAAAAACAGCCCGTTCAAGTACAAGTACAAGTAGACTTAAATAAAGACGTTCGAACATGGGTGATTATATATAAGTACCTACAAGATTTTGCCCGCGACTTTTTTTTCTATTAATTATGGCTTCGCACGGCTTGTGCATTTAGCCAGTGTCAAGTTAAATTTTGCATCAAAGTGGCGTAATTGGTAATACACTGGAACGGTATTCAAGGCGAGTTCGAATCTCGTCTCAGTTGCTATTTTTAACCCCAGACGCAAAAACGACGGGGTGTTATAAGTTTGACGTGTCTGTATGTGTGTGTGTGTGTGTCTGTCTGTGGCATCGTAGCTCCCGAACGGATGAACCGATTTTGATTTAGTTTTTTTGAAGACGCATTTTTCCTTAAAAATATTTTCAAAACAATTTTATTAAATCAAAACTGAACTTTTCAACCTAGTTATAAGTGAACTGATTCAATCATTCAATCAGTGAACTAAATGAGTGAACGAGAGACCGAGTCGGAGGGTTCCAGCGAAGAGGACTTGGACTCTGGTATTGCTGAAGAGAATAGGAGGGAACCTGACTGCATGGATTTAGCGGATTTCTTCAATTATTGGTGAGTGAACACTTTAGCTATCTATATCTATTCCAGTAGCGTAGCGAGGGGCGGACCGCCCCGAGCGCCACCATTAGGATGGCAACAAAATTGGGAAAACAATATTTTGTGCGGTCACTGGCGGTCAGTCAGACAATTAATTTTTCAAGAAATTAGCCTTCATCTACTTGCTTTCTTGTCCATCCAAAGGTTGCCTGGAAGAGATCGCTTTGAGCGATAAGGCCGCCCTTTGTAACACTTAGACTTAAATAAATAAATAAATATTGCAGGACATTCCACACATCGCCATCTAGCCCCAAGCTAAGTAACTAGACTTGTGTTATGGGTGCTTGACAACGGATATACTACTTATATACTTTTCTTTTGTAAATATATACTTATAATACATAGAAACAACCAGACCACAGACAAATATCTAAGCATAAATACTTGTCTGAGGCGGGAATCGAACCCGCAACCCTGTGTTTGGCAGTCCGGCATGGTGACCATTGTGCCAACTGGGTCGTCTTAAGCTTTGTTTTTATTTAATGTTATTTGAAATGGTGTTTACAATAAAGAAGTTATCTATCTATCTATCTATCTTGCTCATTTGAATGTCTCTGGCCCAATACAGTTGTTGCAAATTACGAGTCGCACCGCGTTTTTTGGTTTTGAAATTAATATTTTTCGCTCAATTAGGATCTTGACTGATTTTCGCTAAAGTCGAAGTCAAAGTCTATTTTTTTTATTCCTTTATACATTTGTACATAGATCACATAGAAACGTCTTAAAAACTAAGTTAGGATGTCTGCCTTC
Source organism: Idaea straminata (assembly GCA_951213275.1). Taxonomy (NCBI): domain Eukaryota; kingdom Metazoa; phylum Arthropoda; class Insecta; order Lepidoptera; family Geometridae; genus Idaea; species Idaea straminata. Next base: position 5,536,945 of record OX577875.1, on the reverse strand, counting down.
GGAACGCGCCCACTAATGAGAAGAACAAGAAGGCACAAGTAACTCATGGGGGTTTTTTTTCATGTGATCACGCTCACAAAGGTCAATATTACAAATATTTGAAAGTATTATTTGAAATGGAGTAAGTATTTCGAAAGTCGCAAATGTTAATTAGAAACTCCTTACAAATATCATTTTTACTGAAAAAGCCTTATTTAAATGAAAAAAATACATTTCTTTTGCAAATTGTCCCCCGAAAACTGTCGGTCACCACACATTTTAATCTGAGACGTCATGACTCATGCCTCTTGGCTGTCAACATCATTCAATTTTTTTTTGGAAAATGGATAACCGTGGAGTTTTGGCGGGAATATGTTAACAACATGTCGTGCTGCAGTTTTATTTTCATGAAACTTAGTTGTAACCCGAGTTGAATTGTATAATTCTGGTGGAATGTTATTCAATTTAGTTTTGTGAAAGTGCACAAGTGTAGTGAAAGTAAAAATCAGTGTCAAACATGAAGATTTATCGTTGCCTCCAAATCTCCTATTAAGGTTATCGTAAATTTGCCACCGCTTTACTATAGCCCCTGCCTTGACGGACTATGACGAATTTGACTGTTTTGAAACACTTTAGGCCCGATTTATGAAAAATCGGGTCATAATTTGATGCAAAATATAACTTGACACTGGCTAAATGCACAAGCCGTGCGAAGCCATAATTAATTAAAAAATGGAAAATCGTGACCTCACACGAAGATTCTTTTTAAGACGTTTTCATGTGGTCTAGTACAATTGTATTAAGCATCCAAAGAAATAATTTTTTTTGAGTTTGACTTTGACTTTGAAGGTCAGTCATGGCCGCACGCGTTTCGTTTCTTTTAGTCAGCAGACAAAATATTGCAAATTTATATATCTAGTGTAGATTCCATTCCATTTTCACCATGTTTCATATTTTATCGATATTATATGATTATGATCATGTAGCCAATTCTTTCACATCGTTGCGGTTTTTCTCACAAACACCAACATTATTTCAAACTCAAACTCATTTTTTTTATTTCTTTGGATGCTTAATAAATTGTACATGGACCACTTGAAAAAGTCTTAAAATCTAAGTTAGGATGTGTGCCTTCGGAACGCGCCCACCAATGAGAAGAAGGCACAAGAAACTCATGGGGTTTTTTTTTATATGATCATGCTCACAAAGGTCATTATTACAAATATTTGAAAGTATTATTTGAAATGGAGCAACTAAAGTCACGTCAATGGGTTGTTATCATTAAGGTAAGACGAAGTATCATAGTACGCCTTACTGCACAATGTATGCTTTATAAAAGTTTTGAACCTGGTAATGGACATGTCATATACATCTTTGGGTAATTTATTATAATAGAGCACACATGTACTATTAAACGACCTGTTTATTTTCCGGAGCCTACTACCGAGCACGGTCAGTTCATTCTTATTCCTTAAGTTAAAATTATGAATATCGCTATTTTTACGAAAAATTTCAGGATTTTTGTAAACGTATAGCCGTATTATTTTTATTCCGTCAAAAGGGCGGCCATTATGACTCCGCCCCGGGCGACAGTGACCCACGCTGCACCACTGATTTATTGTTCTTTAAGAGGAAAGGGTACCGGGTGCTCTCTTCATACAAACGTAGTCGACTGTTTCCTCCCTGGATAATGACACTAGCACAAATATTTTTGTTGCATAAAACCTATAACTGCCATGACTATGCCCCTATGTCATTACTTTGATGGGTGGCCAATTAGTAGTGTGGCAAAAATGTGTTTTCGTGAGCCTCTCCGTGCTTCGGAAGGCACGATAAGCCGTTGGTCCCGGTTGCTACCTCTAGAAGCAGTCGATAGGTCAAGTTAGAGGCCTTAAGGCGATCTGAAAACTCTAACAATAGGTGAGCCACACCACTATACGAGAAGAGCCCAATATTCCCACGGGATCGGAACTTATGCAGGTGAAACAACTGGGCTTAGCTAGTAACTATAAATTTTTTTGGACTGCGGGTTCGATTCCCGCCTTAGACATGTATTTATGCTTAGATATTTGTCTGTGGTGTGGTTTCTATGTATTAGAAGTATATATTTACAAAAGAAAAGTAAATAAGTAGTATATGAGTTGTCTAGCACCCATAACACAACTTAACACAAGTGTAGTTACTAAGCTTGGGGCTAGATGGCGATGTGTGGAATGTCCTGCAATATTTATTTATAATTACAGCTAAGCAGCCTACTTGGTTGAATGACTTCTAACTGGTTTGATGAAACTGAAAGTGATTATTGGAATAAGTAACGGAATAATCAATACAAAATGCATATCATTCCGAGGTACCTACCAGACAGAGGAGCGAACAACACTGATATTTTTTTTTTTTTCTTTATTATGGCTTCGCACGTGTGCATTTAGCCAGTGTCAAGTTATATTTTGCATCAAATTATGACCCGATTTTTCATAAATCGGGCCTAAAGTGTTTCAATACAGTCAAAGTCGTCATAGTCCGTCAAGTCAGGGGTTATAGTAAAGCGGTGGCAAGTTTACCATAACCTTAATAGGAGATTTGGAGGCAACGTGAAAACTGCATGTTTGACACTGATTTTTACTTTCACTACACTTGTGCACTTTCACAGAACTAAATTGAATAACATTCCACCAGAATTATACAATTCAACTCGGGTTACATCTAAGTTTCATGAAAATAAAACTGCAGCACGACATGTTGTTAACTCGTTCCCGCCAAAACAGGAACACTGATATGTCAAAAGTTTGAATACTTTTTTTTTCTATTAATTATGGCTTCGCACGGCTTGTGTATTTAGCCAGTGTCAAGTTATATTTTGCATCAAATTATGACCTGATTTTTCATAAATCGGGCCTAAGTATTTTAAAAAAGTCAAAGTCGTCATAGTCCGTCAAGTCAGTGGCTATAGTAAAGCGGTGGCAAGTTTACCATAACCTTAATAGGAGATTTGGAGGCAACGAGAAAACTTCATGTTTGACACAGATTTTTACTTTCACTACACTTGTGCACTTTCACAGATCTAAATTGAATAACATTCCACCAGAATTATACAATTCAACTCGGGTTACAACTAAGTTTCATAAAAATAAAACTGCAGCACGACATGTCGTTAACTCGTTCCCGCCAAAACTCGAATACGTTTTTTAGGGATCCGTAGGGTAAAAACGGGACCCTATTATTAAGACTTCACTGTTCGTCCGTCTGTCTATATATTCATGCTGTATCTCATGTACCGTTTTAGCTAAACAGTTGAAATTTTCACAGACGCATTTCTGTTGCCGCTATAACAACAAATAATAAAAACAGAAAATAAACTTGAGATATGTTAAGGGACACCCAGATGGAACGAAGATTCTTTCGATTAATTAGTGAAGGAATTGTAATTAAATTATTTTTTTTAAAGTTATAATAATATTTTTTTATAATTAACAAATCTATATATATAAAAGAAAGTCGTGTTAGTTACACCATTTATAACTCGGGAAAGGCTAAACCGATTTGGCTGAAAATTGGTGGGGAGGTAGCTTACAATCATAAGACGGACATAGGATATTTTTTTCGATATTCCCACGGGATCGGGACTTACGCAGGTGAAACCGCTGGGCACAGCTATATGTAATATAAACTTAATCAGTAGGCTCAATTTTAGTAAACTGGCTTGCTTTCTATGAGAGAGAGAGACAGAGAAACACGCGCACGCCGCACGGCTTACAACTATAGCAAAAAGTGTCGTTACAACTTTTGGTCTTAATTTTTTCCGTCTAGCCCCCTTTCGCAACGCGCGATAAGGAACTTCGTTCCAATATATTTAAGTGGGGCTCCCATAAAACATGGTACGAAACCCTTCGTGAGCGAGTCCACTCACACCTGGCCGGAATTTATAGAGTTTGTTTGTTTGTTTGAACGCGCTAATCTCAGGAACTACTGGTTCGAATTGAAAAATTCTTTTTGTGTTGGATAGTCCATTTATCGAGGAAGGCTATAGGCTACTTTTATCCTGAAATTCCCACGGGATCGGGAGTTACGCGGGTGAAACTGCGGAGCGCTGCTAGTTTTTTATAATCAGGCAGTGCTAGTGTTTCATATGACCTCGTTGTACTTGTATACGGGATGTTTTTCGCAACGAGACCTCTCTAGTTGGGTCCTTTATGCGTGAGGATGGAGTACGCTTGCCCAGCACCTTTCAGCTTAGTCGACTGTGTCCATAGAGAACTCGTCAATACGTCTGGAGACAACTTAGCCGCGGGTTTTATCACTATGTTTCCTTCACCGTAAGAGCAATGTTAATTAACAATGTCAATTTTACTTAAGATTTAAAAAAAAAAAACTCTTAAGAAAAATTTATTGGTGCACGGCCGGCCGGGTTTTGCACCCACGACCTTCAGAATGAAAGTCGAGGTATCGAACCTAGGACCTTTGGAATCAAAGTTGAAGTATCTACACCACTCTTTACGTTTAACTCGCGTAATTGCCGACCCCGTGGGAATATCAAAATAAAAAGTAGCCTATAGCCTTCTTCGATAAATGGACTATCCAACACAAAAATAATTTTTCAATTCGATATAATAATTAATGGATAACAAGGTGATTTTTCGTATGCAGCTTAGTAAATATTTGTACAATCAAATGGCCACATAGTCCTACAAATTTAGTGGTACGTTTTTCCAGTCCTACGCTTTAACTTGATATAAAATACTATTTAATCGATTAAACAGCTCGATGGAGGTCGTTCTCAAAGCGATCCTGTACTACTTTTTTAAATCGATTTTACAGTCGTTTACAAACATGTTAAATACAAACGATAACTACCTACCTACTTAGTTAATAATTAATTTATACATAAAAAACTGTAAGTAAGCCAATATGTCTGTATGCCAATCAACTTTACGTTTTTAATTTCTTTTTTTCTATATAATTAGCCGATAAGTCATGCGAATAACACATTGCGTTTCAAGCTTGAGTGACGAGAGCGGTGTTGGCCTAGTGGTAGATGCCTCGACTTTCATTCCGAAGGTTGTGGGTTCTCGAATCCCGGCCGGCCGTGCACCAATGGATTTTTCTTACGAAAAATATACGCCAACGACCTTGCTACACAGGATACTAAATAGTTACTACCGGCATCAGTCGCCTTCATTGGTGAAAATTGTTGATTGTTACGAAGGTGTTTTGTTTTTCTCATAAGTGCTGAGATGGAATCGTAGGTGAATTTTTTACCGACATTTTGGTGTGACTTTGAGTCAAAAATTCCCTATAGTTTTGAAGCTATCCTAAAATTAAGAATTAAAACTAGTATAACTTTGAAATGACAAAGTATTTTGGTCTCAAATTATCCCAAAATATCTGTAAAGATCTCACCTAAAATTCCATCTCAGCACTTTTGAGAAAAACAAAACACATTCGTTACAATCAACAATGTTAGTTGTAAGTGAAGGTTTTTTCGGCGCGTTGCGTTTGGCTGCATAAATAGCCTTAATTGGCATTGCTCTTACGGTGAAGGAAAACATCGTGATTAAACCCGTGACTTGAGTTTTGGCGGGAACGAGTTAACAACATGTCGTGCTGCAGTTTTATTTTCATGAAACTTAGTTGTAACCCGAGTTGAATTGTATAATTCTGGTGGAATTCCGTGGAATGTTATTCAATTTAGTTCTGTGAAAGTGCACAAGTGTAGTGAAAGTAAAAATCAGTGTCAAACATGAAGTTTTCTCGTTGCCCCCAAATCTCCTATTAAGGTTATGGTAAACTTGCCACCGCTTTACTATAGCCCCTGACTTGACGGACTATGACGACTTTGACTGTTTTGAAACACTTTGGGCCCGATTTATAAAAAATCGGGTCATAATCTGATGCAAAATATAACTTGACACTGGCTAAATGCACAAGCCGTGCGAAGCCATAACTATAAAAAAAAACCGTGGCTTAGTTCTTAGACGTATTGAAGATTTCTTTCCTCTGGACACGGTCAACTAAGCTGAGAGGGTAGAGGTGCTGGGCATAGCCAACTCCATCCATAAGCAACAAAAAATACCCGACTAAAGAGGTCAATAGTTGCAAAAAACAGCATTCATGTACAAAATATATTTATTTTAGCTATATTTTAGAGCAATATTCGCGGCAATACGAACAGATAGATAGATAGATAAACATTTTATTTGTACAACACACAAAACATTGAAAATAACAAAAAGGACGAGAAAGCTTATTAACTACGAAATTGTACAAACAGGCGACCTTGTCGCTTAAAGCGATTTCTTCCAGGAAACCTTAGTATGGAGAAGGTCTGTTTAGTTTAACTAGTAGGTCGTGTGGTGTAAGAAACACATATAATAATAAATACCTACGTAAAATAGAAATTATAAACGAAATACTACGGAATACAGCAGTATGAAGAGCAATATGAGAAGCCATGATTCCAAAATACTTTCTATTTAAATTCAGTTGCGTTGGCGACGGCTGTACGCGTCGCTCGTGCGGTGCCGCGCTTAAAATATAAACATTTCCCGCCTCTTTTTGACAGTGACATGATTTTGACGTTTTGCGTTTTGTTCGTGCGCGCGGAAATGTTTTGAATAGTGTTTTTGCACGGAAAGATAAAAAAGCAAAAAACTTATACTTACAGCCATGTGAAGGTAGATTTTGAAAAAAAATAGTTTTTGTGAAATGATTTGTTGATATGTTACTTTTTGCCTTTTCTAAGGGAATGTCGGGGATGCCCGTCAAACACGAAATTGAAACTAGTCTTTCATAAAAATAGGTTTAGTTTTAATTTTTAGATGTTTTTGTTTATATCTCTAATTAGGTTATTGTGTGTATATTTGTATTTATGTAGTTCGTAAAAATGCCTCGTCGAAAAAATGATCGAACTCTTAAAAGATAATATTCCAATTAAAGATTTGTACAATGTAAAAATCTGTCCTAACAGACCACAAGCACTGTAAAAAGGTTTGTTAAATTGTTTTATATTTTTTATATTAACTTCGATTAGAGGAGTAGTGTATCACATACAAAAACGTTACTACGTCACAAATATGACGTCATGAATATAGAATTAAATAACTTTATTTTGATTTCTTTAAAATTAGATTTTGTTTGTTAAAAACAAGATTTTTTGACGTTCATATGTCGGCTGTGTCCCTGATTTATTCGTAAATTTTTTTAATGTCCAATTTCCAAAAAATCCGTTTAAAAAATCTTAAATTACAACAATAGTAATATAACCAAATGTCAAATTCCCAATATGTTCAATTCCAAAAATATCTAATTCCCAAATCAACCTACCAAAATGTTTAATAAAAATGTTTTATTAGATTCAGCGTAAACCCTTTTCTAGTAAAAGTTAAAAAAATAATTTATACATTTCACTTTCAATAGAAACTCTTTCGTTCATAGATTAGTATCACAATATATTTAATTTACATAGTTATCAACTTATTAAATATTGATACATGATTTCTTTAGGTCACAAAAAACTAGTTGCTGACTCTTAGATACAATATGCGTCATAAGTACACTATCAGTTTGCTACAATCTTCTTCTATACATATAAAATGCTTTGTCCTGAACTACTGACTGACGGATCAACGCACAGCCTAAACCGCTGATCGCAGAGACCTGAAACTTGGAGGGTGTGTTCTTTCTAGGACGTAGGCATCCGCTAAGAAATTTTTAGAAATTTTACTCCTAAGGGGGTGAAAAAGGGGGGCAAAGTTTGTATGGGACAACGTGATTCCTTGATCCAATCTTCTTCAAATTTTGCAAAAACATTCTTTAACAGAATTGATGGTAGAATTATTTCGCATTTTATTAAAATTTATCCCCTAGCGGAGTTAAAAAGGGGTAGAACGTTATTTTGGGGGTGGTTGGTTAAAAGTACCATTTTCGAGGTCTACGCGGACGAAGTCGCGGGCAAAAGCTAGTATACATATAATATTCTTTGTCCTGAATGGATGACTGACTGACTGACGGATTAACACACAGCCTAAACCACTGATCGTAGAGACCTGAAACTTGGAGGGTGTGTTCTTTGTGTGACATAGTCATCTAATGAGAAAGGATTTTTAGAAATTTAACTCCTAAGGGGGTGAAAAAGGGGGGCAATGTTTGTATGGGACAACGTCCTTGGTCTATTTTCGACTTCTACGCGGACGAAGTCGCGGGCAAAAGCTAGTAACACTATAAACAAGGACTTTACGACCTTCTTCTAATAGACGTCACACACAAACATAAACACTTGAATTAAAAGTACTCAGTGAGATTATTATTTTCAACATGTTAGCTATGTGTTTAGTTGGGTATGAGCTTAGTTGTCTATAAACAAGTATTGGACTTACGACCTTATTCTAATAGACGTTACACACAAACATAAATACTTAAATTAAAAGTACTCAGTGTGATTATTATTTTCAACATGTTAGCTATGTGTTTAGTTGTGTGAGTGGTATAAGGCGCCCCCCGCTACACCAACCTACGTGGGTTCGATCCACAGGTTACGTTGTTATAATGTTCAAATAGTGCTGCACAGGATTGTAAACGTTACGGTGGCAGTTTACTTTTGACCGTTGATTGTGCCTATGGACGCGAAGTACTGTTAGTTTACAACGTTTGATAAACTGGCTGCGCCTCACCCGGCTAAGTGCGAGTCCGGAGAAGGTTCTTATGAAAGAAATAATTAAGAAAATTGCGTAGAAAATTATTACGCGGGAGAAACCGCGGGGCGTTTCTATTAAAAATAAAATTTAATTTTGAGGGCCGTTACTTCGTTAAATAACAAAACGGAAACCATTTAATTTTGATTTACGTGACTCACGCAACTAGTCAATAATAAAAATTAAACACATCCATTCCGAGAAGAAATCAAAATAACTGAAACAGGAAATCCAAACTTCAAAAGAGACGGGAAGTCACCAAAAACAAAACGCATTATAACAAAAAAAAACTTTTGACAAATTACTACGTTTTTGGAAAATGCACTTTATTCCAACATACAAAGATTCTTTTTTGTAAAGCATATTTTTTGTCATTCATAAACTTTTCCGAAAATTAACTAAAGTTGACAGAATCAAATAAAATGCACTTTATTGACAACTACTAGTGGCGTCCCGCGGTTTCACTCGCGTCAGTGTCGATCCCGTGGTAAACTCACTACATAGTATAAAAGAAAGTCGCTTCCCGCTGTCTGTCCCTATGTATGCTTAGATCTATAAAACTAAGCAACGGTTTTTGATGGTGATTCAAGAGGAAGGCTTTAGTATACAATGTGTTTCAGCTAAGGAGTTTTAATACGAAAGGGGTTGTTCTAGACGTCTAGGCGAACAACTTTTGTTCTACGACTTTTGGAAATTCGAACATATCGTTCGAAGTTTTTGTATGAAGCAGCTGTATTTTAAGTAAAAATTCCCTCAGATTTATCGAAAAAAAAGTTCGAATTTCTAAAAGTCGTAGAACAAAAGTTATTCACCTAGACGTCTAGAACAACCTCCTTTCGTATTAAAACCCCTTAGCTGAAACACATTGTATACTAAAGCCTTCCTCTTGAATCACTATCAAAATCCGTTGCGTAGTTTTCTAATTATCATAGAAATTAATATTTAAAAAACAAAAAATCAAAACATGGTCATGGCAGTTATAACTTTTATGCAAAAAAATAATTTGCTCTAGTGTCATTATCCAGGGAGGAAACAGTCGACTACGTTTGTATGAGAGAGCACCTTTTCACCTTAACGAAACCTCTCCGGGGAGTTTAAACGTAGGTATTGTGCAAACCTCCGTTCATTTGATCTAATGCGTTCCGATCGTAAATCAACTGGAAGTTGTTATTTGCCGATCAAATATGGCGGCTTGCCAATATTGTACACAAATAAAATCGTAATGGGTGTTCTATCAAAACGTGGTTTATATATAGAGGTTCCAACATACCTACCTAGAGGTTCTTAATTGAACTGAAAAAACCCCAAAAACAGTTGTTTTTTGCTTATAATTATGGCTTCGCACGGCTTGTGCATTTAGCCAGTGTCAAGTTATATTTTGCATCAAATTATGACCCGATTTTTCATAAATCGGGTCTAAAGTGTTTCAAAAAAGTCATAGTCTGTCAAGTCAGGGGCTATAGTAAAGCGGTGGCAAGTTTACCTTAATAGGAGATTTGGAGGCAACGAGAAAACTTCATGTTTGACACTGACTTTTACTTTCACTACACTTGTGCACTTTCACAGAATTAAATTGAATAACATTCCACCAGAATTATACAATTCAACTCGGGTTACAACTAAGTTTCATGAAAATAAAACTGCAGCACGACATGTTGTTAACTCGTTCCCGCCAAAACTCCAAACGCACATTAAACACAACTTTTTTTAATTTCACATGCCACTAAGGAGTCCGAATAACATGTCAAAACGTGCAGCTTTTTTTTATTTATTATAGCATCGCACGGCTTGTGCATATAGCCAGTAAGTTTTAATTTGCATTAAATTATGACCCGATTAACGAGAAGGGTCATGGTAGTTATAGGTTTTATGTAACAAAAATATTTGCTCTAGTGTCATTATCCAGGGAGAAAACAGTCGACTACGTTTGTGTGGAGAGAGCACCTGGTAGCCTTTCCTCTTAATTTCTTTATTGAATTTCGACTAAAATATTTAAAAAAAATATTGCTGTCTATTTTGAAGTCTATGCCATGTCTATGCATTAAATAAAAACTCGATTAAGGGCAGGTGCTAATAAAGCTACCAAAATCGACCTTTGTTTTAAGCAACTCTAAGTAATCAAATACTCTTTTTTGTTATTTGGATATTTATGGATAATGTAGTTTAATTACCATATTTTTGTTTATTGTGGTTGAAAACATGATATGAACAACTTCGTTCGATTAAAAAAATGTTAGATAACAGAGAATTATTAGATCGTTTATCGGGTTTTATTCAAAAATAGTTAACGTTTGTTTCTGAAAATGAATCAAATGATAGGTTTTGACCTCTAGGAACTATATTTGTGGATAATAATGCTAAAATGTTTTGCATATCGATCAAATATAACAGTTAGCACGCAGCACGCTACGTTTTTGAGAGCGGGGGCTAAGGTAATGTGAATACCTACACACGGTACTGGAAGAGCGCCTTAATGGCAATATTGAATAACGAGCCAGAATATTCGGCCCAGACCAAAGAAAAAAAAATCCTCAGTCTCCAGAAAAAAGACCACGCCTTTCCCGCCAAAAATAAAACAAACTTTTGAACCGGATCAACGTAAATACTTCACTTAAATTAGATTCCCCCCTTTCTTGGTATTTTGAGAAATGCTATTGACCTTTGAAGGAAATATCCCCAAAATAACTTAGGAAAGGTTTTGGCGCGAGAACAAGAGCAAATATACAGTGTGATAAAAAAACCATAAAATTTATTTTTGATAGATAGGTAGAATAAAAAAAAACATACCCACAAACAGAGCATTAAAAATCGGAAAGAAATATTTCAATTATTAATTCAATATTTTTTTTATAATTATTTATACTAGCCCCGCGGATTCGTTTAGTATATAAGTAGATAGACTATTTTTTAACCGCGGGCGCGGCTTCGTCCGCGTAGCAGTCGAAAAAGGATCTTGTAAGATTTTTTGATAGAAGATACAAAGATTGTGCGTTTCACAAAACAATGTTCTATTTTATAACAGTGTTATAAGTAAAAACTGGAAAAAAGAAATTGAATTCCGCAAGCTATTAAGAATAAGAATTTTTATTGCATAAATTGTGTACAATGGATGGTTTTGAAAATTAAGTAGGTAACAACAATTTACACATTGCGGGCACATTACTTCGCAATAATTATAAATCTGTATATATAAAAATCTTGTGTCACGATGTATGTTTAACCGATTTCAATCAAATGTTCACATGTACCCGTATTTTGGTCTAACTTACTGGATAGGATAGTTATCATCTCAATTATTCGCTTATGTCGTGAATGTAAACCAATAAAATGTATCAATTAATGGTTTCTTAAGCAAGTGTTTATTTACTGTTTAGTTTTATGAAGTTCTCATAGATGGCGGTGTACGTTGATTCATCGATAAAATTCTTCAATATTGTTTGACATCTAGGTCGTAAATACACCCAATAGATGGCGCTGTGTTCGGGACTTACGCGGGTGAAATTGCGGGGCGCAGCTAGTTAATATGTATATTTTTAACAACAAATATAACAATGTCAAACACAATAGGTAGGACAATTGATCTGTTGCGTATCACATGCGTGACTCCAATTGTTGCCAATTAAAGGTACCTACTTGTAACACGCATTTGATAGTAAAAACGTAAAAACATTAACACGTGGTGAATCGATTTATTGATTTGTTTTTATAAATACTTACACTTAGCTGCGCCCCGCGGTTTTACACCCGTTAGCCCTGACACAGTCGGTAAAAAAAACTAGTAATTAACTCTAGCTTAATTTATTAATGGATTATTCTTTGTAATCAGCTGTTTTCTGAAGTTTGAGGGGTCTTGGGGCCTTTTTCGTTTGTTGAGTTTGGATTACTAAGCTACATATGTTTATTTAATAATATAAAAAGACATACACATTTAACATAATGAATACAAAAATTAATTACCAGTTAGCCACTGCTTTACTATAGCCCTTTTTTTTTTACGAGGGGAAATGCGCCTTATGCACGTCTCACCGCTCCGGGGGGAGCGACGGGTTACTATAGCCCCTGACTCGACGGACTATGACGAATTTGACTGTTTTGAAACACTTTAGACCCGATTTATGAAAAATCGGGTCATAATTTGATGAAAAATATAACTTGACACTGGCTAAATGCACAAGCCGTGCGAAGCCATAATAAAAGAGAAAAAAACCTACTTCCTAGATAATATTTTTAAACATTTATTTTGATCTGTCAGTGTGTGCCGATGTATTTCTAAGGACGCGCGGACGTGTGGCCGCATGCAAAACACGTCCGATGCCAATTTCGTAAGAGTCGATGATTAACAACGTCTTTTAGTGTCTTCTTGACAGCATTGGATGACTTATTTTATTACTAACTAGCTGCGCTCCGCGATTTCACCCGCGTAAATCCCGATCCCGTGGGAATTCCGGGATAAAAAGTCGGTACGATAATTTTACGTGAAAACGTCATAAGTGACATTACCATTTAAACATTAACCATTTTAACAAAACTAGGTCTGTGACGACGGAATGCCAGACTAAAGAAATAAGTATTTTGTAAATTATATCAATTTTTGTTTTTTTTTAGGTAGGTATTTAATTCTTGTAATTATAAGGGTATATTTCTATAAGTACAGCGTAGTATATAATGTGTATGTATATATGAATAGATTTTTTTGTAATTTCTTTTATTTGTATCTATCTCTTACTGTTTCTTATTTGTATCTATTCTATACTATGTCGTGTGTTTGTTCGATAAATTATATTCTATTCTTCTATTCTATTCATTTTGCAAGTATTCGAGGCAAGGTCGTCTTAAAATCGTTATTGGGTACTTAAGGCGCTCTTCCCGTACCGTGTGTAGGTATTCACATTACCTTAGCCCCCGCTCTCAAAGACGTAGCGTGCTGCGTGCTAACTGTTATATATTTGATCGATATGCAAAACATTTTAGCATTATTATCCACAAATATAGTTTCTAGAGGTCAAAACCTATCATTTGATTCATTTTTAGTAACAAACGTTAACTATTTTTGAATAAAACCCGATAAACGATCTAATAATTCTCTGTTTTCTAACATTTTTTTTATCGAACGAAGTTGTTCATATCATGTTTTCAACCACAATAAACAAAAATATGGTTTCTACAATATTCATTTATATCCAATCACAAAAAAGAGTATTTGATTACTTAGAGTTGCTTAAAACAAAGGTCGATTTTGGTAGCTTTATTAGCACCTGCCCTTAATATAAAAATTATGATAATTGTTAAAAAAATATAAAATCGAAATATTTCTGCGTGATAAAACGTCATCGAACTTCAGAAGAGATCATTACTAGCCCTACTATGAGTTTTTTGGGTACTCGATCAAACGTACTATATTGAGTATTTATTATGGAACTTCAAGTTTATAATCTTCCGAGTGCGTGAACAACTCGTTTGATAAAAAATACTTTTTAAACAGCTCGATGCAGGTCTTTCTTAAAGGAATCTCTGACTATAAAAGTAAAAGTACAGACAAATAACATATTTTCTTTTAATTAAGTATACCTAGTAGTAAGTCTATTAAGTAGTTATTAGTTAGAAATCGAAGAAACCGTAGGCGTTAGCCAGTTTCACTTCCAATGGCTAACTACATCTTAATATATATAAATCTCGTGTCACAATGTTTGTCCTCAATGGACTCCTAAACCACTTAACCGATTATAATAAAATTCGCACACCATGTGCAGTTCGATCCAACTTGAGAGATAGGATAGTTGAAATCTCAAATTATAGTCGCAAAATCTACTATTTCTACGCGGACGAAGTCGCGGGCAATAGCTAGTACTTACATATAAAATTCTCGTGTCGCAGTGTTAGTTAACAGCTATGTCCGCCTAAACGGCTGAACCGATTTATATGATTTTTAAGCTGAGAGGGTAGCAGGTGCTGGGCAAGCAAGGACCCAGTTGGCACAATGGTCACCATGCCGGACTGCCAAACACAGGGTTGCGGGTTCGATTTTCCGCCTCAAACAAGCATTTATGCTTAGATATTTGTCTGTGGTCTGGTTGTTTCTATGTATTATAAGTATATATTTACAAAAGGAAAGTATATAAGTAGTATATGAGTTGTCTAGCACCCATAACACAAGTGTAGTTACTTAGCTTGGGGCTAGATGGCGATGAAAAAAAATTAAAAAGGGTCCAATGGCGGAAAACAGCCCATATACAAGTACTAGCTGCGCACCGCGGTTTCACCCTCGTAAGTCCCGATCCCGTGGGAATATCGGGATAAAAAGTAGCCTATTTGTTAATCCAGGCCTCTAGCTATCTACATACCGAATTTCATTGCAATTGGTTCAGTAGTTTTAGCGTGAAGGAGTAACAAACACACACACACATACACACACACAAACTTTCACATTTATAATATTAGTAGGATAGGATACTCTTCAAAGATCTTATACTTACAATCATCAACAAATATATTTAGAAAAATATTATTACAGGATTTTATGTTGATAAAAAACTCTATGGCCCATAACTCATTAATAGGTACCAACTCTTAACATCTTACACACGTGATAACTTTTAAACGAAATATCCGATTGAGATGAAACAAAAACTATTTTACTTCTACATAAATACTCTTGATAACATAATGCTTAATTTTGATAAAGATTTAATATTACGATACATATTTAACGTAGTTTTTTTCTTCAGACGATTTAATAATTATTTTGAACACAAAATCGGTTATTGTGATTAAACCATGATAGCTAGATATATGTTCTTGCGGACTTTTATGTAGGTCTTAATGGGATCTACAAACCCGTAGTACATCATTTTGTTCTATTGTCAATCGATTTTGCAGCGCACGCAAAAATAGGTTTTCGATTTTACACCTTGTGTTACAAAATAGCAATTTTATTACGGATCCCTAATTTTGAGAAAAAAAAACATAGCCTATAAATAAATGTATATAAATGATCTACTCAACACTGAAAGAATCATTCAAATCAGACCAGTAGTTCCAGAGATTAGCGCGTTCAAACAAACAAATAAACAAACAAACAAACAAACAAACTCTTCAGCTTTATAATATTAGTATAGATATATTCGTTAGGTCTGAGAATCGAGCAACATCTATTTAATTTTATTTTTGACGTGATAACGTCTAATAAATTAATGGAACACCTACATTCACAAAAAAGGGTCACGGTAATATTGTGTGACGTCATGCGTCCCGTTCCCGATGTGTGAAGTCATGCGTCACGGTAACATGACCATGACGCGTCCGTTCCCGTTAGGAAACTGAATATTTAATAATAATATCACTCATCTGGGCTTGTGTTATGGTGACGAGGGACAAATAGAAGACTATATACAAATATATAAATGAAAAAAAAAGGAAAAAAATATATAAAGCAATAACAAAAAATGTGTCAAATTTTTATCGTTTTCTTTTGACGTTATCATGTAAAAATAACGTCCGTAAACTAACTTTACAGAAAACCATTTTTTTCATATGAAAAAACAACGTTTGCAGGGACAGCTAGATCTTACATAAAAACATTTATTTTAAAAACTAGGTAAAATTATCTCATTACGTAGCTTTTACAGAAATAAATAATGACTTTTGACAGTAGCTAATTGCTTTCCGCGAAGAGTTGCTCCGCAGTTTAAGATTCTACAAACAAAAACTTTTAAAATAATAATATTACGCGATTTCATTTATAATTATTTTAGGTAAAGTACCTGCGGAAATGATAAAAGAAACACAAATATGATTTTGAAAAATCTATTCAACGATACCCCACTTGATAGTTTTTTTGCTATTAATTATGGGAAATCTTTGGCTGTTTTAAAAGCCAACTAGCTACGCCCCGCGGTTTCACCCGCGTAAGTCCCGATCCCGTGGGAATATCGAAAAAAATATCCTATGTCCGTCTTCTGATTGTTAGCTACCTCCCCACCAATTTTCAGCCAAATCGGTTTAGCCGTTCCCGAGTTATAAATGGTGTAACTAACACGACTTTCTTTTATATATATATAGATGTGTACAAGCATTACCTTGCTCTCGCTGAAGCTCGTCAATCAAACATATAGATGTCCTATTGTTTCATTGTACGTATATATTTATGTGTTGGTATGTATTTTGTTATTATAATTTATATATTAATATATTTTATTATTTATGTATTTTAGTATTTATTATTTTATGTTAAATATTATTTCAATATCTATTTAGTATTATCCTCCTTATATTTCTATCGCGTTATGAACAACCCACCCATCCCCTACCTTAATTCTTGTTCATCCAAAGGTTGCCTGGAAGAGATCGCTTTTAGCGATAAGGCCGCCCATTGTGCCATATTGTAAGGTATTAAATATGAATTTTCTTTTAGCATATAGGTAGTTACTTAAATTAGAATTAATTTTAATTTTGTTATATGTAATCATTTTGCGTTGTGTTTTTATGGTGCAATAAAGTGTTTATCTATCTATCTATCTATCTTCGCACGGCTTGTGCATTTAGCCAGTGTCAAGTTATATTTTGCATCAAATTATGATCCGATTTTTCATAAATCAGGCCTAAAGTGTTTAAAAGTCGAAAATGGACCAAGGAATGACGTTGTCCCATACAAACTTTGCCCCCCTTTAACACCCCATTTAGGGGTCGAAATTTGGAAAATCCTCTCTTGTCAGATGACTACGTCACACAAAGAACATACCCTCCAAGTTTCAGGTCTCTACGATCAGCGGTTTAGGCTGGGCGTTGATCCGTCAGTCAGTCAGTCAGGACAAAGTATTTTATATGTATAGCCATCCTCACGCAAAAAGGACCCAACCAAAGAGGTCGGAGTTTTGGCGGGAACGAGTTAACAACATGTCGTGCTGCAGTTTTATTTTCATGAAACTTAGTTGTAACCCGAGTTGAATTGTATAATTCTGGTGGAATGTTATTCAATTTAGTTCTGTGAAAGTGCACAAGTGTAGTGAAAGTAAAAATCAGTGTCAAACATGAAGTTTTCTCGTTGCCTCCAAATCTCCTATTAAGGTTATGGTAAACTTGCCACCGCTTTACGGACTATGACGGCTTTCACTGTTTTGAAACACTTTAGGCCCGATTTATGAAAAATCGGGTCATCATTTGATGCAAAATATAACTTGACACTGGCTAAATGCACAATCCGTGCAAAGCCATAATTAATAGAAAAACAACCAAAGAGGTCTAGTTGCTGAAAACAGCCTGTATATAAAACCGGTCAAGTGCGAGTCGGACTCGTGCACGAATGATTCCGTACCATGTTATATGGGAACCCCAATTTTTTTGTTTTAGTATTGTCATTATCCTACTAATATTATAAATGTGAAAATTTGTGTGTGTATGTTAGATACTCCTTCACGCAAAAACTACTGGACCGATTGCGATGAAACTCGGTATCTAGATAGCTGGAGACCTAGATTAACACATAATTTATATCCCAATATTCCCACGGGATCGGGACTTACGCGGGTAAAACCGCGGGGCGCAGCTAGTAGCAACTAAAATACATTTCTGTGAAAATTTCAACTGTCTTGCTATCACGGTTCATGAGACACAGCCTGGTGACAGTCAGACAGACAGACAGTGGAGTCTTAGTAATAGGGTCCCGTTTTTACCCTTTGGGTACGTAACCCTAACAAGTAGGTTCAAACAAAAAAATATTTCACTTCAAAATATTAGTGCAGATTATATTGTAAATTAATGATTACTTCCTTTTTTTTGAGTCGGTGATGTTCTACTTTGCGTTTACAAAATAAATTAATTATTCATTACAACCTGAATACTCAGTTAATCGAGCGGAACCGCGGTATTTAATAGTGCATCTCACTTTAATTATGGGTACCTAGCTGGTTAACTTTACCACGCAAATAATATGCAAACAAATAAAAATATATTTTTTAATCTATATATATAAAAGAAAGTCGTGTTAGTTACACCATTTATAACTCGGGAACGGCTAAACCGATTTGGCTGAAAATTGGTGGGGAGGTAGCTTACAATCATAAGACGGACATAGGATATTTTTTTTCGATATTCCCACGGGATCGGGACTTACGCGGGTGAAACCGCGGGGCGCAGCTAGTTTCATTATAAAAAAAAAATGTTTGAAGTGAAAACTTCTTTTAGCGCGGTACGCATATTTTTAGATGAGATAAAATCTCTGAACTCGTGACACCGTTACGAGACGCAGTTACGGTGTGTACATATATTTTGTAGTTGTAAATAAGTTATTTTTTTATGTGTAAGTTAAAAGTTTTTTGTAAACTTTTTACTAATAAATAATAAATAAATAATTAAATACTCGTATTACAGGACATTCCACACATCGCCATCTAGCCCCAAGCTAAGTAACAAGACTTGTGTTATGGGTGCTAGACAACGGATATACTACTTATATACTTTTCTTTTGTAAATATATACTTATAATACATAGAAACAACCAGACCACAGACAAATATCTTAGCATAAATACTTGTCTGATACTTCTTTCGGCACTCCCGGAGTGCAATTGTTTTTTTTATCTTTGGAGGTTCATATAAGAGGGATAAAATTAGTTTTTTTTTGCACACTATATAAGCTAAAGACCCAGTACATAATTTCTTATAGATTTATCGACCTATTTAAAAATTTAATAATATATATACAGGGTTATTGGTTTCCAATCCAAAACCGTGCAGGTGATAGTTTTCTACATCAAAACGAACAACTTTTGTTTTAGGACTTTTGAAAATTCGAACATTTTTTTGAATTTTTTGAGGTTATATTAATTCGAAAATCAGCTGATTTTTTAAAATAAAGGTCATTCATAGTTAAAACAATCGATAAAGCTCAAAAAATAATTATAATCTTTAGGTTGATGACCTCTCCGTGTTAGTAACAGCTAATTTACGGGTAAAAATAACCTCAAAAAATTCAAAAAAATGTTCGAATTTTCAAAAGTCCTAGAACAAAATTTGTTCGTTTTGATGTCGAAAACTACCCCCTGCACGGTTTTGGATTGGAAACCAATAACCCTGTATATAAAAGGGAAAATCACTGACTCACTCACTCATCACGAAATCTCAGAAACTACAAGTGCTAGGAGTCTCAAATTTTGCATGGGGGTTCCTTTTATGACGTAGGTGCTCACTAAGACGGGATTTTGCGAAATTCAACCCCTAAGGGGGGCAAATGGGGGGTGGAAGTTTGTATGAAGGTTTGATTTTTTTATGCATAATATAGCCGTGCGAAGCCGGAGCGGGTCGCTAGTAGACAATAAATGAGTATTTTGTCTTTTATATTATTGATGAGTCAAGAAATCTCTACAGGAGATGAGAGCCTGAAACTTAGCATGGAGGTTCCTTTTAGATCATAGGGAAAATGGTTTTTTGGGCAATCAAAAAGGGCACTAAAGTTTGCAGTTGATATAATTTGATTGACCCAGTTGGCACAATGGTCACCATGCTGGACTGCCAAACACAGGGTAGCGGGTTGAATTCCCGCCTCATGCAAGTATTTATGCTTAGATATTTTTCTGTGGTCTGGTTGTTTCTATGTATTATAAGTATATATTTACAAAGGTAAATATAAAAAGTAGTATATGAGTTGTCTAGCACCCATAACACAAGTTTAGTTACTTAGCTTAGGGCTAGATAGCGATGTCTGGAATGTTAAAAAAAACATGTAGATTACTACTTACTTACTTGTATACAGGCTGTTTCCCGCCATTGGACCCTTTTTAATTGGGTCCTTTTTGCGTGAGGTTGGAGTAGGCTTGCCCAGCACCTACTACCGTCTCAGCTTAGTCGACCATGTCCAGAGGAGAACTTGTCAATACTTCTGGAGCCAACTAAGCCGCGGATTTCATCACGATGTTTTCCTTCACCGTAAGAGCAATGTCAATTAGCGCACATAAATTTTTCTTAAGAAAAATACATTGGTGCACGGCCGGCCGGGATATGAACCCACGACCTTCAGAATGAAAGTCGAGGTATCTACCACTAAGCCAACACCGCTCTCAACATGTAGATTTATCCAACTATTTCAAATTTTAGTATAAAAGAGAAATAAACTCATCAAGAAATCTCAACTCGAAACTCAAGAACTACGAGTTTGAAACTTCGGATTAGGGTTCTTTGTAGATCGTGGGGAAGCAGTGAAAATGGTTTTTTGGTCAATCAAAAAGGGCTGATAAAGTTTGCAGTTATGTAACTACTAGCTGTTGCCTGCGACTTCGTACGCGTAGTAGTTTTGTTTTATATACTAAAACCTTCCTCTTCAACCACTATATTTTAGAAAAAACGCATTAAAATCCATTGCGTAGTTTTAAAGATCTAAGCATTAATAGGGACAGACAGCGGGAAGCGACTTTGTTATGTAGTGATTTTGTATTCTGTGACACTAACACGCAGTTTGTAAATTAATAAAGCGCATTATATTTGCCTAAGTATCAATAATAAGTAAAGATATCAACAAATCATTTAACATAATCTCTGGAGAAACAAAAATAACGCAGTTCCAACCAAACCATCGTAGCAAACACACTTACCAGCAATTCCTGAACGATAAAAAAGAAATGTTTCAATTTTTTAAACGAAAACCGAGCAAGGTCGACGCATGCGCGGCCGGCCCAGTCGAAGCGCGCGCGCCGAACCACCCACAACCGAACGACCGAAAAGATGTAGTAAACTTATTAATTCCACCAACGGACTATAACCAAAAGACTGGAGTCAGTGCTATATTGCAAATAATGGCTGGAAAAAAGCGGAAAAATCGTAAGAAACGGGCGGAGTCGTGTAGAGTAAGTCCACCAAAAACGTCAGTGGCACGCTCTGCGTCTGTAAAATGTGACGTTGCGAACGAAAATAGCTCCAACGCGTCTGATCACGCCGAGTTCGTGAAAGCATTAGTCTTGCAGAAATACGCTAAAACACCGCCCAAGGAACACGTGTCGCGTATTTACGTTAGCGAACCGACGATACCCAGTCTAGAAGAGAAGAAACAAACTCATGCACTACTACGCGAGCTAGCTAAACGCATAGACTGTTCTATTGAAGATTTAAACGAAATAAATGAACCAATGGGAGGTGCTGATAGCAAAAACGTACGAGATAACAGAATAAACGATTATAAAAATGATTTAAGTAATGAATTGAATAGATTGAAAGTCGAAGAAAATAAAGAAACAAATAGGTTGAGAACGGACGTTGAACAGAAGCATGAAAATAGAGAATTGAATGGATTTAAACAAGAAGTTGTTGAAAATAAGTTTGATAATAAAGAATCTGATAGATTAACAGAAGTTAAAACGGAAAATGATGAAGATAGAGATGATTTTGACAGTCCAAGAACTAAAAAATCAAATCTAAAAGTCCCTAAATCTGATAACGAAGGTTGCTCAGACGACGATCGTTCGGATAATGGAAAAAAGAAAGTAACTTTTAGAAAACATATAATCTTTGATGATGGAGAGCAACAGACAGATGAAGAGATCGACTCTTCATTCGAATCATTGACTTCTGAAGAAGAAGATGAATATTTAGAAGACGCATTAGACAATAAAACAGTTATAAAAGTAAACAATGATGCAATAACTATAAAAATAGAAGATTCAGGTGTAAAAGAGCAGAGAACTCATAATAATAGTGATAATAGTGTAACTGATAGTGGGTTTATAGAAATTAGTGATAATGACAAGAATGAAGTGAAGAGTGATAGTGAAAGTGAGACTGAAGAGGAAATAATTGAAGAGATAATTGAAGAAGAGATTAGTATAGCGGAGTTTGAAGAGGAGGAGGTTGAAGAGGAAGTTGAGGAAGAGGAAGAAGAAGAACCGTAAGTTTTTTTTTAGTTCTTGATGATAATGTTACTAAGTTACTATGTAACTTGAACTTCCTTGGCGATCGACAAACTGGCTTTAGATTTTTTTTCTTTTTAATGGCGCTGCATTGTTCATTATAGCCAGTAACGAATTAATATTTTGATATTTGACATTACTTTATTTGTGCTGAAAATGTGTCAAGTTTGTTTATATCCAACCTAAACAGTCGAGCAGTTTTAGGGCACTAAGAAAAATCATATTTGCAACATGTTTTATGGTCATAAATTGAATTAATTTGAACCAAAATAATGAAATTAACGGCCAACTTCAAAAAAAAATTTTTAACCACTTTTTTATTTCTTGGTCACAGAACGAAGATATGGGTGTAAGAAAAATCATGTTTGTTTTTATATATATGACATTTTATTCCGTAAAAAGCGCCATCTGGTGTCAAATTTTAAAAACATGGTTTATAAAAAAGCTCGTTATAGTAATGCCCACATATATTTTTTGTGAAAGACAACTGTTTTTTTTGACATTAGATAATATTCTGAAGAATTTTTATTTTTAAACCATAGCCAAGGTCAACTTTTTTACCGTGGTTACGTGGCAGTGATTCCATAGAACACGGGATAGTATTTGTCTTGTTTCTTTTCGTAATGAGGTTTTTTAACTAGTTATCATTAGTAAGAATCGCTTGGAGTTTTGGCGGGAACGAGTTAACAACATGTCGTGCTGCTGTTTTATTTTCATGAAACTTAGTTGTAACCCCTAGTTGAATTGTATAATTCTGGTGGAATGTTATTCAATTTAGTTCTGTGAAAGTGCACAAGTGTAGTGAAAATAAAAATCAGTGTCAAACAATAAAGTTTTCTCGTTGCCTCCAAATCTCCTATTAAGGTCATGGTAAACTTGCCACCGATTTACTATAGCCCCTGACTTGATGGACTATGACGAGTTTGTCTGTTTTGAAACACTTTAGGCCCGATTTATGAAAAATCGGGTCATAATTTGATGCAAAATATGACTTGACACTGGCTACATGCACAAGCCGTGCGAAGCCATAATTAATAGCAAAAAAAAAGAATGGCTTGATGTGTGCTCTATAGCCACCGTTGTTGTCTTTGGTCAAAAGAACAATTGTATAGTATTATTATAAGTGACCTGAGAAGACCATTTTTAAATGAAAACTAATTTTTATTTAGAATGTATCTTCAGTAGTTTTTCATTTGGTTAATACATGAAAGTATACATTTTTCGATAGTTTTTTTTTAACTGAGCTTTTTAAACTTTTTGACTATAACTAGCAACACGAAACTGACCAGATTTTACTAAGTAATGACGTTGTCCCATACAAATTTTGCCCCCCTTTTTCACCCCCTAGGGGATAGAATTTCATAAAATCCTTTTTTATCGGATACCTACGTCAAAATTACAAAGAACACACCCTCCAAGTTTCAGGTCTCTAAGATCAGCGGTTTAGGCTGTGCGTTGATCCGTCAGTCAGTCAGTCGTTGAGGACAAAGCATTTTATATGTATAGAAGAGAAAATCTCAGAGGCTATAGCGTCAGAATTAGTTCAGTATTTATAAATTACCAAAACAAACTAAAAATATCTAAATAAAAAAGCAGATAGTTCATAAAAATGCTTTTAATGTTAAAAATTAAACAGATACATGTGTTTCGTGAATGGCTATACAATACTATAAATAAAATATAGGCCTATAAGTACCTACTTACTTAATTTAGAGAGAAAATAACTAGAGTTAGTATCTTTTAATCACAGTTGCTCATTAAGTGAATCTAATTCAACAGCTTTTAGGTTCATAATCCAACGTATTATGCACGCGTGCGTTTTACATTACCAACTAGTGCTATAAAGTTACCCCTATAAGTTACATACATATATTACTGCTAATTACATGTTATGTAGATTAATTTATCTGGGTTATACTGTTTTGATGTAAAAAAGGTAGGTACCAAGGAAGAGTTTTTAAGCCAGCAAAAAAGGTCGGTTTACCAACGATAATTTTCCGTGATAACGTCTTAGAAAACGATTAAAAATTGAGTTTTGTTTTTCTTTAAATAAATATATTTTTTCCTTACTATTAAATTCTGTTTTTAACCCCCGATGCAAAAACAAATGGAAAAAAGAAAGTTAGACGAAACTGTGTAGGTTAAAATTTCCCTTTCTTATAGGTACTCCCTTTCGGTAATACCTATAATCAACAAAAAATATTGCCTAAGAAATAACACAAATTTCATTAACTTTTTATTATTTCAATTATTTCAAGTTTTTTCTTTTATTCGCAACTGTGATAAAAAAACGCCTACGATACACGTGTGACGCACGACAACTTTTGTTCCACGACATCGAGGTTCTTCGACGGGGTTAAGTTAATTAAAAAGACAGCTGTTTTTGGAAATAATGACGAGTAATGTTTAAACCAGTAGTTGGAACTTAATAAACAAACAAGACCCCAATGTCAATGACCTCTAATTCCACAAAAACAGCTGATTTTCGTGTAAACATAACCTCAAAATTTACAAAAAGAAAGTCGTAGAACAAAATTTGTTCGCCTAGACGTCTATAACAACTCCCTACGAAGTTTCTACAGATCAATTATAAAAATACAAAACAACATACTGACAGACGAAAGCAAATTTTGCCAGACTTCGGATCAAAAAACCGGTATTAGATTGTAAAATACAAAAGACATGAAAGTTAGACAATGACTAACAATCTAATAAATCACTACACGTGGTAAACCAACTCGAGAAAAATAAGTGCACTTGTAAAAATAACCCCAGTCTTTCTTTTGTTTCGTTGTTGACGCCCGTCTCGTTTCCCGCGCATTTTGACAAGGTCGGCCATCTTGCTTGACGCACGAGTGATAAAATTATACATTTTGACTCGTAAATATTTTATGAAATCCGATGGAGATCCGGCTTTTGATGAGGCGTGGGCTCATTCAATAATGTTTTTTGATAAAATTGATAAACAAACATTCGAGATTTCGTTATAGATTATCATTAGATTTATATAAATAAGATGGAGAAAATAAAGTTATAATGAAAGATGGCTGTGTAGAATTTAAATACCTTTAATCATAATTTACTTGACACTAAGTGTAAGTTATCATAAAGTTTTGATTAAGTAATAAAAAGTCTAAAAATAAATACCTATAATTAATTTACTTGACTCTATTGTTAGTATAGTATTTTGTAGTTTTAGTATAAAGTAAAATATGAGTCTTGCTAGGTATATCTATGCATAAATAGTGCGAAGCCATAACTATTTAAAAAAATAAAATTGCTGTGATAAAATATGAGTCTTTTTTCTATTAATTATGGCTTCGCATGGTTTGTGCATTTAGCCAGTGTCAAATTTTATTTTGCATCAAATTATGACCCGATTTTTCATAAATCGGGCCTAAAGTGTTTCAAAAAAGTCAAGTGGTCATAGTCCGTCAAGTCAGAGGCTATAGTAAAGCGGTGGCAAGTTTATCATAACCTTAATAGGAGATTTGGAGAAAACGAGAAAACTTCATGTTTGACACTGATTTTTACTATACTTGTGCACTTTCACAGAACTAAATTGAATAACATTCCACCAGAATTATACAATTCAACACGGGTTACAACTAAGTTTCATGAAAATAAAACTGCAGCACGACATGTTGTTAACTAGTTCCCGCCAAAACTCAATATGAGTCTTACTGTGGTCTTACTAGGTATATATGCATAAATCGTGCGAAGCCAAAACTATTTAAAAAAAATAGTAAATAAGAATGCTATATCAGAAAAGGCGTGAAACCAAATAGTTCTCATTGAAAGAAACGCAATATCTGCTTCAAATTATGACGTACTAGCTGCGCCCCGCGGTTTCACCCGCGTAAGTCCCGATCCCGTGGGCATATTGGGATAAAAAGTATCTTATGTCCGTCTCCTGGCTCTAAGCTACCTCCCTACCAATTTTCACCCAAATCTGTTCTGCCGTTCTTGAGTTATAAGTGGTGTAACTAACACGACTTTCTTTTATATATATAGATTTATGATTTGAAAACCCCTCATTTCGTTTTTGCAAGTTAAGTACTCTTCAGATCGCCATAAGAATATTGTTTTAGGCCATTTTTTAAAATTTGTTGTAAAGTTAATATTTACAGTTTCAAACACGATTTATTTATGTCCATAACAAAAACAAAGTCACGAATATTGCTAAAATTCTACAGCTTTACAATAATAATTTATTATATTGTTATTATTTTAACTTCCGCCACTTTCCGCTGTTCTATGAATTGTTTTGCTCTATTTTGTAAATATAAATAGTTATGCAATGTGTTAGGATGAAAGGTCTTTAATACTTAAGGGGGTTGTTCTAACTATTGTTTTATAACTTTTGAAAATTGAGTTTTGGCGGGAACGAGTTAACAACATGTCGTGCTGCAGTTTTATTTTCATGAAACTTAGTTGTAACCCGAGTTGAATTGTATAATTCTGGTGGAATGTTATTCAATTTAGTTCTGTGAAAGTGCACAAGTGTAGTGAAAGTAAAAATCAGTGTCAAACATGAAGTTTTCTCGTTGCCTCCAAATTTCCTATTAAGGTTATGGTAAACTTACCACCGCTTTAGCCTATATGTTAATCCAGGTCTCCAGCTATCTACATACCGAGTTTCATCGCAATCGGTCGAGTAGATTTTGCGTGAAGAAGTAACAAACACACACACACACACACACACATGCGCACACACAAACTTTCACATTTATAATATTAGTAGGATTAATTGATTAACACTTTGTTTTTTCGAAATCGGTTTAAAAAAATACTTATAACTTTCAAACCCCACTACTTTCTTGTGCTTTCTTCTTATTGGTGGGCGCATTCTAAAAGCACACATCCTAACTAAGTTTTTAAAACGTTTCAATATAATTTCATGCATGCATAAAGAAACTTTCAAATAATGTAAATTTAATGCTCCCAATAATCCCAATAAAGTGGAACTTAAACAGAAGTCTGGAATCTGTATTCTCAAGGCTGACTATAAGAAACACTTGAAATCTATTCCTAGATTGTTAATAGACTGGAATCTATTTGTTATTTGCTCAATTTAAACTTGCTCGCAGTTTGTTTGATATTTGAGGGTACTTAAATTTTTATTTTTCAGGTTGGTATTTTTACACTTTTGCAGTCAAGAGTTAAGTTTTTAAGCCATTGCATAGATTTTATCGCTTAAGGCCGTATACAGAAAGAAAGAAGCGCTTACCGGTGCTTGACAGCGCTGGTAACCCGCCGCGCAGGAAAATATATGAACGCGCGCCGATAAGCACTGAACGGTGCCGACAAGTTCCGACAAGCTTCAGCACGCGCTGGTCAGCGCTGGGCGCTGCCATTTAATTAATAAACAACTGCGACAACATTTTGCTGACATTTTGCTTGATCTGCTTCAACCTGCTTCCTTTGTGTAGAACGGACCAGCGCTGTCAAGCGCCGGTAAGCGCTTTTAAGTTTCCAGCTTTCATTCTGTATACGGCCTTAAGCGCGGCGACCGAATCAAGAAATTCCGAAACGAAAATAAAACCTAACACCCCCCACTCCACCTATTTATTTTTAACCGACTTCAAACAAAAGGAGGTTCTCAATTCGTCGCGTAGGTATATATTATATTTTTTTTTTTATGTTTACTTCTCTACTGCAGCTGTGTTCGCGAGCAGTGTATAGTGTCCAATGTCCACGGATGACAAATGACGGACTTTTTTTTGTTATGGCTATATACACGATTCGTGCGAAGACAAGTTTTATCAATGGTTTATGAAATAAGTCTATTGTTTTATCATTTTTTTATTGCTCCAAGTGGGCGTTGCAAACTAAAAACAGAAAAACGGGTCCTAATCAAAGTCCAATTTATCTGAATGAATTTTCTTTAACAGCTTTTTTTGCGAAACACTGTAATCCGAAAGTAACGAATCAAAACAACTCGCAAGTATTTCTTTAAGCTATTGCATAGCTATTATCGCGGGCTTTGAGCGTGGCGACCGAATCAAGAAATTCCGTAACGAAAATAAAACCTAACACCCCCCACTCCGCCTACCATGTAGCTCGGCCGAGCGTTCGCTTAACGTGTATGTATATGGTACGGCGGGGTGTTAGATAATAAATAAATAAAAAAATAAAATATTTTATTTCTTTAACAATTACACAAACTTAACAATAACAGTGGCTGAGGCCAACCCAGTAGGCTATAAAATAGACCTGTGACGGGTGGCCCCGCTCTTCTATAGCTAGAGATACATATATTTTATTTCTATCATAAGTGGTATTATATATAAAATATTCCTAACATTAAACAAATATTACACAAAAATATATTATACTACGATATACATATTATTATTACACTACAAAAATATAGTAATTTGTAAAACCCAGAGACAGGACTCAAGACAATAAAAGTCTATAAATATTACACAATTGATTTAAATAATGTTTCAGTGTCCATATACGACATTGGTTTTAACCACTCCGTGACTTTTTTCTTGCATTCCCTAGTTACTAAGCGGTATATGGCAAGAATTGTGTTTAGTTCTAGATTTTATTTTCGTAACGGAATTTCTTGATTCTTGATATACAATAGCTTAAAACAAAAAACGTGTGGCACTCGGGGACTGCCGCGGTAAAGCTATTGCATCGTACAAGCTTCGTACAGTCATACCATATACATACACGCTCGGCCGAGCTACATATAGACGAAGGTTATTTTATGTTAGGTTTTATTTTAGTTATTAAAAAAAATAAAAATAAAATTCAAGCAACACCTCCGTGCCCGTCGGAGTGGGGAGCGTGAGGTTTTTTTTCGTTTCGGAATTTCTGGATTCGGTCCCCGCGCTCAAGGCCCGCGATAGAAGCTATGCAATAGCTTAAAAATCTTTCCTCTTTATAATATTAAAGTAAATTTAGAAACTAAAAAAAACTTGAGAGCTGTCAAGGGACATCCGGATGGAAAGAAGTTCCTTTCGATTAATTAGTGAAGCAGTTGTAAGAAAATCAAAAAGAGTCGTTACAATTTTTGGTCTTAATTTTTCCCGTCTAGCCCCCTTTCGCAACGCGCGTTAAGGAACTTCGTTCCAATAAAAATCATCTTTCTTTTTCCAGGAAATCAATTGTCTCACAAGAGACACGATTTCAAGCTCAAGTGGCAGCTATAACTGAACTTGCGGAATCGCGGAGCGAGCAGTCTGAGCGAGCGAGAGATCTACTTGCCTCGTATCGGAAGGAGATTGATGCTAAAGAAGGAGAGATAGAACGTGAGTAATGCTTTACTAGCTTTTGCCTTACTTTTTAGTCTTAAGTACCCATTTTTAACCCCAGAGCGGTGTTGGCTTAATGGTAGATACCTCGACTTTCACTCTGAAGGTCGTGGGTTCGAATCCCGGCCGTGCACCAATGGATTTTTTTCAAGAAAAATATATGTGCACTTATTGACATTGCTCTTACGGTAAAAGAAAACATCGTGATGAAACCCGCGGCTTAGTTGACTCTAGAAGTATTGACAAGTTCTCTCCTCTGGACATGGTCGACTAAGCTGGAGGGTAGTATGTGCTGGGCAAGCCTACTCCATCCTCACGCAAAAAGGACCCAATTAAAAAGGGTCTAATGGCGGAAAAACAGCCCTAAACAAGTACAAGTACCCATTTTTAACCCCGTTAGGAGATGAATTTCAATAAAATACGAAACACGTTTTCCATCAAATCTGTTAAATAATGTTTATGCAAAATTTGAAGTAGATTGGACCACGGAATCACGTTGTCCCATACAAACTTTCCCCCCTTTTTCACCCCCTCAGGGGTGGAATTTCGGGAAATCCTTTCTTATCCGATGGCTACGTCATACAAAGAACACACCCTCCAAGTTTCAGGTCTTACCCCCGAATACTGAAAGGCTACTTAATTTTAAGTGGCGTTTAAATTGACGTTAAGTGTATGCTTTCTATTGAAGCTTACACTTAAATTTCAATTTAAACGCCACTTAAGATTAAGTAGCCTTTCAGTATTCGGGCGTCAGTCTCTTAGCGGTTTAGGCTGTGCGATCCGTCAGTCAGTCAGTCAGTCATTCAGGGCAAAGCATTTTATATGTATAGAAGATAACCTGACTAGCAGCACCTGCGTAAGTCCCGATCCCGGAATATCGGCATAAAAAGTAGCCTAAATTACACCCAAGGATCCAATCTATCCCCATATCTAGTTTTATCAAAATCGGTTAAGTATTTTCACTTTAAAAATTATCGTAAACAGTTGAGTCTTTTGACTTTGCAGACAAACAGAGTTATTTAAGGTGAAAGGGTACCAGCGCTCTCTCCATACAAGCGTAGTCGACTGTTTCCTCTCTGGCTAATGACACTAGCACAAATATTTTTCTTGCATTAAACTTATAACTGCCATGACCATGCCCTTTTGTTTTGTTTTTTTTTTAAGTTTTTAAAATCTTAATTTCTACGAAAATTGGAAAAAAATTTGCTATAGTGTCATTATCTAGGGAAGAAACAGTCGACTACGTTTATATTGAGAGAGCCCCCGGTACCCTTTCCTCTAATTGTTCTCGTGGAAAATACAGAGAAAACACATTTTGCTGAAATCTAGTTTGTTTTGTTATTTTTCAATATCCTATCTACTACTTAGGTCTATGGAATGGCAAGCATTACTTAATTCATTATGTAAGTTGATTTTTCGTGAAATTTTCTAATTATGTCGTCACTCGTAAGAAAATCTAAATATTATATTAATTAGTACATGTCAAAAATTTATCCTTTAAATATTCGTCAACGCTGTAGTATGACTTACTCAGTAGAAACGTTTTTAATTTATTTTTAAAACTAACAATGTTTTGTTCCTCTAACAAAGTTTTTGGTAGGTGATTATAAACGTGAGGAATCATGCCGAATACACTTTTACTAAGGAGAGCAGTCTTATTTTTACGAAATTGTATCTTATTGCAATGTCTTTTACTGCGCAATCCACTAAACAAATTTATATTGGATTTGGTAAATACTGACACTTCGTAAATATACAGGCATGGCAAGGTCAATAAATTAAACTTTTTGAAGTAGGGTTTACAACTGTCTCTACGCTTAAGGTTAAATATTGCTCTTATACATTGTTTCATTTTTCAGTCGTCTATCGTTATCATTTCGACCATCTTTTGTATCCGATTCGATCGCCTTTTTGTTTTCGATTTATTCGTCTTTTGTTTCCATTTCGATCTTTTGTATCTACGTCTATCGACACGAAAATAAAATTAACGTAATTCGATTAATCGCAAAAACTGGAAAATTGATTCAAGCGAACCACGTGACCACAGATTTTAAAAAAACTTGAGAGGTGTCAAGGGACAGCGAGATGGAACGAAGTTTCTTTCGATTAATTAGTGAAGGAATTGTATTTTTTTTTAATGTTATTATAATCTTTTTTATTATTAACAAATATAATATAATATAAACTTAATCAGTAGGCTCAATGTTAGTAATTGCTTTCTATGAGAGAGAGAGAGAGACAGAGAAACACACGCACGCCGCACGGCTTACAACTATAGCAAAAAGTGTCGTTATAACTTTAGGTCTTAATTTTTTCCGTCTAGCCCCCTTTCGCAGCGCGCGATAAGGAACTTCGTTGTAAAAACCGATCATTTCCCCAATCACAGTTGCAATGACCCAGGTCGTTCACATTTTGCAAAACAAACAATTAATGATTGTCGTACAGATATTATTTTCTTTATTTTTCGCGAGCGTGATACATGAAAGCTGTATTTTTCGTTTGTCTGTTAGTGATTCACTCTGGCTTTATGCCAAACTCAACTCGTGGTCTCGTGCCTAGGGCTGTGGGAATAAAAAAAAAATAACCCAGTTTTATTATCTATGTTGTAATTTTTATTTTATTGTTTATGGTTTATGTTGAAATCTGGTTAAAACGTGATAAAAAATCTAATTTTTATTTACTTAATATTTTAAAATATGACACATCTGGAAAGCAGAATAAATCAATGTTTCCGGTGGGATTTGAATCTACGAACCCCGTTTCAAATCCAACCAGGGACCTTAGATTGAGGGTACACTACCTTTGAATTTCGACAGTTCTTCAGTTCGACAAGTCATTGTTTCGACTGGACATAATTCTGACAACTTCGACAAGAAAACCTTCGAGATCACTAGATAAACAGAATGTGGCGGACATATATCCCTGTGTGTCAGCATATTCCGTCATACCCTATAGCAGGGGTGGCCAAACTTTTGACCTCTGAGGTGTACTCGTGTTCAAAAATATTTCTAGTGGTCGACTGCAAGGTAAAGCATACATAGGGAACTAAACAATTTTGTAATAAGTTTGTAAGTATTTACTTAATGAAACGTAAAATACAAAATTCGAATTTTTCTTTCTGCCTAACGGTTTTTGGGTGTCCAATATCCACCCAAAACTTTAAACTTTTTTGGGTGATAATTTGACACTACATATTCTCTGCGAGGGAGTTCCATTGCACTGAGACCAAAACGCGTGTGTTGCTGGTATGTAAGTACGTGGCGTGAATATGTTAATTTAAAATAATGTAACTATTTAGTTCATTAACTCTCGCGGGCTACCTAAATCGCCTTCGCGGTCGACCAGTAGATCGCGATCGACCTCTTGGCCATCCCTGCCCTATAGCGACCGCAGAAATACGTGTCTTTATCATATCTTATGAATATCACATATATACGCGATAGTTTGGATATCAGATGCGCTACCTACTGTTACCCTTTCCTATCTAGATATCTGTGTAGTATATATAAGTTATAATCTGTTATACGGAGTCAGGTTATTACTAGGAGAATAAATCCTACCATCAAAATGGACGACTAGTTTAATTACTCTATTTGGGCACCCCACACAGAACAAGGCAAATATTTTTAATAACAATTCAGTTTTCTGTATTCCCTAAGTGTTACTAGACTTTATAATAACAGTGATATTCTCGTTTGTCATTTAAAATTAAAACTAATTTGTAAAGAAAATCAATCATAATAATTAATTGTACTGTCAAAAAAGAAACTTTGTTACATATTAAACTTGAAGGAACAATTATGTTTTCATGTTTTTGTCAATTTTATGTATTTTTTTCCCGTGTTCTTTTGTATAAGTCGTGTGGTTTGTTTTCTTTCTTCTTTCTGTCTATGATTTTGTCAATTTGATGCCTTTCTTTTCTTCCGTGTTCTTTTGTATAAGTCGTGTGTTTTGTTTTCTTACTTCTTTCTGTCTTTACTGTCTATGTTATTGTCAATTTGATGCCTTTCTTTTCTTCCGTGTTCTTTTGTATAAGTCGTATGTTTTGTTTTCTTTCTTCCTTCTGTTATTACTGTCTATGTTCTTGTCAATTTGATGCCTTTCTTTTCTTTCGTGTTATTTTGTATAAGTCGTGTGTTTTGTTATCTTTCTTCTTTCTGTCTATGATTTTGTCAATTTGATGCCTTTCTTTTTCTTCCGTGTTCTTTTGTATAAGTCGTACGTTTTGTTTTCTTTCTTCCATCTGTCTTTACTGTCTATGTTATTGTCAATTTGATGCCTTTCTTTTCTTCCGTATTCTTTTGTAAAATCGTATGTTTTGTTTTCATTCTTTATATCTATTATTCAAAGTCCTGACTATAGGTATATCAACTCACAGCTCAGACCAATAGATAGATCGGGCTAATACAATGATAAAAAAGCAATAATTCAGCAAAATAATATACACAAATAGGAAAAATATGATAAAATTCTGTTTTTCTAGATTAAAATTAAATTATTAGTATTTCGTAAACTAGGCGTGGAAAAAAAGGCAAAAGAATTTAAATCTGACGAACCAATGGTCACTGCCGGACTGCTAAACACAGGGTTGCGGGTTCGATTCCTGCCTCAGACTGCTTAAAGATTATATAGGGATAGTGTTTAGACTATAGTACCCGAGTAAATCTGTGTCTAAATCTAAGGTTTAAATCTTAGGGGTCCTTAAACCTCGTTTTGGAATAAGGAGGCCTATGTTTTGGTTATTTCATTTTCCAATTATCATAGAAATTAGGATTTAAAAAACAAAAAAAACATAGGGGCATATTCATGGCAGTTATAAGTCTTATGCAACAAAAATATTTGCTCTAGTGTCATTATCCAGGGAGAAAACAATGACTACGTTTGTATGGAGAGAGATCCGGTACCCTTTACTCTTAAAGCCATAAAAATTAACAGTCCTATTCCCTTTCAAGCAAGTATTCAAATAAACAAGAACACATGGCATACACTTGACCTTATTCCAATGCCTTATTCAAAGTTTATTTTTAACCCTGTAAGTATTTGGTTTCATTGCACTTTCTCTCCGAGAGCGGTCTAATTTTAGACCGTGTTTAGAGAGTTTGGACAAAGGATTTGGCAAATGCTAATGAGAATGTCTAAATACATAAATCTTTGACGTTATAGTTTATTGTTGTGACATTGTTTTCTGAGAATAATAAAAGAAAATTTAAAATTCTGAGAATCGAAATCATTAATAATTAATTTTCAAACGTTTTGTTTTTATATTTGTTGTTTTAAAGTTAATTTAATCGGTCACGCTTGACTTAAGGCGCTCTTCCAGTACCGTGTGTAGGTATTCACATTACCTTAGCCCCCGCTCTCAAAGATGTAGCGTGCTGCGTGCTAAGTGTTATATTTGATCGATATGCAAAACATTTTAGCATTATTATCCACAAATATAGTTCCTAGAGGTCAAAACCTATCATTTGATTCATTTTTAGAAACAAACGTTAACTATTTTTGAATAAAACCCGATAAACGATCTAATAATTCTCTATTTTCTAACATTTTTTTTATCGAACGAAGTTGTTCATATCATGTTTTCAACCACAATAAACAAAAATATGGTTATTAAACTACAATATCCATTTATATCCAAATAACAAAAAAAGAGTATTTGATTACCTAGAGTTGCTTAAAACAAAGGTAGATTTTGGTAGCTTTATTAGCACCTGGCCTTAAGTATATCAATCGATTGTTTCAGTAGGGAGTTATTTTTTGTAATAGAGTATTCGTAGTATACCTATGACAATGTCGCTGTTTGTCATTTAAATTTTCCTTAATGTATTTTTGTACTGTGAATATGCTAAATAAATAGTAAATAGCTGTTTAAAAACCCAACTTTCAAACATTTTTTTTTCTATTAATTATGACTTCGCACGGCTTGTGCATTTAGCCAGTGTCAAGTTATATTTTGCATCAAATTGTGACCCGATTTTTCATAAATCGGGCCCTAAAGTGTTTCAAAACAGTCAAAGTCGACATAGTCCGTCAAGTCAGGGGCTATAGTAAAGCGGTGGCAAGTTTACCATAAGCTTAATAGGAGATTTAGAGGCAACGAGAAAACTTCATGTTTGACTCTGATTTTTACTTTCACTACACTTGTGCACTTTCACAGAACTAAATTGAATAACATTCCACCAGAATTATACAATTCAACTCAGGTTACAACTAAGTTTCATGATATTAAAACTGCAGCACGACATGTTGTTAACTCGTTCCCGCCAAGAACTCTCCAAACATTTAATAATTACGATAAAAATAGAAATCAAAGAAAAAAAATTTTGGAAGTTTCCATTACGAGTGAAGAACTTCGTTATGAAAAAATGCATAAAAAAATCAAATGTTGGACTTTTTATTAACAAAGAGTTCCAAAAAACATTCAACCTTTTTTTAAAACAATGTCCAGCATATTTACAGGACCAATTTAGTAAGTAACTTTTTCGTTGTGGGCTTGTTGTTTATAACTCTCTGTAAATTCATTACTCAAGAAATATCTAGACTTTCAGTGTTTATAATTTTATTTGAAAGATGACCGCTGGAAAGTTCTGGAACATTAATAACAGGAAATTAGCACATTAAAATCAGTTTTAGATTTTATGGAAGTGTTTATTTTGTTACGTATGTTAGATATTTTGTTCATAAATTCCTGAAAAATACCCGACTTTATTTCTTACCGATTTTGTGGGTCATTAGGAATACCTCACCTTCATCCTGAAATTTTAAGTTTTTTGAATTACGTCAGTGTTTTATCTGAGTAGCGATTTTTATGCTTAAAACTCTGAAAAATTTGTGATACATTTAATAAAATACGTAGCGAATTTAGAACCTTCTCCTTTTTAAGTCGGTCAAAAGATCGCACTTCCACATCACTTCCAGGAACACACGAAAATTTAAGTTTTACGAAAATGTAAATCTTTAGTTTTTGAGACAAATTCCTTTATTTTATAACTACTTGTATTTGTACTTGTTTATGGGCTGTTTTCCGCAATTAGACTCTTTTTAATTAGGTATTTTTTGCGTGAGGATGGAGTAGGCTTGCCCAGCGCCTACTACCCTGTCAGCTTAGTGGACCATATCCAGAGAAGAGAACTTGTCAATGCTGCTGGAGGCAACTAAGCCGCGGGTTTCATCACGATGTTTTCCTTCACCGTAAGAGCAATGTCAATTAGCGCACATACATTTTTTCTTAAGAAAAATTCATTGTTGCGCGGCTGATGAATTTTATTATTTTATAACTACCTACGCTCCGTAGTTTCACCCGCGTATGTCACCTATGTCATTCTTAAAAAATCGGTTCAGTAGTTTCAGAGTCTATTCAGTTCAAACAAACAAACAATCAAAACTTTTCTCTTTATAATATTAGTATAGATTTTGACGACTTCTTTGCAACGAAGAACGGTTTCATAATCTATATATACATATAAAATGCTTTGTCCTGAACTACTGACTGACTGACTGACGGATCAACGCATAGCCTAAACCGCTGATCGTAGAGACCTGAAACTTGGAGGACGTGTTCTTTGTATGACGTAGGCATCGGATAAGAAAGGATTTTCCGAAATTCCACCCCTAAGGGGGTGAAAAAGGGGGGAAAAGTTTGTATGGGACAACGTGATTCCTTGGTCCATTTTCGACTTCTACGCGGACGAAGTCGCTGGCAAAAGCTAGTTATTTCATAACTAGCTACGCCCCGTAGTTTAAACCGCGTATGTCACTTATTTCATTCCTAAAAAACGGTTCAATAGTTTTGGAGTCTACTTGTACTTGTATACGGGCTATTATCCGCAATCAGACCTCTTTAGTTGGGTCCCCTTTGCGTGAGGTTCCATTTGTCAGGGGGAGAACCAGCCCAGCTCTTCCATAAATTTTGCCACCAGATGTGGCTTCAGTTTTGGAGTCTATTCAGTTCAAACAAACAAAAAATCAAATAATTCCTCTGTATAATCTTAGTGTAGATTTTGACGACTCCTTCGTGACGAAGAACGGTTTCATAATATTCAATATTCTTTGTTCAATGTTTCAGAGTTAAAATGCGAGTTAGCCGCAGCATACAAGGAGTCGGAGTTGGTGCGGCAACGAAGCCGCTCCTTGGAGGAGGAGCTGGCTGCCGCGAGGGGCTGCTCCGCTGGCCTTGCAGACCAGCTTCATAGGCGAAACGGTGAGCGATGTCCATGCGAGGCTGAAGGAAACCTAAATAAATTAAAAGTATAACGTAGAAGCATGGTAACTAGACCCTGCACAGACTAATATCTAAGCATAAATACTTGTCTGTGGCGGGAATCGAACCCGCAACCCTGTGTTTGGCAGTCCGGCATGGTGACCATTGTGTCAACTGGGTTGTCAAAACCTAATCTTTGGCCAAAAAAACTTGAGAGGTGTCAAGGAACACCCGGATGGAACGAAGTTTCTTTTGATTGATCAGTGAAGGAATTGTAATAAAATCAAAAAGTGTCGTTACAACTTTTGGTCTTAATTTTTTCCGTCTAGCCCCCTTTCGCAACGTGCCATAAGGAACTTCGTTCCAAAAAAAACTAAGCAAATTTGACAGTTTGATTTGATTTGATTTGAGTTTGATTGGACACGGCTCTGAAGCTAAATAGTTTCCTTATATTGCCACAGAGGAATGCGTGCGTGAGCTCCGAGCTGAGTTAGACCAAGCACTAGCGAGACAAAGAGAGCTAGAGTCACGTGTGCTCGCGTTAGAGCGAGACAGGGATAGACTCGAGCAGGAGAAGGCAGCGAGCGAACAGAAAGCGATCGAGGTACGTGAAAAATTCAAATTTGGATATACGTTCGTTAAAAGCTTAGCTGGCGACATGTTGGTCAAAGCTTTTTTTTGTTAGTTTATATTGTCCCGTACGAACGTCAAATTCTATGACTGTCCCAATGCTGGGCAAAGGCCGCATTAACATAAAAGTATGACTGTGTAAAAAACCGGACATTTTGTTTACTATTTGATGTTAAAGCAGCAACAGAAATACATCATCTGTGAAAATTTCAACTAGATAAGGTACATTTATATTTCAATGCGGTCGACTCTGATAACGTCATCGGAAATATAAATGTGCCTTATCTCTATTAATATAAGGTACCTTTTCCCATAGACGGCAAAAATTCGATTCATTCGACTCCGATCAATCTGCGTCCATCTTAAGCGATACCCCACTGGGACGCCATGGCGACGACTATCTCATAGGTTACTACTAGTCAATTCAATTCAATTCAATACATTTATTTCAGATAATTAAAATCCATACAATACACATAAGTCAAGAACAAAATCATCTGAATATAAAATAAAATTTCATCATACGTAAATTGTTAACTTTTAGTAATGTCAAAAATAAACACAAAACACTTTCCAAAATAAATTCAATAAATCAATGAAATGTCAAAACGATAAAATACAAATACAAAAAAAAAGCAAAATACAGTCCAATAATAATAATTCACCAATTACATGTAATGGTTTCTAAGAATTTGAACCGTACAGCAGTGGCTGTCGAACCTCAATGCAAACACGCTCAGGACACTGCTAGCGCTGCCCCGTATCCTGCGCACCAGGGATGCACACCGTTTTCGCATTGTAGTGTAAAAACTGTCTACTTGCAGCTCGGCAAACATCCCCGATGCACTACAGAAACGTGGCAGACTCATCAGAATTCTGAACGCATTATTGTACTGAACTCTGAGTGCATTGAAGGCTCGCTCGCTGATGATGATGGTTCATGAGATACAGGCTGATGTCATCAGCCTGTATCTCATGAACCACCGTGATAGCTAGACAGTTGAAATTACAGATTATGTATTCCTGTTGCCGCTATAACAACAAATAAAAACAGAAAAAAAAATTGTGGAGTTCCCATACCACATGGCACGGACGTCGGAACTCTTCGTGCGCGAATCCAACTCGCATTTGGCCAGTTTTTTTAACAATATTTATCAAAATTCCAGGCAATAGCAACAGCAGAAGAGAACACATCAAAATGGCGGCTCGCACACGAAGCTGCACGATCGCAGGCGGCGGCGAGGGCCGAGCGGATACTTGCCGACTGCGAATGGAAGATGAGAGAGATAGAGAAACGGGCACGTGACGCTGAGAAGGAGAATAGGCAGGTGAGAAAGAGACAGAAACTAAGAGGTTCTCTCTTAAGGCCCTGTGCTAATAAAGCTACCAAAATCGACCTTTGTTTCAAGCAACTCTAAGTAATCAAATACTCTTTTTTTGCTATTTGGATATAATTGGATATTGTAGTTTAATAAACATATTTTTGTTTATTGTGGTCGAAAACATGATATGAACAACATCGTTCGATAAAAAAAAATGTTAGAAAACAGAGAATTATTAGATCGTTTATCGGGTTTTATTCAAAAATAGTTAACGTTTGTTTCTAAAAATGAATCAAATGATAGGGTTTGACCTCTAGGAACTATATTTGTAGATAATAATGCTAAAATGTTTTGCATATCGATCAAATATAACAGTTAGCACGCAGCACGCTACGTCTTTGAGAGCGGGGGCTAAGGTAATGTGAATACTTACACACGGTACTGGAAGAGCGCCTTAATCTCAATTTTCCCAGACCAGGAACT
The DNA here is from genome assembly GCA_951213275.1 of Idaea straminata. NCBI lineage: Eukaryota > Metazoa > Arthropoda > Insecta > Lepidoptera > Geometridae > Idaea > Idaea straminata. The sequence goes on along the minus strand of OX577875.1, from coordinate 5,496,485 downwards.
AGCCACATTTAAGGCTACATCTGTTGCTTCCATCAGGTATTTTCTTCGAAGCACAACACATGTGCCATATCCTGCTGTGGTGGAGCCTATTAAGCGCCCGCCATAATGCCACTGCAGATCAGAGGGGCAGATGTTTTGATCATCATTATATCAGCCCATACACGTCCACTGCTGGACATAGGCCTTAAACGCCACAAACAGCGGTCCTGAGCCGCCTCCATCTACCGACTACCCACGACCGCTACAATGTCGTCGATCCACGGGGAAACTGGTTTCCCAACACTCCGTTTCGCGTTGCATCGCGGTCCCTACTCAAGAACCTTTTAGATGTTTTGGAATGGGACAAAATTCAATGGGATATGGTGTTTTATGCTCCAAAGGTGCTTGGCTACCTTCTTTGGATGACAAGAGTCATAAGATAGGAGTCACGAGTCCGGAGTTAAGAAGTCGGGAATCCGGTAAAACAGAAGGTTGCAGCTTCGATTACCGCCTCATACAAATATTTATATAGGGTCATTGTTAATTATAGAAGAAAGCGATTCAGGCCTATTTCTGTACATCTTAACAATCGCCTTTTGGAAATTCTAACTTATTTCTTGGCCGGTTTTTTCAACTATCAATTAATTTATGATTTGTTTCTAATCTTTCACAGCTAAAAGAATCAGTAGACCAATTAAAATCCAACCCTCCCATCCCAGCGTCGCATCTCGCAGAACTTTCCCAACTACGAGGCTTAGCTTCGGAAAATCAAAGATCTGTGCAGTCTCTGACGCTGCAACTGCAGAAGGTTGAGACGAGAGAAGAAGCGTTGAAACTAGAAGTGCATAGACTGAAGGAGTTGTTGGAGAGAGAGGAGCAGAGAGGGAGGGAGAAAGAAGATATGCATTTAAAGGTAAGGATAATGAAATATAGTTTAGAGAGGAAGATTTGAAACTAGAAGTGCATAGGCTGAAGGAGTTGTTGGAGAGAGAGAAGAAGAGAGAAAGAAGATATGCATTTAAAGGTAAGAATGAACTGTAGTTCAGAGAGGAAACATTGAAACTAGAAGTGCAAAGACTGAAGCAGTTGTTAGAGAGAGACGAGCAGAGAGGGAGGGAGAAAGATGATATGCATTTAAAGGTAAGGATGATAACTGTAGAATGGAGTCGTGAAACTAGAAGTGCATAGACTGAAGGAGTCGTTGGAGAGAGAAAAGCAAAGAGGGAGGGAGAAAAAAGATATGCATTTAAAGGTAAGAATGAACTGTAGTAAGTTGAGACCAGAGAAACATGTTATGTTTACTCAAAAATCAGCTGTTTCTTAGAGTTAGGCGTCATTGAGCCTTGAATTTTATTTGACTATTCAGTTTCAACTATATTAAGCATTAATGGTCTTTATTGCCAAAAACAACTTTTCTTCCAGAATACAAAACCTCAAATTTTAAATTATTTTTGGTTCTAATTTTGATCAAAAGTTTCGAGTTGTGTTCTAAACATAAAACGTGTTATAAAATTCCAGAAAATCACAACTCTCCAATCAAATCACGCTTCAGCCATCGAAGCTCTGAAAGCGGAACACGCATCGACGTCGGCGTCAACTCGCGCAGCTTTAGAGCGGGCTAATGCTGAACGAACACGAGCAGCTTTGGGGCAGTTGAGGGAGGAAATGGATATGCAGGCTAGAAACGCTGACAGGAAGCTTAGAGAAGTTCAAACTAGAGTAAGTTCTAGCAGTAGGTGTGACAGCCCTGAACTCGGGCACTGGCCGAGCCAGTATAGACCGGTTTCTCTCTAGTAGAGTACTTATCATAGAGCGTTGTATGAAACCTTCGTCTCTGGTTGTATTCTTTACTCATGTGGCAGTAGCACGATTCGACGTTCACAGATCCATTTAAGAACGAACTTCGCGAGCTGCTTAATGGATGAAAAGTATTTTCTCAAATTAGGTAGTTCAATATAATATATAGTGCAAAAGGTATGATTAAAAAAATTCAGTGCAGAAAGGATTTTTTTAGTAAGTTGGAGAAATTCAAACTTATATGCTTATTTCGAGCCATTCTGTGGCATATACTGAGGCTAAACTCATTCGGGAACCGTATGATTACTTGGATCCAAGTTTTATTACTAGTTGCGCCCCGCGGTTTCACTCGCGTAAGTTCCAATCCCGTGTGAAAATCGGGATGAAAAATAGCCTATTTTACAAAAGAAAAGTATATAAGTAGGATATGAGTTGTCTAGCACCCATAACACAAGTGTAGTTACTTAGCTTGGGGCTAGATCGCGATGTGTGGAATGTCCTGCAATATTTATTTATTTATTTTAAAGCATCTTAAAAAACAGGCATCAGTCATCAGGCTAGTATCACTCAATAACGCCGACTGGTGCTTTGACGCCATTATCCTTGTTAAAAAAAATTGTAGCTAAAATTCCTGTTTATATTTCACAGTACGATAATATTAAAGAAGAGTTAACGACTAAACAGCGTGAATACGAAGCGGCCATCGCTGAAGCCCGAAGCAAGGCTGACTGGGATATACTGCAGTTACGACATCTACTGGACAAAGCTGACATTGACTACGCGAATAATGTTGACAATTTGAGCACGAAGTACGATGAAGAGAGAGGTGAGATTTTGAAACATTTTAAACTTCCCAAAGGGTAAAAACAGGACCATATTACTAAGACTTTACTGTCTGTCTGTCTGTCACCAGGCTGTCTCATGAACCGTAATAGCTAGAGAGTTGAAATATGGAACAGCTGATTTTCAGGTAAACCTAACCTCAAAATTTTCAAAAAAAGAAATTTCGTTTCCAAAAGTCGTGGAACAAAAGTTGTTTGTTTAGATGCACAGAAGTAGCCCTCAACGGCTTCTTAGTATAATTACCAATAACCCTGTATTTCTGTTGCCGCTATAACAACAAATATTAAAGAAACAGATAAAATAATTCATGGTACGGAACCCTTCGTGCGCGAGTCCAACTCGCACTTGGCTGATTTTTTAATGTTTATTTTTGTAACTAGATCAAAATATTGCACTGGCGATGTAATAGTTAAGGAAGATGAAATTTTAGCTCTTTATAATAATATTTATTAATGTTTTAAATCTACAAGTTGAAGTAATGTATAGCCATTACATATTTTCCAAAACAAAACATTTCTGACCAATTTGTCAAAGCGTGTAAAGCTATTAAAATAAACTTATATTTTTTCTTAACCCTTTCAGACAATCTAATCGAAGAATGGTCAGAGAAATTAAAAGAAGTAGAGGAACAAGCCGCTGCCGAAGTTGATGAAGCGAAGAGACTTCTAGAAGCTACGAGGCTTAAGTTAGTGGCCGAAAGGGTAGAGCAAATCAACAAGCTCAAAGATCAGCATAGGAGAGAAATGGGTAAGATAGCAACATTATACGAATATATTAAATAATTATAATAATGAATCATTTATTTCAGGCTACACAGGCCCATATATATATACCTTATAGACTAACATACATATTTTGTAATAATAATTGAAAGTGTTAAAGAGATAGCTTAGAACTTTGTTAGTACCCATTCCATGACACTACACTTTCGTCTTAGTCTGTTTTTGTGGAATTTGACGGAACACCACGTCCTTCGGCCAGAAGCTTTCATCCATAACGCGGGGCAGATAACAGTTCGGTACTCACACCACAAATGCCTTGAAATTGACATTTCGATGCGACTCCAGCATATGCACCCTCAGTGAACAGCCCAGCTTCCGGCGTACGTACTCGACGATGTACTTCGTCCTGACAGTGTAGTGCATTCGGGAGATGTACACATTAAAGACATAAAGTTTGATGGATGTTTGGATGTTTAAAAGGCTTATTTTTCGGAAGTACCAAGTTGATTTCTTACAGTTACAAAAACTAAATAATCGAGAGATAGTAATGTGGTATGTGTGGTAATAGCTAGAATTCCTTAAAAAATATAAAATCTACTTTATATTCCGATAATCTCAAGGTGTTGGGACTTACGCGAGTGAAACTGCCGGGCACAGTTAGTATTAAGAAACTTAGAGTAAACGAATATACAGTCTACATCTGTATCGTTGTGTCTAGAAACATGAAGTCATTTAAGGGCCTAAAGTGTTTCAAAACAGTCAAAGTCGTCATAGTCCGTCAAGTCAGGGGCTATAGTAAAGCGGTGGCAAGTTTACCATAACCTTAATAGGAGATTTGGAGGCAACGAGAAAACTTCATGTTTGACACTGATTTTTACTTTCACTACACTTGTGCACTTTCACAGAACTAAATTGAATAACATTCCACCAGAATTATACAATTCAACTCGGGTTACAACTAAATTTCATGAAAATAAAACTGCAGCACGACATGTTGTTAACTCGTTCCCGCCAAAACTCACGAAACTGTTGTATCTAGAAATAGAATAATGCCAAAACTTTGAACAAAACTTACTTGTTTGCAAGGAGGTTAGGTTTTTGAAGTTCCTATGTGTAATGTAATGGCGTCAGATGCTGATGATGAAAGTGAAAAATACGTGACTTTAAATGCTTATATCTTTTCTACATCTATAACACGAAATATTATCAATTTCATTGTAATCTAGAAAAACGGAGAATCTCATCATAATTTCTCAGTATATGATGCTTAAGTATTGCCTTGTCATCATTATGCACAGGAGTTTCCTATGTCATAAGTGAACACTGAGACGGGGTTTTGGCAATGCCCACGGGATTAGTATTAAAAACAATTAGTCCATAAATCTGGAGACTGTGCACAAATGAAACCGCTGCATCTAGAAATGTATCTATCTTGTTACAGACGAGCAATGGGAACAGTTTATGACAGACAAAGAGAACTGCCTCGCTAGGATGAAGTTGGAATGTAGGCAAGAAGGTGATGAAGAGAGAATCAAGAGAGAGAAAGAACTACTTGAAGAAATTGCAGGTGAAATGGATAAACCATCATATTTACTAAAACGCAATTGACCCACTCACTCACTGATTAACGACGCATGACTTAAATAACTGGGTCTATACCTAAAAATTTGAATAGGGGTTACTGTGGTATTTTTTTTTTCTATTAATTATGGCTTCGCACGGCTTGTGCATTTAGCCAGTGTTTATTGTGGTATAGTTACTATGAATGATTTTTCAAAATTCCCATAGTATTAAGATTTACTTGGGATAACCCATTGGGCATTTCCTACTTTTTAGATAACAGGTTCAAAATATTTATAATAATGTTGTCAGAAACGCTTGAATCGCTTTCGCTGCCTTTAGAAATGTCATTCACAATGCTAAGACAACCCTATGACCAACTAATGACTCGCTACGTAACTGCCCCCTTAGACAAGACTGCTTTCTATTAGCGATATCGCCAATCGACAGACTTTTTTTAGTATTTGTATTGTATGGAATTAACACAAGCCAACGAAAAGTCACGTAGTCTTGCGTTAGAGAAAAAAAATGGGGGATAAGTTCCATCTTAAGCTAATTTTATACAATGTTTTATGTCAATTTTATACAATGAAATCTATCATTACAGAATCAGAATTATTTATTTGCATTAAATATGGTACATAGTGGTGTTACAAAATAGGATATTGTTTCTTCATATTTAGCCATACAATGGCGTACAAATAGTAGGTAATAATAATTAATCAATTCATAGTCAACATCCGAAATATCAAATAATAAAAAAAACGAATCAAATAAAATTAAATTATGTCAAGATTAAATTATGTCAAAATTAAATAAAAATTGAATGATGTTAAAATTAAATAACTATTTTCATTTGTATGTCTTGCTTAAATATTCATTAATAGTATAAAAGTTCATATGTATTAACCATTCTTTTAGGCGTTTGAAGAAAATAGGGCTATTTTCATCAAGCAGACTTCTTGGCAAATTATTATAAATTGCAGGTGCCATATAGAAACAATTTGTTTTAAAAATAGCTAATTTAGAACTAGGTTATGCAAAAGAAGAGTGATCTCTTACTGATCTCTTACCGGAATTATCAACTTTCACAAATAAATGAGCGTGTTTCCTCACAAATTTTACCATCTCGAAAATGTACATAGATGGTAACGTTAAAATTTTGTTGTTTTTGAATATTGGACTGCAGGACTATCTTCGTCTGATGTTCCATATAGCTCTAATACATTTTTTCTGGGCTATAAAAGCACGCTTAAGATGACACGAATTTCCCCATATAGGTAATCCGTATCTCAAAGCTGAACCAATGTAGCTGTGGTATACTAATAGTGCAGTATTTATAGAGGTGATCGATCTTACACTTCTTAACGCATATACGAATTTGTTTACTCTTTTACAGACGGCTTCCACATGATTTTCCCAGTCCAAATTTTCATTCACAGTTATTCCCAGGAAGCAAATGTTTTGTGTTTGTTCAATTTCTTCATTCCCGTATTTGACACTTATCGATTGGCGACATCGCTAATAGAAAGTGATCTTGTCTAAGGGGGCTGGTCCGACTGTTACAGCCGTAGAAAAGACAGGTTTTGCAAGATAACACAAAACTAATTTACTTGGATCTTATAAATGCTTATTATCAAGTTTCATTCACAGAGTTAAAGTCCCAAGTATATTCGAAATCGAGCGATTTTGACAACTTAGCTGTCAAAGCTGCGGCATGTGGGCGTACCTTAGCTGTCACAGAGCAGGAATTAAGGTTAGTGGTAGTTTTGGTAACATTTTCATTTTTTTATAACCATTTGCCTACATTGATGACCTGCTTGTTGTACGCATAACATTCGGCTTGACAGTCAGTATTTTTGTCATAGACATCACACAGCGCCATTTAGCTCCGAGCTAAGCTAGGCTTGTAATATGGTAGCTAGACAAAAATAAATTGTTTATTTTTTCGTTTATTTGGTTATTATTCGAAAGTACTGACTGCTCCCCATTTTTCACATCCAAATAAAATTGGTAGCGAAAATTTTGATCCAATAATTCCTCTTTTTTTAAACTAATTTTTACGAATTTAACTGAAAATATTGTCTTTTGGACAAAACTTTGGCTACCACTGCATGTTCCATGTAAATATCACATACTAATTTACACTTTCATTATAAACATAGCTCCATAGAAAATCGCACCATTTTTTCGGCTTAAAACGTCCAAAGGGCAGTATTTTAGTAAAAAACTCATATGACAGAGAGAAAAAATTCCAAAACAGCTTGAAATCTGTAGCAAAATTTAAAACATTCGATAGTGATAGATAATTCGAAAGTAAGAAAACTTGATTTATTTTTTATTTTTAATGTTAATAAAATCACGTAAAATTTTGCATATTCATGTCACGGTAAAATAGGGAATTAAATCCGACTGCACTTTTCATTTAGTTTTTTCTTTCAGTTATAGTTTATAAAACACATAGACTATGCATGTGGCACCTGTGCTACCAAATATGTGGCTAAATATTACAAAATCCAAAAGCTTTCTTTAATTTCCCGGGTTTCGGCACCAAATAAACTAAGTCAAAAGCATTCATGGAATCCAGCTGATTCCTTACCATGACTTTCATCGCAATCGATTTAATGGTAAATCGATTTAATGAAAGACTTGAAGTCTTTCAACAACGAACATACGGACAGACACATTTTAATGTTATCAGGATATCTTTGTAGCTATAAAAAGTTTTCCAAACTACCCACAGTTGCGGTTTGGGAGTATTACTGACGATCAGCGCCTGCTTCATCACTGGCTCTATACGGCTCACTCTCGCTGCGTTTCTCATTACGCTAGCTCTCTTTATATATACCAGACAACCAATCACTAATAAGAAATAACATAAAGCAACCTAACCATTAAATAGACAACCTAAAGAAAATTTTAAAATTCCACAATTTTCACACAACTTGCGGGATTTATCATGTAAATTATATGTAAACTGTTTGAAAGCATTGACGCAGCGACGCTTTCAAAATGTTAATAAAACGAAAAATACATTTAAAAATGTAATAAAACCAAGTAATTTAACCTTTACCCAACATAATAACCATAATAACCTAATTATTTGATAATTAAATAATTCAATCTTGTCAAGCAGCCCATGTATTTATATATTGTACAAATGTAGTCTTCTAGGAAAGCGTGTTACATCTAAGACCGCATCATCACCTACCATCAGGCTGGTGTTATGGTGGTCAAACGCTGATCTATTTGTAAAAAAAAAACTGTATAGAAGACAAGCTATTTTACATACAAATTAACTGCAATGCAACCTAACCTTTTCGCTTGAGAAATGATGGGTAACTAACGATTAAGGTAAAATGCTCAAATTTTTTGCCACTCTACATAAAAATTTGCATAAATTTGTCAATTGGGTATAAATAATGATACTTAACTTATATTATAGCGTTTATACTTCTCAGGTGCTCAAAGAACACTAAAGTGTTCTGTACCTGGTTTTTAATTTTAGTTAAATTTTTATTTGACTGGCTTTTTGTATCGTTTTACCCTAATTTACCTTCTACTAGACACACAACTAGTTTTTAAATACACCATGCTCTGTGAGCTTTATTAAAATGCTGCCATTTTGGACTGTGACATTCAGAAGCGATAGGTTTAGACAAATCTTCAATTTTATTCAAGATTAAGTATTTTTTTTATACATGTAACTTATTGCAACTGTTTTTAATGACAACCTCTTGTTTGTTATTGGCACCCTTTAAAAAAACATCTGTATAATTTCTTTATTAAATAATATTAATTTTATTAAATTAATGTTTATACTTATTATGCAACTTTATATCTTTGCAAAAGAAAACCTCAAAATTTTACCAATTTTACCAAATATAGGTAACTAGCTGCGCCTCGCGGTTTCACCCGCGTAAGTCCCGATCCCGTGAGAATATCGGGGTAAAAATAGCCTATATGTTAATCCAGCTCTTCAGCTATCTACATACCGAATTTCACCGCAATCGGTCCAGTGGTTTTAGCGTGAAGGAGTAACAAACATACACACACACAAACTATCTCATTTATAATTTTAGTAGAATATAGGTCTATAGTGCTAGACAAAAAACTCAAAGAAATATGCATCTTCAATCATAGTATACTTGGTTAAATATCTATGTTCCGAGACGATTTAGAGGTTTGGTGTGAAAGCATTATTTGTTCATCGTTATGCTGTGTATCGATTGGAAAAACTCTATGCTAAGCTGCCATAGTAAGTGGCAGAACCCCTTAGGAGATGCGTTTATAAACGTAGAATCAAAAATCTTTGTGAATTTTTTTTTGGAACGACGTTCCTTATCGCGCGTTGCGAAAAGGCGCTAGACGGAAAAAAATATGACCAAAAGTTGCAACGACATTTTTTGCTATAGTTGTAAGCCGTGCGGCGTGCGCGTGTTTCTCTGTCTGTCTCTCTATCTCTCTCATAGAAAGCACGCCAGTTTACTAAAATTGAGCCTACTGATTAAGATTATATTACATTATTTTTGTTAATAATATAAAAATATTATTACTATAACTTAAAAAAAGTTAAATTTTATTACAATTCTTTCACTAATTAATTAAAAGCAACTTCGTTCCCTTGACACTTCTCAAGTTTTTTTATTTATAATTAAAATATCAAATAAACAAATTATTGGCACTGGCAACTTTAGTGGCAACATTGTTTATGTTTGAACACGCCCTACGTCAGTGCGTAGGATTTACCTACGTATTTGGCAAACGAATAGAACGTTCAATAGGTTAATTAAAACATGACTGTGTAGCTTATTTTTTATAATGATTCACCATATATTTGCGACATGATTAATTTGGGATTAATTCATGTGTTTTTGCGATGTTTTATACTACATCGTATTTAGATACGATGAAGTCTATTAAGGTGACTAAATACCTACTTTATTATTTATATTGGAGCGGTGTTGGCTTAGTGGCAGAAACCTCGACATTCATTCTGAAGGTCGTGGGTTCGAATCCCGGCAGGCCGTGCACCAATGGAATTTTATTAAAAAAAAAATATGTGCGCTAATTGACATTGCTCTTACGGTGAAGGAAAACATCGTGATGAAACCAGCGGCTTAGTTGGCTCCAGAAGTATTGACAAGTTCTCTCCTCTGGAAATGGTCGACTAAGCTGAGAGGGTAGTAGGTGCTGGGCAAGCCTACTCCATCCTCACGCAAACAGGACTCAATAAAAAAGGGTCTAATTGCGGAAAACAGCCCGCTCAAGTACAAGTACAAGTCAATAACACCTATATCAATAAATCTCTGAAAAAGCAAGTTTTAAACCTCGCATCGAGCTCTGAGAAAGGCTCTTACTCCTTCGTCATTGACCTTGAGATTTTATTTGTTTATTGAGTTTGGACGATATTTCTTTGAAATGTTAGAATTTTCAAACCTTTAATACAAAAGTAGTTCACTAAAACTTAGCCATTTTTTTTTTCAATGAAAGAATCTAAAACTAGCCATTTATAAATAAACAAATAAATAAATATTGCAGGACATTCCACACATCGCCATCTAGCACCAAGCTAAGTAACTACACTTGTGTTATGGGTGCTAGACAACTCATATACTATACTTTTGTAAATATATACTTATATTATAATACATAGAAACAACCAGACCACAGATAAATATCTAGGCATAAATACTTGCCTGAGGCGGGTATCGAACCCGCAACCCTTTGGCAGTCCGGCATGGTGACCATTGTGCCAACTGGGTCGTCATTTCTGATAAATGAAGCAACCCAAACCTCGGGTTTCCCCAGGCCAAAAAAATAGGTTGGAAGTCTAGAATTACCAATGAATAACCCTCTTTTGTATATTAAGGGTGCCAATAACTGCCAATCCTAAAAAAAAAGCGAACCTTAAATTGAAGTTTTGTGTCATAAAACACTAGGCTTAGATTAAAAAAAAAACATTTTTGCTCAACATTTTGTAAAATTAGTTGTTATATTCAATATTAGCCTTTTTTTCATCATTTTTTTCACTTTTATACGTTTTGTACAATATTTATTTTCTTTTATAAGTAAAGGAATGTTCGAATTCAATAAAACAAGCTTTTTTATGAGAAACGTAGTCTTATTATTACGAATTAGTTTTTAAAATAATAGATTTTTATACTTTTTACACTTTTTTTTACATTTATAAGTTAAGAATTAGCCGTTCGATAACTTAATTTTAAAAAAAAACAGTTTTTTTTAAGCTTGTCCTGTTTCCCGCTAATTTCCCAAAGGCAAAGGAAACTAGCAAAAACTAAACGTTTGACCCCTTTTTTTCTCGTCGACTTCAAAACATACACATTCGGCTATAAATAGGGTAAAAACACCATTTCGTGCTAGGGATTGGTCACTATGATTTTACTAAAAAAAAATGCTGGATTAAGTAGATTTTGACTAAAAAATTGTTTGTTTTTTAAGTACGTTGCAATAAGAAATTAATTATATAGCAAAATATTACCTATTTTAATTGACGTTTGTGCTCACGCGTACATAACTGCTAATGCTACTTCAATACGTCTCAAATGATGACGTACTGGAATAGGATTGCTAATTAATTTTGATATAAGTAAATTGAGAAATTCTAATTAATTTTGACTAGCAAAGATTCGTATGATAAACCTCAGTAAGTATTAGTACATTTCAAGACGATTCACTGGGATCGCATGTGAATAATAAAATTCCAACTGAATAAAAGATAAAACTTGACTTTGATATAATTTTATTTATATTGTTTATAACTGTGCAGAAATCTCGGTAGAGTCGTACGTAACGAAATTTATACTTACTGAAAAAAAAAAATTGTAGAATATATTGCCAATATTTGTTGCGAAAATAAAAAAAAAATTAGAACACAACCAGCACTACCTAGCTCCAAGCTAAAAAATTATACTTGTGTTAAGGGTGGTAAATAACGGATAGAATACATAAGGGGGCGTCCATAAATTACGTGAGGTGTTTTTTTTAATTTTCTGTCGCCTCCCCCCCTGGTGAGATGTCACGAGATTTTATTCAACCCCCTTCCCCCATCCCCCAATCTCACGTGAGATTTTTCAAAGTGTGGGCGACTAGTAAAACTAATAATCAATATTGCTGAGAGTTATACTTAAGTGTAATAAAAATTTAACAATAGAATACTTAAATAGTGACTACTGTGATTTAAAAAAAAATATCTACTCTAATTCAGTCCATGGAGAATCATGCGCGGTGTCAAGAGAGACTATTGGAACCAAAATGTCCATTTGATTTTCAGTAAAATCATCTGCTCCTTCAACTTGGTTCTGATCTAGCCACTCAAAGCCGGAAAAATCAAACAGAAAAAAAATTGCGTGATATTTGCCGAGACCCCCCCTCTCTCCAAAGTAAGATTAGATGAGATTTGACTCGACCCCCCCTTAAACATCTCACGTAATTTATGGACGCCCCATAAGTACTTACTTTATTCAAATAGTGTCGTTTACAAAAAATGAATTTATTAGGGACGTATTGAATAAGCATTTCTATCCCGTCATGTATGCAGCCACCTTCACGTACGAAAATCATAGTGACCAAATGCACACACTACCAAAATTTCCAAATTATAATTTTGAAGTCGAATCTAATGACACCCTTCCAACTAACATAGAGAAGCGCTGGCTAGAGAGAAAGAGTTGCGAGAGAAGCGATCGGAGGACTCGACAAAACTGAAACAGGTGGAGAAGGCTTCGAAGGAACAGATCGAGCATCTGACGAGGAAGTGTGCGTGTTTGAGGAAGCTGTGAGTATTGAACCCTCTTATTCCAAAACGAGGTTACAGAACGAGGTTTTGACGATACGTATATTTTGGCGAAATACTTCTTTGGCCAAACGTGCACTTTGACCAAACACACCCTTGACCAACGTGTTCTTACCATTGTCTACTTATTGTCAACTTATACCAAGTTGTCAAGTTTCATAGGTTTAGTAGTTTTTGTGTAAGGTAACACAAATTAAGTTGCCAGATTTATGGTTTAAGACATTTATTTTCCCAAAAAAGAATTTACAATTCACTTACATTGAGAAATAATTTAATTAAAGTTAATATAAATACTAGGCATGAAAAATAAAAATATTACTACTTGTGGGTATATTGTAAAAAAGTAGACGAGTCGATCGAACTATGACTTACAATGATATAGAGAGACAAGTGCGACTAGATGTGACTTTAGCTTTATACCTGCGCGTTTTTTTTCGAGACGTAGTTTTTAACTAATTTTTTATAAGTTAATATAGATTTTGATTCTTTTATGTCTTTAGGTAATTTATTATATAAATTTGCACCCTCGTATTGTATTGATTTTTTAGCATAGTTAGTTTTGACCCGAACACACATACATATTACATACATACATACACTGCAAATTAATTAAAGCTTTTAAAAATAATAATAATAGTAGAGAATTATAAAATAAAACACTTCCAGCCTTATTCCAAAACGTTGTTTAAGAATAGTCCGAGATGTGGAATTAAACCATAGATTTAGACACAGATTTACTCGCAAACTATAGTCTAAACATTATCCCTATATAATCTTTATCGATAGAGTTTAGACTATAGTACCCTATATAAACTATAGGGATAGTGTTTAGACTATAGTACCCTATATAAACTATAGGGATAGAGTTTAGACTATAGTTCCCTATATAAAATATAGGGATAGTATTTAGACTATAGTTCCCTATATAAACTATAGGGATAGTGTTTAAACTATAGTTCCCTATATAGGGATAGTATTTAGACTATAGTTCCCTATATAAACTATAGGGATAGTGTTTAAACTATAGTTCCCTATATAATATATAGGGATAGTGTTTAGACTATAGTTCCCTATATAAAATATAGGGATAGTGTTTAGACTATAGTTCCCTATATAATCTATAGGGATAGTGTTTAAACTATAGTTCCCTATATAAAATATAGGGATAGTGTTTAGACTATAGTTCCCTATATAAAATATAGGGATAGTGTTTAGACTATAGTTCCCTATATAAAATATAGGGATAGTGTTTAGACTATAGTTCACGAGTAATTATGTGTCTAAATCTAAAATTTAAATCCATTTCTCGGACTATCCTTAAACCTCGTTTTGGAATACGGCTGGAGTGTTTTATGTTCTAATTCTCTACTATTATTATTATTTTTTGTTACCTATTTACACAAAAACTACTAAACCTATGAAACTTGTCAACTTGGCATAAGTTGACAATAAGCAGACAACAGAAAGAACACGTTGGTCAAGGGTGTGTTTGGTCAAAGTGCACGTTTGGCCAAATAAGTATTTCGTCAAAATATACGTATCGTCAAAACCTCATTCTGTCATGGGTTTAAATTGGTCAACCCACACGTTTAGCCAAAGGAATGTCTAAATATTTCTTCTAGAAAGGTTGCTTGGAATAGATCACTTTGAGCAATAAGGCTGTCTTTTGTAGAATTTAGACTTAAGCTTTGTTTTTCTTACATTTAATTTGAAAAAGGTGTTTACAATAAAGAATTAATCTATCTATCTACTTCATGAAAACTCTTTTAAAAGTCACAATTTTTCTTAGTCTATCTACTTATTTTTAATGCAAAACCATAACTGCTAAAGAGGGACCTCTAAAATACTTCCTTTCAAACAGCTTCGACGACATTCGAGCTCGATTAATGGCGCGAGAGAAGACAGCGGAGCAGGAGGCGCGAGCGCGGGACAAGGAGCTCCATCAGCTGAGGGGCGAGGTCGCCAGGTTGACCAAAATACTTGTAGAACAGAGGTATGTATAAGCTAAGCGACGCTCGCTAATCGTTTACGGTCGTGCGGGTTAAACAACGCCTGACGCGGTCATTACTTCGATGTACCAATTAGTAGTGTGGCAAAAATGTGTTTTCGTGAGCCCCTCCGTGCTTCGGAAGGCATGTTAAGCCGTTGGTCCCGGTTGCTACCTCTCCCCCTACCTGCTAACATATTTCATATTGTATCGTTACCATAATCATTAGCCAATATTTCATTAGAGTTTACCGGTTTGGCTAAATGAAATTAGCCAAAGTCGCGCACAAAGCCGCAAATACAACAAATGTTGTGGTATCAGCAACAGAATACATTTTTGGAGTTTTAGAGTTAACAACATGTCGTGCTGCAGTTTTATTTTCATGAAACTTAGTTGTAACCCGAGTTGAATTGTATAATTCTGGTGGAATGTTAATCAATTTAGTTCTGTGAAAGTGCACAGGTGTAGTGAAAGTAAAAATTAGTGTCAAACATGAAGTTTTCTCGTTGCCTCCAAATCTCCAATTAAGGTTATGGTAAACTTGCCACCGCTTTCCTATAGCCCCTGACTTGACGGACTATGACGACTTTGACTGTTTTGAAACACTTTAGACCCGATTTATGAAAAATCGGGTCATAATTTGATGCAAAATATAACTTGACACTGGCTAAATGCACAAGCCGTGCGAAGCCGAAATTAAATTAAAAAAAAAAAAACAGAATACATTGTGTGAAAATTTCAACTGTCTAGCTATCACGGTTCATGAGATACAGCCTGGTGACAGACAGACGGACAGTACAGTCGTAATTGGGTCCCGTTTTTACCCTTTGGGTATGGAAACCACTGGATAAAAATTTAAAGATGTATTTAACCAGTAAAAATCGATTTTGTATTAATATTCAATTATATTTTTGACCCCGGAATCAAAAATAGAGGTGTTATAAGTTAGACATAGTTTCCGAATGAATGAACCCTATGATTTACTTTTTTTGTTTGAAAGGTGACTAAATTAAGAGGAAAGGGTACCGGCGCTCTCTCCACACAAACGTAGTCGACTGTTTCCTCCCTGGACAATGACACTAGAGCAAATATTTTTGTTGCATACAACTTATAACTGCCATGACCATGCCCCCATGTTTTTTTTAAATCTTAATTTCTATGATAATTAGAAAATGAAACAAACAAGACATAGGGGGCATAGTCATGGCAGTTATAGGTTTTATGCCACAAAAATATTTGCTCTAGTGTCATTATCCAGGTAGGAAACAGTCGACTACGTTTGTATGGAGAGAGAGCCGCGCCGCGCCGGTACCCTTTCACCTTACAAGTATTCTTATTTAAGTTTGATTGAAATCGATTCGGCCGTTTAAAAGTTACAGAGGAATGAAAGTCGGGATGAACAAATGAATGAAGCAAATATGCCTGAACAAACCAAAAATATTCAATCTTTTGAATAATAAATGTTCAATCAAAAAAATTTAAAATCAAAGAATGGATATTTATTCTCTATACGAATCTATCTACACTAATGTAATATATAAAGAGAAAAGATTTTTTGTTTGTAACGAATAGAATCCGAAACAACTGGAGCCCTATTTTTGAATCGCTCGTCCTGCATCAAGCGCTCTATTTCTACAGATTTTCGTTCGACATTGGATATTCGCTATTTTTGAATCGCTCGATCGTAACGAATAGTCTCTACCACTCGTCGCCGACAGGCGAGTGATAGCATAAACGTCAAACAATATTAGTAAAGCATTCGGAAACGTTCTTTAAAAAATATTTATATCTCCTGGGATTATTTCGGATGTTTGTCGGTAATGGCAAATCCGCTCTCAGTCAGCTTCGCTACCTACATCTACACTGACCTGACACATCTCCATTTACATCCATTTTACATCTCACTTGTCCCGAGAAATTATAAAATGTAAATTTCTAATTGTTAAATCGGTGTCCCGCGATACAGTCTCTGCCTCGTGCGGGAACCCAAGGGCATTTTAATATTTTTAAGCTTTTCTTGAATAAATATATTATTATAATTACCGGTTTTCGATTTTCTGCGTTAACGAATAAAAAATGACATTTCAAATTTAGACGACGAACAGTTGAAAAATTAAGAAAATTGGTGTCATGCGATTTGGAAGTCAAGCATGACTTGTAGCGTATACGACGAAGCTATATCACACGAGCGATTCAATAATAGAGCCCCTGGGCCGATTTAGATGAAACGTGGTATGAGGATACATTAATACCTAAATTGACCGTAACAAAGGTTACTTTTTATCCCGATATTCCCACGAAACCGGGACTTGTGGTAAAACAGCGGGGCGCAGAAAGTCTCATATAGAATTAATTTAATAAGTAAAATTTCCAAAATGTTACAAATAAAATAAATATTGCAGGACATTCCACACATCGCCATCTAGCCCCAAGCTAAGTAACTAGACTTGTGTTAGGGGTGCTAGCCTATTTATATACTTTTTCTGTCGTAAATAAATACTTTTAATACATAGAAACAACCAGACCACAGAGAAATATCTAAACACTAGCAGCGCTCCGCAGTTTCACCCGCGTAACTCCCGATCCCGTGGGAATATCAGGATAAAAAGTAGCCTATACCCTCCTCGATAAATGGACTAACCAACACAAAAATTTTCAATTCGAACCAGTAGTTCCTGAGCGCGTTCAAACAAACAAACTCTTCAGCTTTATAATATTAAGTATAGATAAATACTTGTCTAAGACGGGAATCGAACCCGCAACCCTGTGTTTGGCAGTCCGGCATGGTGACCATTGTGCCAACAAATAATGCGAAACTAGTCATTTCCCATTGTCCTTTAATTTCCAGTTCACCGAAGTTAGGCGCGCGTACGAGAGCTGATGGATGCGAGATGCAAGTTGATTTGGAGACGCGACGCAAGGGTATGTGAGGCTGCGGAGGTGAGCACTGTGTATGCTTTGATTGTCCTTCTTAGATAATACTTTAATAACTATTTATAAAGTTAAGTTAATAAGGCCTCAAAAAAAATTGGGTTAACTCACAAGTTTCAGGGAATATATTTGCCTATATCTTTTTATTGTGTTGATTTAGGATCTCGATTTTTATACACCTAATAGCGACATAGAACCACACAAAGATAATGTAAACATTAGATTTTTTTTTAAATACTTAAATGGTTTTATTTCGAGTTTTATCTATGTAAGACTCGGAGGGGTACAAAAGGTCCACTATTGAACTTATTTCACAAAAAAATGCAGAATCGTAGACCTGATTGTTTGGCTGTTATTGCGAAGTTCAGGTTGAAATCTGATTTAAACTAAAATTTCAATAAAGTCCAAATAACATTGAACCACAAATTATTGCGGAACATACAGGGGGTTAAATCGATAGGTACTGAGGTCCCCCACCCCCCAGCAACCGATGATCCATCCTTGTCACACCGTGTACTTGGTGCCAATTGCGATGCGTTGCGTAGTGAGACTTAGCGTAGCGCTCTCGGTACATGGACCTAATGACTTAATTTGATTCTATAGGCCTAAGTCAAATAATTCCGGAGTACATCGCTGGCCGCTCGCTATGAATTATGTCGAAAAAAAGCAAAAAAAAAGACTGACCCAATTATGTGTTATACATATTTAGATAGACCTAATTAAGACCTAAAAAACTGTAAAATTTGTTTTCTAATATTACATGATCACTCGCCAAGTGCAGACACACCGCTAGAAGGACTTATAGCAATTTGTTACAAGAAAGAAAGATGCCTAGTCTATGGCCAGTATAAATTAACGAAGCGGGGGTATCCCCCACTATCCCCAAATGATATCCCCTAAATTGGGCATGTTGGGAATTTGGCGTTGCATAGCTTAATGGGATTTTTCCCAAAGTACTATGTCTTAACTACCTACTTAAAATGCTTTTCCCCAAATATTGGGAAATGTCGTGGCATTCTTTCAAACTATAATCCTCAAAATATTTCTCTCTTTGGACCAACTGATCACCAAATTTCATCACCAATTATACACTAGTTCTAAAAACTTCGAATTAGAAGTGGTTCAAGTCAAAAATTATCCCTGACGTTCTGGCCAAAGTACCTTGTGAGGCCTTTTTGTATTCTAATTCTACAAAATATAATAAAATTACATTAAAAATGGCCTTTTTGTATTCTAATTCTACAAAATATAATAAAATTACATTAAAAATGGCCTTTTGGTATTCTAATTCTACAAAATATAATAAAATTACATTAAAAATGGCCTTTTTGTATTCTAATTCTACAAAATATAATAAAATTACATTAAAAATGGCCTTTTTGTATTCTAATTCTACAAAATATAATAAAATTACATTAAAAATGGCCTTTTTGTATTCTAATTCCACAAAATATAATAAAATTACATTAAAAATGGCCTTTTGGTATTCTAATTCTACAAAATATAATAAAATTACATTAAAAATGGCCTTTTGGTATTCTAATTCTACAAAATATAATAAAATTACATTAAAAATGGCCTTTTGGTATTCTAATTCTACAAAATATAATAAAATTACATTAAAAATGGCCTTTTGGTATTCTAATTCTACAAAATATAATAAAATTACATTAAAAATGGCCTTTTGGTATTCTAATTCTACAAAATATAATAAAATTACATTAAAAATGGCCTTTTGGTATTCTAATTCTACAAAATATAATAAAATTACATTAAAAATGGCCTTTTGGTATTCTAATTCTACAAAATATAATAAAATTACATTAAAAATGGCCTTTTTGTATTCTAATTCTACAAAATATAATAAAATTACATTAAAAATGGCCTTTTGGTATTCTAATTCTACAAAATATAATAAAATTACATTAAAAATGGCCTTTTTGTATTCTAATTCTACAAAATATAATAAAATTACATTAAAAATGGCCTTTTTGTATTCTAATTCTACAAAATATAATAAAATTACATTAAAAATGGCCTTTTGGTATTCTAATTCTACAAAATATAATTAAAAATTAAGGAAAAACCTATTTATGTTTATGTATTTATTTATTTTTTTAGTAAATACCAATACTTATTCAGGACAGGTATTAAAACTCAAAACTTTTATCAAAAAAGCATGTGGTCTGTTTTTTGTTTTACGTTGAACAAGGTTGTTTCGAAATAGCACATTGCGATACAAGTGTGGTAAATCAATCATTGCTTATGGGTGGTTTGTGACGCGCGAACGGAACGCGAGCGCGTTAGAAAACGAGATGCAAAGATCAATTCCACACGCGTATCGTACGACGTTTTTTATCACAGTTGCGAATAAAAGCAAATACTTGTTAGAATAGTAAAAAGTTAACAAAACAATTGTGCACTACAAGCGGTTGAATAAGATCCACTTTATGAGCAACTGGGATAAAATAGTACATTGCGATACAAGTGTGGTAAATCGATCATTGCATAGAGGCAGTTTGTGACGCGCGAACGGAACGCGAGCGCGTTTAAAAAAGCCGAGATGGAGAGTTTAAAGTTTCATCAAAATCGGTATAGTTATTTCTGCTTTTTAAAACAAAAAATCTTTCTTTTTGTATGGCTATATTATTAGATTATTGCCTTGTTCAGCGTATTTGTTGCGTAAAATGTTGTAAATACTATTATTTTCTTTCTAAAACGCTTAAATATACTGTCGCGAGAATAATTTTCAATTTTTCTAAATTTCTTCTATTATTTCTCTTGTAAATAGATTTATCGCTTCCACTGTTAGTTTTTATTTGTAGCACAGTTTAATTTCTATTAAAATGTTCTTATGATCTTTGAGATTATGAAGCTGGTACAATCAGGCATCAAAATTGCAGACCCACCATAGAGTTTCAAAACTGCTGAAAACTTTCATTTTAATAAGCCGAATGAAATGATAAGTTTGCTCAATTTAATATTCTTACACAGCTTGTAGCATTTAATATTTATACATATTTTTACCTAATTATTGTTTCTAGTAAGTATTTTGCAAGTCAATTATTTTAATTTATTTTATAAGTTAATAAAAGTTCTTTTTCGCCCGAGATACAGGATTACCTAGTTCAGGCATATGTGGTATTTTTGTTCTCTTGCTTAGTTTATTATGTAAAATGAGTTTTAATAAATATATTTATTTATTGATTTCAACTCAAGCAAGATTCTAAGGTCCTGTTTGACTTAAAGTGTAAAGTCTTTGAACCCATGTATACAAACATTATTAAAACTAAAACATTCCTATAATATTATAGTAATTTAAAAACTCTACGGTGGGTTTGCAATTTTGTTGGGTACTTAATAAAACCCACAACATAACCATCCCTTTTAGCTTCGCTGTCGGGTAGTATAATTTTTATTTTAACAAAATGACCTAGGTACCACTATCGTATATTTTTTCTACTGACCTGCAGTTTTATCTGCGTAAATCCCAGCTATCTTCAATACTCAGATACTCTAATTATCTACAAACCAAGTTTTAATGCAATTCATTGAGTACCTAGATTTTATAGAGGTAACAAACATACACGCAGACTTTCACATTTTTAATATAAAATAGGATCTATTGACTACAATGTTGCATGCTACGTTGTCAGATTATTACTTATAAATCTAATTAAAATAAATATGTATTTTTCAATAATATATTCAATTTTTAAAGGTTACCGCACGCCAGATTTGGTTCGTAAACGAACATGTCCTCTTCCGGAACTGCCTAATCAAAATGGCGGTCAAAATGGCCGCCGCCGAGCGAACAGTGTCGATCTACCCGCAGTCCAAGTTCCTGCCAGAATAAAACAAATCGAGGGGAAGAAAGATACATAGGTATTTTTGATGATTTAATGCATTTTTAGAAATAATATTTGGTTATTATTTTGTTATTTATGTAATGAATTAGTATTGTAGTATTATTTATGTACCAGTCGGACAGAATTACAGACTCAGCGTAGAGTTCTAAAATTATATTATTTAGAATGTTTTCATTTTTATTTATGTTTATCCAATAAATTCATGAATTTAAACTTTAAACTTCAACTGGACCTTAGAATCTTTAGTTGAAATTATCCTAATAATACCATTTCTTGAGCTACGTGCATTGAGTCTGCACTTTTGTTACCTGATTGTAGTTATTTTCCGTAAATTGTAGGTACTTCTAGTATATTTATTTATTTCGTGGTAATTATTAATTAATACCAATATTTTCATAGTGTATAGATTTTTTATTTTTGTACTAAATCATCAAAAATACTTTTAAATATTAATAAGCTATTTGGTAAATATCAAGTCAGTGCTTGCTTTATACTTTTTAAAATTCATTTTATTGAAGTAAAGAGTGTTTAAAAGTAGGCTTTTATTTTAATAGGTAAGTATATAAAACAAACATCGTTCGTTGCCAAAAAAAAACATACAATGCTATGAGATGAATGTATGAAAATGATGTAATCTTATTTAAGTACATTTAAAGTTGTATTTACTCGTTATTATATTGTAAATATTGTTCTTTTTATAATAAAATGTGTGAATTATAAATTAAGTATTATTTTAATCGTACCTATCGACCAAGGTTTCCTAAAAGTTTTTTCAGTCTACCACTTGGGTCTGGCAAGATATGGATTTGGGGATTTGGTCTTGCAATTAATTTTCTAGACTTTGCCGAAGTATGGTCGGTGCATTTACCCTAACAACCTACTAATTATTAAAGAAATAGCACCACAGGTAGCATGAACAAAACGCTACTCTGGATCAATGACATTGACAGTTAATCCGGTGCTGCTAGAAAACTACATTTAGTTCCATTTTTAAATCTCCTTTTTAGCCACAAACTTTTAGATTATTTTTGTTATCACCGTAGACAGAGAATGTTATCACCAAAAAACCTCTGTCCAATAAACTATAATAAACTTTACCAAAAAAAAAACACTTCACTGAAAAAGTAATTTTAAAACCTTTTTTTAGTTTCATTGACAATTGCGCGGTTTGTATCAGAGAAAGTGTAACTATTATTTTTTAAGTTCTGGCAACAAGAAAACCTAACCTCGAAAAGAAATCATAACATCGGAAAATTTATCCAGAATTTTCGAATTTCACTAGGAAATTGCTTAGAAATGTCGGCTAGAAACTTATTTCTACCGCCAGCCTTCGTTAGAGCGCCTCTACAGAACGGCGTGGGACGCTACGTGTGTCAATTGCAACGGATAGTGTTTAAGTTTTGCAAGAGTCACGGGGCCAGCCGTGGTCTTCGGTATGTTGCGAAATCCTAACCCTACTGCCCTATAAATGAACTCATACCACCACCTTTAGGACTTTTTCGTTAGAAGTGAATTTGGTTCATGTTCAACAAAAAATCCACATCTCTAGTGCCTCCAGTCACCTACAATTTCCTTTCTTGAGTATCCAGATCTCAGGTATATTTCTGGACCATAACATCTAGTCCCTTTGTCTGAGAGGAATTTATTCCGATTTACCAACTCTGAGACTTCTGTGGCACATCTGGCGAACACTTGCTTGCCACACAGAAAGTTGCGGCTTAAATTTCTGCCTCAAACAAGTATTTATGCTATGGATATTTGTTCTGGTCTGGGTGTCTGTATGTAAAACTATATATTATACTAGCAGCGCTCCTAGATTCACCTGCGTAACTCCAGATCCCATGGGAATATCGGGATAAAAAGCTAATAGATTTTTCTTAAGAAAAAGTTATGTGCGCTATTAACATTGCTCTTACAGTGAAGGAAAACATCGTGATGAAACCCACGGCTTAGTTGGCTCCAGAAGTATTGACAAGTTCTCTCCTCTGGACATAGTCGATTAAGCTGAGAGGGTAATGGGTGCTAGGCAACCTTACTCCTTCCTCATGCAAAAAGGACCCAATTAAAAAGGGTCTAATTGCAGTAAAACCCATTATACAAGTACAAGTACAAAGCCTATGAATTAATATATCCTCATACTAAGATTCATCAAAATCGATCCAGTAGTTTCGGAGCCTATTCGTTATAACCAACAAAAAAATCTTTCTTCTTTATAATATTAATGTAGATAAAAAAAAGGCGTGTTAGTTACACAATTAATAACTCGAGAATGGCTGAACTGATTTGGCTGAAAATTGGTGGGGAGGTAGCTTAGTTAAGTATATATTTATATTTACAAAAAAAAGACTTATTATGTATATATTTATATTTACAAAAAAAAGACTTATTATGTATATTATCCGCCATCTAGCACCCATAACACAAGCTTAGTTGCTTAGCTTCGGGCTAGGATGTGATGATGGAACTAGGAGGGGCTATTCACACTGAAAGTACGCTGTTTACTAATATATTATTGAGTAAATACGGGGGTTTTTATACTAATTAAACTAAGTACATATCACGTCACATGACCTTCTAATCCAGTGTTGATTTCTGTGTAACCTTGGCCTTGGCACATCTTCATATCGGTGCAGGTGCGATGCAGTATCAAATTACTATGTTTATATTATAGTTTTGTCTATAACGTTTACCACTGGTTTCACTTGCCTATATTCTTACACCACAAAGTTGTGCCATGTAAACTGTTGTACAATATTTATCCACAACTTGTTTATGTATGTTTTCAGTGACTTCATAGAACAGGACCTGGTACAGTTTGCTCAGGAGAACCCCGGAGTGGTGGTCTACTTGAAGCCTAGGAGACATAGGGGTCCGGTTGTCGTCGGAGAATATTGTAAGTCTACATCAGACTAGGCTTCACCTTTTAAAAGTTATATTTATTTCCTACAAACACGATACATAATTAATAAATATTACGGCAAGCGCAGTACTAGACAACAGATACTACTTATATAATTTTCTTTTGTAAATACATACTTATAATACATATTTAGAAACAACCGGACCATAGACAAATATCTAAGCATAAATAGAATAGAATATAATTTATTCGCACGAACACACAACATAGTATAGATACAAATAAGAAACAAAAAGAGATAGTTACAAATAAAAGTAATTACAAAAACAGACAATAAAAATTAAAAGTATCTGAGAAGTTGTGTGTTGCCCGAATGGGTAAAGCCTCAGCATATGCTGCAGATACGCAGGCGCAACTGCAGCGCTGGTCTTCCGGCCGCAGCCTGTGGGTGACTTTTCCGTTCCCTGGACACGGCTTGGTCACCGAGAGAAAATAAATATAAAAAGTATAATCCACTATCATACTTGTCTAAGGCGGGGATCGAACCCGCAACCCTGTGTTTGCCAGTCTGTTGACCATAGTGCCAACTGGGTCATCACATAACGCAAACCACCTCGTCATCGTACCTTGTTAACCTCCATTTATTTTACAGTGAACGGTGACAGAGTATGGATGAGCGTTCACAACAAGACACATGAAGATATCACCAAGTGGGTTGAAGTCTTACGGACTCAGCAGGGCGATATTTCTTCTTCAAGGTAAGACTAGCTTTTGCTTGTCGATCATTGCATCTCGGGTTTTTAACACGCTCGCGTTCAGCTCGCGCGTCATAAACCGCCTTTATGCAATGATCAATTTACCACACTTGTATCGCAATGTACTATTTTATCACAGTTGCTCATAAAATGGATCTTATTCAACCGCTTTTAGGCTCATAATCCAACGTATTAACGATTAAAAACGATTGAAAATTGAGGTTTTTTTTTCTTTACTTAAATATTTTTTTTCCGTTGTATTCTGTTTTTAACTCCCGATGCAAAAACAAATGGAAAAAACCCTAAAAATTTTGTATGTTAGACGAGGCTGTATAGGTTAAAAGTCTTTTGCCTGGCCTTTCGGGAGTATAATTAACAAACGATACGAGTGTGGTTTGATAATTCCATCTCGGCGCTGTATAGACGCATTCGCGTTCCGCTCGCGCGTCATAAACCGCCTCTATGCAATGACTAGCTTATCCCCGCGACTTCGTCCGCGTAGAAGTCGAAAATAGACCAAGTAATCACGTTGTCCCATACGAACTTTGTCCCCCTTTTCACCCTCTAAGGAGCAGAAATTCGGAAAATCCTTCTTATCGGATGCCTACGTCACACAAAAAACACACCCTCCAAATTTCAGGTCTCTACGATCAGCGGTTTAGGCTGTGCGTTGATCCGTCAGTCAGTCATTCAGTCAATAGTTCAGGACAAAGCATTTTATATCTATGCAATGATCAATTAACCACACTTGTATCGCAATGTACTATTACCTTATTTCCCCCAGATATCGCAAATACCAGCACACAGACCACCCCTCAATCCAAGGACCCTGGACTCCCTTCACCTTCAAGAAACCAGAGCTGAACGTGGCCACTTTACCAGACCCTAAACATGGAGCAAATGACAGGCTTCCAATATCAGCGACGGAGGAACTAAAACGCATATTCGAGAGACAGAAATTAGATGAAAAAGAGTTGAAAATTGGAGAATAATTGTGTAAAATCCCGTGGGAATGTCGGGGTATAAAGTATCCTATGTTATTCCTCATAATTGAATATACTTTTGTACTAAGTTTGATCAAAATCGGTTCACTAGTTTTAGAGCCTAGAGTCCAATTGTAAAGGAATGAAAGCGGCTCTCGATTTTGCCCGCGTAAGTTCCGATTCTGTGGAAATATCAGGATAAAAATAGGTTATGTTATTTCTAATGCTTCGATGTATCCTTTTACCAAGTTTCATCAAAATCGGTCCAGTAGCTTAAAGAAAAAATCCAATTGTTTTATTCTACATGAATATTTTCTATAATATAAAAATGAATCGCTGAAATGTTTCTAAGCGCAAATCTCGAGAACGGCTGAACCGATTTCACTAATTCTTTTTTTTAAATATTCCATAAGGTACGAGGATGGTTCTTACGGAGAGAAAATTTCAAAAAATTGACCGAAAATGTCTAAAATCAACACTTTTCTATACTCCCAATTCCCATACAAACGATTCGTTATAATACTTAAAAGTCAATTTAAACTTTACCTTACCATAAAGTTCAAGTTTTAATGGAGGAAGGCAAAACAATTGAGTGACGTTGGTATCGTATAAATATTGATGTCAATCGTGTCGCGGTGTTAGTTGCCAAACTCCACCTAAACGGCTGAACCGATTTGTATGATTTTTTTTATATGGCAAAAGAACGTTTGCCGGGACAGCTAGTAAAGAATAAATGTTTTTTTTATTGTAACGAATAGGCTTCGAAACTACTGACCCGATTTTGATAAAACTTGCTATGAGGATACATTGATTCATTGAGAGTAACAAAGTGTAGTTTTTATCCCGATAGTCCCACGGGATCAGGGCTATAACCGCAGTTCACTATTAGTTTTATAATCTAGATTTTAGAATAGTTTAGTAAACTAGGTGATTTTGTATGTAATATTGTTATTATTAATAAAAATTAGGCTAATTAGTTGAATAATTTGTTTTATTTATAAAAAGATGACCGAAGAAAACCGACTAAAAATCGGTTTCCGCTATTAGACCCTTTTTAATTGGGTCCTTTTTGCGTGATGATGGAGTAGGCTTACCCAGCACCTACTACCATCTCAGCTTAGTCGAAACTTGTCAATACTTCTGGAGCCAGCTAAGCCGCGGGTTTTATCACGATGTTTTCTTTCACCGTAAGAGCAATGTCAATTAGCGCACATAAGTTTTTCTTAAGAAAAATCCATCGGTGCACGGCCGGGATTTGAACCCACGACCTTCAGAATGAAAGTCGAGGTATCTACCACTGAGCCAACACCGCTTCCTTACCATTATATTGTTTTTAGGATTTGTTATAGCAACAGAAATACATCATCTGTGAAAACTTTTACTGTCTAGCTATCACGGTTCAAGAGATTACAGACACACAGTCAGTGCTTGGTGAAAGGGTCCCGTTTTAACCCTTTGGGTACGTAACCCTAAAAACTAAAAAGAATTTCGATCGTCTTTTAATTTTTTTCACGTTCAGGAAGTGA
The DNA here is from genome assembly GCA_951213275.1 of Idaea straminata. Taxonomy (NCBI): domain Eukaryota; kingdom Metazoa; phylum Arthropoda; class Insecta; order Lepidoptera; family Geometridae; genus Idaea; species Idaea straminata. Next base: position 5,468,857 of record OX577875.1, on the reverse strand, counting down.
TATTTTGAGGTATTCGTAGCATTGAGTTGCAATCGACCACGCATCCAACACCACTTTTCCTTCTGTATAAAGTAGCTATTGGTTTGTAAAAAGTACTAGGCAATCAGAATTTAGTAAAAGGTGTAAATCCGTAGACAGAGAATAATTATAGACCGGCTGCTAAAATAACAATAATTACTAGAGTGAGAAGGATTGACTGTCAAATGAGTAAGTGGGTGCAAGACGAAGTATAAGTTTTTTGTTTCTATTTGCGTATCGGTTTTTTTTGTTTGCCATCAGTGTCGTTGGTGGCAAACATGCGTTTGGTGTCTATCAAAGTTTTGTTTTCTTATCCTGTTAGACTATAATTTCTGTTACTTGTGCTTTATAAGATATTAAAAAGGAGTACTAATTAGTGTGCACTTGTGCAGTGATGGTTAATTGCTGTTTAGTGGCAATTTTACAACTACATACTTATAGGTATGTTGAATATTCGCTGTCTCACACTGTATACGCTGGTAGCTTGTCTATATTTATTCTCTGTCTACGTATAAATCATACTTATTACACTATCTCTCTCTTTCTTCATTTATTCTCATGACAAAGTAGGTGACGTCCATGAATATATCCCAATTATCTCGAGCATGATTTTTACATTAGATATCAAATAGGAGTTTTTGGCGGGAACGAGTTAACAACATGTCGTGCTGCAGTTTTATTTTCATGAAACTTAGATGTACCTAACCCGAGTTGAATTGTATAATTCTGGTGGAATATTATTCAATTTAGTTCTGTGAAAGTGCACAAGTGTAGTGAAAGTAAAAATCAGTGTCAAACATGCAGTTTTCTCGTTGCCTCCAAATCTCCTATTAAGGTTATGGTAAACTTGCCACCGCTTTACTATAGCCCCTGACTTGACGGACTATGACGACTTTGACTGTATTGAAACATTTATGATTTATGAAAAATCGGGTCATAATTTGATGCAAAATATAACTTGACACTGGCTAAATGCACACGTGCGAAGCCATAATAAAAGAAAAAAAAAAGATATCAAATAGTTTTTTGTGGCATACCTTCTACTGAGTTCTGATTGCCTAGTATTTACATATCAATTACTATCATACAATTTAAACGGTAACGGAAAGTGGTGGTGATCGATATGAGACGTAGCTTGTTGCAATGAACCACGAAAAGGATGTTTGTACCTGGCTGTAAGAACTCTGTAGGAGGTATACTGCTTCGTATAAGAGCAAGCCCGTTCACACCACCACCACTTTCCGTGACTGTGTAAATTGTTTGATAGTAATTGGTCCGTAAGTACTAGGCTATCAGAACTCAGTAGAAGGTATTCCACAAAAAAAACAACGCAAAATTTAATAAGAAAAATTATGAAATAAATCGTTTGATAGTAATCTGTCCGTAAATACTAGGCTATCAGAACCCAGTAGAAGGTATCCCACAAAAAAACCATCCGCTTAATGTGAAATCATGCGCAAAATATTTGAATTATTTTTCCCGCTTCTTCAATACCTACCTTCATTTGCCAACACGTATTTTATCTACTAAGTCAGGAGAAAAATTAAAGAGAGAGATAGTGTAATAAGTGTGATACCCTCTACTAAGTTCTGATTGCCTAGTACTTTTTACAGACCAATAGCAATTATTACTTTATACAGAAGAAAAAGTGGTGTTGGATTCGTGGTCGGTTGCAACCCAACCCTACGGGTACCTCGAAATATCACTTCGTGGACGTAATAAAAAGCAAAAGACGATCGAAATTCTTCTTAGTTTCTAGGGTGTCATGTTTTTTTTTTTCTATTAATTATGTCTTCGCACGGCTTGTGCATTTAGCCAGTGTCAAGTTATATTTTGCATCAAATTATGACCCGATTTTTCATAAATCGGGCTTACAGTGTTTCAAAACAGTCAAAGTCGTCATAGTCCGTCAAGTCAGGGGCTATAGTAAAGCGGTGGCAAGTTTACCATAACCTTAATTGGAGATTTGGAGGCAACGAGAAAACTTCATGTTTGACACTAATTTTTAATTTCACTACACTTGTGCACTTTCACAGAACTAAATTGAATAACATTCCACCAGAATTATACAATTCAACTCGGGTTACAACTAAGTTTCATGAAAATAAAACTGCAGCACGACATGTTGTTAACTCGTTCCCGCCAAAACTATCGAATTTTTACGAAATATTATATTTTAATTAAGGCCCATATTACCCGCCATTGACAGCACAATCCCCATCTGAAAAAAGTTTCAATTTGACAGCAAAATTTCCAATAACAAAACGATCCGCCATTGAATTTATTTGTTACAAAAAATGTGATAAATGAAGAACCGCTCGACCGATTTTGTGCCAACTTCACATAAACCATCTACTAAATAGTCGGAACAAAGCTTAAACATTTGGTTTGGATAAGTGAGCCCGTTCTTTAGTTATAAAATTACAACGAAAAATGGCATTGATTTTTATAGATATAGACTAGCTGCGCCCCGCGGTTTCACCCGCGTAATAATTTTCTGCGCAACTTTCTTTTTTTTTATTTCATAAGAACCTTCTCCTGATAATAACAAACAGACCAAAAAAAGAATTGGCCAAATTGGTCCAGGCGTTGTTGAGTTATGCGCTTACCAACACATTTTGCGATTCATTTTTATATTATAAGATAAGATTTTAAACGAACTGCTAACAAATTACTAATTATACGAATTCATCACAATGTTTTACTTGCTCTTACGGTGAAGGAAAACATCGTGATGAAACCCGCGGCCTAGTTGGCTCCAGAAGTATTGACAAGTTCTCTACTCTGGACATGGTCAACTAAGCTGAGAGGGTAGTAGGTGGGCAAGCCTACTCCATACTCACGCAAAAAGGACCCAATTAAAAAGGGTCCAATGGCGGAAAACAGCCTGTATACAAGTACAAGTTGTACGAATACAGAATTTGAATGGAAGGCGATGCTCTCCTAAGGAAGCTAGTCATTTTTAAAAGCTTTTTAGGGTTCCTCACGCCTCAAAAGGTAAATTATTTTACAAGTCTTTCCGAGGTTGTGCCAAACTGAGTGTATAACCAAAGAGTAACTGTGGAGCTGCACGCATGCGTAGTTCGCGCACTAGCTCTATCTCTCTTACTCGCATGCAAAGGATGCGGAAAGGAATTAATTAATCCTGGCGAATCTAATTGGGATAATCGGATTTTTTAATCGAATTATTGCATTGTCATCGATCTTTGACAGGTGTGCAAAGTTTGAATTAAATCTGATCGTTCAAAGTAGGACAAAATCGAGCTCAAAGGAGTCGGTTACAAACATACATACAAACATACAGGTGAAACTAATAAAAGCGTGTTAAAAAGCGGACGCGTACAGCAAAGGACAGGACACAGTGGAAATCTTTAGAGGAGGCCTTTGTCGAAGGACAAGCTGCGATACCACAACCACCGTTTGCCGATATTTAATTTAATTTCATAAGGAACTTAGTATTTAAGTTTTGGCATGTTTAAGTAATTTGATATAGTTTGTAAAACTAAGAACAGCAATAAAGGCTTTTATTTTATTTATTATTTATTAAAAAGGAACCCTTATAAGATCGCTTTCTTGTTCATCTGTTTATAATAAGCCTTATTTGTATCAGTTCTTTATAAATACAACTGTCACATTTGTCCTTTATTATAACTGCCTTCCTCTTTTATTCTGCTCGTAATTGTCCCCATCAAGGGGAGGCAATGATAAAGGGGAACGTCAGCAATTCCCCTTTGTTACTGCAATCCCCCTTTGTTACTGCAATCCCCATTTATTACCCCTCCCTTTTTCTGTTTTTATACTAATCTAATTCTATTTGTCATTCCTTTCATATTTAATTCTAATATAAAAAATTAAGGTTTATTTTCATTATTTATTCATGTAAAATGTTTTGATTTAATTGTCGTGGTCTAAAATTAAAATTAAATAAATTCAAATACAATAAAATTAAAATAAACAATAACTAGGTAAGTACCAAAATTTATATCTTACTTCCATCCCCTTTTATGACCCCCATTAAACCCCCATTCAATTTCATCACCCATTTTCGTCCTTAAACTCTCCAAATGACCCCTAAAATCACCTTGTCCCCCAATATCGCCCCCAAAATTACACCGTTCAATTTAATTAATTTTTAGACTTATTAATTTTTCTTTGGACTATGCTTTTGATTTTAATTTTATTTATTTTTGACATACAAAATTTTGTTGTCATTTACTTATGATGACATTAAATTTTAAAATTTTATTTTTATTTGATCTATTTCTTGTGATTTATGTCTAATGTACGGATTTTAATTTTCTGAAATAAATGTATTGCATTGAATTATTTTACCTTGTCCCCCAAAATCACAAACATGTACCCCCAAATCACCCCCGTGTCCCCCAACATCACCCCCATGTTCCCTTAAAATCACTAATATGTACCCCCAAATCACCCTCTTGTCCCCCAAAACGCCCCCTGTCCCCCAAAACTACCCCCTTGCCCCCAAAATCACCCCCTAGTCCCCAAAACGCCCCCTGTCCCCCAAAACTACCCCCTTGCCCCCAAAATCACCCCCAAGTCCCCTAAAATCGCCGCCTTATCACACTCCCCATGTCCCCCGAAATCAACACCCTGTCCCCCAAAACTACCCCCTTTCCCCCAAAATCACCCCCTAGTCCGCCAAAGTCACCCCCCTTTTCCCTCAAAATGGCCGCCTTGTCACACTCCTCATCTAATACTCCCCCGCCATAATATTAACAACAAGCGCCGTCCAACCGGTGAACGGGCGACACCCGGAGCCGTGACCGGTGACGTCATTGTACTGCTCCCACAGGTAGCCCGTACGTTTGTACTCTGATAGAATATTGCCTGTAACAAAAATAATAAAAAAATTAACACTGTCACTGCTAGCGTAGTGTTTCAGCGCTGACAGCTCGAGGTAGTTGATGTTGATCCATATCTGGCCGCGCCAATATGGCACAGCGGGCGGGTATAACCGCGAGATGTAGCTAGTAATACTTACGGACAACATTATCTCTAAGTGTGTCATGTAGGTGTCTAGCCCTCGCCGCGTTAACACTGTCACTGCTAGCGTAGTGTTTCAGCGCTGACAGCGCGAGGTAGTTGATGTTGATCCATATCTGGCCACGCCAATATGGCGGATCGTGCTCCGTATTACGCTTCATATAGTATGGGGATGATTTTGATAGAGATCTGTTGAATTAAAAAGTTTTTTTAAATTTTTTTTTTTTTTGTATAAGGTCCGGGGATGGAACCTACACGTTTATCTACTTTTTTTTATCGATGGAAAAATTTATTATTGCATTCTCCCGCCATCCTGAGGGGGAAGGGTCGACGGAGGTATGCGAGATCTGTTGAATTCAAAAGTTCTTTTTTAAATTATTTTTTATTTTATTTTCTTTATATTTTTAAAAGCCGTGCGAAGCCATAATTAATAGAGAGAAAAAAACAAAGAACGGTTTAAACTTAATGGCTCACACTGTGGATATCTTTCATTCAAATTCACATCTATAAAAAACCAGACTCATGGGGTTTTTTGCTTTTTTGTGATCACGCTCACAAAGGTCAAGATAACAAATATTTTTGAAGATATTTTGAAATAGAGCAATTAAGGTTATGTCCGATTAAGGCGCTCTTCCAGTACCGTGTGTAGGTATTCACATTACCTTAGCCCCCGCTCTCAAAGAAGTAGCGTGCTGCGTGCTAACTGTTATATTTGATCGATATGCAAAACATTTTAGCATTATTATCCACAAATATAGTTCCTAGAGGTCAAAACCTATCATTTGATTCATTTTTAGAAACAAACGTTAACTATTTTTGAATAAAACCCGATAAACGATCTAATAATTCTCTGTTTTCTAACATTTTTTTTATCGAACGAAGTTGTTCATATCATGTTTTCAACCACAATAAACAAAAATATGGTTATTAAACTACAATATCCATTTATATCCAAATAACAAAAAAAGAGTATTTGATTACTTAGAGTTGCTTAAAACAAAGGTCGATTTTGGTAGCTTTATTAGCACCTGGCCTTAAGAGATAGGAGGATGACCTGAGACAGACCGTCGGCCCTTTCTGGTCCAGAGTCTGGCTGGAGATAGATAGATAGATAGATAAACACTGTATTTGTACAACACACAAAACATTGAAAATAACAAAAAGGACGAGAAAGCTTATTAACTACGAAATTGTACAAACAGGCGACCTTATCGCTTAAAGCGATTTCTTCCAGGCAACCTTAGGATGGAGAAGGTCTGTTTAGCTTAACTGGTAGGTCGTGTGGTAGATAGGATGTATTGGAAGGAGTTGGAGGAGGCCCATGCCAAAAGGCACACCGAACTAAGAGATTTTAAATAGCTAGTTAAGACATCAAAAATTGTACATCCTAAGTTCGGAATAAATCTTCTAAAATATAAAAATAAGTCGGGTTTTCCTTCCTAACGCTATAACTCCAGAACGCACGAACCGATTTCCACGGTTTTGCATTCGTTGGAAAGGTCTCGGGCTCCGTGAGGTTTATAGCAAAGAAAATTCAGGAAAATCTGGTGGCGAAACGGAGTTCGCAGGGTTTGCTAGTGGCTTATATTAATATATATAAAATTAAATTTATGTCCAATAATGTCTAGATTCGTTTGTCAAATCTCACCTGAGTCCAAAAGGGGACCACAGCAAGTCGGGATTGTCCAGAGTCTCCAATATCTTCCCCAACTTCTCACTACCAGGTGTGAGGACCTTCAGAAGCATTGGGAACAGTGATATGTAACCTGGAATTAAATATTAAACAGAATTTAAACCCCCTTTTTTCAAAACCAGGTTTAAGGATAGTCCGAGATGTGGATTTACCTTAGATTTAGTAAGATGCAGATTTACTCGCGAACTACAGTCTAAACACTCTATATAATCTATAGAGATAGTGTTTATACTATAGTTCCCTATATCTATACTTATATTATAAAGCTGAAGAGTTTGTTTGTTTGTTTGTTTGAACGCGCTAATCTCAGGTACTACTGGTTCGAATTGAAAAAATATTTTTTTTGTTGGATAGTCCATTTATCGAGGAAGGCTATAGGCTACTTTTTATCCTGATATTCACACGGGATCGGGAGTTACGCGGGTGAAACCGCGGAGCGCTGCTAGTAATCTATAGAGATAGTGTTTATACTATAGTTCCCTATATAATCTATAGGGATAGTGTTTAGACTATAGTTCCCTATATAATCTATAGGGATAGTGTTTAGACTATAGTTCCCTATATAATCTATAGGGTTTATGTTTAGACTATAGTTCCCTATATAATCTATAGGGATAGTGTTTAGACTATAGTTCCCTATATAATCTATAGGGATTATGTTTAGACTATAGTTCCCTATATAATCTATAGGGATTATGTTTAGACTATAGTTCCCTATATAATCTATAGGGATAGTGTTTAGACTATAGTTCCCTACATAATCTATAGGGTTTATGTTTAGACTATAGTTCCCTATATAATCTATAGGGATAGTGTTTAGACTATAGTTCCCTATATAATCTATAGGGATAGTGTTTAGACTATAGTTCCCTATATAATCTATAGGGATTATGTTTAGACTATAGTTCCCTATATAATCTATAGGGTTTATGTTTAGACTATAGTTCCCTATATAATCTATAGGGATAGTGTTTAGACTATAGTTCCCTATATAATCTATAGGGATTATGTTTAGACTATAGTTCCCTATATAATCTATAGGGATTATGTTTAGACTATAGTTCCCTATATAATCTATAGGGATAGTGTTTAGACTATAGTTCCCTACATAATCTATAGGGTTTATGTTTAGACTATAGTTCCCTATATAATCTATAGGGATAGTGTTTAGACTATAGTTCCCTATATAATCTATAGGGATAGTGTTTAGACTATAGTTCCCTATATAATCTATAGGGATTATGTTTAGACTATAGTTCCCTATATAATCTATAGGGTTTATGTTTAGACTATAGTTCCCTATATAATCTATAGGGATAGTGTTTAGACTATAGTTCCCTATATAATCTATAGGGATAGTGTTTAGACTATAGTTCCCTATATAATCTATAGGGATAGTGTTTAGACTATAGTTCCCTATATAATCTATAGGGATTATGTTTAGACTATAGTTCCCTATATAATCTATAGGGTTTATGTTTAGACTATAGTTCCCTATATAATCTATAGGGATAGTGTTTAGACTATAGTTCCCTATATAATCTATAGGGATAGTGTTTAGACTATAGTTTCCTATATAATCTATAGGGATAGTGTTTAGACTATAGTTCACGAGTAAATCTGTGTCTAAATCTAAGGTTTAAATCCAGATCTCGGGCTATCCTTGAACCACGTTTTGGAATAAGGGGGTAACAGTTTTCGTTTCACACTTTTTGTAACGCGTAACATTTTTACTGGGTTTTTTTCCACTGCTAACCCGCAATACGCGATAAAACGATAGCACGAACGAAGCGATTTAAGCGATAAGGTCGCTTGTTTGTACAATTTCGTAGTTAATAAGCTTTCTCGTCTTTTTTTTTCATCTTCAATGTTTTGTGTGTTGTACAAATAAAGTGTTTATCTATCTGTCGGATCGTCAACGAAACGGAAGGCGCAGCTAACTTCGTATTGATGCGCCTGGACGGAGTCGTGACGTCAACCCGGGTGGGGCTGAGAGGGGAGCGCGCGGTCGTCCGCACTCTGCTCTCGGCGCTCGAACAGACATCACGGAACTGTCTCTCCGTTTCGTGTCTAGTCCATTGAAATGTTACATTTTTTAGGCCTTACCTTGCGTTTTTTAGAGGACGCAATTTTATTTCTTTGATGTGTAGGGGGGGTCAGTGTAAAGCTAAAACCAAGTTTGTGGGGTCGCAACCCTTGTCCCACGGCCGCCATCTTGAAAATAGGGGTTGAAATGGTTTTTACGGTATATCTCTTAAACTATTTATTTGAGAAAAAAAATTTGTTAACATTTTTTGTTGCAAATTAAATTCTCCACAACTTTGGTCCAGTAACTTTTTATCGTAGAACTATAAATAAAAAAGTTATAAGCGAAAATCTTCAGAAATTCGAAAAAAAAAATATATTTTTCTGACCACTTTTGTAGATCGTTTTTTGAGGAACAACTTTTATTTGCACATACTCACTTCGGAGCGCTGTAAAACCTTAGCTATTGACTTAATGAAAAAAAGATGCAAATAAAAGTTGTTCCTCAAAAAACCATCTACAAAAGTGGTCAGATATCATTTTTTCGTAAAATGATAAAAAAAAGTTACATCGAAAAATATAAATTTTTTTCTCGAATTTCTGAAGATTTTCGCTTATAACTTTTTTATTTACAGTTCTACGATAAAAAGTTACTGGACCAAAGTTGTAGAAAATTTAATTTGCAACAAAAAATGTTAACAATTTTTTTTTCTCAAATAAATAGTTTAAGAGATATACCGTAAAAACCATTCCAACCCCTATTTTCAAGATGGCGGCCGTGGGACAAGGGTGGCGACCCCACAAACTTGGTTTTAGCTTTACACTGACCCCCCCTACACATCAAAAAAATAAAATTGCGTCCTCTAAAAAACGCAACCCCAAATGTAACTTTTCAATGGACTAGTCGTGCATAGCTATACTTAGTGCTATTAGTATTACCTACTGTTCTAACAATAATTAGTCTACTGTTTCTTCTTTTGTAATTATTAAAAGTGTGTATCGAAACCATAGTGTCATTTTTCACGAATACCCACATACGCCCACTCTATGTCGTCCGAAAAAGGAGACACTAACCCGGCCTACCCGACATCAGAAGTGGGATCAAATCGTGAAAATGACTCATCAAGTGATACCAACGCGAACAATAGTGACTCACAGTGGCGTTTACTTTTTGAGATGCAAAATAATCAAATGCGAGCTTTGATTGAAGTCCTGAAGTCCCCGAGTGAGAAGAAGGAGGTTATTTTGCCAGAATTTAACCCTGAAAAACGTGATTCTGATGCGCGATCTTGGTGTGCAACGGCCGACTTGTGCTTCGATGGAAAAACAATAGAAGGTAGTCAACTTATTATGGTCATCAGCAAGGCGTTAAAAGGATCAGCATCCTCGTGGTTGTCGCAGATAACCTATCCAGGTATGACGTGGGCTCAATTTAAAGATCTTTTTGTGGCCAGATTTGTTTGTCTCGAAACTTCTGCGGCTACCCTCATAAATTTAAATAACGAAAAACCAAGAGAAAACGAGACGTATGCTGCGTACGCCAGTCGCCTAGTTACGTCATTGATGAGCCGTTGGAAAGATTTTAGCGTTGAACGAATTGTAGTGTCGACAGTCATCGCACACTTGGCACAAATGGATACCCGTTTGCAACGACTTGCTTTCACAACGGAGGTTACTTCGCGTCAACAAATGCAACAGGAACTGCAAGCGTTTTCCTATTTAAAACGCAAAATAACTACCGATATGCGCAATGACGGTGGTAATGAAAAGCGTTTGAGGCCTTTTTCGTCATCTCAGATCAAGTGCCATTTTTGTGGAAAACTTGGGCACAAACAAGTGGATTGTCGCAAGAAGCTGGCAGAGGTCAAGAAAGTGTCTTCTACTCCTACTACGTCGAGCTCTGGACAGCGGCAACAAATCAACGGCAACTCGGTGGTGTGCTACAAATGCAACGCGCCGGGTCACATCGCGAGTCGCTGCACTGTGGGCGGGTCTGATGGAGTAGCGCGTGCGACCACGGTGGAGCGACGTGTAGACCTATGCACTGTCGAGCCCCCATCAGGAACATTGACACAATCTGGTACGTGTTACACATTTCATTATGATTCAGGTGCAGAATGCTCTTTGATAAAAGAGAGTCTTGCAAATAAGTTTAGTGGTAAACGAATTAATCAAGTTGTGTCTATAGTAGGTATAGGTAACAAAAATGTTTACAGTACTGTTCAATTGTTGTGTGAGGTAGAAATTAACGGTTTCACGACTGAGATCTGCTTACATGTTTTGCCAGACACATACCTTCGTAGTGACATTTTGATAGGCCGTGAAATTTTGCGTAACGGTTTCAGAGTTAGTATGACTGCAACTGATTTTACTCTGACTAGAGATGTTTGTATGAATACCTGTGCACCAATTAATGTTAGCTTACCCGAAATTAGTTTAGATAATATTGACACTGATATCTCCTCGGATAGAAATCCTGAACTTGTCAAAATTGTCAAAACAATATTCTAATTTTTTCATAAACGGGTTCCCAACAACTCGAGTGAATACTGGCCATCTGCAGATTAGAATGATAGATCCTAATCGCATTGTACAGAGGCGACCTTACTACAAATCGTCTCCGAATGAACGTCAAATCATGCGTGACAGGGTCAATGAGTTGTTAGATGCGAAAATAATTAGGCCGAGTAATTCACCTTTTTCTAGTCCGGCTCTTCTGGTCAAAAACCATGATGGTTCGGACCGAATGTGTATAGACTACAGGGAACTTAATTCTAATACTGTACCGGACCGTTACCCGTTACCTTTAATATCTGACCAAATTTCACGATTAAATGGGGCGAATTATTTCACAAAATTAGACTGTGCTAGTGGGTTCCATTTAATACCGGTTCATGAAGACACAATTGAGCGTACAGCATTCATTACGCCCGATGGGCAATACGAGTTTTTGACTATGCCGTTCGGTTTGCGTAATGCTACTTCTGTATTTCAGCGAGCGATTATGAATGCACTAGGTGATCTAGCGCACAAGTACGTCATAGTGTACGTCGATGACGTCTTAATAATATCAGACACGGTAGAACAGGGTTTAGAGAGGTTACACGAAGTTCTCGTAGCTCTCACTAAAGCTGGGTTTTCACTTAACCTAAAAAAATGCTCTTTTCTTAAGAAACATGTTGAGTTTTTAGGTTATGAGGTTGAGGCAGGTGAGATTAGACCCAACAAGCGGAAGATAGAGGCGTTGTCATCATTGCCACCACCACAGACATCTACCCAGGTGAGACAATTTATAGGTTTGGCGTCGTACTTTCGCCAATTTGTACCTAATTTCTTCCGGTTGATGGCTGCCCTCTACAGACTGACGTCAAACAAATGTCCGTTCGAATGGAAGCCCAATCATGAAGAGACACGACAAAAGGTAATTGATATCTTAATTAATCAACCTGTCCTTATGATTTATGACCCGCAGTATCCCGTAGAGCTTCATACAGATGCTAGTGCGGACGGCTATGGTGCGATCCTGTTACAGTTCGTTGATGGTAAGCAAAGACCTGTTGCCTATTTTAGTAAACGCACGACACCAGCTGAGTCCCGCTACCACTCTTATGAGCTGGAAACACTCGCTGTTGTCAATGCGGTAAAACATTTTAGACAATATTTACATGGTCGTAAGTTCACGGTTGTAACGGATTGTAACTCTTTGAAAGCGTCTTGTAACAAAACTGACCTTACACCTAGAGTACACAGATGGTGGGCCTTCTTACAGTCCTTTGAGTTTGATGTAAAATATCGAGTAGGTAAGCAAATGGCTCACGCTGATTTTCTATCACGCAACCTCTTACCAATAAAATCACCGCAACCTCAATGTCAACGAGTTGAACAGAAGCGAGTTAATATCACCGAGCTCGCAGACAACTGGCTTCTAGCAGAACAGCAGCGAGATGATGAAATCAAAAAGGTAATTTCCGACTTAGAACAGGGACAGCTCAATGAAGATGTTGCGAGGACGTACGAGATGAGATCCGGCATTCTTCACCGCAAAGTGCAGCGGAACGGTCGAACAAAATGAAATTACCTATTGTTCCTCGTGCGCTAAGATGGTCTGTAATCAATAACATTCACGAATCGATTGTCCACTTAGGATGGGAAAAGACCTTGGAGAAGCTGTACAATCATTACTGGTTTGAAGGTATGAGTAAGTTTGTGCGTAAGTTTGTGGACAATTGCGTGACCTGCAAAGTTGCAAAACCACACTCAGGTAAAGTACAGGTATAACTTCATCCAATAACAAAGACAGCGATTCCATGGCACACTGTGCACATCGATGCTACAGGTAAGTTGAGCGGAAAAAGCGACAAAAAGGAGTATGTCTTCGTGTTGATTGACTCATTTACTAAGTACGTATTGTTGTATCACACTAAGAACATAGACAGCAAAAGCAGCATTAAAGCGGTAAAAGATAGTTGTGCTCTGTTTGGTGCCCCTGTACGTATAATCGCGGATCAAGGTCGTTGTTTTGCAAGCAGAGATTTTAAGGAATTTTGTGATTCTAAAAACATCAATCTCCACCTTATTGCTACGGGGTCCTGCCGTGCTAACGGTCAAGTGGAGAGGGTGATGAGTGTCCTAAAATCTATGCTTACAGCAATAGAAACTGATAAAGACAAATCGTGGCAAGATTCATTAGGAGATGTACAACTTGCCCTGAACTGTACAGTCAATCGTGTCACAAAAGCCAGTCCATTGGAGCTTCTGATAGGTAAAGTAGCGCGTCCCTTAGATTTAATGGCTAATGATGATAATGAACCCGTTTGTCTTGATGAAATTAGGCAATTAGCATCTAATAATATAGTAGCATCAGCGCGGTATGACAAAGAACGTTTTGATAAAACGAAGGCTAGTGTCAGCAGATTTTCGGTCGGGGAATTCGTTCTTATTGCAAATGAGGAACGCAATCAGACAAAATTAGACGTTAAATATAGAGGACCTTTTCAAATTGTTGAAGTACTAGATGGCGATCGCTATGTTCTAAAGTCATTGACTAGTAACCGTACTTACAAGTATGCTCATGACCGTGTTAGAAAAATGCCTGAGGGTCAATTACCAATTAACATTGATGAAGATAGTGGAGACAGTGTGTCTGATTAAGTTGTGTGTGTGTGTGTGTACTGATTTTTGGTTCGATAGGTCGGAGACTGCACCAGAGTATCGTAGCTGTAGCCCGTTAGAAATCGGCATCTGCTCTTAGAGTAGTCCGTGGGTAAGCAGTAGGCGGTAGCTCTGGGTGGTGTAGTCGGGTCTTGCCTTGTAGCGTAGACCATGAGTCATGGGACGACTCGGCATTCCTTGTGGAAGTGCATATTGCGCAATTGTTTGCTGGACCTTGTGTATGGTTGTGACCACGAACAAAAACTCAGTTGGTACCCAAGTTGTTACTGTTCACAAAAATGAACGTTTGGTGATGAAAAATCAAAGTTTTTTTCAATGTTGGTTGACCTCAGACTTTTTCATGGCTACGTTACATTGTCCTTAGTTTATTTATTTACTAGCGACTCTATGATTCCTGATTTTTCACTGATTAAATTACTATTCTGAAAATTAAAATGACCTAGTAAGCTATAGTGATTCGAGTGTTAATAAAAATAATCTTAGTAGAGCTACTTTCTTTATTTTGAAAGTTCATTGGTCATTTGGATTCCCCTTTAGTTTAGGCATTATTTTGTTGAATGCAAATTGTGCTCTGGTGTTTTTGCTTCCTACAGATTAACACACGAGGACGTGTGTCAGCGCAGGATGGCCGTGTCGGATCGTCAACGAAACGGAAGGCGCAGCTAACTTCGTATTGATGCGCCTGGACGGAGTCGTGACGTCAACCCGGGTGGGGCTGAGAGGGGAGCGCGCGGTCGTCCGCACTCTGCTCTCGGCGCTCGAACAGACATCACGGAACTGTCTCTCCGTTTCGTGTCGTGCATAGCTATACTTAGTGCTATTAGTATTACCTACTGTTCTAACAATAATTAGTCTACTGTTTCTTCTTTTGTAATTATTAAAAGTGTGTATCGAAACCATAGTGTCATTTTTCACGAATACCCACATACGCCCACTCTATGTCGTCCGAAAAAGGAGACACTAACCCGGCCTACCCGACATATCTATCTATCAATACTGTAGGTACCTACCGAATGCAGAAGTGACGAGCTTCGGCTGTGGAGATATGGTAACAGTTCTTATCATACGAGGCTGCTCCCCGGGCTTGTTGGCTTGAGTACGGGTCAAAATAATACCATCTGAGTGAAGGCCTGGAGGGAAAAGAAAAGCAGTCTATTTATCTAAATGGTTTTGTAATCCAAATTTGACGGCCTCATGAACCGTGATAGCTAGACAGTTAAAATTTTCACAGATAATGTATTTTCCTTTTTTGTGTCAGACTCGCACTTGACCAGTTATTTGTATAATGTATATTTTGGAGAACAAATATAGAATAGAATAATTTATTTTGCCCAGTTGGCACAATGGTCACCATGCCGGACTGCCAAACACAAGGTTGCGGGTTCGATTCCGGCCTTTGACATTATGCTTAGATATTTGTCTGTGGTCTGGTTGTTTCTATGTATATAAGTAGTGTATCCGTTGTCTAGTACCCATAACACAAGTGTAGTTACTTAGCTTGGGGCTAGATGGCGATGTGTGTAATGTCCTGTATTATTTATTTATTTATTTATTTATATCTACCAGGTTGCCTATCAAAATTTGGCCGCCAGTATTTTCAATTAAATTATTTTTATCTATTAAAATTTCAAATGTCTAGCTATCACGGTTCATGAGATACAGCCTGGTGACAGACAGACGGACAGTGAAGTCTTAGTAATAGGGTCCCGTTTTTACCATTAGGTTTAAAGAACTTTTATTATCATCAAAGACACAAGTGTCACTTATGTGATAACAATAATTTTAACTTAATGTAGGTACTTATAAAAACATTCATCATTCGCTATCTTAAATTGGCTTAGTAGGCTACTCACCTACTCACAATCTCACACATAAGTGAGTTGCCCATGCCTATAATTTGTCAGGGTAGTTTCACTTGACAGTGTGTGAGAAGCCTACTTATACATTTTTGAAATGGTTAAATCATCGGCGCTGCTATTCCGGGCAGGAATCTGCCGGGTTCGCTAGTTTTATTATATTATAATCTAGGTTTCGAAAATGGAAACAAAAAGGGGATTACAACGGAAACCAAAATGAAAACAAAAGGGGATCAAAATGGGAACAAAGGGGGATCAAAATGGGAACAAAGGGGGATCAAAATGAAAACAAAAGGGGATTAACATGGAAACCAAAGGGGATGAAAATGGGAACAAAGAGGGAATTAAATGGGAACAAAGGGGGATCAAAAATTAGGTAGGTAGGTTATAATTAATTCACAAGCAAGAAATTTCGGTAGGTGGGTAAGTACAGAAAAAAAGGTAGATATTTATACGACAGTAAATAAATCACAGATTTACGAAATTTGGGTACGAAACCCTAGACAGTCTGTCACCAGGCTGTATCTCATGAACCGTGATAGCTAGACATTTGCAATTTTCACAGATTATGTATTTCTGTTGCCGCTATAACAGCAAATACTAAAAACTGCGAGGGTCCGCCTCGCACTTGGCCGGTTTTTATGTTTAATACGTACCGTAATCAGCATAAGTTTGTGTCAACGGAGACCAATGTAATTCGTTCAATAAAACTTCATCTGATAACTCTTGTCTTATTGCATTATATCTGGAAAATATAATCATAAATTAATTAATTAATATTTCTATTTCAGATTATATAAGAATTATTGACATTTTGTTTTTAAAAATATTTGTGCTAGTGTTATTATACAGGGAATAAACAAATCAAATCAATCAAATCAAAATTCTTTATTCCTTTGGATACTTAATGCCTAGGTACAAGATCACGTGGAAACGTCTTGAAAACTAAGTTAGGATCTGTGCCTTCGGCACGCGCCCACCAATGTGAAGAAGGCACAAGAAACTCATGGGATTTTTTTTCATGTGATCACGCTCACAAAGGTCAATATTACAAATATTTGAAAGTATTATTTGAAATGGAGCAGTTAAAGTCGGTTGTTATCATTATGGTAAGATGAAGTATCATAGTACGCCATACTGCACAATTTATACTTTATAAAAGTTTTGAACCTGTAAATGGACATGTCATATACATCTTTAGGTAATTCATTATAATAGAACACACATGTACTATTAAACGACCTGTTTACAGTCGACTACGTTTGTATGGAGAGAGCGCCGGTAACCTTTCCTCGTATGTAATGTACTTACTTGGCTGGGTTTATTTGTAGAAAGGTAGCAATCTTAACGAGAGCATCGGCGGCCGCGTACATCCAACAACGTAGGTCGATGTGACGTTCTATGTCAGACGGGTGAGACGCCCTGGGGATAGAAAAACACATTTTACTCCCTTAACGTACAATCTTTATTTATTTCACAAGACTATGATTTAATTTTATTATTTGATCTGATTAATTATTTTAAAATATATTTTCAATGTTTTTAAATTTTTGACTTAAGGCCAGGTGCTAATAAAGCTACCAAAATCGACCTTTGTTTTAAGCAACTCTAAGTAATCAAATACTCTTTTTTTTGGATATTGTAGTTTAATAACCATATTTTTGTTTATTGTGGTTGAAAACATGATATGAACAACTTCGTTCGATAAAAAAAATGTTAGAAAACAGAGAATTATTAGATAGTTTATCGGGTTTTATTCAAAAATAGTTAACGTTTGTTTCTAAAAATGAATCAAATGATAGGTTTTGACCTCTAGGAACTATATTTGTGGATAATAATGCTAAAATGTTTTGCATATCGATCAAATATAACAGTTAGCACGCAGC
Organism: Idaea straminata; assembly: GCA_951213275.1. Classification (NCBI taxonomy): domain Eukaryota; kingdom Metazoa; phylum Arthropoda; class Insecta; order Lepidoptera; family Geometridae; genus Idaea; species Idaea straminata. Next base: position 5,451,200 of record OX577875.1, on the reverse strand, counting down.
ACGCTACGTCTTTGAGAGCGGGGGCTAAGGTAATGTGAATACCTACACACGGTACTGGAAGAGCGCCTTAATTTTTATTTATTTGACAATTTATCGACGACCCGATTGGCACAATGGTCACCGTGCCGGACCGTGTTGAATTTCGAATTATTTCAACGCGGTTAAAAATATATGCATGCTCACTTAATTAAGACTTTAAGACGCTTCTTGGAGTTTTGGCGGGAACGAGTTAACAACATGTCGTGCTGCAGTTTTATTTTCATGAAACTTAGTTGTAACCCGAGTTGAATTGTATAATTCTGGTGTAATGTTATTCAATTTAGTTCTGTGAAAGTCCACAAGTGTAGTGAAAGTAAAAATCAGTGTCAAACATGAAGTTTTCTCGTTGCCTCCAAATCTCATATTAAGGTTATAGTAAACTTGCCAACGCTTTACTATAGCCCCTGACTTGACGGACTATGACGACTTTGACTGTTTTGAAACACTTTAGGCCCGATGTATGAAAAATCCGGTCATAATTTGATGCAAAATATAACTTGACACTGGCTAAATGCACAAGCCGTGCGAAGCCATAATTAATAGAAAAAAAACACGCTTCTTTCTAAGTGTGAATCTTAATGAATAAATATTTTTATCATAGTTCATTGTCTCTATTCAAATATCTATTTCATGCTGTATATGTACGATAAAGGAAGATTGTTATGAAATCCGCGGCTTACTTGTCTCGAGACGTATTGACGAGTTCTGTCAACTGGACACGGTCGACTAAGCTGAGGGGTGGTATAAGTGCTTGTACTTGTACTTGAACGGGCTGTTTTCCCTAATTAGACCCTTTTTATTTGGGTCCTTTTTGCGTGAGGATGGAATAGGCTTGCCCAGCACCTACTTTATTTTTTTTATTTTTTTTTTTTTTTTAGCCAACTAAGCTGCTGGTTTCATCACGATGTTTTCCTTCACCGTAAGAGCAATGTCAATGTCAATGTGCTATAATAAAAGTGCTGTAGTATAAGTGACGACCCAGTCGGCAAAATGGTCACCATGCCGGACTACCAAACATAGGGTTGCGGGTTCGATTCCCGCCTCAGACAAGTATTTATGCTTAGATTTTTGTCTGTGGTCTGGTTGTTTCTATGTATTATAAGTATATATTTACAAAAGAAAAGTATATAAGTAGTATAAGAGTTGTCTAGCACCCATAACACAAGTGTAGTTACTTAGCTTGGGGCTAGATGGCGATGTGTGGAATATCTTGCATTTTTTATTTATTTATAAGTGCTGGACATAGTCTAATCCGTTCTCACGTTGTATACAGCCCGTATACTAGTATAAGTGTTACCTAGGATAGTCATCAAGGCCGGAACTCAATGATTTAGGATTCAGTTGCAACCCATCATCTTCTCTCCCCCTCCAACGGTAAGAGGTTTCTTCTTCGCCTTTCTGGCTCGTTTGGAACCAATTGAACCATGCCTATAAACGGTCGACTAAGCTGAGGGGTGGTATAAGTGCTTGTACTTGTACTTGAACGGGCTGTTTTCCCTAATTAGACCCTTTTTATTTGGGTCCTTTTTGCGTGAGGATGGAATAGGCTTGCCCAGCACCTACTACCCTCTCAGCTTAGTAGACAATTTCCAGAGGAGAGAACTTGTCAATACTTCTGAAGCCAACTAAGCTGCTGGTTTCATCACGATGTTTTCCTTCACCGTAAGAGCAATGTCAATGTGCTATAATAAAAGTGCTGTAGTATAAGTGACGACCCAGTTGGCACAATGGTCACCATGCCGGACTGCCAAACACAGGGTTGCGGGTTCGATTCCCGCCTCGGACAAGTATTTATGCTTAGATATTTGTCTGTGGTCTGGTTGTTTCTATGTATTATAAGTATATATTTACAAAAGAAAAGTATATAAGTAGTATAAGAGTTGTCTAGCACCCATAACACAAGTGTAGTTACTTAGCTTGGGGCTAGATGGCGATGTGTGGAATATCTTGCATTATTTATTTATTTATAAGTGCTGGACATAGTCTAATCTATTCTCACGTTGTATACAGTCCGTTTACTAGTATAAGTGTTACCTAGGATAGTCATCAAGGCCGGAACTCAATGATTTAGGATTCAGTTGCAACCCATCATCTTCTCTCCCCCTCCAACGGTAAGAGGTTTCTTCTTCGCCTTTCTGGCTCGTTTGGAACCAATTGAACCATGCCTATAAAGAAAAAAAAATTGCACTCCGGGAGTGCCGGCAGAAGTGAAAACTTGATTATTAACGTTGAGCATGTTTGATATTTTGGAATGGTAAGGGAATAATTTTGCACCAATTGCTTTATCAGTATAAAAGTACTATCATTTATGTGGTAGAATACAATATTCATTTATTGCGCTATCGTACACAAACATGACAATTTATATTACATTAAAAATTTAACACTTTAAAACTATATCTGTCTACTCTCCATCCGTCTCACGCTTTTTCGATCAGGTCACGTGTCCTGACGCGAGTTTAAGATTTTATACCCATTACAGAAAAAGTGCTCAACGCCGCTAAAGAAGTTTTCACTTCAAAAAAATCACTAAAAATGGTTGTCTGTAAAGTCGGTTTACGGACGATAATTTTAGATAGATAGATAAATATTGCATTACACAAAGGCACATACATAAACATAAATATAACTATCGTTAAAAGTAATTATTTTGAAAAAAAAAACAAAAGCCACAAAATAAATGGAAAGAAAAAAACAACGTGATAACGTCATAAGATAACTTGATGGTAACCATAGCAACGATAATACGTTGCGGAACATGACGCGTTCCCGGAACATGACGCATGGCGTCACACTTTTTTGTGAATGCAGGTGTTCATCTATATATCTATATCTTCTATCTATCTATTATCTATCTTCTATCTATCTATTATCTATCTTCTATCTATACATATAAAATCCTTTGTCGTGATTGACTGACTGACTGACGCACAGCCTAAGCCGCTGATCGTAGAGACCTGAAACTTGGAGGGTGTGTTCTTTGTGTGACGTAGGCATCGGATAAGAAAGGATTTTCTGAAATTCTACCCCTAAAGGGGTGAAAAAGGGGGGCAAAGTTTGTATGGGACAACGTGATTCCTTGGTCCATTTCCAACTTTCACGCGATATAAGTGTGGTAAATTGATCTTTGCATAGAGGCGGTTTATGACGCGCGAGCGGTAGCAAGCGTGTTAAGAAGCCAAGATGCAAAGACCAATTCCACACGTATATCGTACGACGTTTTTTATCACAGTTGCGAATAAAAGAAAAAACTTGAAAAGAAAACAAAATAATAATTAACAAAATATTTGTGATAAGTCTATGTTTACATTTTTTAAGGCAATATTTTTTTGTTAATTATGCTCCGGAAAGGCCAGGCTAAAGGCTTTTAACCTATACAGCCTCGTCTGACATACAATATTTTTTAGGATTTTTTCTATTTGTTTTTGCGTTGGGGGTTAAGAACAAAATACAATGGTACGGAAAAACAATATATATTTAAGTAAAGAAAAAACAAAAAATAACATAACTCAATTTTTAATCGTTTTCTAAGTCATAAAATTATCACATAAAACGACTTTAGAGACAACCATTTTTGCTAGCTAAAAAACTCTTTGGTACCTACCTTTTTTATACATCAAAACAGTATAACCCAGATAAATTAAGAATGTTTCACCTACCTAACATGTAATTAGCAGTAAGATACGTATTTAACTTATCGGGATAACTTTATAGCACTAGTTGGCAATGTAAAACGCACGCGTGCATAATATGTTGGATTATGAGCCTAAAAGCTGTTGAATAAGATCCACTTTATGAGCAACTCTGATAAAAAATTTGTTAAACTTTGACAGATAAACCGGAAAATGAACCGGAACCGAGCTATAATTTGCTAACATTTTGACACTTTCACGTAAATCACATAATTTTTTCATAAAGCGCCTAAAGAAATACTTACTTGTAACCTAGGATAGAGCTTCTCGAGCGTCTCGCGATGTCTCAAATAATGTTGCGTGTGTGTTGCCACCATGTTGCCGAGTGTTACCAGCAACATGGGGGGGTTGGCGGCCGCGTTGCTTTGCACCACGAACTCTTTGGGCACGCGGGCTAGGGCTTCCGATCCTGGAAATAATGCAATACTTAAGACGCTCTTCCAGTACCGTGTGTAGGTTCACATTACCTTAGCCCCCGCTCTCAAAGACGTAGCGTGCTGCGTGCTAACTGTTATATTTAATCGATATGCAAAACATTTTAGCATTATTATCCACAAATATAGTTCCTAGAGGTCAAAAACCTATCATTTGATTCATTTTTAGAAACAAACGTTAACTATTTTTGAATAAAATCCGATAAACGATCTAATAATTCTCTGTTTTCTAACATTTTTTTATCGAACGAAGTTGCTCATATCATGTTTTCAACCACAATAAACAAAAATATGGTTATTAAACTACAATATCCATTTATATCCAAATAACAAAAAAAGAGTATTTGATTACTTTGAGTTGCTTAAAACAAAGGTCGATTTTGGTAGCTTTATTAGCACCTGGCCTTAAGCATATTATATACAAATGGAAAAAATATGATAAAATTCACCGTTTTTCTACATTACAATGAAATTTATTACTAGCTGCGCCCTGCGGTTTCACGTAAGTCCCGATCCCGTGGTAATATCGGGATGAAAAGTAGCCTATGTGTTAATCCAGGTCTCCAGCTATCTAGATACCGAGTTTCATCGCAATCGGTCCAGTAGTTTTTGCAGCGTGAAGGAGTAACAAACATACACACACTTCGGACCCACCGTAGAGCTCCAAACGGCTGTTATAAGAATGTTTTCAATACAAACAAGATTCTAGACACCTGCTTTAGTTGAAGTTTAAAGTCTTCTAACTCATCAATTTATCAAACAAAAATTATTAGAATGAAAACATTCTAATAATAGTAATTTTTGAACTCTACCGAGGGCTGCAATTATGCAGCCGACTGTACACACCACCTCGTACCTCCGAAGATTTGAATTTGAAACTTGAACTTGTATACGAGCTGTTTTCCGCCATTGGACCCTTTTTAATTGGGTCCTTTTTGCGTGAGGATGGAGTAGGCTTGCCCAGCACCTACTACCCTCTCAGCTTAGTCGACCATGTCCAGAGAAGAGAACTTGTCAATACTTCTGGAGCCAACTAAGCCGCGGGTTTCATCACGATGTTTTCCTTCACCGTAAGAGCAATGTCAATTAGCGCACATAAATTTTTCTTAAGAAACATCCATTGGTGCACGGCCGGCCGGGATTCGAACCCACGACCTTCAGAATGAAACTCGAGGTATCTACCACAAAGCTAACACCGCTCTGAAATTTGAAGCTCACCCAATATCTGTTCCCTAGGTATCCAACCCTCAATATTGAGCAAGTCCATCCAATGTGCGGCGATATCTATCATTATGGTGGGAGACCATCTTCCTATCAGCAAGTTGTGGAAGCCCTCGTCCCACAGGAAACCGCGGGGGAAAAACGATCTAACATGGAGAAGAAAGAAAAACATTAGAATAGCACAAGTTGCGGGTTCGCTTCTCGCTTCAGACATGTATTTATGCTTAGATATTTGTCTGTGGTCTGGTTGTTTCTATGTATTATAAGTATATATTTACAAAAGAAAAGTATTTATGTAGTATATCCGTTGTCTAGCACCCATAACACAAGTATACCAGATGTCTATCATTCTGGTGGGAGACCATCTTCCTATCAGCAAGTTGTGGAAGCCCTCGTCCCACAGGAAACCGCGGGGGAAAAACGATCTAACATGGAGAAGAAAGAAAAACATTAGAATAGCACAAGTTGCGGGTTCGAGTCTCGCTTTAGACATGTATTTATGCTTAGATTTTGGTATGTGGTCTGGTTGTTTCTATGTATTATAAGTATATATTTACAAAAAGTATATAAGTAGTATATCCAAAGTCAAAGTCAAATTTCTTTATTCATTTGGATGCTTATGTAAATTTTATACACAGATCACATTGAAACGTCTTAAAAACTAAGTAAGGATCTGTGCCTTCGGAACGCGCCCGCCAATGAGAACAAGAAACTCATGGGGTTTTTTTTCCATGTGATCACGCTCACAAAGGTCAATATTACAAATATTTTAAAGTATTATTTGAAATGGAGCAATTAAAGTCACGTCAATGGGTTGTTATCATTAAGGTAAGACGAAGTATCATAGTACGCCTTACTGCAAAATTTATTCTTTATAAAAGTTTTGAACCTGGTAATGGACATGTCATATACATCTTTGGGTAATTTATTATAATAGAGCACACATGTACTATTAAACGACCTGTTTATTTTCCGGAGCCTACTACCGAGCACGGTCAGTTCATCCTTATTTCTTGAAATTATGAATATCGCTATTTTTACGAAAAAAGGATATTTGTGAACGTATAGCAAGTTTTCGTAGATATATTGTGAATAGAGCGTTAATATATTTATCTCTTGAAATTTTTCTCTAAGTGATTCCCTGGGGCCCATTTTGTAGATAGCTCGGACAGCTCTCTTTTGCAATATGAAAATAGTATCAATATCTGCAGCACACCCCCACACCAATAAGCCAACACCGCTCTCCTCGGTAGAATATTGCATCGTGCGAGCTTCGTACAGTCGTACCATATACATACACGTTAAGCGAACGCTCGGCCGTCATGGCAGGCGGAGTGGGAGGTGTTAGGTTTTATTTTCGTTACGGAATTTCTTAATTTGGTTGCCGCGCTCAAAGCCCGCGATAAAAGCTATGCAATAGCTTAAAAAAAAAACTTGAGAGGTGTCAAGGGACACCCGGATGGTAAGAAGTTTTTTTCGATTAATTAGTGAAGGAATTGTAAATTTTTAATTTAAGTTATAATTTTTTTTTTATTATTAACAAATATAATGGAATATAAACTTAATCAGTAGGCTCAATTTTAGTAATTGCTTTCTATTAGAGAGAGAGAGACAGACAGAGAAACACGCGCACACCACACGGCCTACAACTATAGCAAAAAGTGTCGTTACAACTTTTGGTCTTAATTTTTTCCGTCTAGCCCCCTTTCGCAACGCGCAATAAAGAACTACATTCCAAAAACTTATAAATATTTGGGTGTTCGATCTAGCTACTGGAATATTTGGCTATTCGCTAAAGTTAACAACTCACCTGCTAGGCACAGCGGTGTACAGTGGCGCCCTCCAGTAAGGAACGGGTTCTTTACTTATAAATATTTGGGTGTTCGATCTAGCTACTGGAATATTTGGCTATTCACTAAAGTAAACAACTCACCTGCTAGGCACAGCGGTGTACAGTGGCGCCCTCCAATAAGGAACGGGTTCCTTGGTGTACTGTGATCGGACGCGACCGGCGCCGTAAAAATATCCTATACCGCCTACCATGTTCGATAGAGCGGCTTTGGCTATCGCTATGTCTTCGTCTGAGTAACTGAAAATTAAACAAAAATCGTTTAGAGGAAAACCGGCGCTCTCTCCATACAAACGTAGTCGACTGTTTCCTCCCTGGATAATGACACTAGAGCAAATATTTATGTTGCATAAAACTTAGCCGTCCATTATTCATGTGATGATTATCCCCCTTGGGATACATGGTGAGGTTTAAGACTACATCTATCTTCCCCCCCCCCCCCTAATTATATCACGTGTATTTTTTGTTCCTACAAAGAATCTTATTTTTTTAAATATATTGATAAAATAGCCCCTTTTCCACCCCTAAGGAATAGGATTTTCGGACTATCCTTTCTTATCAGAAGCCTAATTCATACAAAGAACACACCCTATTTCAGGTCTCTACGATTAGCAGTTTAAGCTGTCCGTTGATCTACTTGTACTTGTATACAGGCTGTTTTCCGCCATTGGACCCTTTTTAATTGAGCATTGTCAATTAACGCACGTACATTTTCCTTGAGAAATAGTCAATGGGTACACGGCCGGCCGGGATTTGAACCCACGGCCTACTTCCTATAAAGAACACACCCAATTTCAGGTCTCTACGATCAGCAGCTTAGGCTGTACGTTGATCTATCAATCAGTTAGTCAGTCAGCTAGTCAATCAGTCAGTCGTGCAGGACAAAGCATTTTATATGTATAGAGAAGATATCAGAAACATATCATGTCATTTATATAAATTAAAAACAAACCGGTCCCAACATGTAACCCTGTGGAACCCCACATAAACTTACCCTTGCTCACTCAAATTAAATTTAGCATCAAATTCCTCATCGAACCGTCTCTTTCTATCCTTCATAGTACTCGTATATTCATCTCCCTTTAACGCAGGCTTACTTTCTTCCGTTGTATACATAATGTCAACAACATATGGCGGTTCAACTAACAATTGTATTGGTACGAAGTTTGTTTCTTTATCCTGTGAAAAAAGATAAGTGTGAGTCGGACTTGGGACAAGGGTTCCGTACCATGGTGTATGGGAGGCCCAGTTATTATTTTCTTTTTTAGTATTTATTTATTTATATTGCAGGACATTCCACACATCGCCATCTAGCCCCAAGCTAAATAACTAGAATTTTGTTATGGGTGCTAGACAACGGATATACTACTTATATACTTTTATTTTGTAAATATATACTTACTAACTGCGCTTCGCGGTTTCACCCGCGTAAGTCCCGATCCCGTGGGAATATCGGGATAAAAAGTAGCCTATATGATAATCCAGGTCTCCAGCTATCTAGACACCTAGTTTCATCGCAATCGGTCCAGTAGTTTTTGCGTGAAGGAGTAACAAAGATACACACACAAACTTTCACATTTATAATATTAGTAGGATAATACATAGAAAGAACCAGACCACAGACAAATATCTAAGCGTAAATACTTGTCTGAGGCGGGAAACGAACCCGCAACCCTGTGTTTGGCAGTCTGGCATAGTGAACATTGTGCCAACTGGGTCGACAGTATTTGTTGTTATAGCGGCAACAGAAATACATAATCTGTAATCTATCACAGTTCATGAGATACAGTCTGGTGACAGACAGACAGTTAGACAGTGGAGGCTTAGTAATAGGGTCCCGTCCCGATTTTTGGTACGCAACCATAAAAATGTTTAACAAAAATAATGTGTTGCGCTGAGGTTCGATCCTGTGGTTTATCATTTGGTACGCTTTAAAAGTAACTTGTCGGACTAGCAGCGCCCCACGGTTTCGTTTGGATGAGACCGAATTTTGTGGGATTATCGGAAGCCAAAATCGGTCTTTATCAATAAAAAAAATATTTTTTGATTATAAAATATTAATGAAAATAAATCTAAAAATGTTGAATAGCTAAAAACAAACAAGTCATTTTCATGGTATTCATGTTTTTTGTTTTCGAGGTGTCGTTACCATGGTTTTCATGGTGTCGTTTAATGGTTTTCGTGCTTACCTTTTCGCTAAGCATATCGTCTGCGCCTAGTACAGCTAGACGTCCGAAGTCAGGGTGTTTTTCCACTTTGAGTAACGAATAAAGCTTCTCTTTTAATACGTGGAGCCCGGGGACGTGGGCCTCCGTGTATGATTCGTGGAGCACCCGCCCTATAATTGTAACAAAACGAAAGTTGAAAATGAAGCAATTTGACATGAAATAACACTAATATAGCGTTTAAAGAGCGCGTTTTGTTTTTTTTTCTTATTCCCTCCAAAATTCATCTCAAGGAAGTCCTGTGCTAAATTTCAAGTCTCTAGAGCCAGCGGTTTTGACTGTACAATCAGTCTTTAGATATTTAAAGTACCAGGCGATCATAAAGATCTAAGAGTTAATGTTGTATTCTATAGCCACACACAAGGAACCTACCCTAAATTTATTGCAAAATTTCAAGTTTCTAGAGCCAGTGGTTTTGGCTCTCAATCAATCTCCACAATTCTAAATTACCAGGTAATCATAAAGATCCAAGAGTTAATTTTGTGTTCTATAGCGACATACAAGGAACCTTCCCTAAATTTATCTATCTATCTATCAATCTGCAAAATTTCAAGTTTCTAGAACCAGTGGTTTTGGCTTTCAATCAGTCTCCATAAATCTAAACATACCAGGCAATCATAAAGATCCAAGAGTTAATGTTGTGTTCTATAACGACATACAAGGAACCCACCATAAAGTTTTATCTAATGTTCCGATTTGCTGAGCCAGTGGTTTCGACTCTATGTCATTCTCCATAATTCTAAAAGTACCAGGCAATCATAAAGATCCAAGAGTTAATGTTGTGTTACAAGGAACCTACCCTAAAGTTATCTATTTATGTATCGACTAGCTTTTGCCCGCGACTTCGTCCGCGTACACGTCGAAAATGGAAAAACCACCCCAAAAATAATGTCTTTCCCCTTTTTAACCCCGTTAGGGGATGAATTTCAAAAAAATACGAAACACCTATTCCATCAATTCTGTTAAAGAAGGTTTATATAAAATTTGAAGAAGATCCAAGGAATCACGTTGTCCCATACAAACTTTGCCCCCCTTTTTCACCTCCTTAGGGGTGGAATTTCGAAAAATCCTCTTCTTATCCGGTGCCTACGTCATGCAAAGAACACACCCTCCAAATTTCAAGTCTTTACGATCAGCGGTTTAGGCTGTGCGTTGATCCGTCAGTCAGTCAGTAGTTCAGGACAAAGCATTTTATATGCAAAATTTCAATTGTCTAAAACCAGCGCATTCTAAAAAAGTACCAGGCAATCATCAAGAAGGTAGAGTTCCCACTAACCTTGGACAGTATGTGTGTTTACAGTGAAATGACCGTGTTGCTCCGTGAAGCCCAGAATGGAACCGCGTTCGGCCCACAGCTGGGCGAGTGGATCCTCTATGGCTCCATACCATATTAACATTAATGGAGAGTTTAAGTTGTTCTGTTGAAGAAATACAATGGTAAATTGAGTAACTAGAGCCCAACCGCGCTTATTGCGTCGGCTTCAAGCCGACGTCGACATCCCAACCCGCGCCTCACACTGAGCGGAATTTTGAGCCTGCCTTTCATAAAAAGTTTGTAAAATTAGGTTGTTTTTTCGTGTGTTTTAAGTATGCAGGATTTTTGGGGAAATCAAAATATTAAAAAATAAGTGATTGTGGTTGTTAATAAAAAAAATATATCAAAGTCATATTTTGTGTTGTTTTTAAATAATAACATAACCAGAATTACTTACTTTTGAATGTTTTGATGTCTCCGACAATCCTGCATACTTAAAACACACGAATAAAACAACTTAATTTTTCAAAAATCCTATGAAAGGCAGGCTCAAAATTCCACCTAGTGTGGGGCGCGGGTCGGCATAAGCCAACGCGTTGGCTTGAACCCGACACGCACTTATCGCGGTAGGGCCCCAGGTCCTATTACTTCACCCGCGTAATATCCAATCTCGTATAAGTGTAAGTGTAAGTGTATATTTATATGTATATATATATATATATATATATTTATATATGTATGTATGTATAGGTGCGTATTTATTTTTACTGATTTTAGTATTATTATTTAGAATATTTTATTTTCTATGTATATTAATATTTATTTTATTTTCCTCCTTATATTCCTATTACGTTATGTACAACCCACCCATCCCCTTCTTTAATTCTTGTCCATCCAAAGTTTGCCTGGAAGAGATCGCTTTTAGCGATAAGGCCGCCCATTGTGCCATATTGTTAGGTTTAATATTGTTTTTGTAACAGGAGTTTATCTATACTTATATTAAAAAGCTGAAGAGTTTGTTTGTTTGTTTGTTTGAACGCGCTAATCTCAGGAACTACTGGTTCGAATTCAAAAAATTTTTTTTGTGTTGGATAGGCCATTTATCGAGGAAGGCTATAGGCTACGTTTTATCCCGATATTCCCACGGGATCGGGAGTTACGCGGGTAAAACCGCGGAGCGCTGCTAGTGTTAGAATAAAGGTTTAATGTGATACAATAAAGAGTTTGTCTATCTATCTCGTAGGTATATCAGGATAACATCAGATCAGCACCATGTCATCATAATATTGCATTGTCACTCGATTTACATATGTATGCAAAATTTCAGTTCAATTTGTAACCGGGAAGTGGATCCAAATTAAGTTGCAAGATTTGACCCGAACATACATACATACATACATACATACTTACATACATACATTGCAATTTAAATAAAAGCTTTTAAAAAGTCCAAGTTTCAACATATCCTCCTGCAAAGTTTTATCAAAATTGGTCCCTTAGTTTCAGAGCTTATTCATTACAAACGAAATTCCAAAAATCCATGATGGCATAATCTTGCTAAATAAGTCAGATGGCATTAGCTGCTAATTCGAATTTAATATTTTAACTAGCTGCGCCCCGCGGTTTCACTCGCATAAGTCTCGATTTCGTGGGAATATCAAAATAAAAAGTAGCCTATAGCCTTCCTCGATAAATCAACAATCCAACACAAAAATATTTTTTCAATTCGAACCAGTTGTTCCTTAATAGATTAGTATATTGAGGGAAAATTATAGATGTCCGCAAAATAAATATCTTATTTAAATATAATAATAAAATAATCTAATTTCATTAAATAATAATTAAATCCCGCAGGAATTTCAGATCCCCTAAACTACCACTATGCCGATTTTCATACAAATCGGGTCAGTCGTTTGTCCGTGAAGAGGGAACAGAAACTAATAAAAATTAAACAAATTTCCGGATTTATAGCATTAGATATTAGAATATATTAGGATTAGGATAGTTATGATTAGAATAAGTAGGTTTAGAATAGTTAGGATTAGGTTTAAAAATAATAGGATTAAGATAGTTAGGATAAAGTTTAGAAAGTTAGAATTAAGATAGTTAGGAGTTGGTTTAGAAAGTAAGGATTAGGAAGTTAGGATAAGGTTTAGAAAGTTAGGATTAGGAAGTTAGGATAAGGTTTAGAAAGTTAGGATTAAGATAGTTAGGATTAGGAAGTTAGGATAAGGTTTAGAAAGTTAGGATTAAGGTAGTTAGGATTAGGAAGTTAGGATAAGGTTTAGAAAGTTAGGATTAAGATGATTAGGAAGTTAGGATAAGGTTTAGAAAGTTAGGATTAAGATAGTTAGGATTAGGAAGTTAGGATAAGGTTTAGAAAGTTAGGTTTAGGAAGTTAGGATTAGGTTTAGGAAATTAGGATTATAATAAAAATACCTGTGTAGTAACATTAATTCTGACAGTCCACCCTGATATACCATCCTTATGCTTCTGAAAGCTTGTGACAATGTTATGCGGAGGATCTGATATCAGCTGTTCACCGAACGATGAACCATCATGGTACAGCCATCCATATGTTGGAAGATTGTCGTTTTGATCACACCAGTGTCTGTAATATAAATAAACTTGCTTTACCCGCGGCTTTGTCCACATAGGTATTATTTTTTTCAAAATCCTTTCTTATCGGATGCCTACGTCATACAAAGAACTCACCCTCCAAGTTTTAGGTCTCTACGATCAGCGGTTTAGGCTGTGCATTGATCTGTCAGTCAGTCAGTAAGGACAAAGCATTTCATCTGTATAGAGAAGAAGATAATTAATATTGTAGGATATTGTACACAGCGCCACCTAACTCCGAAATAAGAAACTAGGTTTGTATCATGTGGTCAGACAACAGATAGAATATTTGGCAACCCGCCTCACCAGACGAAGATTGAAAAAACTACAAAAATAAGGCTATTTCCTTTGACAAGTATCCGTTGTCTAGCAGCCATAACACAAGTCTAGTTACTTAACTTGGGGCTAGATGGCGCTGTGTGAATTGTCCTGCAATATTTATTTATTTAATTGCCATACTATATCTGTTTCCAAGAATTGATCTCTATTAGCAACACTATCCAATGGTATAATAAAAGCGCGTTAATATATGATCCACCCACAGGTTCGATTCCTAACTAGAGCAATGATTTTTCAAAAATCTAATGATGCAGTGTTAGTTTTTGTCAAAATCGGGTATGCAATTCCTTTCAGAATTTTTCACTATCTCTTATAGATTAGGATTTAGCCCTGAAGGCACATGTAAAGAAATCGCCCTGTTTGTTTTCCAACAAGTTGTGGGTTTGAATACCGGCCGGCCGTGCACCAATGTATTTTTCTTAATATGCTAATTGACATTGCTCTTACGGTGAAGGAAAACATCGTGATGAAACCCGCGGCTTAGTTGGCTCCAGAAGTATTGACAAGTTCTCTACTTTGGACATGGTTGACTAAGCTGAGAGGGTAGTAGGTGCTGGGCAAGCCTACTCCATCCTCACGCAAAAAGGACCCAATTAAAAAGGGTCCAATGGCGGAAAACAGCCTGTATACAAGTACAAGTTTCCAACAAATCAAATAAAAATGTTACCTGATCCCCTTGTGTGTGGCAGTGGCTAGTTCGTACCACATTAACCCGAAGACAGGTGACCTCGGTGATCTGCTTTTCATACCCATATAAACTCCTGGTCGGTAAGTGCCCCAGTATCTCTCTGATAATGACGAACCATTGTCTTGTATAATCTGGATTGATAAAAATGTATATAAATCAAAAAGGGGTTAGGATTGGTGTTGTCCTAGAGGTATTTAGCTCGACTTACCTAAAGATGTAAATGACATGTCTATTTAGAGAGCGGTGTTGGCTTAGTGGTAGATACCTCGACTTTCATTTTGAAGGTAGTGGGTTTGAAACCCGGCCAGTCATGCACCAATGTATTTTTCTTAAGAAAAAATTATGTGCGCTAATTGACATTGCTCTTACGGTGAAGGAAAACATTGTGATGAAACCCGGGGCTTAGCTGGCTCCAGAAGTATCGACAAGTTCTCTCCTCTGGACATGGTAGACTAAGCTGAGAGGGTAGTAGGTGGGCAAGCCTACTCCATCCTCACGCACAATGGACCCAATTAAAAAGAGTCTAATTGCGGAAAACAGCCCGTATACAAGTACAAGTAAGAGGGTAGTAGGTGCTCGGCAAGAATACTCCATCCTCACGCAAAAAGGACCCTATTAAAAAGGGTCCAATGGCGGAAAACAGCCTGTATACAAGACATGTCTATTAACAAGTTGAATATTTGTCAATTTTACTTATCTCCTACTTACAATTTTACTATGTCAAACTTGTTAATATCAAGAGTTAGCTATGCTACTCCAGAATTAATTCCCTCGACTTGGAGTTAACTAAGCCGAAGGAATGAATCCCTCGGCTTAGTTAACTCCAGATGTATTGAGAAGTTCTTTCCTCTGAACTTGGTCGACTAAGCTGTAGTTATAAGTACTGGACATGCTCACGCAAGAACAACTCAACCAAAGAGGTCTAGTCGCGGAAAACAGCTCGTATACAAGAACAAAGTCATTCTTCATGTTTAAAATAAAACTTCAGGTGAGTAAAATCTTGAATTTAGCTAGACTGATTTTGATAATGGTTTTTTGGATCATTTGGACTCACAAATTATACCCAAAAAGTGGGTACTCACTATAAAAACCTAAAAAATAATTATAATCTAATGAAATTATTGTATAGATAACAAAAACAGGTACACTTTATCAAATTCGTACTAACCTTTTTATCGAGGAATGGTGTGTTTACTCTCGTCTCTAGGTAGCCCAAAATGCTCACATAAATAGCCACAAGAAGGCACACGACTCCTACACCAGCCTTCCATCCAGTAAATAAATGAAAGGTCTTATTAATGGCTGTTGAAACTTCACTACTTCCAGAACTATTGCTTGCGGTGTCATTATTTGTTACTATCTGTACACTCTTAACGTTTTTCCTATGTCTAACCATTGTAAGTTATACTAATAGATTAATGCATAAGTTTTTAAGTGATTAATTGACGTGGTTACTAAATAAACTAGGTATTTTATAGATTTACATTCGATTCAGAGTCGGCATTTGTGCGGTTTTAGCAATTCGTCAATAATGACACCAAAATGACACATTGACGACTTTTGACAGTTATAGTGATGTGGTCCCACGTACTACGAGGATTGCAGTTGGAGAAGTGGGTACAATATAATCGACTAAAATTATAAATTAAAATAAAAGAATGCAGGCTGACGATTATTCATTAATATTCATACCTTAATTAATATTCTAATGTGTTATATTCGTGTGTGAGCAGAGCAAGGAAAGAGAGGGCAACATCGCGGCAGAGCGAATAATTGCGCAAGGAGCATAGTATAGCGGAGCTATTACAGGTTTGTACCTTGTGTAAATATTTTTCTTTCATCCAACTCCAACAACATCTACACTAATATAATAAAGAGGAAAGATTTATTGACGAATAGGCTCCGAAACTACTGGACTGATTTTAATGATACTTGGTATAAGGATACATTAATTCATTGGAAATAACCTAAGAATCGGAAGGCTCCACGCACGACTTCCAAAGTTCTGAGGCTCCAAAGTCTCGTGATATTGGGCATATAACAGACAAAAATAAGTTCACACAAAATAATATAAGTGTTACTATTTATTTAATAATTATTATTATACATTCCTTGTAAAATAACATATCCACATAGAATGTCAACACAATAAAAATCGACTAAACCTCTATTTAATCGACTAGATCAAATATGACGAAATATTCACCTAACAACTATTAGGTCCATCGAATTTGACGTTCGTACCGCACATGGTCTATCAATGAAAATGGTGATTTGAGTTTTGGCGGGAACGAGTTAACAACATGTCGTGCTGCAGTTTTATTTTCATGAAACTTAGATGTAACCCGAGTTGAATTGTATAATTCTGGTGGAATGTTATTCAATTTAGTTCTGTGAAAGTGCACAAGTGTAGTGAAAGTAAAAATCAGTGTCAAACATGCAGTTTTCACGTTGCCTCCAAATCTCCTATTAAGGTTATGGTAAACTTGCCACCACTTTACTATAACCCCTGACTTGACGGACTATGACGACTTTGACTGTATTGAAACACTTTAGGCCCGATTTATGAAAAATCGGGTCATAATTTGATGCAAAATATAACTTGACACTGGCTAAATGCACACGTGCGAAGCCAAAATAAAAGAAAAAAAAAAAAAAAAAAATGGTGATTGTTGACGTGCCAACGTCACAGGATGTTTTTTTAATCTGTGGGATCTTTAGGCGGCAATAATTAGTTAGTATTCTGTGGCAATTAAACACTTTTCCACGTGATATTGGCCTAGAAATTAAATTGATGGCTGACACTAGTTTTTCATTTTTATTTTATTTGTGTAGGTCATGTAGGTAGGTCGCCTAAGTAGGAAGGTTGGTACATTTGTGAAGTAGCATCAAGTTGTACATCTATAAGACTCAACAAGGTCTCATCTCAATGAGTGGGCCCCTCAGCACTGTTTATAGGGCATGGAGGTAGATGAAGGGTGACTAGAGCACGCTTAGGGGTGGCTTTGCCATAGGGCTTTGCCATGGCTTTGCTAAAGTTTTTTTTTAATATCACTCAAATGAAATACCTACAGTACGACCTCAGATCCCTTAATCTGAAAATGCTGAATAATATATTATCCAGTAGCTTGGGAATATTATTATATCCCTCAAAACGAAATAATACGAATAATTATTTTTTAATATTTTATTTTTCTAATAACGAACTTATGACAGTTATTTGGTATTTTATCACTATGAACTCGTAAACTGTAAGGAAAAACTGTCAAATAATTATTTCAGCTCGATTTTTGACTCATTCAATTCAAAATGGCGGCGGAAAACTGCCAACCCACGAGGTAGCAATGACAACTTCGAGCATCTAACTTGGTAACAATTTTTTAGTCTTATTTAGCTTACCATAATTTAGCAATACAGATGAAGAAATTGCTTACAATATTCGTACTTCGGGCTATAGAAAGAAAGAAAGCAAACCAATTCTGATTTTAACTTTGAACAATTATTAACCGACAGATGTTCTTTACGCCAAGGTCCTGCTATCCTGTAATAACGTTACTCCAGCAGACCCAATAACATTTAAAAGCGAGACAGAATAATTTGTTTTACTAAATCCTGGCATCCATCTGCAACGCGACGTGTCAGGTGTCACCGAGTCTTTGTTTCTCTTCTTCTTATTTCATCAACTGGCACAACAGATGGCGCCATAATGAAAATGTATGAGTCAACCTTTTCTGCCAGTTGAGAGGTTTTTGTTATGTTTTGTTCTCATATACCTACCAGTGGAAGTAGGTACAATCGACGTTCTAAAGTCCACCGCCACCGTAACGTTTACAATCCCGTGCAGCACTATTAGAACTATTAGACAATTCAGAATATTTATTTAGTTATAAAGTTAGTATCAGTGTTTCCTGCCTACTATAACCAAATTACAGCATCGTCCTACTCTCTCCAATGACAGGGTCTCTGCTGAAAATCAGCGTTGCATTTATGCAACACGTAGCTGAGCAGGAGCCTATTTGGCGGCGCGATTGTCAAAACCATTTTTAAGGTGGTTCTACCAGAGTAAGGCACTAAATTCAACTATTTATTTATTGCTTTTACCGGCTTAATCCTACCATACTAAAAACACATTTTATATAAGCGAGTCATTTTACTATGTACTACATAGACTCTAACAAAGTAACGTTACCGAATATAACTCAGGCATAGTCAAAGACACGAATAGGTTTTTGAAGAATTGGTCCTGCTGGAGTAACGAACACAAAAAAAAATGATTTCTTTCTACTAATAACCTGAATCAAACGAAATACGTTCATTTTTTATTAATTTTCAAAAGTACAATATCTGCGCTTCTATAGTTCATATGCTGTTCTTCTTCAGGTATTTTAACAATGTGAAATGCTTCATCCAACTTCTCATAGAACAAATCCCATAATCTTTTCTGTGAGTCCGTATCTCTAAGTTCCTGTGTTAGGTAAATTGTAGGATTTCTTGTGGGACTGTTTAATAAACACTTTAGTGTCTCAAATAATGGATCTAGTGCCTGAAAAAAATGATATAAGTCGCCATGAAAAATAATAGCCTTAACCTTAGGCAGCATAATACCATAGAGTACATATCCAGTAGAGGCGTAATGCTGGCCTTTAAATTCCGCAACTAATGAGTAGCTTTTAACTGGTATACTAGTGTTGCACTTATATGTATCTATACTATATTTATTATAAGTATTGGCCTTACTAGGAAGCAAATTAAAAAAATAGGCTAAGAGAATTTAATTTTACGAATCCTGGGGCTATGGAGCTCCGGGCTTTGGAAAGACGTGCGTAGAGTCAAAGCCAACACGTAGAGGCCACAGAAATATATTATAGGCTCTCGCCATACAAACGTAGTGTAGAGAAAACAGTCGAGCAAAGTTTTTTTTTGCATAAATCTTATAACTGCCATGACCATGACCATATGTTTTTTTTTATCTTAACTTTTATGAACATTAGAATATGAAAAAAAACCAAAACATAGGGGCATAGTTATGGCAGTTATAGGTTTTATGGCACAAAAATATTTGTGCTAGTGTCATTATCCAGGGAGGAAACAGTCAACTACGTTTGTATGGAGAGAGCGCCGGTACCCTTTCACCTTAAGTATGAAGTGGACATCAATTATTTATTAAGATTTTTCTATAAATATAATATTCAAAGTCCAGACTAACATAAAATCAACTCACAGCTCAAACTAATGGACTGTAATAACGAAAGCAGTAAGCACCTATTATGAAAGTAATTTGGAAAATTCAAACCCAATGTGAACGTAAGCAGAAGCTATTTCTAAAATTTCCTCTTTACTGGGTACATACTCGATTTTATTTAAGTACCTCTTCATAATAAACACAATCCGCTAAAACAACAACATCAAATGTTTCCTTCAGAAGTTCAGACCCTGTATCACCCCAAACCAATGACTCTGCAGTGGCATATCCTCCCATACTAGACACTTTGGCTTTATTTTCATTTATATTCATACGTAGTAATGACAGTGCTTCCGGTAAATCTGTTAGAGTAACTTGGGCCCTGTGAATTAAAAAAAAATTGTATAAATATTTGTTAGAATTTTTATGGTTCTTAAAGGGGCTAAAGGCAAAATGCTTGTAGCTCATAGCCGAAATTGTTATTGCATGGAAAATTATTGTATTGTATAATTTTCCATACAATTGTTAACATTAATTTTAGCTATAAAGGCGACAGGCATTTTGTGTTTGGCTTCTTTAAGCAACTTTAGAGGGTATGTGAATATTGCTTTTTCAATACAAAATATATCAATATAATCAATATTTCCCTCCTGAATAATTAAAAAAAAACATTTTTTTTTTTAACTTATTTTTTCCTGCTTGTTTGCTATACACATATCCCTTTGTAGTACAGTACACAAAACTTAGAATGTTTATATAAAAAAATCGAATAAATCCTGAATAATGTGTCTTAAGTTTTTTTTTTAAATAATTTTGGTAATGTTTAATTAAGTGCCTAAGTATAATTATTTGTTAGAAAAAAGGAAAACAAAATGGCATGAGTTTAGAAAACCTGGGTTTTATAATCAAATTGATCTAGCTATAAGATATAGTCAAGATTTAAGTAAGTAGGTAGGTAGTACAAATTGTACGAAGAAAGCAATATATAAGTACCCTCACAAAATACTGAAAAAAAAAATTTTTAGACCTAGGTTTTCTTGTTTATGGTAACTGACCCTAGTGTTGCCGCAGTGAGGCCAACAACACCCAGTCCAGAACCAAGTTCCAATACTCTGACACCACTTAAAAAATCAGATTTTCTATGGCACATAATCTCCAAATACTTTGCAAGTACCAAAGATGCATCCCAAACTACGCAGTTGACATCACCTTCATGTTTTTGGTATATTTTCAGTGTTTTCAAGCACACTTCTATATCGATTTCCCTTGGGAATAAATCGCTGGGTTGATTAATTGGTTTCCTGTGAGACATTGTTTATAAATTCGTTTGTAGCCAACTATTTGTCTAGGTACATTCACTTATATTATATTGGGGTTATTCTTTCGTTAGAAGACCACGAAATAATAGTTCGAGATCATTTTTTTAACGTGGAAGTGGAACACCCAAATTCTCCCAAATTACACGCACCAACAACACGCACGTATTGACGCACCGTCACTTTACCGCATACGTTCGTTAGTGTTGCCGCTGCTGCTGTTGCTCCTCCAAAAATTCGCTGGATTTTAAGAAGAAGGACCCCCAACAAAACTTTGCCAAATATCAGGTTTAAATTATTAAAACAAGAAACAATAATTATTTTTGTTTCATTTTATAATTAAAATATCATGAAAGTAAAATATGGTTTATTTATTTTTTATCGATCATTGTAAAGCAAGCAAGGACAAATTTTGCAGATATAAAACCATCGAATAAAATCTCAATTTTTTGTACTGGTAGCACTAATCATAGACAACTACCATACTAGAGACAATAATCAAAATCATATGACTGACAGTCGAATTTACTCATTTTCACAAGAAAAATAATTTCTTCGTGCAAAATGGCTGTAACTTCGGCCCTTTTTTGGTTTTCCCTGATTTTGACCGTAATTGGTAAGTTTTAGATGTTTAATTTAATACTAAAATGAGTATCGATTAACGAGCGAACTGTATTAAATGAGTTTTTGGTCCAGGGTCAAATGGATCGGGAGAATTGAATATTCTTCACAGCCCGGATTCCTTATACTTTACTGGATATAGCAAGATTTTGGAAAGCTCCTTGAAGGACGTATTCTCTGCGGCTTTAGGCTTATCTGTTGAAGAGGTAACTATCTATCTATCTGTAAAGGTTTGTGATTCTGTCTCGTGACTACATGAATTTATTGATTTTAGAATTCTGACTGGAATGGCTTAGTGATCAAAGATCCGTTCAACACACCAGAAGCAGTGGTAGAAGTGTATATTGATGGCGTGTCCAGCCTTGGGAATCCTGTAAGTAACTACCTGCCTTAAGAATCCAAGGCCATTCCTTATTTGAGGGATTTGACTTTGAGCAGACCATTTATGAGTAGAAATAGCTGGCAGATACTTCTTGTACTTGTATACGGGCTGTTTTCTGCATCGAAACCTCTTTAGATTGGTCATTTTTTGGTTAGGATGGAGTAGACTATATCATCCTCTCAGCTTTGTCAACCATGTCCAGAGGAGAGAACTTGTCAATACTTCTGGAGCCAACTAAGCCGCGGGTTTCATCACGATATTTTCCTTCACGTAAGAGCAATGTCAATTAGCGCACATAAATTTATCTTAAGAAAAATTCATTGGTGCACAGTTGGCCGGGATTTGCACCCACAACCTTCAGAATGAAATTAACCACTAAGCCAAGACTGCTCTCCTTCCTGTGTTTGTACTCAATAAATGCTTTTCTTTCTTGTTTAAATAACCTGTTTAAAGTACCTGGATGACCGAGCTTTGCTCGGTATGTTTTTTTTGTCTAACCTCAAAGCAAACACTCATTGACTTTGTGTTACTTAACAACGCCATCTGCTGGAATAACTTTATTGCTCACAAAAAATAGTATTAGTAGTTCGCCAATAGTTGTCAGGAAGAGTCATATTTTTTCAGATAAAAAAAGTAAGTTTCGATAAAACACGAATAAAATGACATTTTCTAAAAATGATTCCTAGCTAGATCAATTTATCGCCCCCGAAACCCCTGTATATACCAAATTTAATGAAAATCGTTGGAGCTGATTCCGAGATTCCAATTATATATATACAAGAATTGCTCATTTAAAGATATAAGATATGTTTAGTTTACGGGGCTGTTTCCTCACTTAGCCTCATCATTTAGGCTATTGTGCATGTGAGAATATCCTACTTGGCACTCCAACCATCCCAGGTCCTCCCAGAAGGCTAGCAGCCTACAGGCCTCCGGAAGAGATGCGAGTGACTGAAGGTTTCTAATATGTTTCAGGCACAATCGAAGAACATAAGGTTCCCCCTGATGGTAGATGAATATGAACCAGACACGTACCAAGCTCTGAAACATAGAATCAACCAGAGATTCAATAACGGTGGCAATAAACTAGTCAGCATTGCATTGAGGGACCCTAATGAGGTACGTTTCTCTCCTTCCGTTCAAAAGCAATGAAATCTTCTTATAAATTCTAATCAGTTAATGGCACCATTCATTTTTAACCGACTTCAAACAAAAGGAGGAGGTTCTCAATTCGTCGCGTATATACATAAATATATTTTTTATGTATGTTCGCCGATTACTCGAAAACGCCTGGACTGATTTGGAAAATTCTTTTTTTTCTTAACACCTACACTAATTATTTATAATACCTAAACTTTATGTATGTTTAAACTCTACATTAGACAACATTAGTATGTTTAAACTCTACTCCAACGCCATCTACATTTAGGATGGAGAAATACAGTAAAAAACTGCAAAAATTGACTTATTAATATCAAATTTTTGAACAATTTTTGTATTGATATAAATCACAAAACATCATTTGATATATATCGGATATATAAAATGATTTATAATAAATATTGCAGGACATTCCACACATCGCCATCTAGCCCCAAGTTAAGTAACTTGAGTTATGGGTGTTAGACAACGGATATACTACTTATATATTTTCTTTTGTAAATATATACTTATAATATATAGAAACAACCAGACCACAGGCAAATATCTAAGCATAAATACTTGTCTGAGGCAAGAATCGAACCCATATATATCCTGCAACCCTAATTATATTATGTTAATTCTAGGCGTCAGCAGTCTCGGAAGTGTTCGGTGAAATTGAAGACATAAAGATACCGAAGCAGAGCTTGCAACACTTGAAACATAGCGTCGAAGAGGATAGCCATTTCTTGGCTGAACTGGAAACATTTGGAGCTATTATTGACAGGGTAACATTCACTTAATATTACATTTATTAATGGAGACTTATAATAGTACATTGTTACCCTAGGTGTGAAAGTCACTCATTGAGTCCCGAGACGGAGTTTGGCGCCCGAGCGTAGTGAGGGCGCTAATAGTTCGAGGGACTTAATGAGTCTTTTACCCGAGGTAAACACTGTGCTTTTCATTACGAATAATACATAAAATTCTTCATAATAACGAGAATTAATGAGAGACTCCATACTACCTCTGGCAGTATGCATGAGCCGTGTGAAGCCATAATTGTTATTCTATGGTGTTACCTAAAGCAAGGAGTTTAGATTTTTGAAGTTCCTAATGCGTAATGATACTGATACTGGCTACAAGCACATTGCACAAGCCGCGAGAAGCCATAATTTGACATGACAGCTGTCAGTGAAAGCGATTTTCCCTAGGGCTGAAAGTTTTTCTTTTTACACGCTCTTCAGGCACTCTTAGACCTACTTTCGGAGTATGAGTAATGAAAAATACTTAAAAAACCGGTCTCGCGCGCGGAGTGTTCCGTGCATTAGTTTAAACTCTCTTTCTCTACCCTTGCCGTGGTATGGTAACAATTTAACTTGACCCCTATTACGTTTGCATCGTCGCGCCCATACAATGTATTTAATTTTATTTTTACCCATTAATTTTCAACTTTTTTTATTTTTTGGATTTTTTTCTTTATTTGTGCTGTAAGACTTTACTTTTTGCCAAATTTCGTGATTCTAGGTCAAAAGGAACTACCATATAGGTTTTCGACCCAAAACCTATAGGGTACTTCCGGTTGACTTGGAATTGTCAATTTTGGTTAAAAGCAAGGTAAAGGGAAAATTCCGAAATATAGAGTTGAAATTTAAGGTAAATTTTGTTTTCAAGTTTTCACGAAAATGTAAAGCCCAAATCTTTCTATCGTGTTGACTCAGGACCTTGATTTTTATACACCTATAGGGACTATAGACCTCAGTATCTGGTATGAATTTAAACTTGCTAGGTCCACCCGTTCCTGAAAAAATCAGTGGTGACACACGGACAGACAGACAGACAGACAAGAAACTGATCTTATAAGGGTTCCTTTTTACCTTTTGATATGGAATCCTAGGAAGTTTCAACCTCGTAGTTCTTGTAGTTTCAGAGATTCCTTGACCAGTCTTTTTCGCTTATTTTAGCTGCGCTCCGCGGTTTTCAGAATTATTAAAATAAATAAATAAATATTGCAGGACATTCCACACATCACCATCTAGCCCCAAGCTAAGTACTAGACTTGTGTTATGGGTGCTAGACAACAGATATACTACTTATATAGTTTTCTTTTGTAAATTTATACTTATAATACATAGAAACAACCAGACCACAGCCAAATATCCTAGTATAAATACATGTCTGATTCGGGAATCGAACCCGGCATGGTGAACACTGTGCCAACTGGGTCGTCAAACTATTTTCGCAAGACGTGACCATACCAGCGTAGACGAGGTTTTTTTTAATATAGAGTTATTATGTTTCAGGTGAAGGCAGGTGCCATATCAGGAGACAACTCTGTGGACTTCTTCTATTTTAGATTCCGCACCCTCCATGCCTTGTCAGATTACCACGGACCCAACACTCTGCCTACTAAGGAGGCGAAGCAACTGCTGGGTAAGGCACACAAACAGTAATACACACAGCAGGGCAAGCATGACCGGAGACATTTAATCCACAGGGAAAGGACAACATAGTCTTTCCCTCTGTCAGTTTTGTCCACCCCTCGAGGGAAGGGAGAATTGACGTAGTAGGGTCAGATCCGCCCACTCCAGTGTACTGCCTGGGGCTTAAGTCTGCTAACACAACTGTGTTTCAATAGAGTGTCAATAGAATCGTAATAGACATTTAATGTCAAATTGTTATTATTCTAATGTTAACTATTCTATCGAAACACCACTGACTCACTTTGGTATTCTGCTCTAGAATGCGTCGGCTTATGCCGACCCGCACCCGACACTGGGCGGAAATTTGAACCGACCTTTCATAGCATTTGTGAAAAATTAAGTTATTTTATTCGTGTGTTTTAAGTATGCAGGATTATCAGGGACATCATAACATTCAAAAATAAGTAATCCTGGTTATGTTATTTTTTAAAAACACCACAAAATATGACATTGTTATTTTTTTTAAATAAAAACCAGAATCACTTATTTTTGAATGGTTTGATGTCTCCAAAAATCCTGCATACTTAAAACAAACGAAAAAAACAACCTTATTTTTCAAACTTTCTTTGAAAGGCAGGCTCAAAATTCCGCCCAGTGTGAGGCGCGGGTTGGGATATCGACGTCGGCTTGAAGCCGACGCAATAAGCGCGGTTGGGCTCCAGGTCTTTGGCGTTGTTATTAGCTGACATCAGGTCAGCCAATGTGCAGCTATTAGGGCTGGAGGGGCAGTTCAAGAGGTGGAGCATAGTTTGATTGTTAGCCCCGCAGTCGCACTGAACCCGGCATGGATCGATCATGCCCCATCTTCCCAGGTTCACCCTGCAGCGACCAACCTGAGACCTTAGTCTGTTAAGCATGGCCTTACGGGTGGATATACTATCCACGGTAGACTAAACGGGGGAAACGCTTATCCCCGTAATTATTGCCATAAGAAAACCACAGAGTACATAGAATGTCGTCGCAAATCAACTTAATAAATAGGAGTTTTGGCGGGAACAAGTTAACAACATGTCGTGCTGCAGTTTTATTTTCATGAAACTTAGTTGTAACCCGAGTTGAATTGTATAATTCTGGTGGAATGTTATTCAATTTAGTTCTGTGAAAGTGCACAAGTGTAGTGAAAGCAAAAATCATTGTCAAACATGAAGTTTTCTCGTTGCCTCTAAATCTCCTATTAAGGTTATGGTAAGCTTGCCACCGCTTTACTATAGCCCCTGACTTGACGGACTATGACGACTTTGACTGTTTTGAAACACTTTGGGCCCGATTTATAAAAAATCGGGTCATAATTTGATGCAAAATATAACTTGACACTAAATGCACAAGCCGTGCGAAGCCATAATTAGTAGAAAAAAAAACTAAATAAATTCGTTTTTTTAAACATCTGTGCTTGTCATTCTTGTCAATGTCATTTGTTTGACTTAATTTTACTCTATTGTCTTTCATAATGTCCCCATGCTATAGGCGGGGAATAGATGGCCACGTGTTATGTCAAATGGGGATATACTTATCCTCTCCCCTTTTGCCGTGCTTTGGCAGGTGGATAATAGTACATTACGATATAAGTGTGGTAAATTGATCTTTGCATAGAGGCGGTTTATGACGCGCGAGCGGCAGCGAGTGTGTTAAAGAAGCCAAGATGCAAAGATCAATTCCACACGTATATCGTACGACGTTTTTTATCACAGTTGCGAATAAAAGAAAAGACTTGAAAAGAAAACAAAATAATAATTAACAAAATATTTGTGAAAAGTCTATGTTTACATTATTTTAAGGCAATATTTTTTTGTTAATTATGCTCCGGAAAGGCCAGGCTAAAGGCTTTTGACCTATACAGCCTCGTCTGACATACAATATTTTTTAGGGTTTTTTCTATTTGTTTTTGCGTCGGGGGTTAAGAACAAAATACAATGGTACGGAAAAACAATATATATTTAAGTAAAGAAAAAACAAAAAATAAACATAACTCAATTTTTAATCGTTTTCTAAGTCATAAAATTATCACATAAAATTTTCGTTCGTAAACCGACTTTAGAGACAACCATTTTTGCTAGCTAAAAAACTCTTTAGTAGGTACATACCATTTTTAATCATCAAAACAGTATAACCCAGATAAATTAAGAATGTTTCATCTACCTAACATGTAATTAGCTGTAAGATACGTATTTAACTTATCGGGATAACTTTACAGCACTAGGTTGGCAATGTAAAACGCAGGCGTGCATAATATGTTGGATTATGAGCCTAAAAACCGTTGAATAAGATCCACTTTATGAGCAACTGTGATTAAAAATAATTTTCTCCCTTGACAGAGGACATAACGGGTGGACATAATTTTTATCCTCGGCTCATGCTTGCTCTGTTGGGATGGATTTGAACTATTTAAACCATTTTCAACTTCTACGCGGACGAAGTCGCGAGCAAAGGTAGTCTGTCTGTACATAAAAAAATAATCATAAAATAAGTAAAGAATTTCAACTTTGACTTTGACTTGATATCATTGCATAGTATAAAACAAAGTCACTTTCCGCTGTCTGTCCCTATATATGCTAATCTTTAAAACTATGCAACGGATTTTGATGCGGTTTTTTTATTCATGAGTAATGTTTATATTATGTATAATACATGCAAGAAGTTCGAGCTATCTACAAAATGGGCCCCAGGGAATCACTTAGAGAAAAAATTAAAGAGATAAAAATATAAACGCTCTATTCACAATATATTTACGAAAACTTGTTATACGTCCACAAAAATCCTGAAATTTTTCGTAAAAATAGCGATATTCATAATTTCAACTTAAGAAATAAGGATGAACTGACCGTGCCCGGTAGTAGGCTCCGGAAAATAAACAGCTCGTTTAATAGTACATGTGTGCTCTATTATAATAAAATTACCCAAAGATGTATATGACATGTCCATTAACAGGTTCAAAACTTTTATAAAGCATAAATTGTGCAGTAAGGCGTACTATGATACTTCGTCTCACCTTAATGATAACAACCCATGGACGTGACTTTAGTTGCTCCATTTCAAATAATACTTTCAAATATTTGTAATATTGACCTTTGTGAGTCTTGTGCCTTCTTCTCATTGGTGGGCGCCCGTAAGTCCCAAACACAGCGCCATCTATTTGGGTGTATTTGCAACCTAGATGTCAAACAATATTGAAGAATTTTATCGATGAATCAAAGTACACAGCCACCTATCAGAACTTCATAAAACTAAACAGTAAATAAACACTTGCTTAAGAAACCATTAATTGATACATTTTATTGATTTACATTTACGACATAAGCGAATAATTGAGATGATAACTATCCTATCCAGTAAGTTAGACCAAAATACGGGTACATGTGAACATTTGATTGAAATCGGTTCAGTAGTTTTGGAGTTTATTGGCAACATACATCGTGACACAAGATTTTTACATTCGCACCTCCGCTCAAATAGTGTCATAACTCAAAAACAATATTATTTATTTCATATTTTCAGGAAACCTAATACACTATTTCGTAAAGCTTAAAAAAATCATTCAAATCTACTGAAATGTTCATATCGCTAAGTTTATTAGTTTTCAAATTAAGACTAGAAACCGGAAAAACAGACTATTACTTTAGATACCTTTTTCTCGACAGTTTTCTTTTTTGAGTTATGACACTATTTGAGCGGAGGTGCGATATACAGATATGGGTGACGTAATCTTTGTTCGTATTGTAACAGTTAAAGCTCTAGAAGAACTGAGCGATGCGTTCGTTCGTGCATACGATGGTAGAGTCCTGGTGACTGCGGTCACTACAGACGTCGCTCATACACGCCGTGCTGTCCGCTCCGTGCGTGCTGACGAGGTATGTATATGGTCGAGCGAGAGAAGTGTCTGCAAGCAATCGACGAGACTTTTTCTTCTTTTTTTTTGTGTGAAATTGACATAAGCCAACGTAAAAAAAAAGCTATAGCAGCAAAGCATAGTAGTGTAGTAGACATTTAATTTCATTTATTTATTTATTTACACGAAAGTACCTGGATGACCGAGCTTTGCTCGGTATTTTTATTTACTTATTCTAACCTCAAAGCAAACACTCATTGACTTCGTGTTACTTAACAACGCCATCTGCTGGAATAACTTTATTGCTCCCAACAAATAGTATTAGTAGTTCGCCAATAGATGTCAGGAAGAGTCATATTTTTCAGATAAAAAAAAAGTAAGTTTCGATAAAACACGAATAAAATGACATTTTCTAAAAATGATTCCTAGCTAGATCGATTTATCGCCCTCGAAACCCCCTATATACCAAATTTCATGAAAATCGTTGGAGCCGATTCCGAGATTCCAATTAAATATATATATATACAAGAATTGCTCATTTAAAGATATAAGATATTAAAATTGTTATTAAAATTTAAGTCTCCATATTCTACCACAAATGAATGCAAATTTGTAGGTGTCTAATCAAATTACACTAATGTTACTTAATTGGGATTATGACGACCCAGTTGGCACAATGGTCCCCATGCCGGACTGCCAAACACAGGGTTGCGGGTTCAATTCCTGCCTCAGACAAGTATTTATGCTTAGATATTAGTCTGTGGTCTGGTTGTTTCTATTTATTATAAGTATATATTTACAAAAGTATATAAGTAGTATATGAGTTGTCTAGTACCCATAACACAAGTGTAGTTACTTAGCTTGGGGCTAGATGGCGATGTGTGGAATGTCTAGCAATATTTATTTAGTATGTTAATTTTGCCATGCATTTTCCAGAACGTAGAACCATACAAAGGCGATGGCTACCCAGACGATTATGCAGCCATATTCAACATTATCCTTTGGTTCGGTGTCGTCCTAACCTTTACTCTGGTCGCGATTGTCTATGCCTTAATGGATATGGACCCGGGCAGAGACTCCATCATCTATCGTATGACTAATACGAGAATAAAGAAGGATAATTAAATTAATAATTTGTTGTAAATATCGTGAATTACTTCAGGCAAATTTGCAGACCCAATAAAGAGCTCCAAAACTGCTTTCAACTCAAGCTAGATTGTACACTTCAAAACTGCTATTGTTTTCAACTTTAGCAAGATTCCAAGGTTCAAAACTGTTTTCAACTCAAGCAAGATTCTAAGGTCCAAAACTGCTTTCAACTGAAGCTAGATTGTACAGTCCAAAACTGCTATTGTTTGAGTGTTTTCCACTTAATCAAGATTCTAAGGTCCAAAACTGCTTTCAACTCAAGCTAGATTGTACACTCCAAAACTGCTATTGTTTAGGTGTTTTCAACTCAGCAAGATTCTTAGGTCCCAAAACTGCTATTATTAAAATATGTTCAATTTAAGCAAGATTCCAAGGTTCAAAACTGTTTTCAACTCCTGCAAGATTCTAAGGTCCAAAACTGATATTGTTATTATTTGAGTGTTTTCAACTCCAGCAAGATTCTAAGGTCCAAAACTGCTTTCAACTCAAGCAAGATTGTACGCTCCAAAACTGCGTTTGTTTGAGTGTTTTCAACTCAAGCAAGATTCTTATCACTCTACGGTGGGTCTGCAATTTTGCTTTATTGTAACTATTTGGCCAATTTCGTTACTCGTTGGCCTCGATTCGTCACAGTTAAGCTTGTAAGATATGTTCTTAGTTTATAATTGTTAGATTTCAATTTTTAATTTATTTTCAATTATGTACAAATATGTGATGGAATAAATTGAATCACCAAATATAGATGTATTTATTGTTTTGTTAAGTGAGTTTGTATGGAGCAAGCGTATCTTAATATATAGGAAAAGTTTTTTGAAGTTATAATTCTTTAGGCGCGTTATAAAAAATGATGAGAGTTTTAAGATGCGCGCGGATCTGCAACACAAAAGTCGCATGTTGAAGCTGCGTCACCCAAAAGTGAAACAGGTTGAAGCTGCGAGAGTGAAATTTTAAGATGCGCGCGTATCACTGTAACACTAAAGTAACAGGTTGAAGCTGCCTGCAAAATATGATACAGATATTTCTTGAGTATTTATTTTTTCTTTTATATAGAAGACCCAGTTGGCAAAATGGTCACCATGCTCGACAGGGTTGCGGGTTCGATTCCCGCCTCAGACATGTATTTATGCTTAGATATTTGTCTTTGGTCTAGTTGTTTCTGTTGTATTATAAGTAAAATATTTACAAAAGAAAAGTATATAAGTAGTAAATGAATTGTCTTGCACCCATAACTTACTTAGTTACTTAGCTTGGGGCTAGATGGCGATGTGTGGAATGTCCTGCAATATTTATATAGATAAAAGTCGGTACATCGCAAAAAAAAAACAAAATTATTGCCCAGTATTCTGTGGCGGAGCGTTAACACCCGTAATCCCAATCAAACCTATGAGATTGCATAGTGCGCGCGACCGCATAGAGCCGCAAATAAGACGATTCGCTAGAGTCAAGAGAGCAGAAAACTGACCAGTCATATGGCCGCATTTAGCGCAGTGCGTTCACTTATCCAAGAGCAACTTAAGTACTGTTTGGAGTGCTCAAAAAGAAAACCTTAATATTTATAAGCGAAAATCAATTTCTTCTATAAAAATCTTTTCCTGTATATCTTTACTGCCTTTATTACTAATAGATATAGTATTTGAAGTTTGTTGTTGACTCCTACATTAATGTTTTTCAGAAATAAATACATTCCCAATCTGTTTAAACTGCGTTTTTTATTTCAGTACCAGAATACCTACTTAAGGCGCTCTTCCAGTACCGTGTGTAGGTATTCACATTACCTTAGCCCCCGCTCTCAAAGACGTAGCGTGCTGCGTGCTAACTGTTATATTTGATCGATATGCAAAACATTTTAGTATTATTATCCACAAATATAGTTTCTAGGTCAAAACCTATCATTTGATTCATTTTTAGAAACAAACGTTAACTCTTTTTGAATAAAACCCGATAAACGGTCTAATAATTCTCTGTTTTCTAACATTTTTTTTATCGAACGAAGTTGTTCATATCATGTTTTCAACCACAATAAACAAAAATAAAATATGGTTATTAAACTACAATATCCATTTATATCCAAATAACAAAAAAAGAGTATTTGATTACTTAGAGTTGCTTAAAGCAAAGGTCGATTTTGGTAGCTTTATTAGCACCTGCCCTGAGATGCTCTGAATTATAATTTAACCGAATATCCGAATACTATTCATTCTTACCGAACCGATTATTCGGCAGAAGCAATTACAAAAAAAAACTTACAAATATTCAAATGTATTACATTACTAGCTGCGCCCCGCGGTTTCACCTGCGTAATCATTTTCTGCGCAACTTTCTTAATATTTTCTTTCATAAAAACCTTCTCTTGACAATATCAAAGACAACAAAAAAAGAATTGGCCAAATTGGTCCAGGCGTTGTTGAGTTATGCGCTTACCAACACATTTTGCGATTCATTTTTATATTATACTAGCTACGCCCCGCGGTTTCACCCGCGTAATAATTTTCTGCGCAACTTTCTCAATTTTTTATTTCATAAGAACCTTCTCCTGATAATAACAAACAGACCAAAAAAAGAATTGGCCAAATTGGTCCAGGCGTTGTTGAGTTATGCGCTTACCAACACATTTTGCGATTCATTTTTATATTATAGAAGATAACTTAGCCTTAACTTAAATTTTCCTAGCCAATTGAAAGGAGAATGGGAAAAAATGTACAGAGCTTGGGCCTGGAGGCCTCATGAAACGAGTCATATATCAAATGAAAGGTGGTTTCAAGAGGAACATTTTATTGTATGACCACTTTTTCAAATTAGTTGTGAGATCGGAGTTATAGGTCATTAATGATAGGTGGTCGATTCACTCTCCGTACACCAGTAGGGAGTATTAACGCCTTAATGTAATCAAATGTAGCCATCGTATAGCAATGAGTCATATATCAAATGATAGGTTATTTCAAAAGAAATAATTTAATGTATGATGATTTTTAAAATTATTTTTATTTTTAGAGTTATAGGCCATTTATGCTAAGTAGTAGGTATAGATGTCTGAGGTCTTCTCTTGTGCAATGCAAAAGCTTGATTAGAATCAGATGTTGGTCTCCTCATGAAACGAGGCATATATCAATTGAAAGGTGGTTTCAAGAAAAACATTTTATTTTAAGACCACTTATTCAAAATAGTTGTGGATTCAGAGTTATAGGTCAATAATGGTAGGTGATCGGTACACTTGCGAATTTTCTCTGTACACCACTAGGGAGTGTTAAGACCAGAATAGAATCAGATGTAGTCATCGTACAGTAATGAGTCATACACCAAATAATAGTTTATTTCAAGAGAAATAATTCAGTGTATCATAACTTTCAAAAAAATATTTTTATTTTTAGAGTTATAGGCCGTTATAGGCTAAGTAGTAGTAGGTATAGGTGATGAGGTTTTCCCTTGTGCAATACAAACGCTTGGTTAGAACCAGATGTTGCACTCCTCATAAAATAAGGCATATATCAAATGAAAGGTGGTTTCAAGAAAAACATTTTATTATATGACCACATTTTCAAAATAGTTGTCGATTCGAAGTTTTAGGTTAATAATGGTAGGTGGTCGGTACACTTGCGAACTTTCTCCGTACACGACTAGGGAGTATTAATACCAGAATAGAATCAGATGTAGCCATCGTATAGTAATGAGTCATATTATATCAAATAATAGTTTATTTTATTACACACGCTCGCTGCGGTGGTACGAAGCTGACGTGCGCTCACGACTCGTAAATAGCTCTGATATTTTTTACGCGACTACCTACGTATAAAAAATGAACAAGTGCAGTGGTTGTGATAATAAAATAAAATCAAATGAATTAAAAAGTTGTGCCACTTGCAACTCGCACTATCACTACCAGTGCCTACGTATTCCCACCGAAAATTACCTAAAGGAATCTAAGCAGCACAAAAGGGATTGGAAATGTCCCGAATGCAAAGTAGGAGAGAAACGTACCGACAACACAAACACACCTGTACGTCAAACAGTTCAAACAGGTATGCTGTCTACGGAGCAGGATGGTTTTCTACAGCTGAGAAAATACATAGAAGAACGGCTAGATAATTTTCAAGCCAGCATTCTAGCAGAAGTTAGAACCTCCTTGAAAACATTACAAAAATCTTTAACCGAGAAAACTGACGGCGTGGAGAAATCTATCGAGCATTTTAGTGCACAATATGAGGACCTTATATCGAAAATTACATGCACGGAGAGAGAATTAACTGTAGTTAAGGAAACTCAAGAACAATTAAAGCAAGAGACGAAACAACTACATACACAAATATCCTTGTTGGAAGCCAAAATAGATGATTTGGAGCAGAAAAATCGATCCTGTAATGTGGAGATAAGAAATGTTCCTGAAGAGAAGGGGGAACAACTAATGGCGATGTTGGAAAAAATATATGAAATATTCGAACAAAAAATGGACAAACAAGAAATTTACACCGCTTTCAGATCTGGAAAATTGACCAGTACAAACAATAAAACCCGACCTATTACTGTGGTTTTCAAGAGTTTCTTCGCGAGGAATACCTTTCTACGTTACGCTAAAGATTTTAATAAGTCTTGTAAAGAGCCAAACCTACGTTTAAAAACAGATTATCTTAACCTAAACTTAAAATCACAACCATTTTTTATCTCGGAACAACTAATACCTAAAACTAAATTACTATTGTCTAAAACAAAGTTGATTACACGGGAACGTGACTACAAATATTGCTGGCATTCAAATGGTAAAATTTTTGTAAAAAAAACCGACACAGCAAAACCCATTCAAATAGATAGCGAAGAATGCTTACTCCAGCTTTTGTGACTCGTTATAATTGCGATGCATCGAGTTGTTTACCGTTCGGAATGCTATAGTGTCGTGCCATACTTATTTAGGTATGTTTCTATTAGTAAGTTTTACGCACAGTTTAGGTATCCTCAAACAAATTGGAAAACAAGAAGTGTGTTGCTAATTTACGTCATTTTGTGTTATTTCTATGCTTATATATTTTTATATTTTTGCATGCCATATTTATTTTATATTTATTTTAGGGAGCATTTTAGTAATATTGAAATTTTCTACTATTGTGTCTATGTGATACTTGTACTGATACATCGTACACTTTCAAACCTTATACTTATATACCTATTGCGTTATTTTAAGAAGCCGTTTCTCCTACCTGCATTGAAATTAAATTGGTCAGATACTATGTGCGCAGCAATGCAAGCATACCTAGCTATTGTTTTTGTTTACTTGCAAAGCATTATAGGGAAGTCGTTTATTGTACTACCTTTTTATTTTTTGAACATTCAATTTCATAACACAGTTTACAAATA
Source organism: Idaea straminata (assembly GCA_951213275.1). Classification (NCBI taxonomy): domain Eukaryota; kingdom Metazoa; phylum Arthropoda; class Insecta; order Lepidoptera; family Geometridae; genus Idaea; species Idaea straminata. Next base: position 5,415,400 of record OX577875.1, on the reverse strand, counting down.
ATTTGGACATACAAATAAACCAACCAGTAACAATAGCTACGGACGATTTTGATGTTTGTCAAAGATTGATGAACCAGGAAACTAGTTTGTTAAAACTTATTGCTATAAATATTCGTAGTATTCATAAAAACTTTAACAGTTTATTAGTGACTTTGCAAAACCTAAACGTAGATTTTGATATACTTGTTCTGACTGAATGCCGCATTAAACATCGAGCTTCTACTAAAGCAATACCTGGGTACGTATCATTCGCATCAAAGATTAATAAATTACAAAATGATGGTGTGATTATCTTTGTAAAAAACAACATACCCTGTGATTGCGTTGAGTTAGAAGTAACAGGTGCGAACTGTCTACAACTGAACCTACCTAATAACATATCAGTTTTAGCTATATATCGATCTCCTTCAAGCTATAATATTTCATTGTTTTTGGAATCCCTAGAAGTAACATTGGTCAAAACTAAGTGTTTATATAATCTAGTCCTTGCAGGTGATATTAATGTCGATATTATTGAAAATGGGCACTCTCAAGCGGATGAATACATTTCTCTCCTGGCGCTTTATGGAATAAAAGTAGGTATTAATATACCTACACACGATAAGAGTTGTATTGATCATATTATGCTGAGACTTAAAAATAATAAACAGTGTCACAATATTGTGCTTAAAACCAGTGTCACAGACCATTATATAACCATGTGTGCTATTTATAGTAGTGTTATAGATAGTAACAGTAGAAAAGATATAACACATATAACTAAACAAATTATCAATTACGATAAATTGAAAGAGCAATTAGACTTAGAAGATTGGTCAAATGTGTATAACTGTATAGACGTGAATGATGCTTTAAGTTATTTTAATACTATACTACAAAGTCATTTAAAAAATAACACAGTTGAAAAGCATATCCCACATAAAAAACGTAAATTAAAACCATGGATTACGTACAGCCTAATACTTAGCATTCGTAAGCGTGATAAATTGCATAAAGCTTGTAAAAAACACCCGGAAGACCTAATACTTAAACAGGAATACATAGTTTATAGAAAACAATGTCATACTTTAATAAACACAACTAAAAAAATATACTATAAAACCAAAATCCAAGACTGCTACAATGATTATAAAAGTGTTTGGCGACTCATTAATGAAGCTACAAATCGCAAACCTCAAAATAGTGAATCATTAAAAGAGCTAGACGTCAATAATCAAAAGGTTGTTGACGAGATAACGATTAGTAATTGCCTAAATAACTATTTTTGCTCAATAGGATCTGAGCTTGCGTCAAAACACCTAACCGAACTAAACATAACTGAAGGGGAGCTATCTAAAAAACTTGACATTAAACAATATGATAGATGCTTTTACTTAAGACCTACTAACGAAGTAGAAATTGTTAAAATAATAAACTCTTTAAAAAATAAATTCTCCTCTGGGCTTGATGGCTTTACGTCTAATTTATTCAAAATAGTCAAAGAACATATTGCTGAACCATTGAAATACATTTTCAACATAAGTTTTAGGACTGGTGTTTTTCCGCGAGTTTTAAAGGTGGCTGTGGTTAAACCTATTTACAAAAAAGGACCTAAGAATAATATGTCAAATTATAGACCGATCTCGTTGCTATCCGTTACATCTAAAATCATGGAGAAAATTGTGAAGAAGCGTTTGAGTAACTATTTTAAGGTAATCGCTTCCACAAATCAATTCGGTTTCCGAGAGGGACTTGGTACGGGTGATGCTGTTGCTGAGTTGACAAAACATGTAATCTTAAATTCTAATAAGTCTAAAAAAACGCTGGCTGTTTTTGTTGACTTAGCAAAAGCATTTGATGCAGTTTCTCACAAAATAATGCTTCGGAAGCTAAATTCACTAGGAATTACCGGTAATTATCTTCGCTGGTTCTCTAATTACTTGGAGAATCGAGAGCAGTATGTAAGAGTAGGTAAGGAACTCAGTGAAAAACGCCTTATTAAACCCTTTGGTGTTCCACAAGGCAGTGTTTTGGGACCGTTGCTGTTTGACATTTATTTAAATGATTTTTGTGACCTATTGAGCGACTGCAAGACGATTTGTTTTGCGGATGATACAGTTCTTTTATTTTCCGGTGATAGCTGGGAGGAAGTTTTTAGGAAAGCTGAGCGGGGTTTAGTTGAAGCGTTAGGATGGCTAAATGATAACCTACTAACAGTAAATGAAGATAAAACGAATTACATAACCTTTGCACCAACGGCCGCTGGCTTGCCTACTTCAAACTATCAACTTAAAGTTCATAAACAATGCTCTGACAATACCGGTTCTTGTTCATGTAAGAAACTTACTAACACTACTCACACGACATATCTAGGTGTAATAGTGGACCAGAATCTTAGATGGAATCTTCATATCGAGACTATGTCGGCAAGAATCAGAAAACTAGGCTATGTGTATGGAGAGCTAAAAAATATAGTTTCCAGCGAATTTCTGATGAATATGTATTACGCGCTAACGCAGTCTTTGCTTATGTATGGAATCATTGCTTGGGGATCGTGTGCTAATTATATCATAGACAAAATTGAGAAAGCTCAAAAACTAAACCTAAAAATCATAAAACGGAAGCCAATGATTTTTCCCACTAACGAACTTTATGAGCTGTGTAGGGTTTTAACACCTAGGAAGCTGTATGTTAGACAGGTTGTAATATATATGAACAAACGACTGGGTGACATGGTTTACACTTCATCAAATAGACCTAAACGTAATGTAGTAGATACACAACTTTTTAAACCACCAGGCTCAAAGTTAGTCTTCACTCGGCGGCACTTCACTGCACTCGCTCCGCGTATTTTCAATGATTTGCCCGATGAGATTATAGATAATTCGGACATCAGTGAACCACATGTTCACGAAAAAAGTTTTAAAAGAAAAGTGAACTTGTGGTTGACGAACCTAGAAGCTACTGAATTTGATAACTTGTGGCGACTATGGTCAGGTGATAGCAGTTTGCAGTAGGTAGATTGAGTTTGTTTGTTTTGTTTTGTACTAAATAAGTATGGAGTTCGTTTATTCGGTTCAATATTGTATAAGTGGGTATATATTATTGTAGGTCTTATAAGTATATATTACAAGGGCGGTATGTAGATTTATATAATATATATATTTTATATAAGTATTTAATATATTTTTTCTTGTAAAAATTAAGCAGGAGTCCATGAATTAGCAATATTATGCGCACCTGTTAACATTAAGCAGATTAAGTACCCCGCGTATGAACAATGAATGTGTCGCTATTTATGTGGTTCACCCAAGCACGGATCTATTGATCTATATGGGTGGCTACTGTCATAAACACCTTAGCAGATACTATACCTAATACGTAGTTTTGGCTCTAATTAAGCGGTGTGTATTATGTTCTATATTGTGTGTGAAATAATAAATAAAAATAAATAAAATAAATTTCAAGAGAAATAATTTAGTGTATCATGACTTATTTTATGGGTTATAGGTCATTTTAGGGGACTATTTTAGGGGTTATAGGTCATTTCTGTTAATTAGTAGATATCGGTGACTAAGGTCTTTCCTTATGCAATGCAGATGCTTGGCTATAAACAGAATATGTTGCCCTCCTCATGAAACAAGTCATATATCAAATGAAAGGTGGTTTTAAGGGAAACATTTTATTGTACGAATACTTTTTCGAAATATTAGTGGTTTCGAAGTATGAGATCGTTTAATGTACTTAAGTAAGTATTCGGTAGTATCAGAAATTGTTGACAATGTCTGTCGTGATATAGACATCACTATTTAGCATTATTTAGTGACACAACAGGCTGATAAAAAGCATGATGTTTATCGTAACCGAGGTATAGGTACCATCACGAGTCGTGAGCTCAGATGTAGAGTCATACGCAAGCCATTTTGATGTTGATGGTTTTGCTTTGTCGGAACCTATTGTAATCAATAAGTTCCGACAAAGCAAAACCATCTTTTTTGGACTAGGTATCTTCAAAAAACAAAAGGTACTCTTCATTATTCATACTCCGAAGGTGCCTAACGAGCGTGTTGAAAGTAAAACTTTCAGCCATAGGTAAAATCGCTTTTACTGACAACTTTCACGTCAAATCATAGCTTCGCACGGCTTGTGTATATTGCCAGAGTTTAGTACTTAGTAGGTTTTTTCTCAGTAATCGAATTCAAGTAGATAAATAAATGTGAAGACGAAAATGGCCAAAGCGTCGTATGACCATGCTGCGCCACCGCCAGCGCCCTGTCGTGATGTTGCTGATGTGGCTTTATACGACCGTACGGTCAGTGTTGTTCCTTTATTTAAAAAAAAATGTGTGGCACCCGGGGACTGCCGCGGTAAAGCTATTGCATCGTGCGAGCTTCGTACCATATACATACACTTAAGCGAACGCTCGGCCGAGCTACATGGTGGGTGGAGTCGGGGGTGTTAGGTTTTATTCTTGATTCGGGCGCTGCGCTCAAAGCCCGCGATAAAAGCTATGCAATATGCATTTTTAATTATTTTAAACGTTTTAGTTAGTAATATCTTTTTTATTTTATAATGTTTTTGTGTTAAGTCTAATGTGGTTTTTCATTTATTATTGCGTATTTTGTGTAAATAATATTTTCTCGACAAACCGTGTTCTGTTATTTAACGAAATAATTTAAATCTTCAGACTTCATGTCATGAATGTCCAACGGGACTCGGAACAGTCCCGTGGTCCAACTATTTAAAAAGTTGAACCACGACCTATAGTTGGAGGCCCAAGTGTGCGGTGGTTCAACGCGGATTGTGAATACAGAATTAATGAAATAGAGGATTATTCCTTTCGACTCCCGGTTAATGGGCCCCATGGTTGGACCACCACCCCACACTCTTATTATTGAGTGGAGGTCGTAAAATTTTTCCTTACGGCCCCTATAAGCGGGAGTCGAAAGGAATAACCCTTGAAAATTATTCCTCTCAATGAAATTGATAACGAAGATTCATAGTTGCATCAGCGTTAGTCTCTATTCAGTGGGAATATCGAGTTAAAAATAATATTTTGTGTTAATCTAGGTCTCCAACAATTTCCATACCGAGTTTCATCACAATCGATTTAGTTGATTAGAAAAATACCTAGTCCCCAAACAGGAAAATCTGAATAGATATTATTGCAGTAACAAAAGAAACGCACGATAGGTACTCGTAGAAAGGTATGTGGTATCATTATTATACCTATTGTACAAGACCCGTCACGAGACGTGAGCATTCTTTTCTTGTGTGGTTTGTAGGACATTGAACCTATTTATAATCCTACTTAGGTATCATAACCTATATCTCGGTTACTATAAGCATCATGCTTTTTATCAGCCTGCTATGCCACTAAATAGTATTAGGTAGTGATGACTAAATCACGACAACTATTTCTGATACAACTGAATACTTACTTAAGTACATTTATCGATCTCTAACTACGAAACCACTACTATTTCGAAAATATAGTCTTACAATAAAATGGTTCCCCTTAAAACCACCTTTCATTTTATAAATGACTCGTTTCATGGAGGAGGAGGAGGGCAACATCTGCTTCTAACCAAGCATCTGTATTGCACAAGTGAAGGCCTCAGTCACCTATACTTACTACTTAGCATACAAAGTGTTTGTTTGAACGCTCTGATCTCAGAAACTACTGGTTCGGATAGAAAAAAAATATTTTTATGTTGCATAGTCCATTGTTGAATAAGGGTTTAGACTATTTTATATTCCGATATTACGCACGTAGTTACGCGGGTGAAACCGCGGAGCGCTGCTAGTTTGATATATGACTCGTTGCTATATGATGGGTACATCTGGTTCTATTCAGGCGTTAATACTCCCTAGCGGTGTACGGAGAAAACTCGCAAGTGAAACGACCACCTACCATTAATGACCTATATCTCCGAACACACAACTATTTTGAATAAGTGGTCTTAAAATAAAATGTTTTTCTTGAAACCACCTTTCAATTGATATATGCCTCGTTTCATGAGGAGACCAACATCTGATTCTAATCAAGCTTTTGCATTGCACAAGAGAAGACCTCAGACACCTATACCTACTACTTAGCATAAATGGCCTATAACTCTAAAAATAAAAATAATTTTAAAAATCATCATACATTAAATTATTTCTTTTGAAATAACCTGTCATTTGATATATGACTCATTGCTATACGATAGCTACATTTGATTATATTAAGGCGTTAATACTCCCTACTGGTGTACGGAGAGTGAATCGACCACCTATCATTAATGACCTATAACTCCGATCTCACAACTAATTTGAAAAAGTGGTCATACAATAAAATGTTCCTCTTGAAACCACCTTTCATTTGATATATGACTCGTTTCATGAGGCCTCCAGGCCCAGAAAGACCATTCTCCTTTAAAATTTGAATATTAAATATACTTCGGATCGCTGAAAGGTGTAGACATGTAAAGCCTTTGTTTCATTTATTTCTGTGTAAATTAAATTACTTACACACAAAATACAACAAGTACTCCGGCAAAATAATAGGAGAACATAAAGACTAAGGTGTTAGAACGGGTCAAGCACATCCCTCTGGTGACGCAAGCGCAACTGCACCCGCCCACTACGCACCTTATTTGTCGTCATCCGACCGCCCACTACTACCCCAATGCGCTACCCAGAGGGCGTCAACCGACGTACGCAGTGAGTCATCACCTCCTTGCTGTCCTAGTAGCCTGGTACAATGGACAAGACTGCTATACAATCGATATCAGATATGGAGCTTCAAGAGGGCGTCAACCGTCGTACGCAGTAAGTCATCACCTGCTCGATGTCCTAGTAGCCTGGTACAATGGACAAGACGGCTGTACAATTGAACAAAGTGCTTCAAGAGGGCGTCAACCGACGTACGCAGTGAGTCATCACCTCCTTGCTGTCCTAGTAGCCTGGTACAATGGACAAGACTGCTATACAATTGATATCAGATATGGAGCTTCAAGAGGGCGTCAACCGTCGTACGCAGTAAGTCATCACCTCCTCGATGTCCTAGTAGCCTGGTACAATGGACAAGACGGCTGTACAACCGAACAAAGTGCTTCAAGAGGGCGTCAACCGACGTACGCAGTGAGTCATCAACTCCTTGCTGTCCTAGTAGCCTGGTACAATGGACAAGACTGCTATACAATCGATATCAGATATGGAGCTTCAAGAGGGCGTCAACCATCGTACGCAGTAAGTCATCACCTCCTCGCTGTCCTAGTAGCCTGGTACAATGGACAAGACGGCTGTACAATCGAACAAAGTGCTTCAAGAGGGCGTCAACCGACGTACGCAGTGAGTCATCACCTCCTCGCTGTCCTAGTAGCCTGGTACAATGGACAAGACTGCTATACAATCGATATCAGATATGGGCTTTAAGAGGGCGTCAACCGACGTACGCAGTGAGTCATCACCTCCTCGCTGTCCTAGTAGCCTGGTACAATGGACAAGACTGCTATACAATCGATATCAGATATGGGCTTTAAGAGGGCGTCAACCGACGTACGCAGTGAGTCATCACCTCCTCGCTGTCCTAGTAGCCTGGTACAATGGACAAGACTGCTATACAATCGATATCAGATATGGGCTTTAAGAGGGCGTCAACCGACGTACGCAGTGAGTCATCACCTCCTCGATGTCCTTGTAGCCTGGTACAATGGACAAGACGGCTGTACAATCAATATCAGTCTGCAACCTCAAAATAGCCAATGGTCAAATATTCCAACCCAGTTCAGTTCGCACAATGGTCACCATGCCGGACTGCCAAACCTAGGGTTGCGGGTTCGATTCCCGCCTCATTCAAGTATTTATGCTTAGATATTTGTCTGTGGTCTGATTGTTTATATGTATTATAAGTATATATTGACAAAAGAAAAGTATATGAGTTGTCTAGCACCCATAACACAAGTGTAGTTACTTAGCTTGAGGCTAGATGGCGATGTGTGGAATGTCCTGCAATATTTATTTATTCTAATATGCTGATATGTGTTTTCAGGTAAAACTAGGGTGAAAACAAATCAAACAATTTTATATTAGTAAAATATTATAATAATTATTAACATTATTCTATTACAAAATACATCTATTAATTTCTTATTTAATTTAATTAAACAAACATATTAAAATTATGTATATTAATTAATTATTTTATTTAAATCTTATTAGTATAATATTAATCAATTACAAATATAAATCTTATTATTAAGTACGGAAAGTACAATTTCTTATTGTTATAAAAAAAGCAAAATGGCAAAAATATTTTCAAATAGCACCACTTTTATTTATAGAGAGACAGGATGGTGTAATTTTGCGTTAGCTTGGATAGATACCTCGAGTTTAATTCCGAAGGTCGTGGGTTCGAATCCCGGCCGGCTGTGTATTATTGGATTTTTCTTAAGAAACATTTTGATGACCCAGTTGGCACAATGGTCACCATGCCGGACTGTCAAACACAGGGTTGCGGGTTCGATTCCCGCCTCAGACAAGTAATGATGCTTAGATATTTGTCTGTGGTCTGGTTTTTTTCTATGTATTATAAGTATATATTTACAAAAGAAAAGTATATAAGTAGTATAAGCGTAGTCTAACACCCATGGCGATGTGTGGAATGTCCTACAATAATTATTTATTTGTTATTTTTTGGTTTTTACCTTCTATGATATTTAGAATATGAAAAAACCAAGACATAGGGGCATAGTCGTGGCAGTTATAGGTTTTATGCTAAAAATATTAGCTCTTAGTGTCATTAATCATTATCCAGGAAGGAAAACGTCGACTACGTTTGTATGGACGACTACGTTTGTATGGAGAGAAAGCCGGTACCCTTTCCTCTTAAAGTTATTTTGGTTAAAAATAATCTAATTTCTTACTTTGATTTTAACCCCCGACGCAAAAACGGTGTTATAAGTCTGTGTGTGTCTGTCTGTGGCATCGTAGCTCGCAAAAAGATGAACCGATTTTAATTTAGTTTTTCTTTCTTTCACCTATCTTGCCTCTCATAGCGGTGTTAAATCAACGTCTGACAGTATAGTGGTGGGCCCTCCGCAGCCTGCGCCGGAGTTCGTTCGGAAACTTGTCGTAACAACGCTTGCAGGCGGGACGTTCATCGTACTCGTAGAACTTGGAGCGGGTGCTGAGCGGGGCGTCGCAGACTGAACACGCGAAGTGGTGGACGCACCATGCCTTGTTCAATGCGGTGAACACTGGAATATAAATAAAAAAAATAAAAAAAGAACTTCAGAGAGTACACTTGTGTTATGGGTGCTAGACAACGGATATACTACTTATATACTTTTCTTTTCTAAATTATATACTTATAATACACTAGCAGCGCTCCGCGGTTTCACTCGCGTAACTCCCGATCCCGTTTGAATATCAGGATAAAAAGTAGCCTATAGCCTTCCTCGATAAATGGACTATCCAACACAAAAAGAATTTTTCAATTCGAACCAGTAGTTCCTTTGATTAGCGCGTTCAAACAAACAAACAAACTCTTCAGCTTTATAATATAAGTATAGATAGAAACAACCAGACCACAGACAAATATCTAAGCATAAATACTTGTCTGAGGCGGGAATCGAACCCGCAATCCTGTGTTTGACAGTCCGGTATGGTGACCATTGAGTCAACTGGGTCATCAATTATGTCAATAGGCTACTGAAATTGACAAAATTTTATCAATTTCGATGAAATTTTGTAATTTCATTCATTTCAATTCAATTTCATTTCAAATTTCATCAATTTCGATGAGATTTTGTTAGGTAAAAAAAACTAAATTAAAATCGGTTCATCCGTTCGGGAGCTACGATGCCACAGACAAACACACAAACACGTCAAACTTATAACAACCCGTCGTTTTTGCGTCGGGGATTAAAAATAGTTTCCCGGTTGGAATGTAACCGTAAATGATCGTACGGGTTAAGCAACGCCGTCATTCTTATGATAGGTTAAAAGCTAATATATGATGACGACCCAGTTGGCACAATGGTCACCATGCCGGACTGCCAAACACAGGGTTGCGGGTTCGATTCCCGCCTCAGACAAGTATTTATGCTTAGATATTTGTCTGTGGTCTGGTTGTTTTTATGTATTATAAGTATATATTTACAAAAGAAAAATATATAAGTAGTATATGAGTTGTCTAGCACCCATAACACAAGTGTAGTTACTTAGCTTGGGGCTAGATGGCGATGTGTGGAATGTCTAGCAATATTTATTTATTTATTTTTATTATTTATATCTTCTTGTAGATGCAATAACTTACCGTCACCCGCTATAACTTGGTTGCATAGATAGCAAAGGTTCCCGAACAGCTGATGGTAGTGCTGCTCGCAGTAAGCCAGACCTTTCTTCTCGTAATGACGGTGTCCGTGGAACGGTTTCTCACATTTGGCGCATACGAAGTGCTTTGAATAAGAAAAATAGTGTTAATGGTATTCAATTGATGACTACTTCCATGTAAGTCAATTTTTTTTTTAAAATCTTCCTAATGTAATGGTTCACGACCGTCGGCTCCCCTATCGAGAAGTTTTCACGGCCATTGGGCCCCCTGGAGTAGGGGAGATGAGGGGCGCTAATTTAAAATTCAGACTTAACCGATTTCGATGAAATTTTGTATGTCAAACCCCAAAACTACGACTACCTTTAATGATCGCGTAGGTTAAGCGACGCCTAGCGCGATCGTTTCTTCAATAGCATTTTATATAAGGACTAGCTGCGCCAAACGCTTTCACCAGCGTTAGTCCCGATCCCGTGAAAATAATCGTTAATCCAGGTCTGAGGCTTGAGAATGTCAAAGTTACATTTGACAGATGGCAAATTGTCAATTATTTCGACACTTTTTGTTATATTATGGACAATTCACACAATATCTTTCTAGAAAGCCTATGTCCTATTCTGACGTTTATTTTTACTGAATATTATGTATTTTATTATTATTATTTAGAATATTTTATTTTCTATGTATGTTAATATTTATTTTATTCTCCTCCTTATATTCCTATCACGTTATGTACAACCCACCCATCCCCTTCTTTAATTCTTGTCCATCCAAAGGTTGCCTGGAAGAGATCGCTTTTAGCGATAAGGCCGCCCATTGTGCCATATTGTTAGGTTTAATATTGTTTTTTGTAAAAGTAGTTTATGTTAGAATTAAGGTTTAATGTGGTACAATAAAGAGTTTATCTATCTATCTATGTATAAGCTATATTATTGTAAAGTTTCATTAAAATCCATTCAGTAGTTTTTGCGTTAAAGAGTAACAAACATCCATACATTCATACATCTAGACATTCATACATACAAACTTTCACGTTTATAATATTAGTACCTGGATGACCGAGCTTTGCTCGGTATTATTTATTTATTTTCTAATTTATACGTGCATTAAGAAGACACAAATAATATAAATAAATATTGATTTTCTTAGTCTAATCTCAAAGCAAACACTCATTGACTTCGTGTTACTTAACAACGCCATCTGCTGGAATAACTTTATTGCTCACAAAAAATAGTATTAGTAGTTCGCCAATAGATGTCAGGAAGAGTCATATTTTTCAGATAAAAAAAAAGTAAGTTTCGATAAAACACGAATAAAATGACATTTTCTAAAAATGATTCCTAGCTAGATCGATTTATCGCCCCCGAAACCCCCTATATACCAAATTACATGAAAATCGTTGGAGCCGATTCCGAGATTTGAATTATATATATATATATATATATAAGAATTGCTCATTTAAAGATATAAGATTAGTAGGATATTATATTTACCTCAACATGCCAATGTTTTCCAAGAGCCGTAACAATCCGCTCCTCTATGGGACGCCGACACGCGCCGCATATAGGGATCCCCATCTTATCATGGCAACGGAGGCAGAAGAGATTGTTCTGGAATTTAGAGACAATATTAAGGGCAGGTGCTAATAAAGCTACCAAAATCGACCTTTGTTTTAAGCAACTCAAAGTAATCAAATACTCTGTTTTTGTTATTTGGATATAAATGGATATTGTAGTTTAATAACCATATTTTTGTTTATTGTGGTTGAAAACATGATATGAACAACTTCGTTCGATAGAAAAAATGTTAGAAAACAGAGAATTATTAGATCGTTTATCGGGTTTTATTCAAAAATCGTTAACGTTTGTTTCTAAAAATGAATCAAATGATAGGTTTATCTAAAAACTATATTTGTGGATAATAATGCTAAAATGTTTTGCATATCGATCAAATATAACAGTTAGCACGCAGCACGCTACGTTTTTGAGAGCGGGGGCTAAGGTAATGTATGGGCCACACACGGTACTGGAAGAGCGCCTTAAATAAATATTGCAGGACATTCCACACAGCGCCATCTAGCCCCAAGCTAAGTAACTAGACTTGTGTTGTGGGTCCTAGACAACTCATATACTACTTATATACTTTTCTTTTGTAAATATATACTTATAATACATAGAAACAACCAGACCACAGACAAATATCTAAGCATAAATACTTGTCTGAGGCGGGAATTGAACCCGCAACCCTAGGTTTGATATTAGATGTATAAAGGAGCAAAATTCAAAATAATCAGAGCACAATGAGAAGGCCAATTGTCGTAAATAAGATTGTTACATTGAAATATCATTACGATCACAAAAGATATCCTCTAAGTCAGTTTTTAAGCTATTGCATAGCTTTTATCGTGGGCTTTGAGCGCGGCGACCGAATCAAGAAATTCCGTAACGAAAATAAAAGTTAACACCCCCCACTCTGCCTACCATGTAGCTCGGCCGAGCGTTCGGTTAAAGTGTATGTATGTAGTACGAAGAGCGGTGTTGGCTTAGTGGTAGATACCTCGACTTTCATTCTGAAGGTCGTGGGTTCGAATCCCGGCCGGCCGTGCACAAATGTATTTTTCTTAAGAAAAAAATATGTGCGCTAATTGACATTGCTCTTACGGTGAAGGAAAACATCGTGATGAAACCCGCGGCTCAGTTGGCTCCAGAAGTATTGACAAGTTCTCTCCTCTGGACATGGTCGACTAAGCTGAGAGGGTAGTAGGTGCTGGGCAAGCCTACTCCATCCTCACGCAAAAAGGACCCAATTAAAACCTGTATATAAGTACAAGTGGTACGACTGTACGAAGCTTGCACGATGCAATTTTTTACAAAAAGTTGGCTTTTTTGGGTATTTTGAACTACTGTATTTTTTTTATAAAATGCAATCGAAATGATATTAAAATGTAATTTGGTTACGAGAATTGGCCTTCAGAGTGACATATAACAGATTGGGGTATCGTTTAATACGTTTTCGGGGGTGGTGATTTCTAATACCGGATCCATTTTTGAATCAGAGTTGACATCTGTCAAATGGCAGTATGATTTTGGAGTGGGGTGTCGTTTAATACGTTTTCGGGAATGGTGATTCCGAATACAGGATCCTTTTTTGAATCAGAGTTGTCAAATTTCACTATGATTTTAGAATGGGGTGTCGTTTGATACGTTTTCGGGGGTGGTGATTCCGAATACAGGATACTTTTTTAAATCAGAGTTGTCATCTGTCAAATGTGACGTGCAAACTTGTAACAAACCACATCGTTAGCAGCGTATCCAGGTCGATTTTTGACCTCTCTCGCGGTGTGGTCCAGCTCCAGGCCGCAGGTGGCGCAGGTGAAATGGTACCCGTGGTACACCTCGCCGCGGTAACGGAGCGGCTCACCGTCTATCACACCACTGTGGACGTACAAACTTCATTAGCAATTGCAATCTATAAATATAAAATGCTATGACTGACTGACGGACCAACGCACAGCCTAAACCGTTGATCGTAGAGACCTGAAACTTGGAGGGTGTGGTCTTTGTATGACGTAGACATCCAATAAGAAAGGATTTTCCTAAATTCTACCCCTAAGGGTGTGAAAAGGGGGCAAAGTTTGTATGGGACGTGATTCCTTGGTCCATTGTCGACCTCAACGAGGACGAAGTCGCGGGCAAAAGCTAGTATCTATATATCTATATTCTATATATCTTATATATAAAAATGAATTGCTGTTCGTTAGTCTCACTAAAACTCGAGAACGGCTGAACGGATTTATCTTATCTTAGTCTTGAAATGTTCGTAGAGGTCTAGGGAAGGTTTAAAAGGCGAGAAAAAAATCGAATAATTTCCGGGAAAACCCTAAAAACAGCCCTTTTCTATTTCCCATACAAACGTTTTCTAGAGTCAATTCCTACGGGATCGGGACTTACGCGGGTGAAACCGCGGGGCGCAGCTAGTCTTATATATAAAAATGAATTGCTGTTCGTTAGTCTCACTAAAACTCGAGAACGGCTGAACGGATTTATCTTATCTTAGTCTTGAAATGTTCGTAGAGGTCTAGGGAAGGTTTAAAAGGCGAGAAAAAAATCGAATAATTTCCGGGAAAACCCTATCAATTCCTACGGGATCGGGACTTACGCGGGTGAAACCGCGGGGCGCAGCTAGTGAGTATATAATTGAACTAGCTGCGCCCCGCGGTTTCACCCGCGTAAGTCCCGATCCCGTAGGAATATCGGGATAAAAAGAAGCCTATGTGTTAATCCAGGTCTCCAGCTATCTAGATACCGAGTTTCATCGCTATCGGTCCAGTAGTTTTAGCGTGAAGGAGTAACAAACACACACACACACACACACGCACACACAAACTTTCACATCTATACTTATATTATAAAGCTGAAGAGTTTGTTTGTTTGTTTGAACGCGCTAATCTCAGGAACTACTGGTTCGAATTGAAAAATTCTTTTTGTGTTGGATAGTCCATTTATCGAGGAAGGCTATAGGCTACTTTTTATCCTGATATTCCCACGGGATCGGGAGTTACGCGGGTGAAACTGCGGAGCGCTGCTAGTTTATAATATTATAAGTAGGATTAATTGTAGACTTACTGGCACTTATGGCACATATAGTTCTGCAAGCCATCTGCCTTGATCCTGGCGTTGCAAGCGTGGCAGAGAGCTCGGCCAGCGTGCTTGATGAAGCCAGCGTCTGCCAGCTCGATGTTACACTCTTCGCAACGGAAGCAGGCCGGGTGCCAGTTCGCGTTCATCGCCTTTATGACGCGGCCTATCACGAATTCACCTAAGGGGAAGCAGATAAAATCTATACTAAAATATTAGTATAGATTTTATCTGCTCAAACAAACTCTTCAGTTTGTTTGAACGCGCTAATCTCAGGAACTACTGGTTCGAATTGAAAAATTATTTTTGTGTTGGATAGTCCATTTATCGAGGAAGGCTATAGGCTACTTTTTATCCCGATATTCCCACGGGATCGGGAGTTATGCGGGTGAAACCGCGGAGCGCTGCTAGTTACTAAATATATTGTACTAGCAGCAATCTGCGGTTTCACCCGCGTTAGTCCCGATCCCTGGGAATATCGGGATTTAAAGAGACCATAGCACTCCCAATGAATTAATGTATCCTCATACCAAGTTTCATCAAAATCGGTCTAGTTGTTTCGAAGCCCATTCAATTAAATTAAAAAAAAATATTCTATGGGTGTCATGCAGTGCATTACATCACTTTGAAACGTCTTAAAACTAAGTTAGGATGTGTGCCTTCGGAACGCGCCCACCAATGAGAAGAAGGCACAAGAAACTCATGGGGTTTTTTTGTGATCATGCTCACATTTTGAGTGAACATCCGCATGCGGGTTCGATTCCCGTATCAAACAAATATTTATTTATATATAGATATTTGCTTTTGATCTGGGGGTGTCTGTATGTGTATTAAGTATATATTTACAAAAGAAAAGTATATAAGTATTCTATCCGTTGTCTGGCGACCATACCACAAGCCTAGTTGTTCAGCTTGGGGGCTAGATGGCGCTGTGTGAAGCGTCCCACAATATTTATTTATCTTACCACACTTATTGCAGCAAGGAGCGAAGAGAACTTGGAAATCACGTTCACAATACTTCCTGCCTTCAAACTCATAGAATACTCCATCGGGGAACACTCGGAAGCATTGAGCACACCTGCAATTAATAAAAATAAAAAAACGTTAAATAAAAAAAATTATACAGTAAACAAACTATTTTTTACGGCGTAAGTCCCGATCCTGTGGGAATAGCGGGATAAAAAGTCTAGCCTATGTGGTAATCCAGGTCCGAGTTTCATCGCAACGGTCTAGTAGTTTTTACGTGAAGGAGTAACAAACATACACACACACAAACTTTCACATTTATAATATTAGTAGGATTAGAACTTCACTCAATTGTTTTGCCTTCCCGGAACCTCTCCATTAAGACTTGAACTTTATGGTAGACTTTTAAGTATTATTACGAATCGTTTGTATGAGAATTGGGAGTCTAGAAAAGTGTTGTTTTAAGACTTTTATAGGCAATTTTTTAAATTTTTCTCTCCGTAAGAACCATCGTCGTACCTTATGGAATATTCTGAAAAAAGAATTAGCGAAATCGGTTCAGCCGTTCTCGAGAATCTCGAGATTTGCCCTTAGGAACACTTCAGCGATTAATTTTCATATTATAGACAAGCTTTTGCCCGCGACTTCGTCCGCGTAGAAGTCGAAAATGGACCAAGGAATCACGTTGTCCCATACAAACGTTGCCACCCTTTTTCATATTATTAGGGGTAGAATTTCGGAAAATCCTTTCTTATCCGATGCCTACATCATACAAAGAACACACCCTCCAAGTTTCAGGTCTCTACGATCAGCGGTTTAGGCTGTGCGTTGATCCGTCAGTCAGTCAGTCGTTCAGGACAAAGCATTTTATATGTATAGTTAGACATACATAGGGAGAAACAGACAGCGAGAAGCGACTTTGTTTTATACTATGTAGTGATATGCAATTAGAGACTCACACAAAACAGTTGGTGTGCCACAGTTCACCATTGGAGTTGACAATCTTTTCGTTCGTTTCAAAGCCGTCTCCGCAGCGAGTACAGAACATATTGTCCAAAGACATTGTTGCTAATCTAAAAAAAATATTCACATTTATAACTAACTTATAGATAGATAGATAGATATTTATTTGGCCCACAACAAAACTAAAACTTAGGGGGCGTCCATAAATTACGTGAGATGTTAAAGGGGGGGAGGGGGTAGAGTCAAATCTCATCTAATCTTACGTTGGAGAGAGGGTTTCGGTAAATATCACGCAATTTTTTTCTTATTGATTTTTCCGGCTTAGAGTGGCTAGATCAGAACGAAGTTGAAGGACCAGATGATTTTACTGAAAACCAAATGGACATCAATAGTCTCTCTTGACACCGCGCATGATTCTCCATGGACTGAATTAGAGTAGATATTCTTTTTTTTAATCACAGTAGTCAAAATTTAAGTATTCTATTGTTAAATTTTTATTACACTTATAAATCTCAGCAATATTGATTATTAGTCTTACTAGTCGCCCACACTTTGAAAAATCTCACGTGAGATTGGGGGATGGGGGAGGGGGTTGAATAAAATCTCACGACATCTCACCAGGGGGAGGGACAAAAAATTAAAAAAAACACCTCACTTAATTTATGGACGCCCCCTTAGACTTAATATTATTTTTGATGACTAAATATAACAGACTTAATTTAATATTATAAGCTATGTTATTTATAACACAGTAACAGTGTCGCCGCCAAATAGGCTCCTGCTCAGCTACGTGTTGCATAAATGCAACGCTGATTTTCAGCAGAGACCCTGTGATTGGAGAGAGTAGGACGATGCTGTAATTTTGTTATAGTAGGCAGAACTTCAAAAAAAGGAGGTTTTCATTTCGTCGCAAAGTATATTTTTTTATGTATGTTAACAGTTTTCGATATTGGAACGAGGTTCCTTATGGCGCGTTTTAAATTACAGTTTTTGTAACACGGTTTGTCTAGAAAATGTTATTTGCACAAAATACACAATCATAAATGAAAAACCAGATTAAACTTAACACAAAAACATAATAAAATAACAAAAGATAATACTAATTAAAATCATTCATTTCCCGCCAGTATTTTTTACTCAAGAAACGACACTGACCGCACGGTCACATAAAGCCACATCTGCAACATCTTGACAGGGCGCCGGTAGAGGCGCAGCATGGTCATACGTCGCTTTGACCATTTTCATCTTTACATTTATTTTATTAAATAAGATATCTTGAACTAAATATATCTACCTGAATTCGATTACTAAGAAAAAACCTATTATGTACTAAACTCTGGCAGTATGGATGAGCCGTGCGAAGCCATAATTGTTATTCTTTGGTGTTACCTAAATCAAGGAGGATAGGTTTTTGAAGTCCCTAATGCGTAATGATACTGATACTGGCTACAAACACATTGCACAAGCCGCGCGAAGCTATAATTTAACATGACAGCTGTCAGTGAAAGCGATTTTCCCTAGGGCCGAAAGTTTTTCTTTCTACACGCTCTTCAGGCATCTTTAGACCTACTTTCGTAGTATGAGTAAGCCTAGAATAAGAATTGCCTTTGCCAAATCAATTAAAAATATAGTTTAAAAACAATGTAACTACCTATTTTGTTTTTATAACTTACACCGAATGATAAATTGTATCTATGCAGAAAAATGCTAGGTATTCTAAATAACCCAAAACCACATCGCGATCGAAGTCGCGGGCAACAGCTAGTAAAAAAATAAAAAAACCTCTTTAGGTGAAAGGGTACCGGCGCTCTCTCCATACAAACGTAGTCGACTCTTTCCTCCCTAGATAATAACACTATAGCAAATATTTTTGTTGCATAAAAACCTATAACTGCCATGACTATGTCTTGATTTTTTTCATTTTCTAATTATCATAGAAATAAAAAATAAAAACATAATTCGTTCCAAGATGGTCATGGAAGTTATAAGTTTTATGCAACAAAAATATTTGCTATAGTGTCATTGTCCAGGGAGGAAATAGTCGACTACGTTTGTATGGAGAGAGCGTCAGTACCCTTTCCTCTTAAACACAATTCTATTAAAATGTAGCATAACTTGGCGTATATTATTCTTTTTAGTAGTTACAATTATGTTATGAAATAGTTTTTAATAAGGATAATGTATACTTTTGATACAAAATAACGGGAAAATGACTAAGTAGTAAGTTTACAATGACTATGAATATATGACTAATATATAAATATAAAATTCCTAAGTGATATAACTCGATTTTTTTAGGGGATCCAATTCAAACTTAAGCCCCCTTATTCTGAACTATATAATCTATAGGGATAGTGTTTAGACTATAGTTCATGAGTAAATCTGTCTAAATCTATGGGTTCAATCCACATCTCAGACTATCCTTAAACCTCGTTTTGGAATAAGAGGGAGGTGACCAATTCAGGCTGCGGAACAGCTAGTTAGAAGTAAAATTTTGGCCGCTAGGGGCCCAGTGTCACAGTAGCACTATTCGCTTCGTCTGCGCGAGAGTGCTCGTCGACTTATATTGATGAAAGAATTAAGAGGGGGCATGAATACCACAAAACAGTGTATTAATTTTTAGACTTGTAAAATATAGATTAACCCCCTATTTCCCCCTACTATAGGGATAGAATTCTGCAAAATCCCGTCTCACTGTCAATCTACGTCATAAAAGGAACCCCAATGAAAAAGCTTTTGGACATTTTGGCATAGTAACATAAAATGCCGCGGTGCATTTTGTGACCCATGCCAATCGATAGTGGGCATTACGGCGAACAAATAATGCCTAACACCAAATCCACTGAACAAAAAAAACACTATTCCAAGCTCCCATACTAAATTTCTGGACCCCTCTGAGACTCCACGGACTTGTAGTTTCTGAGATTTCATGATGAGTAAGTCAGTCAGTGATTTTCTCATAATTTTAGATTTTCAATGGTCTCGAATTATATATATCGACATATCTGTAGATTTTTTAAATGAATCTTATCCCCAACAAATCACTCAGCTCGCCGAGGTCTCTTCTCGAGGTAACAAAGACCATTCAAGGTCTTTTGGCTTTCTTCGGGGAGTTGGGATGGCTCGAGTAGAAAGGGGAGACTTAACTCCCACCCGAACGCAAAATAGACGTTGAGTTGCGGAAACAGCCCGACAACAAATACAATCCCCAACAAATAGGAGATAAATGATTCTGTTTTAGATGGGTTAGGTGTTAAAATGTGCAATGCTATGAAAGATTTGCTTTAATTATATTTCCAAGATACAACATTTATGGTAAGGAATACCAGATTGAACGCATTGCCAATAGTTAAATGCTGTTATATTTTGCCTTGAATGAGTATTTATATGAATGAACCTATTTTCAAAATGAATGCCATGATGTAATGGCCTTAAGTTGCATATAAGGGTCATTGTACTTGTACTTGAACGGGCTGTTTTCCGCAATTAGACTCTTTTTAATTGGGTCCTTTTTGCGTGAGGATGGAGGAGGCTTGCCCAGCACCTTCTACCCTCTCAGCTTAGTCGACCATGTCCAGAGGAGAGAACTTGTCAATACTTCTGGAGCCAACTAAGCCGCGGGTTTCATCACGATGTTTTCCTTCACCGTAAGAGCAATGTCAATTAGCGCACATAAATTTTTCTTAAGAAAAATACATTGGTGCACGGCTGGCCGGGATTCGAACCCACAACCTTCAGAATGAAAGTCGAGGTATCTACCACTTAAGCCAACACCGCTCTATATAAGGGTCATACGCATTGCATGGAAAATGTATTGAGCAACGGAAGTGTCTTTGCCTTAAGTCTGGTAAGATTTCTTAGCAACGGTAGTCAAGTCTGGTAAGATTTGGTTTCTTATGCTGTCAGTATAATAAATATTGCAGGACATTCCACACATTGCCATCTAGCCCCAAGCTAAGTAACTACACTTGTGTTATGGGTGCTAGACAACTCATATACTACTTATTTAGTTTTCTCTTGTATTACTTACAACCAGACCACAGACAAATATCTAAGCATAAATACATGCTCGTAGGAATCGAACCAGCAACCCTGTGTTTGGCAGTCCGGCATGGTGACCATTGTGCCAACTGGGTCGTCAGTATGTATGATGGTACTCCTTTACAGATCGTATTTTACAACCAATCTGGTCAAAACTTGGTATAAGTGAAGGTCCAATAATTTCAGACCCTTTCGTTACAAACAAACAAACAAAAAAATCTTTCCTCTTTATAATATTAGTGTGTTTTTGATTAGGGTTTTTTGATTGGAGGGGGAAATTCTTTTTCCAAAAAGGGACAAATTGGCATATATGTTTGACAAATAAACATATGGGCCTGTAGTGCCCAGGACATGGAGAAGACTACGTCCAGGATAGTCAGCTTAGCTCGACCAGAGAACTGTCACTATGTCTGGAGACAACTAAGCTGCAGGTTTCATCACGGCTGTGTACTGATGAATTTTCCTTATGAAAAATTCTATCACAACCGTGGACGATGGGTTTTTACAAAATTTCCTATCAGTTTAGTTGTCCATGTCCAGAAGAAAGACCTCGTCAATACGTCTGGAGACAACTAAGCTGCGGTCATCACCGTGTACTATGTGCGCTAATTAACATTGCTTTTACGGTTTGGCCCCTATATGCACCATATAAGGCCACATTTGTGAGTAATCTTGCTCAAAGTAGGTTAGACCACTCCCACATTACAGATGTTTGCTTAAACTTGCTTACCCTGGCATTTCGTCACCAAAATGAATGAGTAGGTACTATAAAACACAATTTTGTACTCTTCCCTCCTAAATTCTGTCAAAAAGAAAAGATATATACATAGATACAACCCTAAATACCAAGGAATATAGTAAAACTATAGTAAACTATGATGTAATACAACGAAAATAGATTTGTAGTGTTCATGTAAATTGAATTATGAATTAAAACTTACCCGCACCTGAACTTTGATGAATAAAACGAAATACAAATAGATAGTATTTATGTTTCACTGAACTGATAATAACAAGTACGATTTATTGAAGGTATTACGAGGAATTAGGATTTATTGTTGAATGAAAAAAACTGCACAACAAACAATTCTTTAGCTCTCGCCATTGTAGGTAGCTACACTTCTTACTCACGCACTTTTCAACGAATAATATGCGCCTATGTTCACATCGATATTTTCTCTAAGAGTTTCGTGATGTAAGTATAGCTGCATAGCGTTCATTGACAGCTGAGCGAGACTAGCTATCTCGGATAATTAATGGTTCTGTCAAAATGGGAGCGCTAGTGTAGCGTAAATGTTACCAGCTAATTTAAAAAAAGTTACAATTTCACAGGTCAAAGACCTGGGTAAAAAGCTATCCTTATAAAATAAATGATAGAATGCAGTCAACTTTGCGCCTTATTGCACCATCTGCTTCGGCTGTTTCTCAGAATAGATTCCTAAAAATGTTCGTCAACTATAACATCGTCCCCTCTAAGCCGTGGTCCGTAGAGCGCCGCGCCGTTGCAGTATTTACGTAGTAGACATAAAAGCTGAGAATTTCTCAGCGCATATGAACGATTTTGTCTCCTTTTGCACCAACTTCAAAAAAGAAAGACGTTCTTTATGTACTTTTTTTGCCTCGGCTTTCAATAACCTATAAATTCTAGTAAAAAAGGTCTTAACTACGGGAAAAAGTACACAAAAATAAAACACACAACTATAATTTATCCATAAAGGCCTATATTTATTTATTTATATGACATATTCCGTGTGCCCGTTTAAACATTCATTGCGAAAACGCCCAGCGACGCGTCGTCACGTTCTCCGACAAAAATGTCACGCATTTGACGCGAGTGTCACGTTTTCTGACGCAAAAGTCGCGGTTTCTGACAAAAAAGTCACGCTAGACGACGCAAGTGTCAGGTTTTTTACAAAAATGTTACGATATTATGATGCAAGTGTCAGGTTTTTGACAAAAATGTTAGGATTTTTGATTAGGCTATTTAACAATGTCTGACCAAATGTCGCGCAGTCGACTTAAGTGTCAGAATTTTAATAAGAATGTCAAATTATTTGACGAAATTATCAGATTGGTCAGCGGCAAAGGCATTCTTTACAAATTAGAATAGCTTTTAGATGAATTAAAGAAGAAAAATATTAAAGGAAATAAGTAATCAAGTAAAAAATAAAGGCAGTTTCAGTTGATGATAAATAGAGAAACTGCAAAGTGGGTCAAAAACATATTATTATTAAAAATTTAAAGATAATCTAGTTTTAGATACAAAAAATACAGATAAAATGTTTGATACACATTTGTTGTTAGTTTTGTCTATTTAATTGACTTTTTCCCATTCAATAACTGCAAAAAGCATAGTTAAACTGGGAAATAAAATTCCTTATAGTTTTCATGGTTCAACCATTGACAATAATTACCAGTTGAAGACTAACACTGTCCCCATACAAAATAGTTCACGATTAACGGTCCCCCTACGGAAAACGGTCCCTTGTTTCAAGAAGTTTTTCATGAGTAATGGCCCCGCTGGACTGGGTGGACCGATAAAAGCTAATTTAAAATAAATTCGGAAAGTCAAAAAAGCTTACGTGCATCTGTTACAAATCTAATTAAATTTTGAAAACTTGTCACACAGCTGGGGCGTTGCTATAAAGAATAATTCTTTAAAAACATTTTTTACTAAGAAACAGTTTTTCGTTGTTTACAATTAATATTTTACCTTTCTTTTTCTAGCAAAAAGCCGAACTTTTTTTATTCTTAAGATAAATAACTATAATGATAAAAATAGCGGTGGCGCCATATAGAAATAACAAAATTTTTGTGTGACGAAGTCTATTTTTGGTAATATAATATAGTCAATAGTTCAACTAATAAGCGGAATTCACAATTTTGACCGATTTACAGAAAAAATCTGATAAAATAAAAATACAATGTTTAAAACGGTGCCAAAAACGGCACAAAAACTTAACACCAACATTTGCTAATAGATTTGACTTTTAAACCGACTTCAAACAAGGAGGTTCATTATTCGACTGTATATTTTTTTATGTATATTCAGGCACAATTTGTCTATGAACCGATTTATAATATTATCTTTACGTTGACCACAAAAGTACCATTTAAGCCTTATTGGCAAAGGAACTTCTTGAAGTCGTTTTTTTTTCTCGTATTTACAAAATGTTTGTCAATACCACTGAGGTACATTCACCAGACCATAGACAATAAAACCCGACACTTGCTGATAAAGTGCTCGTCATATAAGTCTGCATTGAGGCCGCTAGTGTGGCGAAATGTTGCCAGCTGCATATAGAAAAAGTTACCTTTTTTTGTAAATCAGTGTTGTTTGCTAGTTGGAAATTTAAATTAACTACATGTACATTGTTGCTATATTAAAGGGATTATTTGTTATCCGAAAAAAAGACTTTCATTTAAAAAAAAATGTTAAATCAGGTAGTATTTTTCTTTAGGAAATCAACTGAAAATCAGCGCAATGCACATTTGTTGTTCAGCGCTTTATGATGAGTCGATTTTCTTTTTGTAGCCACAGTGTATTGCCACATATTCTTATGTAAAATAATTTTGTCTATGGTTACAAATAAACCTCTTTCTTTCTATCTTCTTGTCTCTGTATACCACGATTAGAGAAAACCCAAAAAATGCCAACAATAGCGTCCCATCGTTTATTTCCGATTTTAAATAAGTGCAGACTTATATGAAAAGCACTATTGCTTATACACTATATCTTTGCCTAACAAGACATCAAACCCGACACTCGCTCATAGATTTGTCTTTTATTATTCAATAGAACAGATGTTGTCAGTGGTTAGCAGGCGGTGTCTTGGCAGGTGAAGCCGGGGGCGGCGCGCTCCATTCGACCGCGTCACCCTCGTACTGTGTGTTTTCTAGGCGAGTTATCAGTCGTTCGTCTTCGTCGCCGAATTCACCGCCCATTAGGGATGGCTCGCCTACTACCATTACATCCTGGGAAGAAAAGATATGGGAAAAATTAAAGGTGACTAGTTGTGCATCATGGTTTTTTCTACGTGTGAGTGCATCCCTGCCTTTACATTTTGTTGAAAATCTTTATGCAACATTTCATAGCATCACTCGCAAATTTCCACATTTACTAGCTAGGGGCCGTCCATAAATCAAGTGATGATTTTTTTGGCATTGTTAACCCCCCTTGTGGTATTTCGTGATTTTTATGGACCCCCCTTTCGACCCTCACGTGATTAACGGACAGCCCCCTACGTCTTAGACGATTTGCTTCATTACATAGTATAAAACAAGGTCGCTTCCTACTGTCTGTCCCTATGTATGTATCTTTAAAACGACGCAACGGATTTTGATGCAGTTTATTAGATTTTTTTTATTAGATAGAGTCATTCAAGAGGAAGGTTTTGGTACATAACCCCTCGTCTGTCGGACGACCTTTTAAAGGTCGATTTTAAACATGGCGCATCTGTCGCGCCACCTTCTAAAGGTCGATCGTTTACCGCGTATTTCTTCGTCGAAGTGAAGCGTGTACACTATATTTAGCCTGTTCGAACGTATACAATGTGAAAGAGAAAACTCACGATGATGTTTAAAGTCTCTAAAACTATCAATAAAACACCCGGGAACGTTATTTTTTCGTTTTTATTGAGAGTCTATGGGCAAATGTCAGTTGTCAACCGGCAGTTGTATTTTCTTGTTGTTATTTACAAGTTTTTTTTCCAAAAAAATACATTAGTGGTAGATAATCTCGTTATTAACATCATTAACATACATATCTTGATAAATAGTAATCATTTAACTAGGGAAAAATTGATTAGTTTTGCGTAAATATTCCAATTAGATTCTAATTAGAAATTGACGTTTCGACCTTAAAAAGGTCGTTTGACAGACATGGACGACCGACTAGCAGTGTTTTGTTTTTGTTCAATACTTGTAAACAAAGCACTTGTAACAACTAAAACTCTGTCTGTCTACTCGTAACTGAACCAAACTATAATTAAAGTGTCGAATGTATACCAATTAGAACAACTTTGTTTACGAAATTGAAATGTAAACATAACATTTTTTTTTGCTGTGTTTTTTGTTGTGTCATGGTGTCAAGTGTCGAGTCAAGTGGGGTTTTAGTGTTGATTAATTGCTTTTAGTGTGATGAAGTTGGTAAGTTGTTTTGTATTATGCTTGTGGGTTAGGGATATTACAAGTAGATAAAACATTTTGTTATGGAAATAATTCTTCCATTTTTAAATTACACGATCGTTGTACAACAAATTGGAGAAAGTTCGGAGAAAGTACTTTCCAATTAGAATTAACAATACATCACAAGATAAACTGCATTTATATGCCTTAATGTATTTATATGCCTAGGTAGTGTAATTCATACTCATTCTTTATTACCCAAGGTTTATGTAGCTCCCATTCATAACTTCGCTGTTATCGCTATTTTACTCACTCTCCTCGATGTGCCGGGCCATCCCGCGGGGTTCCCGCGGGATGGCCAAACAGATACCGGGAATTTGCAAAAAAATGGCCGACACACGAAAGGATAAAACAAAACTACCACGCGTCCGAAGTAGCGGCAACAGCTAGTTTTAGATAAATTGCATTTATGTTGAATTGATAGCAGAGCAGCTGACAAAATAGACAATTATGACTAGTTATATAAAAGGTGGAACTTGAACGAAATGATTTTAAGACAAGTTAACGTATAATACGACTTGCCTTTTCGATCATCTCATATTAACATTAATATTATTAGAATAGATCTTTAAAGTGTTTACTGCCAAATCTATCCACCAATGACACAAGATTTCTTTTGGACGAGTTAAATGGCCCTTGGTAGTTCAAAGTTGTGCTATTTGGCCTATGTAATGCTCTAGTCACACTATGAAAGACTTTGGAAGGTATTTTGTCTGGTATCCTTAGATAACATTGTTATAAAGAACTTGTCACATTACTAAGACAGATTTAATAAAAGAGTACTGGCAAGTAGATCTAGATTCCAAAATCAAAGAGAAAATGACTTTCCAGACGGGTTAGGACGTTTGGAAGCGTACAAGTAGTGCTATTTGGAATATGTTATGCTTCTGCCAATTTCAAAGACTAATGGAAAATGTATTCGTTGAGTTTCTGAGAAAAATGTGTTTTGTTTACTTAGATGACGTTATCACATGACTCCATAGATCACTTTAAAGGAATTAGAAAATGTATTCAGCCAAAAATTAAAATCCATAATCAATGGATGAGTAGGCAGTGCTTTAATTCTACATTAGCCCTTTAGTTGATATATTTATCTTATGATTTAAATAAACTTTTCGCCAAAAATCAAACTAATTATATTTTTAGCAGTAGTCAATTTTTTTTCTAGAGTCATAGATCACAAAACAACGTTATTATTACTGCGTCACTATTACGAAAAAACATAAGTGAGACGAAAAGCTATCGGTGCTGCATATCAGATGAATGATGGGCCAAAATAACAACCTAATGTTCTCCTACAGGGACACGACCACGCGACAGATCAACACGGCGATGGAAGGATTTTGACTCTAGGAACAACTGGTGTGTAATCGAGATCAATGGAAAACAGTTAGAGAGGCTTTTGCCCTGGAGTGGGATAGTATGGGCTCTCAATAAATAAATTAGTGAAGTACCAGGCATGTATCAAGATCAAAGAGGTATTAACAAACCTGAGAAGCAAGACTGAAGTTAGGTCCAGGTGATCGTTTCTTAGCTGGCGCAGGGGGCGCGGCGTTGGCCCCCGCACTGCCTTTACGCTTACGTCGCTTGCTGGGCGGCCTTTGCGATTCTGAAATATAACGAACAAATTCTTGATTGGTAACATTTTCAACATGTTTTAGCTACCAGTCAGTCAATAGATAAATAATGATGACAAGACAATAACACACGAATAGAAAAATATGATAAAACTCTCCGATTTAATAGATTACAATGAAATTAATAGTATTTCGTGGACTAGATGTGGAAAAATGATTTAAGCATTTGGAGTCACGTGTTTTGCATCTACATCAGCAGAGCAGGCATGGCTGGAGACATTTTATCCACAGGGAAAGGACAAAATAGTCCTTCCCTCTGTCCGTTTTGTCCACCCTCCGAGCATGGCCGCAAGGGTGGATATACTATCCACGGTAGACAAAACGGGGGAAACGCGTATCCCCGTAACCACATATTACATAGAGTGTCGACCCAAATCAACCTATTAAATTCGTTTTTTATACATCTGTGCTTGTCAGTCTTGTCAATGTCATTTTTTGACTTAATTTTACTCTATTGTCTTTATGTCCCTATAGGCGGGCAATAGATGTCCACGTGTTATGTCAAATGGGGATATACTTATCCTCTGCCCTTTTGCCGTAATATTGTAGGACATTCCACACATCGCCATCTAGCTCCAAGGTAAGTAACTAGACTTGTGTTTTTGTCTTGATTTTTGTCTGTGGTCTGGTTGTATCTATCTATGTATTATAAGTATATAAGTAGTATATCCGTTGTCTAGCACCCATAACACAAGTGTAGTTACTTAGCTTGGGGTTAGATGGCGATGTGTGGAATGTCCTGAAGTCTTTTTATTTTTTTATTATTCATCGACGAAGTACCAGGCAAGTATAACTCACCAGGAGGTGCGACCATTCTCTGCCACTTCTGGAACAACGTCGTCTTGAGGCAGTCCCGGGGTGAGAGCGCGTATGCCTTATGCCGGGACATTAACTCTTGCATTGGTTCCAGTATAACACATAACTGTCAACAAATTGTTAAATTATTATATTAGTACTAGCTTATGCCCGCGACTTCGTCCACATAAAAGTCGAAAATGGACCAAGGAATTACGTTGTCCCATACAAACTTTGCCCCCTTTTTTCACCCCCTTAGAGGTAGAATTTCGGATATTTCGGATTTAGAATAAAATCCTTTCTTATCTGATGCCTACGTCACACAAAGAACACACCCTCCAAGTTTCAGGTCTCTACGATCAGCTGTTTAGGCTGTGTGTTGATACGTCAGTCAGTCAGTCATTCAGGACAAAGAATTTTATATGTATAGATTAACAAAAGGCTTTAGAACGTTGTACACCATCGCGAGGGTGATGAACAACCATATTTGATTGGGTACTGAGCAAGCCTACTCCATCCTCACGCAAAAAGTACTAAACTTAAGAGGTATGGCTTTTTTACATATGATAGGTCAGCGTTTGACCACTATCATCCCCGCCTGATGGCAGGTGACGATGCGGCCTAAGATGTAGCATGCTTTCCTAGAAGATACCTATTCACTCGCAACTGTTAAAATTGTACACGTCAGGAAAGACAGACGCAGGCAACTGATTCAATTCCCTTGCAGAAGGAATGACGAAGCAAAGGGCTTAGTGCGAACGTCTGGTATGTCCACCATGACTCGGTGTCACACACCAGTCTGCCTGGTTGTATGATGAAAGAATGGATATAACAAAATTAGACCAACAAGCTCGCCAACTCGCGACGATGTTCAAGACTGAAGCCTTTTGTTGGCAAGCTCATCGTCACCGATAAGCGGTAGCAGGAACCCAACCGCGCTTATTGCGTCGGCTTCAAGCCGAATATTGGTTTAGTAGTTTATGAGATATAGCTGTGCTCAGCGGTGTCACCCGCGTAAGTCCCGATCCTGCGGGAATTTCGGAATCAAAATTATCTTTTATCCTTCTTTATCCCCTTAACTACCATTATGCCGATTTTCATCCAAATCGGCCCAGTTGTTTGACTGTGAAGAGACATCAAAAAAACAATGACAATGTCTTGCAATATTTATTTAATATTTATTTTATGAATAAACTTTATAGCAAAGTATTTGTAGTTAAAGCGTTAAGCGGCAACATAAATACATCATCAGTGAAAATTCGTCGTCGATATCCCAACCCGCGCCTCACAATGGGCGCAATTTTGAACCCGCCTTTCATAGAAAGTTTGAAAAATAAGTTTGATTTTTTCGTGTGTTTTAAGTATGCAGGATTTTTGGAGACATCAAACCATTCAAAATAAGTAATTCTGGTTATTATTTAATTTTTTTTAAATAACAACCAGAATCTTACTTATATAAAAAAAAATAATTAACAACCAGAATCAATTATTTTACACGAAAAAAACAACGTTATTTTCAAACTTTCTATGAAAGGCGGGTTCAATATTCCGCCCAGTGTGTGGGGCGCGGGTCGGCATAAGCCGACGCGTTGGCTTGAAGCCGACGCACTTATCGCGGTTGGGCCCCAGTTCGGAAAACAGCCTATATACAGTACAAGCACTCACCCTGAGATAATTAAGCGTTGAATTAGTGATCCCCTGCCTGGTAATATTCTTAGCTAGTTGGTCTAACGGCGCGTGCTCAGGCGGATGTACAGCTTGACGAGGGATCAGTTCTCGATGCGCACGCACAGCCATATGCCACGATTTTATGCGCATTAGATCGTCGAATGTGAATTCTAAGATTAGTCGGCCTTCTGTGCATACCTAGAAATTAAAACATTAGAATTTAATAGACTTCTAAAGAAGAATTGCGCATGCGATGATTGTTACTAAATAAATATTGCAGGACATTCCACACATCGCCATCTAGCCCCAAGCTAAGTAACTACACTTGTGTCATGGGTGCTAGACAACGGACAACGGTTAATATTATTAGTACAGCAGCCCTCGAACGTTTTTTTTTGAGTGATAATAGGCTGAATGTTCGTGAGCAGGTTCAGTTCGACGAGACGCCCAAGTTTCTTCCACTGACAATTCTCGATAGAGGTAGCTAATGTAGTGCGCAGGTATAAAACATGTCAATTTCGTGGGGTGTCGAAATTGTATAATAACAATAAATTTCTTAGTAGAACATCGAGGTAATTGGATGATAAACTCGGAACAACAATTGTCCTACAAAATGGATGGTATGACTCTTCAGTCCTCCACTCCGAATGTGTTTAATTGGGAGTGTCATAGACTTTTAACCCGATATTCCCAAGGAACCGCGAGTTATGCGGGTGAACATTAGTTTCCCGTGATGCGTGACCATGGTGCAGTGATCACAGTCTAGGGTTATGCTCGTGTTGTGGAACGACTCCTTGGGCTGTCTCATCGTGTAATACAGCTCTGAGACTCCGCCCTCGTATATGCTTCTGAAGTGAGTCGCTAGTCTAGATGTTAACTTACTTTAGTGAACATTGGTTTCCCGTGATGCGTGACCATGGTGCAGTGATCACAGTCTAGGGTTATGCTCGTGTTGTGGAACGACTCCTTGGGCTGTCTCATCGTGTAATACAGCTCTGAGACTCCGCCCTCGTATATGCTTCTAAAGTAGCGAGGTATCAATGTCCTGCCTATCGCTGGAATCAGAAATAGAGATATGTTTAATATTTTATAAACAAAATTTGCAATCATTCTCAGAAGATCCATTGACCAGATCCAGGATGAATCTAGAATTAATTTCTGGGTGGGGGTATTTTTTGGCGTATTTTTTTTATTTTGTGATTTTTATTACTATTTTTAGTTTTTTATTTTGTGTAATTTTGATGTAGTACCTAATTTTAAAATTGTGTATTCTGAATCTAGTGAGATATATTTTTCTCAGTGGATTCAGATTTCAAATTGTCGATCTACTGAAATTTTTCTTTCTTAGTTTAATTCTTCCCAAATCCATCATGGATCTAATGAGATATTTATTAAATTAACTTGTGTGCAGTTCGACAGAAAACAAAAGATAATGTAGGAATGGTCAGCAACAAATGACAACCATTTATGAATGTTGATGGCCAATGGAACGGCATAGCCATCCAAAGAGGCAATGCAGGAAGCCTTTTGGTCACCCTACCCAGGGGAACTTATTTAAATTTTTTCATTTGTAACTAATAATATATCTATATATATAAAAGAAAGTCGTGTTAGTTACACCATTTATAACTCGGGAACGGCTAAACCGATTTGGCTGAAAATTGGTGGGGAGGTAGCTTACAATTAGAAGACGGACATAGGATATTTTTTTCGATATTCCCACGGGATCGGGACTTACGCAGGTGAAACCGCGGGGCACAGCTAGTTTAGAATAAATGTTTAGACCACTATTAATTGTTTTATTTTGAAACCCATTTTCAGGCAACGCCTTCATTACATTGTGGCTTCTTTTGTCAGAGGACTCATAGGACAAATTCTCCAATTTTCTTTTTTGTTATGTTTGTTATTGTTAGAAGGTTCTAATGAAAGAAAATATTAAGAAAATTGCGTAGAAAATCATTATGCGGGTGAAACTGCAGGGCACTGCTCGTTTCAAAGAAGTATTTTTGTTATATCCTTTAAGGTGAATGGGTACCAGTGCTCTCTCCATACTTGCCATCTCGGTTTTTTTCATTTTATAATTATCACAGAAATTAAGATTTTAAAAACAAAACATAGGGGCATGGTCATAGCAGTTATAAGTTTTATGCAAGAAAAATATTTGCTCTAGTGTCATTATCCAGGGAGGAAGCAGTCGACTATGTTTTTATGGAGAGAGCGCCTTTCCCTCTTAACTTAGATTTATTATAGAAAAACTTACTGTATCTTTTGGGTCCATCTTCTAAACAGAATGTGAGGGTGAGCGTCGCGTCGTCTTCAAAGAATTCCGTCGCGAACGCATCCCACCAGAGGTTGTCTGAGTCCTGGAATTTTCAAAGAAATATATTAATACACACATAGAATACAGTGCTATCTAGCTTACAAACTGAAGTGAAGTAAATTTTTAGGGTTATGCCCTAAGGGTAAAAACGGGACCCTATTACTAAAACTCCACTGTCTGTTTATCTGTCGGTCGGTCTGGTCCTCCATCTGTCTGTCTGTCACTAGGCTGTATTTCATAAATAGATATAGGCCAAACAGCGAATGATGGCCCCGGCGGAAAGTGGAAGAGGTATCAGTAGATAGAACTCAATTTTTAGGTCTGTGGCGGAGGGACAGGAGTGAAGGGATAGTCAGTTGCTCACATCATCAATCTCTGTTCTGCACACACGTGTCTAGCCGCGCTCTGTCCCGCTCCCGTGTCGTGCACATAAAACCTACACACACCTAACTTTGCCTAAATCTAAATTGTAAAATTTTTAGGGACCTCGGCGCGCGTCTTGTTGATGTGTCTGGTGATCGGAGGGCTGGTAGCTTTTTCGCTCAAAGGGTCAGTCTGGTCATCCAGAGGGGAAATGTTGCCAGCCTTCTGGGAACGATGCCTCGGGGAGACGCGCTTGAGGATGTCTTTTATTTGTTATTTTATTTTATTTTCCGTTCGTATATTTTAATTTTGTAATTGTATAAAAATTAATTAAATAAAAATTGTAAAATTGGAATTGGTGCATTAGATTATGCATCAAAATTCAATGTCATTTTAGTTCCGGTGCAATCCATTGCCTAATTTTCTAATTTAAGGGAATGTTTTTCGGGTTGGGCAAAATATTTAACGGGGGTAATGTATGACGATTTGCGGATTACGCGGGTGACACCGCTGAGCACAGCTATATCTCATAAACTACTAAACCAATATTGACGAAACTATCTATCTTTACTACTTTGAAAGGTATTAACGGTATTATCTAAGAATTATTACACTCCAATGTAGTTTCTAAGAAAAACACAGCCGAATATGCGTATTTACACTTTCGTTTTTTTTTTACAATTGATACGAAGCATTATTCAAGTTCCACAGTCTTCAAACATTATCTCATGCATTTTTACGATATTATTCCTTATTATTTTAATCGAAAAAACGTCGTAAAACCAAACAAATTCATTAAAAATACCGCCCACGAAAACTGTAAACAAACATTTTTGACGTTAATGTGACGTTTCTATCACTTCCGGTAGTGCAGTGCACGAATCGATTATTATAAATCGTTTTAATCGTAGTTTAGTCGATTGTTTAAAAACATTTTAGTTTAGACTTTGTTTTCCGCATTCACGATAAGAGATGGCGCTACTAGTAGATAGATGGAAAAAGTCGGATGCGCGCGCATGGATTGGGGTGCATTTTACGCTTTGTAGTCATGTATGTCAATTTCTAGACTGCACAGCCTCTGAGGTTAGGCCGGTATTTTTACTAGCACTTTCATTTTTTAACTTGGTTAGTTGACTTGGCTTGATTTATTTAGGTTTTTAACATTGATTGAGTTTAATAATTTATAATTCTTGTTTTTCCATCGACATTTATAGTTTGATGAAAATATTGAAAATAAGCACCCTATGGTACGTTCATTCTTAATTGAGATACTCAATTTAACCTCTTTTCTTTATCTAATTTTTCTTTAATTCTAATGCTACAAAGTAATTGTATAAAAAAATGTATCTCCATTTATATTTTAATTGTACTTATAGTGACCTTTTTTATTTTCATATATTTGGTACAATCAAATATTAATTGAGTCTATTTCCAAGTTTTTTTTTTTGCACTGCTGGAAAGACCTTATCCATCTCTTTCCACCCATCGTTTAAGTGTATTCATCATATTATTATATTTTATACTAGCTGCGCCCCGCGGTTTCACCCGCGTAAGTCCCGATCCCGTAGGAATTGACTCTAGAAAACGTTTGTATGGGAAATAGAAAAGGCCTGTTTTTAGGGTTTTCCCGGAAATTATTCGATTTTTTCTCGCCTTTTAAACCTTCCCTAGACCTCCACGAACATTTCAAGACTAAGATAAGATAAATCCGTTCAGCCGTTCTCGAGTTTTAGTGAGACTAACGAACAGCAATTCATTTTTATATATATACTAGCTGCGCCCCGCGGTTTCACCCGCGTAAGTCCCGATCCCGTGGGAATATCGGTTATTCGATTTTTTCTCGCCTTTTAAACCTTCCCTAGACCTCCACGAACATTTCAAGACTAAGATAAGATAAATCCGTTCAGCCGTTCTCGAGTTTTAGTGAGACTAACGAACAGCAATTCATTTTTATATATATAGATAGATATAGATAAAATAAATATATTTACCTCTGTCCTCTGTTGTAACCGTTTATTGAGTTCGTAAACTCTGTAGTCTGGCTGGCCAAAATATGGCGCGTGCCGCCTGAAATTTAGAAAACATACATTTAATTACACAATGAAACCATTCAATCATAATAATAACAATTTATATTTAGAAAGTTTTACGACTTTGGATTATAGACATTTCATAGAAAGGAAGAGATATTAAAATAAGATAGTTTCAGTCAAACTTTCACTGTGCTTCTGCAGAATAATTTTACGTTCGTAAATTTAGCATAGCAATATTACAAATCATAGATTAATAACATGGTCCTTAATAAAAAGTTATTTAAAATCGGAATTAATTAAATTTTTTGTTTTTATTTAGGGATACAGTCGCCTCTTACTATAAGGATCTACCAGCAAACTCGAGTCTCGTGAATATGACGCTTGTAGCCAAAAATAAGAACAAAAATCATGGGAAAATTTAAATAACTTTAGTGCTGAAAATAGTTCTCTAAAAAATCCCATAAGTTCGTAATAAAACTTGGACATAGCTCTCATATTATGGTATTTTTTGTGTGAATTAAATGACATAAAATGAATGAATCATCGTTTGACTCAGTAGTTTGAATATAAATACAGATAAAAAAGGACTAATTCTAAGACAGAGCCTTATTAAATCTATGATTATGATTATATCATAAATAAGGGATAACTAATGATACCTTTATAGATAATTGTCGATTAAATGTAAAATAATGAACCTTTGGTCTGAATGAAGTGAAAAACTATTTTGTTCAGCTTTTTTTTAGCTTCTACTTATAGCAAATCATTTTAAAATAAAATGTATTCCAAATCTTTAGCTTAATATTTCGGCACTGATCTCGTGAATATGGAGCTTGTAAGATTGCCGAAAGACCGAAATCCACCTAATAAAATACATATCCCGTTTTAACTTTAGATTGAAAAAGTTGTAAAATTATTAGTTAGCGTGATTGATGTGAAACAATGGATGCATTGTAGAAATAAAACATCTATTTAAATTTTAAGATTTGTTTGTGTGCTGAAATGACGCAGATGAGATACTGTTTAATGATGAATTTGATGATTTCTTAGTTATTTTTACCTAAAATAAGGATCCGGTATAGTATGGTAAATCGGCGGCGGCGGCGGCGGCGGCGCATACTCGTGGTACTGTACGTGCGGCGAATGCAACGGGTATTGGTGGCCGTACTCGCCCTCGCCGCCGAGCGAGCCCAGCGCCACAGGCATGTAGGCCACTTTGTCACCGACACATCGCTTTCAGTTCAATTGTTTAACAGTTATGAACTCCTGGTAGCTTTACGAATTTTTTTACGAATCCTGGTTGTAAAAACGTCCGGTTTTTGTCTAGTCTTCACGATAATTCCTTTAAAATTATAGACTAGTTTTATTTAAGATTTCTTTGAGACAGATAGACTGCCTGTTGCTTCTGAAGCCTTGAGCTGCTAGTAAAATTTTCTAAAACTAATTTCCTGATACTCTTTCGAAACACTCTTTAGGAATCCAATGGGTTTATTTTATAAATAAATAAACTACTTAATTTTGATAAATAAACACTTTTCAATTAAATAACAAGTAAATTTTGTTTAAACTCCACTAATATTGCACAAAAAACTTTGGTCACTTTGGTAAGTCAATTCACTGCCATCACTAGAGAACGTTTAAAAAAAAGAAAATAAGCCACAGAACGTCACCGCGTAGCCATCGCGACATGACTGATAAAAAGCAATTCGAATTTTTCGCGCGGGAAGTATCGTTTTGTATCCGAAACGTAGTAAGCGCTTATATACTTTGCAATGTCACGCGATTTTAGCTCTAACGGTATCGTAATAGGGGCGATAAGCTTCTAGATACCGTTCTAAAGCCGACGAGCTGGCAACGTCGCGTCAGCTGGCCTGAGTAGTACCGAGGCGCACGGAAAGGTCAACATCGGTTACTATTTTTTCTATACCTTCATCTATTTTCGTTGGCGTTGTTTGTTTTTTTATCACTGATAAAATATTACCATTATTGATTTTTCAAGAATGTTTACAATGTCCATAGTGCTCATCCAAATTGCCGGATTAAAACAATTAATCATTTTAATTTACCAACTAGGTAAGTACTTACTTAAGTACTTCCATTGCATTACCTACATTTGCCTTGTTTTTGATAAAAATATTTGAATTCGTAAAAATGTTCATCTGATGTGTAAAGACAATGCCTTATTAATATTCACTACGTTAAATATTCAAAAGGTTTGAATAATCTCCGTATTAATTATATTCAAAAAATATGATCATCTCAAAATGACTATTGTTTTCACTGAGGCGAGGCCTCAGAACGCACGCGACGTTGCCGCTCCGTGCGTTCGCGCCATACTTTTTACTGTTTCTTAGCACATAGAGCGCTCATTACGCTGGCACTCACACAGAGACACGTATATTGTTATATCCGCCGTACATACTGTGTCTACATAGTGCAAGATGTACATTATATACATTCCACGAGCACCGAGCAGATATGTAGGTAAACTACGACGTTTCTACGTACACAAATCAAATATCTATAAATAAATTAAATGCGTCGAATGTTCTACGTTTGAATTTGGCGCCGTTTAGTGATGTGACGTATAAATTTTCTAATTCTTCAATTAGTCGAGTCGTTGATTGTTGGAATGCGTGTGGTGAAATTTTTCATTTGGCAATTTCACACACACTTTGTTTTTATGACAATGAAATCGCGTTGTTTATAATGTAACATGAATACATTAAAATTTATAGTCTGAACTATTGTATTACACTATTTTTTCATTACTTAACGTGGTATATTTTTTACTTCTAAAAGCCTAAATAAGTAAAACATTTTCAGTTGTATCCGTCACTGAAAAAACTTGAGCAAAAAATGCACTTAACACAGAGTCGACGACGCGGAAACGTAAGTTTTAGCTAGACGAAGGAGACTTCCTTATCACAGATAATGAAAACAATACCCGTCAATACACTAACGATAAATTAGACACTACAATCGCGAGACAAAAAATGATCGAGTGCCGACGTGCCGGCTTGCCGAAGCGGAATGTGTGTCATGCCGTCGTGTCAATGACTTCGTACTTAGCTAGTCGCGATGTACCGAGCTAGGTAAACAAGTACACGTGCGGGGAAACTGGAAAACTCTCAACCCCCGAGGAAAAAAAGCGATCGGACCGGCCGACACCTGACCTCAAACTACATCCGCTGCATCGCACAATCGCACGTACAAATACCGGCTATCGCACGAATCGATATTTAAAAAAAATCACCAGTATTCTCGACCTATTCTGAATAAATAGTTCTGAAAAGAGAACGCTAGATTTGCCGGCGCGACGCGTATACTGCACCTATGTAATCAAATACATAGGAGAAGTGTGCCGCGCTCTGACGAGTGACGAACTGTCAGCCACTCGGCTAACATCGGCTAACATCGTGTAATTCCGACGAGTTCGAATATATTGCACGATTAGATAGATTATGTCAGAATGATTAATAGTAAAAACCGGTTATTGTGTTAGGTCAATCACATCTACAATAGACGAAATCTCGTTTGGGATCAACTCTCTGATCAAGTGTCCGCGTGGTTTATGATAAATATCACAGCCAAATGTCAGTACTAAACGCTATAAATTAGTTGTAATATTCGTTGGCTCTTGTTTCAAGGTCGTGATGTGTCTACATGTTGCTTTTCCAGTTTGATGGATTGTTTTGTTAGTTATAGTACATTATACGAAACATTAATCGAAAACTAAGATAAGAGAGCAGATTTTTCAACTGAATCAGTAATATAAATGGACTATGGGAGAGAGAATGTGAATTATATGACAGTTAATATTAGACATTGACCCTATTTCATCTAATCTAGATAATTTTATATAGCACTAGCAACTTTAGTGCATGATTAGGAACATTAAGATGGAGTAGACTTGCACAGCACCTATACCCTCTCAGCTTAATCCAGCATGTCCTGCGAAAAGAACTCATCAATGCGTCTGGAGACCACTATGCCGCGGGTTTCATCACGATGTTTTCCTTCATCGTAAAAGCAATGTTAATTAGCTCACATACATATTCCGTAAGAAAGATTCATCAGGACGCAGCCGATCGGGATTCGAACCTACGACCTTCGGAATGAAAGTCGGGGTATCTACGACTAGATTAAAACCGCTATACGGCAAATATATGAGGATAGAAAATTGGTATGAAGGCAGGAAGAAGAAAGCAGCAGTACTAGTAAAACATATTGTAAAGCATAACCTGTTTCTGACGTCTATATTTTTTGTGAATCTAAAATCTTTAAAACTTAATTATCTCTAGTACTGACGTAAGCCACACAAAGACAAGGCATCAAAAGACTTATCTTATCTTATTTAATCCCTTGCCTACGACAAAACAAAGGAATTACGAAAAAAAAGTCGTAGGCGTAGTCTCAGCAATCAGCATCCATTTAAATAAATCAATAAGTAAGTACCCCTGGTTTATTATGGTGCTGCAGTAAATTTCCACTTAGAGGGCGAGATGACCTAAAAAGGTCACAGGAAGCCTTAGAATATATACGGAACGATGGAAAACTTTATGAAATGTCGACATACAAATTAAGCTTTATAAAAGTTTCTATATCTAATGCTTCATTCAACCGCGTAGTTACATACAAGATATAGAGCGGTGTTGGCTTAGTGGTAGATACCTCGACTTTCATTTTGAAGGTCGTGGGATCGAATCCCGGCCGGCCGTGCACCAATGTAATTTTCTTAAGAAAAATTTATGTGCGCTAATTGGTACTGCGGTAATAATCTTACGGTGAAGGAAAACATCATGGTAGTGCGGCTTAGTTCCTCCTCTGGACATGGTGGACTAAGCTGAGAGTGTAGTAGGTGCTGGGCAAGCCTACTCCATCCTCACGCAAAAAGGACCCAATTAAAAAGGGTCCAATGGCGGAAAACAGCCTGTATACAAGTACAAGTACCTACAAGGTACTCTAGAATGAAATGTATTTTATTGGCTGCGCGTTATTCCCGTTGCCATGGGAATTTCGGGATAAAAAGTAGTCTATATCAGGTATATTACGGTCTCTAGTTATCTACATAAAATATTGAGTTTCAACGTAATCAGTTCAGTAATTTTCGCGTGGAATAAGAACATAATCGGTCAAGCTGTAGATAATTAAAAAAAAAAATCTTATTAAAATCAAAGCATGATTACTGATTGTTTATTTATGATATACTAGTCATATCTGCCGCATGCCCGACGAAATGAGGGCAAAAACAGACTGGGTCCTAAATAGCAGGCAACCGTGTGGTAGGCTCAGGAGGAGATGGTGGGACGCGTCGGACTCTCTTAGCAGGACTAGATCGAGTTTGCATTAAACATGGAAAGAGGGGATGGAGATCTTTGCCCTAGAGCGAGACGGTATAGCCTAAAAATAAATGAACATTTTTAATTGCACCAGTTTAGCCACGTCTTTCTCAACACAAAAACTTCGCTTCACTCAGTAAAATAAAGAGAGCAAAAGCTACCAGTCAATCACTATTGTATGTAACGTAATACATATAGAATTGTCCATACATTAGACAATTGTCTGAGAGAAAGTTTGTGAAAGCAGCTTACAGACGTCGTTGGAAATTTGACGCGTGAATGGCGGATGATGGACTGTTGCTACTTATAAACCCCTTTAGCTTCACCAGATTTCATGGGAAGATCGGGATTAAAATTAGTTTATATGTTATTTCAGGAGTCCAGCGAACTACATACCACATCCAATATAGTTGTTTTTGCATGAATGAGCAAAACTGGAGAAACCAACACATAGTCAAAGGTACTTTAATTTTAAAAAAATACTAACTGCCCTCGCAGTCTTACCCACGTAAGTCCTGATTCCACGGTTTTCATCTAAATGATTTTCATCTAAATCGGTTTAGTCGTTTGACCGTGAAGAGGGAACAAACTAACAAATATAAATAAAAATAAATAACTAAACAATTTTTGGGATTTTTAATATTATTTAGGATTAGTAGGACACTTCGGTAGGTATCGTGATATATGTATATTTTGTTAAGCATATAGATTCACGTTCGACCACCTATCTTAATCGAAGTGACAATGCGGTCTAAGATGCAGCACGCTTACCTAGAAGATAAACGAAGGTCTTCGAAGACGCAGGTAAAGGTAAAACGGCAGTAGAACGAGAACTGATCCAATCGTCCTCGATAGGTGAAAGGACTAAAGAAGCTAGGAACGCCATTGCCCAGTCGTGGGACATCATGGCCTAATAAGATAAGAGGACAATAAGGTAAGTGTAAGGCAAAAAAAACACACGACGAATTGATAAACTACTCCTTAGATAGAAGACGGTTAAAAATGACAGAACGTGCAGACAGTACAAATAATGCAAAACTACTCTCCGATTAAGCTAGTTAGCGAGTCTCGCTCAGCTGTCCAGTAAACGGTATGCGGTGATGTTCACACCACGAAATCCTATAAGAAATGACAGTGTGAACAATGAACATCGCTACCTCTTATGTCAGAATGCGTGCTTAGTCTTCACTCTACAATGCAGAAGCAGGTTTTGTCCCGTATAATAAATGTATAGATAGCAATGCCATCTGTTATTTGTAATTGTAAAATAGTTAAATTATTCATAATAATATTATATAACATCGTTTTTATTGAACTTTTGGAATATATTATTATTGAATAACAAAATATTATAAATATCATAGGACGATTACTATCAATAAAAATATCGTTTTAAAATAATAGAATGTAAATTATCGCGAATGATCGGAATATTAATCGACTAATTTCAGTTTTTCGATTTGCACTTCACTAAACCGGAACTTCACCGGAAGTGGGTCGTTGGCGCCGCTATTTGAATTTTGAACTTTTCTTTTTTTTCTGCGTTCGCCAAGTTATTTTCTTTTTTATTTAAATTATATTCAGTTTTCTTTCTGCTGAATTTAAATTGGTAACTATTATTTTGGTCTTCATTCAGCAAGGTATATTTAAAATTGAATATTAGACCTAACTGTGTAATCAATAAGTGAGTAAAATTAGATAACTAAGGATAACTGGTACCTATACGTTTGAAAAATAAAGTAAGTACTACCAACTTTGGAAATAGGTAAATATTTTGTTGGTGAATAATAGGGATTTTTCATTCCAAAGTAAAAAGAGAGCTGTTTTGTTTTAAGTTATTTTTATAGTAGGTATAAATCGAGTTTTAAATTCTTCAAAAAAAATGTAAACATAGTTAAATTAAATACAACTTTAAAAAGACATCTCTTTATAGCAATAAATATAACCAAAAATACACGAAAAACAGGTGGAATGAAGCGAGCCACCATTGCCGATAAATATTAGAAAAAAAAAATCAAATTCCTATTTCGAATATCATCGAGAGAGAGCACGAGTTGATTCGATTCATTAGAGCGACAAGGACGGAGCGAGGAGCGAGCGAAAGAGATAGATAGATGCGTGGTGTAGTTGTGTGAATGGGTCGGGGTAGCGTAGTGTTGGGATTACACTTTTTGGGTATTGTTTTTCTTTTAGTTTTAAATAAAAATTATGTTAACAGTTCAATATTCTGCAAATCTATTTCTAGCTTTCATAGATAGCGCTTCTAAGGAGATAAATCAACAAATTAAATTATTTTTATTTCCGGTTTTAAAGAACTCTACTGAATTTTGGTAATTTTGGGTTAATTTTAATATTAAATACATACTTATTTAGGCTTTAAAATAATTATTGAACGTCTGGTGCAGACATGGCTGTTGTTACTGTCAAATTATTCACAATAAAACTTCACATAATATGTAAAACACACAGTTACTCAATAAATTTTCTGATATAAATTATCAAGATGAAATCCGAACCTCTACATATAAACATGTCCATTGAAAATGTGATTTTTTTTGCTTTATGATAAATTTTGAGTTTTTGTTTACCTTAATAGCAGCTGTTTCTTGCACAGAGAGGTCATTTACCTTTTAGATTATACATAATAATATGTATGAATGATGAAGGAATTAAAAAAAATGTTGGAATCACCAAAAGTCGTAGAACAAAAGTTGTTTGTCTAGGTGCACAGAAGTAGCCCTCGACCGCTTGCTAACATGATTACCAATA
Source organism: Idaea straminata (assembly GCA_951213275.1). Taxonomy (NCBI): domain Eukaryota; kingdom Metazoa; phylum Arthropoda; class Insecta; order Lepidoptera; family Geometridae; genus Idaea; species Idaea straminata. Next base: position 5,372,382 of record OX577875.1, on the reverse strand, counting down.
AACCAGAAATCATCAAATAAAAATTACAGACTTTGACATTGGCAATTTCACATTTTAGATTCGGCAATAGTAAGGATAACAAAAATATTTTTTAAATAGGTAGCATCACAAAATTATGCTACAAATACCATAAATAACGTCTCGTTTCCCAGCCCTAGTTACCGGCGTGCGAGCGAGACAGATAGATTTATAATTAGTGTGTTAGAAAGAGACGGTAGCGTTGACGTAGTAGTAGATGAGATAAGGGCCTATCAGCTGGGGGAGCGTTTGTTTGCGGGTGAGTACTTGAATGTAGTTGATACAGGGTTAAGTGTTAAGTAGAGTTTTCTAGCCGCTAATAAAAATGAAAGAAAGGAAGAAATAAAGAAGCATTTATTGCGTACAGACACACGAAAACTCAGAAAGGAAAATGAAAAAGGAAAAAAATAGTGTGTCCTTCTTGGATTTTGTTTATTAATTTATAAGTACCTGATTAATTTGACTAACATTTTCATTACTTAATTAAATAAAGAAAATGAAAACGAAATTAAAGGAATATTTGGAAGTTGGATGAGGCTTGTCGGTTAATTCTTGAATCTCTTAAAAATAAGTGAGATTCTGGAAGTCAGAAGTTTAAAACTATGTAATTTTTTTCTAAAATTCTGCGTATTAAATCGATACGTAGGTATTTGTAAAAATATATGGTCTTGGTAATTTTTTTTGCTTTTCATTTCGTCACTCTTCGGAGGCCCAGAAGAATGAAAATAAAATAAATTGTATTTTTCGCAAATTTCTAGTTCCGAATCTCTCGGTAGATGGCTTGCTCTGTTAACATTATAAATGCTTTGCCAAATAAATGTAAATATACTAGAATGTTTACTAATGTTATTAATACAAAATGAATATTTACTGGTCAAGGATTGGATATCTCTTAGTTTTATTTATTCAGTAGCTATTAATCATCGAAACAATTTGACAATTTTTAAATTCTGCATAATTTGACAAATGAGGTTATTGTAAGAGTTCTTGATCGTCTGCTGGTTATTGGGGAGGTTAGCAAATGAGTGAAACCGAGGGGTTCAGATAGTATCTCATAACTCTAGTCTCTGATTGCTAAGTCCTGCAAAATTTACAGAGATAATTTAGAAAATATACTAGTTGTTAATTGGCACCACTTTCAATCTTCTACATCCAGGCGCAGGGTCTTAAGAGACGGTCCCAGACTCTTTTACTGTTTTATCTAAACTAATATAAAAGTAAAGTTTGCGGTTTAAGGTTGGTTAGGGTAATGGTAAACTTTACCTTACGATCATCATAGGGAGTAATCTCCGAAACCAGTGGACCGATTTGGATGGAATATTGCATAGAAATAGTTAGGGTGTAGCCGAGTGTCATATGCTATTTTTACCCCTAAATCTAACGGGATCGGGACTTACACGGGCTTACGCAGCTTAAGGTTCCGTACATCAAAAGTTAAAAAAAGGAACCCTTATAAGATCACTCTCTTGTCCGTCTGTCTGTCTGTGTGTCCTCACCGATTTTCTCAGGAATGGGTGGACCTAGAAGTACTTTAATAAAGCTGAGGTTGAATCGTCCAAAATCATAGAACTTACTTCACCTTGATCTGGCTTAATTTAGCTTGAATATTTTTCAAGTTTCCAGTTTTATTTTACTTGTGTTTTGGCATTATGGTGTAATAAAGTGTTTATCTATACATATAAAATTCTTTGTCCTAAATGACTAACTGACGGATCACCGCACAGCCTAAACCGCTGATCGTAGTGACCTGAAACTTGAAGGGTGTGTTTTTTGTGTGACGTAGGCATCGGATAAGAAAGGATTTTCCGAAATTCTACCCCTTAGGGGGTGAAAAAGGAGGGGAAATTTTGTATGGGACAACGTGATTCCTTGGTCTTTTTCGACTTCTAAAAGCCAGTTTATCTATCTAATCGGGGGGATGGATAGTTACTACTTACTACTTGTATTCAGGCTGTTTTGCGCCATTGAACCCTTTTTAGTTGGGTCCTTTTTGCGTGAGGATGGAGTAGGCTTGCCCAGCACCTATTACCCTCTCAGTTTAGTCGACCATGACCAGAGGAGAGAACTTGTCAATACTTCTGGAGCCAACTAAGCCGCGGGTTTCATCACGATGTTTTCCTTCACCGTAAGGGCAATGTCAATTAGCGCACATAATTTTTTCTTAAGATAAATACATTGGTGCACGGCCGGCCGGGATTCGAACCCACGACCTTCAGAATGAAAGTCGAGGTATCTACCACTAAGCCAACACCGCTCTGGATGGATAGTTAAGTTAACCAGGCAAGTACCTCGTTATCTATCTAATCGCAGACAGTTAACCAGGCAAGTAGCTCGCCCACGTCCACAAGTAAAGTAAACGAGGCACAACCCACACAATCGCACTCAGTTGCCTACCTACCTGCACACATATACAAATTATTACCAACTCGACTACGGAGCGGTGTGTAAGTGAAAATAATATTATTTTTTATTATACATTGAGTTTTTTTTTTTAAATATATTCGACGACCCTGTTGGCACAATGGTCACCATGGACTGCCAAACACAGGGTTACGGGTTGGATTCCCGCCTCAGATAAGTAGGTATTTATCTATTAGTACGGGAGCTAGCAACGTTTGGAAAGTAAGAATTTTAGGTCAGCTGATTTTGTGATATGTCGTCCTTCTTGCACTTTCGGTTAGAGTCTGGGCTATCTGGCTGGCGGTAGCGGTTGCGTTCTTTAGTGCGCATCCCACCTGTCCAGGTAATAATCCTGGATTTTAAAAACATTTTAGAAGGCGTAATTTTTAATTTTTTGTTTTTAAATAAGTCTACCTGACATACTTTTTTTATTGCCAGACATTTTTGACAATGCTAACTATGTGCCATACGCGATTTTTTTTATTTTTTTTATAAAAATTTCAAAGTATTTTATAATGTCTGTAATTTTAATATTATGTTATTTAAAGATAAGAAAAACTTAAAATAAATTTGCCAGACATTAATTCGATTGTTAAGTCTTAAATTAAAATGAAAAAGTCATGAAAAGTATTGCAGTATAATGCTAGTAGTCCGAGAGAGTCAGTTGCAGAATAAGTCGAGAATGATACAGAGAACCATTACGAAAGTAAATTACTTTTCATTGTGCATATAATAAAAAATAAAAAAAAATATAATAATAATAGTTCTAGTCCGAGCAAGTTTAAAAAAAATTTAGCATAAAAAGGAATATAAAATTAGATTAAAATTTAAAAAACAACACTTTTTATTTAAATTGTTCTGATTACTAATTAAAAATTATAAATAATTAATATTAAGTTTTTCAAGTTGTTTCAGCCTATAGTGACGTCACAAAAAAAAGAGGCATCTGATATTCTGATATTTTAATTATACTTCTGGGAAATATGGATCATCTGAAAGCATCTTTGAAAATTTGGATAAATATGGGTGTTGGAAATCATCAGCGTTACATAAACATCAATGAATTACACCGAATTCTTGGTGGTGGTTTTCAAACTTGCTCGGACTAGAACTATTATTATTATTATTGTCTGTTATACGTCCTGTATCACGGGGCTATGGAGCCCCGGACCTTTGGAAGGCGTGCGTGGAGCCGAAGCCAACACGTAGAGGCCCTTTACAATAACAAGTATAATAGCAAGCAATGGGGTGGATTCTAAACCGGCGATTATCCCTGTCTACACTATAAAGTGCAACCAAGGACAACCTCCGGTTTGGATAAAACTATTGATAATCTACAGGACAAAACTACTTGAGCTATTGTGATGGGATGGTAGTGGACTGGATACTGGGGGACTATGGGTACTATGGCACCTGCCGTAACAATGTTCAACAAACATGTAAAATTGGCAGGCGGAGACTCGCCAGCTCTCAAACTGGGCCACCCTAATCAGCTGAGTAAATTACAGAAAGGGGGCAACAGGGACGAGAGTGGCTTAAGGATAGTGATGCCGCACTGGGTTTTAAACTCAGGTCACGGGCTCCCTGAGGGTCCAGCCTACCTGGCCCACTCACCACTGACGTGCGGTATATATCCTTCGAACGTATTCCTGCGACTCCACTTTGGACGGCCGGTGAAGGCAAGCCAGAGGCGGGGGACCGCTTCCTCGTCATTTTTCACTCCGGTCAGCCAACTAAGGCCAGCCGGAGATGAGGAACGATTGCTTCCCCCTGGAGAACTCGGGAACCGCGGGGTCGCTACTCCCCGACACCTCGCCTCAAGGTGCCCTGCGGGCTTATTATTATTATTATTTTTTTATTATATGCACAATGAAAAGTAATTTACTTTCGTAATGGTTCTCTGTATCATTCTCGACTTATTCTGCAACTGACTCTCTCGGACTACTAGCATTATACTGCAATACTTTTCATGACTTTTTCATTTTAATTTAAGACTTAACAATCGAATTAATGTCTGGCAAATTTATTTTAAGTTTTTCTTATCTTTAAATAACATAATATTAAAATTACAGACATTATAAAATACTTTGAAATTTTTATAAAAAAAATAAAAAAAATCGCGTATGGCACATAGTTAGCATTGTCAAAAATGTCTGGCAATAAAAAAAGTATGTCAGGTAGACTTATTTAAAAACAAAAAATTAAAAATTACGCCTTCTAAAATGTTTTTAAAATCCAGGATTATTACCTGGACAGGTAGGATGCGCACTAAAGAACGCAACCGCTACCGCCAGCCAGATAGCCCAGATTCTAACCGAAAGTGCAAGAAAGACAACATATCACAAAATCAGCTGACCTAAAATTCTTTCTCGAAAACGTTGCTAGCTCCTATACTATATACTTATAGGTATTACTAGTGACCCGCTCCGGCTTCGCACGGCTATATCTTATTATATATAAATCTCGTCTATATATATAAAAGAAAGTCGTGTTAGTTACACCACTTATAACTCAAGAACGGCAGAACAGATTTGGGTGAAAATTGGTAGGGAGGTAGCTTAGAGCCAGGAGACGGACATAAGATACTTTTTATCCCAATATGCCCACGGGATCGGGACTTACGCGGGTGAAACCGCAGGGCGCAGCTAGTTATACATAAAAAAAGCAAACCTTCATACAAACTTCCACCCCCCCCCATTTGCCCCCCTTAGGGGTTGAATTTCGCAAAATCCCGTCTTAGTGAGCACCTACGTCATAAAAGGAACCCCCATGCAAAATTTGAGACTCCTAGCACTTGTAGTTTCTGAGATTTCGTGATGAGTGAGTGAGTGAGTCAGTGATTTTCCCTTTTATATATATAGATTAAGCTGAAGAGTTAGTTTGTTTGTTTGAACGCGCTAATCTCAGGAACTACTGGTGCGAATTGAAAAATTTTTTTTTTTAGTTTGTGTTGAATAGTCCATTTATCGAGGAAGGCTATAGGCTACTGTTTATTCTGATATTCCCACGGGATCGGGAGTTACGCGGGTGAAACTGCGGAGCGCTGCTAGTGCTTAGATATTTGTCTGTGGTCTGGTTGTTTCTATGTATTATAAGTGTCTATATATTTACAAAAGAAAAGTATATAAGTAGTATATGAGTTGTCTAGCACCCATAACACAAGTGTAGTTACTTAGCTTGGGGCTAGATGGCGATGTGTGGAATGTCCTGCAATATTTATTTATTATTATTTATTTATAAATTATTACAAATAGGTTGAACGGCAAGAGGGGGGAGGCCTTGCCCTGCAGTGGGCCGGAATGGGCAAAAAATAAAACAAAAATAATAACTTTTAATACTTCAACTAAGATCTTTTTTTTTCATAATTTTTAGAGTTCCGTACTTAAAAAGGTAAAAAAGAACCCATAAAAGATCACTGTCTTGTTTGTCTGTCCGTGTGTCACCACCGATTTTCTCAGGAATGATATTCATACCAGATACTGAGGTCTATAGTCCCTATTAGGTGTATAAAAATCAAGATCCTCAGTCAACACTATAAAAAGATATGGGCAAATTGACATTTTCGTGAAAACTTGTGAGTACCAAAATTAATCTTAATTTTCAACTTTTTTTATATTACGGATTTTTCCCTTTACTTATGCTAGACCTTACTTTTAAACAAAATTGACAATTCCAAGTCAACCGGAAGACCCTATAGGTTTTGGGTCGAAAAACTATATGGTAGTTCCCATTGACCTAGAATCACGAAATTTACCAAAAAGCAACACAAATAAAGAAAAAATTCCAAAAAATAAAAAAAGTTTCAATAAAAGTGTGTCCCCATACATGCACAGTTAAACCAATTTAACTTGACCCTTACATTGTATGGACGCCCATACGAAATAGGGGTCAAGTTAAATCGTTACTTACCATACCACGGCAAGGGTAGAGAAAGAGAGTTGAAACTTATGTTCGGAACCCTTTGCGCGTGAGTACGACTCGCACTTGACGGTCTAACTAAGACATTTTTATAATTTTTCATTGATTATGTCAAAAATTATGATTTTTTACTATGTCAAAATATACTGTAAGATAAATGTTTAGAGCATTGTATCATTTTCTAACCACAAGCACTAAGCCTAGTTATTTAGCTATGACTAAATAAATAAATATTGCAGGACATTCCACACATCGCCATTTAGCCCCAAGCTAAGTAACTACACTTGTGTTATGGGTGCTAGACAACTCATATACTTTTCTTTTGTAAATATATACTTATAATACATAGAAACAACTAGACCACAGACAAATATCTAAGCGTAAATACTTGTCTGAGGCGGGAATCGAACCCGCAACCCTGTGTTTGGCAGTACGGCATGGTGATCATTGTGCCAACTTAATCGTCGAATGGCGCTGTGTAAAAAGTACTACAATATTTTTATTTATTTTTCTACTAATTGCGGTTTCACCCGCGTAAGTCCCGATCCCGTGGTATAATATAGAAGGTAGGTACAGTCGGCTGCATAATTCCAGTCCCCGATAGAGTTCTAAAATTACTATTATTGACATGTTTTCATTCTAATAATTATTGTTTGATAAATTTATGTGTTAGAAGACTTTAAACTTCACCTAAAGCAGATGTCTAGAATCTTGCTAGTGTTAAAAACATTATAACAGCCGTTTTGGAGCTCTACGGTGGGTCTGCAATTATGCAGCCGACCGTACCTATTCTAAAATATTGACGAATTTCTCAAAATGTGTCAAAAGGGGGAGAATTCAACCCCAATAATAAATAACACTGTCTCTTTCACACGAATGATTGAGACGTATTGCTATCTCGTTTGACGGGATGCAAATTAAAAATCAATGCGTGCAATGAGGGTTTATTAATGTAAATACTAGTTTCATAGATGGCGCTGTTTAGAAGAGGAACGAAAAAACAAACAAACTTCTTCTTCTTCTCGTTTAGTGGTGTGGCTCACCTATTGTTTGACGACCCAGTTGGCACAATGGTCACCATGCCGGACTGCCAAACGTAGCGGGTTCGATTCCCGCCTCAGACAAGTATTTATGCTTAGATATTTGTCTGTGTTCTGGTTGTTTCTATGTATTATAAGTATATATTTACAAAAGAAAAGTATATAAGTAGTATGTGAGTTGTCTAACACCCATAACACAAGTGTAGTTACTTAGCTTGGGGCTAGATGGCGATGTGTGGAATGTCCTGCAATATTTATTTATTTATTGTTAGAGTCGATTGCCGTAAGGTGAAAGGGTACCGGCTAAGTTAATTTTTAAGACACTTCTTTCTAAGTGGTGTAATGTATTGCAGAGGCAAGGGTAACGGCTCTCTCTCCATACAAACGTACTTGACCGTTTCCTCCCTGGATAATGACACTAGCACAAATATTTTTGTTGCACAAAACCTATAACTGCCATGACTATGCCCCTATGTTTTGGTTTTTTTCATTTTCTAATTATCATAGAAATTAAGATTTAAAAAATAAAAAATAAATTGATTTTCCATACTTTTTTATTTCCAAGAATTGATTTATCAGCAACATTTGCTATAAAAAATATAGATGATTTTTTTTTTTTGCAAAATCAACAGGTTCGATTCCTGGCGGGTAATGACGTAATGAGTTTTAATTTTTGTCAGAATCGGGCACGCAATTTCAGCATTTTTCGCTATCTCTTATATTTTAGAACTAGCTGCTTCCCATGGCTTCATCATCATCATATAAGCCACAACACGTCCACTGCTAAACATAGGCCACCCCCAAAGACTTCCAGAGTGATCGGTCGCATGCTCTCTGCGTCCAACGACTTCCCGCGACCTTAATTAAGTCGTCCGTCCATCTAGTCGGAGGCCGTCCCGCGCTGCGCTTTCCTGTACGTGGTCTCCAATCTAAGACATTTCGGCTCCAACGGCCGAAAAGTCTTAGATTGGAGATGGCTCAGAGAGTCATGGCTTCCCTCGCGTAAAATTTTATAGATGGGTATATTGCCTGGCGGAGTTTTTTGTAGACAATAATAAGTTCTACAAACTTGTAATACATTATTTTGTTTTATCATCAATAGTTTTCACAGCGTACGGTAAAAACTGTTGTGGGTTTTCTACCTTGGGTTACAATATTGCAATTATCTTAAATATCCCTAATGTTTTGAAAATAAGTTATAGAGTATGTTCATCCCTAATAATTTACCTATCTATTAGTGAAAGAATTTTTGAAATCGGTTCAGTGGTTTCGGAGATTACCCCCAACATACATACAAACATGTAACCAACGTTACCTCTTTATATATTAGTATAGACCAGCTGCGCCCCGCGATTTCACCCGCGTAAGTCCCGAACACAGCGCCATCTATTGGGTGTATTTGCAACCTAGATGTCAAACAATATTGAAGAATGTTATTGATGAATCAATGTACATCGCCATCTATGAGAACTTCATAAAACTAAACAGTAAATAAACACTTGCTTAAGAAACCATTAATTGATACATTTTATTCGTTTACATTCACGACATAAGCGAATAATTGAGATGATAACTATCCTATCCAGTAAGTTAGACCAAAATACGGGTACATGTGAACATTTGATTGAAATCAGTTCAGTAGTTTTGGAGTTTATTGGCAACATACATCGTGACACAAGATTTTTATATATACAGATATAGCCTTGAAGGCCGACAAAAAAAACTCGGCAATTAACAAAACCTTTATTTTTTGAAGTCGGTTTAAAACCGGGTTTACGAAACTCGCCACTTCGATCTGCATAGATCTTTATAATTTCTAGGTACTTATTTTAGACTACGTAGCGATAAATATCTACCTACATTATAATAAAAATTTATTTTTTCTCTGTTCCACGTTTTTGCTGACGCTACTCGAGGTTACGAGCGAGGGGGTGACTTTTACAGGAATAACTTGTCTTGATACTTTACTAATTATTAATTAATCCTACTAATATTATAAATGTGAAAGTTTATGTGTGTGTGTGTATGTTTGTTGCTCCTTCACGCAAAAACCACTGAACCGATTGCGATGAAACTCCGTATGTAGATAGATAGAAACCTGGAATAACACATAGGCTATTTTTTATCCGGATTTTTCCATCGGGACTTACGCGAGTGAAACCGCAGGGCGCAGCTAGTTTAACTATAAATTTGACTCCCGCTCCGGCTCGTCTCTGGCGCAGAGGTTAGCCATCGCCATTCAGTGTGGCAATGCTTCTAGCATTATGGGAACCTTTATGCCGGGTACGATAAGGGGTGAGTTATTTGACTAACTGGTCACTTCATTTTTTGTATTTATAATGTTAAATATCTATGTCTTTTACTAATTGTATATTAGAATACTGCTTAATGATTTATTATTTGGAATGTAAAATAAATTAATTTAACTATAAATTAAATAAATGAAAAAATATTTGGAAAGAGGCTGTCAAAGTTCAGAAAAATGGGTTGCGTGGATAGTGTGAAGAAGAGCCTTAAGATGAAATAAGCAAAACTTTATTTTTTTTAGATAATTAGGGCGATTACTCTAATCCTAACTAATATTATGAATCGTAAAGTTTGTTTATTTATGTTTGTTTGTTCTTTACTGTCAAACGACTGAACTGATTTGGATAAAAATCGGCATAGTGATAGTTTAGGAGATAAAGAAGGATCTAGTCTAGATGCATGGTACTCTAGATGATCTAGACCAGAAAAAATATTTGAACATAAATATATCAGTATATATTGCTCTCTACTCTCTGTTTTCAGCGAGTTCTAAAGTATTTCGGACATGTCGCTTGTAGAACCTAATAACCTCGAGAAGCTCATGTTAGTTGGCCAGGTCGACGAAAAAGACCGCGCAGTCGCTCACCCACCCGATGGTCAGATCTAGTCAAAAAGCTCACTGGCCTACCAATCGCTGAAGCTTTTAAGACCGCCGAGGACAGGAAAACTTGGTAAGGCATAGTGCACCGAGTGATCGACATTAATTCGTCCTAGACACGATCTTCAGCAATGAAGGTGACGACTAAGAAGAAGAAGATATATTGCTCAGTTTGTAAGATCTACCAGTAGAATCGACCCTTGAACTAATAGGTAAAGATTGATGGTGCATCTAGAACCACCTTCTCATCACAACCTCCTCAATGAATTACAAAAACATTACTGTCCGTCCGTCTATCCGTCTGTCACCAGGCTGTATCTCATGAACCGTAATAGCTAGACAGTTGAAATTCTTACAGACGATGTATTTCTGTTACCGCTATAACAAAAAATACTAAAAACAACATATTACAAAACCCTTCATGCGAAATTCCGACTCGCACTTGGCTAGTTTTTTTTTTCATTTCAAAATGTCCCGAACAATAAAACGGAACTAAAACAACTCGCTACAAAGTCTATAATAAATAAATATTGTAGGACATTCCACACATCGCTATCTAGCCCCAAGCTAAGTATCTAGACTTGTGTTATGGGTGCTAGATAACGGATATACTACTTATATACTTTTTCTTTAGTTAATATATACATACTTATAAAGTCTATAAAGTATCAAAGCGTGTCGTTCGCGTCACAACCACCCCGGCCACGTGCTCGCCACCCCAACACAACCACCTACCTATGTATATATGTATACCAAGTAGAAATATAGGTTAAACTGTCTGTCACGCCGAGCGCCGAGCGCCGCGCCGTACCAACCGCAGTCACAATCGTTGATTTTGATAATAGAATAATACCTATGTTTTTCTTGATTATGATTATTTAACTCTTGCGTTGTCTTTGCATTGGTGGGCGCGTCCCGAAGACAAATTAAAATAGTTTTTACGACGATTATATTCAATTTTTAATTGATTCTGAACATGTTTTTAAACTTTGATGGTGTGGTAATTTTATTTCTTCATCGTAAGAGCAATGTTGTAGAAAACATCTCGTAATGTAAGTTGCGGCTTAATTAGCCGTCTTTTCCTCTAGACACGGTCGACTAAGCTGAGAGGTATAGGTGCCGGGCAAGCCTATTCCATCCTCACGCAACAAGGACTCAACTAAAGTACATCTCTTGACCGCAAGAAATTACTGGCCCTTAGTGATATGATAATCCTACTAATATTATAAATGTGAAAGTTTGTGTGTGCGTGTGTGTGTGTGTGTATGTTTGTTACTCCTTCACGCAATAACTACTGGACCAATTGCTATGAAATTCGGAATCTAGATAGCTGGACACCTGGATTAACATAAAGGCTACTTTTTATCCCGATATTCCCACGGGATCGGGAATTACGCGGGTGAAACGGCGGGGCACAGCTAGTTCCTCATAAAGATGTCGCTATCTTTTGCGTGATTCGGAACTAATTTAGAAAAAATATTTGGTGCACGGCCGGAATTCCTACTTACAACCTTTGGAATGAAAGTCGAGGTATCTACCACTAGACCAACACCGCACCTTAATCAATAGATTAAAAGAATTAACCTGACTAACTATATTCTATAAATTACTTTTTATCACAGTTGCTCATAAAGTGGATCTTATTCAACGGCTTTTAGGCTGATAATCCAACATTTATGCACGCGTGCGTTTTACATTGCCAACCTAGTGCTGTAAAGTTATCCCGATAGGTTAAATACGTATCTTACTGCTAATTACATACTGTTTTAATGTATATAAAAGGTAGGTACCAAAGAGTTTTTTAGCTAGCAAAAATGGTTGTCTCTAAAGTCGGTTTACGAACGAAAATTTTACGTGATAATGACTTAGAAAACGATTAAAAATTGAGTTGTTTATTTTTGTTTTTTCTTTACTTAAATATATTGTTTTTTCGTACCATTGTATTTTGTTCTTAACCCCCGACGCAAAAACAAATAGAAAAAACCCTAAAAAATCGGTTTACGAACGAAAATTTTACGTGATAATGACTTAGAAAACGATTAAAAATTGAGTTGTTTATTTTTGTTTTTTCTTTACTTAAATATATTGTTTTTTCGTACCATTGTATTTTGTTCTTAACCCCCGACGCAAAAACAAATAGAAAAAACCCTAAAAAATATTGTATGTCAGACAAGGCTGTATAGGTTAAAAGTCTTTAGCCTGGCCTTTTCGGAGCATAATTAACAAAAAATATTTCCTTAAAAAATGTAATCATAGACTTATCACAAATATTTTGTTAATTATTATTTTGTTTTCTTTTCAAGTCTTTTCTTTTATTCGCAAGTGTGATAAAAAACGTCGTACGATATACGTGTGTAATTGATCTTTGCATCTTGGCTTCTTTAACACGCTCGCTACCGCTCGCGCGTCATAAACCGCCTCTATGCAAAGATCAATTTACCACACTTATATCGTAATGTACTATAATTACACCAACAGACTGCAAACTGATGGATTCCAATTGTATATGTCATTTCAATGTGATATTGACAGCAAAGTCACATTGTCAAACAGTGGAACCAAGTTATTTCTTCAGTTGACAGCGGCGCTAGTTTACAAACTATTCCAAACAGTTTAGTAAATTGTCTAAACGTATTTCTAGTTCTTATTTGAACCACCAGTATACATAACTTTGTCGCTAGGCTACGCAGCCTTGAAAAGAATTGCTCTTTGAATTGAAATAAAATGCAAAATCAAATTGTGCTTTCAGTTCACAACTTTAGTATGAATCTGTGAGAAAAAACTCATCAAGAAATCTATGAACAGGAGCTTTAAGTCTGAAGCTTCGCATGGGAGTTTCTTCGTAAGCGAGCACTGAGAAAGGTTTTTTTAAAAATTCAACTTCTAATGGGGTGAGAAGTATGATAGGTCGTAGTAACTATTGTTTTCTGGATTTATAGGAAATAAATCTTCACTCTGAGACACTAACGCGGGTAAAACCGCGGGACGCAGCTAGTTATTAATATGTTTAAATAAGAGGTAAATATGTTGTAGTGTTTCTTTAGAAATTGCTTTTCTGATGTAGCTAGGTATATAATAGGTATAATAGAGAATATTTTGATCTCACTTATTCAGGGACAGTTTATAGGAATTTAGAGTGTTGAAAAAATTGATTTTGTTAAAAATTTAGCAATTTAAGAATAATCCTTCTTCCTTGGCGTAGTGGTAAATTCACTTGTAGCTAAGGAGTCACGGGTTTGAGTCAAGCAGAATAATTTTTAATAAGATAATATATATCTATACATTTAAAAATCCCTTATTTTAACTGTCGCACTCAGTAACGTCACTTCGCGTAGGTCTTTTAAAAATAATTTGCATTGCTTTTGAGAGTTATATTTTAATTAATTAACTCACCTATAAAGTAATCTTTGCATCGATAGAACAAATTAAGTATAAGTAGTACACAAAGCATAAAATTCTAAAGCTCATTAAAAAAAAAGTCAAAATATATTCATTCCAAAAAAATTTTTTCGAAACATTTCGATCTGGGGAGACGACACTCATACCTTCTTATATACCAACGACCAGCTAACTTAGCACTCTTACCCCGCTAGTTACACAAGCAAGTACAGACCTACATACACCGGTCAATGTATAACAACCGACCAGATAATATAGAACTTTTAAATGTTGCTACTCCTCGCTGGTGACTCCGGTGAGTACGGATCAAAATACACCGGTGGCAATCTACCCGTGGCTAGTCAACGTAGACCTGTCAAATACGAGGCGAGCACGAAAAGCGTTCGGTACGCGATGTATCAAGTTATGCCGGTCGTAGTATACCACTGGCCGGTGTAAACGGGCCTATGAGATGTCAGCGTGTACCGCTAGATGTCGCTAGTAGCGCGGGACGTCGAAGATCAAGATATGTTGGTCGGAGTATACGGTTTGTATTTTGTTCGGCGGGGTGTGGTACGGTCCGCAGATGCGTTCATCGGTTAATTATTAATTTTGTTTGTTTTTGTTAGGTTTTGTGTTAGGTTAGGTTAAATTATTTATTTTTTTCGGGTTGTTGTACGGGAAAGTGTTGGAAAGTTGAACTTTCTAATTTATCAACGGGGAATTTTTAATCAAAGGGAAAACCACCTTCGTTATGGAAGATTAATTACTGTGCGAATATAACACAGATATTCAGTGACAAGACCTTAACTCTCTTTGCTCTACTTTTTGACGTGATAACATCTCATAAATCGATGAACACCTGCATTCACAAAAAACATGACGTTATGCATCATGTTCCGAGAATATGACATAGCAACGTGTTATCGTTGTTATGGTTACCAATTTACCATCAATGTTTTCTTAAGACGTTATCACGTAAAATTATCGTCCGTGAACCGACTTTACAGACAACCATTGGTTTTTTTTTTGAGTTCTATACCCAAGGGGTAAAAACTGGTCTCTATTACTAAAACTTCAGTCCGTCTTTCTGCCACCAGACTCTAGGACTCTAGGAATGACGGGTATGCAATAGCTACAGATCGCGATTAATTAAAGAAAGATAGAGAGGCTTTTGCCCAGCAGTGGGAAGTGTATGCTCTTAAAGAGGTTGATTGTGAATAAGGGTGTTAGTAATAAGATTCCGTTTTTATCCTTTGGGTGTGGAACCCTCAAAATTAGTTTTTTAATTGAGTTAGTAATAGTGGTGCTGCTACCTATCGCAGCGTAAGAAACTAGTCTACGTCTAACGCAAAAAGCATTCACAAAAAACTGTCATGTTCCGGTACCATGACGGTGCCGTCATGTTTCGCGCCGTCATGATCCGGTACCATGACGGCGTCATGGTAAACGTCACGCGTCTCGTGTTTGTTTAATAATGATATCGCTCATCTGGGCTTGTATTATGGTCACTAGTGACGAACGAATAGAAGTCTTATGTAAAGGTAAAAAAAATATATACATATAAAAGTAAAAAACGCGTAGCCCTCGGGGACTGCCGCGGTAAAGTTGCATCGTGCGAGCTTCGTACAGTCGTACCATATACATACACGTTACGCGAACGCTCGGCCGAGCTACATGGTAGGCGGAGTGGTGTTAGGTTTTATTTGACGTGCATGTGTGTGTGTGCATCATAGCTCCCGAACGGATGAACCGATTTTACTTTAGTTTTTTTTTATATTTACATAAAGGAAAAACAAAAAACACTCAATTTTTTATCGTTAATCGTCCGTAAACCGACTTTACAGACAAGCATTTTTTTAAATTAGTATTATCTTAATCTATATTTATAAAAATGAATTGCTGTTCGTTAGTCTATCTATATATATAAAAATGAATTGCTGTTCGTTAGTCTCACTAAAACTCGAGAACGGCTGAACGGATTTATCTTATCTTAGTCTTAAAATGTTCGTAGAGGTCTAGGGAAGGTTTAAAAGGCGAGAAAAAAATCGAATAATTTCCGGGAAAACCCTAAAAACAGCCCTTTTCTATTTCCCATACAAATGTTTTCTAGAGTCAATTCCTACGGGATCGGGACTTACGCGGGTGAAACCGCGGGGCGCAGCTAGTAATATATATAAATCTCGTGTCACAATGTTTGTCCTCAATGGACTCCTAAACCACTTAACCGATTATAATAAAATTCGCACACCATGTGCAGTTCGATCCAACTTGAGAGATAGGATAGTTTAAATCTCAAATTATAGTCGCAAAATCTACTATTTCTACGCGGACGAAGTCGCGGGCAATAGCTAGTTAATTTATATGTTTTTCTGCCATCAGTACATCAATACGTACCTACCTATTCACCTACATTTATTTGTACACCCACACGTACACAGTTTTATAGCCTACACACACACAGACAAGACAGACATAGGTACAAGTGGATGATTCTCTCTCTATATTTTATTTTTAAAACATTTAACTGATAATATGGAGTTGGATTTTAATCTATACTAATATTATAAAGCTGAAGAGTTTGTTTGTTTGTCTGAACGCGCTCATCTCAGAAACTACTGGCTCGAATTGAAAAATTATTTTTGTGTTGGATAGTCCATTTATCGAGGAAGGCTATAGGCTACTTTTTACCCCGAAATTCCCAAGGGATCAGGAGTTACGGGGGTGAAACCGCGGAGCGCTGCTAGTTATTTATAAACTAGCTGCGATCCGTGGTTTCACCCGCGTAACTCCCGATCCCGTGGGAATATCAAAATGAAAAGTAAATATAAAAATATTGCAGGACATTCCACACATCGCCATCTAGCCCCAAGTAACTAGACTTGTGTTTTGGGTGCTAGACAACGGATATACTACTTATATACTTCTTCTTTTGTAAATATATACTTACTTATAATACATAGAGATAACCAGACCACAGACAAATATCTAAGCATAAATACCTGTCTGAGGCGGGAATCGAACCCGCAACCCTGTGTTTGGCAGTCCGGCATGGTGACCATTGTGCCAACTGAGTAGCCTAAAGCCTTCCTCAATAAATGGACTATCCAATACAAAAATAATTTTTCAATTCGAACCAGTAGTTCCTGAGATTAGCGCGTTCAAACAAACAAACAAACTCTTCAGCTTTATAATATTAGTATAGATAAACATACATATATATACATACATATATATATACTTACATGCATATATATACATACTTACATGCATATATATACATACAGGTCAAACACATAACCCTCCCTTTTTCGCCGTAGTAGGGTAATAAATAGAAAAGATTTTTTTTGTTTGTAACGAATAGGCTCCGAGACTACTAGACCGATTTTGATGAAACTTGGTATGAGGATACATTGATTTATTGGGAGCAACATTTGCTATTTTGTATCCCGATATTCCCATGGGTCTGGCGCAGCTAGTTATTAAATCTTATATCTTTAAATGAGCAATTCTTGTATATATATATATATATATATATATATATATATATATATAATTGGAATCTCGGAATCGGCTCCAACGATTTTCATGAAATTTGGTATATAGGGGGTTTCGGGGGCGATAAATCGATCTAGCTAGGAATCATTTTTAGAAAATGTCATTTTATTCGTGTTTTATCGAAACTTACTTTTTTGTTATCTGAAAAATATGACTCTTCCTGACATCTATTGGCGAACTACTAATACTATTTTTTGTGAGCAATAAAGTTATTCCAGAAGATGGCGTTGTTAAGTAACACGAAGCCAATGAGTGTTTGCTTTGAGGTTAGACTAAGTAAAAATAAAAAATCAAGCAAAGCTCGGTCATCCAGGTACTTAATATTATGTTGTATGGGAGCCTCAATTAATTATTTTTTTCCTATTTTTAATCCAATTTGTTGTTATAGCGGCAACAGAAATACATAATCTGTGATTTCAACAGCCTAGCTATCACGGTTCATGAGATACAGCCTGGTGACAGACAGACGGACAGCGAAGTCTTAGTAATAAGGTCCCGTTTTCACCCTTTACTTACGGAACCCTAATAGTTTACGGTTCATAGCAGATAATTATAATTTTGGCTAAATTACATCTATACTATAATATTATAAAGTTGAAGAGTTTGTTTGTTTGTTTGAACGCGCTAATCTCAGGAACTACTGGTTCGAATTTAGAAATTATTTTTGTGTTGGATAGTCCATTTATCAAGGAAGGCTATAAGCTACTTTTTATCCCGATATTCCCACGGGATCGGGAGTTACGCGGGTGAAACCCCGGGGCGCAGCTAGTAAATCATAAAAAGTACAACTCTGAACTTTTGACTGCTGATAAAAAAAAATATTTCGATTTCTTACAATTAAATTTTTATTATGTCTACGATAGATAACAGTCGCAGTTTATTTTTAAAAGGCGGAATTTACGTGAGAACAACTTTCTCTCGCCAATTCCGAGTTGCCTGAAAGAGACGGCTTTTAGCGATAAGGCCGTTCTTTGCAATTGTTAAAAGTGTATTAGGCCATAAACATGATTTAACCAACTGATTAAAAAAAGGGATTCTTATTTTAAAAATTGTTTGTGCTAATTGACATTGCTCTTTTGATAAGCGGAAAACATGATGAAACCCGTGGCTTAGTTGCCTCCAGACTTATTGACTAGTTCTTTCTTTTGGAAATGGTCGACTAAGCTGAGAGGGTGCTGCGAAAAGTCTACTTCATCCTAATGCAAATAGGATCCAAATAAAGAGGTCTGCTTGTACTTGTATACATGCTGTTTTCCGCAATTGGACCCTTTTTAATTGGGTCCTTTTTACGTGAGGATGGAGTAGGCTTGCCCAGCACCTACCCTCTCAGCTTAGTCGACCATGTCCAGAGGAGAGAACTTGTCAATACTTCTGGAGCCAACTAAGCCGCGGGTTTCATCACGATGTTTTCCTTCACCGTAAGAGCAATGTCAATTAGCGCACATAAATTTTTCTTAAGAAAAATCCATTGGTGCACGGCCGGGATTCGAACCCACGACCTTCAGAATGAAAGTCGAGGTATCTACCACTAAGCCAACACCGCTCTTTAAAGAGGTCTATAGTTGCGGCAAATAGTTTGAATAGAAGTACAACCCATGGCTTAGTTATCTCCAAATATACTGATGAGTTTTTATTTTTATCAAAAAACAGCCCGCTGACGACCCAGTTGGCACAATGGTCACCATGCCGGACTGCCAAACACAGGGTTGCGGGTTCGATTCCCGCCTCAGACAAGTATTTATGCTTAGATATTTGTCTGTGGTCTGGTTGTTTCTATGTATTATAAGTATATATTTACAAAAGAAAAGTATATAGTAGAATAGTAGTATATCCGTTGTCAAGCACCCATAACACAAGTCTAGTTACTTCGCTTGGGGCTAGATGGCGATGTGTGGAATGTCCTGCAATATTTATTTATTTATTTTATATAAGTAAACTAGCGGCGCTCCGCCGTTTCACCCGCGTAACTCCCGATTCCGTGGGAACATCGGGATAAAAAATAGCCTATGTTCTTCCTTGATAAATGGACTATCCAACACAAAAAAAAAATCAATTCGAACCAGTAGTTCCCGAGATTAGCGCGTTCAAACAACCAAACTCTTCAGCTTTATAATATTAATATAGAGGGTAGTATAATCTGGACATAATCTCCTCCATCCTAATGCAAAAAAAAACCCAACGGGGTCCTTTGTAAGCATGATCACAAAAAAATACCCATGGGTGTATTGTGCCTTCTTCTCATTGGTGGGCGCGTTCCGAAGGCACACATCCTAACTTAGTTTTTAAGACTATTCAAAGTGAACCCACGCACTGTACGTACATGATTCTTGTTATACTTTGGATAGATGGGTTCAGCGGTGTCCAGGCAAACACAATTTCACTCTTAAATCACATTTTTTTTGCTAATTATGGCTTCACACGGCTTGTGCATTTAGCCAGTGTCAAGTTATATTTTGCATCAAATTATGACCCGATTTTTCATAAATCGGGCCTTAAGTGTTTCAAAACAGTCAAAGTCGTCAAAGTCCGTCAAGTCAGGGGCTATAGTAAAGCGGTGGCAAGTTTACCAAAACCTTAATAGGAGATTTGGAGGCAACGAGAAAACTTCATGTTTGACACTGATTTTTACTTTCACTACACTTGTGCACTTTCACAGAACTAAATTGAATAACATTCCACCAGAATTATACAATTCAACTCGGGTTACAACTAAGTTTCATGAAAATAAAACTGCAGCACGACACGTTGTTAACTCGTTCCCGCCAAAACTCAAATCACAGTTTATTAATTAAAAACCACACTTTAAATTAAACGTGACTACTCGCTATTACGATCGGTGGGAGAGAGAGAGACAGAGAGATAGTGACACCAATCTCGATCTCTCACAATTCTAAATGAATAAATAAAAATTTAAATTTTACAAATAGCTATTTTTGATTGAAATCGGTTCCTCCCTACAAAAAGGAAATAAAAAATTAAATAAAAAATTTAAAAAACCCCCGACACAAAATAAAAATAGTATGAACGTAAAAAGCCTAAAACAAACAAAACAAAAACTATGAAAAAAAAACTCTACAAAAAGAAAAAAATTACCCCGAAATTATGATCCTATGTAAGTAGGTACATCTGAATTTTTTTAATTAAATATTGTCGGGGGACGAAACATAGCTAAAAACACTCTCGACTAATTCACCTTTCAAACAATTAAAAAGCCAGCGATAAAAACTATGCAATAGCTTAAAATTTGACTTTGGCTTTATAGTAAGTAAAATAAATGAAAATACACTAACCTGTCAACAGGCGGCGGTAAAGGAGCCATCATGTGTGGATGCGGCGGCATGGGGGGGTGTGGCGCGTGCGGGTGGAAGGGAGACCCCGACGGGGCGAACCCGGGTCCAGGGAAGTGTTGCTGCGGCGGTGGACCCGGGGGGAACCCGCCGCCTGACCCGGGCCGCGCTGACGGGCTGCCGAACGGACCTGGGGCCGCATATGGAGGGCCTGAAATAATACACATAATTAACACATACTCTGGACCTGGTATTTCACCAAACATCAAAAGTCCAGACTCGAGGTTTGCCAAAGAGTTATGGGACGCAACATGCTCGTTGAATATACGCCACGACCGCGTACGACACCACTTTTCGCTCGAAGATGGGGATAGGCGATGTAGGGAGTAAAATACTACCAACCTTAAGTGGAATTGGGCGGGTTACATGATTCGAATGCATCCTGACGGTAGGGCTAAGGTCATCACGCATTAGGTGCCGGAAGACGGACGTCGGAACCGAGGCCAGACCCCGTAACGATGGATATAAATAAATAAATAAATATTGCAGGACATTCAACACATCGCCGTCTAGCCCCAAGCTAAGTAACTAGACTTGTGTTATGGGTGATAGACAACTTTTATACTTTTCTTTTGTAAATATATACTTATAAGTTATAATACATAGAAACAACCAGACCACAGACAAATATCTAAGCATAAATACTTGTCTGAGGCGGGAATCGAACCCGCAACCCTGTGTTTGGCAGTCCGGCATGGTGACCATTGTGCCAACTGGGTCGTCAATAATTATTGGTAAATATTAATGGTTATTAATTTAATATTTAAAATCATAATTATGTAAATAGTGTATATTATAAGTTAAATTATTCACAACCTACCATTAAAGCTGAATCAGTTCTTTTCCATCCAAAGGTTGCCTGGAAGAAATCGCGTTCAGCGATAAGGCCGCCCATTTGTGCAACTTATACTTTCTAGCTATTACTTTACTTTGTGTTTATCGTGTTCTGTCTCTTTTTGTGTTGTACGAATAAAGTTATCTATCTATCGTCAAATATAGGAGAAAGGGAAGTAAACGCGGATAGGAAATAGATTGGACTGGAGAAGAATCACATGTTGTACGTGCCACCATCGACCCTACATCGTGGATGATTGAAGGATTGCATTAGGGAGAATATGGAAGAAACGCGGACTTGATAGGGAATATATAGATAGATAGATAAACACTTTATTTATACAAAACACCATTAAAAATAACAAAAAGGATGAGAAAGCTTATTAACTACGAAATTGTACAAACAGGCGACCTTATCGCTTAAAGCGATTTCTTCCAGGCAACCTTAGGATGGAGAAGGTCTGTTTAGCTTAAATGGTAGGTCGTGTGGTGTAAGGAACACATAATAATAAATACCTACGTAAAAAAGATATAAACTAAATATTTAAACATAGATTTATCATAACATACACATAATAATGACGACCCAGTTGGCACAATGGTCACCATGCCGGACTGCCAAACACAGGGTTGCGGGTTCGATTCCCGCCTCAGACATGTATTTATGCTTAGATATTTGTCTGTGGTCTGGTTGTTTCTATGTATTATAAGTATATATTTACAAAAGAAAAGTATATAAGTAGTATATCCGTTGTCTAGCACCCAAAACACAAGTCTAGTTACTTAGCTTGGGGCTAGATGGCGATGTGTGGAATGTCCTACAATATTTATTTATTTATAATATTTAGCAAAATTATTCATAATGAGAATAAATTAACAAATATGTATATAATACAAAAAATAAAATATAATAAAACTATACAAGCATTTCTAAGAGAAGAAACCATTATCACTACATAGTATAAAACAAAGTCGCTTTCTCTGTCCCTATGTCCCTTTGTATGCTTAAATCTTTGAAACTACGCAACGGATTTTGATGCGGTTTTTTTTAATAGATAGAGTGATTCAAGAGGAAGGTTTATATGTATAATACATGCATAATATAGCCGTGCGAAGCCGGAGCGGGTCGCTAGTACAAATATAAAAAGAAATAGGAATAGGTGGAGAGGAGACGGACATAAGGGGAAAAGGGAGGCAAGAAGTGATTGCTCGCGCATCGGGACGGTGAAGGGAACTGGTGGATGCTAAAACAGAGGTAGAAAGATTGCATTAGGGAGTAAATAAGACAAAGGGGAGTAAACGTGGACTTGACAGGGAACATAGTGAAGTGGAGAATCGACAAGGATGACATGTTGTGCGCAATTTCTAAATACTTGAAAATGGGACAGAAGAAGTTCTGGATCCTATGAGAAATACACATCTCATTAGATCCATGGTGGATCTGGGAAGCAATATACTATGAAAAAAAAAACTTGAGAGATGTCAAGGGACATGGAACGAAGTTTCTATCGATTAATTAGTGAAGTAATTTTATCTTGCTCTGTATCGCAAAAGCCGTCAAACTATGTGTAATATATAATAAGATTCCCGAAGATATTAAATCTCTGCCATTTAATTTATTTATTAAGAAACTGCGTACTTGGTTAATTGACAAGAGATTTCACTCAGTTCAAGAGATTTTAAATTTAAAATGACATTGATATTACTTTATTTTTGACATTGTATTTCATTATTTTTCTTTGACATATATTTTTATTTCACCACATGACTTGTAATTCAATATCAAATATTTTAAATTGAATTAATAAAGTTTTTTTTAATTTTGCATGCCAAATACTGGCAAGGTATGTGATACGCTACTAATATTTAAGAACTACTGTTACCATACTTTATGCAAATAAATATCTTTATATAAATATATACTTTGAAATTTATTTATATAATTAATTAACATATAATATAAAAAGACATACACATTTAACATTATAAATACAAAAATTAAGTACCAGTTAGTCAAATAACCCGCCCCTTATCGTACCCGGCGTAAAGGTTCCCATAATGCTAGAAGCATTGCCACGCTGAATGGCGATGGCTAACCTCTGCGCCAGAAACGCTGTAGAGACGTTGGGGTGCTGGGGAGACGACACCAAAAAAATTGTTAAAGAGTTGGGTGTTAGGATTAGGGGGAATGGGGCAGACTCCCGCTCCGGCTCGTTTCTGGCGCAGAGGTTAGCCATCGCCATTCAGCGTGGCAATGCTTCTAGCATTATGGGAACCTATAAATAGTAAGTAAGTATGTTTAGGTACCTGTGAAACCCGGGCCCGGCGTGGACGGCGCGGGCGAGGCCGCGAACGCCGGGCCCGCGGGCGAGCCCGCCGGCGGGGCGAACGACGGGAAAGGGGGCTCCGAGTTGCCGGTCTTCCACGCCGGGGGCACGCCGGCCGCGTCGTCCAACGCCGGCACGCGCCGTTGTAGCCCCACCGACATCTGTGGGGTTAATAATATTGCTTAAAATTCGATTTCTAAAGGGCTAAAAAGAGAATGTTAAAGTTTGTAGTTAATAAATAATAAATAATTAATTTATTTCGATAACCAATAACTTATTTCCTAATTACATAATCGTTCGGAGACCCCCTTTCAGTATAAATACTTGTGTTGGGAATCTCCGCTCCTCCGAGGGTCGGTAGTTCCAAATAAGTTTAAATGTAAATCACAAGCTGATAGCGTTTAAATCAAGTACTTAATAATTTTAACAATTTCAGACAGACAATATGTTTGACATATTGTGTGTAGTTATATACTAATTCTGACGACCCTGTTGGCACAATGGTCACCATGCCAGACTGCCAAACACAGGGCTGCGGGTTCGATTCCCGCCTCAGACAAGTATTTATATTTAGATCTATGTAGTATAAGTATATAGTACCTGGATGACCGAGCTTTGCTCAGTATTTTTAATTTTTTTTTTTTTACTTAGTCTAACTTCAAAGCAAACACTCATTGACTTCGTGTTACTTAACAACGCCATCTGCTGGAATAACTTTATTGCTCCCAACAAATAGTATTAGTAGTTCGCCAATAGATGTCAGGAAGACTCATATTTTTCAGATAAAAAAAAAGTAAGTTTCGATGAAACACGAATAGAATGACATTTTCTAAAAATGATTCCTAGCTAGATCGATTTATCGCCCCCGAAACCCCCTATATACCAAATTTCATAAAAATCGTTGGAGCCGATTCCAAGATTCCAATTATATATATATACTAGCTGCGCCCCGCGGTTTCACCCGCGTAAGTTCGATTTTTTCTCACCTTTTAAACCTTCCCTAGACCTCTACGAACATTTCAAGACTAAGATAAGATAAATCCGTTCAGCCGTTCTCGAGTTTTAGTGAGACTAACGAACAGCAATTCATTTTTATATATAAGACTAGCTGCGCCCCGCGGTTTCACCCGCGTAAGTCCCGATCCCGTGGGAACGATTTTTTCTCACCTTTTAAACCTTCCCTAGACCTCCACGAATAATTCAAGACCAAGATAAGATAAATCCGTTCAGCCGTTCTCGAGTTTTAGCGAGACTAACGAACAGCAATTGATTTTTATATATAAGATATATATATATATATATATTTACAAGAATTGCTCATTTAAAGATATAAGATTTACAAAATAAAAGTATTTATCTATACATATAAAATGCTTTGTCCTGACTGACTGACTGACGGATCAACGCACAGCCTAAACCGCTGATCGTAGAGATAAGAAAGCAGTTTTCAAAATTCTACTCCTTAGGGGGTGAAAAAGGGGGGGCAAAGTTGGTATGGAACAACGTGATTTCTTTTATATATTTACGCGGGTAAAAGCTAGTGTAGTACATCATTAGTCTGACACCCGTAACACAAGTGTAGTTACTTAGCTTGAGGCTAGATGGCGATGAGTGGAATGTCCTGCAATATCTATTTATTTAATACTGCTAGGTATTGTAGTAAATCAATATCAGTTTAAAAGGGGCAGTATGTGTATGTGTATACGGGCTTTTTTTCCGTAACTAGACCCTTTTTATTTGGGTCCTTTTTGCGTTAGGATGGAGTAGGCTTGCCCAGCACCTACTACCCTCTCAGATCAGTCGACCGTGTCCAGAGGAGACAACATGTCACTACTTCTAGAGTCAAATAAGCCGCGGGTTTCATCACGTTGTTTCCCTTCACCGTAAGAGCAATGTCAATTAGCGCACATACATTTTTCTTAAGAAAAACACATTGGTGCGCGGCCGGCCGGGATTCAAACCCACGACCTTCAGAATGAAAGTCGGGGTATCTACCACTAAGCCAACACCGCTCTTAAAAGGAACAGTAACGCGTGTAAACCCGTGGGGCGTGGCTATGAGGTCGCGTGCTATGATGCCCTATTCTTAGCAAGAAGTTAGCGGCTCCAAGTTTGCGTGCTACCACGGTGGGTGGTGCGGGCCTACGACAGACGCAAGGGATTTTGATCGTGTTCAGGATAGCTACGGTTATATAAAATCTTTGATATTAGCACAATCTATATATATAAAAGAAAGTCGTGTTAGTTACACCATTTATAACTCGGGAACGGCTACACCGATTTGGCTGAAAATTGGTGGGGAGGTAGCTTACAATCAGAAGACGGACATAGGATATTTTTTTCGATATTCCCACGGGATCGGGACTTACGCAGGTGAAACCGCGGGGCGCTGCTAGTAAACAATAATAATAACTAGCTTTTGCAATATGTAATTATTATTAGTATGAAGGTATGTATGTATGTATTTATTATTATGTTTTTGTTGTTATTTGCATCTTAGTTAATTATCTTAAGTTTGAACACCCTACCCTTCACCTTCCTCAACTTCTTGTCCATCCAAAGGTTGCCTGGAAGAGATCGCTTTGAGCGATAAGGCCGCCCTTTGTAACACTTGGACTTAAGCTTTGTTTTTATTTAATGTTATTTGAAATTGATGTTTACAATAAATAATTTATCTATCTATCTTTTGCCCGCGACCGCGTAGAAGTCGGAAATGGACCGAGGAAGTCTCTACGATCAGCGGTTTAGGCTGTGGATCAACGCTTTAGTTCTACGTCTTTTGGCAATTCTTCTATACATATAAAATGCTGTCCTGAATGACTGACTGACTGACTGACGGATCAACGCACAGCCTAAACCGCTGATCGTAGAAACCTGAAACTTGGAAGGTGTGTTCTTTGTATGACGTAGGCATCCGATAAGAAAGGATTTTCCGAAATTCTTCCCCTAAGGGGTAGAAAAAGGGGGGCAAAGTTTATATGGGACAACGTGATTCCTTGGTCTTCTTATCCGATGCCTACGTCATACAAAGAACACAATCTCCAACTTTCAGGTCCCTACGATCAGCGGTTTAGGCTGTGCGTTGATCCGTCAGTCAGTCAGTCAGTCAGGACAAAGCATTTTATATGTATAGATGAAATGGTGTTTATATTTTGTATTTGTGTTTTTTATATTTAATAACTACAACACCAATTTTTATTTAGATAACGTCCAAAAGGTAATTTAATAAATAGAAAAAGACATATATAACATTATAAATAGATATAAATGAAGTGACCAGTTAGTCAAATAACCCGCCCTTTATCGTACCCGGCGTAAAGGTTCCCATAATGCTAGAAGCATTGCCACGCTGAATGGTGACAATTTAAATTAATTAAATATGCCGATAAATATATTGAAACGGGACTTACGCGGGTAAAACCGCGGGGCACAGCTAGATAATCCACCTGACAATATATAAATAATAAATATTGCAGGACATTCCACACATCACCATCTAGCCCCAAGCTAAGTAACTACACTTGTGTTATGGGTGCTAGACAACGGACATACTACTTATATACTTTTCTTTTTTAAATATATACTTTTAATACATAGAAACAACCAGACCACAGACAAATATCTAAGCATAAATACTTGTCTGAAGCGGGAATCGAACCCGCAACCCTGTGTTTGGCAGTCCGGCAATTTGAATTAATGCAGCTAGGTATATATAGTCATCTAGACAGTACAAATAGACTATCATAACCTAAAACTATGTACGTAGCAATAATTTTGTTAAAACTTGGCACCGACTCAGTTTTACAAAGGCACAGCGCGATATCGCTTGTTTTTTGCCTAGACCTAGATTTATTATACTTGAAAATGTATGGGAATAATAATTAATTAAAATAGGTAAAGCCAGAATTGCAGACCCATCGTAGAGCTTCAAAACTGCTATTATAAAGTTTTCAATGTTTATAATGTTTTGTACTTTATTTTAATTTGAGACTCAAGAATATAATTATGATAAGTTGTAAATTGTTCCAAAAAAGTTGATGGTGTGATGCATGCATGGGAAAAAATATAAACGAAATTTTATTTATTTTTATTTTATTTCAACTCAAGCAAAATTCTTAGGTCTTGTTCGAGTTCAAGTTTAAAGTCTTTCAACTCATGAATTTATTAGATAAATATTATTAGAATAAAATAGTTGTCCGTCATTTGTCATCAGTCATCCGTAATCCGTCATTTGTCGTACGTCATCCGTCATCCATCGTCCGTCGTCCCTTCCGTCCGGACACTATACACTGCACGCGAACACAGCCGCAGCAGAGAAGTAAAAATAAATGGGCGGAGTGGGGGGTGTTAGGTTTTATTTTCGTTCCGGAATTTCTTGATTCGGTCGCAGCGCTCAAAGCCCGCGATAAAAGCTATGCAATAGCTTGTACTTGCACTTGAACGAGCTGTTTTCGGCAATTAGACCCTTTTTGATTGGGTCTTTTTTGCGTGAGAATGGAGTAGCCTTGCCCAGCACCTACTACCCTTAAACAGTCTATGCAATAGCTTAAAACATTTAAATAAGAGTAATTTTAGGACTCTGCGGTGGGTCTGTAATTTTGACTCCGACCGGACCTGCGTGTAAAAAATACTGTTAATAAGTTTTTTTAAGCCTGATTATTAATGACAAAATAATAAGAATATAAACTAATGTATTGTTTTTCAGATTGACAATAAAGCAAATATTTATCTAATTACTTGTTTCTAAGTACCTAGTTTTCTCTATTTAGACAAAATATTTTAAATAGTTTTTAAAACCTGATTATTAGTAGCAAAATAATAAGAATTCGTTGCCTCCAAATCTCCTATTAAGGTTATGGTAAACTTGCCACCAAGTTGCCACCGCTTTACTATAGCGCTTTACTATTTTGAGAAATGCGCCTCATGCACGTCCCACCGCTCCGGGGGGAGCGGCGGGGATGTGTGGGGCTCCCTGCTGGCCTGAGATGGTGGGTTACTATAGCCCCTGACTTGACAGACTATGACGACTATGACTGTTTTGAAACACTTTAGGCCCGATTTATGAAAAATCGGGTCATAATTTGATGCAAAATATAACTTGACACTGGCTAAATGCACAAGCCGTGCGAAGCCATAATTAAAAGCAAAAAAAAAATAAGAATATAAACAAATATATTGTTTTTCAAATTGACAATAAAGCAAATATTCTTGTTTCTTAGTACCTAGTTTTTTGGTTTTTAATTAATGTGGCAGGTAGCCCTTATTACTGGCAGGCACTTACTTTTTAATTATTTGAAAGAAGTTCCTTGCGATGCTTGCCAATTAGTGACATACACATAATAAATTAACACTTTAATTGCCCTCTGTATAGTTTAAAAAACAATGTCAAAAGAGAACATTGATGGTAACCTTAGCAACGATAATACGTTGCTATGGTTACCTTGTCAATAACATGACTCACGACGGGAACGTGAGCGATGACGTCACACTTTTTTGTGAGTGCCGATGTTCATCTTCTATACATATAAAATTCTTTGTTCTGAATGACTGACGGATCAAAGCACAGCCTAAACCACTGATCGTAGACACCTAAAACTTGGAGGGTGTATTCTGTGTGTGACGTAGTCATTCGATAAGAGAGGATTTTCCATAATATTACTCCAAAGGGGGTGAAAAAGGGGGGCAAAGTTTGTATGGGACAACGTGATTCCTTGGTCGATTTCCGACTTCTACGCGGACGAAGTCGCGGGCATAAGCTAGTCGATCTATAAGATTTTTATCTACGAAATTGGAAATTAATCATTACGAAGAAGTTCCTTGTGTGATGGTTTGACACACAATTAACAGTTTAAACGCCATTCTGTGTCATTTATCGAAAAAGTTAAGGGAACATTTTTGATCTTCGAAATTCGAAAGAAAAAAAACTAATAAAATAAATAGTTTTTCGCGGGAATTTTAGTAAATTGATAAATTGTTGACTGTTGACTGATGATCATTCATAATGAAAAAATCAGCTACGTTTTTTTTTCAGCTACTTTTACCAAAGGGTAAAAATGCTGCTACCTTTTTCTCCGCTGTCCAGCTGTCCGTCTGTCACCAAGCTGTATCTCATGAACCGTGATAGCTAGCCAGTTGAAATTTTCACAGATTATGTATTTCTGTTGCCACTATAACAACAAATATCAGCTATTCCACAAACAACAATATTATAACAACTTTTTTTTTTTTTTTTTTTTTTATTACTAAAAACAGAATATTTCTCGTATATTTACTTTAACTCATGTGTTTTTGTATAAAATTTTACAACAAATATCAGCTGTTCCACAAACACCCACATATTAAGTACTAGCTGCGCCCCGCGGTTTCCCATGGGAATATCGTGAAAAAAAGTAGCCTATGTGTTAATCCAGGTCTCCAGCTATCTACATACCGAGTTTCACCGCAATCGGTCCAGTGGTGTTAGCGTGAAGGAGTAACACAAACACACACAAACTTTCACATTTATAATATTAGTAGGATATTTTTTTTGGAGTTTACTCCTTAAGAATCGATTTTCATATATAAGGCGCCCGGTATGAGAAAAATCCGAGGGGTAAAACCTACTAACAAGTAACGAAAATCGTGTCACGTTTTTGGTGCGCACCTTTTTTATTTCTTATTTTTATTTTTTTACTAAAAATAGAATATTTCTCGTATATTGAATTTAAACCATGTGTTTATGATTTCAATAATTATTACTCTTCGGTGTATAGTTTAAGTGCGAAAAGCAACTAGCAGTGTTCTGCGGTTTTCCCGCGTAACTCCCGATCCCGTAAGAATATCGGGATAAAAAGTAGCCTATATTATTTCCAATAAATCAGTGTATCCTTATACCAAGTTTCATCAAAATCGCTCCAGTAGTTTCGGAGTCTATTCGTTACAAACATACAACAAACAAAATAAAGTCAGCATACGGACGATAATTTACGTGATAACGTCATAAGAAAACATTGATGGTAACCATAGCAACGATGACACATTGCTATGGTTACCTTTTCAATACCGTTGCTGTGGTTACTTGTCAATAACATGACGCATTACGTTACACTTTTTTGTGAGTGCAAGTGTTTATCTATACATATAAAATTCTTTGTCCTGAATGACTGACTTGACTGATCAACGCACAGCCTAAACCGCTGATCGTAGAGACCTGAAACTTGGAAGGTGTATTCTTTGTATGACGTAGGCATCTGATAAGAAAGAATTTTCCGAAATGCTACACCTAAGGAGGTAAAAAAGGGGGGCAAAGTGTGTATGGGACAACGTGATTCCTTGGTCCAATCTACTTCAAATTTTGCATAAACATTCTTTTGATTTCTGCGCGGACAAAGTCGCGGGCAAAAGCTAGTCGATTTATAAGACGTTATCACGTCAAAAATCTTTCCTCTTCATAATATTAGTGTAGATAAAATAACAGTTTAATGCCATGTCATAATTTTACGAAAAAACCGTATGAAAGATAAGATTTTCGCTAAGTAAACGAAGAAAGAATTTAACTCAATTTAATCTTTTTTATTGCCTGACTAGCTTTTGCCCGCGACTTCGTCCGCGTAGAAGTTGAAAGTGGACCAAGGAATCACGTTGTCCCATACAAACTTTGTCCCCCTTTTTCACCCTTTAAGGGGTAATATTTCGGAAAATCCTTTCTTATCGGATGCCTCCGTCATACAAAGAACACACCCTCCAAGTTTCAGGTCTCTACGATCAGCGGTTTAGGCTGTGCGTTGATCGACGGATCAACGCACAGCCTAAACCGCTGATCGTACTACTGATCGTTCAGGACTTCAGGAGTTCAGGACAAAGCATTTTATATGTATAGATTTTTCATTTGTAAAATATTCTCACTTTTAAATTCAAAATCAATGTTACCCGATGATTCATTTGAAAAAAAAATTGGATTTTTAACTAGAAAGGGATTTCAATTTATCGGCTGCATTAATCTTTAGCTGACAAATGATTAACGATTAATCTGATTAGATTTACGTACGTATCATTAGATTTTCAGTGAGACTGCTTGGCTAGCATAGTCTTCTTCTTCTCTTATAGTGGTGTATGGCTCTCACCTATTGTTAGAGTTATCAGATCGTCCTAAGGCCTCTAACTTGATCTAACGAATGCTACTAGAGGTAGTAACCGGGACCAACGGCTTAACGTGCCTTCCGAAGCATAGAGGGGTTCACGAAAACACATTTTTTGCCACGCTTCTAATTGGTCACCCATCGAAGTAATGACCGCGCCAGGCGTCGCTTAACCCGTACGGCCGTAAACGATCTGCGAGCTTCCTCATAGTTATCAATAGCGAAGGTAGATACTAAAGCTCGCTGCATACCTAAGGGGTAAAACCTCTGACAGGACGGGGATGTGACGTGCATCGTTCATAACCTATCCGTGATCTTTAAACATACGTAACGTGATTTTTCTCGTGCCGGGCGGAACGTGACGATTTCTTGACATCGTCATAATATAATAAGTAGTTTTGAAATTAGGTGGGAACAGATGAACATACGTACAGGTCAAACATATAACCCTCCCTTGTGGCTTAGGCGTAGTCGGGTAAAAATAAATCGCAGAATGTGTTGCTAAGCGTAAATCTCGAGAACGACTGAACCGATTTCGCTAATTCTTTTTTTAGAATATTCCTTATTGTACGAGGATGGTTCTTATGTAGAGAAAAATTAAAAAAAATTGCCTGAATATGTCAAAAAACAACACTTTTCTATATACTCCCATACAAATTTTCTATAATATAAACACGGTGTTCCTAAGCTCAAATCTCGAGAACAGCTGAACCGATTTCATTAATTCTTTTTTTAGAATGTTCCTTATAATTTGAAGATGGTTCTTATGGAGAGAAAAACTAAAAAAAATGCCTGATAAGTCTAAAAACAACACTTTTCTATATACTCCCATACCATTTTTCTATAATATAAACATCCTCGAGAACAGCTGAACCGATTTCGTTAATTCTTTTTTTAGAATGTTCCTTATAATTTGACGATGGTTCTTATGGAGAGAAAAACTAAAAAAAATGCCTGATAAGTCTAAAAACAAAACTTTTCTGTATATCTACTCCCATACAAATTTTCTATACTATAAACATGGTATTTCTATGCGCATAACTCGAGAACAGCAGAACCGATTTCACTTATCTTTTTTTATAATCTTATATCTTCAAATGAGCAATTCTTGTATATATATAATTGGAATCTCGGAATCGGCTCCAACGATTTTCATGAAATTTGGTACATAGGAGGTTTCGGGGGCGATAAGTCGATCTAGCTAGGAATCATTTTAGAAAATGTCATTTTATTCGTGTTTATCGAAACAAAAAAAAAATATCGAGCAAAGCTCGGTCATCCAGGTACTATTCCTTAAAGCATGAGGATGGTTCTTCCGGAGAGAAAAAATTTGAAAATAGCTTGATAATGTATAAAAACAACACTTTTCTTTACTCCCAATTCCCATACAAACGATTCGTAATATTACTTAAAAGTCAATTTGTTAATACCATACAATAAAGTTCAAGTTTAAATGGAAAGGTTTCGGGAAGGCAAAACAATTGAGTGACGTTAGTATCTTATGAATATTGATGTCAATCGTGTCGCGGTGTTAGTTGCCAAACTCCACCTAAACGGCTGAACCGATTTGTATGAAATTTTTTGTATATATTCGTTAGTTCTGAGAATCGAACAACATCTATTTTTATTTCCCCCTTTTTTGTGTGGCGTAACAACGTTTGCCGGGACAACTAGTTGCACAATGTGTTTCAGTGAAGGGGTTTTAATACGAAAAGGGGTTGTTCTAGACGTCTAGGCGAACAACTTTTGTTCTACGACTTTAGGAAATTCGAACTTTTTTTTCGATAATTCTGAGGGATTTTTTACTTGAAAATCATCTGTTTC
The DNA here is from genome assembly GCA_951213275.1 of Idaea straminata. Classification (NCBI taxonomy): domain Eukaryota; kingdom Metazoa; phylum Arthropoda; class Insecta; order Lepidoptera; family Geometridae; genus Idaea; species Idaea straminata. The sequence goes on along the minus strand of OX577875.1, from coordinate 5,338,717 downwards.
ATATAAAAACTTCGAACGAAATGTTCGAATTTCCAAAAGTCGTAGAACAAAAGTTGTTCACCTAGACGTCTAGAACAACCCCCTTTCGTATTAAACCCCTTTGTTGAAACATATTGTATGAATGTCGTCTTATCAATTTTATTGAAAACTTTCCAAAATTCGGAGTCCCGCTTGAAAACCCGTTCCGATTATTTTAATAATAGTCGGAGATCCCTAAGGACGAAATAAAGTGTCCTGATTTTTCACAAACTTCATCTGGCAACACTTTAATGTTCCACTGCAAGGCAAAGGCTTATTTTAATAATAATCGGAGATCCCTATAACGACGAAATAAAGTGTCCTGATTTTTCACAAACTTCATCTGGCAACACTTTAATGTTCCACTGCAAGGCAAAGGCTTATTTTAATAATAATCGGAGATCCCTATAACGACGAAATAAAGTGTCCTGATTTTTCACAAACCTCATCTGGCAACACTGTAATGTTCCACTGCAAGGCAAAAGCCTCTCTAGAGTTTTTGGCGGGAACGAGTTAACAACATGTCGTGCTGCAGTTTTATTTTCATGAAACTTGGTTGTAACCGGGGTTGAATTGTATAATTCTGGTGGAATGTTATTCAATTTAGTTCTGTGAAAGTGCACAAGTGTAGTAAAAGTAAAAATCAGTGTCAAACATGAAGTTTTCTCGTTGCCTCCAAATCTCCTATTAAGGTTATGGTAAACTTGCCACCGCTTTACTATAGCCCGACTTGACGGACTATGACGACTTTGACTTTTTTGAAATACGTTAGGCCCGATTTATGAAAAATCGGGTCATAATTTGATGCAAAATATAACTTGACACTGGCTAAATGCACAAGCCGTGCGAAGCCATAATTAAGAGAGAAAAAAAAAGCCTCTCTACCTCCCTTCTATCGCGATCTTCTGCAACGGATTCTGTTTCAAAGTTGTCTAGGTCATCTCGATACTTTCGACGGGGTCTGCCAGTCTGCCGTTCATATTTTGGTGGGGATACGAAAAGAAGTTGATTGGATCAATTATGAAGGTTAGAAATGAAAAGTAGATTGCGCGCCAAATATGTGTGCACGTAGTTAAGGTGAAAGGATACCGGCGCTCTCCCCATACAAACGTCGACTGTTTCCTCCCTGGATAATGACACTAGAGCAAATATTTTTGTCATGTCCATGTCTGTCGGCGAGTGATTTTTATAATGACTACTAGCTGCGCCCCGCGGTTTCACCCGCGTAAGTCCCGATCCAGTAGGAATATCGGGATAAAAAGTAGCCTATGTTAATCCAGGTCTCCAGCTATCTACCTACCGAGTTCCATCGGAATCGGTTCAGTAGTTTTTGAGTGAAGGAGTAACAAACATACACACACACAAACTTTCACATTTATAATATTAGTAGGATTTTACAAACATAATATTGGTTCTAATTTAGATGATGTATTCAGCGCAAGCAACTTTGAGGTGAAAGGGTACCAACGCTCTCCCCACACAAACGTAGTCGACTGTTTCCTCCCTGTATAATGACACTAAAGCAAATATTTTTGTTGCATAAAACCTATAACTGCCTTGACTATGCCCCAAAATCAAAATCGGTTCATCCGTTCGGGAGCTACGATGCCACAGACAGAGACAGACACACACACAGACACGTCAAACTTATAACACCCCGTCATTTTTGCGTCGGGGGTTAAAAATACGTTGCTATGTCAACGGAACGTGACACTGTTTTGTAAGTGCATATTATGGTGTTCATCAATTTGTAAGACGGTATCAAAAGATCGTAGGAAGAGGTTCGTGGTTTGTTTCTTTGTACAGAAATTAATCCAGAGAGCGGATATAAATATATATATAATTAATATACCAAGGTTTTAGTAATAGAATGTTCTTAAAATTATACAAGTTTTAATTTATAGTTTGGTATTTTTTTAAGGTGCTTTTAAAATAAACTAAAAGCATATTATTTAAAACGAAAGGATACCGAGGTCTCTCTCCATACAAACGTAGTCGACTGTTTTCTCCCTGGATAATGACACTAGGACAAATATTTTTGTTGCATAAAACTTATAACTGCCATGACCAATCCATGCCCCTATGTTTTTTTTGTTTTTTAAATCTTAATTTCTATGATAATCAGAAAATGAAAAAAACCAAAACATAGCATCGGGCATAGTCATGGCAGTTATAGGTTTTATGGCATAAAAATATTTGTGCAAGTGTCATTATACAGGAAGGAAACAGTCTACTACGTTTGTATGGAGAGAGCGCCGGTTCACCTTAAACCATGGTTTAAATCTGAATCTCTGACTATTCTTAAGCTGGATTAAGGGGCATTAAATCTACGACGCTGGTTGGGTTGAATTTTTTTTTACTTAAGCTAGGTTAGCGTTTGACCACTATCACGCCCAATGACAGGTGACGCTGCGGCCTAAGATATAGCACGCTTTTCTAGAATTTATATACAACTAGCAGCGCTCCGCGGTTTTACCCGCGTAACTCCCGATACCGTGGGAATATCGGGATAAAAAGTAGCCTATAGCCTTCCTCGATAAATGGCCTATCCAACACAAAACGAATTTTTCAATTCGAACCAGTAGTTCCTGAGATTAGCGCGTTCAAACAAATAAACAAACAAACTCTTCAGCTTTATTATATTAAGTATAGATGTGTTACAGCGAAGAGGGGTTTGAATACGAATGGGGGTTGTTTATTTTAAACTATGGTTTAAATCTGAATCTTTGACTATTATTAAACTATTCTTAAGGAGTGGGTTATTTGACTAAGTGGTCAGTTCATTTACTTGTATTCATAATGTTAAATATGTATGTATTTTTCTATTAAAATTAAGTATTTTAAAAGATTGTGTTAGGTTTATGTTTGTTCTTAAACTGGAATAAGCGGGAATTTGGAATAAGGGGGATTAAATCTACGGCGCTGGTTGGGTTGAAAGGCTTTTTTTTACTTAAGATAGGTCAGCGTTTGACCACTATCACGCCAGATGGCAGGTGAGGCTGCGGCCTAAGATGTAGCACGCTTTTCTAGAATTATACAACGTAGGTATACAACGTGTTTCAGCGAAGGGGTTTTAATACGAAAGGGGGTTGTTCTAGACGTCTAGGCGAACAACTTTTGGTCGACGACAATTGAAATTCGAACTTTTTTTCGATAATTCTGAGGGAATTTTTACTTGAAAATCAGCTGTTTCATACAAAAACTTCCAAAAGTCGTAGAATAAAAGTTGTTCGCCTAGACGTCTAGAACAACCCCCTTTCGTATTATAATGAAAAAGGATTTGTGGTAGTAACATTGTTTAGATGATTTAGACGAAATTGAAGCTTAAAAAACCTGCATTAAGGCACTCTTCCAGTACCGTGTGTAGGTATTCACATTACCTTAGCCCCCGCTCTCAAAGACGTAGCGTGCTGCGTGCTAACTTTTATATTTGATCGATATGCAAAACATTTTAGCATTATTATCCACAAATATAGTTCCTAGAGGTCAAAACCTATCATTTGATTCATTTTTAGATAAAAACGTTAACTATTTTTGAATAAAACCCGATAAACGATCTAATAATTCTCTGTTTTCTAAAAAAATTTTATCGAACGAAGTTGTTCAAATCATCTTTTCAACCACAATAAACAAAAATATGGTTATTAAACTACAATATCCATTTATATCCAAATAACAAAAAAGAGTATTTGATTACTTACGAGTTGCTTAAAACAAAGGTCGATTTTGGTAGCTTTATCACATGAGTAAGGAATAGAACTCATGTGGATTTATTAGCACTGTCTTAATGACGATATCAGCTTTAGACCATCCGCTGCTTAGACGAGTTGCTACCTTTGACGACCTGTATATGCGACGATTCGATACTAACTCTTATTATTCTATGTTTGTAGGAAATCAATATGACTTTAAAACTAACGCGGATAAAACCACATAACTGTATTTTGAGACATTAAATCGTAAAGTTTAATTCTAATTCAGTCCTTACAAATTTCAAGGTCCACTATTTTTTGCGTGTCTGTCGGCGAGTGATTTTTATAATGACTATTTTACAAACATAATATTGGTTCTAATCTAGATGATGTTTTCAGCGCTAGCAACTTTAAGGTGAAAGGGTACCGGCGCTCTCTCCATACAAACGTAGTCGACTGTTTCCTCCCTGGAAAATGAAACAGGCACAAATATTTTTGTTGCATCTGTCATGACTATGCCCCTTACAGGACGCTGATTCGCTAGAGTGAAGAGAGCAACACAAAATTTACCAATCATAGGCCCGCATTTAGCTCAGTGCGTTCACTTATCCAAGAGCAACTTAAGTACTGTTTATGTTAACATAAGTACCTAAAGATGTATATGACATGTCCACTAACAGGTTCAATAACTTTTATAAAGCATAAATTGTGCAGTAAGGCGTACTATGATACTTCGTCTTACCTTAATGATAACAACCCATGGACGTAACTTTAGTTGCTTCATTTCAAATAATACTTTCAAATATTTGTAATATTGACCTTTGTGAGCGTGATCACATGAAAAAAAAAACACCATGAGTTTCTTGTGCCTTCTACTCATTGGTGGGCGCGTTCCGAAGGCACACATCCTAACTTAGTTTTTAAGACGTTTCTATGTGGTCTATGTACAAATGTATTAAGAATCCAAAGAAATATTTTTTTTTCTATATTTTGACTTTGTAAATACGAGCGTAAGTACCTACATCTGTTTCGTCTATAGACGGGCTGTTTTCCGCAACAATACCTTTTTAGATAGGTCCATTTTGCGTGAGGATGGAGTAGGCTTGCCTAGTACCTATACCACTCTCAGCTCGACCATGTTTAGAAGAAAGGACTAGTCAATACGTCTGGAGAACAGCTAAGTCCCAGGTTTCATTACGATGTTTTCCTTCACCGGAAGAGCATTGTTAATTCACATTGCACACATTTCGTAAGAAAGATCCAATGGTTCATGGCTGGCCGGGATTCGAACCCACGACCTTCAGAATGAAAGTCTTAGGCTCAGTTTTGGAGACAACTTAGCCGCGGGTTTTATCACGATGTTTTCCTTCACCGTAAGAGCCATGTGAATTAACCAAACATAGGGCCGCATTAACACACATATTTTTTAAAAGAAATATCCATTGGTGCACTGCGTGCCGGGTTTAGACTCGCTTTTTCCCAGTAGTACGGTTTGGCAGGACAACCGAACTGTCGATACTATTTTGTCCCAAAAGTTCGGTTGGCCGGACTACTGCTGCAACTTTATAATAACGGTCCGGTTGGAACAAAAACAAAACACGATCGAAAAAAAAACAAATGAACATCAGACTTTCGTTGTTTTTTCTAGTAATATGTGTATGCAAGGCCGTTTTTAACCTATTGAAGGCCCTGGGCATATACAATTTGTTTCAGGGGTTTTAATACAAAAGGAGGTTGTTCTAGACGTCTAGGCGAACAACTTTTGTTCTACGACTTTTGGAAATTCGAACATTTCGTTAAAAATTTTTGTATATAACAGCTGATTTTCAAGTAAAAAAATCCCTCAGAATTATCGAAAAAAAAACTAAAAGTCGTAGTATAACAGTTGTTCGCCTAGACGGCTAGAACAAAGCCCTTTCTTATTAAAACACATTGCATATGACTTTGACAGAACACAATAAAAATCGGTTGTCGTTTCGTGATCTGCAGGCTGATTCACAAACCATCGAAACGCATAAAACTGAAAAGACAAGGATGGCAACACGTCAAAAGTCGCGAGAGTGAATGAGCAGCAATATTTTTTCCTCGTTTTGGTTGTCTTCCGACGGTTTGTGAATCAAAAGGCTGATATGAACTACCTGGGCCCTGTCTGGGCACTTGCCCAGAGTGCCCAATGCGTATTTAAGTCAAGTCAAATTTCTTTATTCATTTGCATGCTTATGTATATTTTATACAAAGATCACATTGAAACGTCCTTAAAACTAAGTTAGGATGTGTATTACAAATATTTGAAAGTATTATTTGAAATGGAGCAAGTAAAGTCACGTCCATGCGTTGTTATCATTAAGTTAAGACGAAGTATCATAGTACGCCTTACTGCACAATTTATGCTTTATAAAAGTATTGAACCTGGTAATGGACATGTCATATACATCTTTGGGTAATTTATTATAATAGAGCACACATGTACTATTAAACGACCTGTTTATTTTCCGGAGCCTACTACCGAGCACGGTCAGTTCATTCTTATTTGAAACTAGCAGCGCTCCGCGGTTTCACCCGCGTAACTCCCGATCCCGTGGGAATATCGGGAAAAAAGTAGCCTATAGCCTTCCTCGATAAATGGACTATCCAACACAAAAAGAATTTTTCAATTCGAACCAGTAGTTCCTGAGATTAGCGCGTTCAAACAAACAAACAAACTCTTCAGCTTTATAATATAAGTTTGGATTATGAATATCGCTATTTTTACGAAAATTTTCAATAAAGCGATCTCGACTAGGCCAACAGATACGCCATCAACCAAGTCTATTGCAGTAACCTTTCATTGATAACATCGTACGATGTCTGTATCATTATTAATGGCCTTGTGCCATTTTCAACTCTACTCTCCTAATCTCTACAAGTTCAAATCTAAAAATATGGATCTTATTCAACCGCTTTTAGGCTCATAATCCAACGTATTACGTTCGCGTGTGTTTTACATTACTTTAACGCCACTAGTGTGTAAAAAGTTATCCCGATAAGTTCAATTAAATAAATAAATAAAACAAATATTGTAGGACATTCCACACATCGCCATCTAGCCCCAAGCTAAGTAACTAGACTTGTGTTATGGGTGCTAGACAACGGATATACTACTTATATACTTTTCTTTTGTAAATATATACTTATAATACATAGAAAGAACCAGACCACAGACAAATATCTAAGCATAAATACATGTCTGAGGCGGGAATCGAACCCGCAACCCTGCGTTTGGCAGTCCGGCATGGTGACCATTGTGCCAACTGGGTTGTCAACTGGGTCGGTGGGTAAATTGGTAGTAAGATACCAATTTAAGTTATCGGGCTAATTACATGTGACGACATGACTCGGACAAATGGCAGATTGTCAATCCGTTGCCCAGGATCGCGATCAGTGGAAGGGGAGTAGACAGGCCTTTGCCCTACAGTGGGACACCCACTGGCCAATAATAATAATATAAGCTACACGCACGCCTTCCGGGCCAGTCCTAAAGATCTGGAATTATTCTATAGCCCCGTGGTATGGGACACTTAGCAGACAAAAAACAAAAGTAGTATTTTAAGATTAGCTTTTACCAGCGACTTCGTCCGTGTAGATGTCGAAAATTTGAAGTAGATTGGACCAAGTAATCACGTTGTCCCATACAAAACTTTGCCTCCCTTTTTCACCCCCTTAGGGGTAGAATATCGGAAAATCCTTTCTTATCGGATGTCTACGTCATACAAAGAACACACCCTCCAAGTTTCAGGTGTCTACGATCAGCGGTTTAGGCTGTGCGTTGATCCGTCAGTCAGTCAGGACAAAGGATTTTATATGTATAGATTCCCGTAATTCTTTTCGTGTCAGAGGTTCAGGTAAATTAAATTGTTGTCAGACCAATACCATGCAACAGTGATGCAGCATCATTAGTCTCGTCAAAGTCGTCCAATATTAATGTGTTAGGACACTACCAACATTGGAAACATATATTTACAATTACATTCCTGTAATATAATGCCTGCTATGTTTTTGCTTTTTTATATTACCTTCGCCTTCTGCAATGTAAGCGATTCTTGAGCAGGGCCAAAAATATGCTAACTAACTTATTTGTATACCCATGACAGAATGAGGTTTTGACGAAATGTATATTTTGACTAAATACTCATTTGAGCAAACGTCCACTTTGACCAAACACACTTTTGACTAACCGCCCCAAACCCCTATATTTTGGCAAATTTAGCTTTATTTAGTCCAATCCCCTCTCTTTTCTGTCAAAATTTTGTACCATATTGAGTTGTAAGAATCCTTTTATGACATCCAAGATACAAATTGATTTGTAGTTCGTAGTTTATGGGGGGTTATGCTAATTCTTTTTTTGTAAAAATATTTATTTTATATTTGACTAGCTTTTACCCACGACTTCGTCCGCGTAGAAGTCGAAAATAGACCAAGTAATCACGCTGTCCCATACAAACTTTACCCCCCTTTTTCACCCCCTAAGGGGTAGAATTTCGGAAAATCCTTTCTTTTCGGATGCCTTCGTTATACAAAGAACACACCCTCCAAATTTCAGGTCTCTACGATCAGCTGTTTAGGCTGTGCGTTGATCCGTTGTCATTCAGGACAAAGAATTTTATGTGTATAGATTTTTTGGTATCTTATCTTATATATTGAGGGCTGACAAATAGCCAGCAACACTTTGACCTATTGGGATATTTTGTGTTTACCTTAATGTTTCTTACTCTTTGAAGAAGTGGTCGATTAACGCGGTGATCCCACTAAGAGGAAGAAACCTATATTCCTCTGGTCCGCATCCCAAGGAGGCTCAAGATTTGTTGGTAGAAAATCAACCCTTACATGCAAGCTCGTTTTTCAGATGAGTTCAAAGTTTAGGACTGGATTCTACTAGATCTCAAATATTTAAATTATTTGCTGACGCTTTGTGAAAATACTAGACGGGATCGAACGTTTTTTTTAGCAGACATCTCTGGAGTCTAAATATGGTGATGAAATATTTTATTTTCTGATGCAATTTATTAATAATAAGATTCAGTTTTCGTTTGAGGATCTATTTAGAATGTAATCTATTTCCTCTGACGATTTCACAGCATTTTTTTTTTAATATTTGAAGCCATGCGAAAATCCTGATAAAATACGTACATCCTGTCAAGGTCGTTCTAATCGACATGGGCTTAGCAAAATTGCAGGTCGATGTTCTGGGAATCGAAATACTGTGAACAACTCCCTTAGAATTGGTTTGGGATTCCCTTAAACTTCCAGTTACTTTTGCCATGTTGGTATTTCAGTTACTACCAACACAACATACGTGATAAATACGAGTTTGTTTTTGTTTATACAACAAAACAATTTTTGTCGAGTTTTAGTTTTCAATTGGAACATTGCTGTGTTTGCCGTTTCAACATAAGACAGCAAAACAAGTTTTAAGGTTACCTAAACATTTCGTTCTAATTTTTTTTGCACGTATCGTATCGTTGTCCGCAATGATCGTTGATTGGACAAAACTTAACTATACCTACCTACTTTTATGATTCACATAATATTTGTAGCGGCCAAACTGTGTGTTTATCTCCGTTTACAGTACTAGGCGCTCATAACAACATACAAGTCAATCGATCGAGGTTCCCTCCAAAAAATGCGATACAAAAAAGGGGTTACGATAAAGACCTGCTCTGTTGTTAACAAAAAAACAGTGAGAATACGAGGGTTATACTGTGATAGTCCTCCGTACCTCCGAAGTTCGATCAGCGGGCGCCCCACTCGGCTAAATCTCCGTAAAGGGCGAGTTACCCCACATTTTTGACACAACAGAAATAACACTGTACACATTCACTTACAATGTTCCGGTTGCTTTTCTTCCTCATACGATCATCGCACGGCGTTTATCCATTTAACTATTTTAAAACTACACTACACTGACACAAGAATTCTCTCGCTCACTGACATCGAGATTTTAGTTTTTTTTTGGAAGCGTTGTCGCGTGCAGCGTCTGCCGGCCGGCGGTTTTTACCGACGCACGAGAGTCTGCAGACGCGCAATGGCGTGTACGGGCACTAGATAAGTATATTTATTACATTATTTCACTGATAAAATGAGGAAAATTGTATTGTTCGTCTCATAACAGCGACGGTACGTGCATTATATCGTCTGGGGTAGGTACGCGCGGCTTGGTCGCTCGATCGCACTGGCGTTCGGACGACGAGGGGAGAGTAGGAGCGCGCCGCCGCGGGGGGAGCGCCGCGCTGCTCCATCGACGCGGGCGGTGAGCGCCCTCTGCTGCACCGACGTGAACAGCGGACAGGTGCCGACCGGTTTTGATGCTCACTTTACGCTTCAAGCGATGGATTAAAAGCTATGTAGATTATCCTCGAGATCAAGGCGATCACTATTCTACAAAGTTTATAAAATCAGATGAAACATTGACAAATACTGAAAACATTCCCAATTACTATTGGAAAAATAAAATAGGTACTACATTAGGCATAACTGTGGAATCATCTTATTTGATTTACCTGTCCATCACTATGATTACATTGTTACTAAAAAATAAGTCTTCGCAAAAAAAAAAACAGGATTCGAGTTAAAAAAACAGTCGGCAGTGAAAGTGTTAATTTTGATTGATTACTATTTTACTTATCTCAAAAAACACAATTATTTTGTTAATTGCTTGAATAATTATAACTGATTAATAACTTACCTACCTATTGAAATACAAACACTCATTTAATTATTTTGATTTTATTGAATTCATTTTGCAAAAAACCAAACATCCTTGAGAAAAACCGTCAAAGATGATTATGTATTTTTTTCTTTCTTTGTTTAAAAGTGGCATCGCATGAAAAGACGACGTAGGTAGGTATGCAGTTTATGGTTTTTTTTTTTTTTTTTTTTCTTTTATTATGGCTTCGCACGTGTGCATTTAGCCAGTGTCAAGTTATATTTTGCATCAAATTATGACCCGATTTTTCATAAATCGGGCCTAAAGTGTTTCAATACAGTCAAAGTCGTCATAGTCCGTCAAGTCAGGGGTTATAGTAAAGCGGTGGCAAGTTTACCATAACCTTAATAGGAGATTTGGAGGCAACGTGAAAACTGCATGTTTGACACTGATTTTTACTTTCACTACACTTGTGCACTTTCACAGAACTAAATTGAATAACATTCCACCAGAATTATACAATTCAACTCGGGTTACATCTAAGTTTCATGAAAATAAAACTGCAGCACGACATGTTGTTAACTCGTTCCCGCCAAAACTCCCAGTTTATGGTTTAAAAATTTTTCTCGAAATAAAAAAATAATTCAAAATGTTCGTTCGAATTTCATTTGTTTGGCGTACCTTTAACCACTAAACTGCTAGTCAAAGTTGCTTTAAAACCGCTTGAAGCGCTTTTTTGTTGAATTTTACAACTTGAGATGCGTCGACTGTCAAGTCAATGTACCACAACGATCTCTATCTAACTATATCTATCTATTTGAATGGTAGGTATAGCATAGGCTAACTACGTGGTATTTGTGAGCTAGAACCGCCCGTGGCTTAGTGGTTAATTAGCCGACATTGAACTCAGTATTTGTTACGCTAAGGAAGGCAATAAGATTAGTTAAATTAAAAAAATTAAGCAACTGAGAGCACTATATTTATATTAGGACGTTTTAAAAAATAACCTTTTAAGATTAAAAAACTAGTAACGCCATCTAGTAACATGTTTCTAAACTGGTCTAAACAAACATTCTGAATGCAGCCATAAAATAAAATTGAACGCGATTTGAAAGAAAGTGGCATTTTGGCCACACGTCACACACGTCATCGACTGGCCGCTGACGTTTAAATATGCGCTTAAAAACTATATTTTTTCATATTTTGAATTAAACTACAATCAATAAAATTATTTTATTATTTATGAATTAGATTTAATCATCATTTATTAGAGCACTGGAATATGTTTTAGAAAAATTTGACACGATTTACTAAAGAGTTTACCAACATTTGCCTTAAAAAATAAAGAGAAAGTTAGCGACATAAAAAAATGAATTAAGTTTCCGAACGCATTAATACGTGGAGTGCAAAAGAGAGTGACCGCAGATTTTACAAAATCAAAGTTTTAAATTAAAACAGTACTTCTAAGTCGTAATACACAGCAAAATGGTTACAAAAATCGTGTTTTCGCTGTTCGCTTTAAGTTTAATAGTCGGTTCTTTCGCTGAGAGCTGCCAAAACCCGAAAGTCGAGGCTACCTCCTTCACAAGTTTAGATGCTACAGTAGTCAGTCAAATTGCGTATATTACTGAGTTTACGCTGAAATGTGATAATTCTTTGCCTCCAAACTATGCTCTGTACGCTGAAGTTGATGGGAAACCTTTGATTGCTGCTCGTGTTGGTGAAAATAGGTACCAGGTAAGTTTGAACTAACCTTTCTAATTGGTTTTATGACTACACTTTTTGAGGATCCGGTTTGTTTAAACGAAGTTTTATCGTATAGTGCTTGTTAAAAAGTTGTGTTCCAAAAAAGATCCATAAAACGAAAATTTTTAATTATACTAGAATTTTCCTAAAACCGAAGTCAAAATTATTTACTTATTCCTTTGGATGCTTAATACCTAGGTACAAGATCACAAAGACACGTCTTAAAAACTAAGTTAGGATGTGTGCCTTCGGAACGCGCCCACCAATGAGAAGAAGGCACAAGGAACTCAAGGGGTTTTTTTTACCTCTAGTTGTCATCTACAAACCCAGGGCAATATAATATGTTTCTTTAGACCTTCCTATCTGTATTTGTAACACAGATTTACCTTCATTCAAATTCATAAGTAGTAGATATAACAAAAATAATGACTAAAAACTCTTTGCTTTCCTCTTCAGATGAATAAACAAAGAAAAAATAGCATATAACCAGTATCTTTTGATAAAATGTTTAATCTTCAGGTATCCTGGACAGAAGAGCCAGCAAAGGCTCGCTCCGGAGTCCACGAGGTTCACATCTTAGATGAGGAAGGTTGGGCGTCACTGAGACGTGCACGTCGCTCCGACCCCGCTGCAATCCTCGCTCCCTTGCTGGCTATACAATTACACCATCCTGGTAGTAAGTATCATTTACCAAACTCAAAACATATTTAATTTCTGGTCTGCGAACTTTTTAAGCACTATCTTGGAAAAGAATCTGAATGTAGTATGTTTGAAAGAAAAAAACTTAGGTTTTAAGCCTGCCGACATCACGTGCAATTGACAGACTGATGCCTAAATGCGGTAATGGGAGCCCTCAACCTCAAGCCCGCCCGCATGCTATAAAATGCTAAAAACAAGGCGGCATCATCCTCTGATGATGACATGTTGTATATAACATTTTAAGAACGCATAACTTTACCCTTGCCATGACTATATTTCTCTATTTTTCTTTTTATTTCTAACAAAGACAAATAAAATACTTACATGACTAAACTAAACAAGAAATAAATCTGTATGACTCAATGTTTTTTTTAATTATTTATATGTAGGTACTAGCTGCGCCTGCGGTTTTACCCGCGTAAGTCACGATCCCGTAGGAATATCGGGATAAAAAGTAGCCTATGTGTTAATCCAGGTATCCAGCTATGTAGGCTTGGTTAGGTTCCGATTTTCCGCACTCAGGCATAAGTCTGCCCATTGCGCTTGACCTTCGGCTGTTACTCCAGCCAACCCAGCTCCGACCAGAAGCATAAAATTCTCCTGGAGTCTTCGCATGCCTCTTGGAGCGTTGTTGGGTTGCCAAGTATGTCATCCCTGTATGCAGCCAAGCTCTGCAGAGCGGGCTGTCGGTTATACCTAAGACGGTTATACCTGCCTATCCAGCTATCTAGACACCGAGTTTCATTGCAATTGGTCCAGTAGTGTTTGCGTGAAGGAGTAACAAACATACATACTAAAACACACACACAAACTTTCACATTTATAATAGTAGGCAATTACTTATTTTATCCATCATCCATCAGTCACCCATATTTCGAGACATAGTTTGCGGCTAGATGGCACTGTATGCAACGTAATACAATATGTTCTCTTTTCCAGGTTATTCCGGCCCCTGGGTGAACTCTGAAGTCCTAGCAACTCTAATATCCATCGTGGTGGCTTACACGGCGCTCCGTAACAAGACCAAAATTTTGGCTTAGATATCTTATTGTTAACTTGTAGATTTATATTGGAATAAATTATTTTTTATTATGGAATTGTTTGATTTTGGTGCTGGAAACCAGATGGGGTAACAGAGGCGTCTCTAGCCCATGTCGCGCCTGTGTGCAATCATTACCCTCGGCAACCGAGCCACAAGCGGCTCTTTGGATGTGACGCTGTGGCTCTTTAATTCCATACGCAAATATTATATACTAGCTGCGCCCCGCGGTTTCACCCGCGTAAGTTCCGATCGCGTGGGAATATCGGGATAAAAAGTAGCCTATGTGTTAATCCATGTCTCCAGCTATCTAGATACCGAGTTTCATCGCAATCGGTCCAGTAGATTTTGCGTTAAGGAGTAACAAACACACACGCACAAACTTTCACATTTATAATATTAGTAGGATTGGCTGCGCCCGGCGGTTTCACCCACGTGATAATTTTTTACGCAAAGTCAAAAATGATTACTTAGGATGCATAAAGCATTTGTAAATTGCCAACATTATTATTTTTATGACGTCAAAAGGGCGGAAAATGATGACACCGCCCCAGGCGACAGTGACCCACGCTACGCAACTAAATGTTATTAAAATAAAAAAAAGGCATCTAAATCAAATAATTTATATTTATTTAACAGGTAAAACATCCCCCCAATTACTAGACCTAGCACATCTATACGTCACCTGATCATATTTACCTTTCGAGAATATAATCTCCTTCAATTCCCCCTCCTTAGTACATAATCTACAAATAGTGTGTCCAGATCTCACTATCGGAGCTCTAACGATCCTAGGATACTGAGGATCATCCTTCGGTCTGGGGGATTTCTTAAGGATGATGTATGAGAATAGTTCGGCTTGGATTTCAGGCTTTTGAGAGTATGGTAAAGTTTCGTATCTCATTAGGAAGTTGCACGGCGTCGCTTGTTCTAAGTACCTGGAAATAATGAAAGTTTTGTATAATAATAATGAATAAAGCAGGACATTCCACACATCGCCATCTAGCCCCAAGCTAAGTAACTACACTTGTGTTATGGGTGCTAGACAACGGATATACTACTTATACTTTCTTTCTTTTGTAAATATATACTTATAATACAAAAAAACAACCAGACCACAGACAAATATTTTAGCATAAATACTTGTCTGGGGCAGTCCGGCATGGTGACCATTGTGCTAACTGGGTTGTACAAATATAAATAACTAGTAGCGAATTCTTATTAGTTATTCCCAATTCCGTGGGAATATCAGGATAAAAAAGTAGCCTATGTTACTCCCAAAAGATCAATGTATCCTTATACCAAGTTTCATCAAAATCAGTCCAGTACTTTCGGAGCCTATTTGGAACAAACAAAAATTATTATTTTTTATTACTTAGTTTAAATACTCGTAGACATATACATTTTTACATCACAAAAGGACTGGGTGAATGAGCCAATGAGATTAGAGCTTACCAATCTAGCCATTGCCAAACTTTGATCAATATTGGACCATACTTCGATCAATATTGGACCATACTTTGTTTAATATTGGACCATACTTTGATCAATATAAGACCATACTTTGATCAATATTGAATTATATTTTGATCAATTTTGGACCATACTTTGATCAATATTGGACTATACTTTGATCAATATTGGACCATACTTTGATCAATATCAGGTTAATCAATGATATCAGATTCATTGTAAACAACAAAAAACAAACTACATTATAATAATAGAAATATTTCTAAGGAAAATGCATCTTTAAAAAGCACCACAGCAAGATTCAAACGGGCGACCTTCCGCTTACCGTACAGGTGTGATAAACACTACGCCACACGGTCAAGTAATGTAGCAGGCGAAATCAGGATTACTTGGTCTTTTTACGAATTAAGGTTCATGCAGGCATTTGGAGATGCATTTTTCTTTGAAATATTTCCGGGAAAAGCTTGTGCTCATGGCACTTAGAATAATCATTGTGATATTAACTTAGAAGTCGGATTAGTAGTGATTAGGGTAGTATAAACAAACCTCGGACAAACATTGTCATTTGGGCACGGCGCAAAAGCATACCCTTTCTGTTCATCAGGTAAATTCAGAACAAATTCTCTAGCCTCATTAACTATTTGAAATCCAGCATTTGAGCCTTGTTCCACGATAATTAAATAGTCCTCAGTCTTATTCCAAAGCTTTTGTATCATTTCAAGTCTGGATTTCATATCTGGAAGCTCGAATAGAGTAAACGCTGATAACACAATACTGTATTTCAGTTCCGTTGAAGCCGGTAAGAATTGTCTTTGAAAATAAGCTTTGTATGGTAATTCTACATTATCTTTGCCTTGGCAGAGAATTAATCTGGCTACATCATGCATATCTGAGGATGTATCCACACAGAAGTATTCAAAAATATCTCCTTTCCATAAAGTATTTACTGCCCATGTACCCGTGCCAACTCCAGAGCCAAAATCGAAGAAACTTCGCGGTTTATAGTCAGGGTATGACTTTTTTATCTCATCTAATATTCTTACTAGAACAGAATAATCGGGGGCTGCTCGTGACATTAAATATTGCATACATGTAGGTTTATCGTAATTTATATTTCCCCATCGGTATATATTCTTTTTAAGCGCATTGAATACCTTAGTTTTGACCTTTGTTTCGTGTTCATCGAGCTCTGCTTGTGTGGTTTCATCGTTGATTTTTGAAAGTAACTTTTTCGTGATTGCACTGTGGATTTTTGCCGCTTTTGCGTCGATATCTTTGTCTTCTGGCGGTAGTAACCGTGAGCGAATGTAGTTGCTAAGTTTTATACTCTCTCCGTGTAGAGCTTTAGCCTTATTATCTTCTAGAATTATTCTTATAGCTTTCTGAATATCGGGTGGGATTGAAGCAACTTTGATGCGGTTTGTGCCTGGATGTTTCCGTGGCTTGAACTCTTTGGTCTCAAATTGTGGTTTTAAACTGGGGTCTATAGCAACTCTGGTAGAATAGTGAGTGTTTAGTAGTGAGAAATAGCGAATATTTAGTTTTTTTAACATTTTCACTTAGACTGTATCAAAGTAACCTCAAAAATCGCGTAATGGATGAAATTGTTTTGACATAGTAACGTGTTTAGAATTCCGTCAGTGTCAACTTAATTACGATTAAAGACAATGACGTTTAGTAATCAACGATAATAACGTCAAAACAGCTGTTTTTAATTTTTAGGTTAACTTCTTTCATAAACATTTTGACGCTGAAATAAAAACGGAAATAAGTCTAAAATGACCGTTAAACCTCGTGAAAAAGAACCAGAAGGAGACGACCCTGTCGAGAACATGCTGAAGAGGACAGGCTGCATAGAATTACATTACAAAATTCAGGTTTGTCTAGAAAGCTGTACATAACTTTTGTATTGCTTCCGCCGCATCTTCCCCGTACAATTTTCTAAAAATCCTGTCTTATTGGTCAGTTACGATAGTTAAGGAACCCCTCTACAAAATTTCATGTTTGTAGACTCAGTGGTTTTGGCTGTATGTTGACTGACAGCAGTGCCTATTTTTTCACTCTTAATTCGTAGATAACTTAATAAAACCTATAAAATTATACACTGCTGGTTTTTCAACCTAACATTAAGCCGGTGTAGCCACAAAAGGAGGATGGGTCGGTTGTTCCACTGCAGTTTTCCTACCTTCACTTGTGTCCCTCGAATGCCCTCTTTTATTTACTGGCCTATGAGTCACGAGCGTTTAAGTATCTTCTAGGCAAGCGTGCTACATCTTAGACTGCATCGTCACTTACCATCATGTGAGATATTGGTCAAATGCTGACCAATTTACCTATAAGTGGCTTATAGGTACTTGGAAACAATGTTATATAAATAGATGTTTTATTTTATACTTGTTAGTTACTTCACCGTATTGGCTTAGCTGTAAGGTTACTGTAATTTAGTTTTAATAATAAATAAATAAAATTATAAAAAACAACCATCTTTTTGACCTGTAAACATCTCAATAGGTCATTTGCAAAAACCAAGTGTAACATCATAACAGGAACTACTTCGTAACAGTTATAAGCAAAGAGGAACTTTTTATATGGTTTCAGGAATGTATTGCCGAGACAAAGGACTGGAGAAAATGTCAGACTGAAGTAAATGATTTCAGAGAATGCATTAGCAAACATAAACAAGAAGAAATGGCTAAATCTAATAGATAAATTTTTATTTATAATATATTTTATTGATGTTATAATTAATAGCAGTGCTCCACGGTTTCACCCGCGTAAGTCCCGATCCCGTGGTAATATCGGGGTAAAAAGTAGCGTATGTCACTCCAAATGAATCAATGTATCTTCATACCAAGTTTCATCAAAATCGGTCCAGTAGGACCGGGCCAGTAGGTTTCGGAGCCTATTCAACACAGATGGACAGTGGAGTCTTAGTAGAAGGGTCACGTTTTTACTCTTTGAGTATGGAACTTTAATCTTATAATATTAGGTCAATGACCAAATTTAGCGATACCTAAGAACTTAGTTTTAAATGCATTTGTTGTATGTTTTATGAATTATCTAGAAAAATAAAAATTGACAAAAGTGAATATTTTTCATTCTGGATTTATTTTAATGCACCCCGCATTTTCACCGGCGTAAATTCCGATCCCGTGGGAATATCGGGATAAAAAGTAGCCTACCTATGTATTAATCCAAGTGTCCATCTATCTAGACTTTAAATACGGGTCAAAAACATAACCCTCCCTTTTGGCTTCGCCGTGGTCGGGTAAAAATGAATGGAGTGCAAATAATTTACTCAATTGTAGGTACACCTACATTTACATTCAAATTACTTCGAAAAATAAACATTGACCTCAGTCAAATATACTTATTAAACTAGCTGCGCCCTGCGGTTTCACCCGCGTAAGTCCCGATCCCGTGGGAATATCGAAAAAAATATCCTATGTCCGTCTTATGATTGTAAGCTACCTCCCCACCAATTTTCAGCAAAATCGGTTTAGCCGTTCCCGAGTTATAAATGGTGTAACTAACACGACTTTCTTTTATATATATAGCTTTTATTATTGGTATTCAATAGTTTTTTTAGTGTGTCTGCACTTGGCGAGTGATCATGTAATATTAGAAAACTAATTTTACAGTTTTTTAGGTCTAAATTAGGTCTATCTAAATATGTATAACACATAATTGGGTCAGTCTTTTTTTTTTTGCTTGTTTTTCGACATAATTCATAGCGAGCGGCCAGCGATGTACTCCGGAATTATTTGACTTAGGCCTATAGAATTTTTTAGAGTGTTATGATATTTTCCCGAACGGATAAGCCTGTTTTCAAATTGTAAAAATAACTTTTCTTTAAAGCTCCTCATTCAGCTTTGCCGCCCCGGGCTTAATCCGCCACTGCTTAGAGGAGAACCTATGCTACTTTATATGCAGGTGAAACCGCAAAACGTTACTAGTATCATACAAAATTGAACTATACTTAGTAATAAACTAGCTGCGCCCCACGATTTTACCCGCGTAAGTCCCGAACACAGCACCATCTATTGGGTGTATTTGCAACCTAGATGTCAAACAATATTGAAGAATTTCATCGATGAATCAACGTACACCGCCATCTATGAGAACTTCATAAAACTAAACAGTAAATAAACACTTGCTTAAGAAACCATTAATTGATACATTTTATTCGTTTACATTTACGACATAAGCGAATAATTGAGATGATAACTATCCTATCCAGTAAGTTAGACCAAAATACGGGTACATGTGAAATTTGATTGAAATCGGTTCAGTAGTTTTGGAGTTTATTGGCAACATACATCGTGACACAAGATTTTTATATATACAGATATTGCAGGACACTGCAATAAGCTCCATCTAGTCCCAAGTCAAGGAACTGTGTATCATATAAACAGTTGATCAACATCAAGACGCAGCTTGTCCAATCCAACAACATTGTCAATAAACTGGTGGTAGCTGCAGCAGAAGCTGTGGAATCCATCGTTGTCCTTCCAACGGAGCCAGGTTATCTGGAGACAAAGGATCTTATTAGACGTTCCAGTTGGCACAATGGTCAACATGCCGGACTGCCAAACACAGGGTTGCGGGTTCGATTCCCGCCTCAGACATGTATTAATGCTTAGATATTTGTCTGTGGGCTGGTTGTTTCTATGTATTATAAGTATATCCTACTAATATTATAAATGTGAAAGTTTGTGTGTGTGTGTGTGTGTGTTTGTTATTCCTTCACGCACTTACGCGGGTGAAACCGCGTGGCGCAGCTAGTCTATACATATAAAATGCTTTGTCCTGAATCACTGACTGACTGACTGACGGATCAACGCACAGCCTAAACCGCTGATCGTAGAGACCTGAAACTTGGAGGGTGTGTTCTTTGTATGACGTAGGCATCGGATAAGAAAGGATTTTCCGAAATTCCACCCCTAAGGGGGTGAAAAAGGGGGGAAAAGTTTGTATGGGACAACGTGATTCCTTGGTCCAATCTACTTCAAATTTTGCATAAACATTCTTTAATAGAATTGATGGAACACGTGTTTCGTATTTTATTGAAATTCATCCCCTAACGGGGTCAAAAAGGGGTACGAAGTTATTTTGGGGGTGATTTGCTTCGAAATTGATATCAATACTTCTTTTAACTTACCTACATTGTATTTTGACACATGTTAGAAAACGGATTAAGTTTTTATGCAAAGAGGTTGCACTTTTAGGACACGGCCTGATAGGGATGTAGAATTCGAAATTTAAAATAGTACATTTTGGTTATAAAATATACGTTGGTTAATAGTACATTGTTACCCTAGGTGTGAAAGTCACTCATTGAGTCCCGAGACGGAGTTTAGTTCGAGGGACTTAATGAGTCTTTTACACGAGGTAAACACTGTGCTTTTCATTACGAATAATACATTAAATTCTTCATAATAACGAGAGTGAATGAGAGACTCTATACTCCATACTACCTCTGGCAGTATGCATGAGCCGTGTGAAGCCATTGTTATTCTTTGGTGAAAACCAAAGCAAGGAGGTTAGGTTTTTGAAGTTCCTAATGCGTAATGATACTGATACTGGCTACAAGCACATTGCACAAGCCGCGCGAAGCCATAATTTGACATGACAGCTGTCAGTGAAAGCGATTTTCCCTAGGGCTGAAAGTTTTTCTTTCTACACGCTCTTCAGGCATCTTTAGACCTACTTTCGGAATATGAGTAATGAAAAAATATATTCAAGTCAAGTCAATTTTTTTTATTATATCAAACTCGCGTAAGTCCCGATCCCGTGGGAATGTCGGGATAAAAAGTATGCTACAGTATTATGTATAATACGTATGCGTATGCTAGAACGCGTTCGGCCGAGGTTTTTTCGAGCGACTGCAGTTTTTTGTTGATTACTCAGGACCTACAAATTGAATTTTGATTTAAAGTATACCACGACCTTCCTCAAAATAGAGCTATCTGATATTGAAACAGATTTCAATTGGTTTAGGCGTTTTGACATGAAATTTAAAAACTGTATAGTTTTGTTCTACTACTTTTTTTAAGTCCCACACACCCATTTTTTTATTTGCTTCCAAGTAGGTTCCGAATTTTTTGGCCTCTCCATCTTTATAATGAGTATCAAAGAAAACATCTGAAATATCAATATATAAGAATATTTAAACTTACCTTCGATTCCGGTAATTTTAAAACCCAAAGAAATTTATTAGAGTTAAAACCAATTAAAAATCCTATATTACTACATTTTCGACTTCTACGCGGACGAAGTCGCGGGCAAAAGCTAGTAACCTATAAAAGACAAAACATAATTGCTAATTCACAAACCATCGGAAGGCCACCGAAACGAATAAAACTGAAAATACAAGGATGGCAATACGTCAAAAGTCGCGGGAGTGAAAGAGTAGCAATTTTTTTTTTCATTTCGCTTGCCTTCCGACGGTTTGTGAATTAGCCTGGCGGGTTCCTAGGTGTAAATATTATGTTACCTCTGAGCAGACATCGTCACAAAATTCTAGTTGGTCCACGTTGCGGTAGTAAGGCGAGTTGATGGTCACAAACGCGGTCGCTGAGCGGGACGCACTGTCGTGGACTAACTGTAATTAAAAAAAAAACAAATGGTTGTCTGCAAAGTCGGTTTACTGACTATAATTTTACGTGATAACGTCATAAGAAAAACATGAAAAATTTAGACTTTTTTGTTATCCCTCTATATTATTTTTCATTTTAAGCTATTGCATGGCTTTTATCGCGGGCTTTGAGCGCGGCGACCGAGTCAAGAAATTCCGTAACGAAAATAAAACCTAACACCCCCCACTCCGCCTACCATGTAGCTCGATCGAGCGTTCGCTTAACGTGTATGTATATGGTACGACTGTACGAAGCTCGCACGATGCAATAGCTTTACTGCGACAGTCCCCGAGTGCCACACGTTTTTTTATTTGTACTTATAAAAATAAAAAAGGGAAAATTACAAAGTTTGTTCATAAACATAAATATAAAAAAATACGCGACGAATTGATAACCTTCTCCTTTTCTGAAGTCGGTTCAAAAAGGAATACAACTCAAGCGCTTCTAAAAAAAACTGGAAAAAAAGTATCGAGTGAAACATTGCTTAAAGCATATTTAAGGGCAGGTGCTAATAAAGCTACCAAAATCGACCTTTGTTATAAGCAACTCTAAGTAATCAAATACTCTTTTTTTGTTATTTGGATATAAATGGATATTGTAGTATAATAACCATATTTTTGTTTATTGTGGTTGAAAACATGACATGAACAACTTCGTTCGATAAAAAAAAAATGTTAGAAAACAGAGAATTATTAGATCGTTTATCGGGTTTTATTCAAAAATAGTTAACGTTTGTTTCTAAAAATGAATCAAATGATAGGTTTTGACCTCTAGGAACTATATTTGTGGATAATAATGCTAAAATGTTTTGCATATCGATCAAATATACACGTTACGTCTTTGAGGGCGGGGGCTAAGGTAATGTGAATACCTACACACGGTACTGGAAGAGCGCCTTAATCTGTACTTTACCTTGTAAAAATATTTAGGAACTGGTAAAATCCCGTTGTTATTAACATCTTTGTCTAAATATATGAACTGTTGGTGTCCATTTGTATCCGGTAACGTCATGACGTCATGCGTACCGGTGTAAACTGTCACTTCGCGTCCTAACTGGTGGATGTGACGCCGGAGACCCTGGAGAAATATAAATATTGGCAAATCTATACTAATATTATAAAGCTGAAGAGTTTGTTTGCCCGCATAGAACATTCGCGACTATTCCATCTTTCAAACAAAAGAAATAAAATCAAAATCGGTTGAGCCGTTCGGGAGCTACGATGCCACAGCAGACGCACACACAGACACGTCAAACTTATAACATCCTTTTCATTTTTGCGTCGGGGGTTGAAAATGACTCTTAAGGCTATTTATGCATCTAAACGTAACGCTCCACAAATACCCGTCGTTTACAAATAACATTGTTGATTGTAACGGATGTGTTTTGTTTTTATCATAAGTGCTGAGTTAGAATCGTAGGTGAAACCTTTACCGATAATTTGGGGTAATTTGAGACGAATATTCCTTGTCATTTCAAAGCTAGACCAGTTTTAATTCTTATTTTTAGGATAGCTTGAAAACTATAGGGAAGTTTTGGATCAAAATTATACCAAAATGTCGGTAAAAATCTCTCGTACAATTCCATCTCAGCACTTTTGAGAGAAACAAGACACATACGTAACAATAAATAAATAATCTTTATATATATAAAAATTTCGTGTCACGTGTTTGTCCGCGATGGACTCCTAAACTACCGAACCGATTTTTAATTTGATTTGCACACCGTGTGCAATTCGACCCAACTTGAAAGATAGGATAGCTTACATTTCAATTTATAGTCGCAAATTCCCACGGGATCGGGAGTTACGCGGGTGAAACCGCGGAGCGCTGCTAGTAATAATAATACAGGACATTCCACACATCGCCATCTAGCCCCAAGTTAAGTAACTAGACTTGTGTTATGGGTGCTAGATAACGGATGTACTACATAAATACTTTTCTTCTGTAAATATATACTTATAATACATAGAAACAACCAGAGACCACAGACAAATATCTAAGCATAAATACGTGTCTGAGGCGGGAATCGAACCCACAACCCCGTGTTTGGCAGTCCGGCGTGGTAACCATTGTGCCAACTGGGTCGTCAAATCAACAATGTTCACCAACGAAGGCGACCGGTGCCGGTAGTAACTATTTAGTAGGCTGTGTACCAAGGTCGTTGGCGTATGGACATCCCTTAAGAAGTAATAACACATCTCAAGATATGACAGTTGAAAGAAAGAAAGCATTATTTAAACACACGACAAACACAGGAAGTAGGAAGTGAACATGATAATAATAAAAAAACTTAATCAAAATCGGTTCTACCTACGATACCACAGACAGACACACACACAGACACGTCAAACTTACAACACCCCGTCGTTTTTGCGTCAGGGGTTAAAAACAATTAAGTACACTTAAAAAGACAAAAAGTGACATAAAAAGAAACCAGCGCTGCAACCAAGCATGCTAGCAGCGCTGGTCTTCCGGCCAGACCAGTTGCATTTTCTATCAGGATATTAAACCTACACTTTATAGATATTATCACAATAAATAATGGTATTATATGTAATGGAAGTATTAATATTTAGTTTTTAGTTCCAAGCCTAGCTACTATTATAGTATGCTAGGCTCGGAACTAAAAACTAAATATTAATACTTCCCTTACAGATATGGAGTTCCGAAAAGTAATGCCGGATTCAATCAACTATCTTTGGTATTATACTAATCTATACATATAAAATGCTTTGTCCTGAATGACTGACTGACAGATCAACGCACAGCCTAAACCACTGATCGTAGAGACCTGAAACTTGGAGGGTGTGTTCTTTGTGTGACGTAGGCATCCGATAAGAAGGATTTATGAAAATTTTACTCCTAAAGGGGACAAAGTTTGTAATGGACAACGTGACTCCTGGGTCAATTTTCGACTTTTACGCTGACGAAGTCACGGGCAAGATCTAGTAAACACAAATAATTGGGAGACCATGAGAAAGTTCAGGTATCATGAAGCCACTGTGACAGAATGAACCAGGTTTTTTTTTTTAGAAATAGTACCTGGATGACCGAGCTTTGCTCGGTATTTATTTTTTTTACTTAGTCTAACCACAAAGCAAACACTCATTGACTTCGTGTTACTTAACAACGCCATCTGCTGGAATACCTTTATTGCTCACAAAAAATAGTATTAGTAGTTCGCCAATAGATGTCAGGAAGAGTCATATTTTTCAGATAAAAAAAAAGTAAGTTTCGATAAAACACGAATAAAATGAAATTTTCTAAAAAAGATTCCTAGCTAGATCGATTTATCGCCCCCGAAACCCCCTATATACTAAATTTCATGAAAATCGTTGGAGCCGATTCCGAGATTCCAATTATATATATATATATATATATACAAGAATTGCTCATTTAAAGATATAAGATAGTAAGTGCGAACAAAGAACTGGCTTTTTTCAAACCATTGTTTTTCGAAAAGATGCTATGAACAATTTGTTTGCCAACTTACATCCTCCAGCATTCTCCAATCGCCAGAGTTCTCTCTCGCCCATTGCGGAGCAGCGTTTATGTAATGAAATGTTGCTCTTATTTCGGCTGACAGCGTGAAATCAGCCCGCGGTGCTAAGTGACCTCGATTTAGAACCTGTAATTGAATTAGTTCCATTGCACATAGCTCCATATAACCAAACTAGCTATTGCCCGCGACTTCGTCCGCGTAGAAATAGTAGATTTTGCGACTATAATTTGAGATTTCAACTATCCTATCTCTCAAGTTGGATCGAACTGCACATGGTGTGCGAATTTTATTATAATCGGTTAAGTGGTTTAGGAGTCCATTGAGGACAAACATTGTGACACGAGATTTATATATATTAAGATGTGTTATGGTAACTAGATAATGGGTGGAATTTGTTTCAGTTGTTTATTTTACACGAAATAGTTCAGATTTAATGGTAAAAAAATGAAATGGCATTACAGCTTGTATTGTGGGAATATCTTTGAACAAAACAAAAAAAAACAAATCAGAACCTGTCATCTGTTCGGGAGCTACGTTGTCACAGACAGACAGACACACACACAGAGAAATGTCAAACTTATAACACCCCCTCGTTTTTGCGTCGGGGGTTAAAAACTAAATAAAGTTGATTTTTTTCGTCGACGCGAGATAATGCCAATGAAATTTTCTATCGTTAAGTCTGAACTATTTTGTGTAAAAAAAATAACTGAAACAAATTCAAACTTTTCAAAGAAATCCAACAATTTCTTCAAGAATGAAGTAAAAAAATCAACAAAAATATTATACAAAGAAAAGTACTAAAAAGTTTAAAAATGTATACAAAATAAACTAAAAAGTTAGAAATCGTTTCGGAGGTAAAGCAAAGTTTCACTTCATCGTATTACTGTGCCAGCGTATTATGAAACGTAGGTAAGTATTTGGAAGTCGGACTGGATGATACCAAATAGAAATAAGTTTATACCAAAGACAGAGAATAAATATAGACAAGCTACCAGCGTATACAGTGTGAGACAGCGAATATTCAACATACCTATAAGTATCATCATTATCATCATCTTCCTGCCCTTATCCCAGTTTATTTGGGGTCGGCGCAGTATGTGTTCTTCTAACTACGACGACTAATGTCGTCATCTCATCGTTAACATTCATCTCTCTCATGTCTTGTCTCACGCAGTCCATCCATCTTTTCTTAGGTCGTCCTCTTCCTCTCCATCCCTCTACATTCATACCTTTAAGTATACAGTTGTAAAATTGCCACTAAACAGCAATTAACCATCACTGCACAAGTGCACACGAATTAGTACTCCTTTTTAATATCTTATAAAGCACAAGTAACACAAATTATAGTCTAACAGGATAAGGAAACAAAACTTTGATAGACATCAAACGCTTGTTTGCCACCAACGACACTGATGGCAAACAAAAAAATCGTATAACCAAATAGTTACAAAAAACTTATACTTCGTCTTGCTCTCACTTACTCATTTGACAATCAATCCTTCTCACTCTAGTAATTATTGTTATTTTAGCAGCCGGTCTATATTTATTCTCTGTCTACGGTTTATTCATACCAGAAAAAAGACACACACACACACACACACACACACACAAAATAAAAAACATGTGCATATGTATACAATTCTGCTACGAAAAGACTCGAGGTCAGCTAATATGCTACAGATGACTGTAGCGCTGATTTTCAGCATTTAAGGTTTTCTTAATCAAATCAAGTCCCACTTCCGGTTAAAAGTCGTTTAAAAATGGGGTGTTTTGTAAACATTTACTGACTTTTTTATGTTTAATCTAAGCTGTTTTGAAGGTATATTTTTAACTAGCTGTTGCCCGCGACTTCGTTCGCGATGTGGTTTCGGTTTATTTAGAATACCTAACATTTTTCCGCATATATACTATTTATCGTTCGGTGTAAGTAATAATAACAAAATAGGTAGTTACACTGTGTTTATGTTTTTTATTGATTTGGCGAAGTCAGTTATGTGTAAGTGATATAATTTTTTTAATAATTTCACACAAATAAAACATAATACACAACAATAAAATAAGCTACAACCAAATCCAATTCCTATTCGCACAAAACTTTCAACATAATATCATAATTATTGTCTTCCTAGTTATCTTAGGTAAATTAAAGAAACGAAGAATTATTAACTACCTTTGTCCCTCGATTCATATTCTTCCTGAGATTCTTCCATTCATAATATAAGAGGTTATAGTATTTACTATCTACATACCGAGTTTCATCGCAATCGGCCCGGTACTTTTTGCGTGAAGGAGTAACAAACACACACACACACAAACTTTCACATTTATAATATTAGCAGGATAACCCCAACATCATGCAAATAATAATCTATTTTGGTGCGAATAATATTATCTTATATATATAAAAGAAAGTCGTGTTAGTTACACCATTTATAACTCGGGAACGGCTAAACCGATTTGGCTGAAAATTGGTGGGGAGGTAGCTTATAATCATAAGACGGACATAGGATATTTTTTTCGATATTCCCACGGGATCGGGACTTACGCAGGTGAAACCGCGGGGCGCAGCTAGTTTTTAATAAGATAAGGTGAGATATGGTTTACTAACTTACCTGATGTTTAGTTATAAAAAATTCTGAAGAATTCGTTCCTAAAAGATCTTCTAACCTCTTCTTTTGGTTTTCTAGTTTATATAATTGTGACATTCGAACTTTGCCAAATAGATCGCCTTCTGTAAGTTGGAAACATGTAAATTAATTAGGAATTCTATTCATTATGCATCGATCGTGTAGAATTATCCTGCAATATTTGTTTAGGGTACTTGCAATAGTAAAAAAAAACCTTGAAATTCTTTAAACCCTTTGATATATAAGTGAGGAAATAGCAAAATAATAAACAAATGAATTTTTTTTATGTATTACTAGCTGCGCCCCGCGGTTTCACCCGCGTTTGTCCCGATCCCGTGGGAATTTTTTCTCACCTTTTAAACCTTCCCTAGACCTCCACGAATAATTCAAGACCAAGATAAGATAAATCCGTTCAGCCGTTCTCGAGTTTTAGCGAGACTAACGAACAGCAATTGATTTTTATATATAAGATAGAAGATAGTTTTCCCTATTTTTACAAAATATTATTTATTTTTTAAATTTATTAATTCAAGTATTTATGTTTGTGTGTAACGTCTATTAAAAGAATGTCGTAAGTCCAATACACTGATAGTTGACTTATGACTGTACCCGTAGAGAGAGAATAAATATAGACCGGCTGCTAAAATAACAATAATTACTAGAGTGAGAAGGATTGACTGTCAAATGAGTAAGTGGGAGCAAGACGAAGTATTAGTTTTTGTCTCTATTTGGGAATACGATTTTATGTTTGCCATCAGTGTCGTTGGTGGCAAACAAGCGTTTGGTGTCTATCAAAGTTTTGTTTTCTTATCCTGTTAGACTATAATTTGTGTTACTTGTGCTTTATAAGATATTAGAAAGGAGTACTAATTAGTGTGCAGATGTGCAGTGATGGTTAATTGCTGTTTAGTGGCAATTTTACAACTATATACTCATAGGTATGTTGAATATTCGCTGTCTCACACTGTATACGCTGGTAGCTCTTCTATATTTATTCTCTGTCTACGACTGTACCTTATCTATTTATTTACCTTGGAAAAAAGGCCTTGCTTCCTGTTGCGTCTGCTTGCTTGGCCTCAGTATATGCTTCACATAATATGTTACAAGTAAATCTTCGTTAAAACAAGCCTCGTATACAGAGTGGAACTTCGTTCTTAACTTGTACCCTATCCTGGAAATAAGATAGACAAATGTCAACGAGTGGAACTCGCGCACGATGGATTCCATACTATTCTGTTTTTAGTTTTACACTAGCAGCGCTCCGCAGTTTCACCCGCGTAACTCCCGATCCCGTGGGAATATCAGGATAAAACCGAACTTCAATTCGAACCAGTAGTTCCTGAGATTAGCGCGTTCAAACAAACAAACTCTTCAGCTTTATAATATAAGTGTAGATAAAAACACGTGGGTTAAAGTCAAAGGAAATATATGAGAAATATTCGTTACAAACAGTTCGGTACAAAAAAAACTAATTATTTTCGTTACGGAATTTCTTGATTCGGTCGCCGCGCTCAAAGCCCGCGATAAAAGCTATACAATAGCTTCCTCTTCCTCTTCTTCCTCTCATCTTTTCTCTTTATAATATTAGTGAAGATAAAATGACGGAACGTGGTTCATTCTGTCATCAGTGGCTTCATGATACCTTGAACCGTTTACTTGTGTCCCGAAATATTTGTGTTCATTTGTTTAAAAATATAAAGTATATATTAGGTAGTGAAAGGTAATCTTTATAAAGATGGGCTAATAGTTAGTGCCCCTAAACCTAACCTACGCTTATTTTAGGGTTTCCTACCCAAAGGGTAAAAACGGGACCCTTTTATAAAGCCTCCACTGTCCGTCGAACTGTAACTGAGCAATCTTCGCCTCAAGACGAAGATTGCTCAGTTACTTATTTTACTTGTGCAATGTTGACTTTGAATGTGTTTTATTTATTTTTTTCATACTGTTTTTGTTTATTAGTATGTTTTTATGCATGAGAACCTCTAATTGGCTCTGTTTCTTTTATTTTTTAGTTACCTATAGTTGTTGGTTCTCCTTAAAATAAATAAAGAAATGTTTGGAAAATTCCTTGTCGTTTTTTTAGGGTAAAAACGTGACCTTATCACTAAGACTCCACTGTCCGTCCGTCTGTCTGTCACCAGGCTGTGTGTCTCATGAACCGTGATAGCTAGGCTGTTGAAATTTTCACAGATTATGTATTTCTGTTTCCGTTTTAACAACAAATATTAGCTACTAGCAGCGCTCCGCAGATACACCCGCGTAACTCCCGATCCCGTAGGAATATCAGGATAAAAAGTAGCCTATAGCCTTCCTCGATAAATGAACTATCCAATACAAAAATATTTTTTCAATTCGGACCAGTAGTTCCTGAGATTAGCGCGTTCAAACAAACAAACAAACTCTTCAGCTTTATAATATTACTAGCTTTTGCCCGCGACTTCGTCCGCGTAGAATTAGTAGATTAGACCAAGAAATCACGTTGTCCCACACAAAATTTGTCCCCCTTTTTCACCCCTTTAAGGGTAGAATTTCGGAAAATCCTTTCTTATCGGATGCCTACGTCATACAAAGAACACACCCTCCAAGTTTCAGGTCTCTACGATCAGCGGTTTAGGCTGTGCGTTGATCCGTCAGTCAGTCAGTCAGTCAGTAGTTCAGGACAAAGCATTTTATATGTATAGATATTAGTTATTTCACAAACAACAATATTATAAAAATTTGGGAATATAAGGCACAAACAGTTCGGTACAAAAAAACTGATTATTTGCTTTTTATCCCGATACGTGGGAATATCGGGAGTTACACGGGTGAAACCGCGGAGCGCTGTTAGTTCTATTTAAAGACAAAAGAAATGTATTAACTTACTGATAGATTTTCCCATCTCTATGGCAACTTTTATTCAAAGGTATAGCCAAGAACGTTGGTTTTCTAATACATTTGATATCTTTGAACGAAACTATCTTTCTTTCCACACGAAATGTCTTGTTATTGATGCAATGGGCATCCTGAAATATAAACAAATAGTTTAAAAAAGAGTGTGTGTACTTATGTACACGCGTTAGAAGTTATACTTCTTTGGCGTATGGAAAAAAAAATACTAGAATATACAACTTGAACATAGTTATCAATTTTCATACCACCTAGAACTAACTTCATGCTGTTAAATTTAGGTGTCGGTGTGCGCGCGCATCGTAAAAATTCACTCTCATCATTTTTCTCCATCGCGTCAAAAAAAGTATAACTTCAAAAATATACGGTGAGGCCCCTTCGGCCGCAATTGAAACTGGAGGTTCTAACCAGTTACTAAAGAAGAAAAATCCTTTTCGTACGAAACCAGTTTCTTCCTAACACTAAACCGACATCCGGCCGCATTCAAAGCCGGAGGTTCGTAACCAGTATTATGATACGAATTATGGAACCCTGCACTATGTCAATCGCTGTTACCGCGGATCTCTAAAATTAACCTAGTGTAAACCGCTGACTCCGCGTTGACCCCAATTTAACCTAGCCTCGTGCCGTGTCTTGATACGCATTCCTATATAATACTTCGATTAAGTCTCGCATCCATTTTAATTCTGTCTTAAGGCGCTCTTCCAGTACCGTGTGTAGGTAATCACATTACCTTAGCCCGCGCTCTCAAAGACGTAGCGTGCTGCGTGCTATCTGTTATATTTGATCGATATGCAAAACATTTTAGCATTATTATCCACAAAAATAGTTCCTAGAGGTCAAAACCTATCATTTGATTCATTTTTAGAAACAAACGTTTACTATTTTTGAATTTCTCTATTTTCTCTTGGTATCCGAGCCGTTTCCTGGGAGCGGAAAAGTCACCCACAGGGTGCGGCTGGAAGACCAGCGCTGCAGATGTGCATACGTATCTGCAGCACATGCTGAGGCTTTACCCATTCCAGCAACACACTACTTCTCTGATACTTATTATTTATTCTCTGTCTTTTGTATTTACTATTCTCTGTAACTATGTTCTATTGTTTCTTATTTGTTTCACTACTCTCTGTAAGTATCTCTTATTGTTTTTATTTGTGTGTATACCATGTCGTGTGTTGGTTTGAATAAACTATATTCTATTCTATTTTAAAAACCCAGACCAGAAACAAATATTTCTACGTAAATAGTTGTTTGAGGCAGGAATCGAAACCGCAACCACCTTTCAGGTATTCCCATTCTAATATGAAAAAAAATAATTTCAATCGGTTCAACTGTTTTCGAATGATGCCGTAAAAACCACACTGTCGAATTGAGAACCTCTTCTTTTTTGAAGTCGGTTAAAAATATGTTTGGAACTTTGCGCGTGGCCAGACACGCACTTGACCGGTTTTTATAGTAAACCTTATTGAAAACATACCACAACATCATATCCTAAAGTGACATTATTGATGGCCACACTATTCCCTTTACCCACACAGCCTAGAGTGACAACGTCAGACCGTTTAATTCGGAATATTCCGTCGGAATCAGAATTGAAGAAGTGACCATCTTTTATGTAAACTGGAGACGGACGTCCGAAATCTTCTATCGAAATTGTACAATCTGAAAAAAAAGACAGTAGTCAAGTGCGAGTCGGTTGTAAACTTAATAAATGTTGGAACCACAAAGTTAATTACTTTTAGGTAAAAATGAGGTTTTAAAAGTAGTGTTTGAGTTTTGGCGGGAACGAGTTAACAACATGTCGTGCTGCAGTTTTATTTTCATGAAACTTATTTGTAACCCGAGTTGAATTGTATAATTCTGGTGGAATGTTATTCAATTTAATTCCGTGAAGTGCACAAGTGTAGTGAAAGTAAAAATCAGCGTCAAACATGAAATTTTCTCGTTGCCTCCAAATCTCCTATTAAGGTTATGGTAAACTTGCCACCGCTTTACTATAGCCCCTGACTTGACGGACTATGATGACTTTGACTGTTTTTAAACACTTTAGGCGCGATTTATGAAAAATCGGGTCATAATTTGATGCAAAATATAACTTGACACTGGCTAAATGCACAAACCGTGCGAAGCCATAATTAATAGAAAAAAAAATTGTGTCAAAAGTCTTGGCTGCATCAAGAACGCAGCTGCAGTAAGTTCGTAAAATGTCCCATCTTTTTTATTCCAACTTCCCTGATCCTATTTTGTACTCGATAAGTCCGCGTTTTTGTTTTAAATATGTTTCCCTGATTTTTCGTTCAAAAACAAAAAAACCGCCCTTAGTCCTTCCTAAATCCCGCTAAGAAAGAAGAACAAGATGAAAATGACATAACGTTCGTGGGGCCAAACAAGAGAGAGAAAAAAATCAAGGACTTTTTTATTATATTTTTTTTTTAGTTTTCAACTATTTTTACAATCGAGTTTTTTTTTAATTTAGAGGTTTTCGATTTTCTTAGGAACAGATACAGACAGACAGACAAGAAAGTGATCTTATAAGGGTTCCTTTTTTACCTTTTAAGGTACGGAACCCTAAAACACAACCAGAAAACTACTGAACGAATTTCCTTCTACCCGTGCCACAGATTATAAAACTTGAGAGGTGTCAAGGGACACCCGGATGGAACGAAGTTTCTTTCGATTAATTATTATTAGTAAAGGAATTCTTGACAAGTTCTCTCCTCTGGACATGGTCGACTAAGCTGAGATGGTAGTAGGTGCTGGGCAAGCCTACTCCATCCTCACGCAAAAAGGACCCAATTAAAAAGGGTCCAATGGCGGAAAACAGCCTGTATACAAGTACAAGTAATGAAGGAATTGTAATAAAATCAAAAAGTGTCGTTACAACTTATGGTCTTAGTTTTTTCCGTCTAGCCCCCTTTCGCAATGCGCCATAAGGAACTTCGTTCCAATAATGTTCCAATACAATAATTCCGTGCGAAGAGATAATAAAACAAACTTAATCCACAAAGCAATAAGATCGTGGTCAATTGGTCATACTTGACAATCATTTGTAACCAACCATTCCTTTGTTGAAATATAACATTTATTTGTATTAAGATTAGTAATTTAGTCATGAACTAATTATTATTACCTATCGTAGACAGAGAATATATATAGACCGGCTGCTAAAATAACAATAATTACTAGAGTGAGAAGGATTGACTGTCAAATGAGTAAGTGAGAGCAAGACGAAGTATTAGTTTTTGTCTCTATTTGCGTATACGATTTTTTTGTTTGCCATCAGTGTCGTTGGTGGCAAACAAGCGTTTCGTGTCTATCAAAGTTTTGTTATCTTATCCTGTTAGACTATAATTTGTGTTACTTGTGCTTTATAAGATATTAAAAAGAGTGCTAATTAGTGTGAACTTGTGCAGTGATGGTTAATTGCTGTTTAGTGGCAATTTTAAAACTATATATAGAATAGAATAGAATATAATTTATATACTTATAGGTAGTTGAATATTCGCTGTCTCACACTGTATACGCTGGTACCTTGTCTATATTTATTCTCTGTCTACGTTACCTATCAACCAGCTGCGTTCCATGGTTTGCCTGCGTTATTCTGTCGGAAAATCTGGTTCAATAGCCGAAAAGTGAATATTGGATAATTTTTTTATTTTAGGGTTCCGTACAAAAGGTAAAAAAGGAACCCTTATAAGATCACTCTCTTGTCTGTCTGTCCGTGTGTCACCATTTTGAAATCGGTGGAATCAGAAACGGGTGGACAAGGAAGTTGAAATTTATGCCAGAATAAAGGTTTTGCCCGCGACTTCGTCCACGTAAAAGTCGAAAATGGACCAAGGAATCACGTTGTCCAATACAAACCCCCCCCTTTTCACTCCCTAAGGGGTGGAATTTTGGAAAATCCTTTCTTATCGGATGCTTCTACTTTCTACGTCACACAAAGAACACACCCTCCAAGTTTCAGGTCTCTACGATCAGCGGTTTAGGCTGTGCGTTGATCCGTCAGTCAGTAAAAGGGATTGAAAAGGGGGGCAAAGTTTGTATGGGACAACGTGATTCCTTGGTCCAATCTACTTCAAATTTTCGACACCTACGCGGACGAAATCGCGGGCAAAAGCTAGTTGACCTATATAAAGTTATAAATCAGAAAAACAAAGGTCTACATCCATACGATTTAATGATACGGTGCAGTGGGCGTAGCACTTCAAGAATATTTAGAAATTCCCATGGAATTAGGATCAGAAACAGTATCTATGTTTTGATTTCAGTATAAACATGGCCAATGAGGCTAACATAATATCTGGCTGTATGAAATCAACACTTACCACAATCCACGTCCAATATTTTAAAAATAAACAATAGGAAAAACAAAACGCACTTTGGCGCGAATATTTTCACAGCCGCCATTTTGGATACGCGGAAAAATTCTTATCACTAAATTACACTCTTTGTAAACTATTTGTTAATGGATTTTATCTATCAAGCATTTTTGTATACAAATTACGTCATGGTAAAGTCGAAACGTGCGTATTTGATCGTGGTTTTCACTTTACTAACGGTAAATCAATGCACGTAATCAACCAGCTTATTTAGACGGACGGAGAAAATGTGAACTAATAATCTAGTTAGAGAATTTAAGCATTTACATAGACACTAGCGCCACTATAAACATAAAAGATACGTTGGTTAGGTCACCAACCACCATGCAGGTGGAGAAAAAAGTTTGCTAAAGGATTTGTGTTTCGTACAAAGACGGTGGCGCCATCACTAACTGTGAAATAACTTGGTTTTCATTCTGCCAACTTATTTGATCAGGCGGACAAAATTGGAACTAAAAATTCATTAATAGAATTTAAGCGACCGTGAAGAATATAGCGCCACAGACAAATTAAATGGGTAAATTGGTTTGTTATCAAAATGATAAAACCGCAAATTAGTCTGTTTTAGGTTTTTTGTTGGGTTTTACTCAATTAATCATGTTTTCAAACTAATTAGCTGCGCTCCGCGGTTCCACCCGCGTATTAATTATATGTCTATTGCTTCGACTGTTTTTACATTTAAACTGCATTTTGCAATTATAAAAATACTGTGAGTATTACAAATGTTAGTTTAAGTTAGAATTTTTAACTGAATGCTTTTCACTTTTTTCCCTGACTTATTTTTGAGACGTTTCAATGTAAATCCATGGAAATTGTATGATTCCAAATTCATAAAGTCAAAATGACTTTGATTTTGAAATCAGTCCGTTAAAAATATACAATTTAACAAAAAAAATGATGGCCAAGCTAAATAAATAAGTATGTCGAAATTTATTTCTTTGTTTAAGTTTATTTTAAGTCATCTAATCCATGTTAGTTAAAATTAACATTTTTAACTAACTAGTTGCGTTTCAGGTTTTTTTTCCTGACGTAATTCTTAAAGAATGTTTCAATGTGATTTCGTGTTTGTACGATTCCAAATAAATCATATTTGCATCTTGGCTTCTATAACACGCTCGCTGCCGCTCGCAGTGTTAAAGACGCCAAGATGCAAAGATCAATTCCACACGTATATCGTACGACGTTTTTTATCACAGTTGTGAATAAAAGAAAAGACTTGAAAAGAAAACAAAATAATAATTAACAAAATATTTGTGATAAGTCTATGTTTACATTTTTTAAGGCAATATTTTTTTGTTAATTATGCTCCGGAAAGGCCACGCTAAAGACTTTTAACCTATACAGCCTCGTGTGACATACAATATTTTTTAGGGTTTTTTCTATTTGTTTTTGCGTCGGGGGTTAAGAACAAAATACAATGGTACGGAAAAACAATATATTAAAGCAAAGAAAAACCAAAAAATAAACAACTCAATTTTTAATCGTTTTCTAAGTCATAATCACGTAAAATTTTCGTTCGTAAACCGACTTTAGAGACAACCATTTTTGCTAGCTAAAAACTCTTTGGTACCTACCTTTTTTATACATCAAAACAGTATGTAATTAGCAGTAAGATACGTATTTAACCTATCGGGATAACTTTACAGCACTAGGTTGGCAATGTAAAACGCACGCGTGCATAATATGTTGGATTACGAGCCTAAAAGCCGTTGAATAAGATCCACTTTATGAGCAACTGTGATAAAAAAATCTTTTTGTGTTGGATAGTCCATTTATCGAGGAAGGCTATAGGCTACTTTTTATCTCGAAATTCCCACGGGATCAGGAGTTACGGGGGTGAAACGGCGGAGCGTTGCTAGTTATTTATAAAAGAAAATTATATAAGTAGTATATGAGTTCTCTAGCACCCTTAACACAAGTGAAGTTACTTAGCTTGGGGCTAGATGGCGATGTGTGGAATGTCCTGCAGTATTTAATATTTATTTATTATTTTGGTTAATAGGGCGTAGTCCGGGCAACCAACATCGAACGCGCGGAGCAAAAGCCGTTTCAATGAAAAAAGAATTTTCCAAATCGGTCCAGGCGTTTTCGAGTAATCGGCGAACATACATAAAAAAATATATACAATGTGTTTTAGCGAAGGGGTTTAAATACGAAAGGGGGTTGTTTAGACGCCTAGGCGAACAACTTTTGGAAATTCGAACTTTTTTCGATAATTCTGAGGGAATTTTGACTTGAAAATCAGCTGTTTCATACAAAAACTTCGAGTGAAATGTTCGAATTTTCATAAGTCGTAGAACAACAGTTGTTTACATAGACGTCTAGAACAACCCACTTTTGTATTAGAACCCCTTCACTGAAACACATTGTATATACGCAAGGAATTAACAAGCTCCTCCTTTTTTAAAGTCGGTTAAAAAATTAAGTTCAAGACTCTTAACAAAAACTACATAACTTACTGTACTTACTTATAATGTCTTTATTTCAATATTACATTTCTAAATTCTAACACATAATACATAATAGTAACTATGAATATAGACTTGTGACAGACAGTTCCATTATTCATTGAGGGCGCCACCAGCGCGGCGGTGACAACTGGCAAACACATCCAAAATGGATGAATTTAGCTTCAGTTTTATTTATTTACTTTAATATCTATATAAAGATACTTCCAATGTTATTTTTTCCCGATGTAAATTTGATTTTTCCGATTTTATTTTTCTTACACAGATGCTTCTATTAACTGTACTTATTGTGACAGAAAGTTCCAATTCTCACCCATAGGGGCGCCACTGGCGCGGCGGTGACAGCTGGCGAATACCTCCATTTTATTAAGCTTCAGTTTGTAAGATATTTCCAATGTTAATTAAATTTTTTCCGGTGTGAATTTGATTTTTCCGATATTGTTTTTCTAACACCGATGCTTATAATAACTACTAGCTGTTGCCTGCAACTTCGTCCGCGTAGGTTTTGAATTTTCCAAAATCCTTCCTTATCGGATGCCTACGTCATACAAAGACCACACCCTCCAGGTTTCAGGTCTCTACGATTAGCGGATTAGGCTGTGCGTTGATCCGTCAGTCAGTCAGGACAAAGCATTTTATATGTATAGATGAATATATCCTGTGACGCCGATAGGGACGCGGTTGTGACAACTGGTAAACTACTCTTTTTTAATTTAGCTGTAGATTTATTTATTTACTTTAATTAATAAAGATATTTCCAATGATAATTTATTTTTTTCCGATGTGAATTTGATTTTTACGATATTGTTTTTCTAACACAGATGCTTACATAGTAACTATGAATATAGACTGTAACGCACTTGTGACAGAAAGTTCAATTTCCCACGAGGACGCCACTGAGGGCGCCACCAGCGCGGGGGTGAAACTGATTATTTAACTTTACTTTTATTTTTTTAACAAATAATAAGGATTTGTGCAAATTATCACTATCAGCTTAGCAGAATCACATACCAATTACATTTTTTGAAAGAATTTTCATTCCTTGGCATACCTGTTTTCCTGTGTTAAATTACAACTTTGTATTATCGCTTGAATAGTTTACGCGGTATGTAACATTCTTTTTTTTTTCTTTTTATTATGGCTTCGCACGTGTGCATTTAGCCAGTGTCAAGTTATATTTTGCATCAAATTATGACCCGATTTTTCATAAATCGGGCCTAAAGTGTTTCAATACAGTCAAAGTCGTCATAGTCCGTCAAGTCAGGGGTTATAGTAAAGCGGTGGCAAGTTTACCATAACCTTAATAGGAGATTTGGAGGCAACGAGAAAACTGCATGTTTGACACTGATTTTTACTTTCACTACACTTGTGCACTTTCACAGAACTAAATTGAATAACATTCCACCAGAATTATACAATTCAACTCGGGTTACATCTAAGTTTCATGAAAATAAAACTGCAGCACGACATGTTGTTAACTCGTTCCCGCCAAAACTCCAATAACATTCTTAAATTCCTGCATCCTGACAACGATTTGTTTTTTTTATTTAGTTTTTTTTAATTCCGTCTCCCATATTTTTCTTATAACCTTCGAAAAAGGAGGTTTTCAGTGTTTATTAGTTGTTTTTGATGGTAGTTTTATGCGACGTCTAATTGGTATAATCTATATTAATTATTTTGTTTTTTAATTATTTCTCGACTGGTTCAGAAGACGTCGAAATCTTTTTGCGATGTTATTTTGATTTATCATCTGATATTTATTTGATTTTTCCGACGCTAATCTGATTTTTCCGATATTCATTTTATTTTTCCGATGTTAATATGATTTTCCCAACGTACCCTTATGAATAAAAACTAAGTATTCTCCCTCTCTTTACCTTCAATCAGCCCAATCAAAGCCTGCCTATCTTTCTTATTTTCACAAGCACAAGCCACTAAAGCCAACAATTGTTTATTAGAATACTCAGTATGCTCCAACACGAATTCCTCAAGGCCTTTCCTCGGCAAATAATACGCTTTGACATACCTATCAACATAATCCTGATAAGGCATAGGTTTTATATGAGATATTTTTTCAAATTTCTCAAATAACTGCCTGTAGTCCAACTGCATAAGACCACGTCCTGCGTTTGTACATTTCGAAGCATTTGAATATCCTTCTACAAGTAAATGAATTATGTATTTCGCTAGAGAACCCCATATTGCTGTTAAAACGTCTTTACTTAGTGAGATTCTGGTTGTAATTATATCTAAACGCAAAGCGAAGACTTGGATTTTTCTTACTATAATGTCTACGTATGGACTGTTTTCAATTGCTACTGCTTTAACATCCCATTTAACTTGTGACATTGCGATCAAAGTTGATCTTGCATCAATAGATTTTGATGCAGAACACATGAAAATCGGTAGCCGTAATTCTGGGACGATAGACAAAGTGTTGTCTTTAAAATGGTCTATAATCATGCGTTGCGGTTGTGCAATTATAGATTCTAAATACGGGTGTAATAGTTCAAATTGCTTCGCCAAGAATATTACGCTTTCTACAGCGACTATTCGTTCTGATAGCCCGTGTAATTGCTCTTCAGATTTTAAATCTATATGCGGTACATCCGGGTATGGAATTTTTTTATCATTATTTAAATTATTAGTTATTCTCTTTAGCATTGAATTTAATTTTGCACTGTAAAGTGAAGAGGAAGACACTTCCAAGTCTGTTGTGAAGAAATAATGAATAGAAAATAGATAGTAGTCAAATAATTGGTACATTAGCATTATAACTTCTAAAGAAATCTGTGGCAGGTATCGACAGATTTGCAAATATTGGCCGCAATTCCTCAGTACTGACAGAGTTGTGTTCGCAACTATTATAGTATTTCTAACTCTATTGCTGGTAGCTTTAGGGTTCATAGTTGTGTATTCAGAATCATTTTCATCGACATAATCTCTTTTAAGTTCTTCCGGTTCGTCTTCGCTTTCGTCGCTTTGGGTTTCGAGACCGAAAATGTCGTCTGTTGATGCATTTTCGTTTTTGAAAATGTCAAACGGCGTATGTTTAGTGTTTTCATTGAAATATTTACTTATATAAACGCTATCGTCTTGTGAATTCACCGATGATGCTGTTTCAGATTGATTTTTAATAACACCATCAGTCCGATTTAAATATTTCTTAAACTGTTTAAATTCTTGTAGATTCAATATATTAAAACTCGATTTAACAGGACATATTTCCCAGCCTTCGTTCTCTAAAAACAGTTTCAATTCCTCCATCCTTCCTTTATGATAATTCTTTATATAAACCACGCTATTATTCTTAATAAAATCTTGTAGAACATCAGATTTATCGCCGCAGAAAACTTCAGCAACTTGCGTTAGTTTTCTCAATATTCCCAGGATTAATATAAACTTTTCGAACGGACAGTCTTCTAAATTAGCACTTTTTAAAAACGTAGACACTTTAGCTTGGACGTCGTGCCAAATTCTCAAAAGACCAGCGTTTAGTTTCTGCCTTATATATTCCCGACTAACATTTCTTTCAATATCAAAAACTGTGCTATCTCCTTGTACTTCATCTTCATCATATTTCGAATGCCAATTCACTAATAAATAATAACTTCTCATTATCAAAAACAGATTCTCAGCTAACTTTAAAAGGCAATATGGCGCTTGATTCGCCGGGACACTTGTACACAAATCTTGAAATTTCACATCACTTTCTTTAGCGAAAGATTTCAAAGCTTGTATAGAAGATTCGTTAACAGCAGATGAATAATACATATGTAACTGCTCCATAGCTGCTTGGGTTTTTCCTAGCAAAGCATGAGCTCTCCGTAACTTTCTAAAAGTTTTCTCATCAAAATTATAACACATCCTAGACAAAACCAAGTCTAATTTCTCTTCAGTAATGTCCAATGTATCTTGTAATCTAGCTGATAAGTCTGCAATACAAGTAAATTCCTTATGCATAGCTGCAGCTTTCCGACTTTTCAATATCAATTCTATAGCATCATAATATTCTTTTTTATTTATCAATTCAGCGACATCTTTCTCCACACAACGTAAACTCCTTAGTAATTCCAACGATTTGAGAACATTTTTTATGATCTGTCTTTTACGAAAATTTGCCAGAATTACGAAGGTGGATATGGTTAGATGGTTAGAGGCATTTCGCAGACTATCGCGCGCTTTTTGACAGGTGTGTAGAGTTTCTGTGAGTTGATCTTTTATCGATTGTATTTCGGAGAATTCGCGGTCGCAATTGTCCCTTTGTTGGGAGATTAGATGGAGTGCTTTTCCGGATACTACCTACGAAAGATACATTTTACATTATTTTTAAGAAATTAGAAATATTAATAGTATACTAAGGTTGTCCATTACAAAGGTAAGGTAAGTCATTTTTATAAACTAAGAATAGAAAAGGTCCTAATATGGACCCTTGTGGAACCCCCATCATAGAACAAAGGTCAAATCGCTTAATTATAAATGCGAAAGTTTATTGGTATGTTTGTCACACCTTCATACAAAAACTACTGAACCGATTGCGATTAAACGTAGCGGCTGGAGACCAATATTAACGCAGAGGTTACTTTTATCCCGATTTTCACAAGGGATTAATACTTATCAGTTTTTGATTTTCCTACCTGTTGCTGTCGCTTCAGCTTAGCGAACATAAGTGAGATGTCATCACAGGAGAGCGGCGCCGGCGCATGCTCCAGCACATACCTCGCCGCGTCGAACTCACTCGGCGGTGAGAAGTATACATGTTCTATTTCACGTAGTACCTGAAATATGAATGGAGATTTATATAGCGATCCTGTTCATCTATTTGTGGTATATTTTAGGGTTCCCTGGGTCCCGTGGGCCATACCCAAAGGGTCAAACGGGACCCTATTACTAAAACTTTACTGTCCATTCATCAGTCTGTCTGTCTGTCACCAGGCTGTATCTCATGAACCGTGATAGCTAGACTGTTGAAATTTGAACCGATAATGTATTTCTGTTCCCGATTACAACAAATACTAAAAACAGAATATAATGGTACAGTCGGCTGCATAGTTGCAGCCCTCGGTAGAGTTCGAAAATTGCTATTATTGGAATGTTTGCATTCTAATAATTTTTGTTTGATGAATTGATGAGTAAGAAGACCTTAAACTTCACCTAAAGAAGGTGTTTAGAATCTTGCTTGTGATGAAAACATTCTTATAACAGCCGTTTTGGAGCTCTACAGTGGGTCTGCAATTATGCAGCCGGCCGTACCTACAGTTGACGATCCACCACAATGGTCACCGTGCCGGACTGCCAAACACAGGGTTGCGGGTTCGATTCCCGGATCACACAAGTATTTATGCTTAGATATTTGTCTGTGGTCTGGTTGTTTCTATGTATTATTATATAAGTATGTATTTACAAAAGAAAAGTATATAAGTAGTATATCCGTTGTCTAGCACCCATAACATAAGTCTAGTTACTTAGCTTGGGGCTAGATGACGATGTGTGGAATGTACTGCAATATTTATATTTATTTATTTATTAGACGTTTGAAATATTGGACGTTCTACTACTTTCTCGTCATTAGACGTTTGAAACTGTTGGATTTTTTTTAAGTACTTAGACTTTTTTGAATCATGGCGGAAACTAAAATGGAATAGTAAAGAAGTGAAAAAGCCAGCGCGTTCACGTGAGCGCTCTGTTGCTTCTTCCTACAGGGTCGATACTAGTAAGTTTAGTTTAGTTATGCAGAGCTGTGTCCGCACTAAGCCTCTTTATTTGGACAATTGTGCGTGTTAGATCATCCTACTTGTCACTCCAACCATCCCAGGTCCTTCCAGAAAGCTAGCAGGCCTCCGGAAGAGATGCCAGGTATTGAAGAGACCGAGCCCGTTGATCTGCCATGCTACTGCACTCCATGAGCACATGCTGTGGGTTTTCCTCCGCCTCCATGCATCCTCTGGATCTCAAGGATCGAGACTAAGCGTAGCTAACTAACCTCAAGATCAGCAGCGGAATGTGCAACGCTGAGAGATCTGGAGTTGACTCCGGGGGGAACGTGCCGGTTCTCAACTGTGTCTTCAGATAACATTTTCTGTAATAAAGAATAACTTTAGAGTGTGATTTTTGGGTTAGTACAGAGTCCCAATCCCTGAGCGACTTGTCCTTGAGACTCCCAATTTTATAACATTTTGTTTTATTATATTTTCTACTAGCTGTCCCGGCTGAGGAGGAACAGCGTACCGCACCTCCTTGACCGGTTTGACAGCTGATGGATAAAGGGATCAATGGACTTTTATGACACACCCAGGCAGTGGACCAGCCAAAGGATTGGCTAAATATGGAAACAGATTGCCAAGCTGAGCAGAACACAGAAGAAAAAAAAAGACTGCCCGGCAAACATTGTTTTGCCATGAAAATTATTTCTAGTAAATATTTTGGTAGTCAAATAAAACTAAGTACTTAGTACCTACTTACCTAACTACCTACCTAGGCAGAATCAAAATCAATGACGAAATACAACCTTTGCTATAATCTATACTAATATTGTGAAGCTGAAAAGTTTTTGTTTGATTAATTGTTTGAACCCGCTAATCTCAGGAACTACTGGCTCAAATTTGGAAAAATATTTTTGTGTTGGATAGCCATTTATCGAGGAAGGCTATAGGTTACTTTTCGTTTTGATAACTGCGGTGAAACCGCGGAGCGCAGCTAGTGCTATAATATATGAATAAAAATTTTGGATTGTAAGTATTTATTAAATATAAAGTAAAGCACATAGTGTGCAAATTAGGAACATTTTCTAATTACTTTATAATTAAAGAAGCGTGAACACAAAGTAAAATTTTGTTGTTTTTCCAAGTGATAGGTCTGCATTTAAACACTATCACACCTGCCTGATGACGACAGTGACAATGCAGTCTAAGATGTAGCATGCGGTCTCTAGAATTTTTTGTAAATGAATTCAATAAATAGCGGATCACTCTCTTAATGGGAATTTTGCTGTCTAATCTTTATACATAGAATGTACTGGGCCGCTAGTATTATAATAGAAACTAGCT
Organism: Idaea straminata; assembly: GCA_951213275.1. NCBI lineage: Eukaryota > Metazoa > Arthropoda > Insecta > Lepidoptera > Geometridae > Idaea > Idaea straminata. Next base: position 5,293,816 of record OX577875.1, on the reverse strand, counting down.
TCTGCCTGTGGCTTTACATGTCATTTCACTTTCTTAGGGTAGGAATTTCAAGAAACCCTTTCATAGTGTATATCTAGAACTCACAAAGAACATACCCTCTTTCATGTCTTTAAGACCAACAGTTTGAGCTGTGCTTTGGTATATTAGTTAGTCTTAAATGACTTTGAATTTCATATTTATAGATTTGTATGTATGTTTGTAACTCCTTCACGCTGCTGGAATCATGCAAAAACTAATAAAACGATTGCAATGTAGACAGCTGTAATCCTAGAATAGCACAGGCAGGCTGCTTCTTTTGTGATATTCCCTGACTTATACAGGTAAAACCGCGGACCGCAGCTAGTTATAATAAATCAATAATCCCGTTACGCACAACTGTTACAAAGTTAACTGTTTACAGTAACGCACAGTAATAAAAACAGTAAGGTAAAAATAGGCTAGTTAAAATTTAAATTGCAAATGTTTTCGTATGTTAAAAATTGGAAAATTCTAAAGGATTTTATAGTCGATACAATTATCCATGCGTTACATAAATTAAGATAAAGTAAATAAGTACTGACCACTAATTATTTACAAAAGATTGCGTAGGTAGAACTTAATCGAAAGTAAACATAGCTTTTTCTTCAAATTATGCGGCTTTGGACAGTTGTTACACTTTTATAACAAACTATACTCATTTTATTTCACTTTTTATTATATTTCAATAGTAAATCACAAAGAAAATAATATTATTTTAATAATTTCTTCGACTTTCGCGTTCGGACCGTGTTCGGACAACAAAATGTTTCCACTATGACATTGACTTTGACAATCTGAGACTTTTAATGAAGAAAAAGCATTGAAGAATAATAGTGATTGACCTACTTTTTGTCGATCGATTAGTTTTACTAACAAAGTCCTTGAATTATTAAAGATTTGAATTATTTATCCATTCGGTTATCCCAAATCTCCAATTACCCATATACATACCAAGATACCACCATAAAGAGCAATGGTAAACAAATAAACTCTAGTTTAGTTCTAAAAAAAATCAAAATATTTAGTTTATTTACCAGCCTCCTAACACGAGTTTTTGAAATTTAACTCGAGTCAAGTATTTCCGGGTCGACATCACTAAGCCAAATCGTCAGACAGCCAGTCACAAAAAAAAAAATACGATTGCTTGACGTCATGCGAAAGATGAGTTTCTAGCGATTGTGAAGTTATTTAATTTTGTGGTGATTTTAGTGAACAATTATTGATGTTACTTGTGATATAGTTAAAATGGAGACTGAGAGGATGATAGAAGATACTTTACCGCCTCAGGTAAGCGTGAAAACTGGAAGTGGAACAAGCTTCGTAATGTCATGGTAGCTCCGCCATCTTTCCTTGGTATAATTCGGATTATTTTGTGTTTTTTGAGTCCTTTCTTTGAAATCTTAACCCAATTTCTTCAAGACAAAGACTTGTTACGTGTTCATACTCAAAACACGCCCAACAAAACAGTTATCTATCAGTTCCCCGTTGCATGGCATCCTTTTGAAATTATTTGGATGTCTTCCGTGTATAGATCCAAAAAAACTGTAGTATTTCCTTCATCATCGTCAACTTACTGAGTCACACCACCTTTCTACATAACAATTAAACCCTAAGACTACCAAAAATAATCCAACGAGCACTATCAAACTTAGAACAACTATAAAAATCAGGAATCTTATTAAGCATCTTTCTATCCCGGAAAAACATAGAATAAATCCAACTGGACCCTCAAAAAGCAGTTTAATATGCGTAATACATGTTCCACTACGTAAGTACAGCTATAAAACCCGCTTTTTTCAAGTAATATAACGTCAAAGGTGGTGTGCTACTTATCGTAAAATTTCGCAAGTTACGTGACGAACTTGCAGCATACAAAAACTTAGTTAGGTAAGATAACTTGTTTTTACTTCTTTGTAATACAATGTAAATATTGCAAGAGTATTTATGGTTAAATAAACTTACTTGAAGCAGACTTGTCCGTGTTCCGATAGGCAGGTAAAGCTACAAAAGGTGGACGGGTTGAAAAAGTTTTTATTCCACAAAAAACTACCACCACCACCAGCCTATCGGAACACGGACAAGTCATCTTACTACCTTCACTTCCGTCTCTTGAAGGTCTTTCTTTATTTGGTGGTCTTTAAGTCAGGAGCATAAAGGTATCTTCTAGGAAACCATGCTACATTTTGCTCGTCGCTGCATCGTCACTTAACATTGTGTGAGATAGTGGTCAACTGTGACCTATTATAAAAATAAAGTGGTGTTAGGTATCTTCTAGACACTGCATGGTCACTTACCATCATGTGACGGTAGTAGTCAAACTCTGACCTGTTTATTATAAAAAAACAAATGCACGTTAAGAAGGAATGTTTTGTATTGCACTCGTGGCTAACATTCCTAAAGAATTCCTGTTCCAATTTATTTGGGATCGGGAGTTATGACACCCTTATAACTCCTGATCCCATGGGAATATCGGGATAAAAAATAGCCTATGTTACTCCCAATGAATTAATGTATCCTCATACCAAGTTTCATCACAATCGATCCAGTAGTTTCAGAGCCCATTCAACGCAAATAAACAATTAAATCTTTCCTCTTTATATTATTAGTATAGATATAGATAACGTAGACACGGGCAAATGTATTGAAAATACGAAAACCTGAAATCTAAATATGTAGATTACATTAATTTGTTATTCAAATATGTGAACTGTTTTTGATTTACAATAGAATAGGTACAAGGATAAACATTATAATAAGTATTAATATTTATTTATGGGCTCTTTTCAGTACATTTTCTTAAGTTACTGATTGGGGGAATCTACAGACTATACATGCCGTACGTCAACATTATATGCCTATGTTCACATCGATATTGTCTTAGATTTTGTAGTGTGAAGTTTGCCTTTATTTGCTTATTTAGTTTTTCCAGACTGTTCAGTTGACATCACTCTGAACTTGATGCAGGATGAGAGTTGAGACATCTCACAAACTTAGCCCAATTGGACTGAAGATGTATCAAGTTGGTCTATTTACCAGGATTTAGGACTTGTTGTGGAATTACAGTACCTGAACTGAGTCGAGGATTGTGATGTGAACATCTACATCTCTTGGAGTTTTCGGCCATAAGACCATCAATATAAACATCCTATCAGCCTACAACACGTCCACTGCTGAACATAGGCCTCCCCCAATGACTTCCAGAGCGATCGGTCAAATCCTCTCTGCGTCCAACGACTTCCCGCGACCTTACTATGCTCACTCAATAATATATATGTTTGAATTACAGCAGCAAGTGACGCCGATAACATGCCTGGATACGGGCGTGCGGCCGATGCCGAGCAGCCCGGCGTACGCGGCAGAGAGGGACGCCTGCTTGAACTACTTTGCAAGGTGGAACGAGACAGATCAGGTAAGGACACCATGATACCGATCATACGGTAGGAGACAGACGGACTTTTATAAGCAGTAATCTTGTATAGCAGCTGCCCCTAATGGAAATTCCCACACTCAGAACCTGGAACTGGTGCCAGAGATAACCAACCATTGACTTAAAATACCTTCCAAGGCATAAAGGGCTCCGGAAAGCAAATCTCAAAAGCACTTTCAATCATGTATAACTCCTATAAACGCACCATAAAAGGCTTCAGAGCCTGGAACATCGTTGCAAGGTGGCGAGCTTGTTGGTCTTTTATCAGACACATTTCAGGGAGTGTGGAACAGAACTCCAATCTTTAGTTATACTACCAGGCAGACTGGTATGCGTCACCGATTCATAGTGGACATACCAGACGTTCGCACTAAGCGCTTTGCTTCGTCATTCCTTATTCGTACTGCAAGCGAATGGAATCGGTTGCCTGCGTCTGTCTTTCCTGAGGTGTACAATTTGGGGGTCTTCAAGTCGCGAGTGACTAGGTATTTTCTAAGAACGCGTGCTACATCTTAGGCCGCATCGTCACCTACCATCAGGCAGGTGTGTTAGTGGTCAAACGCTGACCTGTCATAAGTAAAAAAAAATAGTTGCTTAACTTTAGACCATATGTTTTTGTGTTAAAGGTGGAATTCGTTGAGCAGTTATTAGCGCGGATGTGCCACTATCAACATGGGCACATCAATTCGTACCTTAAACCGATGCTGCAGAGGGATTTCATCAGTATGCTGCCTAGTAAGTATCGAACGAAGTATAGTTAGGCTTCTGACAGAACCTTCAATCTGAAACATATTTGATTTTTGGGGTTCTGTACCTCCAAAGGTAAAAAAGGAACCCTTAAAAGATCAATTTCTTGTTGATCTTTTTATGCAAAATCAATATTTTCTCATAGTTGAAAATATGCCTAAGCATAAACATGTTAGACATGGGTTTGTTATGGAAAATCCTATGTTTTTTATGTAAAATCAATATTTTTGAGTTGAGGCTATGCCTAAGCATAATTAAGACAATGATTTTTATAAGAATTATGAGTTTTATGCAAAATCAATATTGTCTCAGTTGAAAATAAGCCTAAGCATAATTAGACAGTTATTTTAATGAAAAATCAAAATTGTCTCAAAGTTGAAAATAAGCCTAAGCATAATTAGACAGTTATTTTAATGAAAAATCAAAATTGTCTCAAAGTTGAAAATAAGCCTAAGCATAATTAGACAGTTATTTTAATGAAAAATCAAAATTGTCTCAAAGTTGAAAATAAGCCTAAGCATAATTAGACAGTTATTTTAATGAAAAATCAAAATTGTCTCAAAGTTGAAAATAAGCCTAAGCATAATTAGACAGTTATTTTAATGAAAAATCAAAATTGTCTCAAAGTTGAAAATAAGCCTAAGCATAATTAGACAGTTATTTTAATGAAAAATCAAAATTGTCTCAAAGTTGAAAATAAGCCTAAGCATAATTAGACAGTTATTTTAATGAAAAATCAAAATTGTCTCAAAGTTGAAAATAAGCCTGAGCATAATTAGACAGTTATTTTAATGAAAAATCAAAATTGTCTCAAAGTTGAAAATAAGCCTAAGCATAATTAGACAGTTATTTTAATGAAAAATCAAAATTGTCTCAAAGTTGAAAATAAGCCTAAGCATAATAAGACAGTTATTTTAATGAAAAATCAAAATTGTCTCAAAGTTGAAAATAAGCCTAAGCATAATTAGACAGTTATTTTTCGCCCCGCGGTTTCACCTGCGTAATAATTTTCTGCGCAACTTTCTTAATATTTTCTTTCATAAAAACCTTCTCTTGACAATAACAAAGACAACAAAAAAAGAATTGGCCAAATTGGTCCAGGCGTTGTTGAGTTATGCGCTTACCAACACATTTTGCGATTCATTTTTATATTATAGATATATATTTTTTAGTTAAGGAAATGTTTCATGTTATATTTACTGTACCTAAGGTACATATAGGGACCAATAGCAAAATGTATTTCTCTTAAAACTATAATATTAATATTAAATTTTTTAATTATTGTGAAGTCGTGGTGGAAATCACAGACACTAAGCGTTTGGCTTCGTCATTCCTTATTCGTACATGAAGGGAATGGAATCAGTTGCCTGCATCTGTCTTTCCTGACGTGTACAGGGGGTCTTCAAGTCGCGAGTAAACAGGTATCTTCTAGACGCTCGTGTTACATCTTATACAGCATCGTCACCTACCATCAGGCAGGTGTGATAGTGGTCAAACGATGACCTGTAAAAAAAGGTTGTAAGTACGGTCGGTTGCATAATTGCAGACCCACCGTAGAGCTCCAGAACGGCTGCTATAATAATGTTTTCAACACAAGCAAGAATCTATTCACATGCTTTAGTTAAAGTTTAAAGTCTTCTAAAATAAAAACAAAAATATTAGAATTAAAACATGCCAATAATAGTAATTTTTGAAATTACCGGGGGCTGCAATTATGCAGCCGACCGTACATTTCTCTACTTTTCACATTTCCTATATATTTTTTCTACATTTTGATATAATTTAGTGACAAAAATTCCTTGTTGTGTCTAAACCTATCCATACTTGTGTAGAAAAAACCGGTCAAGTGCGAGTCGGACTCGTGCATAAAGGGTTCCGTACCATTATATTCTGTTTTTAGTATTTGTTGTTATAGCGGCAACAGAAATACATAATCTGTGAAAATTTCAACAGCCTAGCTATCACGGTTCATGAGATACAACCTGGTGACAGACAGACGGACGGACAGTGAAGTCTTAGTAATAGGGTTCCGTTTTTACCCTAAAAAGACTGTTTCTTGACATGCTTAAAAACGACAAGGAATTTTCCGAAGATTTCCTTATTTATTTTTAGGAGAACCAACAGCTATAAGTAAAAAATAAACAAAATAATAGAAACAGAGAGTCAATTAGAGGTTTCCATGCATAAAAAACATACTATAATATAAACAAAAACAGTTTGAAAAAAAAAAACACATTCAAAAGTCACCATTGCACAAGCACAATAAGTAACTGAGCAATATTCGTCTTCATCTCCTGTCAAATGTAGCAACTCAGTGCTTTACATATTTTTTTTCTTTAGAAAAAGGTCTAGACCACGTCGCGGAGAACATTCTGTCGTACCTAGACGCCAGCTCGCTCTGCGCAGCGGAGCTGGTCTGCCGTGAGTGGCAGCGTGTCATATCAGAGGGTATGCTGTGGAAGAAACTTGTAGAACGGAAGGTCCGGACCGACTCCTTGTGGCGAGGGTTGGCTGAGAGACGCGGCTGGTAAGTCAATTTATATACCACTAACAGCGCTCCGCAGTTTCACTCGCGTAACTCCCGATCCCGTGGGATTATCAGGATAAAAAGTAGCCTATAGCCTTCCTCGATAAATGGACTATCCAACACATAAAGAATTTTTCAATTCGAACCAGTAGTTCCTGAGATTAGCGCGTTCAAACGAACAAACAAACTCTTCAGCTTTATAATATAAGTATAGATTGTTGTGCTTGTAGAATACTTGCAAAATCATGTAGAATAGTTATTAAAACTTGCAGAATACAATGTCGTGTAGAATGGAGGTTAGATCATGTAGAATGGCTCTAGACACCATTGGCCAGAAGCCCTCGAACGTTTTTTTAAGTGATTAATAACAGGCTGAATCTTCGTGAGGAGGTTCAGTTCGACGAGACGCCCAAGTTTCGTCCTCTGACAAGTCTCGATAGACGTAGCTAATGTAGTGCGCAGGTATAAAACATGTCGATTTGGTGGGGTGTCGAAATTGTCTAATAACAGTAATTTCTTATTTGAAAATCGGGGTAATTGGATGATAAACTCGGAACAACAATTGTCCTACAAAATGGATGGTAGGACTCTCCAGTATTCCACTCCGAATGTGGCGAAATAACGAGGTTATTAAAATGATTAAGAACAAGCTGTTTTTTTGTATGCAGCTTAGTAAATATTTGTACAATCAAATGACATAGTCCTACAAATTTTGTGGTACGTTTTTGTTAGTGGTCATATAGAATAGATACTAATTAATGTAGAATTGTGCCTAGATCAGTTAGTTCATGTACAAATATATAGAAATACTAGGTAATGTGAAATGAAAGAAAGAAAGAAAGAAAAACATTTATTTGGTACAGGCACACAACAACTTTAAAATTAAACACACAAAGAAAAAGGTAACAATTATACAACGAAGAAAGAAACATACACTAAACCTAAGAATATTTAAGAAGCCATCTGCTGCCCAAATGGGTCGACCTCAGCTGTAGGCCACAGTCAAGCGTAACTTGGCTGCAGCGCTGGTCTTCCGGCCAAACCCGCAGCCGTCGTGCGTCGTCGTACGCTCCCACATACACACAGTAAAACGATAAATAAATAAGATAGCAAAATAATTATATACTATAAAAGAATGATTGCTAGATCATGTAGAATAGTTGCTAAGTCATGAAGATAAAAAGTTATATGCAATTTTCCCTGTCAATACAGTTTTTCTTAGACTAACAAATTCTTTTCTTTTAAACAGGATTAGATATCTATTCAAACCAAAGCCAGGTTGCCAGCATCCGTCACATTCATTCTACAGACAATTATATCCCAAGATAATAAAGGACATACAATCTATTGAAGACAATTGGAGAATGGGGAAACATAATTTACAAGTAAGGATATTTTTTTATCTGTATATATAAAAATCTTGTGTCACGATGTATGTTGCCAATAAACTCCAAAACTACTGAACCGATTTCAATCAAATGTTCACATGTATTTTGGTCTAACTTACTGGATAGGATAGTTATCATCTCAATTATTTGCTTATGTAGTGAATGTAAACGAATAAAATGTATCAATTAATGGTTTCTTAAGCAAGTGTTTATTTACTGTTTAGTTTTATGAAGTTCTCATAGATGGCGGTGTACGTTGATTCATCGATAAAATTCTTCAATATTGTTTGACATCTAGGTTGCAAATACACCCAATAGATGACGCTGTGTTCGGGACTTACGCTGGTGAAATCGCGGGGCGTAGCTAGTTAACTAATAAAAAGATTAAACAATGCTATCCCGCTATTATCGCGACTCCAAAAGGTGGCTGTATACGTAACGTTATTTATCTCGTGCCGGACGTAACGTGATATTTTTATATAAAACATTGTCAAGAAATTGTCACGTTCCAATAAATCACGTTACGTATGTTTAAAGACCACATACACTTTATGAACGATGCACGTCACGTCCCCGTCCCGTCAGAGTTTTTTCTTCCGTTATCCTCTCAATTGGCAGACAAAAATACCTTCATACATTTTTAATATGGCAGCCATCTGTCTGCCAGTTGATGAATTATGGATTCACTTTTACATAGACAAGAAAAAAGTGTTGCCATACTTAAACACTTAGATAGATATATAAACACTTTATTGCACCATAAAAACAAAACGCAAATTGATTACACATAACAAAAACTAAATAAATTCTAACTTAAGTACTTGTACTTGTATACGGGCTGTTTTCCGCCATTAGACCCTTTTTAATTGGGTCCTTTTTGCGTGAGGATGGAGTAGGCTTGCCCAGCACCTACTACCCTCTGAGAAGAGAATTTATCAATACTTCTGGAGTCAACTAAGCCGCGGGTTTCATCACGATGTTTTACTTCACCGTAAGAGCAATGTCAACTAACTTAACTACCTATATGCTAAAAGAAAATCATATCAACAGAATAATTACATCTTCAACAGTTTCTAAATCCAACGTATAATCTTAATTTCCAGAGGATAAACTGCAGATCGGAGAATTCAAAAGGTGTATATTGTCTACAATATGACGATAACAAAATAGTATCCGGTCTAAGGGATAACACTATCAAAATATGGGATAGGAAAACATTACAATGCGTACGAGTGAGTATAATTATTCTCAAGTGTTACTAGTTTCTAATCCTCCGTCTCTGTCGGATTGAATAGAATTAGGTGAGATGCAAGATGGTTCGAAACAGGGTTCGGGGATATATACCTATACATATAAAATTCTTTGTCCTGAATGACTGACTGACTGACGGATCAACGCACAGCCTAAACCGCTGATCGTAGAGACCTGAAACTTGGATATTTTGTTCTTTGTATGACGTAGGCATCCGATAAAAAAGGATTTTTACCTTAATAATGTCGATTATTTTTACTTTTTGGACTATCAATTACATTTTGCAACATGATGCCCTAGCTCTAGCCGAATGAAATTTTCAAGGGTTATTCCTCATGAAAGCCAGTGGTTTTTAAGTTAGGTTGCAGAAAAAAATAATCTGTGATATATTTTTTTAAAACCATACAATGATAATGCAAACATTAGATTTTGAAAAAAAAAATACTTTAATGGTTTTATCTTGAGTTTTATAAATCTAAGACTCTGATTGGTGTAGGGGTACAAAAAGTCCATTATTGAACTTAATTCACAAAAAAAGGCAGAATCGCAGACCTCATAGTTCGGCTGTAAGTGCGAAGTTCAGGGTGAAATCTGATTTTGACTAAAATTTCACTAAAGTCCAAATAACTTTTGAACCACGAAATATTGCGGTTCCGTACCATTATATTCTGTTTTTAATATTTGTTGATATAGCGGCAACAGAAATACATCATCTGTGACATCTGTCTAGCTATCACGGTTCATGAGATACAGCCTGTTGACAGACAGACAGTGGAGTCTTAGTAATAGGGTCCAGTTTTTACCGTTTCGGTACGGAACAGAAATACATCATCTGTGAAAAATTCAACTGTCTAGCTATCACGGTTCATGAGATACAGCCTGGTGACAGACAGACAGTGGAGTCCTAGTAAAAAGGTCCCGTTTTTACCCTTTAGTTACGGAATCCTAAAAAACTATTTATTTTTAACCCTCGACCCAAAAACGACGGCGTGTAAGTTTGACATGTCTGTCTGTGGCATCGTTGCTCCCAAACGGTTGAACCTATTTTAATTTTATTTTCTATCTCCAGGAACTACAAGGACACACAGGCTCAGTCCTCTGCCTACAGTACGACGAGAGAGCCATAATCTCAGGGTCATCAGACAGCACCGTCCGAGTGTGGGACGTCAATACGGGGGCCATGCTCAACACTCTCATCCATCATTGTGAAGCTGTACTACATCTGAGGTTCTGTAACGGCATGATGGTTACGTGTAGCAAGGTATGTTATATTTTCACCTGTTGGATCACTCCTGTGACACACAAGAAAATGAATAAATATCTTTTTCCAATTAATTTAATTGTAATCTAGAAAAACGGAGAATTTCATCTTTTTTTTTCTCTTCGTGTACTTTGTGCCATAAGCATCTAACGCCATTACATATTATAGGAACTTCAAGAATCTAACGTCCTTGCAAACAAGTAATTTTTGTTCGAAGTTTTGCCATTATTCTTTAGTCCTGTGCATCTTGACCATCAAGAAAGCGTTAATTCATCTCGATCATCTCGGAGATATCCAATTTCTAGCTGTTTTAGCCCCGTTCTAGAAATATGGCACGCAAATTTCATTTTAATTCTGTCGATTTTATTTTTGTCGCAAGATAGTGTAACGTATGCGCAATATTGTTACGTTCTAATATGATCACCTCTGTGCAATACATGCCCAGTATTGTGGTCACAGACCCAGTCGGTCCTGTACAATATAATGCTCGAACTTAGTCTTTTCTCTCAAGGTAGTGATACGTATGCACAATATATGCTACTAAATTGCTCAGTGCTAATATGCTCACCTCTGTGCAGTATATGCCCACTGTTGTGCTCACAGACTCAGTCTTGTACCATATAATTCTCAGTAAATTGCTCAGTTTTGGGCTAATATGCTCACACATGTGCAACATTAGCTCACTTCTGTATAATATATGATCACTCCTGTGCAATATGTGTTCACTCCTGTACCACTACAACTTTCCCTTGTTTCCAGGATCGATCAATAGCCGTATGGGACATGACGTCGACGACTGAGATAATGTTGCGTCGAGTATTGGTCGGACATCGCGCCGCTGTCAACGTGGTTGATTTTGATGAGAAATATATTGTCTCCGCCAGCGGGGATCGTACTATTAAGGTAATTTTGTCGCTGTTTCATCCTTATTTGTCTCTTTCTTTTATTCAACAAAAAGTAGTCTTTGTTTTGCTAGGGTTTCAGAAATCTATTATTTTTTACTTTAGTTTAAAAGCTCGACATTCTTAAATCTATACTAATATTATAAAGCTGAAGAGTTTGTTTGTTTGTTTGAACGCGCTAATCTCTGGAACTACTGGTCCGATTTGAGTGATTCTTTCAGTGTTGGGTAGTCCATTTATCGAGGAAGGCTATAGGCTATGTTTTTTTTTTTCAAAATTAGGGATCCGTAATAAAATTGCTATTTTGTAACACAAGGTGTAAAATCGAAAACCTATTTTTGCGTGCGCTGCAAAAAATATTGACAACAGAACAAAATGATGTACTACGGGTTTGTAGATCCCATTAAGACCTACAAAAAAGTCTGCGAGAACATATATCTAGCTATCATGGTTTAATCACAATAACCGATTTTGTGTTCAAAATAATTATTAAATCGTCTGAAGAAAAAAACTACGTTAAATATGTATCGTAATATTAAATCTTTATCAAAATTAAGCATTATGTTATCAAGAGTGTTTATGTAGAAGTAAAATACTTTTTGTTTCATCTCAATCGGATGTTTCGTTTAAAAGTTATCACGTGTGCAAGATGTTAAGAGTTGGTACCTATTAATGAGTTATGGGCCATAGAGTTTTTATCAACATAAAATCCTGTAATAATCTTTTTCGAAATATATTTGTTGATGATTGTAAGTATAAGATCTTTGAAGAGTATCCTATCCTACTAATATTATACATGTGAAAGTTTGTGTGTGTGTTTGTGTGTGTGTGCTAAAGCTACTGAACCAATTGCAATGAAATTCGGTATGTAGATAGCTAGAGGCCTGGATGAACATATAGGCTACTTTTTATCCCGATATTCCCACGGGATCGGGACTTACGCGGGTGAAACCGCGGGGCGCAGCTAGTTCTTAATATATCGGATCCCACTTCTGACATCAAACACATTCATGCTAATATTATAAATAATATACACTAAAACGACTGGTCTGATTTTGATGAAGCTTGATATGAGAGTACATTGAAACCTGAATTGTAGCGTAGGCTGCTTTTATTCGGGATATTCCCACGGGATCGGGATTTATGCGGGTTAAACCGTGGTCTGGCAATTCGTAAAGCAGTGTCATGTGGATTCAGATTAGTTTTAGCGAGGCAGTCTCTGGTATTAGAATTGGAGTTCGACATTCTTAAATAATTATAATGTTGAATCCCACTTCTGATATTAAGACATTGTAGGTCTTTATTATTACCTAAACTTTTCCACAGCAGGGCAAAGGCCTACCTTTCTTTCATTTATACTATAGGTCCTTAAGTTTCAGCGTTTTCAAAATTTGATCTGAAAAAAAAATCTCAATTTCAAAACTAAAATTGTTTTTGTTATATCTTATTTTTTCCCTTTATATAAGTCTTCTATTCGTCACTCGTCACCATCATCATCATCATAATCATATTATTATAATAATAATAATAATAAATAATAAATATTGCAGGATAACCAACACAGCGCCATCTAGCCCCAAGTTAAGTAACTAGACTTGTGTTATGGGTGCTAGACAACGGATATACTACTTATAAACTTTTCTTTTGTAAATATATACTTATAATACATAGAAACAACCAGACCACAGACAAATATCTAACAAATTATGAAACAAACACGAGACTCGTAACGTATGTTACCGGATCATGACGCGTTATGGTACCGGAACATGACAATTTTATGTGAATGCCGGTGTTTCATCAATTTATTAGATTTTCTCGTCAAAATATTTTCAGATTTAATAGCGTTTTTTCCTTAACTCTCCAACAGGTGTGGAATACGTCATCATGTGAATTCGTCCGAACACTAAATGGACATAAACGAGGCATAGCCTGCCTCCAATACAGGGATAGGCTGGTCGTGTCAGGGTCATCGGATAACACAATCAGACTGTGGGACATTGAATGTGGACAGTGTATTCGAGTGTTGGAAGGCCACGAGGAGTTGGTGCGGTGTATACGGTATGGATTAGCATTAGCGCGATTCCATGATTCGCGCACTTTTTAACTCCCGAATAGGAGCTGTGTTGGCTTAGTGGTAGATACCTCGACTTTCATTCCACTAAGCCAACACCGCTCTTATAAGTAGTATATTCGTTGTCTAGCACCCATAACACAAGTGTAGTAACTTGGCTAGATGGCGATGTGTGGAATGTCCTGCAATATTTATTATTACATCTGTTCCAGGTTTGACAACAAGCGTATAGTGAGCGGCGCGTACGATGGTAAAATTAAAGTTTGGGATTTACCCGCTGCGTTAGATGTACGCACACCGCACCAGGACTTGTGTCTTAGAACATTAGTGGTAAATATATACATACTATCTTTAAAAAATCCGGTCAAGGGCGAGTCGGACATACCATTATATTAGACTCTAACTAGACTCTGTCCACGAGGCGTATTAAACGCGTACGTTTTCAATCATCTGCGACAATGCCGTCGTCGGCCATTCCCGCTATTTTTAACCGACTTCAAAAAAGGAGGAGGTTTTCAATTCGTCGCTTATATATATAAAATGCTTTGTCCTGAACGACTGACTGACTGACTAATGGATCAACGCACAGCCTAAACCGCTGATCGTAGAGACTTGAAACTTGGAAAGTGTGTTCTTTGTATGACGTAGGCATCCGATAAGAAAGGATTTTTCGAAATTCTAACCCGTAGGGGGTGAAAAATAGGGGCAGAGTTTTGTATGGGACAACGTGATTCCTTGGTCTTCAAATTTTGCATAAACACTCTTTCGACTTCTTCGCGGACGAAGTTGCGGGCAAAAGCTAGTATATAAATATATTTATGTATGTTCGCCGATTACTCGAAAACGCCTGAACCGATTTGGATTTTTTTTTTTACAAAAAATAACATAATTGTTTCTCTCTAGGAGCACACAGGGCGTGTATTCAGACTACAGTTCGACGAGTTCCAAATCGTGTCTTCGTCACACGACGACACGATATTAGTGTGGGACTTCCTCAACTATGGCGGTGGTTCACCGTCTACTGCGCCCGCGCAGCCGAGACCACAACATGATAATGATTTCGAAGACTTTTTTGATTAGGTAAGACATTCTTGATTATTTAAAGCCCGAATACTCAGACGACTCTCAAATATTTAGGGGTCCCCTAAATATTTAAGACGCTCGTATTCTATTGAAGCATACACTTAAATGTCAATTTAACCTGCACTTAAGATAAGTAGCTTTTCAGTAATCGGGCTTGAGAAATTTTTAATTAGGTAAGACTTGATGATTAGATAAGTCTTTTAAGTATCCTATTCGTTATCTACCCACCATAACACAAGCCTAGTTGCTTAGCTTGGGGCTAGATGGAGCTATGTGAAATGTCCCACAATATTCCTACACTTATATTGTAAAGACGCAATATTTTTTTTTGCTTGTAACGAATAGGCTCCGAAACTACTAGACCGATTTCGATGAAACTTGGTATGCCGATACATTGATTTATTGACAGTAACATAGGATAGTTTTTAAGCCGATATTCCCACGGGATTGGGAGTTAAATAAATTAGCTTTATTAGCACCTGCCCTTAAAATAAACAAACAACACATTACAGGACATTTCACACATCCCCATCTATCCCCAAGCTAAGTAACTATACTTGTGTTATGGGTACTAGACAACGGATATACTACTTATATACTTTTCTTTTGTAAAAATATACTTATAATACATAGAAACAACCAGACCATAGACAAGTATCCTAGCATAAATACTTGTCTGAGGCGGGAATCGAACCCGCAACCCTGTGTTTGACAGTCCGGCATGGTGACCATTGTGCCAACTGGGTCGTCATACGCGCGTGAAACCGCTGAGCGTTCTAGTATTTAATAACAAGGTTTTTTATTTTCAATTTTCAGGTAATTTTAAGTAAGAAAATCAATGAGTATAAAGTTATATCAAAACGCTGCTATCTGCGGTAAGCGAAATGTAAACTATTAATTATAAGAGGATAGATATAATGTCGATTAGAATCGAATTGATTTGACTGCACTAAACTGATCAACCAATCGTGTTGAAGCGTTTGGGATAGCGACCAATAGGAAGACGGAACATCAGTTGATCGACCAATCCTATTAAGGCGTCCAGGAAAATCGATGGGAAGGCGGAACATCAACTGTTCAACCAATCGTGTTAAAGCGTCCGGGATAGCGACTAATGGGAAGCGAAACGTCAACTGATCTACCAATCGCGTCAAAGCGTCCGGGATAAATCGACCAATGGGAAGGTGGAACATCAACTGTTCAACTAATCGTGTTAAAGCGTCCGGGATAGAGACTAATGGGAAGCGAAACATCAACTGATATACCAATCGCGTCGAAGCGTCCGGGATAAATCGACCAACGGGAAGGCGGAACATCAAAAGATCAACCAAACACGCTGAAGTGTCGGAGATAGCGGAAAGCCGAACATAATTTGAAGACCAATCTCGTTGAAGCGTCCTGTATAAACGATTAACAGTAAGCAACTGATCAACCAATCGCGTTGAAGCGTTCGGGATAATCGACCAATTGCTAGCAACTGATCAATCAATCGCGTTGAAGCGTCCGGTATAGCGAGCTTTAGGAAGCGTGCTAAATCTGAGTAAGCGAGTCCTCGGCTGTCGACCAATGGAAAGCAGAATATAAACTGTTCAACCGATCAACTAATCGCGGTGAAGTGTTTAGGAAAATCGACTAATAGCTAGCAACTGATCAACCAATCGCGTTGAAGCGTCCAGGATAGCGACCAATAGGAAGCGAGCTAAATCTGAGTAAGCGAGTCCTCGGCTGTCGACCAATGGAAAGCAGGATAAAAACTGTTCAACCGATCAACCATTCGCGGTGAAGTGTCTATGATAATCGACTTATAGCTAGCAACTGATCAACCAATCGCGTTGAAGCGTCCAGGATAGCGACCAATAGGAAGCGAGCTAAATCTGAGTAAGCGAGTCCTCGGCTGTCGACCAATGGAAAGCAGGATATAAACTGTTCAACCAATCAACCATTCGCGGTGAAGTGTCTAGGATAATCGACTTATAGCTAGCAACTGATCAACCAATCGCGTTGAAGCGTCCGGGATAGCGACCAATAGGAAGCGCGCTAAATTCGAGTAAGCTAGTCTTCGGTTGTCAATAGTCGGTATGCGCCTATGTTCACACTACAAAGCCTAATAATCTTGTACGCCTGTAGTCCTCTAATGTCTCAATGGTGCTGATTGGTGCTATACAGGGACGAAAAAAAAGATGTCTATGATAAAAAAAAATAACAGAAACACTTTCTGACTTTAATAGCGCCAAAGAACAATCATCCGGTAGATGGCGCTGTGTAAGTTAGAACTATTGTAAAAATCCATTAAAAATATCGATGTGGGAGTTTTGGCGGGAACTACCCAACATGTGCTGCAGTTTTATTTTCATAAAACTTTAATCTGAATTGAATTGTATAATAAGTATATATTTACAATAGAAAAGTATATAACTAGTATATCCGTTGTCTAGCACCCATAACACAAGTCTAGTTACTTGGGCTAGATGGCGATGTGTGGAATGTCCTGCAATTTTTATTATTTATTTTTAATTCTGGTGGTAATATTATTCAATTTAGTTTCTTGACAATGCAAAAGAACATGTAATTTGGCCCCGATTCCTGAGGATCAGGCCATCGTTTGATTATAACTTGACAGTGGCTATATGAAGCCGTGCGAATCCTTAAAGAATCGGTCTGAACATAGGCGCATATCTTTTGTTGACAGCTGCGCTGCGATGGGAATGGTGTGTAGAGTAAGAGTCAATGACGTCACTAGCTCATAGTTGAACGCTCACTCCATGAAGATTTTGTATTTTTTCCGGTAATTGATACTGCAGGTCAAAATTGTGTTTTCTTTAAAATTTAATTGGGAAAAATACATTAAATTATTCATTTGAATTGTCATTAGCTCATCTTCGGACACTCAATCCATGAAGGTTTTGTATTTTTTTCTGGTAAAATGTACTGCAGGTTGTGTGATGATGCCACAATTAACGTTTTTCCAAAATTTTATTGGAAATAAATATATTTTTCTTCATTAATTTGAATTGTTGAAAAGAGTTAATGACGTCATTAGCTCATTTTTGAAGCCTCACTCCTTGAAGGTTTTGTATTTTTTCCATTAAAATGTACTGCAGGTTGTGTGGTGACGTCACAACCGTGGCCGTCGCGTCTCGTGTCTTGTAATCAACAGAGAAATAATTGTTTAATTTTGCAATAATAAAACACTTGCAACATATCTTAATGCAAAAAAATATATTGTATAGTTATTGTTAATAGTTATTAAAGCCTACTGCATCAAATACATGTCCCAGGCACTACAGCGCCTTGACTAGCAAGTATTGAAGTTGCTGGCGCTGTATAAGGCTGCCTGTCCTTTGGAGCGGAGCAAGGTAGCAGAGCGAGGTAGCGGAGCGAGGTAGCGGAGCGGTGAACTGCATCAAAGTTTAGGATTACTTTTAAATGATTATTTTAATATTTATGCAGAATATTCATACAAAAAAACTGCAGCCATATTTATTGTACTGAAACTCTTGTTGAGTTAAAAAAAAACTTAAATTTATAATTTAAATACCCTTGACTTTTATCCCCCGTATCTTTCAGACGGTTGAACCGATTTCGATCAAGTTGTAATTTTTGTTGTCTAAATAAATGTTTCTTTAAATCTATTTTTCGGTGGTTGTTTGTAACGAGTAGACCCTGAAACTACTGGACCGATTTTGATGAAACTTGTTATGAGGATACATTGATTAATTGGCAGTAACAAAACATAGGTAAGAACACTCCCGACTAATTCACCTGTTAAACAAACGAAACAAAGTCAAAATCGGTTTATCCGTTCGGAAGCTACGATGCCACAGACAGACAGACACACACACAGAGAGAGATACACGTCAAACTTATAACACCCCGTCGTTTTTGCGTCAGGGGTCAAAAATCAATACAAGACAAATTTGAAATAAATATTTATTATTTCAAAGTCGTCTTGTACTATGAAGCAGTTTATGTGTTCGTCAGTGTATAAATTTCTATTGGTGGATTTTACCTCGCTCACCGCTCGGCTACCTCGCTCCGCTCCAGTGCACAGGCAGCCTGAAGTAAAGGCCATTATTATTATTACTGCCAAGTACCGAATTGTCAAAGGACGCAGATTCGAATCCAGCTGAGGCATATAACTTTTGCTTCCATTTGTAAAATAATTAGACCAAAATTCTATTCGCTTCAAAAGTGATATAATTATAGAAAATATATTCTAAATAATGGAAATAGGAAACGGGAATACGTTTCGGACATTCACCGATGCGCGAATCGAACGCGCGACCCTTTGTTTGGACCGGTATTTAGAAAAAGAGATGACTGGTTGTGATCGCTTTCGGAACCTTTGGAATTTCCATTCGACTGTTTTAGCCCTAAATTAAAGTAAAATTAAAATAATTTATTTATTTGGATGCATTTACATTGTTTATCTTCTATACATATAAAATGCTTTGTCCTGACTGACTGACGTATCAACGCACAGCCTAAACCGCTGATCTTAAAGTCCTGAGACTTGGAGGGTGTGTTCTTTGTATGACGTAGGCATCCGATAAGAAAGGATTTTCCGAAATCTTACTCCTAAGGGGGTGAAAAAGGGGGACGAAGTTTATGGGACAACGTGCTTCCATGATCCAATCTACTAATTCTACGCGAACGAAGTCGCAAAAGCTAGTCCTATATGAAACATTTTCTGTTAAATAAAACGCTTAAGACTATTGTATTAATTATTATACTTAAACATGCTGCCAAACGCAAGGCGCCAGAAATACCCGTCGCTTCCAACTAACATTGTTGATTGCAACGAATGTGAGATGGTATTGTAGGTGAGATCTTTACAAATATTTTGGGGTAGTTTGAGACGAAAACCCCTTGCCATTTCAAAGCTAGACTAGTTTTAATTCTTAATTTTAGGATAGCTTCAAAACTATCAGAAATTTTTGGCTCAAAGTCATACCATGTCGGTAAAACCTACAATTCCAACTCGAAAAAGAAAACACATTCGTAACAATCAACAATGTTCACCAACGAAGGCGACCGGTGCCGGTAGTAACTATTTAGTAGGCTGTGTAGCAGAATTGCTTAAGCAGAATGGATGATTCCGAACGGAGTTGACAAGCAGACAATTTTTTTTTTTAAATAATAGTCCAGACAAAAGTGCGTATACTAAGGGACTCCAGACTGCGGCGAATTGAAGAAACGGTTTCTTTAAACGAATAGATTTTAAAATGATCACTGCCCGTTTTACTACGTGTTAAATTAGTGGCACTTATTTGTCTTTTTAATCATGGCAATATTGAATTAAATTGTTCGATTATTTAGTAAAGTCTCACACTCTCCGTCTTCACAGTCAAACGGCTTGACCGATTTCAGTGGAAATCGGCGTAGTGCTAGTTTAGGAGATGGAGAAGGACATAGGATACTTTAGATTCCGAAATTCCCTCGGGATCGGGACCTACGCGGGTGAAACCGCTAGGCGCTAGTTGAATAAATCTTCGAACAGTTTGAATCTACAATTTTGGCACTTATTATGTGAAAATGTAGATAAATATGTTTTCGTCTTCAGCGTTGCAGGTTCGATTCCCGCGGTGGAACTAGATATTTGTATGATCTACAGATATCTGGGTATTCTGTATGTATTTATCTAATATATAAAATTCTTGTGTCACAATGTTAGTTACCATACTCATCCGAAATGGCTTGACCGATTTTTATGAAATTTTATATGCATATTCAGTAGGTCTGAGAATCGGCTACTATTTTTTTATTTTGTTTCCTTTAGTTTTTTTTTGTAAATTGCCGGGACAGCTAGTATAATATAGAAATATACGTGACGAACAACTTCCTTATTTTTTAAGTCGGTTTAAGGACCGCTATAATCATTATCCTTTGGTAGCCATATTACAAGCTTGCTTAGTTTAGAAGCTAGATGGCACTGTGTGCAACGCCGTAATATTTATTTACACTTTCATTTAATCAGTGCCCAAACATTCATCGAAATCGTCCATAAAATTAATCGAATCATGCTATTTTTAGAAAATAGATCTAATTTATCAACTAGATCTCAGTTATTAGAGGTTTTAGGTTTATGGCTGGTGGCAGAAGAGAATTTTAACAAAAACGGAATCTTTTTTCAAACATGCAATGTATTAAGAGGAAAGGGTACCGGGGGCTCTCTCCATACAAAAGTAGTCGACTGTTTTCTCCCTGGATAATGACACTAGAGCAAAATTCTTTTGCATAAAAACTTTTAACTGCTATGACCATGCCCCTATTTCTTTTTGTTTTTTAAATCTTAATTTCTATGATAATTATGAAAAAAAAGACATAGGAGCATAGTCATGGCAGTTATAGGTTTTATGGCACAAAATTATTTGTGCTAGTGTCATTATCCAGGGAGGAAACAGTCGACTACGTTTGTATGGAGAGAGCGCCGGTACCCTTTCACTTTCAGTTTTTTTAAATATCCCGTTTCCGAGGATAAGAAATTTGTTCGCCGTAATGCCCTCTATCTATTTGCATGGGTCTCAAAATGCAAAACTCAAATCAGTATGCCAAGCTATCCTTATAGATTATATAGCAGCGCTCCGCGGTTTTACCCGCGTAACTCCCGATCCCGTGGGAATATCGGGATAAAAAGTAGCCTATAGCCTTCCTCGATAAATGGCCTATCCAACACGAATTTTTCAATTCGAACCAGTAGTTCCTGAGATTGGCGCGTTCAAACAAACAAACAAACTCTTCAGCTTTATAATATTAGATAGGGAACTATAGTCATAGTTCACGAGTAAATCTGTGTCTAAATCCAAGGTTTAAATCCACATCTCGGACTATTCTTAAACCTCGTTTTGGAATAAGGGGATCTAAGTTTTATGCTTGACTTATCATGAATAAATATGCCCCACTATTTTTTAATCTCTCTTCTGCCGCCAGTTCTTGTGCTAGAATTCGAATTAAGGAGCAGGTTGATGACTGAATGCATATGCTGCCTAAAATATACGTCCTGTTACCATGGTAACTGCAATAATAGATTTGGTTGCCATGGAAACAGGATTTGAAATAAAAACAGAAGTATTTGCGGTCCAGTGTAGACATGTAGACTATAGAAGGGTTTCTAATACAAAAAGTGTTGTTCTAGACGTCTACTAGGCAAACAACTTTTGTTCTACGAATATTAAGATTTTTTTTTAATTTTGAGGTTTTGACTTGAAAATCAGTGGTTTTCGGCAATAAAGATCATTAATGCTTTAAATAGTAATCGAAACTAAATCCTATTCTACTAATACTTCAAAAGCTAATAGACCGATTGCGATAAAACTTGGTATGTAGATAGCTGGAAACCTGGATTAACACCTACTTTTTATCCCGATATTTCCACGGGATCAGAAGTTAATGAACTACGGGCGCAGCTAACTAACAAATAAAAATTAAAGGTCTATAACCTCTAGCTCTAAGAAACAGCTGATTTTTCGTTACTAACCTCAAATTTTGCGAAAAACTTACAATTTTCAAAAGTCGTGGAACAAAAGTTGTTAGTCTAGACGTCTAAAACATCCCCTTTTGTATTAGAAACCGTTTAAGACGATGTATGATTATTTTTTAAACCGTGAGCACAATGCAATGAATATAAATGTCAATTATTTAACTATCATGATTTTTAATGTACAGAGGCGAGTTTACGCACTCGATCAAACGTAGGTATTAGAATTGGTCAATATGTGAGCCGAAATAGCTTAAATCTCTAAATGCAAATAAAAAAAAATGAAGCTCCATTAGCGTGTAAAGTTCGAATTAATCATCCATAATTAACATTTCGACAAATATAAACTCTATAAAAAGCTAATTCATGTTTGAGTGACTAAATATTTGGTATGTAAATTAATATCGGCCGAGAGAAACAACGAAAAATTTATCTGAACTGGAAAAGACTCGAAAGAAGCCAGAAGATTTTCAGGTCTCAAATATAGTCAACTCCAAAGTCCATTTCAGTTTTAGTGGTTAAACGTGTATCCACGAATTATTTTTAATACGAAAGTTGTTAGAAAAATGGTTGTCTGTTAAGTCGCTTAACGGACGATAATTTTACTTGATAACGTCATAAGAAAACATTGATGAATTAATTGAGACTGTCTTGTCAATAACGGAACGTGAGCGTAACGTGATACTTTTTTGTGAGTGCTGCCGGTTCATCAATTTATTAGTCAAAAATGTTAGGATTTCCAAAGTAGAACAAAAGTTGTTCGCCAAGATGTCTAGAACACCTTTCGTATTAGACCTTACCCTCGCGGAAACAAATTGTTTAGCTGAAACAAAGCGATAGAGACAGAGATACTGTTTTAAGCTATCTCTGCTCGCATATCTATCCTACTAATATTATAAATGTGAAAGTTTGTGTGTGTGTGTGTGTTTGTTACTCCTTCACGCAAAATCTACTGAACCGATGGCGATGAAACTCGGTATCTAGATAGCTGGAGACATGGATTAACACATAGGCTAGTTTTTTATCCCGATATTCCCACGGGATCGGAACTTACGCGGGTGAAAACGCGGGGCGCAGCTAGTCTAACATAGTAAAATACTCAATATTGCATTTTTGATCGAATGCGGCAACTCGTGGTAGGAATACAGGATAAAATAAGCTGGTCTTGCCATAAGGCCGTAGTGACCAACCAATCGCGTGCTTCCTTTCAACTGGGATAGCAGGTTCTATTACCGGTCCAGGATTTATTTTTCGATTTTTTAGTATCGGTAATTATATGAGAAAGTGGTTTAGGGCTACAGCTGTGCATTTAACTATTGTTCTACGACTTTTGGAGACATTTTTGAGGTTATGTTAACCCGAAAATCAGCTGTTTACACGGAGAGGTCATTAACCTTAAGATTATAATAATGTTTTAAAGTTTTTTCGACTGTTCTAAGTCTGAATGACCTTTATTTAAATAAATCAACTGTTTTTCGAAATAATAATAAAAATGTTCGAATTTTGCACAGAAGGAGTTCTCAACCGGTTTCTTAAATAATTAATAATAACCCTGTATAGACAAAATAAATGTGAGTGGTTGCCCAAAAAGGGACCTCAAGGGAAAATAATTGATTTCGAGTAAATCGCGTTTGAAGTTTCGTGTAGAAACAAGAAACAAGTTACCTGACATCACAAAAACTAGTGAGCGCTGTGTGTAAGGTGTATTATTTTCAAAACTACCTTGGCTCACAAATCAATTCATAAAATAAAAACTAAGGCGCTTTAAAATATTCTGTTTAGATCAAAACAAAGTTAAAAGACCACAGATTAAAAAAATTAAAAAAATGAATAACGGTTTCCAATCCCACCAGGTCCCTTTTTGGTCAACCACTCACAAATGGTTAAAAATCATGTTAAGTAATTTACAAAATAGACATCCCCCTAGCTTTTAATACTTCGTGTGAGTTTTGGCGGGAACGAGTTAACAACATGTCGTGCTGCAGTTTTATTTTCATGAAACTTAGATGTAACCCGAGTTGAATTGTATAATTCTGGTGGAATGTTATTCAATTTAGTTCTGTGAAAGTGCACAAGTGTAGTGAAAGTAAAAATCAGTGTCAAACATGCAGTTTTCACGTTGCCTCCAAATCTCCTATTGAGGTTATGGTAAACTTGCCACCGCTTTACTATAACCCCTGACTTGACGGACTATGACGACTTTGACTGTATTGAAACTCTTTAGGCCCGATTTATGAAAAATCGGGTCATAATTTGATGCAAAATATAACTTGACACTGGCTAAATGCACACGTGCGAAGCCATAATAAAAGAAAAAAAAAAAAATACTTCGTGTCTCTCTTTTAATTTTACATAATATTTTTGGTCTATTTTATGTATTGAGAGGATATGCGGGTTTGCTTTCTCCATACAAATAAATAATCTATCTATCATCTATACATATAAAATGCTTTGTTGACGGATCAACGCACAGCCTAAACCGTTGATCGTAGAGACCTGAAACTTGAAGGGTGTGTTCTTTGTATGACGTAGGCATAGGATTTTCCAAAATTCTACCCCTTAAGGGGTGAAAAAGGGGGGCAAAATTTGTATGGGACAACGTGATTCCTTTATTAGAACCATTTTCGACAACTATCCGGATGACGTCGCGGGCAAAAGCTAGTGATATGATAAAATTCTCCGTTTTTCCTAGATTACAATGCAATTCGTATTTCTTGAACTAGTTGTGGAAAAATACGCATTTAAAGTCTCGTGTTTTTCATTTTCTTCACCAGCATCTGACGCCATTACACATAATAGGAACTTCAAGAACCTAACCTCCTTGCAAACAAGTGATTTTTTTTGAATTTTTACCATTAATCTTTTATAATGCCTATAGTAACGACCCAGTTGGCACAATGGTCCCCATGCCGGACTGCCAAACACAGGGTTGCGGGTTCCATTCCTGCCTCAGACAAGTATTTATGCTTAGATATTTGTCTGTGGTCTGGTTGTTTCTATATTACAAGTATATATTTACAAAATAAAAGTATATAAGTAGTATATCCGTTGTCTAGCACCCATAACACAAGTGTAGTTACTTAGCTTGGGGCTAGATGGCGATGTGAAGTATGTCCTGAAATATTTATTTAATTTCTAGGCATTATTTAGGAAATCTCCACCGATTCCTAAATAATGCCTCGACATTTTTATGAAGAAAGTACTCGCATAGACTCTTAATTCTGCTATTGTGCTTACTGATAAATATTAAATAAATAGTCTGGTCAGAAAAACATAGATTTTTTTTTTAAATAAATGCCCCAAATTAAATTATTGGCGTGTTAAATATAAAAAAATCCTAACTTAAATAAAAAATCCAAAAGTTTATTGTTTTTTGGTTGTTTGTTTACCTCTTCACGGTCAGACGTCTGAATCGATTTGGATGAAAATCGGTCCAGAATGGAGAAGGATTCAAGATACTTTTGATCCCGAAATTCCCGCGGGATCGGGACTTCGGGGCACAACTAGTAAATTTTGTACACAAGCCTAGTTGCTTAGCTTGGGGCTAGATGACGCTGTGTGAAATGTGCCACAATATATATTATTTATTAATTATTTAAAACACACAAGAAACATTAAAGAAGAAGAAAAAACGAAAATCTTAAAAACTTCATTGAATTTTATATTTTTCTGACCAGTCTATATTTACAGGGTTATTGGATATTAATTGTAGAATGCAAGGCAAACTTTCCAAGTGTGGTTGGAGTAAATTAAAAAATTGTGAATGCTCGATGTATCCAAGACTTCAAATTTATTTCCAATGACTCTGTATTCATTGTATATACAGAAAAACTTGTATACATGTAGAATTTGGTTTTTTTATTATTATTTTAAACTTAATTGCTAGACTTTAACCACAGATCACTTAATAGATGTCTCATTTGGAAAAAAATGTTCATAAAAACTCATACTTGCTGTAGTTCAAAATCTTATTATACTCGTACGTGTTCGCGGGTCATAAACTTGGTCGACTTTAAAAAACTCTCATTAAAAAAAAGGGTGGCACTCGGGGACTGCCGCGGTAAAGCTATTGCATCGTGCGAGCTTCGTACAGTCGTACCATATACATACACGTTAAGCGAACGCTCGGCCGAGCTACATGGTAGGCGGAGTAGGGGGGTGTTAGGTTTTATTTTCGTTGCGGAATTTCTTGATTCCGTCGCCACGCTCAAGGCCCGCGATAAAGCTATGCAATAGCTTAAATAACTTTTTTTTTTTTTTTTCTTTTATTATGGCTTCGCACGTGTGCATTTAGCCAGTGTCAAGTTATATTTTGCATCAAATTATGACCCGATTTTTCATAAATCGGGCCTAAAGTGTTTCAATACAGTCAAAGTCGTCATAGTCCGTCAAGTCAGGGGTTATAGTAAAGCGGTGGCAAGTTTACCATAACCTTAATAGGAGATTTGGAGGCAACGTGAAAACTGCATGTTTGACACTGATTTTTACTTTCACTACACTTGTGCACTTTCACAGAACTAAATTGAATAACATTCCACCAGAATTATACAATTCAACTCGGGTTACATCTAAGTTTCATGAAAATAAAACTGCAGCACGACATGTTGTTAACTCGTTCCCGCCAAAACTCCTAAATAACTTTTCCTTTTGTGTCTTTAGATAGCAGCACGAAGCCACCACTACTGAAAAAAAAAGACTAAAAGATGTCTATGTAAAAATTTATTTATTGTAGGTTAGACATAGATTTTTGAAATGCAAGAGCTTTTTGGATATGCAGTCCTTGGTTTTAATAGTACAATCCTGTTAGTATTACGGTCTTTCGTTTCACATTTTTTTCGTAACGTGTAAATAAATTTCTGGGCTAGGTCTCACCCCGCTAACGCGCGAAAAGGAACTTTTTCAAAAAGCTATATTCTAGTTTTCCCCATGGCGTTGTGGTGATAATATTATGATCGTAAAGCAATCTCTGCAAAGTTTCACCTTTATTCACAATCAACCCTATGAGATTGCATAGCGCGCTAACGCATTGAGCCGCAAATAAGAAGCTGATTCGCTAGAGTGAAGAGATCAGCACAAAATTGACCAATCATATGGCCGCATTTAGCGCAGTGCGTTCACTTATCCAAGAGCAACTTAAGTAGATACCGTTTGTGAATACGGGCGTATGACTAATATGAACGCATTCAATAAGATTTTAAAGTAAAGCAATTATATGTTGAATGCATCAGTTGTTTCTACATGCGGCATCTATTATGATTTGTGACTTCAACTGTGTGAGAGGGTGTCCCTGTATAAAGCTTAGGTTAGGTTTTAAATTGTAATGATAGAGTTTGAAAAATTAAGTTTATAAATAATTGATTGTAAAGGACATTGGCGTTGGCATAGCCCGATGGTTTTTTTTTAAATCTCTTTCGGATGTTTTTTTTTTCTAATAGGTCTCATGTGAAAAGAGGTTTTAATAAATTAAGATCGGATTATGTGAATACCTAACGTAGCCATTACCTTGTAAAATTAGTTAAGTAATTATAATTATAAAATTAGTTATAAATAATTATAAATAGTTTTTTTGTATGGTGCAGATGCGTTTTTTTTGCTTATTTGTATTGTAATATAAAGAGCTTTTTTATTATTTTTTATTCTTTTTATTTCTACCTCGAAACCCTATTTTTTTGATCCCACATCTTTTTTTTATTAGGTAATAAGGTTTTTTTTTGGTAGGTTGAATAAGTTTTTAAAAAGGCGCATCTGTACTGTTGAATTGCCTTGCCTGAAATGTAGTAATTTAAAAAACAGTGTCATTAGTTTAGTATTCCCCAAGTATTATGAAAGTAAGTGAAAAATATTATTTTATGAAAAGTTTTATTTTTTCATACAATACCGCGGCATAGACTTGGGAATGGACCAAGCAATGGTGAAAATATTGTAATTATCGTACTCACTAAAGAAACACCAATTTTATGTGTTAGTTTTTAGGGTTGATAGAAAATAGTTTACTAGGTTATTTTGTTTAGACGTGTCCGGTTTGTGAATTTAAATTAGCGCGCTATTTTGCGGCCATTTTGAATTTAATGTTTCAGTTTTTTTGTGTGAATATTGAGTTTGTTAAGCATACACAAGGAGGTTCCATTTCTCTGAGCATAAGTACGGTCGGAGTCAGAACCACCGTAGAATTCTAAAATTACTATTATTGGAATGTTTTTATTCTAATAATATTTATCTAATGAGTTGAAAGACATTAATCTTGAACTGGAGCAAGACCTTAGAATCTTGCTTGAGTTGATTTTTTTAAATAATATCCGTTTTGGAGATCTACGGTGGGTCTGCAAATCTGACTCCGACGTTACCTCTTTGGAAAAAAAAGTTTTGCTTGAAACACTGACGAGATTTTTAAAATAATCGGAAATTATTTGTTTTTGGGATAAATCCTAAATATTTTAAAATGTTAGCATTTCCCATGACGTTAAGTAAAAAATAAGGTTTAAATCATTAGATAAATACTTAATAATGAAAGTAAATAGACTGCTTTTTGTTCGTTAAATGATCGATATTGTTAATAATTACGTTTACGAAGAATTTAAATTGTAAGAAATGTAAATATGAGAATTTTCCCTATTTAATAAATAAATGTCTATTGTATGTGGTGTCTTATTTATTCTTGGAAGTAATAGGTCAATGGGAACGTTTAGTTTCATAATGACCACTTCATCCAATCTCCAGCTACTAACATACCGAGTTTCATCGCAATCGGTTCAGTATTTTTTGCATGAAGGAGTACCTGTACTTGAACGGGCTGTTTTCCGCAATTAGACCCTTTTTAATTGAGTCCTTTTTGCGTGAGGATGGAGTAGGTTTGCCCAGCACCTACTACCCTTTCAGCTTAGTCGACCATGTCCAGAGGAGAGGACTTGTCAATATTTCTGGAGTCTACTAAGCCGCGAGTTTCATCACGATGTTTTTCCTTCACCGTAA
Source organism: Idaea straminata (assembly GCA_951213275.1). Lineage (NCBI taxonomy): Eukaryota > Metazoa > Arthropoda > Insecta > Lepidoptera > Geometridae > Idaea > Idaea straminata. The sequence goes on along the minus strand of OX577875.1, from coordinate 5,264,692 downwards.
GAGCAATATCAATTAGCGCACATATTTCTTAAGAAAAATACATTGGTGAAATTTAGTATATAGGGGGTTTCGGGGGCGATAAATCGATCTAGCTAGGAATCATTTTTAGAAAATGTCATTTTATTCGTGTTTTATCGAAACTTACTTTTTTTATCTGAAAAATATGACTCTTCCTGACATCTATTGGCGAACTACTAATACTATTTTTTGTGAGCAATAAAGTTATTCCAGCCGATGGCGTTGTTAACTAACACGAACACGTCAATGAGTGTTTGCTTTGAGGTTAGACTAAGTAAAAAAAAAAAATACCGAGCAAAGCTCGGTCGGTTAACGTAAAAACTTGTGTGTGTTATTTCTTTAGGCAAAAACTATTGAATGTGTTGCAATAAATCTCAATACTTGGGAGATCTGGATTAACATTTGCGCGGACGCGGGTGAAACCACGGGGCGCAGCTGGTAATTTTTAACTTTTTGATCGTCATGCTCTAAATCGATACCTCAAGTCTGCGGCTGTAAATCATTTGTCACACGCGGTTTCACCCGTGTAAGTCCCGATCCCGTGTGAATATCGGGATAAAAAGTAGCCTATGTGTTAATCCAGGTCTCCAGCTATCTAGATATCGAGTTTCAACCCAATCGTTCCAGTAGTTTTGCGTGAAGGAGTAACAAACATACACACACACAGAAACTTTTACATTTATAATATTAGTAGGATATAAGTCATTTGTAGAAAAACTGCTGCATAAATAACCCTCCCTTTTGGCTTCGCCGTAGTTGGGTAAAAACATGGTAAAAATATTTTTTATCACAGTTGCTCATAAAGTGGATCTTATTCAACGGCTTTTAGGCTCATAATCCAACATATTATGCACGCGTGCGTTTTAGATTTGTTAACTAGTGCTGTAAAGTTATCCCGAAAAGGTAGGTACCAAAGAGTTTTTAGCTATCAAAAATGGTTGTCTCTAAAGTCGGTTTACGAACAAAAATTTTACGTGATTATGACTTAGAAAACGATTAAAAATTGAGTTGTTTATTTTTTGTTTTTTCTTTACTTAAATATATTGTTTTTCCGTACCATTGTATTTTGTTCTTAACCCCCGACGCAAAAACAAATAGAAAAACGTCACACGAGGATGTATAGGTTAAAAGTCTTTAGCCTGGCCTTTCCGGAGCATAATTAACAAAAAAATATTGCCTTAAAAAATGTAAACATAGAGTTATCACAAATATTTTGTTAATTATTATTTTGTTTTCTTTTCAAGTCTTTTCTTTTATTCGCAACTGTGATAAAAAACGTCGTACGATATACGTGTGGAATTGATATTTGCATCTTGGCTTCTATAACACGCTCGCTGCCGCTCGCGCGTCATAAACCGCCTCTATGCAAAGATCAATTTACCACACTTATATCGTAATGTACTATGACAAAACAAAAGAAGAGGTTAGACAAGGCTGTATAGGTTAAAAGATTATTGCATTGCCTTTACTTTTGGGCTCTAACAAAAAAAAAACTGTCGATATAGGTTAGGAATTAGTGAAAATATTGATTTTATTTGAAATAAATAGTAAATAAGGAATACAATTTTCATAAAAACAATGTCGGAAACAGAGGAACCTCCAGCGAAAGTGCTGAAAATCGATGTAAGTCATCTAGATCACTATCTTCTGTTTTACAAACAAAAAACTTGAAATACCTAGACTAAAAGTAAAATTAAATGTTTTCGTTCAATGCTTGTCTAATCAATTCACGAATTGAAAGACTTTAAACTTCAACTCAAGCAGGACCTTAGAATCTAGCTTGAGTTTGAGCAAAGACATTGTTGCTGCTGTTGGAAATCAAACTGAATCTTTTGGAAAGTTTTGCTAGGTATAGTAAAGATGTCAGAAGAAACCGGCCAAGTGCGAGTCGGACGCACTAAGGGTTCCATACCATATTGTATGAGAGCCCCACATTGTTTCTATCTATTTTTAAAATTTGTTAAAGCGACACCCGAAATACATAATCTGTGAAAATTTCAAACGTCTAGCTATCACGGTTCATGAGATACCTACAACCTAGTGACAGGCAGACAAACAGACAGAGAAGTCTTAGTAATACCCTTTTTTACCAATTGGATACACTTTATAATTGTGTATACGATTAATTTTGATGTCGAAGAGGGGTGTTGGTTTAGTGGTAGATACCTCAACTTTCATTCTGAAGGTCGTGGGTTCGAATCGAAGAAAAATTTAAGTGCGCTAATTGACATTGCTCTTACGGTGAAGGAAAACATCGTGAAGAAACCCGCGGCTTAGTTGGCTTGAGAAGTATCGATAAGTTCTCTCCTCTGGACATGGTCGACTAAGCTGAGAGGGTAGTAGGTGCTGGGCAAGCCTACTCCATCCTCACGCAAAAAGGACCCAATTAAAAAGGGTCCAATAGCGGAAAACAGCCTGTATACAAGTACAAATAAAGTTTTGATGTTGAAACTTTAGACTATCCTTTGTTTAGACAAAACAAAATTGTATACAACCTTAGATAGATTACGAAAACTTTGTATAAACTACTATTTAGACAAATTGAAGTTTAGACCACCTGCATTTATGACGACATCAGCTTTAAGACCATCTGCTGCATAAAAGAGTTGCTACTTAGACTACCTGCATTCGCGACGATTCAATACTTACTCGAAACAATAAATTTTTTTACCCTTGGTAGTTGGTTAAATACATTGAGGTTGACCACAATCACTTAGAATAGATGTAAAGGCTAAGACTAAAACAATTAATTGATCATAAATTTTAATCTATCTAACAGAGCTTTCTCCTTCAGAACTTTGAACAAGAACTCTCCATTCCCGATATAGAACCAATTGGAAATGGCTCGACCATACCTGATGGTCTTGGAGATGCAGCATCAGTTGTCGATGGAGAGGTACCTGATAGGCTGCAAGTTGGAGATGAGGATGCTGAGGTCACTGGTGGTAAGCAGCTTAACAATTGTTAGTCTTTGTAGCATGGTGGGCGAACACTTGCTCGACAAAAGATTGCTGATTTGATTCCCACCTCAAACAAATATTTATGTCCAGCCCCATACACAAGATTACCTATATTTATATATTGCCAATCGACAGATTTTTTTGTGTGAAATGGATACACAAAAAAATCTGTTGCTACCACTAATGCAATTTTCATCCAAATTGGTTTAGTCGTTAAAGGGAATGTTTGACGTTAAAGAGAAAAGCCCCGTAGTTTCACCCGGATAAGTCTCCATCCCAGAATTTCAGGATGAAAAGTATCCTATCCTGTACAATTTCGTAGTTAATAAGCTTTCTCGTCTTTTTTGTCATTTTCAATGTTTTGTGTGTTGTACAAATAAAGTGTTTATCTATCTATCTATCCCCTAAACTATCACTAATGCAATTTTTATCCAAATCGGTCCACTCATTTGACCGAGAAGAGGAAACAAGCTTTTGGATTTATTATATTAGTTAGAATATTATTTTCTGGTTTGGCTGTTATGTATTTACATAAGAAAAGTATATAAATATTCTCTCCGCTATCTGACCACCATAACACAAGCCTAGTTGCTTAGCTGGGGGCTAGAAAAAGGTTTTGGTGCAGTATTTACTAAGGTTTTAAAACAAACATATTTGAATGTGCTCTGCTACCCTTAAATAGCTAGGTTATTGTTATAAATAGATGGGTTATTGTAACCTACTCAAAATCTAATAATACATATGTTATTATGTGTATAAATAATAATTTATGTGCTATTTGAATATAGGTAGAGAAGGACCAGAGTCTGATAATAGTTTAGTTTTACAGAGCTGTTTCCGCACTTACCCTAATTCACAATCAACCTTATGAGATTGCATAGTGCGCGAACGCATAGAACCGCATATAAAATGCTGATATGCGGTTCTATGCGTTCGCTAGAGTGAAGAGAGCAGCACTTGACCAATCATAGGGCCGCATTTAGCGCAGTGCATTCACTTATCCAAGAGCAACTTAAGTACTGTTTATGAATACGGGCGTCAGTCCCTCCATTTGGGTCACTGTGCGACAAAAAATCTAATATGTTGAAAGTACTTTTTTTCCTTACAGAACTAGCTGACAACGACCTAACTGACGCTGAAGACAAAGAAACCAATCAATACACCACAGACCCTGACCACATAGATAAACCTGAACAGGACATTACGGACATTGCTGTACAACTAACAGACGACATTCTGGATCAAGATAATGAAACTATTGACCAGGAACTGGATAATACTGAACAGGAAACTGATAAATCTGGTCATGACATGGAAAATCTTGTTCAAGAAACAGACAAATCTGGTCAGGATATGGAAAATCTTGATCGGAGTCTAGAAAGACTTCAGGAAACAGATAAACTTGATCAGGACGAGGATAAACTTGATCAGGACGAGGATAAACTTGATCAGGACGAGGATAAACTTGATCAAGACGAGGATAAACTTGATCAAGATGCAGATATACCTGATCAAGATGCAAATATACCTGATCAAGATGCAGATATAACTGATCATGATGGAGGTAAACTTGATCAAGATACAGTTAAACTTGATCAAGATGCAGATATACCTGATCAAGATGCAGATAAACCGGATCACGGTGCAGATATACCTGATCACGATGCAGATATACCTGATCACGATGCAGATAAACCTGATCAGGATGGAGATAAAGCTGATCAAAGTGTAGTTACTGATCATGACGCGTCGGGATCTCAGGAAGAAGTGGAAGGTCACGAGGAATGGCTTAGTGAAGGAATACTCACTGATGATGATCTGAATGCGAATGTAAGTTTAAAGGTTTTGAAATGTAAATATATTTCAAATAGTATAAAAAAAAAAATTGATCACCATGTCGGGCTGCCAAACACAGGGTTGCGGGTTCGATTACAGCCTCAGACAAGTATTTATGCTCAGATATTAGTCTGTGATCTGGTTGTTTCTATGCATTATAAGTATATATTTACATAAGAAAAGTATATAAGTAGTATATACGTTGCTGAGCACCCATAACACAAGTCTAGTTAGTAGTTACTTAGCTTGGGGCTAGATGGCGATGTGTGGAATGTCCTGCAATATTTATTTATGTTATTATTATTATTATTAAGCCTTTACTGCCAACATATTTTACAATAAAATTATTTAAAAAAATTTAAATCTATGTAGTTAAGCTTTTAGTTATTGGGCGTCGGCGTGTCTTTTTGCGACACGAAGGCCTCCTCCAGCTCTTTCCAGTCTTGTCTTGTTTGAGTTATTCTAAGCCATATTGGACCGGCAATCTTTTTGATGTCGTCAGACCATCGTTTTCTCTGTCGTCCTCTTTTTCTCTTTGTTTGGAATCTAGGGGTCCATTCTGTTATATCTTTTGTCCATTTATTACTGTTCTCTCTCATCATGTGGCCTACCCATCTCCATTTGAGTTTCTTGGTTTTGACTACAACATCTTCAATTTTCGTAATGTGTCTTATATCTTTGGCTCTTTTCCTGTCTCTTTTTGTGTACCCTAGTATGCTCCTCTCCATGGCTCTTTGACATGTAATCAGTTTTTGGTTTTGTTTTTGTGTGTTTGCCCAGGTCTGGCACCCATAGGTTAGTATAGGTACTATGCAAGTGTTGTATACTTTTCTTTTTATTGCCATATTGTATTGTTTACCTTTTAGTACTTCTTTGAGAGACCAATATCTCTTCCATGCATTGGCTACCCGTCTCTCTATCTCTGAGTTCATTTGATCATTGAAAGCAATAAGCTGGCCCAGGTATATATAGAAGTTAACATATTCTATTTCCTCACCCTCCACTGAGATGTTTATTTGAGATCTGTTTGTTATTATTTTGGTCTTTGTTTTGTTTATTGTTAGGCCCACTGTTTTGCTTTTACATGTCAAATCTTGGAGCATGTTCTGAAGAGTTTCTGGGTTATCAGTTATGAGTATTATGTCATCTGCGAATCTCAGGTGATTTAAGCGTGTTCCATTGATGTTGATTCCAATTTTATCCCATTCCATTTTCCTAATGACTTCCTCTAGCACTGATGAAAAAAGTTTTGGCGAGAGTGGGTCTCCCTGCCTTACTCCCCTGTGTATTGGGAAGGTTTCCCCCTCCGTTTCAAGTTTTATTCGTGCTTTGCTGTTAGAATATACATTTTTTATTAGCCTTATGTATTTATTTTCTATTCCTTGATTTTTCAGGGCTTCCCAAATAAATTGATGTTCTAAAGAGTCGAAGGCTTTATTATAGTCCACAAATGCCATGTATACTGGATAGTTATATTCTTGGCATTTTTCAACAAGCTGTTTTATCACATGTATGTGATCTATTGTTGAGAATCCAGATCGAAATCCAGCCTGTTCTCTTGATTGTTGTTCATCAAGTTTTTTTGTGATACGTTTTAGTATTATTTTTGAGAACACCTTGTATATATTGGACATGAGACTTATTGGGCGATAGTTGCCTATTTCTGATCGATCTCCTTTCTTAAAGATGAGTATTATTGAGCTCATTGTCCATTGTGAGGGTATGGATTCTGTGTTTAGGATAAGATTAAACAAATTGGTCAGTTTTGTTGTTGTTTCTGGTAATGTCGCTTTCATCATTTCATTAGTTATATGATCAGGTCCAGGAGCTTTATCGTTTCTCTGTGTTTCTATTGCATGCTGGACTTCTCTTTCGAGAATCTGAGGGATTTCTTCGGTTTCGTCTTCGAGGTTTATGTTGTAGTCTAAGGTGTTTTCGCTAGAGTATAGTTTCTGATAGTAGTCTGTTGCTATCTTCAAAATTGGCTGTCTCCTTGTTTCTTCTTTAATGTTTTTGCTTTTCATTTTCGGGACCCATAGCGTCGCTTCTTTTAATTCTTTGAGTGCTTTTTTAATACCTCCTGTTTTAGTGATATGTTTTTGGATACATTTCATTCTTCTATTTGACTTGTCTTGTTTTATATTATGACTTATTTCTTTGCTCAATTTAGTTATCTCTTGTAATGTTATTTTACTTCTTCTGTTTTTAAGTAGTTCTTTCCTTTTTTGAATGAGGTCCATTGTCTTTGTGCTTAGTATGTTTTTGCTTGTTTTTGTCTTGTTTACCTTGTTATAAATAGCGTTTGTTTCCATGTTGTAAATTTCTTGTGTTTTGTCTATTCCATTGGACGTTATAATGTTCTGAGGTGTTATGTCAGTTGCACATAATTGGTTTTCCTGGAGGTAGTGTCTCCGCTGTTTCACTTGTTCTTTGTGGGATAGTGTTGCTCTGACCATGCGGTGATTACTATTAAAGTTGAGGTTGTTTATTATGCTGACGTCTTGAAAAAATTTGGGTTGATTGCTAGTTATATAGTCTATTTCGTTGCAGTAAGTCCCGCCGGGCGACATCCAGGTCCATTTCCTGGCAGTCCTTTTCTTGAAAACGCTGTTTAGTATAGTTAGGTTATTTTCAAGGGCCATGTTTACAATTCTCTTGCCATTTTTACTTCTTTTTCCTATGCCATGGTTTCCTACTGCAGACTCTTCACCATTTTTCTGTTTGCCTATTTGGCCATTGAAGTCTCCCATGACAATAGTGTTTTTATGAGCAGTTTCTAGTGTAGTTGAAAGTTGGTTGTAGAAATCATCTTTTGTTGTTTCATCCGCTCCTTCTGTTGGTGCATATATTTGCACTATAGTCCACATGTTCTTGTAGCCTTGTAGCTGTATATCTAGTAAAGCGATTCTTTCAGAAATGCCCCTAAACCCTAGGATTTGTTTCTTTAGATGTTTTTTAACTATAAATCCCACTCCGTATTGACCCTTTGTTTCACCGATGTAATACAGGATGTAGTCATCGTGTTCTTCGATATGGTTTCCAACTCTTCTTACTTCGCTGATACCAAGAATATCCCATTTAATAATGCTTAAAGCTGTTTCTAGTTCGAGGAGTTTTTCTGTTGTCCTAAGTGAAAGTGTGTTTAAGGTGGCTATGTAGATTTTATTCTGTTTTTCTTTACGTATTTTATTTGCTTTTGCTGAAGGGTGGCGGTCTTCTTCCCCCACGGTGACCAACCGGCTTGGGGTGCATTTTTCTGTTGGTTTGTATGAAGTTATGATATTTGTTTTGCTTTGGTTCCGGGTGCCGGTGGTCATTACAAGTTTTTTGGGATCTCGGACATTGAGGCAGATCTACCTCGTTCAATGTAGTTAAGTATGTTGGGTTTTAGGATTTCTTTACCCTTAGTGGATGTAGTTGCTGGGTTGTCCTTTAAGTCTATTTTTTTCTGAGTTGATGATTTGGGTGAGTCCGAACCTTCCCTTTTTCTTTTGTCTCTGTTTATTCCTGATGATTTCTTCACTATAATTCTATCATGTTTTAAAAAGGCTATATTTCCTTTTTTCCTTTCTTCTTCTACTTGTACTTGTAATTGTTTCCGCTTTTCTAACATTTCTTTGGTGTAGTCTTCTTTCACGTAAATACCTTGTGGGAGCTTGGATTTATTTTTCAGAATCATGTGTTTTTTCCATAAGGTCGTGATGGAAACAACGATGGGGCGGTTTTTAACAGTTTCCTTTTTGCCAATTCTGTATATATTGCTAATTTCCTGGCAATTCAGATGTGTGCCTGTTTCTAGAATTGTGTCCTTGAGGTAGTCTACAAGTTCCGCTTCTGTTTTTCCGATCTCCTCGATGCCAAAAAAGACCAGGTTATATTTTCTTTTCTCTCTTTCTATGTTACTAAGTTTTTGCTCCAGTGTAGATATTTTGTCTTTGAGCATAGTGTTTTCCTCCGTTATTAATTTTAATCTCTCGTCCAATGCTTCCATAACATTTTTTGTCACCGAGACTGTTATGAGTTTAGCTTGTTGGTTCAATTTTTCGTCCAGTTTTGACAACAACAGCTCCATATTTTTGTCCATTGTTTGGTTTATTTGTGTAGATTATTGTTGCTGTTACTGGCAACACTCCGTATGTCAGTGTCACACACAGTGACGTCGGCTGTCAAAATGTCGGTATGTTGGTAGCACTATTACGATTGCAATTTCACTTTTAGGTTATGATGATGACTGTTTTATTTGAAGTTTTTGTTCCAAAATGATTGTTTTACACTTTGTTTACTTGCTTGTTTTGTTTTTTATTGTTTAATCTGGTGGATTGCGCGTTGAGACAGTTTTTTTTCACACTTTTCACACTAATATCAATTATTATTCGCGGAGGACTTTGACGTACGTGTTTACGAAACGAACACCGGAACCGGAAATCTATTTATTATTCGGAAATTTATTTATGTAATCCAACCTTATTGGGCTAAATTGATTATTTATTTATTTGCTTAGAATATGGTTTACATTAAAAACTTTAAATTCACAAAATCAAAGAAAATCAATAGGTAATACAATATGTTTCAATTGTCCCACATCCGAGCGATGTTCCCGGTTGCATCCCTCTCGGGAGCCCGGGGTCCGCTTAATCTATGGGACAACTTCTTCCTAGACTTTCCATATTTGATGTGGCTTTATGTTTGACTTTTACGGGGGCGACTGCCGTCTGACCCCCCAATCCCCGAGAGGAAAAAGTCAGCGCCAGAGCCTCGTCAATTTCTCAGCAGGTGCACCAGCTTGCGAGGTGAGATTGACTTGGACCCAAAGATCTTAGCGGGCCCCATATACACCCCTTAGCAATATGTCTCAATTGTATACATATTAATTAGATATTTTTATAATTTAAATATATTAGAATTCTTGTTTATTCAACAGGCTTCGACCAATCAGAGTGAAGATGATAAACCGTTGCACAAACTTGTGGAACAGAATATCGAGGAGACGCTCAATCATCTGGACGGGTCTACGAGCATGGAGCATGATGGGGGTGATGATGGACTTATGGACAAGTATGTCATATTTTGTGGGAAATTTAACTAGCTGTTTCCCTTCGTCCGCGTAGGATTAGTAGATTGGACCCAGGAATCACATTGCTCCACACAATTTTTGCCCCCCCCCCCCTTTTTGACCCCCTTAGGGCCAGCATTTCGTAAAATCCTTTCTTATCGGAGGCCTACGTCATACAAAGAACACACCCTCTGCGATCAGCGGTTTGGGTTGTGCGTTGATCCGTCAGTCAGTCAGTCAGTCGTTCAGGACGAAGCATTTTATATGTATAGATAAAAAAATCGCATCAAAATCCGTTGCGTAGTTTTAAAGATCTAAGCGCACATAGGGACAGACAGACAGTGGGAAGCGATTTTGTTTTATACCATGTTAATAAAATAATAAATGTTGCAGGCAGGACATTCCACACATCGCCATCTAGCCCCAAGCTAAGTAACTACACTTGTGTTATGGGTGCTAGACAATGGATATTCTTTTCTTTTGTAAATATATACTTATAATACATAGAAACAACCATACCACAGACAAATATCTAAGCATAAATACATGTCTATAACACAAGTGTACTATAACACAAGTGTAGTTACTTAGCTTGGGGCTAGATGGCGATGTGTGAAATGTCCTGCAATTTTTATTTTATTTTATTTAAAGAACAATTTAGATTTATCGACAAAACAAAACATTAGAACACTGACATGTATAAAAATAAGAAACAAAAAATAAAGTCATCTGCTCCTTCAACTTCGTTCTGATCTAGTCACTCTAAGCCGGAAAAATCAAACAGAAAAAAAATGCCGTGATATTTGCCGAGACCCCCCCTCTCTCCAATGTAAGATTAGATGAGATTTGACTCGACCCCCTCCCTCCCTTAAACATCTCACGTAATTTATGGACGCCCCCTTACACTTACAGAAAATCCGACAAGAACTCTATAATAAAGCAGGAGCCTCCTCCTACGAAGGAGGAACCGGACGATGGCAACGACACCGATGACCTACTGAGAATGCTCGGAGAGGATGACAGTAAGAAGTCCAAGAAGAAGCTTACTAAGACTGTTAAGGATCTACGGAATGCTATGAAAAATGTTATTGGAGCTAGCGATGATGACGAATTTGAATATGATGTAAGTATTTAGATCTTCTTTTCGCGTCAGGGTCATTATATTAGCTAGAGCACGTCCACTGCTGAACATAGGCCTCCTCCAAACACTTCCAGAGCGATCGGTCGCATGCTCTCTGCGTCTAAAGACCGAAACTTGCGCCACAGCTATAAAATAAATCATAAAAACGAATTTATTATTGTGTTTTTGTGTTTGTGTCGTGTATGACGACCCAGTTGGCACAATGGTTACGACGCCGGACTGCCAAACACAGGGTTGCAGGTTCGATTCCCGCCTCAGACTTTGTGCTTAGATATTTGTCTGTGGTCTGGTTGTTTCTATGTATTTTAAGTATAAAACAAAAGAAAAGTATTTATGTAGTATATCCGTTGTCTGGCACCCATAACACAAGTCTAGTTACTTAACTTGGGGCTAGATGGCGATGTGTGGAATGTCCTGTAATATTTATTTATTTATTTCATTTATATGAAATGGACCAAAGTCAAAGTCAATGCTCGAGGAAGAAGTCTATAAGAAGTATTCTACTTGTCGTCCAGTACCATATTAGAAGATTAATTGCTTAAGGCGCTCTTCCAGTACCGTGTGTAGGCCCATACATTACCTTAGCCGCCGCTCTCAAAAACGTAGCGTGCTGCGTGCTAACTGTGATATTTGATCGATATGCAAAACATTTTAGCATTATTATCCACAAATATAGTTGCTAGAGGTCAAAACCTATCATTTGATTCATTTTTAGAAACAAACGTTAACTATTTTTGAATAAAACCCGATAAACGATCTAATAATTCTCTGTTTTCTAACATTTTTTTATCGAACGAAGTTGTTCATATCATGTTTTCAACCACAATAAACAAAAATATGGTTATTAAACTACAATATCCATTTATATCCAAATAACAAAAAAAAGAGTATTTGATTACTTAGAGTTGCTTAAAACAAAGGTCGATTTTGGTAGCTTTATTAGCACCTGCCCTTAACTTTGCATTGAATAGGCTCCGAACCTACTGGACCGATTTAAATGAAATTTGATATCAGGATACATTGATTCATTGACAGTAACATAGGCATACTTTTCATCCCGATATTCCAACGGGATCGGTCCTTACGCGGGTGAAACCGCGGGGCGCCAACTATACAATTATGACCTTTCAGGAAACATCAATAAGGAAGTTAAAAGTAACGAAGAATGCAATAACCAAGAAAGCTCCACCGAAAGCAGTTCCTGAGGACATGGATGATGGAGACGATGACACTGATCAGGTGAGAACCGGTCGACTAAGCTGAGAGGGCGGTATAGATGATGGGCGTAGTCTACTCCATCCTCACGCAAAAAGGACACAGCTAAAGATACAACCCACGGCTGAGTTGTCTGCAGACAAATAAAGAAAAAAGAAAGAATAGTATATTACGATATGAGTGTGGTAAACTGATCATTGCATAGAGGCGGCTTATGCCGCGCGAGCGGAAAGCGAGCGCTTCAAAAAGCCGAGATGCAATAATCAAAATCCACACGCGTATCGTACGTTTTTATCACAGTTGCGAATAAAACAAAAGACTTGTTAAAATAATAAAAAGTAACAAAATATTTGTGTTTAAAAACATCTATTTTTTCAGGCATTATTTTTTTTAAATTATACTCCGAAAGGGCAGGCAAAAAACTTTTAACCTATACAGCTTCGTCTGACATAAAATCTTTTTATTTTCTTAATTATACTCCCAATACCCCATAATTTGACGACCCAGTTGGCACAATGGTCATCACGCCGGACTGCCAAACACAGGGTTGCGGGTTCGATTCCCGCCTCAGACAAGTATTTATGCTTAGATATATGTCTGTGGTCTGGTTGTTTCTATGTATTATAAGTATATATTTACAAAAGAAAAGTACATAAGTAGTATATCCGTTGTCTAGCACCCATAACACAAGTGTAGTTACTTAGCTTGGGGCTAGATGACGATGTGTGAAATGTCCTGCAATATTTATTTATTTATTTTTATTTAATAGGGCAAGCAAAATAAAGGAAAAAAAATATAAGTAAATAAAAAACAATAAATAAAAACTTAATTTTTAATCGTTTTCCTAAGACTTTAACACGTAAAATTATCGTTCGTAAACCGACTTTCCAGACAACCATTTTTGCTGGAGTAAAAACTCTTTGTTGGTTCCTACCTTTTTTATACATCAAAACAGTATAACCCAGATAAATTAAAAATGTTTCATCTACCTGACATGTAATTAGCAGTAAGATACCAATTTAACTTATCAGGATAACTTATAACACACTAGTGGTATCGAGGTAATGCATAACGCACGCGTGTGTAATACGTTGGATTATGAGCCTAAAAGCCGTTGAATAAGATCCACTTTATGAGCAACTGTGATAAAAACAAAGATATGCGCGAACATCCATAAAAAAAATACATACACCCGAATTGAGAACCTCCTTTTTTTGAAGTCGGTTAATAAATTGAGAATATTGCGTAGAAAATTATTACGCGGGTGAAGCCGAGGGGCGCAGCTAGTTTTTTATATAATTTTTATCGTTCCAGTCATCAGACGAAGCTCTGGCCACAATAAAGAAATCATTCAACGTAAAAAAGACTAACATATTATCAAAGAAGCTACCCAGAGAAATAGAGAACCTTGTAGTCGTCAAAAAGGCATCGACAAACAAACAGTCCACTGTTGTTAGTAGACGTGATATTGTCTCTGGTAAGTAGGAAGAATTAGCTACATCCTCTTATATCAGTTTCTACCCCATGATTTTCTTGTGCCTCCTTCTCATTGATGGGCGCGTTCCGAAGGCACACATCCTAACTTCGTTTTTAAGACGCGTCTATGTGATCTTGTACCTAGGTATTAAGCATCCGAAGGAATAAAGAATTTTGACTTTGACTTCTAATAATTACGTCATTTTAACCCTTTAAATGTGAAAAATCGAAATTCTTGAAACACTTCATCCTGCTAATCCTACTAATATAATAAATGTGAAAGTTTGTGTATGTTTGTTACTCCTTCACGGAAAAACTACTGGACCGATTGCGTTCAAACTTGGTATGTAGATAGCTGGAGACCTGGATTAACACATAGGCTTTTTATCCCGATATTCCCACGGGATCGGGACTTACGCGGGTGAAACCGCGGGGTGCAGCTAGTCTTTTATAAGGTTCTAAGGGTATAAACGGGACCCTATTACTAAGACTCCACTGTTTGTCTGTCTGTCACCAGGCTGTATCTCATGAACCGTGATAGCTGGACAGTTGAAAATATATTTCTGTTGCCGCTTTAACAAGAAATACTAAATACAGAAAAATGTGTTTGTGTTTTTATTTTTGTTAATTATAGTCCCAAAAGGGCAGGCAAAATACTTTTAACTTATACAGTTTCGTTTGGTATAAGTACAATACTGTTTAGGTTTTTTTTTGCATTTTTTGAACAGAAATAGAATCTATTCAAAAAATGCAAAAAAACCCTAAAAAGTATTGTACTTATACCAAACGAGGCTGTATGAGCCTAAGTATAAGCAAATAATGGTATGGAATCTTTCGTCCGCGGTCCGACTCGCACTTGGCAGGTTTATTTTTCAATTTGTGTATATGCTCAACTATTCCCATGCCATTATTATTTAGATAAATTCTTGCATTTTTTAGTACTTTTCCATTCAAAGGTTTCCTGAAAGAAATCGCATTCAGCAATAGGGCCGCCCATTTGTGCAACTTGTACTTTATAGCTATTACTTTACTTTGTGTTTATCCTGTTCTATGTTCCTTACTGTGTTGTACAAATAAAGTTAAATAATAAATATTGCAACACATTTCACACATCGCCATCTAGCCCCAAGTTAAGTAACTACACTTGTGTTATGGGTGCTAGACAACTCATATACTACTTAAATACTTTTCTTTTGTAAATATATACTTATAATACATAGAAACAACCAGACCACAGATAACTATCTAAGCATAAATACATGTCTGTGGCGGGAATCGAACCCGCAACCGCGTGTTTGGCAGTCCGAGTAGAAAGTTATCTATCTACTAGCTGCGCCCCGCGGTTTCACCCGCGTAAGTCCCGATCCCGAAGGAATATCGGGATAAAAAGGAGCCTATGTGTTAATCTAGGTATCCAGCTATCTAGATACCGAGTTTCATCGTAATCGGTCCAGTAGTTATTGCGTGAAGGAGTAACAAACACACACACACACACACGCACACACAAACTTTCACATTTATAATATTAGTAGGATAATTTATTTAACATTTTCAGAGAAACCACAAGAAAAGAAGTCAAATTCACTCATAAAGCCGTCAACTCGTTCAATATTGAAGACATCGACTCCAGCCAAAATGTTAGCTTCGAAACCTAACACAGAGAAAACCAGGTAACTAACACTTGACGACCCAGTTGGCACAATGGTCACCACGCCGGCCTGCCAAACACAGGGTTGCGGGTTCGATTCCCGCCTCAGACAAGTATTTATGCTTAGATATTTGTCTGTGGTCTGGTTGTTTCTATGTATTATAAGTATATATTTACAAAATAAAAGTATTTAAGTAGTATATCCGTTGCCTAGCACCCATAACACATGTCTAGTTACTTAACTTGGGGCTAGATGGCGATGTGTGGAATGTCCTGTAATATCTATCTATTTCTATCTATACTTGTACAGTCGGCTGCATAATTGCAGCCCCCGGTAGAGTTCAAAAAATACTATTATTGGCATGTTTTCATTGTAATAATTTTGTTTGATAAATTGATGAGTTAGAAGGCTTTAAACTTCAACTAAAGCAGGTGTCTAGAATCTTGCTTGTGTTGAAATCATTCTTATAACGGCCGTTTTGGAGCTCTACGGTGGGTCTGCAATTATGCAGCCGACCGTACTTGTATACAGGCTGTTTTCCGTAACTAGACCTATTTAGCCGGGTCCTTTTTGCGTGAGGATGGAGTAGGCTTGCACCTACCACCCTCTCAGCTTAGCCGACCGTGTCCAGAGGAGCGAACTTGTCAATACTTCTGGAGCCAACTAAGCCGCGTGTTTCATCACGATGTTTTTCTTCAAAATAAAAATAATTCCACTATTATTATAAATGTGAAAGTTTGTATGTTAGTTACTTACACCTTCACGCAAAAACTACTGAACCGATTCCGATAAAACTCGATATTTAGATAGCTGGAGACCTGGATTAACATATATGCTATGTTTTATCCCGATATTCCTACGGGATCGGGAGTTACGTGGATGAAACCACAGAGCTAGTAATATAATCACTAGCAGCGCGCTGCGGTTTCTCGCTAACTGAGTAACGGGATAAAACTTAGCCTATGTTACTGTCAATGAATTAATTTATCCTCATACGAAGTTTCATCAAAATCGGTCTAGTAGTTTGGGAACCTATTGAATGCAAACGAACAAATCTTTCCTCTTATTAATATATAATACATATAAAATGCTTTGTCCTGAATGACTGACTGACGGATCAACGCACAGCCTAAACCACTGATCGTAGAGACCTGAAACTTGGAGGGTGTGTTCTTTGTATGACGTAGGCATCCGATAAGAAAAGACTTTCCGAGGGTGCGGCCGGAAGACCAGCGCTGCAGATGCGCCTGCGTATTTGCAGCATATGCTGAGGCTTTCACCCATTCGGGCAACACACGACTTCTCAGATACTTTTTATTTTTATTGTCTGTTTTTTTTGTAATTTCTTTTATTTGCAACTATCTCTTACTGTTTCTTATTTGTATCTATTCTATACTATGTGTGTTTGTTCGAATAAATTATATTCTATTCTATTCTATTCTAAATTCTAACTCTAAGAGGGTGAAAAGTGGTTTGTATGGGTCAACGTGATTCCTTGGCCCATTTTCGACTCCTACGCGGACGAAGTCGCGGGCAAAAGCTAGTAAATATATATTTACGCTTCCAGAATAGAATTCAAACCGTCTACAAATATTAAGACTGAAACACCATACCGTCCTGGATCACTTTTGAAAACGATAGACATCAAAAAGGAAGAAATGGAAGATGAATGTTTGGAAGAAGAAGACTATGCTATGAACGATGTAAGTTTTTTTAAACTGGCCAAGTGCGAGTTGAACTCTCGCACGAAGGTTTTCTTATGATGTTATATAGGAGCTTAAATTTTTTTTACTTAAATTTTTTATTACTTACTTAACAAAATTATTATTTCTTAAAAAAATTTTACTTAATTTTTTTTACCACTTTTTTCGTTTTTAGTATTTGTTGTTATAGCGGCAACAGAAATACATCATCTGTGAAAATTTCAACTGTCTAGCTATCACAGTTTATGAGATACAGCCTGGTAACAGACAGACAGAATCTAAATTCCTCCCTGGATCAAATATTTGCTTTAGTGACGACCCAGTTGGAACCATGGTCACTGCCGGACTGCCAACCCTGGACACAGGGTTGCGGGTTCGATTCTCGCCTCAGACAAGTATTTATGCTTAGATATTTGTCTGTGGTCTGGTTGTTTCTATGTATTATAAGTATATATTTACAAAATAAAAGTATAAAAGTAGTATATCCGTTGTCTAGCACCCATAACACAAGTCTAGTTACTTAGCTTGGGGCTAGATCGCGATGTGTGGAATGACCTGCAATATTTATTAATTCCCACCAAAACACACAAACTAACATATTCCTTGTATTTTTCCTTTAGGAATTCGATTCGGACATTGATGATGATTTAAAAAGTCATCAACGTATTATGAAACCGGAACGTATGGACGAAGAGATCCCGAGCGACGGAGACAGCTGCGACGAAGATGGGAGCTTGTATGATGTAAGTTTGTCCTGTTAGAGTAGCGTTAGAGTAATGTTAGACCGTTAGAGTACCGTAAGACTGTTAGAGAAGCGTGAGAATATCATAAGAGTAGCGTTAGAGTACTGTTAGACTAGCGCTAAAAGTACCGTAAGACTGTTAGAGAAGCGTGAGAATATCATAAGAGTAGCGTTAGAGTACTGTTAGACTAGCGCTAAAAGTACCGTAAGACTGTTAGAGAAGCGTGAGAATATCATAAGAGTAGCGTTAGAGTACTGTTAGACTAGCGCTAAAAGTACCGTAAGACTGTTAGAGAAGCGTGAGAATATCATAAGAGTAGCGTTAGAGTACTGTTAGACTAGTGCTAAAAGTACCGTAAGACTGTTAGAGAAGCGTGAGAATATCATAAGAGTAGCGTTAGAGTACTGTTAGACTAGTGCTAAAAGTACCGTAAGACTGTTAGAGAAGCGTGAGAATATCATAAGAGTAGCGTTAGAGTACTGTTAGACTAGTGCTAAAAGTACCGTAAGACTGTTAGAGAAGCGTGAGAATATCATAAGAGTAGCGTTAGAGTACTGTTAGACTGGCGCTAAAAGTACCGTAAGACTGTTAGAGAAGCGTGAGAATATCAAGAGTAGCGTTAGAGTACTGTTAGACTGGCGCTAAAAGTACCGTAAGACTGTTAGAGAAGCGTGAGAATATCAAGAGTAGCGTTAGAGTACTGTTAGACTGGCGCTAAAAGTACCGTTAGACTGGTAAGAGTAGCGGTGGAATTTGTCCTTTAAGTAAATAATGTTTATTTAACCTATTTCAGGAGCTACCGTCTTCGGAATCGGACGACATGGATGATTGGTTCCACATTGACATCAGAGCGGAGCGAGCGAGCGATTACATACCTTTACTCGGTGAGAATATTGTACTTGTATACGGGCTGTTTTTCCCGCAATTAGACTCTTTTTTTCAGAAACCCGTATTGTTGCGAGTACAGAGGGAGGACCAGGAGACCCATAGCACAGGTTTTACCTAGTTTGGGCTCCTGTCTCTCATGTGTTATTATAGTTTACTTTATATTATTTTGAACCTTAAGAACATACCTAATTGTGATTATGATAAGTTGTAAATAAGCATGCATGGGAGAAAATAAACGAAATTTTGACTGAGTCCTTATTGCGTGAGGATGGAGTAGGCTTGCCCAGTACCTACTACTCTCTCTGCTTAGTCGACCATGACGTCCCGAGGAGAGAACTTGTCAATACTTCTGGAGTCAACTAAGCCGCAGGTTTCATAACGATGTTTTCCTTTAACGTTAGAGCAATGTCAATTACCGAACATAAATTTTATATTTCGCTCAACAAAGCTATCCTCTTTATAATACGTACTAGCTGCGCCCCGCGGTTTCACCCGCGTAAGGCTCGATCCCGTAGGAATTGACTCTAGAAAAACGTTTGTATGGGGAATAGAAAAGGGCTGTTTTTAGGGTTTTCCCGGAAATTATTCGATTTTTTCTCGCCTTTTAAACCTTCCCTAGACCTCCACGAACATTTCAAGACTAAGATAAGATAAATCTGTTCAGCCTTTCTCGAGTTTTAGTGAGACTAACGAACAGCAATTCATTTTTTATATATATAGATTATATTTACCATGAAACTTGAAGACTGGAATTGGTTAATACGCTAGCTGAGAGATAGATTAAAATATTTGTTTCTATTGTAGCTCTATGCTATTTTTATTTTTTATCATAATGTTCCCACGGGATCGGGACTTATAGTAATAAAATAAATAAATAAATCATTTATTGAACAAAGAAATGGTTTACAATACTTTTAATAGCCCTGTCATTCGAACTAGCCGTAGCTGTATGTCGAATGACAGTTCCTTCCCTTTTAGTGATAAATTTAGTTACACAACAAATCAGTGCTTATAATAGTATTAATATATGTAGTATGGGATCCCTTTAAGAACCACCTTTACCCAGCTGTTTAATGGATCAAAAGTATTTTATATCAAACTGCGATTTCAACCTCGCAATTTTCGATCCCGTGGAAACAACGAAATATAAAAGTATCCTATAGCCTTCCTCGATAAATGGACTATCCAACACAAAAATATTTTTTCAATTCGAACCAGTAGTTCCTGAGATTAGCGCGTTCAAACAAACAAACTCTTCAGCTTTATAATATTACTAGCAGCGCTCCGCAGTTTCACCCGCGTAACTCCCTTTCCCGTGAAAACAACGAACTATAAAAGTAGCCTATAGCCTTTCTTGATAAATGGACTATCCAACACAAAAAAAAAATTCAATTCGAACCAGTAGTTCCTGAAATTAGCGCGTTCAAACAAACAAACTCTTCAGCTTTATAATATAAGTATAGATTATATTTCCTAATACTGTATTTTTTCAGGATCCCAAGCTAAAGAGCTGCTAACACAAGAAAAGAAACGCTCATCGGTTCGAGTGGCTAATCTCAGACAAAGTTTGTCGGCGCTCACTGAAAGTGGTAAAAAACAGGCGGAGGAGCTGAGGAAAGCAACTATGGCGCTCGCTGAGTTAGACGATTTGTTGAAAGCTTCATAAATATGTAATAAATATGTAGAAATATCTAAAGATGGCTTTTATTTTAACAAAAAACAAGATACATGGGCGGCCATTTTGAAAAATCTTCTTGAATAAAAGCAACTATGGCGCTTGCTGAATTAGATAATTCGTTGAAAGTTTCATAAATATGTAATAAATATGTAGAAATATCTAAAGATGGCTTTTATTTTAACAAAAACAAGATTATAAAGTCGGCCATTTTGAAAAATCTAGTAGAGGAAAAAGGCCCCGTTGAAGGTGGCGAGACGATATGTATACACGATGGTGTATGGAGCTGGTATGATCAAAGATAGTCTTCTAATAAACTATTTATTTAATGCACTATTATAACTCTACTATACTATGTTCGCACTTATCACTTTTCGCAATTGATCGCTTCTCTCAAAAGACTATTTCTATATGCACACTTAAACAGAACTCCACTGGCGAAAGCTCGACGTCGCGCTTTTATATTATTTTATAAGTTTTCTATAAGTTTCGAGAAAATCCGCGAAAAATTAAAAAATATGTTAAAATATCTAAAGATGGCTTTTATTTTAGCAAAAAACAAGATACATGTTCGGCCATTTTGAAAAAAATTACAAGTTCGAAACCATGAAGTTTGCAGAATTAGCCAGTATGTTAAAAGCTTCCTAAATATGCTATAATTATATAAAAATGTACAAAGATGGCTTTTATTTTTAGCAAAAATACGATAAATAGTCTGCCATTTTGAAAAATCTTTTTAAGGAAAAACTACTATGGCGTTTGCTAAAATAAACACTAATTTAAAAGTTTCGTATTAATGTAATAAATATTTAAAGATGACTTTTATTTCAGCAAAAACAAGATAAATATTTGACCATTTCATATTTGTCACCGTAGATAATTAAAATTAAAATGAATCACGCCGAAAGCACCGACAATCGCGTGCAGATTCTGGCACGCAGTCTATTGCTGCTCTTCTTGCTGTTCTTCAAGTTGCTGTTGGTACTCCTCAAGCATGGGTGCAGGCGATACTTCCCCTGTGACTGTCGGTTCTGCGTCTGTCGTGTCTGTTTATAAATATAATTCTTATTTAGTCGCAATAAAAACAGAAAAAAACTAGAGAGGTGTTATGGGACACCCGGATGGAACGAAGTTTCTTTCGATTAATTAGTGAAAGAATTGTAATAAAATCAAAAAATGTCGTTACAACTTTTGGTCTTATTTTTTTCTGTCTAGCCCCCTTTCGCAACGCGCGATAAGGAACTTCGTTCCAAAAACTTGAGAGGTGTCAAGGGATACTCGGATGGAACGAAGTTTCTTTCGATTAATTAGTGAAGGAATTGTAATAAAATCAAAAAGTGTCGTTACAACTTTTGGTCTTATTTTTTTCTGTCTAGCCCCCTTTCGCAACGCGCGATAAGGAACTTCGTTCCAAAAACTTGAGAGGTGTCAAGGGACACTCGGATGGAACGAAGTTTCTTTCGATTAATTAGTGAAGGAATTGTAATAAAATCAAAAAGTGTCGTTACAACTTTTGGTCTTAATTTTTTCCGTCTAGCCCCCTTTCGCAACGCGCGATAAGGAACTTCGTTCCAAAAACTTGAGAGGTGTCAAGGGATACCCGGATGGAACGAAGTTTCTTTCGATTAATTAGTGAAAGAATTGTAATAAAATCAAAAAATGTCGTTACAACTTTTGGTCTTATTTTTTTCTGTCTAGCCCCCTTTCGCAACGCGCGATAAGGAACTTCGTTCCAAAAACTTGAGAGGTGTCAAGGGACACTCGGATGGAACGAAGTTTCTTTCGATTAATTAGTGAAAGAATTGTAATAAAATCAAAAAATGTCGTTACAACTTTTGGTCTTATTTTTTTCTGTCTAGCCCCCTTTCGCAACGCGCGATAAGGAACTTCGTTCCAAAAACTTGAGAGGTGTCAAGGGACACTCGGATGGAACGAAGTTTCTTTCGATTAATTAGTGAAGGAATTGTAATAAAATCAAAAAATGTCGTTACAACTTTTGGTCTTATTTTTTTTCCATCTAGCCCCCTTTCGCAACGCGCGATAAGGAACTTCGTTCCAACAAAACTACCACGCGTACAAAGTCGCTGGCAACAGCTAATCTTACCCAATGGGCTTGTAGTTGGCGTGTCGTTATCACACTTGCAGCGTTTCATATCGTTCAGTATACGTAGAGCTGAAGGAAGGAGAGCGTTCCCTGGCTCTTCCGGTGCGGGCGCTGGAATATTACATATAATCCGAGTCAATAAAGTCAAAGTAATTTTTTTAAATTCCTTTGGATGCTTAATACGTTTGTACAAAGATCACATTAAAACGTCGTAAAAACTACGTTAGGCTGTGTGCCTTCGGAACGCGCCCACCAATGAGAAGAAGGCACAAGAAACTCATGGATGTTATTTAATGTGATCATGCTCACAAAGGTCAATATCAAAAGATACAAGGATAGATTATAAAGAAATGTAAGGATGTAAGAATGAGTTAATGAGATGATGGTATTAGGGGGTGGCATTATAGATGCCACAAACGTTAATTAAAAAAAAAACTAACAAGATGGTATCGGTTCATCTGGAGTGACGCATTGGCAAGCTCCGTCAGCCAACGCTGCAAGCTCTTCATCATGGCGGCGACGGATTGCAGATGGAAGCTCCTTAGGACCTGCACCAACAATTGGGATTGTACATTTTTTTTATTGAAATTACAAAACCATTTAGAGAAATAGACTTCTTCTACATCTATAATATAAAAATGAATCGCAAAATGTGTTGGTAAGCGCATAACTCAACAACGCCTGGACCAATTTGGCCAATTCTTTTTTTGTTGTCTTTGATATTGTCAAGAGAAGGTTTTTATGAAAGAAAATATTAAGAAAGTTGCGCAGAAAATGATTATGCAGGTGAAACCGCGGGGCGCAGCTAGTTATAGATAAACATACAATCAAAAATAAACGTTGATGTAGTATATTTTCGATTAAATATGTTTGACCTTAATTTGCACTCTGATGACGTCACCATCGCGTCACCATCGGCGTTATGACGAAATCGACATGTGCCATAATAAATAAAAGAATCAAATGACAGATAATACATCCATGAAATGGAAACACATTTTTGAGAGTTTTGGCGGGAACGAGTTAACAACATGTCGTGCTGCAGTTTTATTTTCATGAAACTTAGTTGTAACCCGAGTTGAATTGTATAATTCTGGTGAAATGTTATTCAATTTAGTTCTGTGAAAGTGCACAAGTGTAGTGAAAGTAAAAATCAGTGTCAAACATGAAGTTTTCTCGTTGCCTCCAAATCTCCTATTAAGGTTAGGTAAACTTACCACCGCTTTACTATAGCCCCTGACTTGACGGACTATGACGATTTTGACTGTTTTGAAACACTTTAGGCCCGATTTATGAAAAATCGGGTCATAATTTGATGCAAAATATAACTTGACACTGGCTAAATGCACAAGCCGTGCGAAGCCATAATTAATAGCAAAAAAAAGATAGACTTACAAGCGCAAGTTGGATATGGTTCAGTCCGGTCCATAGCGTCTGCAACACTTCGGTAGCTTATATGTCTGTAGTCATGACGTGCCCTCTCAGGGGCTTGAATCTTGCCTGTAGCTCGATCCAACACTGTGGACAGATAAAACAATACCAAAAAAATTGTACAAACTTTAAATAAATAAATATTGCAGGACATTCCACACATCGCCATCAAGCTCCAAGCTAAGTAACTAGACTTGTGTTATGGGTGCTAGACACCGGATATACTACTTACATAAATAAATAAATATTGCAGGACATTCCATACATCGCCATCTAGACCCAAGCTAAGTAACTACACTTGTGTTAGGGGTGCTAGACAACGGATATACTACTTACATAAATAAATAAATATTGCAGGACATTCCATACATCGCCATCTAGACCCAAGCTAAGTAACTACACTTGTGTTAGGGGTGCTAGACAACGGATATACTACTTACATAAATAAAAAAATATTGCAGGACATTCCACACATCGCGATCTAGCCCCAAGCTAAGTAACTACACTTGGGTTATGGGTGCTAGACAACGGATATACTACTTATATAAATAAATAAATATTGCAGGACATTCCACACATCGCGAACTAGCCCCAAACTAAGTAACTACACTTGGGTTATGGGTGCTAGACAACGGATATACTACTTATATAAATAAATAAATATTGCAGGACATTCCACACATCGCGATCTAGCCCCAAGCTAAGTAACTACACTTGTGTTATGGGTGCTAGACAACGGATATACTAACTTATATACTTTTCTTTTGTAAATATATACTTATAATACATAGAAACAACCAGACCACAGACAAATATCTAAGCATTACTTGTCTATGGCGGGAATCGAACCCGTAACCCTGTATTTGGCAGTTCGGCATGGTGACCATTGTGCCAACTGGGTCGTCGAATAAATGTTGAAAAATGGAAAAAATAGCATTATGGTTAAAAATATTGCGCAGTGGAAATTCTGCATAATTGAAAAAATGTTGCATAACGGAAAACATCTTGTAAGACGGAAAAGACTTACATATTTCAATCATTTCGTTAACTTCAATAGTTCGTTCAACTTGCTCACGCAGCTGGCGTTTGTAATCGAGCGCCATGTTGCAGGTGTCGGTGCGAGCTTTACGGGACTCTTGAACAGCTGGAACATGGACGTAATCAAATAAATATTGTGGGACAATTCACACCGCGGCATCTAGCCCCAAGGTAGGCAGCTACGCTTGTGTTATGGGTGCCAGACAATGGATAGAATACGTATACAGTGTGAATTTATTATTTGCTGAATTTGAATCTAAAACTGCGTTATTAGATTTTGGAAAAAATCGTTACCATAGCCAGGAATCGAACCTGTGGATTTTGCAAAAATTAATCACCTATATTTTATACCAATCGATAGTGTTGCCAATAGAGATCAATCCCTAAAAAAACATAAAATGGCTAACCAAAGGAAATAGATGTAGTTTTCTATCAAACAAAAATGCAAATAAAAAAATAAATCACTTTCACATTTATAATATTACTAGCTGTCGTTTCACCCTGCAGTTTCACCCTGCAGTTTCACCTACGTATGTCCCGATCTCGTGGGAATATCGGGATAAAATGTAACCTATTTATTAATCTAGATCTCCAGCCATCTTCATACAGAGCTTCATCGCAATCGGTCCAGTAGTTTTTGCATGAAGGAGTAGGTAACAAACATACATACACACAAACTTTCACAAGTCAAAGTCAAAGCCAAAAAGTAAAAAAAAAATACTTTGGATGCTTAATACGTTTGTACAAAGATCACATAGAAACGTCTTAAAAACTAAATAATAATAATAAAACTAAATAATATTTAATAGTTTATAAGCTCACTGTGAGTTTTTGTTGCGAATAAATGTTTCTATTTATTTCTATAAATTAGGTTGTGTGCCTTCGGAATTCCCTCCAATGAGAAGAAGGCACAAGAAACTCATGGGGTTTTTTTTTCATGTGATCACGCTCACAAAGGTCAATATTACAAATATTTGCAAGTATTATTTGAAATGGAGCAACTAAAGTCACGTCCATGGGTTGTTATCATTATGGTAAGATGAAGTATCATAGTACGCCTTACTGCACAATTTATGCTTTATAAAAGTTTTGGACCTGTTAAATGGCGTCGTCCTTGTGTTTAAAACGTACCTTCATCGACGAGTGTACCGAGCATGTATCTGAACTCATGCGCAGGCGGCACTCTCTCGCTGATCGGTTTCGCAGGAGTTTTTGGACGCACTGAAAACAAAAATACATATTTGTGTGAAGAAAACGCTCAAGAAAAGGTATTTCTCCATACAAGCATTGTCGACTACTTCCTCCCTGGATAAAAATAAATAAATACATAAAATAAATATTGTAGGACATTCCACACATCGCCATCTAGCCCCAAGCTAAGTAACTACACTTCTGTTATACGTGCTAGACAACTGATATGCTACTTAAATACTTCTCTTTTGTAAATATATACTTATAATACATAGAAACAACCAGACCACAGACAAATATCTAAGGATAAATACATATCTGATGCGGCAATCGAACCCACAGCCCTGTGTTTAGCAGTCCTATTGTGACTATTGTGCCAACTGAGTCTGGATAATCACAATACAGCAAATATTTATGTAGCATAAAATCTATATGGGCCTTGGCCACTTGCCCAGAGTGAGTGCCCAGTGGAAATGAGGGAACTGTAAGGCCATAAGAGTCATCATCCGAGCGATGTTCCCGGTTGCATCCCTCTCGGGACCCCGGGGTCTGCTTTCCTACTATTACGCCTCCACTTACCACGGTCGTCGGCACCATTTGCACGCTTATCACCCTTTACGACACCAAACCAGCACTTCTTGGGTAAGAGTAAGGTGCATTAATAAGAAGAGATAAATAGATATGATTTGAAACTTACTTCTAGCATATTTCCACCTGTAGTCGTCCCTCGATATGGTCTCAGTTGGTTTCTGTTCGAGCCGACAGTTGGTACAACGGCATAATTCGTCCAACGGGCAACCGCATTGCGTGCAGTTTTCTATAACAAAAAAAATCATTTTACTTGTACTTGTATTTGGGGTGTTTTCCGGAACTAGACCTCTTTAGTTGGACCCTTTTTGCGTGAGGATGTCCAGCACCTATTCTACCCTCTCAGCTTAGTCGACCGTGCCCAGAGAAAAGAACTTATCAATACTTCAGGAAACAACAAGTGATATTTTTCAAAGTTTATATTTGTTTGATAAGATTACGAGTTTTGGGATCACAACAGGAAAGTCAAATGGCGTAACTGGAACGCCTGATTATGAATCGTGACATCAGAACTGTTCCAACAAGATTTTTTACATTGCAGTTACATTTTTAACCTTTATTATTTTATTATTTATTTATTTATTATTTTACTTTATTATTCTTTCAAATTGTTAATATTTTACTCACGTTGTGAAAATGTGAGGAGCGTATATTATGTTACGAGGATTTTTGGGGATGGTCTTCAATATTGGCCTAATTCCCAAAAATTACTCAAAATTTCTATGTGGATATCATTTTGATGTTTGCTCTCAAGTCGCTGGTTTCATCACGATGTTTCATTCGCCATAAGAGTAATGTCAATTAGCTCAAAACATATTACTATCATTAGCGACCCAACTCGGCTTCGTTCGGGTTACAAAACTCATACGCTTTGTCATCTATTTGTGAAAATCGTATAAAAATCCATTGAGTAGTTAAGTTTATCGTGTTCAGAAAAACAGACTGACGCGACGGTACATGTGTAGATAAATATCGGTAAAATAACATTTTTCGTTTAGTCTACAAGTGTTTTCAGTTAATAGAAGAAAAAAAATGGAAAATGGATTTTGAGCATAATGGAAAAAAATCTGCAAAAATTTGGTGCAAGATGGTAACATTATTAGAAATTTGGAAAAAAAAATCCTGCCTACAATTCTACAAGTGATTTCAGATAATCGAAAAAATGCGTATAATTAAAAACTTTGTGCATAATGGAAAATGGTAATGTTATTGGGAAATATCGAAAAATAGAATAGAATAGAATATAATTTATTCGAACAAACACACGACATAGTATAGATACAAATAAGAAACAGTAAGAGATAGTTACAAATAAAAGAAATTACAAAAAAACAGACAATAAAAATAAAAAGTATCTGAGAAGTCGTGTGTTGCCCGAATTGGTAAAGCCTCAGCATGTGCTGCAGATACGCAGGCGCATCTGCAGCGCTGGTATTCCGGACGCACCCTGTGGGTGACTTTTCCGCTCCCAAGAAACGGTTTGGTCAAATACTCACTGTCTCTAATCTCGGCGTCATCCAACACTCCGAACACATAATCCCTGACCGTATCCGCTCTGGCAGCCTGGGGGGAACAATTCCATATCAACATTGTAAATGTTGTTGGCTTAATACAATTATTTTTAGTTTTTTTTTTATATAGGTCATCCTGTGACCCCTATCTCTCACGATGGTAGGTGCCGATGCGGTCTAAGATGTCACACGCGCCTATAGCTCGTGACTGAAAAACCGCTTAAATAAACTGGGGCTTTTAGAAGCACGAAAAATACTTGTAATTTTCTTCTATTGTAAATACTTATCTATTCTAATATTATAAAGCTGAAGAGTTTGTTTGTTTGTTTGAACGCGCTAATCTCAGGAACTACTGGTTCGAATTTAGAAATTCTTTTTGTGTTGGATAGTCCATTTATCGAGGAAGGCTATAGGCTACTTTTTATCCCGATATTCCTACGGGATCAGGAGTTACGCGGGTGAAACCGCGGAGCGCTGCTAGTAAAACATAAAAACAACCAGACCTCAGACCAATATCTAAGCATAAATACTTGCTTGAGGCGGGAATCAAACCCGCAACCCCGTGTTTGGTAATCCGGCATGGTGACTATTGTGCCAACTGGGTCATATTCTTTTAACTTTGAGTATAGAGAATGACTAACCTGAGCCATAGCAAGCCGTTGCCTCGCAGCCGCTCGAGGTGCACCTCCCACTATACATTGCCACACTAACTCCGCAACCAACTCGTGCTGTTCTGCTGTCGATCTGGAAAGTACTTTGTTCATTATGTAATACTCAATTGGCTTATACCAGCGCTGCAGATGCGCCTGCGTATCTGCAGCACATGCTGAGGCTTGACCCATTCCAGCAACACACGACTTCTCAGATACTTTTTATTTTTATTGTCTGTTTTTTGTAATTTCTTCTATTTGTAACTATCTCTTACTGTTTTTTATTTGTATCTATACTATGTCGTGTGTTTGTTCGAATAAATTATATTCTATTCTATTCTATTCTTATTTTCTTTTAGGCTAGTTATGATTGCTCAAAAGATGGCGGAAAATGTGTATTTATTGGAAAATTTTGCAAAATGGAAAATAATAATCCAAATAAAAATTGTGCAAAACGGAAAAAGAGAGATTAATTTGGGAAAACAATGGAAGAACAGTGCGTAGTGGAAAAAAATACCGAAATGCATTTTATTCCAAATTAAGTCAAAATTTGCAAACAGGGTTATTGTCATTTTTTTAATATCTATACTTATATTATAATGCTGAAGAGTTTGTTTGTTTGTTTGTTTGAACGCGCTAATCTCAGGAACAACTGGTTCGAATTGAAAAATTATTTTTGTGTTGGATAGTCCATTTATCGAGGAAGGCTATAGGCTACTTTTTATCCTGATATTCCCACGGGATCGGGAGTTACGCGGGTGAAACTGCGGAGTGCTGCTAGTATCTTATATCTGCTGTTCTTAGTCTGAATGACTTTGATTTAAAAAAAAATACATTTACTCAAAATTTTCAAAGCGTAATTCGTGTTTCCAAAGGTCGTAGAACAAAATGTTGCACAAAAGTGGCCCTCAACCGCTTGCTAATAATAATAACCAATAACAATCTATACTCATATTACAAAGCTGAAGGGTTTGTTTGTTTGTTTGAACGCGCTAATCTCAGGATCTACTGGTTCGAATTGAAAAAATATTTTTGTGTTGGATAGTCCATTTATCGAGGAAAGCTATAGGATACTTTTTATTTTGATATTCCCACGGGATCGGGACCTACGCGGGTAAAACCGCAAGGTGCAGCTAGTGTAATATAATACGACTAGCTTTTGCCCGCAACTTCGTCCGCGTAGAAGTCGAAAACTTGAAGTAGATTGGACCACAAAATCACGTTGTCCCATACAAACTTTGCCCCCCTTTTTCACCCCTAAGGGGTAGAATTTGGGAAAATCCTTTCTTATCGGATGCCTACGTAATACAAAGAATACACTCTCCAAGTTTCAGGTCTCTATGATCAGCGGTTTAAGCTGTGCGTTGATCCGTCAGTCAGTCAGGACAAAGAATTTTATATGTATAGAATATAGGGTAACAAGTACATACAGCGAAGCGTTATAATTGATAGAAGCGTCAATCTTCTCAGCCTCTGCTCTGGCAGCTTTAACTGCGTCTTCTTCCGCCGCAAGCTCAACTCCTTCCTTCATTATCTCGTTCAAATATTCATCTACTGTCTCTTGAGTTACGCCTAGCACCTGAATCATAAAAAAAAATTAAGGTAAATTTTGGTTCTTTTTTGGTAAGTTTTCGCGAAAATTTAAATTTGCCCATATTCTTTTATCGTGTTGACTCAGGACTTTGATTTTTATACACCTGATAGGGACTATAGACCTCAGTATCTGGTACCTCATCAAGAGTACCGGGTGATCTCTTCATACAAACGTAGTCGACTGTTTCCTCCCTGGATAATGAAACTGGCACAAATATTTGTGTGCCACAAAACCTGTTACTGCCATGACTATGCCCCTATGTTTTGGTTTTTTCATTTTTTAATTATCATAGACAAATTAAGATTTAAACAACAAAAAGTAAAAAAAAACAAAATATAGGGGCATGGTCAATTGGTCATGGCAGTTATAAATTTTATGCAACATAAATATTTGCTCTAGTGTCATTATCCAGGGAGAAAACAGTCAACTACGTTTGTATGGAGAGAGCCCTCGGTAACCTTTCCTCTTAACCGCGTATTTTTATTAGTATTTCTCTTACCTCGACGTTTCGACTATGTTACAATAATCATGGTCACGAGGACACAAGAAAAATAAATAATACGCGATTAAGACTGTTGTGAGTTTAAAAAGTTTATGTACCACGTCTTCCTAGAAGATACCTTCACTCGCGACTTGAAGACCCCCAAATTGTGCACGTCAGGAAAGACAGACGCAGGCAACCGATTCCATTCCCTTGTTGCTGCATGAATAAGTAATGAATGGAAGGATTTTTGAGGAGACCCACAGCTAAGCGATCGCTCGCTGATCGTTTACGGTCGTGCGGATTAAGCGACGCCTGGCGCAGTCATTACTTCGATGGGTGGCCAATTAGTAACGTGGCAAAAATGTATTTTCGTGAGCCCCTCCGTACTTCGTTAGGCACGTTAAATCGTTGGTCCCGGTTGCTACTTCTAGTAGCAGTCGTTAGGTCAAGTTAGAGGTCTTAAGGCCAGGTGCTAATAAAGCTACCAAAATCGACCTTTGTTTTAAGCAACTCTAAGTAATCAAATACTCTTTTTTTGTTATTTGGATATAAATGGATACTGTAGTTTAATAACCATATTTTTGTTTATTGTGGTTGAAAACATGATATGAACAACTTCGTTCGATAAAAAAATGTTAGAAAACAGAGAATTATTAGATCGTTTATCGGGTTTTATTCAAAAATAGTTAACGTTTGTTTCTAAAAATGAATCAAATGATAGGTTTTGACCTCTAGGAACTATATTTGTGGATAATAATGCTAAAATGTTTTGCATATCGATCAAATATAACAGTTAGCACGCAGCACGCTACGTCTTTGTGAGCGGGGGCTAAGGTAATTTGAATACCTACACACGGTACTGGAAGAGCGCCTTAAGGCGATCTGATAACTCTAAAAATAGGTGAGCCACACCATTATACGAGAAGTAGAAGAATAAGGAATATCGAAAGAAAACGCTCAGTGCAGTTATCTTCCACCACTAATTGACGTCGCATATCGTGGATCTATACCTGTTTGAACATCTCATCATGTTCCCGTCTCCTGTGTTCCTCCTTCTGCCTCCTACCAGCTTCAGCCGCCTCCCTCATCGTCTTCTCACGTACTGACATAAATAAATAAATATTACAGAACATTCCACACATCGCCATCTAGCCCCAAGTTAAGTAACTAGACTTGTGTTATTGGTGCTAGACAACGGATATACTACATAAATACTTTTTTTTTGTAAATTTATACTTAAAATACATAGAAACAACCAGACCACAGACAAATATCTAAGCATAAATACTTGTCTGAGGCGGGAATCGAACCCGCAACCCTGTGTTTGGCAGTCCGGCATGGTGACCATTGTGCCAACTGGGTCGTCTGACAACCAAAATACCAATTAGTTTATTTAAATACTTTTCTTTTGTAAATATATCGCACCTCCGCTCAAATAGTGTCAAATCTCAAAAAAGAAAACTGCCGAGAAAAAGGTGTCTAAAGTAATAATCGTTTTTTTCTGGTTTTCTACTCTTAATTTGAAAACTAATAGAATTAGCGACATGAACATTTCAGTAGATTTGAATAATTTTTAAGCTTTATAAAATGTTGGTTATTAGGTTTCCTGAAAATATAAAATAAATAATATTGTTTTTTAGTTATGACACTATTTGAGCGGAGGTGCGATATACTTATAATACATTAAAACAACCAGACCACAGACAAATATCTAAGCATAAATACATGTCTGAGGTGGGAATCGAACACGCAACACTGTGTTTGGCAGTCCGGGATTTTTTCTTTTTAACATTATTCTTTTGCTACAAAACGGAGGCATTATGAATAAACTCACTGGCAATAAGTAAGAAAGCGTGTTGTCTCCTCTCCTCCTTTAACCTTCGCAGTTCCTTCTCCAGGAAGTCGAGAGCCGCAGATACGGCACCGCCGCACAGCTCGTCTACCAACGCTGATATTGCATTCTCCTATAACCAATTGCATTTAAATAAATTATGAAAAATTAATTATTATGAGAGCGGTGTTGGCTTAGTGGTAGATACCTCGATTTTCATTCTGAAGGTCGTGGGTTCGGATCCCGGCCGGCCGTGCGCCAATGCATTTTTCTTAAGAAAAAATTATGTGCACTTATTGACATTGCTCTTACGGTGAAGGAAAACATCGTGATGAAACCCGCGGCTTAGTTGGTTCCAGAAGTATTGACAAGTTCTCTCTTCTGGACATGGTCGACTAAGCTGAGAGGGTAGTAGGTGCTGGGCAAGCCTACTCCATCGTCACGCAAAAAGGACTCAATTAAAAAGGGTCCAATGGCGGAAAACAGCCTGTATACAAGTACAAGTAAATTATGAAAAATTAAAAATTTTAAAAACCCCCGACACAAAATAATAAAAATAGTATGAACGTTAAAAGCCTGAAACAAGCAAAAAAAACTATGAAAATATATCCTACAAAAAGAAATTATGACTCTACGTAAGTACTTACCTCTGAATTTATTTGACTAAATATTGTCGTTTCGGGGGACGTTTTTCCGTTCATACTATTTTTATTATTTTGTGTCGGTGTTGTTTTTAATTTTTTTATTTAATTTTTTATTTCGTCCTTTTTGTAGGGAGGGACTTTATAATTAGCTGTTTGTAACGTACGAATCATACCCTTTCATTTGATACCCCACTCGGGCATATCTACTAACATTCGGTTTTTAATCCTGACTTTTATTTATCATCATTTTCAGACGGCTAAACCGATTTCGATCAAACATAGCTAAGAACATTTCCGACTAATTCACCTTTCAAGCAAAAAAAAAACTAAAATAAAATCAGACAGACACGTCAAACTTATAACACAAGCGTGAAGGCTCTAGATGTCACAAAATGTGCCCAATATTGCCTGGTTATGTAAAGTCCTACATTTAGGGGGTTCAAAAACAGATCCAAAATTTTAGATTTCCAAAATTATGGCTATATGTACATTATTGGACATATTTAGATCTTGAAAACTTCCGTGATTCAAATTTACGTCAAAATCGGTTCAGCCGTTAGGGAGGTACGATGCCACAAACAAACAAACACACAGACACGTCAAACTTATAACACCGCGTCGTTTTTGCGTCGGTTGTTAAAAATAACATAGTGTAAGGGGAATTCTCTCTTGAGAGCAGAAAAGTGACGTCACGTCCATTATTATAAGTCAAACTAGCTGTGTGCAATGCCAATCCCCACCACCGCCTATAAAAGCGGGCGCTTCAGTCGAGCACGGGTTCATTCGCTGCTTGATCGTCGGTCGGTAAGGTGGTTGGGGTCGACGCTGCTCACAGTAAGACTATTCCACATTTTCGTTAAAATGTTTACTTATTGAAAGCTATTTAAAAAAAAAAGTCACCCACAGGATGCGGCCGGAAGACCAGCGCTGCAGATGCTGAGGCTTTACCCATTCAGGCAACACACGACTTCTCAGATACTTTTTATTTTTATTGTCTGTTTTTTGTAATTTCTTTTATTTGTTGTTATTTATTTCTGATTATGTTATAAAAAAAAAAACACTATAAAATATGACTTCATTATTTTTTAAATAACCAAAATTACTTATTTTTGAATGGTTTGATGTCCCCGAAAATCCTGCATACTTAAAACACACGAAAAAAACAACCTACTTTTACAAAATTCCTATAAAGGCAGGCTCAAATTCCGTCCATTGTGAGGCGCGGGTTGGGATATCGACTTCGGCTTAAAGCCGATGCAAATAGCGCGGTTGTGCCCCTGATTCCTAAAATCAGCAGTCGCATAGGATCATTCTTCCCCTGATTTCTAATCTTATTCTTATATCTTATATCAGCAATTCTTGTATATATATTTATATATATATATATAAATATATATACAAGAATTGCTCATTTAAAGATATAAGAATAAGATTCCAACGATTTTCATGAAATTTGGTATATAGGGGGTTTCGGGGGCGATAAATCGATCTAGCTAGGAATTATTTTTAGGAAATGTCATTTTATTCGTGTTTTATCGAAATTTACTTTTTTTTATCTGAAAAATATGACTCTTCCTGACATCTATTGGCGAACTACTAATACTTTTTTTTGTGAGCAATAAAGTTATTCCAGCAGATGGCGTTGTTAAGTAACACGAAGTCAATGAGTGTTTGCTTTGAGGTTAGACTAAGTAAAAAATACCGAGCAAAGCTCGGTCATCCAGGTACTAATAGTTTATTTTACCTTCTGTTCAGTCTGCGTCCTGACGACGTTGTATTCTCTAGCCTTAGTCTCCTCTTTAGCTATTCTAATTCTATCTTCCTTCTGCAGTCCGTGCGTGGTCTTCATCTCTTCCGTCAGTTCAGCTGCTCGGGTACGACCTTCGTACATCTGGAAACATTTTGGTCATTTAAATATGAATAATATTTTTGTCATTTATTCAATTATATCCCGGCTTCGCACGGTTATATTATGCATGTATTATACATATAAACCTTTCTCTTGAATAACTCTATCTATTTAAAAAAACCGCATCAAAATCCGTTGCGTGGTTTTAAAGATCTATGCATACATAGGGATAGACAGTGGGAAGTTACTTTGTTTAATACATGTAGAGATGCTTTGAAAAAAATTGCGTTTTAGTTTTCTTGTGCTGGCAATACTGCCATTACGGGAACATTTTGGTCATTGATATAAATAAAAATGTTGGCATTTATTCAATTATGCATTGCAAAAATTGATCTTTTAGTTTTCTTGTGCTGGCAATACTGCCATTACGGGAACATTTTGGTCATCTATATAAATTAAAAATGTTAGCATTTATTCAATTATGCATTGAAAAATTGATCTTTTAGTTTTCTAGTGCTGGCAATACTGCCACTAATTATCTTCGTAGTACATCTAGGAACGTTTTGGTCATCTATATAAATAAAAATGTTAGCATTTATTCAATTGTACATTGCAAAAAATATTTTTTTTAGTTTTTTAGTGCTGACAATACTGCCACTTATTGATTTCTATAAAAGCAAGATAGTGGTCATACGCTGACCTATCATCATACTAGGTAAAAATTTTGGTACTCACATGTTTTTGCGAAAATGTAAATTTGCCTATATCTTTTTATCGTAATGACTGGAACGGACGAAGCGGACCCTGGGCTCCCGAGAGGGATGCAACCGGGAATAACGCTCGGATGATGATGACAGGTTTTATACACCTAATAGGGACTATAGACCTCAGTATCTGGTATGAAATTCGACTTGCTAGGTCCACCCGTTCCTGAGAAAATCCGTGTTGACACACGGACAGACAGACAGACAAGAAAGTGATCTTATAGGGGTTCTTTTTTTACCTTTTGGGTTATGGAACCCTAAACAAAAACTTGAGAGGTGTCACGGGACACCCGGATGGAACGAATAAAGACGAAACGAAAATAACTGGCTTGCTTTCTATAAGAGAGAGAGACATACAGAGAAACACGCGCACGCCGCATGGCTTACAACTATAGCAAAAAGTGTCGTTACAACTTTTGGTCTTAATTTTTTCCGTCTAGCCCCCTTTCGCAACGCGCGATAAGCAACTTCGTTCCAACAGTCCAGATACTAACCAAATTATGCACGGCCCGACCGCGCACAGCTCGCTGCATGACGAGCGCGGCTTGATGCGCCGACTCGTCCCAGTCGTCGACCGGGGCGACGCACGGAGTGACCGGTCGCGGGGTCACTGGGACGTGTCGCGGCTTGATCACGTGCAGGGGGCCGAGGGAGCCTGTTGCTGCGGCTCCGAGACGGGCCTCTGGGGGACAAGATTAAATATTTAAAATCTTGTATAGGTACATATAAAAGGCTTTGTCCTAAACGATTGACTGACTGACGGATCAAGGCACAGCCTAAACCGCTGATCGTAGAGACCTGAAAACGTGTGTTCTTTGTATGACGTAGGCAACCGATAAGAAAGGATTTTTGTATTGTAGTTTAGCCAAGAACACTCCACTTGGACTGCCTCTCGCAGAGTTGCGTGGGGTCCCTCGGGAGGTGGTCTCCTAGAGCTTCACTTATTGAACAAGTAAAACTTACTTACTTCTCAAATTATTATGTAGTTTAGCCAAGAACTCCTCGCTCCACTTGGACTGCCTCTCGCAGAGTTGCGTGGGGTCCCTCGGGAGGTAGTGTCCGGAACATGTCCACAGGAGGTCAGCTATTCGGGAGGTTCCGCTATCGCTTGGTGGTCTCTTAGAGCTTCAATTATTGAACAAGTAAAACTTACTTCTCAAATCATTATGTAGTTTAGCCAAGAACTCCTCGCTCCACTTGGACTGCCTCTCGCAGAGTTGCGTGGGGTCCCTCGGGAGGTGGTGCCCGGAACATGTCCGCTTGAGGTTCTGTCCGCAGGAGGTCAACCATTCAGGAGGTTCGGCTATCGCTCGGTGGTCTTCTAAAGCTTCAATACAAAAAAGGACCCTTATAAAATCGCTCTCAGGCCACCCATTAAATCAAAACGAAGTTTTTAGGAGTTATAATAGATACTCATCTTAATTGGAAGGAACATATAAACAAAGTAAATAGTAATATTTCCAAATTTTGTTTTGCATTGTCTGTTTTGTCAAATATTTCTTCAAAAAAAGATAGCTATTAGTGCCTACTATGGATATGTGGATGGAGGCGGCTCAGGACCGCTGTTTGTGGCGTCGTATGGGGGAGGCCTATGTCCAGCAGTGGACGTGCATGGGCTGACATGATGATGATGATGATGATGATGGATATGTCTACTCTCAGTTAAGTTATGGCATTATTTTCTGGGGGAATTCCGTAGAAATAAACTCTACATTCTGTCTACAAAAAAAATATCTATAATTTAATTATAGATTTTATATAAGTAAGAATAGAATAAATATTTATTGGAAAAGCACACAGACATAATAGATACAAAACAAAAAAGAAAGAAATAGGAACTAAGTAAAACTTTCAACCCCCATTTCCCCTCCTTAAAATAAGAAAGTTGAAAATCCCTGAAACACGTCATCATTTATTTACGATAAGAAGATATAATTCTAATTTTCAAGTTTCTACCTTTGAAAAAAATCAAACCTTCATACAAACTTCCACCCCCCATTTGCGGTTGAATTTCGCAAAATCCCGTCTTAGTGAGCACCTACGTCATAAAAGTAACCCCCATGCAAAATTTGAGACTCCTAGCACTTGTAGTTTCTGAGATTTCGTGATGAGTGAGTAAGTGAGTGATTTTCCCTTTTATATATATAGATAGATTAAGAAGATAAGATGTTATTCTTCTGAAATTTTATTTAAGTACTTATATATGTTTTGTACACAATTTATGCAATAAATTTTTTTATTCTTATTCTATTCTTATTCCATTATGTCATATTGTTAGGTTTAATATTGTTTTAGCCCCCGACGCAAAAACGACGGGGTGTTATAAGTTTGACGTGTCTGTGTGTGTCTGTCTGTGGCATCGTAGCTCCCGAACGGATGAACCGATTTCAATTTAGTTTTTTTTTTGCTTGAAAGGTGAATTATTGTATCAGGAGTTTATGTTAGAACTAGCTGCACCCCGCGGTTTCACCCGCGTAAGTCCCGATCCCGTGGGAATATCGGGATAAAAAGTAGCCTATGTGTTAATCCAGGTCTCCAGCTATCTACATACCGAGTTTCATTGCAATCGGTCCAGTAGTTTTTGCGTGAAGGAGTAACAAACAAACACACACACAAACTTTCACATTTATAATATTAGTAGGACTAAGGTTTAATGTGTTACAATAAAGAGTTTATCTATCTCTCTCTCTCTTGTTTATTTTGAGCTACTTCAGTAAAAACGACAATAACTTACAAAGTAACCCAGGATCGTATGTGATTTCAGCATGCCTCCTCCTTGCCTGGTAGCCGTGCCTTGCGAGTGGGGCATGCAGTTCCGACGCGGGGTCCTGTGCGGCGGTGGTCATACTGCCGCCGCCTCGGGCTGCGCGCATCCGCCCCACGAGTCCTGGGCGTCCGCCCCCGCTGTGTAGGGCAGTGAGCTTACGTAGCTCTAGCAAACAGAAAAAAACATGAGAGGTGTCAAGGGAACGAAGTTTCTTTCGATTAATTAGTGAAGGAATTTCAATAAAATCAAAAAATGTCGTTACAACTTTTGGTCTTAATTTTCTTCCGTCTAGCCCCCTTTCGCAACGCGCCATAAGGAACTTCGTTCCAAAAAATGGTTGCCTGTAAAGTCGGTTTACGGGACGATAATTTTACGAGATAACGTCATAAGAAAACATTGATGGTAACCGTAGCTATTTTGCTACGGTTGCTATGGTTACCTTGTCAATAACGCTCACGTTCTCGTAACGTGAGCGTGACGTCACAGTTTTTTGTGAGTGCAGTACGGTGCTAGTTGCTAGTAGTAACACATGCTAGTTTGACTTTTATTTAAATCAATTTTTTCTATATATTATAGCTGCGTCCCGCGATTTCACCCGCGTAAGTCCC
The DNA here is from genome assembly GCA_951213275.1 of Idaea straminata. Lineage (NCBI taxonomy): Eukaryota > Metazoa > Arthropoda > Insecta > Lepidoptera > Geometridae > Idaea > Idaea straminata. The sequence continues at coordinate 5,225,281 of OX577875.1, read as the reverse complement.
GAACACAGCGCCATCTATTGGGTGTATTTGCAACCTAGATGTCAAACAATATTGAAGAATTTTTTCGATGAATCAACGTACACCGCCATCTATGAGAACTTCATAAAACTAAACAGTAAATAAACACTTGCTTAAGAAACCATTAATTGAAACATTTTATTCGTTTACATTCACGACATAAGTACTTTTTAGACATATACTTTTTATCCCGATATTCCCACGGAATTGGGAGTTACGCGGGTGAAACCGCGTTGCTATAGTGCTTTATAAAAAAATTGAACCTGTTAATGCACTTCTTGCTGCTAGGATACCATACCTCGATCCCTGGAATGTCTTATATTATCAATTTTCCTTTCCATCTCTAATTTCTTCGCGGCCCACAGCTGGGCCAGCTTCTTGCTTGTCTTGTTGTTCTTCGCTTTGCGGAGATCAGCTTGCATCCGATGGAGCAGTTCTAGGCGGATCTCTTGCAATTCGTCTATTTCCTATTAGAAGTAATAATTAAAAAAAATATATATATATATATATTGCAGGACATTCCACACATCGCCATCTAGCCCCAAGCTAAGCAACTACACTTGTGTTATGGGTGCTAGACACCTCATGTACCTACTTCTCATATTAAACTTTTTTATCACAGTTGCTCATAAAGTGGATCTTATTCAACGGCTTTTAGGCTCATAATCCAACTTATTATGCACGCGTGCGTTTTAGATTTGTTAACTAGTGCTGTAAAGTTATCCCGATAAGTTAAATACGTATCTTACTGCTAAATACATGTTAGGTAGATGAAACATTCTTAATTTATCTGGGTTATACTGTTTTGATGTATAAAAAAGGTAGATACCAAAGAGTTTTTAGCTAGCAAAAATGGTTGTCTCTAAAGTCGGTTTACGAACGAAAATTTTACGTGATAATGACTTAGAAAACGATTAAAAATTGAGTTGTTTATTTTTTGTTTTTTCTTTACTTAAGTATATTGTTTTTCCGTAATATTGTATTTTGTTCTTAACCCCCGACGCAAAACAAATAGAAAAAACCCTAAAAAATATTGTATGTCAGACGAGGATGTATAGGTTAAAAGTCTTTAGCCTGCCTTTCCGGAGCATAATTAACAAAAAAATCTGCCTTAAAAAAATGTAAACATAGTCTTATTACAAATATTTTGTTAATTATTATTTTGTTTTCTTTTCTAATCTTTTCTTTTATTCGCAACTGTGATAAAAAACGTCGTACGATATACTTGTGGAATTGATCTTTGCATCTTGGCTTCTTATGACACGCTCGCTGCCGCTCGCGCGTCATAAACCGCCTCTATGCAAAGATCAATTTACTACACTTACATCGTAATGTACTATTCTTTTGTAAATATATACATAAAATACATAGAAACAACCAGACCATAGACAAATATCTAAGCATAAATACATGTCTGAGGCAGGAATCGAACCCGAAACCCTGTGATTGGCAGTCCGGCATGGTGACCATTGTGTCAACTGGGTCGTCAATTTTTTTTTGCATTATTAACTATTTACTAACTGTTGCCCGCGACTTCGTACGCGTGGTAGTTTTTTTTGTTTTAATATACCATAACCTTCCTCTTGAATCACTCTACCTATTAAAAAACCGCATCAAAATCCGTTGAGTAGTTTTAAAGATCTAAGCATACATATATACAGACAGCGGGAAGTGACTTTGTTTTATAGATAGATAGATAGATAGATAGATAGATAACTTTATTTGTACAACACAAAAAGATACAGAACACGATAAACACAAAGTAAAGTAATAGCTAGAAAGTATAGGGTGCACAAATGGGCGGCCTTATCGCTGAAAGCGATTTCTTCCAGGCAACCTTTGGATGGAAAAGAACTGATTCAGCTTTAATGGTAGGTTGTGAATAATTTAACTTATAATATACACTATTTACATAATTATGATTTTAAATATTAAATTAATAATACATACCAAATAAATTATATTCATAGATACATACAAATAATTACATACATACATGTATACATACATAAATAATACAGGAATATATACGGATATTAGACAGTACTGAGGTAGTGATCAGTTACCATTGCTTTGAAAATGGGTAGGGACTTAGCAGATCGGATGGGTTGAGGCAGGGAATTCCAGAGTATCACAGAGTGAAAAGAGAAGGATTTGTTGTAGAAAGTAGAGTTGAGGAGAGGAGCTTGAAGGAGAAGGGATTCTGTTGAACGGAGTTGTCGTAAATGGGCGTCACTCAGGAATTTGAAACGTTCTCTGAGGTAGTGAGGGGAGGAGGGAGCGAATAGGACTTTGTAGAGGAAGCAAAGGATATGAACATTCCGGCGAAGGCGGATTGGCAACCACTTGAGCTTATGGCGAAATTCAGAGACATGGTCATATTTGCGAAGTCCAAATATGAACCGTATACAGACGTTTTGAAGTCGCTCAAGTTTGTCGAGTTGCTCTTCGGTCAGATCGAGGTAGCAGATGTCGGCATAGTCGAGGATAGGGAGCATGAGAGACTGAGCAAGGCTAACTTTAGTGGCAGTGGGGAGAAAGTTCCGCAGTCTACGGAGCGAGCCCGCAGCAGCAAATATCCTCCGACTGGTTTCAGTTATTTGCGGCTGCCAGCCCAGTTCCGCATCCATGATGACACCAAGATTTTTTACAGTTTTGGAAAAAGAGATATCGTTTCCGTCGAACATCACGGGGTCGACCTCCTCCCACCTAATTTTTGCCAACAACCTAGAACTCCCCAAAACAATGACTTGGGACTTGGACGGATTCACCGCAATCCCAAAAGAATCGCTCCAACTACAAATTTTAGCCAAGTCACTATTTGTTATTGCAATGCCTTCATTTAACTGTTGCCACGGGGTTTGTGAGTATATTTGAAGATCGTCTGCATAGAGATGGTAAGAGGAAGTAAGATTGGAAGTGATCGAACTAATGAATACTGAAAATAGAAGGGGAGAAAGAACACCGCCCTGTGGTACACCCGCAGACACATCGCACCAGGATGAGTAGGTGTCTTCGACACGTATACGCTGCCGGCGACCGCACAGGTAACTACGAAACCATTCAATCACCTTTGGAGATATGTTAAGAGAGCATAAAACACCAAGCAAGATGTCATAGTCGACATTACAAAAAGCATTACTGAAGTCAAGCAACGTTAACACCGTCAGCATACGATCATCCATGCCTTTGCGTATGTCGTCAGTGATTTTAACAAGGGCAGTAGTTGTGCTATGCCCCGGACGGAATCCGGATTGGAAGGGATATACTAGGTAGTGAGTGATGTAGGCTTATCACAGATGCAGCCCTGGGTTTCTTGGATACAAAAGGATAGAAAGAAAAAAAGAAGTAGAATTTTCGGAAAATCCTTCCTTATATCGGATGCCTACGTCATACAAAGAACACACCTTCCAAGTTTCAGGTCTCTACGATCAGCGGTTTAGGTTGTGCGTTGATCCGTCAGTCAGTCAGGGGAAAGCATTTTTAACCGACTTCAAAAAAGGAGGAGGTTCTCAATTCGGTTGTATGTATTTTTTATGTATAGATTTCTTTAAGACAGTAAAATAAAATCTGTAAAATCTACCACCAAATTTTCTTTAAGGTCCACTCAAGAGTTCAAACATAAATATATAAATAATCATAAATATTGCAGGACATTCCACACATCGCCATCTAGCCCCAAGCTAAGTAACTACACTTGTGTTATGGGTGCTAGACAACGGACAATTATCGGACATACTACATAAATACTTTTCTTTTGTAAAAACATTCGCCACCTTATTCCAAAACGATGTTTAAGGATAGTCCGAGATGTGGATTTAAACCTTAGATTTAGACACAGATTTACTCGTGAACTATAGTCTAAACACTATCCCTATATAAACTATAAGGATTGTGTTTGACTATAGTTCCCTATATAATCTATAGGGATAATGTTTAGACTATAGTTCCTTATATAATCTATAGGGATAGTGTTTAGACTATAGTTCACGAGTAAATCTGTGTCTAAATCTAAGGTTTAAATCCACATCTCGGACTATCCTTAAACCTCATATTGGAATAAGCGTGTCGGGGTTTATAATCTGAGTAAACTCACAGCTTCCCTAAATATCCAATCCTTTGTCTCTACATCGCATATGATAGAGTCTCTCTTCTTCATCCATCTTGGGAATTGCGCCTTCTCCACCAGGTCGGTCCATGTTCGAGCGTGACGCATTCTGGTAACATAACAAAAATAAAAGTTGGAGCTAAACGCCGAATGCCTAATTTTTTAGGTTTTTCGATCGATGAACGATGAAATCGATGAACACCGGCATTCACAAAATAGTGTGACGTCATGCTTTACATTACGTTACGTTATTGACAAGGTAACCATAGCAACGTATTGAAGTATGTAAAATGGTAATGTCAACGATACAAAAGAGTTCTTATGATGTTATCACGTAAAATTATCGTCCGTATACCGACTTTACAGACACTTTATCAAGGTAAAAACTTGTTTTTTATTGCTGTTGTATAAATTTACTTGCTATTTATTGCCGTTGTATAAACTTACTTGTTAGTATTTACGTTGTATAAACTTAATGTTAATTATTTCCGTTGTATAAACTGAATATCAATTATTTCCGTTGTATAATCACGTTAATGATTTCCATTATATAAACTTGTTAATTATTTTCGTTGTATAAATTTACTCGTTAATTATTTCCGTTGCATAAACTTGTTAACTATTTCCGTTGCATAAACTTACTTATTAATTATTTCCGTTGTATGAAAGTCAGCTGGAAGATCACCCAATCTGTATGGTTTTCCAGGACCTGGAACAAAAAAAAAACATATGGTTTGAAAGCATTTATATCTGAGAATTCAAAATCACATTACATTGGGCAAATCTGCTCTCCTGTTAATCTGGGATGTTGCTATTCGGTGATTTTGCTTATCCTGTCCTTTTGCTGCAGAGACTTTTTTGAAAACAATATAAAATGAAACTGAAACAGACCCCACTCCAGCTTATCCAGGTATAGAACTTCAGGAGTCTCTTCGCAGATCGTAGCCGCTTTACCATCTGGCTGCCAAGGTACTGTCTGAGCTGATGATTCTCTGAAAAACGTAAATTCAATGATCACCCAATCCAATCAATGATACCCATAATGTATTCTTCGTCGTTTGTTTTAGGTATGACTAGCATGGACTTTCTAGAACTGAGGAGGAAGTGGGATTTGATGAGTCATTACTAGAAAGTTTTTCTTTCTACACACTCTTCAGGCATCTTTAGACCTACTTTCGGAGTATGAGTGAGTAAAGTGCCTTTGCCAAATCAATTAAAAATATAGTTTAAAAACAATGTATCTACCTATTTTGTTTTTATAACTTACACCGAATGTTAAATTGTATCTATGCAGAAAAATGCTAGGTATTCTAAATAACCCAAAACCACATCACGAACGAAGTCGCGGGCTAGTTTCATAATAAAGTCGACAATGCCACCTGTCTGGCTCGTTGTTCCCTATTTACGCCGGGTAATCTGGTAAAGTACGCAACGCTTGTTCAACCCCCCGTCCTCTAGAACCCTCACAGCGCGGTATGCTCCTACCAAGCAAGCTCTTATTCTTCTCAATGAGCTTATTAGTCAACAACCTGATGCCGATATCTTTCATAATAATATGAATGAGTTCTGTAATATTTGTTGTAGTTTTCTTAATATGTTTATTTGTTACATAAGTTCTATTCAATAATGTACCTACCTAATGACTTTTTGTACGTTTTGGTGTATACTGTAAGTGCATTTTAAATAAATAAATTACTTTTGTTGCGAAACAGATGCGTTCGATTACCGCCTCAAACAAGTCTGGGTGTTTCTGTATGTATTTGCAATAATATACAAGTATTCTATACGGTGTATGGGCACCATAACACAAGCCTAGTTGGTTAATTTGGGGTCAAATGACGCTTTGTAAAAATGTCCTGTTTGAAAATCTGCTGTTGCTTACACGGAGAGGTCATTTACCTTAAGATTATACTTATTTTTTAAGTTTTATTGACCGTTCTAAGTCTGAATGACTTTTACTTAAAACAATAAAAATTAAATAATCAGCTAATTTACGAATTAATTTGAGAAAAATCTAAAATTAAGTTCTAATAGACGTTTAACCGTTTAACCTCAACAGTTTTTATGTTATACATTCTTGTATATATATATATATATATAATTGGAATCTCGGAATCGGCTCCAACGGTTTTCATGAAATTTGGTATATAGGGGGTTTCGGGGGCGATAAATCGATCTAGCTAGGAATCATTTTTAGAAAATGTTATTTTATTCGTGTTTTATCGAAACTTACTTTTTTTTATCTGAAAAATATGACTCTTCCTGACATATATTGGCGAACTACTAATACTATTTTTTGTGAGCAATAAAGTTATTCCAGCAGATGGCGTTGTTAAGTAACACGAAGTCAATGAGTGTTTGCTTTGAGGTTAGACTAAGTAAAAAAAAAACCGAGCAAAGCTCGGTCATCCAGGTACTAAGCATTAAGCAAGCAGTGACCTGCGATTTCTGTCCATTGTCCAGTTCCAGAGTGAGGAATAAAAAGTAGCGGCCATCCAGGTACTTGGTAATTATACTAGCAAGCCGTTGAGGGCCACATCTGTGCACTTAAACAAACAACTTTTGTTCTACGACTTTTGGAAATTCGAACATTTTTTATAAATTTTGAGGTTAGATTTACATGAAAATCAGCTGTTGCATACACGAAAAGGTCATCAACCTTAATTTTTTTAGGTTTCTTTTAATACTAATAACTTTGTATTAGTATTTGATATGTTGTCTGGCCACCATAGCACAAGCCTAGTTGCTTAGCTTGGGGCTAGATGGCACTTGTGTATAATGTCCTACAATATTTAGTATTATTTACTTATTTTTATAATGATAGAATAAATTATTAATATATTTTTCACAATTAGCGCTCCACGGTTTCACTCGCGTAACTCCCGACCCCGTGGGAATATCGGAATAAAAAGTAGCCTATGTTATTTCCAATGAATCAATGTATTCTCTTACCAAGTTTCACCAAAATCGGTCCAGTAGTTTCGGAGCGTATTCGTTACAAAAAAATTCCTCTTTATTATATTAGATTTTATTTTACCTGAACAGACTCTGTGTGCCCCTGTTCCTTGGTCTGGTAGGTCCAAGCGGCACCAATGATGGAGTCGGAGGATGGAAGTCAGGGGTCGTCGTGGTCACAGGCAGCACCTTCTTTGGACTAATTTATTTGTAACCATTAGTAAAACGATTTGTAAAAATTACTAGAGTCAGTTTTTGGTGACCAAAGGGCTGGCTCCTACCTCGGACAGCGGATAAACATCGCCATCCAACGAGGTAACGCTGCCAGCGTTTTGGGCATACTTCCTGTAGGGCATACTTCCCCATTAATTTTATGAAATGTAAGTAGGTAAGTTATTTAGTTATTTTAAGTTTTTATTATTAAATTGTTACGAAGAATATTTTAATCCTTTCTATAATACATTTTCTACACGGATTTTTATTATCTTTACTAAGTTTTTCTAAAAATGTAATATTGAGGCTGAAACTAAGTTTTTTTGATAGACTTTACACACCTATTAAGTATTTTTTTTAAGTATGGCACATAATATACGTTTTTTTTCAATTCTTACATCATATACCAGTAAATTAAACTTTTGAAACTTGTAAAATTTATGAATAAAGTGTGTACGTAATCGTCACTAAAAATGTAATATCTATTCAATGTTTTTCAAATATATATAGAGAAACTTGTAATGGTTACTATAAATCCGTATAAAATAGAACTAAATAGTTGTAAAGATCACTATTACTGATAGTATGTAAAAATTACAAAAAAAAAAAAAACATTCAAAGTCGAAATTCTTTATTCATTTGTAAACCTAAGTTACTAATATTATAAATATGAAAGTTTGTGTGTTTGTATGTTTGTTACGTCTTCACGCAAAAACCGAACCGACTGCAATGAAACTCACTATGCAGATAGTTAGTCATACAATTTTCTGGTTTCATTGAAACGTCTTAAAAACGAAGTAAAAGAAACTAAGTTTTTAATTTATTGAACTTACACGGCAGCAAACAGGTACCGATCCTTACCACCGAGGCAAGGCTGCGGTAAATCCTTGTTCTGTAGCGTACGTTCAACATACCCATCGTATGTACGATCTATGTGATGTGGGAGCCGGCAGTTACCGTGGTATACTTAAACAATACATATTTATACACATTATAGGAGCATTATTGAAAAAAATGTAAATTTCTTAAGGTTCTTTCACTTTAAGAAATTTACCTACCAGCTACCAGTGCTCACTCCGTACAAACGTAGTCGACTGTTTCCTCCTTGGATAATGACAGTACAGCAAATATTTTTGTTGCATAAAACCTATAACTGCCATGACTATGCCCATAGGGGCATAGTCGACGACCCAGTTGGTACAATGGTCACCTTGCCGGACTACCAAACACAGGGTTGTGGGTTCGATTCCCGCCTCAGACAAGTATTTATACTTAGATATTTGTCTGTGATCTGGTTGTTTCTATGTATTATAAGTATATATTTACAAAAGAAAAGTAAAAAAGTAGTATATCCGTTGTCTAGCACCCATAACACAAGTCTAGTTACTTAACTTGGGGCTAGATAGCGCTGTGTTGTCCTGCAATATTTATTTACTTATTTATAGTCGTGGCGGTCGGTACCCTTTCCTCTTAATAGTAAATTGGGACAAAAACTTCTTTTTTTTTCATTATTTTATGTCCGATATCATGAGGCTATGGACCCCGGACCTTTGGAAGGCGTGTGTGGAGCCGAAGCCAGCACATAGAGTGTCCTTTACAATAAAAACGTTTATTAGCAAAGTGTGATGTGGACACAAAACCTGTCTGCGTTATAAAATACAGCTAAGGACTACTACCGGCGGTCCCGTTTTAAATAACTTAGTGGCCAAAATTACTAAATTTAATAAAAACGGAGTTATTAAAAATGAATTCATTAATCTCGTGAACGCGGTGCTCAAAATACAGCGCTCATGAAATCACATTATAATTGAAGCTCAAAGATAGTACTAAAGTCGACTAAAAACGTGTTTTTTTATTGTAACGTTTACTAAAACTTGTTAACTTTATGGTAAAGTTTACTAAACGTTTTAAGGTTTTATGCAACAAAAATATTTGCTCTATTGTCCAGGAAGAAAACAGTCGACAACGTTTGTATGGAGATAGCCCCCGGTACCCTTGATGTAGTACGCGGTGTCTAGAAGATACTTATACGCTCGTCACTCAAAGACCACCAAATAAACGGGGACCTTCGAGGGACACGAGTGAAGGTAGGAAGACAGCAGTGGAATGAAAACTTTTCTGACCCATCCTCCTTTTGTCAGTCGATTTTTTTTTTTTTTAATTTAATTATGGCATCGCACGGCTTGTGCAGTCGATTAATTTGTTTGTACTTACCATAGAATTTGACGTTCGTACCTATTTCATCTGCAGAAAATTTGAATGTTTGGTCACCCTAATGACAGAGACAAATATACTATCTCCAATCTATCTTTCTCGCTTATTAGGTAGCTTTGGTGAGCATTCCAATTCTTTTCTCTAAGTTTCTTGGTACTTACCAACTTTCATCCTTGGAAACTTTCTAAGCTCAGAAAACATGGCATTGTAGACTGGTTGAATGTTCTGTAAAAATATAAAAAAGTAATCATCAAAATCGGTTCATAAACAAATAAGTTGGACGTTTTGGCGGGAACGAGTTAACAACATGTCGTGCTGCAGTTTTATTTTCATGAAACTTAGATGTAACCCGAGTTGAATTGTATAATTCTGGTGGAATGTTATTCAATTTAGTTCTGTGAAAGTGCACAAGTGTAGTGAAAGTAAAAATCAGTGTCAAACATGCAGTTTTCTCGTTGCCTCCAAATCTCCTATTAAGGTTATGGTAAACTTGCCACCGCTTTACTATAGCCCCTGACTTGACGGACTATGACGACTTTGACTGTATTGAAACACTTTAGGCCCGATTTATGAAAAATCGGGTCATAATTTGATGCAAAATATAACTTGAAACTGGCTAAATGCACACGTGCGAAGCCATAATAAAAGGAAAAAAAAAAAACAAATAAGTTACGCCCGAACAGCCATAAAAGATAAAAATTAATGAAGTAAAATTTTGTTTTTAAATTATTTTAGGCTTTTTTAGGGTTCTGTATCCGAAAGATTAAAACGGAACCCTTTGATTATGACTCCGTTTACTAGTGCTGTATCTCATGAACGTGATAGCTAGACAGTTGAAATGTTCACAGATGATGTATTTCTGTTGCCGCTATAACAACAAATATTAACTAATTCACCTTTCAAACAAAAAAAATTAGAAAGTTGCGCACTAAAGGTGCGCACCAAAAACGTGACACGATTTTCGTTACTTGTTAGTAGGTTTTACCCCTCGGATTTTTCTCATACCGGGCGCCTTATATATGAAAATCGATTCTTAAGGAGTAAACTCCAAAAACTAAATTAAAATCGGTTCACCCGTTCGGGAGCTAACGATGCCACAGACACACACACATAGACACGTCAAACTTATAACACCCCGTTGTTTTTGCGTCGGGGGTTAAAAACAGAATGTAATGGAACGGATTCCGACTCGCACTGGGGTGGAGCGGTGTTGGCTTAGTGGTATATACCTCGACTTTCATTCTGAAGATCGTGGGTTCGAATACCGGCCGGCCGTGCACCGATGAAATGTTCTTAGGAGGAAAGGGTACCGGGGGCTCTCTCCATACAAACGTAGTCGACTGTTTCCTCCCTGGATAATAACACTAGAGCAAATATTTTGTGGCATAAAACTGCCATGACCATGTTACGTTTTATTTTTTATTTTTTATGGTTTTTGAATCTTAATTTCTATGATAATTAGAAAATGAAAAATAACCAAAACATAGGGGCCTAGTCATGGCAGTTATTAGACAGGTTTTATGGCACAAAAATATTTGTGCTAGTGTCATTATCCAGGAAGGAAACAGTCGACTACGTTTAACTTAAGAAAAAATTATGTGCGCTAATTGACATTGCTCTTACGGTGAAGGAAAACATCGTGATGAAACCCGCGGCTTAGTTGGCTCCAGAAGTATTGACAAGTTCTTTCCCTCTGGACATGGTCGACTAAGCTGAGAGGGTAGTAGGTGCTGGGCAAATCTACTCCATCCTTACGCAAAAAGGGCCCAATTAAAAAGGGTCTAATTGCTGAAAACAGCCCGTATACAAGTACAAAAACTCGCACTTGGGCGGTTTTTTGGAGAAAAAGATAATTGTAGGTAATCATTTGTGAGTTTCAAAATACCTATCTATTCTCTTTCTTCTTCTCGTATAGTGGTGTGGCTCACCTATTTTCAGAGTTTTCAGATCGCCTTAAGGTCGCTAACTTGACCTAACGACTGCTACTAGAGAAAGCAACCGGGACCAACGGCTTAACATGCCTTCCGAAGCACGGAGGGACTCACGAAAACACATTTTTGCCACACTACTAATTCACCGATTGAAGTAATGACCGCGCCAGGCGTCGCTTAACCCGCACGACCGTAAAGAATCAGCGAGCGTCGCTTAGCCGTGAGCCTCCTCAATTCTACTTATCTATTGAAGAACTGTTAAGAAGATAAATAAAAATGTACTTACGACTTGTGCTGAAGCCATGGCTGCTCTAAAGGCTGTCCTGGCATAGTCTCTGGCACCAGACACGATGTACGCGGGATCTGAAAAAAAAAACATCTATATTTATACTCAATACCAATATTACTACTGTCAGTGTCCTATATCACAGGGCTATGGAACCCCGGACCTTTGGAACGCGTGCGTAAAGTCGAAGTCAATAGATGCCCCTTACAATAACAACGAAAACTTGCTCTACGTTCACAAAAATCCTGATATTTTTAGCAAAAATAGCAATATTAATTCGAACCAGACGTTCCTGAGATTAGCGTGTTCAAACAAACAAACAAATAGATTAGCAACATTATCGATTGGTACAAATATACTTAGGAGACTTTGTTTTTTTGTTAAACTAGCTGCGCCCCGCGGTTTCACCCGCGTAAGTCCCGATCCCGTGGGAATATCGAAAAAAATATCCTATGTCCGTCTCCTGGCTCTAAGCTACCTCCCTACCAATTTTCACCCAAATCTGTTCTGCCGTTCCCGAGTTATAAGTGGTGTAACTAACACGACTTTCTTTTATATATATAGCCTAGCTGCGCCCCGCGGTTTCACCTGCGTAAGTCCCGATCCCGTGGGCATATTGGGATAAAAAGTATCTTATGTCCGTCTCCTAGCTCTAAGCTACCTCCCTACCAATTTTCACCCAAATCTGTTCTGCCGTTCTTGAGTTATAAGTGGTGTAACTAACACGACTTTCTTTTATATATATATAGATTAACTAGTTCGATTTTTGGCTTTGTTACCTGATAACTCTCCAAGCCACTATGGTCTGAACTTCATACTTGCACATCGTTCATGTGTTGGAGGCCTACACTGAGTAATTTTCAGCTTTTATAAAATCACGAAGGTCTGGTGGTAGGCAGGATTTTACTCTATAAACGGGCCAACCTCAGCTGAAAAACTGCAGCCAGCATGACGTAAGGCTTCTCTTGAGCCCAGAGCCAAGATGATTTTATTAAAATTTACCAAGACAAGTATTTATGTTTAGATATTTGTCTGTGGTCTGGTTGTTTCTATGTATTATAAGTATATATTTACAAAAGAAAAGTATATGAGTTGTCTAGCACCCATAACACAAGTCTAGTTACTTAGCTTGGGGCTAGATGGCGATGTGTAGAATGTCCTGAAATATTTATTTATTAATTAATTAAAGACAACAAAATGCTACTTGGTGCTACAGCTAGTCTTACGGCCAGAGCCTTGATAATTTTATTAAATCTTACCATATAAATAGTCGTGAACTCTTTTAAAACATTCTGCTTTTGAGGTGTCACGAGCGCAATGATTTTTGCGCATACCCATACTTAAGTAAAAAATATAAACACTCACAAGTGATATGTTTTCGGTGAAAAACGCCCTACTAGAGTTTTAAAAGGGTACACATAGTGAGCGTTAATTAGAATAGAGGCTGTATATTTGTCCACTCGCTACCCCTTATAACTCTTTTGTCAGTATAAAGAACAACACGAAATCATATATAACGCCGCTGACCAGCTTTAATACCACTTTTTCTCTATAAAACTGCCATTAAAATGCTACTATGTAGCTACGTGTACCTTTATAGAACTTAAAGCTGAATAATTTGTGCCTAAACCGGTCAAATAAGGGCAGCTTACAGCTCTTATAGAACCAAATATTGAACCAAATGTGTACCATTAAAGAGAACAAATTGCTCAACTTGATGCTATAAATAAATAAATATTAAATATTACAGGACATTCCACACATCGCCATCTAGCCCCAAGTTAAGTAACTAGACTTGTGTTATGGGTGCTAGGCAACGGATATACTACGCTAGCTGCGCTCCGCGGTTTCACCCGCTTAAGTCCCGATCCCGTGGGAATATCAAATGAAAAGTAGGCCTATAGCATTCCTCGATAAATGGACTATCCAACACAAAAAGATTTTTTCTATTAAAAGCAGTAGTTCCTGAAATTAGCGCGTTCCAACAAACAAACTCTTCAGCTTTATAATATAAATACTTTTCTTTTGTAAATATATACTTACTAGCAGTGCTCCGCGGTTTTACCCGCGTAACTCCCGATCCCGTGGGAATATCGGGATAAAAAGTAGCCTAGAGCCTTCCTCAATAAATGGCCTATCCAACACATAAAGATTTTTTCAATTCGAACCAGTCGTTCCTGAGATTAGCGCGTTCAAACAAACATATTAGTATAGATAATACATAGAAACAACCAGACCACAGACAAATATCTAAGCATAAATATTTGTCTAAGGCGGGAATCCAACCCGCAACCCTGTGTTTGGCAGTCTGGCGTGGTAACCATTGTGCTAACTGGGTCGTCAATAGAAGTGCTATAGCTGGTCTCACGGCAAGAGCCTAGATAATTTTGTTAAAACTTACCATATAAATAATCGTGGACTCGAACTTTTAAAACATTCTGTTTCTGAGGTGTCGCGTAAAGCGTATCTCCGCTCATTTTTATTTGTTATACTTTCGCTACAAAAACTACAAAAAACTTTGATCTGTTTACACAATGTCAAAATGATTGTAGCATTGATTAGCTGAAAAGCCGTTGCTAGGCAACTATCGTTATCAATTTTTAAAGTTAAGTAGGAGTTTTGACGGGAACGAGTTAACAACATGTCGTGCTGCAGTTTTATATTCATGAAACTTAGTTGTAACCCGAGTTGAATTGTATAATTCTGGTGGAATGTTATTTAATTTAGTTCTGTGTAAGTGCACAAGTGTAGTAAAAGTAAAAATCAGTGTCAAACATGAAGTGTTCTCGTTGCCTCCAAATCTCCTATTAAGGTTATGGTAAACTTGCCACCGCTTTACTATAGCCCCTGACTTGACGGACTATGACGACTTTGACTGTTTTGAAATGCTTTAGGCCCGATTTATGAAAAATCGGGTCATAATTTGATGCAAAATATAACTTGACACTGGCTAAATGCACAAGCCGTGTGAAGCCATAACTAATAGCAAAAAAAAAGTTAAGTACCCAACATGTACCCAAAGAGTTGTATTGGCTTAGTGGTAGATACCTCGACTTTCATTCTGAAGGTCGTGTTCGAATCCCGTCCGGCCGTGCACCAATGTATTTTTCTTAAGAAAAAATTATGTGCGCTAATTGACATTGCTCTTACAGTGAAGGAAAACATTGTGATGAAACCCGCGGCTTAGTTGACTCCAGAAGTATTGACAAGTTCTCTCCTCTGGACATGGTCGACTAAGCTGAGACTAAGACTAAGCTGATTAGGTGCTGGGCAAGCCTACTCCATCCTCACGCAAAATGGACCCAATTGATAAAAGTCTAATTGCAGAAAACAACCCGTATACACGTACAAGAGTATATAAATAAATAAATACTGCAGGACATTCCACACATCGCCATCTAGCCCCAAGCTAAGTAACTACACTTGTGTTATGGGTGCTAGACAACTCATATACTACTTATATACTTTTCTTTTGTAAATATATACATAAAATACATAGAAACAACCAGACCACAGACAAATATCTAAGCATAAATACTTGCCTGAGGCGGGAATCGAACCCGCAACCCTGTGTTTGGCAGTCAGGCATGGTGACCATTGTGCCAACTGGGTCGTCGTATAAACTTGTACTTGCGTTTTCCACAATTAGACCCTTTTTAATTGGTTTCTTTTTGCGTGAGGATGGAGTAGGCTTGCCCAGCACCTACTACCCTCTCAGCTTAATCGACCATGTCCAGAGGAGAGAACTTGTCAATACTTCCGGAGCCAACTAAGCCGCGGGTTTCATAAGGATGTTTTCCTTTACCGTAAGAGCAATGTCAATTAGCGTAAAGGTTTTCTTCTTCGTGCATATGAGGTAGTATTATGTTCAAAGGCCTTTGGATAGGTTTTGAATAGTTGATTGATTGGATTGAAATTGGATTTTATATCTTCTTTTCTCCAAAACTACTGGCCCGATTTTGATGAAACTTGGTATGAGTATACATTGATTCATTGGGAAAAACATTGGCTACTTTTATCCCGATATTCCCACGGGATCAGGAGTTCCGCGGGTTAAACTGAGGATTGCAGCTGGTTATTTAATAAAAAAAATATTTGCATTGTAAAACCTGGACTTGCCTTTATTTTTCAGTATATTTACAATAATTATAAGTACATATACATTGATATATTTTATTTAGTGCTTAAATACTAAGATAAAATATACAGCGTGTAAAGAGTACCTTGCAATCCGTAATAGGTTAAATGTAGGTACTACAGAATCTTACCCGAAAAAAAAACTGTGTATTTATGGTATTTACCCAAAACTCTAGACAAATTACCATAATTTACTCAGACTATGGGCAATTTTCAAAATCTAATATTGCCAGTATTTTACCTAAGCGCCTATGATTGTGTTGCCAGTTGCCACATCTTGAAAATTCTCTTCAATATATTAAAGTAAGCATATTTATCCAAAAAATTATGATATTTTTTTTTTTACCTTGCTACTTAGTCATTTCCTCGGGGTCCCTAAAATTTTAAAGATGTTTTATTTTCTCAAGTTGTTTTAAAGTTTTTAATGTGTAGGTAAGTTTTTTAACTTAAAAAAATATATTTATTTAACATAAAAACAAAAATTTTTTTGATAAAATATTATTCAAACCTTTTTTTTTTAATAATTTAATTTTGAATGACCTCGGGTATCAACATTTACCTAGATACCTAAGAGTTAAGAGGGATTGCAAGGTTTTTGTTACACGCTGTGGAAAAAAGTCAGATAAAATTAGGCACAGCTTAATACTTTATTTAATAGTGACTAAAAGTAGAATAAAGTTGCCAGTACAGCCGCCAACAAAAGTGCAGACCCACCGTAGAATTCTAAGTTTTCATCAATTTATTCGTCTAATAATTCATTAATTAAAGGACTATAGGATAATAGCAAAAGATCCTCATCAAAGCCTTACCAAATTTTTATGGGACCATCACTGAGGTATCCCTTTTCTAACTAAAAAAGAATCATCTCAATCGGTTGAGCCGTCTTCGAGTAATCAGTGAATATACATAAATAAATAATAGTTTAAAAAACTACAAGCTAAAAAAAAATAATCAAAATCGGTTCATCCGTTCCGGAGCTACGATGCCACAGACACACACACACACAGACACGTCAAACTTATAACACCCCGTCGTTTTTGCGTCGGGGGTTAAAGACAAAGTTCCCGCTGTCTGTCCCTATGTATGCTTAGATCTTTAAAACTACGCAACGGATTTTGATGCGTTTCTTTTATTGATAGAGTGATTCAAGAGGAAGGTTTGGTAGTATAAATAAATAAAATATAAATAAATATTGCAGGACATTCCACACCTCGCCATCTAGCCCCAAGCTAAGTAACTACACTTGTGTTATGGGCGCTAGATAACGGATATACTACTTATATACTTTTCTTTTGTAAATATATACTTATAATATATAGAAAACAGACCACAGACAAATGTAAGCATAAATACATGTCTGAGGCAGGAATCGAACCCGCGACCCTGTGTTTGGCAGTCCAGCATGGTGACCATTGTACCAACTGGGTCGTCAAAAACAACACTACTACGCGTACGAAGTCGCGGCCACCAGTTAGTTATAAATTTAAAAAAAAACGTGTGGCACTCGGGAACTGCCGCGGTAAAGCTATTGCATCGTGCGAGCTTCGTACAGTCGTACCATATACATACACGCTCGGCCGAGCTACATGGTAGGCGGAGTGGGGGTGTTAGGTTTTATTTTCGTTACGGAATTCCTTGATTCGGTCGCCGCGCTCAAAGCCCGCGATAAAAGCTGCTATGCAATAGCTTAAAATAAATTGGAAATCTAAGGTGGGTCTGAATTTTTGACTCCTGATGGTACATTTTATAAAAAGACTTAACAGAAGAAATGGCCAAAAAAATGATAAAAAATGTACAAAAAAAATATTATTACAATTGCTAAACACATTTTGATATGCCAAAAATATTACTCTTAAAATTATTGCATTTTGTGTCAATTGGCATTACATTATATATTGGCAAACATAACCTTAATAGAAGATTTGGAGGCAACGAGAAAACTTCATGTTTAACACTGATTTTTACTTTCACTACACTTGTGCACTTTCACAAAACTAAATTGAATAACATTCCACCAGAATTATACAATTCAACTCGGGTTACATCTAAGTTTCATGAAAATAAAACTGCAGCAGGACATGTTGTTAACTCGTTCCCGCCAAAACTACAAACAATTTTTTTATGGTTTTTTGCTCAAAATATAAAAGAACCCTAAAAGTCTTAAAAGGGCAGGCAAAAGATTTTTAACCAATACAGCCTCGTCTGATATACAAATTAGGGTTTTTTGCTTTTGCTTTTTTTGTAAGGAACCTTTTTCGTGTGTTCGACTCGCACTTAGCCGATTTTTTTATTTCTACGGTTTCGGAACTTACTCGAGTGAAACCGCGAAGTATAATAATTTGGTGCTTTATATAAAATTGTGATGACTTATATAAATAGTTAGGTACGCTTATTTATTAAATGCAGTGAATAGATACTCGTATTTATTTAAGAAACTCACATATTGAATTTTAGTTTTGGACATTATTATGTTATTTGTTAGTTAATACAATCTCATACATGTGTATGGAATTATTTGCATTTTTTTTTTCTTTTATTATGGCTTCGCACGTGTGCATTTAGCCAGTGTCAAGTTATATTTTGCATCAAATTATGACCCGATTTTTCATAAATCGGGCCTAAAGTGTTTCAATACAGTCAAAGTCGTCATAGTCCGTCAAGTCAGGGGCTATAGTTAAGCGGTGGCAAGTTTACCATAACCTTAATAGGAGATTTGGAGGCAACGAGAAAACTGCATGTTTGACACTGATTTTTACTTTCACTACACTTGTGCACTTTCACAGAACTAAATTGAATAACATTCCACCAGAATTATACAATTCAACTCGGGTTACATCTAAGTTTCATGAAAATAAAACTGCAGCACGACATGTTGTTAACTCGTTCCCGCCAAAACTCCCTTATTTGCATTGATTATTTGTTCCGACTATACAGGGTTATTGGTAATTAAACAGGGTTATTGGACTCCAATCCAAAGACCATCCAGGGTTTAGTTTTCTGCATCAAAACGAATATCGTTTAAATATATTTTATTTTGACTATACTTTTTATCATATCGGGTAGAGTTGGGATCTTTTATAAAGTAATTTTAAATAAGGTAGAGATGGGATCGGGTAGAGTGGGGACGAAGCTAAACGAACTATTTTTGTTCAACGACTCTTGTCAAAACCTAATACGTACAAAATAATAAAGTGTTTCTAGTACTGTTTGGCCATGTCTATACATAGCTTTTTGCCGCATACATTTTCTATGGAAATGCGGCAAAAAGCGAGCGCCAACAAGGACGGGCGGCGCGGGCGCACTTTACCATAGATCTTACAATATTTATAGAATAGGAAGTTTTTTTTTATTTTTGAGAAAAAAAAGTGATTGAATAGACAAAAGTCGTATACATTATTCGTTTTCATGTGAAGAATTACCCGCTGCACGTTTTTGAATTGGAATCCTATAAGCCTGTATAAGAAAAAGATCAGCTGATTTTCGAAAATATACAATGTATTTCAGCGGAGGGGTTTAATACGAAAGGGGGTAGTTCTAGAGGTCTAGGCGACCAACTTTTGTTCTACGACTTTTGAAAATTTGAACTTTTTTTCGATAATTCTGAGGGAATTTTTACTTGAAAATCAGCTATTTCTTAGAAAAACTTTGAACGAAATGTTCGAATTTCTAAAAGTAGTAGAACAAAAGTTGTTCGCCTAGACGTCTCAAAAATTATTTGTTAATGTGCACAAAAACAGCCCTCAATCGCTTTCTTATGAAATACCTGCGGATAATAAAGGCCGCAAAAAGTTCTTAATACCTTGATATTAGTGAAAAAATAACAAGAAAATATTCAAATGAATTGTTTTTCCAGAGTGACAATAAAACAAATATTTATTTGACCTGTTTTTAAGTAGTTTCCATTATTTTTACGGGATTTAGTTTTTAATTAGAGCAGGTGGCCTCATTATCCAGAGAAACCTTATAATGTGCGCTAATTGACATTGCTCTTACGGTGAAGGAAAACATCGTGATGAAACCCGCGGCTTAGTTGACTCCAGAAGTATTGACAAGTTCTCTCCTCTGGACATGGTCGACTAAGCTGAGAGGGTAGTAGGTGCTGGGCAAACCTACTCCATCCTCAGGTAAAAAGGAGCCAATTTAAAAGGTTCTAATTACGGAAAACAGCCTGTATACAAGTACAAGTACGGTCAGCTGCATAATTGCAGACCCACCGTAGAGCTCAAAAACGGCTGTTATAAGAATGGTTTCAACACAAGCAAGATTCTAGACACCTTTAGTTGAAGTTTAAAGTCTTCTAACTCATCAATTAATCAAACAAAAATTATTAGAATGCAAAAATTCAAAAAATATTAATTTTCGAACTCCACCGAGGGGGGCAATTATGCAGCCGACTGTATCTTATAATTACCAATAGCCCTGTAAATTTGTTATGGCATTACAATGAGCTTAAAGCTATTAATGCTGCCAAACGTAACGCGCCAGAAATACCCGTCGCTTACAACTAACATTGTTGATTGCAGCGAATACGTTTTGTTTTTCTCAAAAGTGCTGAGATAGAATTGTAGGTGGCATCTTTACCGATATTTTGGTGTAATTTGAGTCTAAAATTCCTTGTCATTTCAAAGCTAGACTAGTTTTAATGCTTAATTTTGGGATAGCTTCACAACTATAGGGATTTTTTGGCTCAAACTCACACCAAAACGTCAGTAAAGATCTCACCTACAATTTTATCTCAGCACTTTTGAGAAAAACAAGACACATACGTAACAATCAACAATGTTCACCAACGAAGGCGACTGGTGCCGGTAGTAACTATTTAGTAGGCTGTGTACCAAGGTCGTTGGCGTATGGAGCCCCCTTAAGCCGTTAAATAAATGTTTTAAAATTCGTGTTAGCTCCTAAACACAATAGATATAATATGATATGCAATTATAGTGATTGTTGTGTAGTACGGTCTCAGTTGTTTTGAACCGTTACATGCGTCCGCGTCGTTGCAACTTTGCAGGCATCCGTGTACATATCTGAAAAAATACATTTAGAATTAAAATAAAAACTTGAGAGGTGTCAAGGGATACCTGGATGGAACGAAGTGCCTTTCGATTAATTAGTGAAAGAATTGTAATTTTTTTTAAAGTGATAACATATTTTTTTTATTATCTTCTATACATTTAAAATTCTTTGTCCTGAATGACTGACGGATCAACGCACAGCCTAAATCGCTGATCGTAGAGACCTAAAACTTGGAGGGACGTAGGCGTGACGTAGGCATCCGATAAGAAAGGATTTTCCGAAATTCTACCCATAAGGGGGTGAAAAAGGGGGGCAAAGTTTGTATGGGTCAACGTGATTCCTTTTTCGACTTTTACACGGACGAAGTCGCGGGTTAAAGCTAGTTAATAAATATAATCTATATATATAAAAGGAAAAATCACTGACTCACTCACTCATCACGAAATCTCAGAAACTACAAGTGCTAGGAGTCTCAAATTTTGCATGGGGATTCCTTTTATGACGTAGGTGTTCACTAAGACGGGATTTTGCGAAATTCAACCCCTAAGGGGGGCAAATGGGGGGGTGGAAGTTTGTATGAAGGTTTGATTTTTTTTAAAGGTAGACTTGAAAATTAGAATTATATCTTCTTATCGTAAATTATTGATGACGTGTTTCAGGGATTTTCAATTTTCCTATTTTAAGGAGGGGAAAATTTGTAAAAAATGAGTTTGTTAAGAGTCTGTTGCTGTGTTACCGACTTGTGGTTGCTGTAGTTTACATAGCTACTCAATAGATGGCGTTACTGGTAATATTATAAATGTGAAAGTTTGTTACTCCTTCACGCTAAAACTACTGGACCGATTGCGATGAAACTCGGTATGTAGATAGCTGGAGACCTGGATTAACACATAGGCTACTTTTTATCTCGAAATTCCCACGGGATCGGGACTTACGTGGGTGAAACCGCGGGGCGCAGCTATTGTAATATAAACTTAATCAGTAGGCTTAATTTTAGTAAACTGGCTAGCTTTCTATGAGAGAGAGAGAGAGAGAGAGAAACACGCGCACGCCGCACGGCTTATAGCTATAGTTTTATGTAACAAAAATATTTGCTCTAGTGCCATTATCCAGGGAGAAAACAGTCGACTACGTTTGTATCGGAAGAGCCCCTGGTACCTTTTCCTCTTAAAAGCTAATAAAAATAAATGAAAATAATACGGTCCGTCGCAGTGGCTTCGTGATTCTTGAACAGTTTTGTTGATTCCCAATTTAGACTATTAGTAACTAGTGACCTCAAAATAAAAAAGAGTTTGAATTTTTGAAAAGCGCGTAGAACAAAATTTGTTTGCTTAGACGTGTAGAATCACCCCTTGCGTATGAGAAATCCTTCGTTAAAGTAATGTTTTGTTAAAAAAATACAAATATTTTGTTGAATAGATAAAATGAAATTCTTCTTCTTCTCGTGTAATGTTGTGGGTCACCTATTGTAAGAGTTTTCAGATCGCCCTAAGGCCTCTAACTTGACCTAACGACTGCTACTAGAGGTAGCAACCGGGACCAACGGCTTATCGTGCCTTCCGAAGCACGGAGGGGCTCCCGATAACACATTTTTGCCACTACTAATTGGTCACTCATCGAAGTAATGACCGCGCCAGGCGTCGCTTAACCCGCACGACCGTAAACGATCAGCGAGCTTCGCTTAGCTGTGAGCCTCGTCAATAAAATGAAATGAAATACATATATTTACAACCAAAACCTACACTTATAATTTATAAGTTAGGTATAAGTGACGTATTTCAGCAGAAAGTACCCAACCCTACAACATAGAAGCGAAATGTTTAATTACCTGTCATTATAATAAAATCGTCCGCAATGTGACATCCTTATGATCTCAGTGTCTGTTGTTGCAGTGCCGGAGTCGAGGCCGCAGCCTCTTACCGTTATAGATTCTCCTGTGTCATCTGGAAGTCAAAGAAAAATACGTCTTAAGGCGCTCTTCCAGTACCGTGTGTAGGTATTGACATTACCTTAGCCCCCGCTCTCAAAGACGTAGCGTGCTGCGTGCTAACTGTTATATTTGATCGATATGCAAAACATTTTAGCATTATTATCCACAAATATAGTTCCTAGAGGTCAAAACCTATCATTTGATTCATATTTAGAAACTAACGTTAACTATTTTTGAATAAAACCCGATAAACGATCTAATAATTCTCTGTTTTCTAACATTTTTTTTATCAAACGAAGTTGTTCATATCATGTTTTCAACCACAATAAACAAAAGTATGGTTATTAAACTACAATAACCTTAAACTATAATATTTATATCCAAATAACAAAAAAAGAGTATTTGATTACTTAGAGTTGCTTAAAACAAAAGTCGATTTTGGTAGCTTTATTAGCACCTGCCCTTAAAATAACGTACGTTATCTGAGGTGTTGGTCTATTAGTAGATACTTCTGAGGTCTTGGGTTCGAATCCCGGCAGGCCGTGCACAAATATTTATGCATTTACATTGAAGGAGAGCGGTGTTGGCATAGTGGTAGATAACTCGACTTTCATTCTGAAGGTCGTGGGTTCAAATCCCTGCCGGCCGTGCATCAATGTATTTTTCTTAAGATAAATTTATGTGCGCTAATTGACAAGAAAACATCGTGATGAAACCCGCGGCTTAGTTGCCTCCAGAAGTATTGACAAGTTCTCTCCTCTGGACATGGTCGACTAAGCTGAGAGGGTAGAAGTGCTGGGCTAGCCTACTCCATCTTCACGCAAAAAGGACCCAATTATCAAGGGTCGAATTGCGGAAAACAGTCCGTATACAAGTACAAGTACATTGAAGGAAACATCGTGATAAATTCCGCGGCTTAGTTCACTCCAGACGTATTGACGAGTTCCTTCCTTCGGACACTGTCGACTAAGCCGAAAGGGTGGTATAAGTGCTGGAGAAGCCTATATATCTAATAAATGAAATAAAGTTTTTTTTTTTATTTAACTAAAAAAAGTACACAATTTCTTACAAACTAATTTCCCGCCAAACTGCAAAGTGCAGTTTGTAGGCGAGCGCGCGCTTATTTATTTACATTACATGTGCACTATCTTATATACCTTATATATCTTACTTACTTAATTTAGTTTAAGAGTTTATAGATTTAGAAAAAATCAAATGAATTACCTACCTACTTAACTGTTTTTAATAAATTATCCTTAAGTTTACTTTTCAACATATTTTTTGTCATCCCTGGTTCACTTCTTAGCCACGACAAGTCATTGTACACCTTAGGCACCGTGTACCCATTCGTTCTTCTACCATAACAATTTTTAACTTTAGGTATATCTAACATTCCATCCCCTACCTCTTCTTGTGTTATATTTATTAAATCTATTTAAAAAAGGTTTCTTAAGGTCGTCACTATGATAGAATTCGATGGCTATCTGATAAGTTACTTTTAGATCTACTGGTAATATTTTTGAATATTTTTAAGTTGATGGCGCTGTAAATTATCTACTCAAAAAAAAAAATTGAATGAATCTCAACTCAAATCAGCTGATGACCATATTTACGGAAGTCTAGATGGAATCACTACTTGAGCCTAGATTGTCACTCAAGATGACGACCAAGTTCTGATCCAAGCATCGCTTCTCAAGTGACGTTCTCAATTTAAGTTTCGACTTGAATCTAGTTTAAAGACGAGATCAATGACCCTTTGGAGTTTTGGCGGGAACGAGTTAACAACATGTCGTACTGCAGTTTTATTTTCATGAAACTTAGTTGTAACCCGAGTTGAATTGTATAATTCTGGTGGAATGTTATTCAATTTAGTTCTGTGAAAGTGCACAAGTGTAGTGAAAGTAAAAATCAGTGTCAAACATGAAGTGTTCTCGTTGCCTCCAAATCTCCTATTAAGGTTATGGTAAACTTGCCACCGCTTTACTATAGCCACTGACTTGACGGACTATGACGACTTTGACTGTTTTGAAACACTTTAGGCCCGATTTATGAAAAATCGGGTCATAATTTGATGCAAAATATAACTTGACACTGGCTAAATGCACAAGCCGTGCGAAGCCATAATTAATAGCAAAAAAATGACCCTTTTTTACACAGACGAAGCTGCAGGCATAAGCAAGTGTATATAAGTATGTGAAAATTGCCCAGTTAAACATTAGTTAATTGATGAAAAAATGCTACAAGATATGGGCCGTTCCCAATGTCTATAATTGACACATTCGTTAATTGATCCTTTATTTGCCGACACTTAGTAGATTTGAGGACAGAAGTTCAGTAACAAAACAATATTATAAAGCTTTTTTTATCATGTTTTTGGGACGAAATTTTTTATCGCGGGTGATGGCGGACATAGCCGGAAAAAAATTTTTTTTCTAACTACTAAGTTTTCGCGTAACGCGTACCGCGTTACGCGAAAACATGAAACGTGAAACGAAAAACCGTAAGACAAAATATAAATAAAAAAAAGGTACCTACTTGTACTTGAACAAACTGTTTTTTCCGAAATTAGACCCTTTTTAATTGGATATTTTTTTGCGTGAGGATGTAGTAGGCTTGCCCAGCACCTACTACCCTCTCAGCTTATTCGACCATTTCCAGAGGAGAGAACTTGTCAATACTTCTGGAGGCAACTAAGCTGCGGGTTTCATCACGATGTTTTCCTTCACCGTAAGAGCAATGTCAATTAGCGCACATAAATTTTTCTTAAGAAAAATAGATCGGTGCAAGGCTGGCCGGGATTCCAACCCACGACCTTCAGAATGAAAGTCGAGGTATCTACATCTAAGCCAACACCGCTCTAAAAAAAAGGTAAACGGGTGTCCAGCACCTATAATCATAGCTTAGTCGACCAATCTACCATGAAAGTAAGGAGTGAGGCTCATTTGAAATAGATTTTTTCACTATTATGATTAGTTGTATGGCTTCGAACGACATGTCCATACAGCCCGTCACTTACCAACGACGCCAGTAATTTTAATACAGAATTTAGAAGGGAACAGGCCATCCCTTCCTTTCCTCCCGCCCATGCATGGAGACTCTAACATCTGAAGTGACATTGTTGTGGCTTCGAACGACATGTCCATACAGCCCGTCATTTACCAAAGACGCCAGCTATTTTAATACAGGATGTAGCCGGGAACAGGCCATCCCTTCCTTTCCTCCCGCCCATGCATGGAGACTCTTACATCTGAAGTGACATTGTTGTGGCTTCGAACGACATGTCCATACAGCCCATCACTTACCAAAGACACCAGCTATTTTAATACAGGATGTAGAAGGGAACAGGCCATCCCTTCCTTTCCTCCCGCCCATGCATGGAGACTCTAACATCTGAAGTGACATTGTTGTGGCTTCGAACGACATGTCCATACAGCCCGTCACTTACCAAAGACACCAGCTATTTTAATACAGGATGTAGCCGGGAACAGGCCGTCCCTTCCTTTCCTCCCGCCCATGCACGGAGACTCTAACATCTGAAGTGAATGGTTGTTATGGAAGGGATCATCGCACGCTGAGAAACGGCCGTTCATTGATACGCATTTGAAGCAGTCGATGGCTTGCGCTGAAAAAAGAAAAAAAATGTTTTTATCACAGTTGCTCATAAAGTGAATCTTATTCAACCGCTTTTAGGCTCATAATCCAATGCATTACACACGCGTGCGTTATGCATTATCTCGACGCCACTAGTGTGTTATAAGTTTTCCTGATAAATTAAATTGGTGTGTTACTGCTAATTACATGTTAGGTAGATGAAACATTCTTAATTTATCTGGGTTATACTGTTTTGATGGATAAAATAAAGTAGGTACATAAAAAGAGGTTTTACTCCAGCAATAAGGGTTGTCTATAAAGTCGGTTTACGAACGATAATTTTACGTGATAACGTCTTAAAAAATGATCAAAAATGTAGTGTAGTTTTTTCTTTACTTAAATATAGTTTTTTCCGTATCATTAGGTATATTCTGTTTTAAGCCCCGACAAGTGGAAAAATACCCTAAAAAACATTGTATGTCAGACGAGGCTGTATAGGTTAAAAGTCGGCCTTACGGGAATATAATTAACAAAAAAATATTGCCTGAAAAAATTGTAAACATAGACTTATCACCAAATATTTTGTTTTTATTATTTTCTTTTCTTTTCAAGTCTTTTCTTTTATTCGCAACTGTGATAAAAAACGTCGTACGATACACGTGTGGAATTGATCTTTGCATCTTGGCTTCTTAACACGCTCGCTGCCGCTCGCGCGTCATAAACCGCCTCTATGCAAAGATCAATTTACCACACTTATATCGTAATGTACTATTATTGAACACTAGCAGCATTTCCGAATTAGTGGGAATATCGGGACGCTCCGGCTTCGCACGACTATAATATGCATGTATCCTATCCTACTAATATTATAAAAGGTGAAAGTTTGTGTGATTGTGTGTATGTATGTTTGTTACTCCTTCACGCAAAAACTACTGGACCGATTGCGATGAAACTCGGTATCTAGATAGCTAGAGACCTGGATTAACACATAGACTACTTTTTATCCCGATATTCATATAAAACGTATCCATATAAACCTTCCTCTTGAATCACTCTATCTATAAAAAACCGCATCAAAATCCGTTGCGTAATTTTAAAGATCTAAGCATACAGCGGAAAGTGACTTTGTTTTATACTATGTAATGAAGAATAGAATACCCAATTATATTTTTGTGCCTGTTGCTGTGGAAACGCTGGGGTGCTGGTGAGACGACACCAAACAATTAGTTAAAGAGTTGGGTGTTAGGATTAGGGGAAATGGGGGTGACTCCCGCTCCGGCTCGTTTCTGGCGCAGAGGTTAGCCATCGCCATTCAGCGTGGCAATGCTTCTAGCATTATGGGAACCTTTACGCCGGGTACGATAAGGGGCGGGTTATTTGACTTACTGGTACTTAATTTTTGTATTTATAATGTTAAATATCTATGTCTTTTTATTTTATTCATTTATTATTTAAGTAATTTTAATTTGATGTATTTAATTAGTATGGAATTAATTTATTAGATAAGCAGTATTCTTAATATTTTAAAGTAATATCCTTAGATTAAAATTAAGAGATAGAAAAGTATAAATATATAGATTTATATAGAAATAGATTAATTGTAAAAGTAACAAGCCAAACTGACAGACAGATATGAATTTTGAAACTTTTACCTTTTGTTCTACTACTTTTTCTTTCGTGTCTTACAACGACTAATATTATCGCTGGCTTTGAGCGCGGCGACCGAATCAAGAAATTCCGTAACGAAAATAAAACCTAACACCTCCCACTCCGCCTATTTACTGCCTTACCTGTACTAATCCAACACAGAAATGTTGCGACTGATATGAAAATCATCATATTCTTCCGTGATGATTCCATGACCTAGAACAAATAAAAGAATTTTTTAATAGTCGATAATTAAGCAAGACATCCATACTAATATTATAAAGCGGAAGACTTTGTTTGTTTGTTTGTTAGAACGCGCTTATCTCAGGAACTACTGGTTCGAATTGAAAAAAATATTTTTGTGTTGGACGAGGTCGAGGAAGGCCATAGGCTACTTTTCATTTTGATATTCCCACGGGATCGGGATTTACGCGGGTGAAACCGCGGACCGCTGCTAGTTAATATTATAAAGCTAAAGAGTTTGTTTATTTGAACGCGCTCATCTCAGGAACCTCTGGTTCGAATTGAAAAATTATTTTTATGTTGGATAGTCCATTTGTCGAGGAAGGCTATAGGCTATTTTATATTTCCCTATTCCCGCGGGATCGGGAGTTGCGCGGGTGAAACCGCGGAGTGCAGCTAGGAACCTCTGGTTCGAATTGAAAAAATATTTTTGTGTTGGACAGTCCATTTGTCGAGGAAGGCTATAGGCTATTTTATATTTCGATATTCCCGCAGGATCGGGAGTTACGCGGGTGAAATCGCGGAGCGCTGCTAGTTATTAATATGAGATGCTCTTGCGCATGTTTATCTTTCAACTGGATGTATAAACAATTCAGTTATAAGATAAAAAGCAAAGTACCTATGATTAATAGATTTTTATGATCCCATTAAACTCTAGATTAGAGAGATCACGGCTGCGCGGCATAATACAGATAACATACGTTGTATAAATAATAGCTGGTCAAACAGTAGCGTAGCGAGGCGGAGGGGCGGAAGGGCGGACCGCCCCGAGCGCTATCATTAAGAGGGCGACAAAATTGGAAAAAATCTTTTGTTCGGTATTTTTTTCATATCGTTACGTATTTTCATACCAACACCAACTTTATTATGTTAATGACGTCAAACGGGCGAAAAATTGGCTAAAATATTATTTTAATAACGTCAAACGGGTGAAAAAATGGCCAACAATATTATTGTATGACGTCAAACGGGTGGAAAATTTAAAACATTATTTTAATGATGTCAAAAGGGCGACAATTTGCCAACATTATTAGTTTAATAACGTCAAACGGGTGAAAAAATGGCCAACAATATTATTGTATGACGTCAAATGGGTGGAAAATTTAAAACATTATTTTAATGATGTCAAAAGGGCGAAAATTTGCCAACATTATTAGTTTAATAACGTCAAACGGGTGAAAAAATTGCCAACAATATTATTGTAATGACGTCAAACGGGCGAAAAATTGGCTAAAATATTATTTTAATAACGTCAATCGGGCGGAAAATTGCCAACATAATTTTTTATGACATCAAAAGGGCGGAAAATTATGACTCCGCCCCAGGCGACCTACGCTACGCCACTGTGGTCAAATAAAGATTATTCAATAACTACCTGCACTCCGTGGTTTTACCCCCGTAACTCCCGATCCCGTGGGAATATCGGGATAAAAAGTAGCCTATTACCTCCCAATGAATCAATGTATCCTCATACTAAGTTTCATTAAAATTGATCCTGTAGTTTCGGAGCCTATTCGTTTCAAACATAAAAACAAAAAAACTTTCCGGTTTATAATATTAGTATAAAATCTAGAGTTGACACAATGGTCTCCATGCCGGACTGCCAAACACAGGGTTGCGGGTTCGATTCCCGCCTCAGACAAGTATTTATGCTTAGATATTTGTCTGTGGTCTGGTTTTTTCTATGTATTATAAGTATATATATACAAGAGAAAAGTATATAAGTAGTATATGAGTTGTCAAGCATCCATAACACAAGTGTAGTTACTTAGCTTGGGGCTAGATGGCGATGTGTGGAATGTCCTGTAATATTTATTTATTATTTAGTTGCCATCTCCTGCGAACCAGGACAATAAGCGTGAAAACCCCGGATTTTGGAGCTTAAACCCGGACAATCCGGAAAAAACCAAAGTGTTTACATAGAATCTCGTCATTTAAGAAACTTTGAAAGTAGTCAGTCTTACATTTATATACAATTAATAAAAATCACAAACCGGCCAAGTGCGAGTCGGACTTGAGCACGATGGGTTCCGTAGCATTATTGGAAGTTCCTTATCGCGCGTTGCGAAAGGGGGCTAGACGGAAAAAATTAAGACCAAAAGTTGTAACGACACTTTTTGCTATAGTTGTAAACCGTGCGGCGTGCGCGTGATTCTCTGTCTGTCTGTCTCTCTCTCTCTCATAGAAAGCAAGCCAGTTATTTTCGTTTCGTCTTTCTTCGTTCCATTCGGGGTGTCTCTTGACACCTCTCAAGTTTTATAGTCTGTTTTAGTATTTGTTGTTATAGCGGCAACAGAAATACATCATCTGTGAACATTTCAACTGTTTAGCTATCACGGTTCATGAGATACAGCCTGGTGACAGACAGACAGACGGACAGTTTTAGTAAAAGGGTTTTTTGCCCTTTGGGTACGAAAGCCTAAAAATTACCTTGAACAACCAGAGGACAACGTGTACTTGTACTTGTATACAGGCTGTTTTCAGCCATTGGACCCTTTTTAATTGGGGCCTTTTTGCGTGAGGATGGAGTAGGCTTGCCCAGCACCTACTACCCTCTCAGCTTAGTCGACCATGTCCAGAGGAGAGCACTTGTCAAAACTTCTGAAGCCAACTAAGCCGCGGGTTTCATCACGATGTTTTCCTTCACCGTAAGAGCAATGGTGTCACCGTAATAGCGCACATAATTTTTTCTTAAGAAAAATCCATTGGTGCACGGCCGGCCGGCATTCGAACCCACGACCTTCAGAATGAAAGTCGAGGTATCAACCACTAAGCCAACACTGCTCTAGGGGACAACGTGATTCCTTGGTTCAATAAACTAACTCTACGCGGACGAAGTCGCGGGCAAAAGCTAGACTTTCTATACATATAAAATGCTTTGTCTCTTAGTGCTCAATTACGATTCGCACTTGGCCGGTTTTTGAAGTCGGATAAAAATTGTAATGGTTTAACTATGCCAATTTAAATATCAAAATGTAAACAAAGAATTAAATCAGAGGTAGAATTTGTTTACAAAATCCAAAAATATTAAAATCGAGTTTATGATCATTGGATATCTAATACTTCAAAATACTAACTTTTTCACCACTTTTGAGGTCGGATTTCCAATAAAATTTTCTCGGTGCTCCCCTACGCCTTAAAAGGAACCTCCATTAAAAATTTCAGCCTCGTAGCTATTAAATTTTCAGAGATTTCGCAATGAATGAATTGAATTGAAGAATAAGGTTCAAATTACTAAAGCAGGATTTTTGAAGTAGCGAGTGTTGCAAGGTAAGGTAATGTAAATAAACAAAACGCGTTTATTTGGCAATCAATCAGCGTTTCGTTTTAGAATTATATAAAAATGTTTAAGAATTTCATGTTTCTATTTGAGCGTGGTGGTTTGTTGAAGATCAGAAAGCCTAAGTAGCAAAACGTCCAACAGTGTCAAACGTCTAACATCCAACGGAGTTTTGGCGGGAACGAGTTAACAACATGTCGTGCTGCAGTTTTATTTTCATGAAACTTAGTTGTAACCCGAGTTGAATTGTATAATTCTGGTGGAATGTTATTCAATTTAGTTTTGTGAAAGTGCACAAGTAAAAATCAGTGTCAAACATGAAGTTTTCTCGTTGCCTCCAAATCTCCTATTAAGGTTATGGTAAACTTGCCTATTTGACTATGACGACTTTGACTGTTTTGAAACACTTTAGGCACGATTTCTGAAAAATCGGGTCATAATTTGATGCAAAATAAACTTGACACTGACAAAAAAAAGAACGTCCAACATTGCAAAACTTCTAATGAGCTGTATGCTAAATTAGCTACACGTCTATAATAAAAACGCCCAACTATTCTGTAGCCATACGAGAATACATCCAGCATTTTTCAAAAAGCTGACTTTGATGGTATTTTTTGTAATCAAAATCCAATCGGAATGATATTGGAATAGAATTTGAACAAAGTTATTTACAAGAATTGTCCTTCAGCTCATTAGACGTCTTGCAATGTTGGACGTTCTAAGACTTTTTGATCGTTAGATATTTTGCTAGATCTTTTGATAAAAAGCCGTTTGTTGCAGGGTTGTTGTGTTCTAAATAAGACTAGGTGCCTAAAATAAGACTAGGTGCCTAAAATAAGACTAGGTGCCTAAAATAAGACTAGGTGCCTAAAATAAGACTAGGTGCCTAAACTAAGACTAGGTGCCTAAAATAAGACTAGGTGCCTAAAATAAGACTAGGTGCCTAAAATAAGACTCGGTGCCTAAAATAAGACTAGGTGCCTAAAATATTCTTTTGTTTCTTTTCGATCATCTTTTGTTCTAGTTTAGGTCGTCTTTTGTTTTTAGTTCAGCTCCCTGATTCACAAACCGTCGGAAGGCAACCGAATCGAAAAAAAATGTTTGCTGCTCTTTCACTGCCGTGACTTTCGAGGTGTTGCCATCCATTTTTATTATTAACAAATATAATGTGACATAAACTTAATCAGTAGGCTAAATTTTAGTAATTGTTTTCTATGAGAGAGAGAGAGAGAGAGATAGCGACAGACAGAGAAACACGCGCACGTCACACTGCTTACAACTATAGCAAAGTGTCATTACAACTTTTGGTCTTAATTTGTTCCGTATAGCCCCCTATCGCAACGCGCGATAAGGAACTTTGTTCCAAAAATGCAGGACATTTAATGGAGCACCATCTAGCCCTCTGTCTATGGTACCTCTATGATCTAGCCCCAAGCTAGCAATTAGGCTTGTGTTATGGTGACCAGACGACAGATAAAATAATTATATAACTTTTTTAATGTTGACCCTTTTTACCCGCGTATAACTCCCGATCTCGTGCAATCTTACTCCCAATTAATCAATGTATCCTTACTTTCATCAAAATCGGTCCTGTAGTTTCAATCAGTAAACAAACAATCAAATCTTTGATCTTTATAATAATCTCTTATATATATAAAAGAAAGTCGTGTTAGTTACACCACTTATAACTCAAGAACGGCAGAACAGATTTGGGTGAAAATTGGTAGGGAGGTAGCTTAGAGCCAGGAGACGGACATAGGATACTTTTTATCCCAATATGCCCACGGGATCGGGACTTACGCGGGTGAAACCGCGGGGCGCAGCTAGTTAGTATATACAGAAACACCCAGACCACATCAAATATTTTTAAGTAGAATGAAAAATCTGTACCTACACAAATACTTGTTAGATGTCGGGAATTGAACTCACAACCATCTTTTTGACGACCCGGTTGTCAGAATGGTCACCATGCCAGACTGCCAAACACAGGGTTGAGGGTTCAATTCCCGCCTCAGACAAGTATTTATGCTTAGATATTTGTCTGTGGTCTGGTTGTTTCTATCTATACATATAATAATTCTGTAGACATCAAAAAATCTGTAATTGTAAGATATCCAGAAAAAAAATACACAGGTCGCCTTAAAATCGTAAGCTGAACACGATAGGGTAGTTTTTAGAATTTTTGTCTGTTTGTCTGTTTGTCTGTTTGTCTGTTTGTCTGTCTGTTTGTTTGTTTGAACCAGGTAATCTCATAAACTACAGAACAGATTTTAACAAGGTCCACACGAATATGTTCAGAATATATCAGAATAACATTTAGGGTATGTTTTAATTTAACTTTAATACAATAATTAAGATATTTGATAAAAAACATTTAAAAAATGTGAAATCGAAATATTTTTCCGTGGTAAAACGTAATCGAACGTCAGAAGGGAACAGTACCCTTACCACGGGTTTTTTACGTATTTGATTAAACATACTATATTGAGTATTTACTATGAAACTTCCTAAAAATCAACTTACTAGGTCCACCGGTCTCTGAGAATATCGGTAGTGACACACCGACAGACAAACGGACAAGAGAGTGATCAAAAACAGGTTTCTTTTTTTCGAGTTTTTCAAAAAGTCATGGTAGGGCTGCAGTACATGCCTCCGCTCAAGATGACAGCTGTCATAAAACCAAATAGTTTGCATTTAATACTACCTACGTGTAACTGAAAATGAGGTTAGTACAAAGAGGTACTACTACATAATATTACCGATCTCCTTTACCGAAGACCTCCGATGTTACACTTCTATCGCGCTTTTCTCCTGCTATAGAATTATCCAAATCGCTCCAAGAGTTTACGACTAATCAGCGAACATACATAAAAAATATATATATACGTGACGAATTGAGAACATCCACCTTTTTTGATGTCGGTTAAAAAATATACAGGTCATTTGTAAAAATCATTTTTTTACCCAAAATTACGTAGCCCTGCCAGCTACCTAATAAAAAAAACTGGGTATTTTGGTCAAGAATTCAGAAAATTGGATTCATAGGACATCACGTTCCTTCAAATACCCCGTTTCCGAGACGCTTTAGATGTTTGGTGTGAAAGCATTTTTTGTTCAGCGTATCAATATGTAAGGATCTCAATATGCATCGCGTTATTTTAAGTATTAGTATTTGTTCTGTCCATTAATATTATAATCATTAATATTATTATTTGATAATAAAAACAATGTAAAATATTATTTGCACCAAAATAGATTATTATTTGCATGATGTTGGTGTTATAAATACTATAATGACCTCTTATATTATTATTTGAAGAATATGAATCGAGACACAAAAGTAGTTGATAATTATTTTTTCTTTAATTTACAAAAATCTAAAGATAACTAGGAAGACAAAGAACGTTGAAAGTTTTGTGCTAATAGAAATGGAACTTAGTTTTAGCTTATCATATTGTTGTGTATTATGTTTTATTTGTGAAAAATTAACAAAAATAGTACATTGTTACCCAAGGTGTGAAAGTCACTCATTGAGTCCCGAGACGGAGTTTGGCGCCCGAGCGTAGCGAGGGCGCTAATACTTCGAGGGACTAAATGAGTGACTTTCACACCTTGGGTAAACAAAACAAACCCGAGGTAAACACTGTGCTTTTCATTACGAATAAACATAAAATTCTTCCTAATAACGAGATTGAATGAGAGACTCCATACTACCAGATCCTCTTACAAGGTTGGGACCAAAGAGGTTATACATTATGTAGATTTTTTGCTTTTGCTATTTGTTTTCAACATGTTTTCAATACTCAAATACGTCGGTACTAACCGAAGAGATTTTTATAAATTAGTTTATCCAACACTGAGTGATGACGCGAAGTCCGTAGATTTAAATTACAGTTTTTGTAACACGGTTTGTCTAGAAAATGTTATTTACACAAAATACACAATCATAATAGAAAAACCAGATTAAACTTAACACAAAAACATAATAAAATAAGAGAAGATAATACTAATTAAAATCATTCAAAATGCAAGCATTTCCCGTATTTTTTACTCAAGAAACGACACTGACCGCACAGTCACATAAAGCCACATCTGCAACATCTTGACAGGGCGCCGGTAGAGGCGCAGCATGGTCATACGTCGCTTTGACCATTTTCATCTTTACATTTATTTTATTAAATAAGATATCTTGAACTAAATATATCTACCTGAATTCGATTACTAAGAAAAAACCTGTTATGTACTAAACTCTGGCAGTATGGATGAGCCGTGCGAAGCCATAATTGTTATTCTTTGGTGTTACCTAAATCAAGGAGGTTAGGTTTTTGAAGTCCCTAATGCGTAATGATACTGATACTGGCTACAAACACATTGCACAAGCCGCGCGAAGCCATAATTTAACATGACAGCTGTCAGTGAAAGCGATTTTCCCTAGGGCCGAAAGTTTTTCTTTCTACACGCTCTTCAGGCATCTTAAGACCTACTTTCGGAGTATGAGTAAGCCTAGAATAAGAATTGCCTTTGCCAAATCAATTAAAAATATAGTTTAAAAACAATGTAACTACCTATTTTGTTTTTATAACTTACACCGAATGATAAATTGTATCTATGCAGAAAAATGCTAGGTATTCTAAATAACCCAAAACCACATCGCGAACGAAGTCGCGGGCAACAGCTAGTGTATTATAAGTATATATTTACAAAATAAAAGTATAAAAGTAGTATATCCGTTGTCTAGCACCCATAACACAAGTGTAGTTACTTAGCTTGGGGCTAGATGGCGATGTGTGGAATGTCCTGCAATATTTATTTATTTATTTATCTGCGTCGCATTCGTTTGTTAGCACGTCGCACCACAGATAGTCGTCAAAAGAGATAATGTTATAATCAGGCACTTCAAACAATTTACGTAAGCACTGATTAAAATAATATCTTTGTTAATTTGCGTTTGTTTGTTTTCTACGGTCAAAAGGCTTGATCGATTTCGATAAGAAGTTTAGGTGGGTGATTCTACAAATTGAGATTCTTTAGATTCCATTTTTACAAATATTTTTTGTTGCATAAAACTTAACTGTCATGACTATGCCCCTATGTCTTGGTTTTTTTCATTTTCTAATTATCATAGAAATCACTACATAGTATAAAACAAAGTCGCTTTCTCTGTCCCTATGTCCTTTTGTATGCTTAAATCTTTGAAACTACGCAACTGATTTTGATGCGGTTTTAATAGATAGTGATTCAAGAGGAAGGTTTATATGTATAATACATGCATAATATAGCCGTGCGAAGCCGGAGCGGGTCGCTAGTTAAGAAATAAAAAACAAAACATAGGGGCATGGTCATGGCAGTTATAGGTTTTATGCAACAAAAATATTTGTGCTAGTGTCATTATCCAGGGAGGAAACAGTCGACTACGTTTGTATGGAGAGAGTAACTTTAGATAGAAGGTCGCAGGTTCGACTCCAGCCGTGGTATATATTATTATTTACATATTTGTAAATGGGCTGTTTTTCGCAACTATATAGATCACTTTTTTCTTTTAATTTTTTATTTATATAGACCTCTTTATTTGGTTCCTTTTTGCGAATTTCCGTGTCCTTTATACGTTTTGGCATTTTATAAAACCTTAAACTTAGAAAAAAAAACATTAAGAGAGAAAGAAAAAAATCCGGCCAAGTACCAGTCGTATAATATTTTTTTATGGCACAAAAATATTTGCGTTAGTCTCATTATCCAGGAAGGAAACAGTCGACTACTATGGAGAGAGTGCCGGTACCCTTTCACTTTAAAACCTTGTATTATAATTATATAACTTACCTTCGAATAGTAGGTACGTAAATCAATCAATACATTGTAATCAAAAACACCATTATTGTAATCTATATTTAGGCCAAAAAATAATACGTTTCACCACTTTTAAAAACCAAAGCAATATTTTTAATTTTAACAACCAAATTGTGATAGAATATATTAGTAAATTGAGTTTTTTATTGTATATAATATTATAAAAGATGTTTTTTGTAAGCGTGCAGTGTAGTTTTGGTAGAAATATCGACTGAAATTGTAGAGTAGGACGGTCCCGCTGAAAGCTTGGTGTTGCCAGTTGAGAAGAGCTTTTCTTTGCTTGGTTTTAGGGAGTTTTTTTTTCGATAAGAATAGAAAAGCAGATTCACGTCCGTCGGCTCCCCTAACGGATATCATACTTCCGATGAGAACTTTATGCCCATCAGGGCCCCTGGACTAGGGGAGACGACGGGCGCTAATTTAAAAATATATAGGAGCGCCTCGCGTATCGCGTAGGGATTCGTCGGGTGTTGAACGTGTCAAAATTTTTTCAATCGCATCCTCCGTGGAAGTAACAATATCTTATCGGATCCCCTTAGTTCCCTAGGAACAAAAACAGAAGACGATCGATAAAAAAACAAGAGACGATAGAAAATACACCCCTACTCTACAATACAACAACAATAATTACGGCAAGACCGGTTCTTATCTAGTACCGCGTCTAATAAACAAACTACCTCTGGATGTACGCGATAGCCTTACCCTCAAAAACATTACCTAAATCCAAGCTCAAATTGCATTACCTAAACAATTTACGTAACTACTATAATACCGATAATCTATTATTATAGATATTGTTAACTGTATCTACCCAACGCCTCACACAATCTTTACGTTACCTACCCACCCATCAGTTTTTGTGTACCTCCTGCACTTGTGGGTAATCATTTTTTTTTTCTATTAATTATGACTTCGCACGGCTTGTGCATTTAGCCAGTGTCAAGTTATATTTAAATCAAATTATGACCCGATTTTTCATAAATCGGGCCTAAAGTGTTTCAAAACAGTCAAAGTCGTCATAGTCCGTCAAGTCAGGGGCTATAGTAAAGCGGTGGCAAGTTTACCATAACCTCAATAGGAGGTTTGGAGGCAACGAGAAAACTTTATGTTTGACACTGATTTTTACTTTCACTACACTTGTGCACTTTCACAGAACTAAATTGAATAACATTCCACCAGAATTATACAATTCAACTCGGGTTACAACTAAGTTTAATGAAAATAAAACTGCAGCACGACATGTTGTTAACTCGTTCCCGCCAAAACTCCGTGGGGAATCATTGTATGTCGGTGGGTATTTTATAATTTACGTTTATATCGTTAATGTAGCATTACTACAAACCTCTGTGGTTTATTAAGCTACATATAATAAATGTTATTTAAGTTTCTTTTTACATCTATACATATAATAAATCTGTAGACATCAAAAAATCTGTAATTGTAAGATATCCAGAAAAAAAATACACAGATCGCCTTAAAATCGTTAGCTGAACACGATAGGGTAGTTTTTAGAATTTTTGTCTGTTTGTTTGTTTGAACCAGGTAATCTCATAAACTACAGAACAGATTTTAACAAGGTCCACATGAATATGTTCAGAATATATCAGAATAACATTTAGGGTATGTTTTAATTTAACTTTAATACAATAATTAAGATATTTGATAAAAAAACATTTAAAAAATGTGAAATCGAAATATTTTTCCGTGGTAAAACGTAATCGAACGTCAGAAAGGAACAGTACCCTTACCACGGGTTTTTTACGTATTCGATTAAACATACTATATTGAGTATTTACTATGAAACTTCCTAAAAATCAACTTACTAGGTCCACCCGTCTCTGAGAATATCGGTAGTGACACACCGACAGACAAACGGACAAGAGAGTTATCGAAAAAGGATTTATTTTTTTCGAGTTCTTCAAAAAGTCATGGTAGGGGTGCAGTACATGCCTCCGCTCAAGATGACAGCTGTCATAAAACCAAATAGTTTGCATTTAATACTACCTACGTGAAACTGAAAATGAAGTTAGTACAAAGAGGTACTACTACATAATATTACCGATCTCCTTTACCGAAGACGTCTGATGTTACACTTCTATCGCGCTTTTCTCCTGCTATAGTTTGAAATGAGTTCAAGTAGCGGAAACCTTAGATAGTAAAAACAAAAAAGAATTTTCCAAATCGCTCCAAGAGTTTACGAGTAATCAGCGAACATACATAAAAAAATGATACGTGACGAATTGAGAACCTCCACCTTTTTTGATGTCGGTTAAAAAATATACAGGTAATAATAGTAATTTGTAAAAATCATTTTTTTTTCCAAAATTACGTAGCCCTGCCAGCTACCTAATAAAAAAAACTGGGTATTTTGGTCAAGAATTCAGAAAATTGGATTCATAGGACATCACGTTCCTTCAAATACCCCGTTTCCGAGACGCTTTAGATGTTTGGTGTGAAAGCATTTTTTGTTCAGCGTAATGCCTTCTATCAATATGTAAGGATCTCAATGTGCATCGCGTTATTTTAAGTATTAGTATTTGTTCTGTCCAATTGCTTTTCTTTTTAATCATTAATATTATTATTTGATAATAAAAACAATGTAAAATATTATTTGCACCAAAATAGATTATTATTTGCATGATGTTGGTGTTATAAATACTATAATAACCTCTTATATTATTAATTGAAGAATATGAATCGAGACACAAAGGTAGTTGCTAAATATTTTTTCTTTAATTTACAAAAATCTAAAGATAACTACTAGGAAGACAAAGAATGTTGAAAGTTTTGTGTGAATAGAAATTGGACTTAGTTTAAGCTTATCATATTGTTGTGTATTATGTTTTATTTGTGAAAAATTAACAAAAATAGTACCCTCGAACTATTAGCGCCCTCGCTACGCTCGGGCGCCAAACTCCGTCTCGGGACTCAATGAGTGACTTTCACACCTTGGGTAAACAAAACAAACCCGAGGTAAACACTGTGCTTTTCATTACGAATAAACATAAAAGTCTTCCTAATAACGAGAGTGAATGAGAGACTCAATACTACCTGATCCTCTTACAAGGTTGGAACCAAAGAGGTTATACATTATGTAGATTTTTTGCTTTTGCTATTTGTTTTTAACATGTTTTCAATACTCAAATACGTCGGTACTTACCGAAGAGATTTTTATAAATTAGTTTATCCAACACTGAGTGATGACGCGAAGTCCGTAGATTTAAATTACAGTTTTTGTAACACGGTTTGTCTAGAAAATGTTATATACACAATCATAAATGAAAAACCAGATTAAACTTAACACAAAAAACATAATAAAATAACAAAAGCTAATACTAATTAAAATCATTCAAAATGCATTTTCCGCCAGTATTTTTTTTTCTTTTCTTTTATTATGGCTTCGCACGTATGCATTTAGCCAGTGTCAAGTTATATTTTGCATCAAATTGACCCGATTTTTCATAAATCGGGCCTAAAGTGTTTCAATACAGTCAAAGTCGTCATAGTCCGTCAAGTCAGGGGCTATAGTAAAGCGGTGGCAAGTTTACCATAACCTTAATAGGAGATTTGG
Source organism: Idaea straminata (assembly GCA_951213275.1). NCBI lineage: Eukaryota > Metazoa > Arthropoda > Insecta > Lepidoptera > Geometridae > Idaea > Idaea straminata. The sequence goes on along the minus strand of OX577875.1, from coordinate 5,184,300 downwards.
AGGCAACGAGAAAACTGCATGTTTGACACTGATTTTTACTTTCACTACACTTGTGCACTTTCACGGAACTAAATTGAATAACATTCCACCAGAATTATACAATTCAACTCGGGTTACATTTAAGTTTCATGAAAATAAAACTGCAGCACGACATGTTGTTAACTCGTTCCCGCCAAAACTCCCAGTATTTTTTTACTCAAGAAACGACACTGACCGCACGGTCACATAAAGCCACATCTGCAACATCTTGACAGGGCGCCGGTAGAGGCGCAGCATGGTCATACGTAGCTTTGACCATTTTCATCTTTACATTTATTTTATTAAATAAGATATCTTGAACTAAATATATCTACCTGAATTCGATTACTAAGAAAAAACCTATTATGTACTAAACTCTGGCAGTATGGATGAGCCGTGCGAAGCCATAATTGTTTTTCTTTGTTATTCTTTGGTGTTACCTAAATCAAGGAGGTTAGGTTTTTGAAGTCCCTAATGCGTAATGATACTGATACTGGCTACAAACACATTGCACAAGCCGCGCGAAGCCATAATTTAACATGACAGCTGTCAGTGAAAGCAATTTTCCCTAGGCCTGAAAGTTTTTCTTTATACATGCTCTTTAGGCATCTTTAGACCTACTTTCGAAGTATGAGTAAGCCTAGAATAAGAATTGCCTTTGCCAAATCAATTAAAAATATAGTTTAAAAACAATGTAACTTTGTAACAATGTAACAATGTAACCTACTTATTTTGTTTTTATAACTTACACCGAATGATAAATTGTATCTATGCAGAAAAATGCTAGGTATTCTAAATAACCCAAAACCACATCGCGAACGAAGTCGCGGGCAACAGCTAGTTGATAATAAAAAATAAAAAAAAACTCATTATTTCCGTCGATTTGCCTTACTACGTTTGTTTACCAGGAATAGATCAGCAACACTAGGTATTGAGTAATAATATAAATATAATGGGTAACTAGCTGCGCCCCGCGGTTTCACTCGCGTAAGTCCCGATCCCGTTATTCGTTTTTTTCTCGCCTTCTAAACCTTCCCTAGACCTCCACGAACATTTCAAGACTAAGATAAGATAAATCCGTTCAGCCGTTCTCGAGTTTTAATTAGACTAACGAACAGCAATTCATTTTTATATATATAGATATATAGATTACTAGCTGCGCCCCGCGGTTTCACCCGCGTAAGTCCCGATCCCGTAGGAATTGACTCTAGAAAACGTTTGTATGGGAAATAGAAAAGGGCTGTTTTTAGGGTTTCCCCGGAAATTATTCGATTTTTTCTCGCCTTTTAAACCTTCCCTAGACCTCCACGAACATTTCAAGACTAAGATAAGATAAATCCGTTCAGCCGTTCTCGAGTTTTAGTGAGACTAACGAACAGCAATTCATTTTTATATATATAGACTAGCTGCGCCCCGCGGTTTCACCCGCGTAAGTCCCGATCCCGTAGGAATTGATAGGGTTTTCCCGGAAATTATTCGATTTTTTTCTCGCCTTTTAAACCTTCCCTAGACCTCTACGAACATTTCAAGACTAAGATAATATAAATCCGTTCAGCCGTTCTCGAGTTTTAGTGAGACTAACGAACAGCAATTCATTTTTATATATAAGACTAGCTGCGCCCCGCGGTTTCACCCGCGTAAGTCCCGATCCCGTAGGAATTGATAGGGTTTTCCCGGAAATTATTCGATTTTTTTCTCGCCTTTTAAACCTTCCCTAGACCTCTACGAACATTTCAAGACTAAGATAAGATAAATCCGTTCAGCCGTTCTCGAGTTTTAGTGAGACTAACGAACAGCAATTCATTTTTATATATAAGATTATCTTGCAAAATTAACAGGTTTGATTCCTGGCTTAGGGTCTTTGTTAATTAATTTTTGTCGAAAGAAACCTTTTTTTCTGTACGGTACTTACATTTCAAATTATTAATAACTAGCTTTCTATCTGTAGGTAATAGACATATCGAAATTGGTGCAGTAGTTTCGAATATCTCTAATATTGGTAAGTATTTTTTTAATTTTGTAAACTTTTCTTTGACAACTCACCTCCCGTGAAACATAGGAACTCAGTTATTCGTAAAAATACATAGAACAAACTAGCTACGAACTATTTTACTCTTTTGCCTAAAACTAAGTACATAAACAACCTATTTTATTCAAAGAATTTATTTTGATTTGCCATATAATGTTTGTTTTCAAGAATTTATCTATATTAGTAACACTAGCGATTAGTACAAATATTTTTCACAAATGTTTTTTTTTTAAATGACAGGTACGATTCCTGGCCAGGGTAATGACTTTCCAAAAATGTAATGATGCAGCATTGATGCGGTTTTGGTTTTGTCGATATCGGGCACGCAACTTCTTTTAGCATTTTTCGCTGTCTCTTATAGTTTAAAATATAGCCTTTAAAAATTCATGTATATTATATATGTGGTGCACACAAAAAAGTTAAGTATAAGTTTAGGATACTGTATAATTTTATTTTAAGTAATATAGGTAAAACAATCAAACTTGCTGACATTAATAATTAATTTACAGTCATCAATATCTATTACTTTATAAGGCTTATACAATTTTATACCACTGTCTTCAGTTATTGGGTCTGTAATATTACTACTATGTATTAATAAATAATAGCCTTCTCCATTTTCATTTGACATCTGTAAAAAATGGCAGCCATAATTGATTTCAACTTTTTGAATTCGGAACATTAGGAATTCTTCTTTCGGTATTATGAAACTTGTAGTAGCAGCCAGGAACTTTTCGTGTTGCCATATTGCCAGTCTGCTGTTTTGTTTTTTTAATAAATCGTTTAAGCGGGAAACTAGACCGCCTTTTTTGTAGCGCTTTTTTCTTTTTTTAATGTTGCTATCTTCGGGGCTTGATAGGTCTTCTTTTTTGGATATTGTTGGTAAAGTTTCGCTTTTGCATGTCAATATTATTTCTTCGGAGCTGCTTTTTGAATTCTTTGGAGTAGAATTATCGCTTATTACAATCTGACTGGCTTGAGAGTTCTCCGAGCTAAAATTGCTATCGAAGAATGAACTAACTCGTTTTATCAAATCTAGTTTAGCTTTTGTCTTATTCTCTATGGTTTTGGTAACTTTCTTTGTTATATCTTGGTCATCTGTACAACTTTCTGCCTCCTTTTTTATTGATTCTTCTAATTTTTGTTCTTCATTTTTCTCTAAGTCAAATAATTTCTTCCTCACTCTCGCTGAAGTTTGTGGTGATCTTTTCGATACCAAAACAGGACTTTTTAGTCGAAAACTCTTTGAGGAAGTTAAAATCGGAGAGTTGGCAACATTTTTAGGCGCTAAATTGGTTGATTGATTAAAACTTTTTTGGCTATTTTTCGTAATTAAAATTGGCGATTTTTCTATAGATTTCTTACTTATATTGTGTTTGGATGTATCTAAGATAGTTATACTTAAATTAGAAAGGTTCTTTGGCGGGTTTCTCTTGCGTTTTCTATTGCTATTGAGGCAGGATAGCTTTGTAATTTTTTCATTCGTATCTTCGTAGCCACTAGACTCACTCGATGACCAATTTATATCTTCTACGTGTTGTTGTGAGCTGAGTATCTTAAACTTCTCTTGAAAAGCGTTTTCTTTTTGTTTAGACATTGTTTTCGTAGAAGATTATCTAATTTAGCAGCAAGTAAACACAAATGTCTCACATTTTTTGACAAATTAGTTTGTAGTTTGTGACTTTGACAAACAAATGACTTGTGACACATTAATAAAATTATGGCGATGGTAGACGATCATTCTTGTTTGTGATTATTTTACCACAATTTAATCAAAGTAATTTTGTCAAAGTATTCCCAAAAAAAAGTATATAACTTGATTCACTTGGACTTGAGTGGTGAAGCTTCCTTGGATGAAGCTAGTTCTATATGCTAGTCTTTCTAAAGACTAGCATATACGTTTAACATGAGTATAGCAGTGTGGAAAAACCTAATCGCAGTTTATAATGGTAACATATTCAGTTTATAAAACTAGCAACATTGCTGTTTGTCATGTTGGCACAAATGACAACAACATAACTGTCGTGTTGGCACTACTGACGCCGCCATGTTATTTTGCTAACTTCATGCCGGTGTGCTCTCAAAACAAATACGTGCGCCTTCGATAGCGTTGTTTATCAATATTCTCTCCAATAATAATCCAATTTGATTACAAAACTGTTTCTGTCCACTAAGAAACTATTAAAAACGAACAATTGATAGGTTTTGTATTGTTTTCGTCGCGTTTTCGTTAGTTAACCGGTCGGTCTACCACCGCAATGGAAGTCGAACGCGTTGCTTCCGACTCTGAAAACGTGGCGGTGGATGTCGACAAGTTGGTCCAAGACGAAGGCGCCGGGGACGCCGCAACGGCCCTTCCGGAGCGCCTTCGCCGTAAGAACAAGAAATACGCCCGTACTAATAGCAAAGACGGCAGCGGTAGCGTAGCTCCGGTGACTCCGTTGCCCAAATATCGCAGCTGGAAAAATAGCCGGCGACCGCGTAACGGGCATGGAAGAGGCCTACCTAAGAAAGGTAAATTTACATATTTTCGTATTTACAAATTATCATTCACCGGGGAATATTCTCGAAATTGAGCAGTGTGAATGCAGTCACTTTACGTAACCTTTGTTTACTACGCAATAGATTTGGTGACCACATTGTTTTCTTACAATATTTTACACAAAAATACACCTATATGCACGTTATTTAGCGTCTCCTTGCTAAACCGATCATAATAATGAACCTGGGTATTATTTACGTAAAGAAATAGTCAGTTACTTCCAGTTATCTATGTATATTTTCGTATACTTAGTAACAGCGTAAGTTGGTCAATACCATAGGTTGAATGACTCATTATGCAATATTGCTTGTAAACAACTTTCAATACCTAGTTACGAAGGTTATTTTAATCATATCGTCCCGTAGGCCACTAATCCTTATCTTCAATCAATCGTATCTATCTAGCTATCATGGTTCATGAGATACAGCCTGGTGACAGACATACAGACGGACGGATAGCGAAGACTTTTTTAAAGATCCCGTTTGGGTACGGAACCCTAAACATGAATCCATAATTTCACAAAAAAATTCATCAAAATCGGTTCAGCCGTTCAGGTGGAAATAGATTACTAACACCGTGACACGAGAATTTTATTAATATTGGGGATTGCTATGGTTACCTTGTCAATAAAGCTCACGTTCCCGTAACATGACGTTACACTTTTTTGTGTGGTTTGGTTTTCATCGATTTATAGGACGTTACTAGCTGGGCTCTGCAGTTTCGCCCGCTAAAGTCCCGATCCCGTGGGAATATCGGGATAAAAAACTAGCCTATAGCCTTCATCGATAATTGGACTATCCAACACAAAAATATTTTTTCAATTTGAACCAGTAGTTCCTGAGATTAGCGCGTTCAAACAAACAAACTCTTCAACTTTATAATATTACTCCGCGGTTTTACCCGCGTAACTCTCGATCCCGTGGGAATATCGGGATAAAGTAGCCTATAGCCTTCATCAATAAATGGACTATCCAACACAAATATTTTTTTTTTAATTCGAACCAGTAGTTCCTGAGATAAGCGCGTTCAAACAAACAAACTCTTCAACTTTATAATATTACTCCGCTGTTTTACCCGCGTAACTCTAGATCCCGTGGGAATATTGGGATAAAAAGTTGCCTATAGCCTTCATCGATAATTGGACTATCCAACACAAAAATAATTTCTCAATTCGAACCAGTAGTTCCTGAGATTAGCGCGTTCTAACAAACTATTCAGCTATATATTAGTATAGATTACGCCAAAAAGCTTTACCAAATTTGAGGCAGAGATGCTTCACTCGCTCAGTCAATCAAGTTAAACCACAGAGTTTTGCTAGTACCATAATAATATCAACATTTTGATAATATATATTTTTTTATTTTTAAACAACAAGGTTTTAGGTATTAATAGATAAGATAAATGCATGAAATATGTTATTTAATAAATATTATATGTAATTTTATGATAAAAACCAGAGATTGGCATACAAAATTTCACGATTCGCTATTATAATGACTTCTATACTAATTTATAAAGAGGAAACATTTGATTGTTTGTTTGCATTGAATAGGTTTCGAAACTACTGGACCGATTTTGATGAAACTTGGTATGAGGATACATTGATTCATTGGGAGGAACATAGGCTACTTTTTATCCCGATATTCCCACGGGATCGGGAGTTACGCGGGTAAAACCGCGGAGTCTTACAACATATTAAATTGTCAACCCAGGTGGGGCAGGCGGGAAGGGTGTCTGGGGTCTACCAGGGTCTGAAGTCCTGGAAGAGTACGAGGAGGACGCCAACGACCCCAACTACGACTCGGAGGCCGTCACCAATGGAGATGTAGAATTTAAGCAGGTTATCATCGAGGCGGAACCTGAGGAGATTGTGGTGAGTGCACTAGTAAATAATGACGACTGGGGGTGTTTGGGGTCAACAGGGGTGTTTTTGGGGTCATTATAGAACCTCTGTTGTCAAACACCCCTTTTGGTCCCAAACACCTGGGGTCAACAGCGGTGTTTGGGGTTTGTAGACCAAACGAGGCCATTTGGTCTACAAAAGCTTCTTGGGTCAAATACTGAAGTCCTGGAAGAGTATGAGGAAGTCGCTAATGGCCCTAACAACTATTTGAAGGCTATCACTAGAGATGCTAAGTTCAAGCGCGTTTGGGGCCTGGGGTCAATAGAGGTGCATGAGAATAATTTTTTTTTACAAAGAAATGCAAATACTCAATTTAAAACTACTTTCTACAGTGGCACAGACTATAAAATACAAAAATACTATAGGACATTTCAAACAGCGCCATCTAGCCCCAAGCTAAGCAATTAGGCTTTATAGACAATATTACATATTTTTATAATTTTCATATTATACATAAAAACATCCAGACCCGAAAATATCTGTACATAAATACGCGTCTGAGGCGGGATTCGAACCCGCAATCTTCTACGTCGCAGGCAAATAACGGTACATTGTGATAATAGAATCACAATTTCTATAAACAAAAGATAATATTGTGAAGCCATATTTGTAAATAACACCAGCCCCACCAATTACGCAAATTGGCGACTCGCAAACAGCTGTTACGCGGCGATGTTCACACTAAAGAATCCTATACACAAATATCGATCTGAACATAAGCTAAAACCGTTTGATTACATTGAGAGAGAGGTTTAGCTATTGCGAGAGGAAAGCCTGATTGGCGATGTTCAAGATAACATTTTTGCTATTAATTATGACTTCGCACGGCTTGTGCATTTAGCCAGTGTCAAGTTATATTTTACATCAAATTATGACCCGATTCTTCATAAATCGGGCCTAAAGTGTTTCAAAACAGTCGAAGTCGTCATAGTCCGTCAAGTCAGCGGCTATAGTAAAGCGGTGGCAAGTTTACCATAACCTTAATAGGAGATTTGGAGGCAACGAGAAAACTTCATGTTTGACACTGATTTTTACTTTCACTACACCTGTGCACTTTCACAGAACTAAATTGAATAACATTCCACCAGAATTATACAATTCAACTCGGGTTACAACTAAGTTTCATGAAAATTTAACTCGTTCCCGCCAAAACACCTCAAGATAATATTGTGAAGCCATATTTGTAAATAACACCAGCCCACCAATTACGCGAATAAGCGACTCGCAAACAGCTGTTACGCGGCGATGTTCACTACATAGAATCCTATACGAAGATATCGATCTGAAGATAGGCAGTTGAAAGAGAGGTTTAGCGATTGCGAGAGAGAAAGCGTGATTGGGTTCCGCTATCTGTGTACAGATGATGTAATTTACAATGTCAAGGTTACAATGCGAGCTCAGTGAAAATCGATAGGTTCTACTTGTGGAATGACAGTCTTTGTCTGGTTCATCTAGGTAGGTTTTGGAAGGTTTCTTTGTCTAGCTACGTTTGCTGATCGATCGTGTGAGGTTGTGTGGGTTAAGCAACGCTTGTTGGAGTTATTACTCTGATTGGTAACCTATTTATACAGGGTTATTTATTGGAAATTATATAATATAACTAGCAGTTAGCGCTCCGCGGTTTTACCCGCGTAACTCCCGATCCCGTGGGAATATCGGGATAAAAAGTAGCCTATAGCCTTCCTCGATAAATGGCCTATCCAACACAAAACGAATTTTTCAATTCGAACCAGTAGTTCTTGAGATTAGCGCGTTCAAACAAACAAACAAACTCTTCAGCTTATAAAGCTGAAGAAATATAAATATAGATTTCATATTTTGATGACCCTGTTGGCACAATGGTCTCCATGCCGGACTGCCAAACACAGGGTTGCGGGTTCGATTGCCGCCTCAGACATGTATTTATGCTTAGATATTTGTCTGTGGTCTGGTCGTTTCTATGTATTATAAGTATATATTTACAAAAGAAAAGTATGTAAGTAGTATATCCGTTGTCTAGTACCCATAACACAAGTGTAGTTACTTAGCTTGGGGCTAGATGGCGATGTGTGGAATGTCCTGCAATATTTATTATTTATTTATATTAGCAAGCGGTGGAGGGGGGTCACTTCTGTGCAGCTAAACAATCATTTTTTGTATTACGACTTCTGGAAAATATTTTTTTTGGAAAATTTTGTTTACACAGGCTCATGTTCCTTATAAACACGGCGAGGTGATTAACCTAAAGATAATACTTATTTTTTAACCGAGTTTAAAAAAGAAGGAGGTTCTCAATTCGGTTGTACTTATGTATTTTTTTTCTACTGTTCTAAATCAGTAAATCTGCTGTTTTTCGAATTTTAAAACTTCAAAATCCATAATAATATTATAAAGCTGAAGGGTTTGTTTGTTTGACCGCGCTAATCTCAGAAACTAAAAAGTTAAAAAGGATTGTAATGGAGACTATAGAAAACTTTATTATTTAACAAAAATATTACCAGTAGATCTAAAAGTAACTTATCAGATAGCCATCGAATTCTATCATAGTGACGACCTTAAGAAACCTTTTTTAAATAGATTTAATAAATATAACACAAGAAGAGGTAGGGATGGAATGTTAAATATACCTAAAGTTAAAAATTGTTATGGTAGAAGAACGAATGGGTACACGGTGCCTAAGGTGTACAATGACTCGTCGTGGCTAAGAAGTGAACCAGGGATGACAAAAAAATATGTTGAAAAGTAAACTTAGGGATAATTTATTAAAAACAGTTAAGTAAGTCATTTGATTTTTTTCTAAATCTATAAACTCTTAGACTAAGTTAAGTAAGTAGGTAGGTAGGTATATAAGATAGCGCACATGTAATGTAAATAAATAAGCGCGCGTTCGCCAACAAACTGCACTTTGCAGTTTGGCGGGAAATTAGTTTGTAAGAAATTGTGTACTTTTTTTAATTAAATAAATAATTTAAAAAAAACTACTAATTGAAAAATTCTTTTTGTGGATAGTCCATTTATCACTTGTTGTTACTTGTGACTTTGTACGTGTTTCGCTACGTAAAAAGTGGAAAATGTGATAAAAGAAGAACCGCTCGACCGATTTTGAACAAACTTCACATAAACCATCTACTAAATAGTCCGAACAAATCGTACAAATATTTTTGTGCCATAACACCTATAACTGCCATGACTGACAATGCCCCTATGTTTTGTTTTTTTTTTTTCATTTTATAATTATCATAGAAATTAAGATTTAAAAAACAAAACATATAGGCATGGTCATGGCAGTAATAAGTTTTATGTTGTAAAAATATTTGCTCTAGTATCATTATCCAGGGAGAAAACAGTCGACTACGTTTGTATGGAGAGAGCCCCCGGTACCCTTTCCTCTTAAACATTTGGTTTGGATAGGTGAGCCCGTTCTTGAGTTATAAAATTACAACGAAAAGTGGCATTGATTTTTATAGATATAGACTAGCGACCCGCTCCGGCTTCGTACGGCTATATTATGCATGAATTATACATATAAACCTTTCTCTTGAATCACTCTATCTATTAAAAAAAACCTCATCAAAATCCGTTGCGTAGTTTTAAAGATCTGAGCTTACATAGGGACAGACAGCGGAAAGTGACTTTGTTTTATACTATGTAATGAAGATGTAGCATATTCTTATTGTAATTAATTTACTTTTACTAAAGATTGGTATTTAAAAACATCGGAATCGAGGCCAAAGCCACAGAATAAACAATAGTTACTATGAAGCCGCAAGTGCGCAGAAAAAACGCGTTATAAGTATTTTAGTCGATTTCCAAGGTCAGTTTTATAATAACAAGTATGAAGTTAGGCGATTGTTATGTCATTACTGGCAGGGTAAGGTTATTTAGACATCACCGCGAAATACGAAAAAATGAATAATCGTCCACGAGTAAATGTTATTATTTCTAAAAGTTATATTGTTATCTTATATCTTTAAATGAGCAATTCTTGTATATATATATATATATATATATATATAATTGGAATCTCGGAATCGGCTCCAACGATTTCAAGACGCAATTCTATTTTTAGACTAGCTTTTGCCCGCGACCTCGTCTACGTAGAATTAGTAGATTGGACCAAGGAATCACGTTGTCCCATATAAACTTTGCCCCCCTTTTTCACCCCCTTAGGAGTCAAATTTCGGAAAATCCTTTCTTATCGGATGCCAACGTCGTACAAAGAACAAATCCTCCAAGTTTCAGGTCTCTACGATCAGCGGTTTAGGCTGTACGTTAATCCGTCAGTTAGTCAGTAGAACAGCTGATTTTCAGGTAAACCTAACCTCAAAATTAAATTTTCAAAAAAAGTTCGTATTTCCAAAAGTCGTAGAACAAAAGTTGTTTGTTTAGGTGCACAGAAGTAGCACTCAACGGCTTGCTAGTATAAATACCAATAACCCTGTAATATATGTAAGGTATTTAAGATAGGTAAAAATACCTATAAAGTAATTGGCTACGGCTTCAAACTTACCTTGCAAGATAAGATTATGTATACTTATTAGTTAAACTGATAAGATTTAAAACTTGGCTGGAGAGTTTTATTATTATCCATATGACTATGGTAAAAATATGTAAAAACGAGCTTCGTACAGTCGTACCATATACATATTAATGTGCGCTAATTGACATTGCTCTTACGGTGAAGGAAAACATCGTGATGAAACCCCGCGGCTTAGTTGGCTCCAGAAGTATTGACAAGTTCTCTCCTCTGGACATGGTCGACTAAGCTGAGAGGGTAGAAGGTGCTGAGCAAGCCTACTTTATCCTTACGCAAAAAGGACCCAATAAAAAAGGGGCCAATGGCGGAAAACAGCCCGTTCAAGTACAAGTACCATATACATACACGTTAAGCGAACGCTCGGCCGAGCTACATGGTGGGCGGAGTGGGGGGGGTGTTAGGTTTTTTTTCGTTACGGAATTTCTTGATTCGGTCGCCGCGCTCAAAGCCCGCTATAAAAGCTATGCAATAGCTTAAAAATTGTTAAGGTTTAGCCTATGTGTTAAGCCTATATTGGTACATAGTCGCGCTCCGCGGTTTCACCCGCGTAAGTCCCAATCCCGTGGGAATATCGAAACATAAAAATCCTCTACAAATGGACTATCCAACACAAAAATAATAAATTCTTCAATTCGAACCAATACTTCCTGAGGTCAGCGCGTTCAAACAAACAACAGAAGCCCCCAAAGATTAATAATTTTCCCCGTTTTTCCATATTTCCTACTGATTCTTCGCTCCTATTGGTCGCAGCGTGATGTTATATAGCCTAAAGCCTTCCTTGATAAATGGACTATCCAACACAAACATATTTTTTCAATTCGAACTAGTGGTTCCTGAGCGAGCAAGCGAGCACAGCTCCGTCGTCCACAGCGGTCACGGGGGTACTTACTATGCGCGCGCTAGGGCAGCGGCATGGCGGCGATCAGCGCGATGGCAGTTTTTGTTATTTTATGAATGAAAAACCTTAGTGATTGTCAAAATAGGGAAGCAGATACAAGATTACTGTAACGACTATACAAGAAAGTTTTGTGTTGCTATTCATTATAGTTTTTACGATATGTCGTAAAGTAATGTTTAAAAGACCAGTTAAAAAAAAAAGAAATCTATCGATAAAAATTAATGTTATCACATTTTCCACGGGAAGAAAAACTACTCAAAGATTTGAAGATACATTCTAAATAAAAAATAGTGTTGTAGCTGTAGCGTAATTTACATAATTTTTTATTTGAAAAGGGGTCTTTTCAGGTCATACCGGCCCTTAAAAGGTGAATTAGTCGGGAGTGTTCTTAGATAATGTTTGATGGAAATCGGTTCAGCCGTCTGAAAGCTATGGGGGATAATAGTACATTGCGATACAAGTGTGGTAAATCGATAATTGCATAGAGGCGGTTAGTAACGTCAAAGCCGAGATGCGATGATCAATAGCCACACGTGTATCGTACGACGTTTTTTATCAGTTGCAAATAAAAGAGAAGACTTGAAAAGAAAACAAAATAATAATTACCAAAATATTTGTGATAAGCCTATGTTTACATTTTTTAAGCAATATTTTTTTGTTAATTATGCTCCCAAAAGGCCAGGCTATAAAGACTTTTAACCTATACAGCCTCGTCTGACATACAATATTTTTTAGGGATTTTTCTATTTGTTTTTGCGTCGGGGGTTAAAATAAAATACAATGGTACGGAAAAACAATATATTTAAGTAAAGAAAAAACAAAAAATAAACAGAACTCAATTTTTAATCGTTTTCTAAGACATTATCACGTAATTTTCGTTCGTAAACCGACTTTAGAGACAACCATTTTTGCTAGCTAAAAAAACTCTTTGGACCTACCTTTTTTATATATCAAAACAGTATACCCCAGATAAATTAAAAATGTTTTACCTGCCTAACATGTAATTAGCAGTAAGATACCAATTTAACTTATCTGTATAACTTTTATAACACACTAGTGGCGTCAAGGTAATGTAAAACGCACGCGTGAATACGTTGGATTATGAGCCTAAAAGCGGTTGAATACGATCCACTTTATGAGCAACTGTGATAAAAAAGTATATTTTTTAAAGGTCTAAATTTAAGTGTTTTGCGTATAGAATATTTGCAATATTGTTGCATGTGACAATAATGATTGTTATTCAAACGGTGAATGTCGATCGTTGACTGGTAAATAAATGCAGGATTCGTGCCAAAACCTTACTCTGTTCATTTCAACTTGTATTTATGTTTGTACCACAAAGGTTATTTGACAATACATTGTTTACTTTGTTGTACAAGTTGTTTTGGTATTGTTTATTGTCATAGGCAAATAGCATCTTTTTAGGGATACGTAGCTCAAAAGGTAAATAAAGGAATCCTTGTAAGACCACTTTCTTGTCTGTATGTCTGTCCGTGTGTCACCAACGATTTTCTCAGGAACGGGTGGACCTAGCAAGTTGAAATTTATACCAGATACTGAGGTCTATAGTCCCTATTAGGTGTATAAAAGTCAATGTCTTTTAATGTAAATTTGGCAAATTTACATTTTCGTGAAAACTTGTGAGTACCATTTACCTTAATTTAGTTTAAGATCCCGTGGGAATATCGGAATAAAAAGTAGCCCATGTTATTTTGAATAAATCAATGTATCCTCATACCAAGTTTTATCAAAATCGGTCCTGTAGTTTCGGAGCCCATTCGTTACAAACAAACAAACAAAAAAATCCTGAATTGGCTTGCCCAGTTCCTACTACCTTCTCAGCTTAACTAGAACTTGAGAACTTCACCGTAAAAGCAATGTTAATTAGCGCACATAAATTTTTCTTAAGAAAAATCAATTGGTGCACGGCCGGCCGGAATTCGAAACCACAACCTTCAGAATGAAAGTCGAGGTATCTACCACTAAGCCAACACCGCTCTTATCCATGTTCCAGACACAAAGTTGCTGGCGCTTGATAAAACATCTATATTTGAAGTAAAATGCAATATTATTTTTCTTTCATTTATGGCTTCGCGCGATCGTGTCGGACCCACCATACCCGAGCTGACCATAAAAACAGAAACAAAGTTTTTGCTGTCATATCAATAATAGTACATTGTTACCCTAGGTGTGAAAGTCACTCATTGAGTCCCGAGACGGAGTTTGGCGAGACGGAGACGGAGTTTCGCTAATAGTTCGAGGGACTTAATGAGTATTTACCCGAGGTAAACACTGTGCTTTTCATTACGAATAATACATAAAATTCTTCATAATAACGAGAGTGAATGAGAGACTCCATACTACCTCTGGCAGTATGCATGAGCCGTGTGAAGCCATAATTGTTACTCTTTGGTGTTACCTAAAGCAAGGAGGTTAGGTTTTTGAAGTTCCTAATGCGTAATGATACTGATACTGGCTACAAGCACATTGCACAAGCCGCGCGAAGCCATAATTTGACATGACAGCTGTCAATGAAAGAGATTTTCCCTAGGGCTGAAAGTTTTTCTTTCTACACGCTCTTCAGGCATCTTTAGACTTACTTTCGGAGTATGAGTAATGAAAAGAAAGTTTTTGCTGTCAATCAAGTTTATTTGTTTTGTCCACAGCGTAAAGCGGAGCCAGTAATCCTGGAGTACTTCGAGCATGCGGAGACCAATGCTGCTGCAGAGGACTTCCTCGAGTTCATCACTCCGAAGCGGAGTCACTTGGTAATTTATATTTAACACTAACTTTTTACTAACGGACTAGCTTTTGCCCGGGAATACGAAAATGTTTCTAATAGGTTTTTTGTTGACTTTTTTTTTCTATTAATTATGGCACGGCTTGTGCATTTAGCCAGTGTTAAGTTATATTTTGCATCAAATTACCCGATTATTCATAAATTGGGCTTAAAGTGTTTCAAAATAGTCAAAGTCGTCATAGTCCGTCAAGTCAGGGGCTATAGTAAAGCGGTGGCAAGTTTACCATAACCTTAATAGGAGATTTGGAGGCAACGAGAAAACTTCATGTTTGACACTGATTTTTACTTTCACTACACTTGTGCACTTTCACAGAACTAAATTGAATAACATTCCACCAGAATTATACAATTCAACTCGGGTTACAACTAAGTTTAATGAAAATAAAACTGCAGCACGACATGTTGTTAACTCGTTCCCGCCAAAACTCTTTGTTGACTTAAAAACGGATTTTTTAAACAGGTGTCAAAATAATCATTTTTATCAAAGCTCTAAAGAGTGTTGATATCAACTTCGAAGCAAATCATCTCCGAAAAAACTTTCTACCCCTTTTTAACTCATTAACGGGATGAATTTCAATATAATAAGGAGCATATCTTCCATCAATTCTGTAAATTATACAGAAGTAGATTGGACCAATTGGACTTTGTCCCATACAAACTTTGCCCCCCTTTTTTAACCCATAAAGGTTAGAACTTAAGGGAATCCTACGTCGTACAAAGAACACACGCTCGCAAGTTTCAGGTCTCTCAGCGGTGCGTTGATCCATCAGTCAGTCAGAAAGACGTCATTAGGTTTTTTACGTATGGTTCGCTCCGAACGCAAGGGCTTGCAATCGAAACGTACGTGCGGAATGGATTCCGCGCGGGAAAAACACGCACGTGCGGTTGACAGAGCATTTTGTATGAATTTACTTAGAAGGGAACCCCAATGCGTTCCGCATGCGATAACCGCACGCGATAACCGCATGCGATAACCACATGCGGAAAAACGTGCGTTTGCGCCCAGGCTTACTGTTGATGTACCTAATAAATAAATAAACTATAAAATATGTAATTATGTTTTCAGATAATAGAAACAATAGTTGAGATTGCATTGGACCACAAACCGTCTCACTGCGAGATGGCTTCTGTACTTATATCTGATCTATACGGGCGTATTGCTTCGGCGAGGGACATTGCACTTGGTATGTCCTAGGCTATAGACTTAGGAATAATTCTCATGAGGCCGGGCTGTCACCTCTGGGCCACGACGGAAAGCTTTAGGCAAGCTAAACTAGCACTCCCCAATACACACAGCAGACTCACGAAACGTCTTTTAAACTTAAGGCGCTCTTCCAGTACCGTGTATAGGTATTCACATTACCTTAGCCCCCGCTCTCAAAAACGTAGCGTGCTGCGTGCTAACTGTTATATTTGATCGATATGCAAAACATTTTAGCATTATTATCCACAAATATAGTTCCTAGAGGTCAAAACCTATCATTTGATTCATTTTTAGAAACAATTGTTAACTATTTTTGAATAAAACCCGATAAACGATCTAATAATTCTCTGTTTTCTAACATTTTTTTTATCAAACGAAGTTGTTCATATCATGTTTTCAACCACAATAAACAAAAATATGGTTATTAAACTACAATATCCATTTATATCCAAATAATAAAAAAAGAGTATTTGATTACTTAGAGTTGCTTAAAACAAAGATCGATTTTGGTAGCTTTATTAGCACCTGCCCTTAAACCGATCGCAAATACGCTTGGTAACAATCGTTTTGACCGGTCACGGCGCTTTCAACAAGCACTTCCACAACCTGGACATAACGGACAGCCCACTGTGCAGAGTGTGCATTTAGGCTGAGGAAACGACCGCGCATGTGCTGATAGACTGCACGGTGCTAACGGAGATTAGACTAAGGACATTAGGTGACGTTAAAAGCCTTCCAAACATTTTTGAGAAACCACATCTGGTGGCAAAGTTTATGGAAGAGCAGGGCTGGTTCTTCCCGTGACAAGTAGAACCTTACGCAAAGGGGACCCAGCTCAAGAGATCTGATTGCGGAAAACAGCCCGTATACAAGTACAAGTACACCGGGTTATCAGCCTAGGGGACGGGGCGGGTCCGTGGAGTAGAGAGCCGGGCGTCGTCCGGACACGGATCATGCACTGTGTAATGTAAATTGCTTCATACAAAATGTATGTAATTTTGTGCCCCATCCGGGCCTCGTACACGTGAGAATCATCCATCCCATATTGCATCGCGTGTTTTAGCACTACGCTTGGAGTTAAAAGGCGCTCTCTCCATACAAACGTAGTCGACCGTTTCCTCCCTGGATAATGACACTAGCACAAATATTTTTGTGCCATAAAACCTATAACTGCCATGACTATGCCCCTTTGTCTTTGTTTTTTTTTTCATTTTCTAACTATTATAGAAATTAAGAGTTAAAAAAAAACAAATTATATAGGGGCATGGTCATGGGAGTTATAAGTTTGATGCAACAAAAATATTTGTGCTAGTGTCATTATCCAGGGAGGAAACAGTCGACTACGTTTGTATGGACAGAGCGTCGGTACCCTTTCTTCTCAAAAATGGACAATTTTGCTGGCACGGTGGGCAAACGCTCGGTTTACATAATATTAATTTCCTTTCCAGCGTTTGAGCACCTGCTAGACAAGCTGCCAGACCTTGTACTAGACACTCCGGACGCGGCCGTACTGCTGTCGAACTTCATAGCCCGCTGTATCGCCGACGACTGTCTCCCGCCCAAGTTCGTGGCCATACAGGCCGCTAGGGACCTCAATCCACACGCCAAGTAAGTACGCTTCATGGCCCGCTCATATCAGCCACAGGCCAGGACGTCCTCTGCTGAATATAGGCCTTGTAGGGTGCCCAGATAGAGTAATGAAACTAGTCGTCCATTTCGACGGTAGGATTTATTCTAGTAATAACCTGACTCCGTATAACAGATTAGCTTATAAATATTACACAGATATCTAGATAGAAAAGGGTAACAGTAGGTAGCGCATCTGATATACCCCATAGGAGTTGAATTTCGCAAAATCCCGTCTTAGTGAGCACCTACGTCATAAAAGGAACCCCCATGCAAAATTTGAGACTCCTAGCACTTGTAGTTTCTGAGATTTCGTGATGAGTGAGTGAGTGAGTCAGTGATTTTCGTAAGATATAATAAAGACACGTATTTCTGCGGTCGCTATAGTGTATGACGGAATGTGTGTCCGCCACAGGCATCCAAAGACTTCCAGAGCGATCGGTCGCAGGCCCTCTGAGTCCAAGACCTTAATCGTCCATCTTGTCGACGGCCGTCCCGCGCTGCGCTTTCGTGGTGTCCAGTCTCGGACTTTTCGGCCCCAACGGCCATTAGCCCCCCCCCCCTACCGCGATAAGTGCGTCGGCTTCAAGCCAACGCGTCGGCTTATGCCGACCCGCGCCTTACACTGGTCGGAATTTTGAGCCTGCAATCCATATGATTTTTTTAAATTTATAAGTTGTTTTATTCACTTATATTGAATGGTTTGATATCCCCGAAAATCCTGCACACTTAAAACACACGAAAAAAACAATGTAATTTTTCAAAATTTCTATGAAAGGCAGGCTCAAAATTCCGCCCATTGTGAGGCGCGGGTTGGAATATCGACGTTGGCTTGAAGCCGACGCAATTAGCGCGGTTGGGCCCCAGTTCTACGAGCCACATGCCCATTGCCACTTCAGTTTACTGCTACTTTGGGCTATGTCGGTAACTTAAGTTCGCCTACGAATCTCATTTCTGATTCGATCTCGTAGTGAAACACTTTCTGATTCGATCTCGTAGTGAAACACCGAGCATTGCCTTTTCCATAGCACGCTGCGCTGAGCGACCCTGAGCTTTCTTGTGATAAAAGACTACGTTTCTGAGCCATAAGTCATCGCTGGTTGTAGACTTTCGTCTTGAGGCACTAAGGTATTTGGGACGAGAAGATATAGCAGTTTCCTGACGCAGCTGAGCTGAATTCGTCTACTGACCGTCTTCTATACTTCGCCTTACCTTAACAATAACCCATGGACGTGACTTTAGTTGCTCCATTTCAAATAATACTTTCAAATATTTGTAATATTGACCTTTGTGAACGTGATCACATGAACAAAGAAGCCCCATTAGTTTCTTGTGCCTTCTTAACATTGGTGGGCGCGTTCCGAAGGCACACATCCTAACTTAGTTTTTAAGACGTTTCTATGTGGTCTATGTACAAATGTATTAAGCATCCAAAGGAATAAAAAAAATGACTTTTATTTGACCTCTCTCTAGAACCTAATTGGACAGCTTCTCCTACATATTTGACACGATTTTGAAAGAAAGAACGCATTAATTGAGCACGATAACCACAGGAAGGAAGAAATTAACATGACAATGAAAAAAAAAACTTAAAAATAAACATAAAAGAGAAGTCGTGTGCTGACTCAAATGAGTCGACCTGCAGCCAAGCATGCTCGGCTGCAGCACTGTCTTCCAGCCAAGCATGCTTTGCTGCAGCGCTGGTCTTCCAGCCAAGCATGCTCGGCCGCAGCGCTGGTCTTCCAGCCAAGCATGCTCGGCCGCAGCGCTGGTCTTCCAGCCAAGCATGCTCAGCCGCAGCGCTGGTCTTCCAGCCAAGCATGCTCGGCTGCAGCGCTGTCTTCCAGCCAAGCATGCTTTGCTGCAGCGCTGGTCTTCCAGCCAAGCATGCTTTGCTGCAGCGCTGGTCTTCCAGCCAAGCATGCTTTGCTGCAGCGCTGTCTTCCAGCCAAGCATGCTTTGCTGCAGCGCTGGTCTTCCAGCCAAGCATGCTCGGCCGCAGCGCTGGTCTTCCAGCCAAGCATGCTCAGCCGCAGCGCTGGTCTTCCAGCCAAGCATGCTCGGCTGCAGCGCTGTCTTCCAGCCAAGCATGCTTTGCTGCAGCGCTGGTCTTCCAGCCAAGCATGCTCGGCTGCAGCGCTGTCTTCCAGCCAAGCATGCTTTGCTGCAGCGCTGGTTTCCAGCCAAGCATGCTCGGTCGCAGCGCTGGTGTTCCAGCCAAGCATGCTTTGCTGCAGCGCTGGTCTTCCAGCCAAGCATGCTTTGCTGCAGCGCTGTCTTCCAGCCAAGCATGCTCGGCCGCAGCGCTGGTCTTCCAGCCAAGCATGCTCGGCCGCAGCGCTGGTCTTCCAGCCAAGCATGCTCAGCCGCAGCGCTGGTCTTCCAGCCAAGCATGCTCGGCTGCAGCGCTGTCTTCCAGCCAAGCATGCTTTGCTGCAGCGCTGGTCTTCCAGCCAAGCATGCTCGGCTGCAGCGCTGTCTTCCAGCCAAGCATGCTTTGCTGCAGCGCTGGTTTCCAGCCAAGCATGCTCGGTCGCAGCGCTGGTCTTCCAGCCAAGCATGCTCGGCTGCAGCGCTGTCTTCCAGCCAAGCATGCTTTGCTGCAGCGCTGGTTTCCAGCCAAGCATGCTCGGCCGCAGCGCTGGTCTTCCAGCCAAGCATGCTCGGCTGCAGCGCTGGTCTTCCAGCCAAGCATGCTCGGCTGCAGCGCTGGTCTTAAAGCCAAGCATGCTCGACTGCAGCGCTGGTCTTCCGGCCAGACCCATCCCGTTTGAGTATTCCATTTTATTTTTTCCATCGTATCCATGTTGTGCACGAGTGAAACCCAACTTAATACACGAATGTTTTGTTACAGACAGGCGATTCACCGAGCGGAGACGCTTCTATCTATGAAGCAAGGCTTAGTCAGACTTGATAATATATGGGGAGTCGGTGGCGGTATCAGGTATGTTTATAGCCAGATAACCCCCCTTATTTCAAAATGAGGTTTAAGGATAGTCCGAGATGTGGATTCGGTCGCCGCGCTCAAAGTCCTAGATAAAAGCTTAAAAATTTTGCTACTTTCACTCCCGTGACTTTTGACGTGTTGCCATCCTTGTCCTTTCAGTTTTATTCGTTTCGGTAGCCTTCCAATGGTTTGTGAATCAATCAATTAATTGAGTACAAACACATGACAAACACAGAAAGGAAGAAATAAACATTACAATGAAAATTAATTCCATCCAAAACAAAAAACATGGTAGGCGGAGTGGGGGATGTTAGGTTTTATTTTCGTTACGGAATTTCTTGATTCGATCGCTACACTCAAAGCCCAAGATCAAAGCTATGCAATAGCTTAAAAAGTAAAGTAGTAGGCAACTGTTACACTATATATTTTTATTTGTCTTGTTTCTAGGCCAGTGAAGTCCCTGATCCGTCAGATCCAGTTGCTCCTAAAGGAGTACTTGACATCAGGTGACCTCGCTGAGGCAATGCGGTGTGTCAGGGAGTTGGAGGTGCCTCACTTTCATCATGAATTGGTTTATGAGGTTTGTATTCAATCATCAAGTTATTCCACAACCCAGTTGGACCATGCTGGACTGCCAAACACTTTTGTTGGTTCGATTCCTGCCTCAGACAAGTATTTATGCTTAGATACTTGTCGGTGGTCTGGTTGTTTCTATGTATTATAAGCAGAGGTCGGAATTAGGTACAGTTATTTATGTACTTGCATCGAAATGTTAATATTAATATGGATATGTGATAGGTAAGTAAGACAAATACTTATAATAAAAAATATAATTTTTATTATTTATTTTTTTATGTATTTATCTTCTTTAATTCACAATACAAATTATTTATAGGTATTAAGAAAATTCTTATTTTCTCCTTATTTTATAAATACGATAAAATACTTTTGCTTTTAGACTACACTTGTTAGGTTTTTTCTTATACAAACGGCCCATCAGAATCATTTTCCTTGTCCGATTCATTCAAAGTACCACTTATATTAGAAGTGTTCGCTTCCGACATTACTGTATAACTTTGATGAGAATTGAAGTAAATGACCAATAACTTTTCAATATTTCCACGATATCCGAACGTCTAAAATCCATTTGTACATTGAGAATGATCGCTCTACGTCAACTGAGGTGAGGTTAGCAAATTTATATAATTCCTTCTCCTCGTCATTAATGCAAGAAGATTTTTTTTCTGCTATGTTTCTGATGGTGTCGAAATCAGGATTTCTATCCATGACTTTTTCCATTTTATATTCTAAGCTCTCCATCAATGTCCATCAATGTTTGCCGAAATAGTCGTATTCAGAAGAGTCCAAAATCCAATAAACAAGCCGGGGTCAAACAGAATTCACCACAAAAAACACAACAGAAAACAAGCGAGCGCATTCTACGAACCGAGGTAAGTGAATGAGCGAGCTGTGTACATGAGTTAACCGTTAAATTTTGAATGCGATAAAAAGAGACAAAATCTGGTAAATTTCGTTAAGCGGGGGGTGCTCCGCATTTCCGCTATTGTGTTCTTTTGTTCTGTTGTGCGACCTACAAATTTGGCAACTCCACGCGTAACTTTGTAACTTCGGACAATAAGATGTCGTTGGTGTAAGTTTGGCAACATCGCGCGTCGTTTAAAATAACGAGTTAATAACATTTTTTACTAAATATAAAACAAGGGATTTTTCCCGCTCTTCAAAATTAATCTCGAGATTTGAGGCATATCCACGTTATTCTTTCGCTGTATGAAATCAGTGTAAGTATAATAACTCTACCTAATTCCGACCTCTGATTATAAGTATATATTTACAAAAGAAAAGTATATAAGTAGTATATGAGTTGTCTAGCACCCATAACACAAGTGTAGCTACTTAGCTTGGGGCTAGATGGCGATGTGTGGAATGTCCTGCAATATTTATCAGGCACGGATCCAGCCCTCAACAAAGATTGTGGTCTCGGCCACTCCAATTTTTACAGTGTATAGTTCCACGTGCCGTGGGACGAATACACTAATATTATTAATTATTATTAATCACTAATATTATAAGTATATACTAATATTATTAAGAGTACAGGTTTGTTTGTTTGACGTGGATTCCAACGATACTCTTGTTGTCGTTATAAACGCTGAGAGAGCTGTCCGAGCTATCTACAAAATGGGCCCCAGGGAATCACTTAGAGAAAAATTTAAAGAGATAAATATATTAACGCTCTATTCACAATATATCTACGAAAACTTGCTATACGTTCACAAAAATCCTGAAATTTTTCGTAAAAATAGCGATATTCATAATTTCAACTTGAGAAATAAGAATGAACTGACCGTGCCCGGTAGTAGGCTCCGGAAACAGGTCGTTTAATAGTACATGTGCGCTCTATTATAATAAATTACCCAAAGATGTATATGACATGTCCATTAAAAGGTTCAAAACTTTTATAAAGCATAAATTGTGCAGTAAGGCGTACTATGATACTTCGTCTTACCTTAATGATAACAACCCATGGACGTGACTTTAGTTGCTCCATTTCAAATAATACTTTCAAATATTTGTAATATTGACCTATGTGAGCGTGATCACTTAAAAAAAACCCCATGAGTTTCTTGTGCCTTCTCATTGGTGGGCGCGTTCCGAAGGCAATCATCCTAACTTAGTTTTTAAGACGATTTCAAGTGGTCTATGTACAATTGTATTAAGCATCCCAAGAAATAAAAAAAATGATTTGATTTTGATTTGAAACCTTTCCAGTCCTACGGAAATCGTATATAAGCTACTTTTTACCGACTACGGCGAAGCCAAATGGGAGGCTTATGTTTTTATTGTGAATTGGCCTCTCTACTAAAGGTTCTGAAATTTTCACCATGAATTAATTTAAAATAAAATAGTATATACTTATATTATAAAGCTGAAGAGTTTGTTTGTTTGTTTGATCGCGCTAATCTCAGGAACTACTGGTTCGAATTGAAAAACCCTTTTTGTGTTGGATAGTCCATTTATCGAGGAAGGCTATAGGCTACTTTTTATCGTGATATTCCCACGGGATCGGGAGTTACGCGGGTGAAACTGCGGAGCGCTGCTAGTATTCAATAGGACTAAAGCCCGATCCGCACAGAATAGTGACGGCCCAATTCCGACACGTACCGTACCTTAACGTATCCATCAGTGTCAGTGAAAAATAATATTGTTGCATACTTTTTGTATTACCCCTATTAATTATGGCTTCGCACGGCTTGTGCATTTAGCCAGTGTCAAGTTATATTTTGCATCAAATTATGACCCGATTATTCATAAATCGGGCCTAAAGTGTTTCAAAACAGTCAAAGTCGTCAATTCAGGGGCTATAGTAAAGCGGTGGCAAGTTTACCATAACCTTAATAGGAGATTTGAAGGCAACAAGAAAACTTCATGTTTGACACTGATTTTTACTTTCACTACACTTGTGCACTTTCACAGAACTAAATTGAATAACATTCCACCAAAATTATACAATTCAACTCGGGTTACAACTAAGTTTCATGAAAATAAAACTGCAGCACGACATGTTGTTAACTCGTTCCCGCCAAAACTCCTTTTTGTATTAGGCTATCCGTACTGATCAGTGACAGTGACGTTCAGTGCTACACCGACGCTCGCCGTGATCCGGCGTCAATTTGTAGCGGACAATATTTTACCTGACGCGGTCGCAGTGTTTCAAGATGGACGACGAAAAGTTAATTGAATTGGTCCGTGTGTTGAACGTGTTTAACACGTTTTTTTACTTTGCCCTAGGTACATTCATTTTCCTTATAACCGCAGTCAAAATATCGGAAATTTTGAAGTCGCTTTCTTTGCTCGCTCTCATTTATTTCCAGTACCTGGATGACCGAGCTTTGCTCGGTATTATTTTTTTTTTTTACTTAGTCTAACCTCAAAGCAAACACTCATTGACTTCGTGTTACTTAACAACGCCATCAGCTGGAATAACTTTATTGCTCACAAAAAATAGTATTAGTAGTTCGCCAATAGATGTCAGGAAGAGTCATATTTTTCAGATAAAAAAATGTAAGTTTCGATAAAACACGAATAAAATGACATTTTCTAAAAACGATTCCTAGCTAGATCGATTTATCGCCCCCGAAACCCCCTATATACCAAATTTCATGACAATCGTTGGAGCCGATTCCGTGATTCCAATTACATATATATATATATACAAGAATCGCTCATTTAAAGATATAAGATAATATAATTTAAAAAACCGGCCAAGTGCGAGTTGGACTCGCGCACGAAAGTTATGGTAACCCTGGCGATAGAGTACGAAAAATCACTGACATGTACGAATAACACGTCACGGCACGGTACGGTGCGGAACTGTCGGTCACGTGCCGTCACTGTGCTGTGCGGATAGACCTTTATGCAGTGCATTACGTCACATTGAAGCGTCTTAAAATGTTTGCAGACGGTGTTACTGGCGGTGGAGACCATCAACTCAACAGTTGAAGAGCAGCTCTGTACCTTCCTATCTGAACTGAGAAGATGTGTTATAGTTTCACCTGATCAAATGGACAGGGTTAGTTATTATCTTCTATACTAATATAGCTTATGCCCGCGACTTCGTCCGCGTAGGAACTGGATCTCTTTAACACCTCCTCTTACAGTATTAAAAGAGCATTAACATCTCGTTGGTTGATTGCGGACTCTTAACTTTATTTATTCTCTTAACTATATTTCATGTTTAGTTTTTTATTATATATATATTTTAAATTATCTGTTCTTACGTATATATTTTATTTTCTTTGTTAATTATTGTTAATTTCATTATTTATTAGTCAAGTAGATACTTCTGTTTTTATGCGATGCGTCTAAGCGTTTTGCAAGATATATGTGGAGACTTGTAAATGGTTTTTTAGTAAGTAAGGTTGATTTATATGTTTGTTGTTAGTGCTGTTTGTCTTCCGAATAAAATAAAATAAAAATAGAAGTCGAAAACTTGAAGTAGATTGGACCAAGGAATCACATTGTCCCATACAAACTTTGCCCCCCTTTTTCATACCCTAAAGGGTAGAATTTCGGAAAATCCTTTCTTATCGAATGCCTAGGTCATACAAAGAACACAACCTCCAAGTTTCAAGTCTCTACGATCAGCGGTTTAGGCTGTGCGTTGATCCGTCAGTCAGTCAGGACAAAGAATTTTATATGTATAGATTATAAAGCTGAAGAGTTTGTTTGTTTGAACGAGCTAATCTCAAGAACTACAGAACTACTCTAAAAACTACTTCGAATTGAAAAAATATTTTTGTGTTGGATAGTCCATTTATTAAGGAAGGCTTATACTACTTTTTATTTTGATATTCCCACGGGTTCGGGACTTACTCTTGTGAAACCGTTTTTAATAATTTTAAGTTTTAATAATTGGTATAATTATTTTGAGGTTATGCAAATTCGAAAATCAGCTGATTTTTTGGGTTTTAGGTACCCAAAGGATAAAAACGGAACCCTTAAGACTTCGCTGTCAGTCTGTTTGTCATCAAGCTGTATCTCATGAACCGTGATAGCTAGACAGTTGAAATTTTCACAGATTATGTATTTCTGTTGCCGCTATAATTTTGCATTGAATACGCTAATTGACAGTGACATAGGCTACTTTTTATTCCGATATTCCCACGGGATCGGGAGTTACGAGGGTGAACCCGCAGAGCGCTGCTAGTTTATAATGAAATTACAACTTCAAAAACACCTTAAGGCGCTCTTCCAGTACTATGTGTAGGTATTCACATTACCTTAGCCCCCGCTCTCAAAGACGTAGCGTGCTGCGTGCTAACTGTTATATTTGATCGTTATGCAAAACATTTTAGCATTATTATCCACAAATATTGTTCCTAGAGGTCAAAACCTATCATTTGATTCATTTTTAGAAACAAACGTTAACTATTTTTGAATAAAACCCGATAAACTATCTAATAATTACCTGTTTTCTAACATTTTTTTATCGAACGAAGTTGTTCATATCATGTTTTTAACCACAATAAACAAAAATATGGTTATTAAACTACAATATCCATTTATATCCAAATAACAAAAAAAGAGTATTTGATTACTTAGAGTTGCTTAAAACAAAGATCGATTTTGGTAGCTTTATTAGCACCTGCCCTTAATTCTTGAAAAAGCTAGTTACGGATTTTATCCTTTTTAGGGTTTCATCCGAGTGTTGGAAGATATGTCAGACATAGTTTTAGACGTGCCGCTCGCGTATATAATGCTGGACCGTTTCCTGGAACGCTGCCAGCATCGTTTCCGGCTGGGCGACGCTGTTCTTAAACGAGTGCCTACCAGGTATGTATAAACATAGACAAAATACAAAAATTTGACGACTCAGTTGGCACAATGGTCACTATGCTGGACTGCCAAACACAGGGTTGCGGGTTCGATTCCGGCCTCAGACAAGTATTTATGCTTATATATTTGTCTGTGATCTGGTTGTTTCTATGTATTACAAGTTAAGTACAAAAGAAAAGTATATAAGTAGTATATCCGTTGTCTAGCACCCATAACACAAGTCTAGTTACTTGGGGCTAGATGGCGATGTGTGGAATGTCCTGTAATATTTATTTTTAATTTATTTATTAAGATGGAAGATTTTTTTGTTTGTTACGAATAGGCTCCGAAACTACTGGACCGATTTTGATGAAACTTGATATGAGGATACATTGATTTATTGGGAGTAATATGGTAATACTTTTTATCCTGATATTCCCACAGGATCGGGAGTTACGCGAGTTTTGTCTTAACCTTTTTTTTTTAAACCTTTTTACGGTTATGTACCTAAAGGGTAAAAACAGGACCTTTTTACTAAAACTCCACTGTCCGTCTGTCTGTCACCAGGCTGTATCTCATGAACCGTGATAGCTAGACAATTGAAATTTTCACAGATTATGTATTTCTACTGCCGCTATAACAACAAATACTAAAAACAGAAAAGTAAATATTTATTGAGTATGTTTTTAAGAATTTTAGGTTATTTTCATGTTAATTATGTTTTTACTCCCAAAACGGCAGGCAAAAGTCTTTTAATTAATACAGCCTCGTCTGACATAAAAATTATTAGGAATGTTTTTAAGAATTTTAGGTTATTTTCATGTTAATTATTTTATTACTCCCAAAAGGGCAGGCAAAAGTCTTTTAATAAATACAGCCTCGTCTGACATACATTTTTTTTTGTATTTTTTTTTTTCTCAACAGAATATAATGGTAAATAACCCTCCGTACGCAAGTCCGACTTGCACTTGGCCGGTTTTATTAATAACGTGTGTGTAAATTTTCCTCCCCACAGAGGTCGTAAAAGGTTCGTGTCTGAAGGCGACGGTGGCGCCATCAAGGACCACGCGCTCAAACTGCGCGAGTAAACTGCTTCGTGTCGCTAGGTGTCGCTCCCATAGAAGTAACAGTACAGTACTCTAGACTGACCTTAAGAGGAAAAGGTACCGGGGGCTCTCCCCATACAAACGTAGTCGACTGTTTCCTCCCTAGATAATAACACTACAGGGAGGAAAACAGAAGACAGTCGTTATTTTAACTTTTAACTGCCATGACCATGCCCCTATGTTTTGTTTTGGAACGAAGTTCCGTATCGCGCGTTGCGAAGGGGGGCTATACGGAAAAAAATAAGACCAAAAGTTGTAACGACACTTTTTGCTAAGGTTGTAAGCCGTGCGGCGTGCGCGTGTTTCTCTGTCTATCTCTCTCTCATAGAAAGCAAGCTAGTTTACGAAAATTGAGCCTACTGATTACGTTTTTTTTTTCGTTTTTTTAATCTTAATTTCTATGATAATTAGAATATGAGAAATACCAAAACATAGGGGCATAGTCATGGCAGTTATAGGTTTTACGGCACAAAAATATTTGCTCTAGTATCATTATCCAGGGAGGAAACAGTCGACTACGTTTGTATGGAGAGTGCGCCGGTACACTTTCCTCTTAAGGCTAGGCTTTATTATGAAGCCCAATTCTCGTTAATTGTTCAAATTGCATTGCAATAGAATTCTGTTTGTATTTCGATTGCAAAACGGACCCGCTACCGCCCCGGAAAGCCCCAGCTACCGTCGGGAACGTTGGAAAATAAACACAGTAATCCTGTTTTTAAACATTTTATTACTGAAAATAAGCTTAAAATCCTGTAAATTTACTGTAGTTCTGTAAACACCATAGCGACGCGATGAAAAACAGTAAAGTACGATTTTTTATTATTATTTTTTGATTAGAATAAAAAGCGTATTGAAAAATGTTGGTTGTTTTTAGTGTGTAATTTATATGCGCAAAGGTAGCGAGGTCGAGTCTTGTCACTGTGAATTTTTTTTGAAAGTTTAACAGGTTTATAGAAATTGAATGTTTTTAAGAATATCTTATGCAGTGATAGCTTAAGGTAGCGAGTTCGAATCTTGTCGCTGTGTATTTATTAAATAGTTGAACGGATTAATAGAAATAAAATAAAATTAACAGATTCATAGAAATTGGAATATTCAACAAAAAAAAAACTAAATCAAAATCGGTTCATCCGTTCGGGAGCTACGATGCCACAGACAGACACACAGACACGTCAAACTTATAACACCCCGTCGTTTTGCGACGGGGGTTGAAAATAACTTATTATTTTCGGCCCGAAGCAACATCCGAACCTGCTACCTTTGATCATAAAGCCAATTACCCACTAGAAACATAACCAATAAAAATATATTTACATAAATATTAAGTCATATTAGTAATAATTCGTTGAATTCTAAACGATATTTTTTCACGCTTAGATGCGTTAGGTTAGTGTAGAATTTAAATAGTTTTTTATTTGGGGAGACAAGAAATTGCTATTTTAAAATCACAAATAATGGCAATACTTCGAACGAAAAATTACTTGTTTGCAAGGAGGTTAGGTTCTTGAAGTTCCTATATGTGTAATGGCGTCAGATGCTGATGAAGAAAATGTAAAACACGTCACTTTAAATGCTTTTATCTTTTTTCCACTAGTTCACGAAAAACTATCAATTTCGTTGTAATCTAGAAAAAAAACCGGTCAAGTGCGAGTCGTACTCGCGCGCCGAGGGTTCCGTGCATTAGTTTCAACTCTCTTTCTCTACCCTTGCCGTGGTATGGTAAGTACCAATTTAACTTACGTTTGGGCGCCCATACAATGTAAGGGTCAAGTAAATTGGTTTTACTATGTATGTATGTGACACCCTTAATTTTGACTTAAGGGCAGGTGCTAATAAAGCTACCAAAATCGACCCTTGTTTTAAGAAACTCTAAGTAATCAAATACTCTTTTTTTGTTATTTAGATATAAATGGATATTGTAGTTTAATAACCATATTTTTGTTTATTGTGGTTGAAAACATGATATGAACAACTTCGTTCGATAAATGTTAGAAAACAGAGAATTATTAGATCGTTTATCGGGTTTTATTCAAAAATAGTTAACGTTTGTTTCTAAATATGAATCAAATGATAGGTTTTGACCTCTAGGAACTATATTTGTGGATAATAATGCTAAAATGTTTTGCATATCGATCAAATATAACAGTTAGCACGCAGCACGCTACGTCTTTGAGAGCGGGGGCTGAGGTAATGTGAATACCTACACACGGTACTGGAAGAGCGCCTTAAGAACTAAACCTCCTTGCAAACAAGTAATTTTTTGTTCGAAGTTTTATCATTATTCATTGACTAACTTACTCAGATTTTTTACTTTAAAGGTGTAATGAAATGACACATGAAACTGAGTCAAGCATTGAAATTTTTCTTTATCAAAACGAGTCTTTTTTATGAACAACTCGCGCTTGACCAAAAAAATAACTGCCTAAAAAAACAAAAAACGAGTCCATACTTTATGTTACTGCCCCTTTGCTTGCAGTTTTTTGTTGGTATAATCGGTCCTTTATGGCTATTTATGTCGCCAAACGCAACGCGCCAGAAATACCCGTCGCTTACAACTAACATTGTTGATTGTAACGAATGCGTTATGTTTTTCTCAAAAGTGCTGAGATGGAATTGTAGGTGAGATCTTTACAGATATTTTGGGGTAATTTAAGACGAAAATTTCTTGTAATTTCAAAGTTATACTAGTTTTAATTCTTAATTTTGGGATAGCTTCAAAACTATAAGGAATTTTTGGGTCAAAGTCGCACCAAAATGTCGGTAAAGATCTCATCTACAATTCCATCTCAGTACTTTTGAGAAAAACATAACACATACGTAACAATCAACAATGTCCACCAACGAAGGCGACCGGTGCCGGTAGTAACTATTTAATAGGCTGTGTAGCAAGGTCGATAATAAGTTTCTTAGGTCTTTGAGTTAAATTAACACTATTTTCTCTCTTGAACATGTTTTCTCAGCAGAAATAAGTACAAAAATTTAAGACTTTAATTACCTACAGCAAAAAAAGCAAACAATTTCTTGTCTCTTCAAAAAATACATGAGTACGAAAGAGATGAACGAGTTTGGAGTTTTCTATTACTGCCTTAATACTTCTGCATTTTGGATAACTTTGGAAAATTACTGCATTTTGGATAAGAACTGCATTTTTATTTTATATAAAACCTTTATATGGACGAATAATTTAAAAAGAATAATCGTACGTAGAAATAAAATCCGTTTTTTATAATCAAAAAATCTTTTTGTAATTCCAAAAGCTTTTTTTAAATTAAATAAATACTTTCGCGTTTGTGATTATGTAACGCGCAAGTCGCGTCCAACGTGTTATCGGTAAATCGGTTAAAGTGAAAAATGTTTATCGGTAATTTCGTTAATACTTGCGAATAATTAACCAAATTACCGGTAGCGGAAATACATTTAACTAAAACAGCTTGACAAGGATTTAAATATAATAGAAAAACTAATTAAAGCCTTGCCATATAGCATAATTCGTTTCAATTTACTTAATAAACTAGATGTTTTTACGTCATTATTATGACACGAGTCACGAACGCGTTTTATCTACTAGTTACGTAAATATTTCGTTCTGACCGAGTTGCACCCGCCGTGGTCACGGGAGGCTATTTACGAAACTAGTTCTTAAAACGCTGTCACGATTTGTCTTTCAAATAGGGCTACCGTTCTCACTTTAATTCCAAAAGACTTGTCAGGCTCTCTACTGATAGCCGATTGGCCGAGACCGGCGTGACGTTATAACGCGAATTGTCCTGCCTTAATTATGTTGTATGTATGAAAAGCAATGAGTAATAAGACTGTTTGTTGATTGGCTTACATAAATGTGTTTTTAATTCTTGTGTATTGAACTGTTCTGCGGTATTGAAAAGCCCGCAAAAATCTGGCACCAAAAACCTAAAGAATTAACTAAGAGTTATTTACCATGATGATAAATCGCCGCGCCGGCTTTAACTGATAGTCGTTCTCTGTGTAGTAACAAATTATATTTACCTTTATTACCGGTAATTTACCGTCATACCGGCATAAGTTTAGCTATTTTTATATTAAAAAAGTACAAAGATAATTGTGCATTTTTTCCTAGAAGTTCTATTTTTGTAAAAAACAGAGCAGTTCAGTAAATATGAATTGTTAAATAGTAATATTATAAAGCAGTTAATATGAAGTACCTCTAAGTGTTATTTTCTGTCAAATTTTACAGAAAACATAAATCTGTATTTAGGCGCAAGTATGTATCATAATCAATTTCCCTTTCGCCTATAACTAATTTTGTTTATTATTGCATAGAATTGGTAGCGTGTAGGTAGAATCTTTTCGTACATTTTGATATAATTTAACAATGGAAGTACCTTTTCGTTTCTAAGGTTTTCTAAACTTAAGTTTAAGAAAAGGCATAGGTGTTTTTTTTGTCTTAAATTTAAATAGATTTAGAAACGACAAGGAATGTCCGTATTGAAATTAAACTAAAATGTAAGAAAAGAACAAACGGTAAAAAGCAATTTTCTATGTAATAATTAAGAATTTTAGCTATCAATGACAGGCAACGTTTGGCCACGTTAAAACAAAATCGATATTACAATAAAAACCTAGGTCTTTGTGGCATTATTAAATGCCATCCCTAAATCTCATCATTTTATCACCTTCATTCTTATATGTTTCTTTGTAATTTATCCTTTTTATAGTTTTAACCCCTTTTTTATTGGCTATTAAGAAATGATATTTTTTGGGTCTGGCATGTGGATGGATGTTCAAGAAAGGCAGACGACATCGCTTAAAAAAGAATTGGAAAATAATAAAATAATCAATTGCTTCCATGGATGAAAAAGCTCTTTTCAAAGTTCTTTAATGGGCACTGAGCATAAAATAATTCAAGGTCTATGTGGTCGGATCGCGAGGCCAAGCATTCACGAGTCAGTTTAGTTTGTCTCATTTCGTGGGTAACCTCAGCGGGCGTTCCTTGGTCAGTGTGACGAGTAACCAGTCCGTGCTCAACGCATCTCTACCTTGGTTTCACGGAATTCACGGCGGAAATAGAATGTTACAACGTTAAAAAACCCACTGGAAGCAAGTAAAACAGCGTGGCCCGTAACTCACAAGGAGTCTATTTTTCTGCCAGATATTTTTCCCCGATCTCCGACAAAAAGACTTTGTCATTGACCACACAATAGCTAAGATTTTGGAGAAGTTTATTTGGTTGATAAGAATCAGTAAGGATAAGAAGTATGTGCTTAAAGTACTGAATGAATCGCAGATAATAAACGAGAACGCAGTACGTCAAGTGAAAGAGGGAACACATACTCAAACAGCTATCGGACACCACTGTTTGATAGCGGGCGCTGTTTCACGCTGGCAGACTAGAAGAGACTTTTCATTACTCAAATTCCGAAAGTAGGTGTAAAGGTGCCTGAAGAGCGTGTAGAAAGAAAAACTTTCAGCCCTAGGGAGAATCGCTTTCACTGACAGCTGTCAAGTCAAATTAAGGCTTCGCACGACGTGTGCAATGTGCTTGTAGCCAGTATCAGTATCATTACGCATTAGGAACTACAAAAACCTAACCTCCTTGCTTTGCAAAACACTACATAATATATAACCTCTTTGGTCTCAACCTTGTAAGAGGATCAAGTAGTATGGAGTCTCTCATTCACTCTCGTTATTAGGAAGAATTTTATGTATTATTCGTAATGAAAATCACAGTGTTTACCTCGGGTAAAAGACTTTCACCTCTAGGGTAACAATGTACTATTACACCTAGTTTAGTTCTTTTTTGATTTATTTTTTATTGAAGTCTTTGTGTTTTTCAACATCCCCTGTCGACATGCCAGACCCGAAAAAATATCATTTCTTTATGGCTATTAAAAAAAAGGTTTTAAAAATAAATAAAAAGGATAAATTACAAATAAATATAAGATGATGAGATTAAGGGATAGTTACCATTGTCTAGTACAGGCAAAGGACGCAGATTCAAATCCCGCCTCGATGATGTGAATATTTAAGCAAATAACCATTCTGTAAATTTTGACTGAAAAACTTGAAAAATGACAAATTTTTATCTTCCATAAAATATATAATTATTGCCATTATAAATTTTTGAAGTGCATTTTTTTTAATTCATAAGGTTTTTTTCTTCTAAAAATGTTCATTGACTATCAATAAAAACAATTATATAATCCGTCTATTTTAAACGTGCGCGTTTTGGTACAAAAGTAGTTATTTTTTTTTTCGAAATAATGAAAATTTCCAGTGTAATTGTTTTTTATTGTTAATCAATGATTATTTTTGTAATTTCTTCATGTATGTATGGTATGAAATAATATTGAAAAAACAAAATGTTACTGAAAGCCATTAAAACCTTAAAAAATACTATTAGTAACATAATAATGCTTTTAGATTGCAAAAACGTTTCGGAACCGGATATTTTAAAATAAAAAACAAACTTAAAAAAAAAATTAAAAATTTATGTTTATTAGAAAATTATAGCCAATAATAATTAATCTACTATATAAAAATAAGTCGGATTTTCCTTCCTGACGCTATAACTCCAGAACGCACGAACCGATTTCCACGGTTTTGCATTCGTTGGAAAGGTCTCGGGCTCCGTGAGGTTTATAGCAAAGAAAATTCAGGAAAATCTGGTGGCGAAACGGAGTTCGCCGGGTTTGCTAGTTAGTTATAATTTAGGACCACATGCTACAAAATTGCAAAATCTCGATTTCACTAAACTTCTATTTAACAACCACAAGAGAAAATCTACATTTAAAATGTGTGGACAATTCTTAAAAAAAATCGTTTGCAATTTTGCTGTGGCCCTTAATAAGATCAAGCGGCGCGCCGGTCGCACCAAACGTGTTTTCGGTAAATTAATAAATATCCAGCTTTCATTACCGGTAATTTCGTTAATATTAACTAAATTACCGGTACTGAAATAAATTATAGTAATTAAAAAATAACACGTAAAAACACTTTAGCTAGAAAAAGTAATTTTGTTGATTTAAAAGGTTTGGCCAAAATGGCGTGTTTTTTTCAAAATTATTTCATTCTATCACAAAGAAATTGTCTATATTTTTGATTTGCCTAGCGTAAAGACGGAAGGTGTGTAAATACAACAGATTATGTTGCAAACATGTTTCAAATTTGAAA
Source organism: Idaea straminata (assembly GCA_951213275.1). Taxonomy (NCBI): domain Eukaryota; kingdom Metazoa; phylum Arthropoda; class Insecta; order Lepidoptera; family Geometridae; genus Idaea; species Idaea straminata. The sequence goes on along the minus strand of OX577875.1, from coordinate 5,149,226 downwards.
TTAATGTGTTTTATTTATTATCTTCCCCACACAAAAGGAGCTCATTCACCGTTTTAAAAGGAACCTATCTGAACAAAAAAAAACTCAACTCAAAATTCTTTATGCATTTGGAATCATGCAGTTTGTAAAGATCGCACTGAAACGCCTTGAAAACTAAGTTAGTATGTGTGCCTTCGGGACGCGCCCACCAATGTAAAGTAGGCACAAGAAACTCACGGGGTTTTTTTTGTGATCACGCTCACAAAGGTCAATATTACAAATATTTGAAAGAAATCAGAACTAAGTAGAAGGTATAAATCATACTTATTACATTATCTCTTTCTTCAATTAATATCCATGAAAGAAGTTGGAATTATATTATTCACCCTCGTTATCGCATGCTAATAACAATGAAAAGTAGCCTATAGCCTTCCTCGATAAATGGACTATCCAACACAAATAATTTTTCAATTCGAACCAGTAGTTCCTGAGATTAGCGCATTCAAACATGATGATTTCAAATTAGATTTAAAGTGTCGGAAAGTGGTGGTGTGCAACTGCTTGCTCTCATACTAATCAGTATACCTCCCAAGACGGGTTATTCCCTACATCTCATATGAGACGTAGCGTGTTGCAATGAACCTCGAAGAGTGTTCCTAACGTCACACGATTTAATAGGATGTTTGTACCAGGCTGTAAGAAGTCTGTAGGAGGTGCTTCGTATGAATCATTCTCACTAGTTCTATTCATTAGTTCGATCGTCGAACTAGTGAGAATTACTTTTCTCATTTGTTCGACCGTCGAACTAGTGAGAATATTAAAATGAGAATCTTCCTATGAGTTGTGTACCTATAGTATGTATTTGGATATCAGATTTTTAATGTTAATAATGTGTATAGTTCTTAAGTAAGTGTTAAATCTGATGTCTGTTACTATACTATGTAAAAAATAAAAATAAAATAAATTACCTAAATAACTCGACTGCAAGTAAATTAACAGTAAGTAAATAAACAATACAAACAGATCACATAATACAAATCATTGTCATATCACCCGGAAGCCGTCTACTGTACATTACCTTAAATGCATCTATGCCTATAGCACCTAGGTATGCACATTGCACATCATAATTTTTATAAACATTTAACTGAACACCCCCTGAGGGAAGGAGTGTGGTCTTATTTTGAGGGTACATGATTTTTGTTATATTTTGAGGGTAGATGTTTCTCAAAATGAATGTAGTATTACGCTGTCTGTGCCCTGCAGTAGCAAAGTTTATTCCGTGGTGCCTGTTTACTGTTTTTATTTTCGAAATGACGTCTAAAGAAGTGAAATTTTTTAAAAGTGGAAGGATACTGCAATTAGAAGGACATCAATATTATTCAATGCGTAAATACAAAAATGGCCACAGCATTTGGCGGTGCAAAAATTATAAAGTTTAAAATGTACTGGATCCGTCACAATGAATATGGTAAGTCTTGGTTATTTACTATTATGAGTACATTTATTGTATGCATTTTTAAAACATTTATTTTGTTTAAGGACCTCACTAATAGTTTACAATCGAAACCCCACTGCGGTCAATGTAATCCAGATGAAACACGAAATACAGTCAATATTATTATAAGTAATGCTTGCGAAGAAGCAGCAACGGGAAGAGAACCAGCTCCTAGAGTTTATAACAGAGCTCTAATTACATTAAAAAATCAAGGGCTGCATTTAGCTTCAAACAGTATTGTACCTGATTTTTGTGAAATAAAGTCACGCATTTATAGAAGAAGAATTAAGTTAGCACACGTGAAAAAAATATACGCAAAGACTGTTGAGGAAGCCGAGGTTCCCAGTACTTTTTCAGATTTCTTACTCGCTGATTACCGTTATAAAAAAATGAGAATAATAGTGTTTTGTTCAAGTGACGCCCGAGAAATTATGAAAAAAATAAAACACATTTTTATGGATGGCACCTTTAAATCATGTCCGAGACCTTTTCAACAACTTTTTACTATTCACGGAGACATTGGCAGTGATACAAATAACACGAATGTAATCCCTCTGGTGTACGCTTTCATGACTCACAGGACCAAAAAAGCTTACTCACTTTTATTTGATTTAATTGCATCCCAAATTCCAGAGTGGAAGCCTGCTAAAGTCACGATAGATTTCGAAGAAGGCACAATGAAAGCGTTGACAAAATTAAATGTTACAGTCAAAGGTTGCTACTACCATTACGTGAACAGCTTGTGGCGCAAAGCAAAAATCCTGGGATTAAGTAAAGATAAACGCAACCGAAGAATAATTACACTATGCGCCAACTTAGCATTGCTTCCAGAAAATGAAATTGTTTCAGGATGGGTGTATATTCAAAATGAAATGATGGAGAATTGCGAATCCATCATGAAGTTTAAAGATTATTTCGATAATTACTGAATGAAGGGTGATTATCATAGAATTTGGTCGGTTTATGGTGAACGCCACCGAATAAATAATGCAGTAGAAGGATGGCACCATAGAATAAATAATCTTGTAACGAAAGGCCATGTAAACCTATTGCAAATTTTGCATATTTTACGTGACGATTCTTTATTGTCTTCATATCGAAATGACATCCTTCAGGCACCTTCCACATCAAAAAAACGTTGTAAAAGAAAAAAACTGATTTATTCAATGACGATTACATTATTGATGCTCAAATGCAATTAATAAGCGGACAAATTGATGTTGGGCATTTTTTAGAAAAGATGCGGTTATAGTTATATTGAGTATTTGATTATTATTTAATCATGATATGATAATCAATGTACTTTTATAATATTCAATATACCTACATACATAAATCTTCGGGGGCATACATAAATTAAAAGTTTTTTTTCTCTCTGCTTATTGAGATAAGTAAGACAGAGAAAAATATATTTAAGCTGACTTGCGCTGCTCACTAAACCGTTTTAGCTAGTACGAATTAGCTAGATCTTAACATTTTGTTTGACATTTTGTATTGAATTCTCTTTTCTAATTCTAATTCGTACTAGCTAAAACGGTGTAGTGAGCAGCGCAAGCCGGCCTTAATTATGTATATTCAATCAGAGTTGTGTTTATGAACGTTTTTAAGGTTCTACTTACCTATTCCTAATTTTGTACTATTATAATTTTGAAATCCCAATTTGTGACCAACAATCATTTATCATAAGCATTTTTTTTAGTTTTTGGTTAAGCTTATTGAAATAAGCGAGACAGAAAAATATTTTTTCTACTACCTACAAGTGCGTTTTTGATCAAGAATATGGTATAGTTTTTCCAAGATATTATGTTTACAAATAATTTAATTATGTATGATTGTAATTTTGACATTTTCAATTAGGTCTTTGACCAATAAATCATTTATTATACATAAATAAGCGTTTTTAATTTATATATATATAGGGGCGTTTTTATAACTCCGTATTTGTATAGATATTCGTCTTTGATTTCCGTCTTTTTAATTGACAATCGTCCGCCGAGCCGTCTTTCAATAATGTTTTCGTCTTAATTATATCTCTTAATCTATCCTCTTTCTCCCTTTCTCCTTACGCCGTCTTCCTATCTTGCCTCTCATTCACGCCTGACCAACTATCTTTCTCTTTCACTCATGCTATCGTCAACTCGCTCACACCTTAAGAATCATACGCATTCAAAAACGTTTCACTCGTTCCTTACACTTTTTAAGCATCCTATCAATCTTGTATCAATCCAATCAAACTGCTAACACACATTTATCTCTGGAACATTACGTCTTACGTTCCCTTTCACTCAGAATCCTACATATATATACAATGTATGTATTTGTGATCTTTGTTACACATATCAAACATATATTATGTTAACGGATCGAACTAATGAGAAAAGTAATTCTCACTAGTTCGACGATCGAACTAATGAATCGAACTAGTGAGAACAAATACTCTCACTAGTTCGACGGTCGAACAAATGAGAAAAGTAATTCTCACTAGTTCGACGATCGAACTAATGAATAGAACTAGTGAGAATGATTCCTTCGTATAAGAGCATTCCGTACACGCCACCACTTTCTGATTGTAAATTAGTCCGTAAGTACTAGGTTATCATAACTCAGTAGAAGGTATTCCACAAAAAAACAATACCTACGAGATATTTCATGCTCAAAAAATTTGAATTTTTTTCAAGCTAGAAGGTAGGTTTTACAGTACCTCCCTTTATTGCCATCTCATTTTTTATCTACCTACTTTGTCAGGAGAAAAAATTAAGAAAGAGAGAGATAATGCAATAATTGTGATATATACCTTCTACTAAGTTCTGATTGCCTAGTACTTTTTACAGACCAAAGACTACTTTATACAGAAGAAAAAGTGGTGATGGATTCTTGGTCGGTTGCAAATCAAATGACATCTCCAATGAGATGTGGGGAACACTTTCGTGGTTCGTTGCAACAAGCTACATCGCATTATGAGACGTAGAGAATAGCCCTTTAATTTAATACTAACAAACGATACGTAGGTTGTAAACATGTTGGGGCCTCACTTGTAAACAATATATATTCCACGTTCCATAGTTGGACCACCATCCGCACTCGTTTCATGTTCCAAATATTTTTATTGAGTTCCGCTGTCCCGATTGAATGGGGAGAGTCAATACAACGGGCATACACCCAAAAAAAAAAAATTGTCGATAAGGTAAGTAATTGGATAGATAGATAAACACTTTATTTGTACAACACACAAAACATTGAAAATAACAAAAAGGACGAGAAAGCTTATTAACTACGACATTGTACAAACAGGCGACCTTATCGCTTAAAGCGATTAAGTCGAGTCGATCAATTTTTATTGAACTTTAACACTTTTATGGAAAGAAAGATCTTAGAGTTACATAAAGGGCGCCCTCTTCCAGGCAAACATGGATGGACGAGACTAACAAAAACATAAAAACTTTAATCTATGGAAAGATCCAGTAGTGGCACAAAGGGCGCCTTCTTCCAGGCAAACAAGGATGGCTGAGGTGTAAGGTATGAGGAATACTAATTAAATAAATAAAAAACAAATAATAGTGGAGAGTTTTGGCGGGAACGAGTTAACAACATGTCATGCTGCAGTCTTATTTTCATGAAACTTAGTTGTAAGCCGAGTTGAATTGTATAATTCTGGTGGAATGTTATTCAATTTAGTTCTGTGAAAGTAAAAATCTGTGTCAAACATGAAGTTTTCTTGTTGCCGCCAAATCTCCTATTAAGGTTATGGTAAACTTGCCACCGCTATACTTGACGGACTGTGACTGTTTTGAAACACTTTAGGCCCGATTTATGAAAAATGGGGTCATAATTTGATGCAAAATATAACTTGACACTGGCTAAATGTACAAGCCGTGAGAAGCCATAATTAATAGCAAAAAAAGGCTGGCTGAGGTGTAAGGTATGAGGAATAATAATTAAATAAAAAAACAAATATATTAAGTAATTATATATTAATAATAGTTTAAAATTTTATTCCACATAGCTGTCAATATTACATTTTTATAATTATATTTTCACTCAAACTTATTTTATAATACAAAATACCTACAAATTAGATTTCTAAGTACCTACTGAATTTTTATCACAATAACTTTTTTTAAGGTGCGAATAGGAGCCAAAAGCAAAATGCCTGTCATGTGAATTATTTGCATAGCGTTTGACACAGTGGGCAACAAAAACTGTAAGTAATCCACACAAAAAAGAAAATAAATATTGAGTGACACTTTACCCAGCGCCAAAAGAATTATAATTTCAAGTTTAGGAAAATTACCCTAATTTACTGAAAATTTTAAGATATGGCAACACTTTTAACAAGGATGGTGTTGTCACATTTTCAAAATTCTTCACAATTTTCTAATATTTTCCGGTGTCCGCTAATAATTTAATTAATTATTATTAGTGTAAAAATCGATTTAAAGCTTGAAAAGTATGTATAATAAAAAACATAATATTTTTAAGTTCAACGGTAAAAAATAGGTAAAACAAAACATTTAAAAAAGGGGTTCTACGTTTTTGTCAACTCCGATCGCGCATTAGCTGACACTCGCATTTTTTTTGTGAACAACTACATTTTTTTGTTATGAAAATATGATCACTATTTTGTTCTAAATCACAACATTAAACCTTGCAAAAAACACGATTATTTTAAAAAATTACAATGAAAAAAAAAAACATCTAGATGTCAAACATTTTTGTGCAAAAGGCTATATTTTGTGCAATTTATTTCATATATCGCACCTTCGCTCAAATAGTGTCATAACTCAAAAACAATATTATTTATTTCATATTTTCAGGAAACCTATTTCATAAAGCATATAAATCATCATTCAAATCTACTCAAATGTTAATTTCACTAATTCCATTAGTTTTCAAATTAAGACTAGACACCGAAAAAACAGTTAAAGACTATTACTTTAGACACCTTTTTCTGACAGTTTTCTTTTTTGAGTTATGTCACTATTTGAACGGAGGTGCGATATACAATATCATAGAATTTATGAGCGCCTACACACAAGAAGCAAGTTGGTAGTTATGCGTTGTTGGTATTTTGCGAATTTGGTATTTTGCGAATTATGTGTTTTGCGTAGTTGGTTTTATGGGTCATGCAAACAAGGGCAGACCTTACCAGCATATTACGGCAGAAAACCGATACGAAAAAATGGGGGGAGGGGGGATGTGTCCCTTTCTAACAATCGCCAGGATATAGTTTCGATTTGGTACAAATAAGGTGGGATCAAAAATGTTGTTACCCCCTTACAAGAGAGAATCTTGTAAACATATTTTCTTTTAAAATGAAGTCAATTTTATGACAAAGTAAAAATTTGTACGAACCTTATTGGTACTTACTTATGTTTTATTATGAACTGTGGCAACATCGAAAAAAGAAGATGGCGGTACTTTCAGTTTTATATTAAACGGCTTAAAATTGTTAAAAGATGTGTAAAAAGTTGAGAATGGCATGATGGGCATGATGTAAGCTTAGATAAAAAGAAAATTAACAAACTAATAGCGTTGTTAAATTTAATTTTTTTTGGGTCGATTTTTGGTTTGCCTCGTGCGTTAGTTTCACGATTCATTTTATTGTTAATGATTAAATTGCACGAAATTGCCTTTCATACACATTACATTAAAAAATCTGTTAGCAAAACTTAAATATTTCATTAAAAATAATAATTATATAGACTAGTCAAAGCAGTCAATTAGGAAGCGACTTCAATACAAATTGCTTCTGTTTTTTGTCATGTTTCGCGAAAGGCATGTTTTAGATGTATATGCGAATAGATTTTGTTCTACGATTTAAAAAAAAACGATCATTTTTCAGTTTATGGTTTAGTGAAAAATCAGATATTTGAGTTGAGTAAAATTAAGATGGTTAAAATGAAATCCCGAGGTCAATGACCTTTAACTACAAGAAACAGCTGATTTTCAAGAAAATAACCTCATAAAGTTGATAAATATATTCGAGTTTTCGTAGAATAAAAGATTAAAATTAAGAGGAAAGGGTACCGGGGGCTCTCTCCATACAAACGTAGTCAACTGTTTTCTCTCTGAATAACGACACTAGAGTAAATATTTTTGTTGCATAAAACTTATAACTGCCATGACCATGCACTTATGTTTAGTTTTTAGAATCTTAATTTCTATGATAATTAGAAAATAAAAAAAAAACCAAAACATAGGGGCATAGTCATGGCAGTTATAGGTTTTATGGCACAAAAATATTTCTGCTAGTGTCATTATCCAGGGAGGAAACAAACGTTTGTATAGAGAGAGCGCCAGTACCCTTTCAAAACATTTTGAAGTCGCTTTTTAATGTATTTAATATTAAATTCTACTAATTATTCATATGTTAGTAATTTTCACTAATTAATAATTTTAAACAATTAATTATTGCTATAGTACATTTTTACAAAGGGCTTGTTATATTTCTGGCATAGTAAATAAAGATTGCAAGCCTATTTTTCGTAAAAAAATATCGTCTTATCCCTTTGGTATAATTAGAAAACAAAAGTGCAGAGTTGTTAATTGTTAATCTTTAGAAGAAAAATCACTTCAGATAGTTTTTTTTACGAAAAATTGGCTTGCAATTCATCTAATTTTCTAACAAATTATAATAATTTCATTAAACAGAATTGTGCCCTAAGAGATTCGACTAATACAGGTTGATATTTTAGAAGTTAACCTAACTTGAAAAAGATATGTGTTATGTAATAGGGTCCAGCCCTTTTAGACCGTGTTCTTAAATTTCGTTTTTCTGAAACAACATTATATCACCTTAAGTTAAATTTCAGGATAAAAATTACGTGTTATTCTAGAAGCTATTTATAACCTTAATTTATCGGAATTGGTTCAGTAGCTTTGCGTGAAGTAACAAACATACTACGTGGATCAAGCCATCTAGAAGACTACGTGGCCCGTGGCTCGCTACAAGACTATTTGGCTCATCTTGAGCCGTTTAAAAACTACATGACTCACCTCGAACCGTCTAGAAGACTACGTGGCTCATCTCGAGCCATCTAAAATACTATGGGGCTCATTTCAAGTCATCTTAATTGAAGTATTTCGAGCCTTCTAAAAGACTACGTGGCTCACTTCAAACCATCTATAATACTACATGGCTCACCTCGAGTCATCTAAGACTACATGGTTCACCTTAACAATCTAAAAAACTACATGGCTCACCTCAAACATCTAAAATACTACATGGCTCACCTCGAGTCATCTAAGACTACATGGCTCACCTTAACAATCTAAAAAACTACATGGCTCACCTCAACCATCTCAAAGACTACATGGCTCACATCGAGCCATCTACATGGCTCATCTCCAGCCATCTAAAAGACTACATGGCTCACCTCAACCATCTAAAACACTACATGGCTCACTTCAAGTCAACTAAAAACTACATGGCTCACCTCGAGCCATCTACAAGACTACATGGCTCATCTCGAACAGTCTACAAGAGTATTTGGCTCACCTCAAGCAGTTTTACGGCAGTTAGGGCAGGTCTGCTTCTCCTGTAGCCAGGGTAGGATGCAAGCCTGGTGGAACCGGTGCGTGCAAGGTAGAGCCATCACCTCCTGGGTCTGGGTCATCATGTCGAAGCAGATTGAACACTCTTCAGCAGTCCATGTACGTTCACGGCTGGGAAAATACAGACAGTTATAAAAAAATATTGCAGAGTCTCGTGGTTTCACCCGCGTAAGTCCCGATCCCATGAGAATATCGGGATAAAAAGTCCATGTCCTAATGAATCAATGTATCCTAATACTAAGTTCCAGTAGTTTCGGAGCGTATTCGCCTTATAATATTACTGCTGATAAAATAAGATACAGATTTTGATGAAATTCAGTATTTGCGTATATTTAAAATGCTAGTAACTTTTGAACGGCTTAACAGATGTTGATGAAACTTAGCAAAAATATTCGCAGAATATTCAGCTTTCAGATAGTAAAGACTGTATTCAAATCGAGTCTGTGTTTTCGGAGCTATGATGTCATGTACGTAGTGGTCAAAATAACACCATTGTTTTTCCTTAAACAACTTACAATTGAACGGATGAACCGATTTTGACCAACATATATTGAACTACAAAACCAAACAAAAGAAGTTAGGTTAGGTTATTATAGTAAGCATGCGAGCAAAAGATAAGCAAAGCAAGCGAGTTAATGATTTTAGAAGCTTTTATTTTATCTCGGTTAGAAATTAAGAAATAATCAATTTAAACTATTACCTAAATATTAATAATACATATCTACCCACTAATCTAGCAAAACTTAGTGACTATTATGCAATAAAATAAAAACTAAGCCCCCTTATTCCAAAACGAGGTTTAAGGATAGGCCGAGATGTGGATTAAAACCTAAGATTTAGACGCAGATTTACTCGTGAACTATAGTCTAAACACTATCCCTATATAATCTATAGGGATAGTGCTTGGACTGTAGTTCCCTATATAATCTATAGGGACAGTGTTTAGACTATAGTCCCCTATGTAATCTATAGGGATAGTGTTTAGACTATAATTTCACGAGTAAATCTGCATCTAAATCTAAGGTTTATCCACATCTCGGACTATGCTTAAACCTTGTTTTGGAATAAGGGGGAAGGCGTTTTAATTTCTAATTGTTTTTTTTTGACGGAAAACATTTTTTTGAATTCTCACATTACGTCAGTGCTTACCTACGGTTTCGTTAGTGAACGATAAAAAAACCATGTTAGTTTTAAGAGTGAAAAAAAGAAATCTTACAAAGCCTGTTCTCTAAGAATAGCCATCTGTTCTTCTTCCGTTCTGAAAAGTTTTATAAAAAATTGTTCAGCATTTCTATTTACTTACAAAAAAATAATAATTACACAACATTTTGATATATTTTTTAAGGATTATCGGTAAGCATCTATATTCTACTTGCTATAAAAATGAAGTAATGAAAAATGAATTTGATTGATACACTATGTTAGTTTTTATTTTAAGCTTACATATTTATTATTTCAATAAAGTTATAACTTTTAAGTGATTTAAAAAAATATATAAAAAGTAGAAGAAATACACAGTAAACATTTAAACAAGAGTTTCTTGGACTAAGAAATAATCCTCTATAGACGCTAAAGAATAATTTCTTGGTTTTAGTTAAAAATCTGAATATGATAACTGCTAACCTGAAAAAGATAAGCATTTTTCTTAATTTAAGAATATTGCTTTAAATTAAGAATCCTATAGATAGAGGATTATTTATTTCTTAAGGATAACATTTTTTTTTCTGAATCCCTTTAAAAAAAACCCAAATTATTATCCTGTAATCCTAAACTTTAAAAAATAATCAAACTTATAAATTTTAAGTGATATAAAAAAAATAAAAAGGAGAACAAAATATCCTAATTTATAAAATCCCTAATTAGTTATCCTTAAATCTCAAAATTACCTATTCTTCCTAACTCTAGGACTAACAAAATTCATCACAAAGTTATTGGTGTCAATCAAGAAGTATGTATAACTTATAACTTTCAAGTGATTTAAACAAAATCCCCAATTAGTTGTCCTTTAATTCCAAACTAACCTGTTCTTCCTAACTTTAGGGCTGGCTAAATTCATCCCAAAGTTATTGGTGTCAATCAAGAAGTAGGTATAACTTTTAAGTGATTTAAACAAAATCCCCAATAAGTTATCCTTTAATCTCAAACCTACCTGTTTTTCCTAACCCTCGGGGTAGCAAAATTCAACACAAAGTTATTTATGTCAATCAAAAAGTAGGTTTAACTTATAACTTTTAAGTGATTTAACCTAAATCCCTAACAGGTTATCCTTTAATCTCAAACTTACCTGTTCTTCCTAACTCTAGGACTAGCTAAATTCATCACAGTGTCAATAATTCTTCTAACGCCCCGTCCGTTAACGTTCCTTCTCGGATGGTATGGTATATCGAGAGATGAGGTCGTAACATCCCATTCTGTGTTCGTGTCGGAATCTATTGAATATTCTCGAGTTACGTCTGAAGGGATAGAGGAATTTGATAATGTAACATCTGACTAGTTCCATTCTGCCTCGATAAATGGCAGACCTTTGCTACAGGATAAACAAATAAAACTGAAAAATATCTATGGCCAGTAAATTGAACGAGGCTGTATGAGCTAATAATTAATACTTTGCCTTCCCTGAAAAGGCAAAGATAGAAAAAAAATAGTGTTTGACATTGGAATTTTAACATTGGAATTCTCATGAATTCGATAAATGTCTATGGCCTGTAAAATCAATAGTGTTTAACGAGGCTGAATGGGCTTACATTGCCTTCCCTGACAGGGTAATTGAAAAAAAAATCTCGACCACTTGGCTATAAAGCCTGCCATCTATGGAGCAATTTGGAACTAACGTTACAAAAATATTAATTGATTATATATCCCTCATTAGAAACTATTTCAAAGTTATGTTACATTTTCAAAAGTTGGCGTCGTGTCATTTGGCAAATGATAATTCGACGCCATTTTGACGACGTTTGTGCCACGGTAGGCGAATACCAGCCTGGGGCGTGGGTTCGATTCCCGCCGTTAAATATTTGTATGACAAAATAAAAAGTATTTTCTAACATCAATTCCCTATAAGAAGATTAAGTGTAGATTTTATTTAGCCATTATCTGGCGTCCATAACACAAGCTGAGTTGCTTAGTATTGGGTCTAGATGGTGCTGTCTACGATGTCCTGCATTATCTATTCACTGGCCAAGTTAAATGATGTCAAGTATTATTATTAGATTTTTAGGGGATTTCTGTTGCCGCTATAAAAACAAATACTAAAAACAGAATATAATGGTATGGAACCCTCCGTAAGCGAACTCCTACTCGCACTTGGCCGGTTTTTTTTTAAATAATATTGTTAGACATTGTACATAGAGCCATCTAACCCCAAGCTAAGCAACTAAATTTGTGTCATAGGTGCAACTTACCGAATAGAATACTTATTATACATAGAAAAATACCCAAAATCAAATAATTTTTGACAAGAAACAAATATCTGCACACAAATATTTGTTCAGTGGTGAGAATCAAACCCACTACCTTCTGCGGGAGATTTCCTACCGCACCACAAAGGTCGTAGAGAATACCTCTATTAAAAGATGAGTTATCACTAATCCAATGCAATGTCATATATCCTGTTTCAAACGACGTATCAGACTGCAAAGTCGGTTCGATGAACGATTCAGTTTCTCCATTAGATTCTACACCGGTTAAAAAATCTTGATTATCATCTGTGAATGATTCATTTGTATTCCGATCTGATGCATCTGTTGATTCATTGCTGTCGTTTGATTCTGTCGAATGGCTGATACTAGTCTCATTAAAACTTGTCTCGTTAAAGCTTGTTTCGTGAAAGCTTGTATCATGAAAGCTTGTTTCGTTAGAACTCATATCGCTGCTGTCATTAGAACTATTTGAAAACATGCTTGTGTCAGTCGTGCTGTGTTCTGATATGGTGGTGAAAGATGCATCTGATGATGACCTGATGGGATGATTGCATGCAAAATATATGAAATTATACAGTCGGCTGCATAATTACAGACCATTTGTAGAACTCCAAAACGGCTGTTATAAGAATGTTTTCAAAACAAGCAAGTTTCTAGGCACCTGCTTTAGTTGAAGTTTCAAGTCTTTTAATTCATGATTTTATCAAACAAAAATTATTAGAATGAAAACATTCCAGTAAAGTCTCTACAGTGGAACTCTACAGTGGGAGGTAATTATGCTGCTAACCGTACGTTGACGAAAAATATGTCTATATCTGTGCCTCGAATTACTTAGGGTTAAGGCAGGATACGAAGTGTAGTTAGGATGCGATAACTCCAGTTTTTCGTAAAGCAATAACACCCTAATCAATCACACACGTCCGAAGACTTAAACCTTAGTAAATCGAGCCACTGGTAATCATTTGTCTATGGCCATACTAGGAAGTAACTATCTGATGAAACTATGACTACAGCACATGTGTGTGGTGTATATTCATTTAGAGTAATTTTCATTTAATTCATGGGTAGAAAAATTGAGCATTGGCAAAGAGCATTAGAATTTTTCTTAGCAAAAATTTATGAGCGTTAATTGACATTGCTCTTACGGTGAAGGAACATTGCAATGAAATCCAAGGATTTGTTTTAATTTTCTTTAAAGCAATTTCAAAAAGAGGTTCCATTCAGGTTTTTTTAAACATTTGTTACCTCAGAACTCAATCATGAATCGACTGATTTAGAGAATTCATTACCTGTTACAAAAATATAGGTATGCCATTATTTCTACAGATTTTATCTTGATGTCAAAAATTAGGTAATCATTTTATAATTAGTTTATGAGTTATTTGTTTTATAATTGTAAGCTACTTTTAATAAGTGCCCGACTGCTGATTATATGAATTATAAATAATTGACTTACAAAAAACTATCCATTTTCCCTCTTTTCAAGAAAACACATAAAACATCAGTTTAATTTACAAAAATCACCAGTGAATTCGAAATATGAAATGTGATGTAGTAATTTATAAATCTACCCTCTAATTACGCTAATGAAAAATGAGCGGAAAATAGTGCAATGCGAAAGTAGAAATTAACAAGGGCAAAGAATACAAGGCCAGCTTGAATTATGAGACTGGCTTTAGGCTCAAATAGAGCGAAGCCATTGTGAAAAAAAAATTGGTTTTTGGACCATGTATTCCTTATTTTGTTGAGCGAAAAGCAATTGAATTTGTGCTTTAATAAGTACTCACAAGGCATGTTCTCGCTCGCATCTCCACGAAGAAGTGGCTCCCGAAGAATCAGGATCCTCGCGCTTGCTGAAGAAGTAATACAATGCAGCACCGACACCAACGCCTATAGCCGCGGCCGCGATCCCGAGACCGCGGCTCGGGCAGTTTTTATTCTCATTGTCCTGACGCACACTCATTTTCAACAAAAATAGAATTGATATTGCGTATTTTCAACAATTTCGTCAGACAGTGACGTTGGTGCGAATTTTTTTCTCGCTTTTCAAAACAACTTTTGCTATTTCATATTTTCTTTGCGATTAGAAAGAGATACACGAAATTATTTTATGCTTAAAATCTGTTTGCAGCTGTTAAACGTGGAACATTTATTAGTGAAGAACATTTTTGAATAAACCACCACCGTAATCGATCGACTTACCTATTTTTGTCCGTTTATTTGATCGATATTACGAAAAATGGAACGTAAGGAACATATTTTCACGTCGTTAACAACAACAGTGAAAAACTAGAAAATCAAGCAAATTATATACGAAAACGAACGGTGATAGTTGTTTATAAGTTATTTTTTATTAATTTGTTGATATTAAGATATTGTTGCTGTAATTCGTTCGCGAAAGAGAGACTGCAAAAATAAATTACGCCCCAGAGATAAAGGCAACCGGATGTAAGTGTTTTGTATATTATGTAGACATTTTGATTTCTTTTTTGAATTGACAATAGTTTTTATTGGCTCACCTACGACTTGTTCATATAGCCAGTGTCAAGTATATTATTCATCATCATAATATTCCAACGCTTTATATATTCACCTTCCTTATATTTGTGCATTCACGAATCTAAATTGGATAAGTTCCACCATCATTATACAATTTTACGCAATAATATAGCTTTTTTTATATTCCTGCTAAAACTTGTTTGTTTAGCGAGATTGCAGTGTAATGATGTATATTCAATTCACCTTTGTTTTCTAAGCTAATTCCGAATCGCTCGATAGATGGCGGGCTTTTAGACACCGTTGTCTCTGGTCAATATAATATAATATTTTTAATTTACCCGGTCAGAGAAGATTGAGTGAGCTCATACAGCCTCGTCTTTAAAAGCTTTGTCGATTTTTAATATTTAAAAGCTTTTATTTTACCTGCAATGTATATGTGTGTTCGTTTCATTAGGTCAAATTTTGTAAACTTAATTTGAACCACTTCCTCTTATCTTATGGAGTTGAATTTTTGCATGTTATTTTTTATGGTTTTTACAGACCTAGTTATGTTAGTTTTTTTATATATTTATATATAAGATCAATCTTTATTTCCAGATGGAGGTGTTAGTGAAAGGTATAATGATCAGTGCAGCTGTGGTGGTTGCGGTCGCAACAGTGGCGTACGAATGGTGGCAATATAGGAACGTGCCTCAAGCTTACTCGACTCACGGGGAAAGACGGGGACGGAGAGACTAGCTTTATGTTAAAAAAAAGGTCCAGTAGTTTCGGAGCCTAGTCGTTACAAACAAAAAACTTTACTCTTTATAATATTAGTAAAGAAAGTCACTAATAAATTATAAAGATTTCATCACGAGCTTATATAATATGCTTGAAAAGAATTTTTAATTTTACAGCACGAAATCCAGGGAAATTAACTTAGCTTTAGAAAGTAAATTTAGAAAAATAAAAGCAATAATAATGTACCTAACTGATTTATATTAATTTGTAGTTATCAAAAAGTTTAAAAACTTTTCAGAAGGGTTAAATAGTTCATAGTATTGTAAAGCTAATTTATAAAGAATGTTGCTAATCCAATGTCTTTGGGTGGTCATATAAAACCAAATAAGTTTGTTAAATGAAAAATATTTCTTTAATTTACTATTTCGTATTATGTTATTTACTGATGCTGAAATAATGACGGATGCAACGTTCTAAATACGTTTTAATTTGTAAAGAATTTTGCTAATCCAGTGGGTTTGTATTATTAAATTTATTCACGGTTTTGACAATATTTTTATACCCTTTTTTATATGTATAACCACTAAAACCCAAGGACATTACTAAAATAATAAAAAAGAAAAATATAAAAAAAAGTATTAACCTATACGTAACTAATCACATGAGCCCTCATTTACATATATTTATTTTTAAAATAATTAATAATCGTGTAGCTAGCTTGTAAAAAGTAGATTAGACTGAACCTTTTGTCGCGCATAAACAATGCTCACAAAATGCAATAAATGAATTTATATTAAAAAAATAGGTGTTCTTTCTTAAAAAAAAAAAAGGAATAAAATATTGTCAGAAGGCTGATTTACGGACCGTCTCGGGGGGCTGCCGAAACGAATAAAACTGAAAAGACAAGGATGGCAACACGTTGAAAGTCACAGGAGTGAAAGAGCAGCAAAATTGTTTAGTAGTTAACTAAACAAAGTAAGATCGCAAAGTGACATTTTAAAAAACCATAAGTTGAAACTCACATTAAATAAAAATC
The DNA here is from genome assembly GCA_951213275.1 of Idaea straminata. Lineage (NCBI taxonomy): Eukaryota > Metazoa > Arthropoda > Insecta > Lepidoptera > Geometridae > Idaea > Idaea straminata. Next base: position 5,132,521 of record OX577875.1, on the reverse strand, counting down.
TCGTTCGCGTTTCATGCCACACCTCTGTACGAAAAGATCCCTAATTTTTCATCCCTGCCACTTATTTAATTAATCGATACGTTTAAAAACCGTTTGCCTTAGGTAGATATTTTCTGAGGTCCTATGTTGTGGTAGGAAAAAATGTAGAAACCTTACGAATCGTAGTATTTTAAATCCTCTTTGCTTACGAATTCGTTCCAGATGCGTCGATAAATGTCAGCAGCATAAGTCTATGGTCAGCAGCAATTTAAAAAACTAAAACCATGGCCCGTAATAATCGACGAAGTTTGTGATGAGGCTGTATGGGCTCACTCAGCAATCTTTGCCTTCTCTGATGGGTTAAAAAAATATATCATACTCCTCTTGACCATGGACAATTTAAAAAGCCCGCCATCTTTCGAGCGATTTAAAACTTTTACAAAAAAAGAAGCCATTGAGTATCCTTCATTCAAATAAAACAATTTTCAACAAAAATAAATCTTTATTATTTAACCAAACACTTAAATTATATTTAAAACATAACAAATCCTAAATAAAAATAAAATTATTTTATTTATTAAAAAAAACTTTTTCGTCAGAAATAAAAAAAAACTTCTTTTAAAATAAAAATAGTCAACACCTCTTTGTACAGTTAGTGTCAAAAGTGCATTACCTTAACCTCCTTAGACATTAATTAATCCCACTTCTGTAGTGTGAGCTGCAAAATACACATTTTTTTAAATTTTGATTCTCTCTTAAAGATATTTCTAACTTTTTCTTATAAAGTTATAATCTTACTTATATGCATTATTTCCTCCTCGCGACCATGATCATTGCAACATAGTCGAAACGTCCCGAGAAAATAATTACTTTTTTATAGTAATTATTTTCTCGGGACGTTTCGACTATAACTGAATCAAGAGTATATTTTAAAAAGCGCCTTCAGAGCCATTTCTAAACTATAAAAGACTAAGAAATTCTAAAAATAAAGTGTTTCAAAGTTAAATTATTGATCTCTTTCAGCAACTCTATTGAATGAAATAAAAATAACCGATGAGAAAATAGTTGGACCACGACCCCTCGGGCCTCCATCTAAATAGTAGGACCACGAGACTGTTCAAAGTCCCATGGCCCAACTAGTTGGACAGAATAATTGGACCATAGATTATTGATTATCAAAATTAATAGGTTCTATTCTAAGCATTTGGCAAAAATCTAATAATGCAGTTTTACTGTTCATTTTCATAGCATTTTCACTTGACGTGATAACATTAGATTGATGAACACCGTATGCACTAATAAAAAAGTGTCACGTTCTGTCGACATGGTAGGTAACCATAGCAACGTATTTTCATCTTTTTATGACGCTATCACGTAAAATTATCGCCCGATTTTACAGACAAATGGTTTTTTTTAGTTTAAAAAATGAAGGCACATTAAAAAAACACAGTTTTTTTTCACACCTAAATCAAGAACTTATAAAGCTGGTAATGCACTTCTGACACCAACCTGGTACTTGATAAACAAAAAAATAACAAAGCATGCAATTATTTTTTTTATTTAATTATATTTCTAATTGTAAATTGCCATATTGTGTTTTATACGAAGATGATGAGTCCAAGAATCTAAGTCCTGGAAGTCCTGCGAATAAAAACAAGACGCTAGCTTTTAAAACACAAGATTTCTTAATTTAAGAGTCAGAGTTCCACCTGAGACTAAGTTTAACAATAAAGAGTTCTTTATTTTATTTTTATTTATTTAAGCTTTATTGTAAACTAGCTTTTGCCCGCGACTTCGTCCGCGTAGAAGTTGAAGTGGTCCAAGGAATCACGTTGTCCCATACCCCCAAACTTTCTCCCCCCTTTTTCACTTCTTGAAAATCCTTTCTTATCCGTAACGTTTTCGTAACGCGTTATATTTTTTCTCGCCTGGATTCCCTCGTCAACCCACGATATGGAACTTCGTTTCAAAATTTTTTGACGTAAGAACGTCTTATAAATTGATGTACAATTGTACACCAGCATTCACAAAAAAGTGTGACGACATGGACAAGGTAACCATAGCAGCGTCGTTACGGGACCGTGAGTGTTATTGACAAGGTAACCATAGCAACGTACTATCGTTGCTATGGTTACCATCAATGTTTTCCTCACCAAAAAATATCGTGAGTAAACCGACTGAGTCGTTTTTATTTAATTTCGAAAATACGTTGCCATGGTGACCTATCAGAACATGACACTTTTTTGTGAGTGCATACCAATTTTTTTTCATTGAGTTTTCCTAAACTTACCAAATCACAATACTGGCAAGGGAACAACTCGAGCGCATGCGTCGAACAATGCTCCCTAAACTTGTCAGCGTCACCGCACACTAGACCGCAAGTGTCACAGATCACCGCGTCTTCTATAGTAGCCTCCTTGACAATGTCTTGCATGTACGACGGCTCGAGCTTAGCCTTCTTGTTCTCGCGAGGCTCGAAGTATGGACACGCTGGGAGGGGTAAGGTGATGTCAAGGTAGTGCCAAGGTAGTGCCTAGGTAGTGCCAACTGCCAAGCATGTGCCAAGATAGTGCCTAGGTAGTGCCAAGCATGTGCCAAGATAGTGCCAAGGTAGTGCCAAGATTGTACCAAGGTAGTGCCAAGGTCTTGTCAAGGTAGTGCTAAGGTAAGACAACTTGTCAGCATCACCGCACACTGGACCGCAAGTGTCACAGATCACCGCGTCTTCTATAGTAGCCTCCTTGACAATGTCTTGCATGTACGACGGCTCGAGCTTAGCCTTCTTGTTCTCGCGAGGCTCGAAGTACGGACACGCTGGGAGGGATAAGGTGATGTCAAGGTCGTGCCAAGGTTGTGTCAAGGTAGTGTCAAGGTAGTGCCAAGGTAGTGCCAAGGTAGTGCCAAGGTAGTGCCAAGGTAGTGCCAAGGTAGTGCCAGGGTAGTGCCAAGGTAGTGCCACGGTGGTGCCACGGTAGTGTCAAGGTAGTGCCAAGGTAATGACAAAGTAGTGCGAAGGTAATACAACTTGTCAGCGTCACCACACACTAGACCGCAAGTGTCACAGATGACCGCGTCTTATATAGTAGCCTCCTTAACAATGTCTTGCATGTGCGATTGTGCCAAGGTAGCAATAAGGTAACAAGGTAGTGCTAAGGCGACAAGGCTCTTTCAAAGTATCTCACTTGATTGTAAATGTCGATGCGATTCAGACCGCGAAGATCCCAGAGAGAGGAAAGCGGAGAGGTAAGGTGATATGGTAATAAGGTAGTGTCAAGGCAACAAGTTAGTGTCAAGGTGCCAAGATAGTAACAATAAGGTAGAGTCGAGGTAGCAAAGTAGTGTAAGGTAATCACAAGGTAATTAGCAAGATAGTAAGTTCCGAGAAGGTTCCAAGATAACAAGGTAAAGTACACTGTAGTGCCAAGCTAGGACTAAGACAATGCCAAGGTAGCAAGGTTAGGTTGGGCTAAGGCGACAAGGTTCTTTCATACTATCTTACCTGATTGTAAATGACGATGCGGCCTAAACATGGATACCTGTAGTAAGATAGTGCCAAGGTAACAAGGTAGTGTCAATGTAATGGCAAGATAACAAGGCAGTCTCAAAGTGCCAAGGTAATGTCAAATTACCAAGATAGTGTTAAAGTGCCAAGGTAATGGCAAGATAACAAGGCAGTATCATAGTGCCAAGGTAATGTCAAATTACCAAGATAGTGTCAAAGTGCCTAGGTAATGGCAAGATAACAAAGCAGTGTCAAAGTGCCCAGGTAATGTCAAATTACCAAGGTAGTGTCAAAGTGCCAAGGTAATGGCAAGATAACAAGGCAGTGTCAAAGTGCCCAGGTATGTCAAATTACCAAGGTAGTGTCAAAGTGCCAAGGTAATGGCAAGATAACAAGGCAGTGTCAAAGTGCCCAGGTAATATCAAATTACCAAGATAGTGTCAAAGTGCCAAGACAATGGCAAGATAACAAGGCAGTGTCAAAGTGCCCAGGTATGTCAAATTACCAAGGTAGTGTCGAAGTGCCAAGGTAATGTCAAAGCAAATAAGGTAGTGTCAAAGTGCCAAGGTACTTACGTCCGTGTCCGACGTGCGTCTTATAAAACGTGACAAGTACATTGTCCATAGTTTCAGTGACGATCATGTGAGCTGGACATGCTTTACCAGTTTTATATATTTGACGTTCAGGTGCCGGGCGCTTGCCTTTACCCTGGAACAAAATATTATTAATTTGGATTGGAGGATAAAAGATAGTACCTGGGTGACCGAGCTTTGCTCGGATATTTTACGTTTTTTTTTACCTCGGCCTCGAAACCTAATACTTACTAAACATGAAACTCGTTGGAGCCTTTTCCGAGGTCCGGATTATTAATAAATACCTATTACATACTTACCGATAAACTTCGAAACTCTTACGTAGTATTTTAAATCCTCTTTGTTCGAAACCTACAACTTTTATAGGGGCAGTTTTGACTTTGACAGTCAATGACAGCATTTTTTTTTCACGATACCGGCCAGTATTTATGAAAAGTATAGAGTAAAAAGAGTTTTTTACTTTTTTACCCAGCGTTGCCCTCATCTGTCATGGCGCTGATAGTTTCTTACAACACGGTTTTTCAAATGCCTATATCTTGGCAATCGAGCTTTTTTCGGACCTAGAACCTTGATAAATCGATTCCTTGAGCCGAAAACCCCCCACATACTAAATTTCAAGAGTATCGTTGGAGCCGTTTCCGAGATCCTAATTATATATACAAGAATTGCTCGTTTAATGATATTAGATTTTATAGAGTAAGATTCCGCCTACCGTCAGATCTTTCGTGATTTCATAAAACCTGAGTCCTTCAGCGCATGCCTCCAAAAAAATTATTAAGAAGCTCAGACCATAGTGGCTTGTAGAGTTATCAGTTAGCAAAGCCAAGAATCGAACCTGTTATTTTTGCAATAAAAAACCAGAATCGCCTTTGTTTTTGTACCCATCAATAATGTTGCCAGACAGCTGGCTTAATAGCCAGACAGTTTCAAAAGTTGCATAAAACTTATGACTGCCATATGCCATGACTATGGTGGGTTTTGGTTTTTTCATTTTCTAATTATTATAGAAATTAAGATTTATAAAACAAAAAAAAAACATAGGGGCATGATCATCTTAATTTCTATGATAATTAGAAAATGAAACCTATAACTGCCATATGCCATGACTATGGTGGGTTTTGGTTTTTTCATTTTATAATTATTATAGAAATTAAGATTTATAAAACAAAAAAAAAACATAGGGGCATGATCATCTTAATTTCTATGATAATTAGAAAATGAAACCTATAACTGCCATATGCCATGACTATGGTGGGTTTTGGTTTTTTCATTTTATAATTATTATAGAAATTAAGATTTATAAAACAAAAAAAAAACATAGGGGCATGATCATCTTAATTTCTATGATAATTAGAAAATGAAACCTATAACTGCCATATGCCATGACTATGGTTGGTTTTGGTTTTTTCATTTTCTAATTATTATAGAAATTAAGATTTATAAAACCAAAAAAAAAAACATAGGGGCATGATCATCTTAATTTCTATGATAATTAGAAAATGAAACCTATAACTGCCATATGCCATGACTATGGTTGGTTTTGGTTTTTTCATTTTCTAATTATTATAGAAATTAAGATTTATAAAACCAAAAAAAAAACATAGGGGCATGATCATCCTAATTTCTATGATAATTAGAAAATGAAACCTATAACTGCCATATGCCATGACTATGGTTGGTTTTGGTTTTTTCATTTTCTAATTATTATAGAAATTAAGATTTATAAAACCAAAAAAAAAAACATAGGGGCATGATCATCTTAATTTCTATGATAATTAGAAAATGAAAAAACCAAAACCAACCATAGTCATGGCATATGGCAGTTATAGGTTTTATGCAATAAAAATATTTGTGCTAGATCCAGGGAGGAAACAGTCGACTACGTTTGTATGGAGAGAGCGCCGGCAACCTTTCACCTTAAGTGCTGTTGATTTCTGTAAGAAACAATCTATACTTATATTATAAAGCTGAAGAGTTTGTTTGTTTGTTTGAACACGCTAATCTCAGGAACTACTGGTTCGAATTGAAAAATTATTTTTGTTTTGGATAGTTCATTAATCGAGGAAGGCTATAGGCTACTTTTTATCCCGATATTCCCACGGGATCGGGAGTTACGCGGGTGAAACCGCGGAGCGCTGCTAGTTAAAAAATAAAATATATCCATTGTCTAGCACCCATAACACAAGTGTAGTTACTTAACTTGGGGATAGATGGCGATGTGTGGAATGTCCTGCAATATTTGTTTACAAACCGCGACTTTCTTCCGCGTAGACTTCGAAAATGGTACTCTTAAGCAAACCACCCCCAAAATAACTTCCTACCCCTTTTTAACTCTGTTAGGGGATGAATTATAATAAATACGAAACACGTGTTCCATCAATTCTGTTAAAGAATGTTTATGCAAAAGAAGTAGATTGGACCAAGGAATCACGTTGTCCCATACAAACTTTGCCTCCCTTTTTCACCCCCTTAAGAGTAAAATTTCGGATTTTTTTTCTTATCCTGGATGCCTGCGCCATACAAAGAACACACCCTCCAAGTTTCAGGTCTCTACGATCAGCGGTTTAGGCTGTGTGTTGATCCGTCAGTCAGTCAGTCAGTCATTCAGGACAAAGAATTTTATATGTTACTAGCTGTCCCGGCAAACGCTGTTTTGCCATTAAAAAAAAAATAGATGTTGGCCGATTCTCAGACCTACTCAATATGCTCACAAAATTTCATGAGAATCGGTCAAGCCGTTTCGGAGGAGTATGGCAACGAAAACTGTGACACGAGAATTTTATATATTAGATAAGAGAGTTCTAAGAGATATTAATAATTATTTAAAACTTAACTCAAATGTGGCATTGGGTGGGTGTAAAGAAAATTATAATCCCAAAATTACGTCTTTAGGCATGCGAAACACAATGCTTGCGCGATTCAAATTTACTGGTGGTGCCATCTAGTGATTACAATGTTAAAATACAACTTGACTAGAAAATTCGACATTTTCTCTCTTCTTGTTTGCCCCACGAACGTTATGCTATTTTTAACCGACTTCAAAAAAGGAGGAGGTTCTCAATTCGTCGGGTATATATTTTTTTATTTAAGTTCTTCGGTTATTCGAAACGTCTGGGGCTCTATTTTTTAATCGCTCGTGTGACTTAGCTTCCAAGTCGCATGTCACCAATGTATTTTTGAATCGTTCGTCGTCTTTTGAAATGTAAATTTTTATACGTTTTATAATATAAATGAAATAATTCCAAAAGATAGGAATATTTTTCAAAGATCGTTTCCGAATGTTGGGGACGAGTGGTGGAGACCACTTGTTACGATCGAGCGATTAAAAATAGCGATGTCGAACGAATATCAGTAGAAATCGAGCGCTCGACAGGCGAACAATTCACAAATATAAGATAGAGCCCCAAAGCCCAAGTTTTTGGGAGATAGATAGATAAATAAATTCTTTATTATAAAAACCATTTTTAAATGGGAGGGAGGGAGAGTGGGGAGTGGAAAGTGAGGAGGGATGTGGGGAGTGTGGTGTAAGTATTAAATGGTATTATACTCCAAAGTTTTAAAGTTTTAATAAGATGTCAAATTATAACGCAAAGCAACAGACCCTGGATTCGAAGTTAGCACCCCCGAAAACCTATTAAACGATATGCCTGTGAATAAAAAAAAAATAGATGTGTATACATATGTACGTGCGTAAGAAGATATACCTACTTCTAGAAATTATACGTCCGTCTGTCCGTCCGTCCGACCTATTACTTTAGTGTTGCCCGATCTTAAAGTTTCACTCTCGCAGCTTCAACCTGTTTTACTTTTGGGTTACGCAGCTGCAACATGTGACTATTGAGTTACAGATTCGCGCGCATCCTTAAATTTCACTCTCGCAGCTTCGACCTGATTTACTTTTGGATTACGCAGCTGCAACATGTGACTATTGAGTTACAGATTCACGCGCATCCTTAAATTTCACTCTGGCAGCTTCAACCTGATTTACTTTTGGGTTACCTACGCAGCTGCAACATGTGACTATTGAGTTACAAATTTGCGCGCATTCTTAAATTTCACTCTCGCAGCTTCAACCTGTTTTACTTATGGATTACGCAGCTGCAACATGTTACTTCTGAGTTACAGATTCACCCGCATCCTAAAATTTCACTTTTTTATTGACGCCTAAAGAAGTATAACGTCAAAAAGTGTGATTTCAAGTTAGCACCCCCGAAAACCTATTAAACGATATGCCTGTAAAGAAAAAAGTGTGATAACTAACTTGATATACGTAAACTCCGGATTGGCTGCACATGTAATGTGAACGGACGCCCTCTATAGTTTGCTTGCTGGCCGTTGTCTTACGGAAACGGAACTTTGTTTCCTCTTGTATCGCACTTTTGAAAAGGAGAAAATCTGAAAATCAATAGTTGAAATCAATTTTAATTATTTTATTGGAGTTTACTCCTTAAGAATCGATTTTCATATATAAGGCGCCCGGTATGAGAAAAATCCGAGGGGTAAAACCTACTAACAAGTAACGAAAATCGGTCACGTTTTTGGTGCGCACCTTTAGTGCGCAACTTTCTAATTTGGCTGTGAGTGTATTAAGACGTACATATGGTATGCTGTATAGGCGACTATACCTATATACTTAAGGAGTAAACTCCAGTCGTGCGTCGGAGCTGACACACATTTTTGAAGTGAAAACTTCTTTAGCGGCGTTGAGCACTTTTTCTGTAATGGGTATAAAATCTTAAACTCGCGTCAGGACACGTGACCTGATCGAAAAAGCGTAAGACGGATGGAGAGTAGACAGCTATAGTTTTAAAGTGTTAAATTTTTAATGTAATATAAATTGTCATGTTTGTGTACGATAGCGCAATAAATGAATATTGTATTCTACCACATAAATGATAGTACTTTTATACTGATAAAGCAATTGGTGCAAAATTATTCCCTAACCATTCCAAAATATCAAACATGATCAACGTTAATAATCAAGTTTTCACTTCTGCCGGCACTCCCGGAGTGCAATTTATTTTTTGGTATTACTCCTTAAGAATCGATTTTTTTTTACTAGCTGCGTTTTTTCGGTTTTACCCGCGCCGGGCACAGAATACATAATAGTTACAAGGAACTATAAACTTTAACAGAGGGTCTTTAGGGGTCGAATTTCCAAAAACCTTTTCTAAGTGCTCCTCTGCGTACTAAAAGGAACGAAGTTTCTCATTCGTATTTCAATGTGATTTCATGCAATTTGCATAAATGATTCCAAATGATGATGATGAATGATGTTTTTGTTTTTAACCCCCGACGCAAAAACGACGGGGTGTTATAAGTTTGACGTGTCTGTGTGTGTGTCTGTCTGTGGCATCGTAGCTCCCGAACGACTGAACCGATTTTGATTTCGTTTTTTTTGTTTGATTTGTGTAATTAATATTCATTAGTTCATTTCTTCCTTCCTGTGTTAGTCGTGTGTTTGTACCTACTCAATAAATGCTTTTTTTCTTTCTTTCAAATGAGTATAAAGAATTTTTACTTAAGACACTGCGCTTCTGGCACTATGCGTCGAAAGGCTAAAGAGGTCCATTTGCGGAAAACAGCTCGTATACAAGTAAGGTAACTGCTGGTAATAAGCGCCACCGAAAGGTTTAAACCTTGACTTTAGTGACAAAATAACAAGAAACACAAATTAATTGGGTTTCAGATTAACAAAAAAGCAAATCTTTATCTACATAATTAACTAATTAAGTAGTTTTCCCTATTTTTACAAAAAAAACGTTTTTAATTGGGTGGCTCTTATTACCCGCAGGTACCTCAAAAGTCTTAAAAAACCCCTCACCATCCATACTAAGGAACTGCAACTGCTCAACATGCTCAGTAACACGATGAGCGTGGAGCAAGTGAGCGCTGAAGTGAGCGCCGTAGCTAACGCGTTCGGAACACAGCGGGCATGTGAACGCTTTGCGTTTTTCCACCTGGGAGGGAAAATAGTACATTGCGTAACGAGGGAGTAAAACGATACTGCTCTTGTAATTATGATCACAGATATTCGGATTTTTTCAAATTATTTTATTGTTAAAAAACTAAGTAAATAATGCGACAAATCTAACGATAACTTAATTTTAAAAAAAAAATTGGTTGCCTGTAAAGTCGGTATACGGGCGAAAGTTTTACGTGACAACGACTTTGAGTGGTAAAATATAGACATGAACCGGTGTGTATGCCTATCTCTCTCACTCTCTCTCTCTCGCTCTTAGGCGGGCTAACTGTGCTCGAGTGGAAGGGACGCGTGCCTTGCACTTTTTATGTCTGTCTCTCTCGCTCTTAGGCGGGCTAACCATGCCCGAGTGGAAGGGACGCGTGCCTCTCACTCGCTCTCATTGTGAGCGCATAACGTGAGCGGAGCGTAACGCAGTTTCTTGAAGTGTCACCCGGCAAACCAATTTATAAGACGTTGTCACGTCAAAATGGTAAATTTTGGTAATCACAAGTTTTCGCGAAAATGTAAATTTGCCCATATCTTTTTATCGTGTTAACCTTTATTTTTATACACCTAATAGGGACTCTAGTCCTCAGTATCTGGTATGAATTTCAACGTGCTAGGGCCACCCGTTCCTGAGAAAACGGCGGTGACACACGGACAGACAAACAGACCGAGACGGACAAGAAAGTGATCTTATAAGGGTTCCTTTTTTTACCTTTTGATGTACGGAATCCTAAAAAACAACGAGTGGTTTGTTTGGAAGATTTGAGGGAATAAAAATTCTGCGATGGGATGGTAGTAGACTGGCTACTGGGAAACATACAATTATTATTATTGGATACCTGCGGCTAATAACGGCCACCTGACCCTTATTAGCCGCAGGTACAATAAACGTTCAAAAGTCATTTATTTGTTATAGTAGCAAACTGATAGTGAACTTATGACGCATACTGTGTAGTCGGCTGCATAATTGCAGCCACCGGTAGAGTTCTAAAATTACTATTCAATCAAACAAACATAATCAAACCTAATCAAACAAACATTATTGGAATGTAAACATTCCAATAATGTTTGTTTGATTAATTGATGAGTTAGAAGACTTTAAACTTCAACTAAAGCAGGTGTCTAGAATCTTGCTTGTGTTGAAAACATTCTTATAACAGTCGTTTTGCAGCTCTACGGTGGGTCTGCAATTATGCACCCGACCGTACTTACCTGCGGGTAATAACGGCCACCTGGCCCTTATTAACCGCAAGTACCTTATAATAAGACTAATTTCTAGAATACACAGGTATACTTACCTCAAGTCCATGCGCTTTCCACAGATGTTTGTTCAGAATCTGTTTCTGACTGAAATCTCGGTTACATAGGTGGCATTTCTTGCGTTCCCTTTGCACATACTTGGGTGCTTGCTCCGTACACAGCTTCACTGAATTTTAGATAGATAAATTCTATATTGTAAACACCATTTTAAATAACATTAAATAAAAACAAAGCTAAGTCTTAGTGCTAAAATGGCGGTCCTGACGGACGGTATGGCTCGTCAATTTAGGATTACAGTCTAGATCATAACCTGCCATGCAATTGACGACCCAGTTGGCACAGTGGTCACCATGCCAGACTGCCAAACACAGGGTTGCGGGTTCGATTCCCGCCTCAGACAAGTATTTATGCTTCGATATTTTTCTGTGGTCTGGTTGTTTCTATGTATTATAAGTATATATTTACAAAAGAAAAGTATATAAGTAGTATATCCGTTGTCTAGCACCCATAACACAAGTGTAGTAACTTAGCTTGGGGCTAGATGGCGATGTGTGGAATGTCTTACAATATTTATTTATTATACATCCTAACTTAATGTTTAAGACGTTTCAATGTGATCTCATGCATATAAATAAAAAAAACTCAAATTCAAACTAAACATTTTCAAAATAGGAGTAATGCAGTGCGTTACATCACTTTGAAACGTCTTAAAAATTAAGTTAGGATGTGTGCCTTCGAAACGCGCCCACCAATGAGACGAAGGCACAAGAAACTCATCAATAAATAAATAATTTTGACTTTCCATAATAAATAATTATAAAAAACTCAAGGGACACCCGGATGGAACGAAGAAAGTCACAACGAAAATAACTGGCTTGCTTTCTATGAGAGAGAGAGAGAGAGACAGAGAAACACGCGCACGCCGCACGGCTTACAACTATAGCAAAAAGTGTCGTTACAACTTTTGGTCTTAATTTTTTCCGTCTAGCCCCCTTTCGCACCGCGCGGTAAGGTACTTCGTTCCAATAAAATAAGATCCTACTAATATTATAAATGTGAAAGTTTGTAGGAGTAATAAACATGTATGTATGTATGTGAAAGTTTGTAGGAGTAATATACATGTATGTATGTATGTGAAAGTTTGTAGGAGTAATAAACATGTATGTATGTATGTGAAAGTTTGTAGGAGTAATAAACATGTATGTATGTATGTGAAAGTTTGTAGGAGTAATAAACATGTATGTATGTGAAAGTTTGTAGGAGTAATATACATGTATGTATGTATGTGAAAGTTTGTAGGAGTAATAAACATGTATGTATGTATGTGAAAGTTTGTAGGAGTAATAAACATGTATGTATGTATGTGAAAGTTTGTAGGAGTAATAAACATGTATGTATGTATGTGAAAGTTTGTAGGAGTAATAAACATGTATGTATGTATGTGAAAGTTTGTAGGAGTAATAAACATGTATGTATGTATGTGAAAGTTTGTAGGAGTAATAAACATGTATGTATGTATGTGAAAGTTTGTAGGAGTAATAAACATGTATGTATGTATGTGAAAGTTTGTAGGAGTAATATACATGTATGTATGTATGTGAAAGTTTGTAGGAGTAATATACATGTATGTATGTTTATTACTCCTACTAACTTTCACATTTATAATATTAGTAGGATCTTATTTTATTGGAACGAAGTACCTTACCGCGCGGTGCGAAAGGGGCTAGACGGAAAAAAATAAGACTAATTAAAATTAATATTTCACGCTAAAACTACTGAACCGATTGCAATGAAATTCGGTATGTAGATAGCTAGAGACCTGGATTAACATACAGGCTACTTTTTATCCCGATATTCCCACGGGATCGGGACTTACGCGGGTGAAACCGCGGGGCGCAGCTAGTCAATAAATAAACTTTGACTAAAAAATAAATACTTACGACCGTGTTTCATTCTCAAATGCGTGAAACATGCCTTCTTGCTTATGTAAACGTTTTCACAGAAATGGCACGGATATTTGCGACCGTCAGGATCCGATTTGGTGCCGTGGCATCTATGGATGGGATAGATAAGGATTGTATATTTTTGGCCTCAACGGAAGACCGGCGCTAGTGGAAAGACTAGCACTTCGCTGAGTTTAATAGTACATTGTAACCCTAGGTTTGAAAGTCACTCATTGAGTCCCGAGACGGAGTTTGGCACCCGAGCGTAGCGAGGGCGCTATTAGTTCGAGGGACTTAATGAGTCTTTTACCCGAGGTAAACACTGTGCTTTTCATTACGAATAATACATAAAATTCTTCCTAATAACGAGAGTGAATGAGAGACTCCATACTACCTGATCCTCTTACAAGGTTGAGACCAAAGAGGATGCATGAGCCATGCGAAGCCATAATTGTTATTCTTTGGTGTTACCTAAAGCAAGGAGGTTAGGTTTTTGAAGTTCCTAATGCGTAATGATACTGATACTGGCTACAAGCATGACAGCTGTCAGTGAAAGCGATTTTCCCTAGGGCTGAAAGTTTTTCTTTCTACACGCTCTTCAGGCACCTTTAGACCTACTTTCGGAGGATGAGTAATGAAAAAGACTTTTAATCACAGTTGCTCTTAAAGTGGATCTTATTCAACCGCTTATGCATTACCTCGACGCCACTAGTGTGTTGTTATCCTGGCATTGGGATGGAATGGGGTAAAAATCTATCCTTAATAATATTATAAATAGCTGAAGAGTTTGTTTGTTTGTTTGAACGCGCTAATCTCAGGATCAGCTGGTTCGAATTGAAAAATTATCTCTGTGTTGGATAGTCCATTTATCGAGGAAGGCAATATTATGATATTCCTAAATTAATTAAGGAAAATATTTTTCGCTCTCACTGTACCCCTAAGAGGGGTTACAGGTTTCTTGTTACACACTGTTAACTCATAAGGCAGGTACGGTCGGTAGAGTTCTAAAATTACTATTATTGACATGTTTTCATTCTAATTATTTTTGTTAGATAAATTGATGAGTTAGAAGACTTTAAACTTCAACTAAAGCAGGTGTCTAGAATCTTGCTTGTGTTGAAAACATTCATATAACAGCCGTTCTGAAGCTCTACGGTGGGTCTGCAACTATGCAGCCGACTGTACATTTACCTTTCAATATGTTGCTCTAGGTGAGCAACTGCTAAACCACAGATGTGACATTCAGTCAGACGTTGACTCGAATACTCTGGATCGTCTAAGTCTTCTGTAAACCAAAGATGATGCCTAAATTATTAAATTTAAACACATTTATAGAGTGTTTTGTTTATATTTGACGACCCAGTTGGCACAATGGTCACCATGTCGGCCTGCCAAACACAGGGTTGCGGGTTCGATTCCCGCCTCAGACATGTATTTGTGCTTAGATATTTGTCTGTGGTCTGGTTGTTTCTATGTATTATATGTATGTATTTACAAAAGAAAAGTATATAAGTAGTATATCCGTTGTCTAGCACCCATAACACAAGTGTAGTTACTTAGCTTGGGGCTAGATGGCGATGTGTGGAATGTCCTGCAATATTTATTTATTTATATTATTATAACAATCCTGTTTTAAAAACCTTTGATATTGAAAGTCGCCTAGTCAAAAAGCATGTTACGTGCAAAAAGCCAATAGTTTTACGCCAAACAGCTGTTATGTGAAAAGCAAGAAACAACAGGTCGTTACGCGGTTACCGTATAAGGCCATAACATCCTAGTGCGGAAAGCGTGTTACGCTAAATGGCTGTTACGCCAAATGGCTGTCACGTCAAAAGATCATCAAGCAAGAGGTTTTTATGCAAAAAAGCTGCAAGTACCTGAGAAGACTGAGTAAAATTGAATCCTACTAATATTATAAATGTGAAAGTTTGTGTGTGTGTGTGTGTATGTTTGTTACTCCTTCATACAAAAACTACTGGACCGATTGCGATGAAACTTGGTATCTAGATAGCTGGTAAATAATAATCTACTAACCTTCATTTTCGAAATCCTCTCCAGATTTAGGCTCATCCTTCTCAACCTTCTCTTCAGCTGGTGTCTCATCTTCTTCCAATATGGTCTCATCGAGATATTCTTCATCTAGCAATAAAAAGTAAACACGAATATGTATCACCCACTACAGATTTATATAATATCTCAGAAGCGTGGTGGCAGGAAGAGACCTAAGAGTGCTCGTCATAAGTCTGCGAATTTCTCGTATCCAATAAATTTAAGAAAAACATATGTGCGCTAATTGACATTGCCCTTACGATGAAAGAAAACAACACGAATAAACCTTAGAAAGGTGTCTCCCATGGAGGTAGAAAATGAGTTCCAATGAATTTAAGAAAAAAATATGTGCGCTAATTGACATTGCCGTTACGATGAAAGAAAAGAACGCGAATAAACCTTAGAAAGGTGTCTCCCATGGAGGTAGAGAGAAAGTTCCAATGAATTTAAGAAAAAATATGTGTGCTAATTGACATTGCCGTTACGATGAAAGAAAAGAACGCGAATAAACCTTAGAAAGGTGTCTCCCATGGAGGTAGAAAGGAAGTTCCAATGAATTTAAGAAAAAAATTTGTCGCTAATTGACATTGCCGTTACGATGAAGGGAAACAACGCGAATAATTTCTCCCATGGAGGTAGAAAGGGAGTTTTTAGTTTACAGTTTAATAATTCTATGGTGTCTCCAGACGTATAGTTTAGCTTTAGGTACGGGGCTGTTTCCGCACTTAAGGGCAGGTGCTAATAAAGTTACCAATATCGACATTTGTTTTAAGCAACTCTAAGTAATCAAATACTCTTTTTTTGTTATTTGGATATAAATGGATATTGTTTATTATGGTTGAAAACATGATATGAACAACTTCGTTCGATAAAAAAAATGTTAGAAAACAGAGAATTATTAGATC
The DNA here is from genome assembly GCA_951213275.1 of Idaea straminata. Lineage (NCBI taxonomy): Eukaryota > Metazoa > Arthropoda > Insecta > Lepidoptera > Geometridae > Idaea > Idaea straminata. The sequence goes on along the minus strand of OX577875.1, from coordinate 5,116,319 downwards.
GTTTATCGGGTTTTATTCAAAAATAGTTAACGTTTATTTTTAAAAATGAATCAAATGATAGGTTTTGACCTCTAGGAACTATATTTGTGGATAATAATGCTAAAATGTTTTGCATATCGATAAATATAACAGTTAGCACGCAGCACGCTACGTTTTTGAGAGCGGGGGCTAAGGTAATGTGAATACCTACACACGCATAATGGAAGAGCGCCTTAAGGCTTACGTACACTGGTGAAGACTGCAGTCACTCAGTCTACCATTCCATAAACCATGCGTCTCAAGACGGTCTTAAGAGGAAAGGGTACCGGGGGCTCTCTCCTCATTTTTATTTTTAATAAAAAACATAGAGGCATGGTCATGGCAGTTATAAGTTTTATGCAATATTTGCTCTAGTGTCATTATCCAGAGAGGAAACAGTCGACTACGTTTGTATGGAGAGAGCGCCGGTACCCTTTCACCTTATGTAAAGAGCGCTATGTTAATTACGTACCTTGCGAAGACGCTTCTTGCAATACGGCAACGCTTTTAGCAGTTTGTTCTTTGAAAGCGAACGCCTTTTCCAACTGTTCAGCGCAGTCTGAGCATATATACTTGACGTTACCTGGTACCTAATAGGAAATATATTGAGAGGTGTTGGCGTAGTGATAGATACCTCGACTTTCATATTCATATTCAATTATTCGTTCAGAAACATAGGTAAGGGGGCGTCCATACATTACGTGAGATGTTTTAGTGGGCCGAGTCAAATCTTATCTAATCTTACGTTTGAGAGACTTACGGTCTCGGCAAATATCACGCAATTTTTTTTCTGATTGATTTTTCCGGCTTAGAGTGGCTAGATCAGAACGAAGTTGAAGGAGCAGATGATTTAACTGAAAACCAAATGGACATCAATAGTCTCTCTTGACACCGCGCATGATTCTCCATGGACTGAATTAGAGTAGATATTCTTTTTTTTTAATCACAGTAGTCACGATTTAAGTATTCTATTATTAAATTTTTATTACACTTATAACTCTCAGCAATATTGATTATTAGTCTTACTAGTCGTCGCCCACACTTTGAAAAATCTCACGTGAGATTAGGGGAAGGGGGAGGGCGTTGAATAAAATCTCACGACATCTCACCAGGGGGGAGGGAGGGACAGAAAATTAAAAAAACACCTCACGTAATTTATGGACGCCCCCTAATTACATTGGTCTCACTAATTAAACTATGGTACAGCTATGTTTCGCCTAATGACATGTGAACGTCAGTTATAAAAATAATTCCAAATTAAAAGAGTGAATAGTTAATTAAAATGTCAAAATATCAAGTAAAAAATAAATATAAAAATAAAAACACAATAAATTAAAATAATAAAAAAATGTCAAAAAATTTAATATCAAAACCAAAGGATTTAATGATGATATCACTTTATCCTATCATTGAAAAATTCTTTGTCATAATAAGATTTCTCAGCAAGAAAGCCATTGAGTTCATATTTAAGTCGTTTATTATCAGTTATTATTTATTATTTCATTCTGAAGGTCAAAGTCAAAGTCAAATCTTTTTATTCATTTGGATGCTTATGTATATTTTATACAAAGATCAAAACGTCTTAAAAACTAAGTTAGGATGTGTGCCTTCGGAACGCGCCCACCAATGAGAAGAAGGCACAAGAAACTCATGGGGTTTTTTTTCATGTGATCACGCTCACAAAGGTCAATGTTACAAATATTTGAAATGGAGCAACTAAAGTCACGTCCATGGGTTGTTATCATTAAGGTAAGACGAAGTATCATAGTACGCCTTACCGCACAATTTATGCTTTATAAAAGTTTTGAACCTGGTAATGGACATGTCATATACATCTTTAGGTCATTTATTATAATGGAGCGCACATGTACTATTAAACGACCTGTTTATTTTCCGGAGCCTACTACCGGGCACGGTCAGTTTCGTCAGGTCGTGGGTTCGAATCCCGGCCGGCCATGCACCGATGGATTTATCTTAAGCAAAATGTATGTGCGCTAATTGACATTGCTCTTACGGTGAAGGAAAACATCGTGATGAAACCCGCGGCTTAGTTGGCTCCAGAAGTATTGACAAGTTCTCTCCTCTGGAAATGGTCGACTAGGCTGAGAGGGTAGTAGGTGCTGGGCAAGCCTACTCCATCCTCAAGCAAAAAGGACCCAATTAAAAAGGGTCTAATTGCGGAAAACAACAGAAATATGTTTCTTGTTACGAGTGGTGATCATGGTTACTTTCTACGATTGGTTACGGTTGACTCTCAATGAATCTCCTACTTTCCACGGATCGCCATTAAGATTTTTACTCTTAGCGGATCCCCAATAAGTGGGTCTCGCAGATCTCCTATGCTCGTCCAGTGGAGCCGAAAAACTTATCCGATCCCGATAAAACCTAATTACAATAATTATTAACTAAAAGTAATACATAACAAAAATATTAAAAAAATGGAAAAAAATATTAAAATAAATAAATAATCAAATAAACCGCCCCGCGACACTCCCGGCACAAAAGATGCGAGAATGCAAGCGGCATTCCCCCGATTTCCCCCGCTGGATGGCGATGGCCAATCTTTGAGCCAGGAATGCCCCGGAGCGATGATCTAATCAATTCCAATTAAACTTAACTTAACTTAACTTTAAAAATTGGTGGATTTCTGTTGTAAAAACCTATGCCTAGGATTTGTAATATAAATGATTCATTCATTTTTTGACGACCCAGTTGGCACAATGGTCACCATGCCGGACTGCCAAACACAGGGTTGCGGGTTCGATTGCCGCCTCAGACATGTATTTATGCTTAGATATTTGTCTGTGGTCTGGTTGTTTCTATGTATTACAAGTATATATTTACAAAAGAAAAGTATATAAGTAGTATATCCGTTGTCTAGCACCCATAACACAAGTCTAGTTAGGTACTTAACTTGGGGCTAGATGGCGCTGTGTTGATTGTCCTGCAATATTTATTTATTTATTTTATTATTTATTTATTTATTATTTTTTTCTTTTTGGGTTCTTTTTTGCCTTTTGAGGTACGGAAGAAAAGAAAAGCCTACTAGAGACAGATAATTCAATAGGCCGATCGTAAGCAGTTGTTAGAAATTGTATATTCTTTACAAAATAATCCCGTTTTTACCCTTTGGGTGGGGAACCTTAAAAAATTAAATTGTTGCACATCATTTTGCGTCTCGCTCATTTGTATGCAATTCAAAAGAGACCGACGTAGCTCCCGACAACGATGGACGCTTCGTGTCCCTCATGGAAGGTACCTATGCCCCATCTTTTTTGTACCTACCAAATACCTAAATCATCTCTAGTTTTAATGTAGTTAATTAGGTTCCTATATGAGTAACCTACCCACACAGTAAGTGTATTTGAAAATAACCCCGGGAAAAGTGTGAAATGCATAAGGAAATGAAAGAGTTTTTCAGCAGTAAGTACGTAAAAGTTTCTTACCGTAATATTAAAACAGGTTTCAAACATGCTAGCGTAGGTTTCTCCATTGTCCTCGTAAACAGAAAATAGGTTGTGTAGATCGTTCGAGCTCATGCAGCTGATGCAACCTAAAAATTCGTCCTCCTCCATCGCTATTGTGAACTATTTTCAATTAAAATTTGTTGACTGACACGAAAGAGGGCCGCTTCAAAACAAAAGACGTTCGCGCGTTTTGATTTATTTTTTATTTATTCTTGGTTTTTTTTTTTCTTTCAATCGATTGTGTTTATCTTGCAGCAAATTATTTTATTAATTTTTACTTAATTTAGAAGAAGCTTAATTTTAATATAAAATTAAGATTTTACTATACACTCAAAACATTATTTACTATTTAATTAAACAATATTGTATTAATTTATTCGAATGTTATCGATCGACTCATTTGATTAGACAGACCGCAGCACTAAAAACGTTCCATTTCACGCTACTTGCTACAAACGTCAAATTTTGTGGAAAAAGTTCTCCTGTCCTGTCACTGTCATAATAATTTTGACTAGTTCTGTCTCCTTTCCACAATAGCGATTAGAAAGAGATTGCAATAGTAAACAGAGTTTGGAAAATAAACAAAGAACTTGATTTTTCACTTTGAATCGTCGATAAATTAATTTGAACTAGTTTTTTAAAACCTCCGCTTGAATAACACGATTCAGCAGTTTAATTTACGAGTCGGAATAATTTATTTTAATAAGCAAATGTGAACGTATCGAGTTCAATGGAAAATTACTGACAGAAGAAAGGATTTTTGCAAGAGAAAGTATCGCGTCGCGATGTTTTGAAAAATTACATTTTTGACGAATAAAATGAAGATTCAACTAAATAAGAAATTGTTGCCTATAAAGGCGCATTTCTTCTTCTTTTTTGCTGGTAAGTTTTGTTCTAAACACCCTTCTTTTGTTTAAAATTTGTTGGCAAAATTTCAAGTCGAAACATCAGTTTTTCGATAATAAATCCCTATATTTGAGAGCATTGCCCTATTGTACCTAAGGACTAAACCTACGTACATATCTACCTATTATTTTATTTTAAAATACAAATAGCAGTCCGCGGTTTCACCCGCGCTACTCCCGATTTTGTAGGAATATTTAATAAATATTGCTTCCAAGAATTCAACTCTATTATAAGTTTCATTAAAATCGGTCCAGTAGGTCCCTAGTTTCGGAGCTTATTTGTTACAAATGAAAAAACTAAAAATCTTTTCTTTATAATATTCAAGAATCAAGAATTTTTATTGTCCAAGTGATATACATTGAGGTATTAGAATCAATTAATCATTACAGGCAGGTATACAATATTTACAGTTAAATTATCTATCTATATAAATAGAACTTACTATCTAGCTAGCTAGTGCTATTTTTAGTATATATCCATACTAATATTATAAAGTTGAAGAGTTTGTTTGAACACGATAATCGCAGGAACTACTGGTTTGAATTGAAAAATTATTTTTGTGTTGGATAGTCTATTTATCGAGGAAGGCTATAGGCTATATAATATCACGCTGCGACAGTGAAAAATGTTGCAAAAACGGGAAAATTATTCATATTCGAAGGCTTCGAAGGGTTGTGTGCGCTGCGTAAATTTGATTGTTTGCTTTGGATATGCTACTTTTTATCACAATATTCTCACGGGATCGGGAGTTACGAGGGTGAAACCGCGGTGTACAGCTAGTCTAATACATTTAAACAAGCAAGTATAATAAATATCTATACTTATATTATAAAGCTGAAGAGTTTGTTTGTTTGTTTGAACGTGCTAATCTCAGGAACTACTGGTTCGAATTGAAAAATTCTTTTTGTGTTGGATAGTCCATTTATCGAGGAAGGCTATAGGCTACTTTTTATCCTGATATTCCCACGGGATCGGGAGTTACGCGGGTGAAACTGCGGAGCGCTGCTAGTATCTTATAATGTGTAATCAGGATCTCAGAAACGGCTCCAACTATTTTCATGAAATTTAGTATGGGGTTTCTGGGGCAGGTAAAAAAAACGTAAAATTACCCGAGCAAAGGTCTGTTACCCAGGTACATATACATAAACAGATTATCAAAGATGTAGCTAATTATTAAATGCATATGACACTCCCAATTAATCAATGTACTTATCCTCATACTAAGTTTCATCAAAATGGTTCCAGTAGAAAAAAATCCTCTATATAATATAGGTATAGTTAGATAAAAACACAAGAGGGGTGTTGGCTTAGTGGTAGATACCTCGACTTTCATTCTGAAGGTCGTGGGTTCGAATCCCGGCCGGCCATGCACCAATGTATTTTTCTTAAGAAAAATTTATGTGCGCTAATTGACATTGCTCTTACGGTGAAGGAAAACATCGTGATGAAACCCGCGGCTTAATTGGCTCCAGAAGTATGACAAGTTCTCTACTCTGGACATGGTCGACTAAGTTGAGAGGGTAGTAGGTGCTGGGCAAGCCTACTCCATCCTCACGCAAAAAGGACCCAATTAAAAAGGGTCCAATGGCGGAAAACAGCCCGTATACAAGTACAAGTAGATAAAATCATACTGAATGATAGGTATTCACGCGATCTAAACTTAAGCAGGTAAAACAGCAGAGCATTGTTAGTAACTATATATTACAATGTCCCATAATTTTCATTCAAAGCAAGATAGTTGAAGTACATTTTATTACTTTCAAACATGAATTCGAGACAATACTATCTAAATTAATTTACGAGTGTTATCAAGTTAATTCGTTTGATAACAATTTTCCTGTATCTAAATTACTATAGCACATCTAGTGCTTAAGATGGCTGTTAATTATATTCGGTTTTACCCTTGTAAGTCCCGATTTCGTGGGAATAACCGGGATAAAAGCAGCCTATATTTTAATCCAGGGCTCAAGCTATCTACATACCGAATTTCATCGTAATCGGTTTGTTAGTTTTTGTGTGAAGGAGTAACAAAATATACAAAAACTTTCACATCTTTTATACTCCGTGATTTTACCCGTATAAGTCCCGATCTCGTGGGAATATCAGGATAAAAGTAGGCTATGTTTTAATTCAGGTCTTTAGCTATCTAAATTCCGAATTTCATTGCAATCGGTTTGGTAGTTTTTGCTAGAAAGAGTAACAAAAATATACAAAAAGTTATACTTAACTGTAATATTAGCTATGCTTCATAATTTCACCCGTGTAAGCCCCGTGGAAATATCGGGATAAAATTAACCCATGTTTTAATCCAGGACTATGTATCTACATACCGAGTTGCATAGCAATCGGTTCAGTAGTTTTTACATAAAGGAATAACTAAAATACACAAACTTTACAAAAAAAATCAATAAATGATGAAAGATTTTTTGTAACGAATCGAATGTGACTCTGAAACTACTGGACCGATTTTGATGAAATTTGGTATGAGGATACATTGATTAATTGGGAGTAACATAGGATACTTTTATCCCGAAATTCCCACGGGATCGGGACTTACACGCGTTTTCTCAATCAATCTATGAGATTGCCGGCTGTATGCGCGCGAACGCATACAGCCGGAAATAATATAAAAACAAATTTGACCAATTAGAGGGCCGCATTTAGCGCTGTGCGTTCACTTATCCAAGAGCAACTTAAGTTTGTGAATACGACCGTTAAAACACGCAGACCAGGAACAAATATCTGTAGATGAGATTAATTCTCCGGCGGGAATCGAACCCGCATCAGTTCACCCACCGCGTCACTGGTCGTCTATAGTAAAATGACATTGGCATTGCTTCAATTGACGTTATGTAATCTGTGCAAAGTACCGATGGAAAATAAATTAAATTGCATTTACTAAAGTTAAAAAGGAATATTCACCATGTTATTTAATAGATGAGACGTGATAACGTCTTATAAATCGATGAACCGTACTGCACTCACAAAAAAGTGTGAAGTCATCGCGTTGTGCTCACGTTCTGGGAACGGGAGTTCTATTGACAAAATGGTAACCATAGCAACGTTATTATTGTCCGTAAACAGACTTTACAGACAACCATTTCTTTTTAAATATTTTTAAGCTATTGCATAGCTTTTATCGCGGGCTTTGAGCGCGGCGACCAAATCAAGAAATTCCGAAACGAAAATAAAACCTAACATCCCCCACGCCGCCTACCATGTAGCTCGGCCGAGCGTCCGCTTAACATGTATAATATGGTTCGATTGTACGAAGCTCGCACGATGCAATAGCTTTACCGCGGCAGTCCCCGAGTGCCACACGTTTTTTTTAATTAAATTGACGACCCAGTTGGCGCAATGGTTACCATGCCGGACTGCCAAACACAGGGTTGCGGGTTCGATTCCCGCCTCAGACATGTATTTATGCTTAGATATTTGTGGTCTGGTTGTTTCTATGTATTAAAAGTATATATTTACAAAAGAAGAGTATCAAACATGAAGTTTTCTCGTTGCCTCCAAATCTCCTATTAAGGTTATGGTAAACTTGCCATCGCTTTACTATAGCCCCTGACTTGACGGACTATGACGACTTTGACTGTTTTGAAACAATTTAGGCCCGATTTATGAAAAATCGGGTCATAATTTGATGCAAAATATAACTTGACACTGGCTAAATGCACAAGCCGTGCGAAGCCATAATTAATAGAACAAAAAGGAAGAGTATATAAGTAGTAAATCCGTTGTCTAGCACCCATAACACAAGTGTAGTAACTTAGCTTGGGGCTAGATGGCGATGTGTGGAATGTCCTGCAATATTCCACAAATCACTGACTATAGTAAGGCGTTTGACCGAATTGACCATCAAATACTGCTAAATAAGCTGTACAACGCCGGTATTCACGGAAACCTTTTTAGGTGGTTTACATCGTACATTAAAAACCGATGTCAAGCTGTAGTGGTTAATGGTTTTGCTTCTACCTGGGTTCAGGTCCCTTCAGGGGTACCTCAAGGATCCCTTCTTGGCCCTTTGCTTTTTGTTTTATTTATTAATGATATTAGTATTTGTTTCCAAAATTCTGAATTTATTTTATATGCTGATGACATGAAGGTTTACAGAAGTGTCAATACTGTTCTCGATTGCAAGCTTTTACAAGAAGACTTGTATCGCTTTGAGGAGTATTGTGTTCTAAATAAGCTGGACCTGAATGTTTCTAAATGTATTTCCATAACATTTACCAGGAAATCTAAACCAGTTGAATTTAACTATGTCCTCAAGAATACTTTCCTTAAATTAGTTACTGATGTTCGTGATCTTGGCGTTATCCAGGACTCTAAACTTCTCTACGATAAGCATGTCGACTGTATTTTTAAAAAAGCAAATAGGTCCATGGGTTTCTTAAAGCGTACTTGTTCCCAGTTTTCTAGTGTTAAGTTAATCAAAGTTCTTTATTGCTGTTTCGTGCGAAGCATTCTTGAATACTGTTCTCAAGTCTGGAATCCCCGTTATCAGGTGTACGTTGATAGGATTGAGTCAATTCAAACTCGTTTTCTTAGATACCTACAGTTTAAATGCAGGCAAGTGGATGTAGATTATGAAGCCAGATGCTTAAGGCATCACATATTACCTTTAAGGGAGAGGCGTCGAATAGCTGACATTGCTTTTCTGTGCAAAATTGCACAAACTGATGTAGATACCCCTCAACTCTTGTCTAACATAAAATTGCGAGTGCCATCTCGCATTCAGTTAAGAGAACCTTTATGCTTGGCGAGACCCAAGTGTTACACCATTTACAGGCACAATTCTTTCTTCCCTAGGGCAGTTGATGCGTTTAATGGTCTGATTGACTTTCCTGAACTAGATCTTTTTGATACTAAGCCGGTTGCGTTCAAAATTACATTGACACGGCACTGGTTCGACGCACATTCTTAAATTATATATTTAGTCGCATTAGCATGATAGTATTATTCTAAATTATTTAGTACATTCTCATAGTTCAGTTAACTGTTTATATTTATATCATATTTATTTATAGTTTTTCTTTTTCTTGCAGACTAGTCGTGGAATATATAGTCATTTTGTATGTGAAAACATTTAATTGGTTCATAGTCACTATTTTTAGTTTTATAAGCAGAATATTTGTAACTGTTTGTTTTCCAAATAAAATAAAATAAAATAAAATATTTATTTATTTAAATGAATTAAATAGCATGTGTTTCTGCGAACCGTACCTTCAATGCTAGGGTACTTGACACTGTTCGTCACTCCAGGATGTGATCACTGGAGTCCTTCACATTACATGATTACACGGATAGATCGCACCTCAACAATTCTACGTCATTATACTAAACAGCTGCGCGATCCTGCGCCTCGATTCACTAACACAGGGTTGCGGGTTCGATTCCCGCCTCAGACAATTATTTATGCTTAGATATTTGTCTGTGGTCTGGTTGTTTCTTTGGAAGATATGCGGAATAATAGTACATTGCGATACAAGTGTGGTAAATTGGACATTGCATGTAGGCAGTTTGAGACGCCCGAACGAAACGCGAGCGCGTTAAAAAGCCGAGATGCAATGATCAATAATCCACAAGCGTATCGTACGACGTTTTTTATTACAGTTGCGAGTAAAAGAAGACTTGTTAAAATAGTAAAAAGTTAACAAAATATTTGTGTTGTTAAGGCGGCAATCAATTTTTTTTAATGGTCTAGGTACAGTTTATATTTGATTCTAGTCTTTTTAAAATTCGAACTATTTTTGCTGATTTAAAAACTCTTTATTGGTACCTACCTTTTTATTTATACGTCAAAACAGTATAACCCAGTTAAATTAAGAAAGTTTCATCTACCTAACATGAAATTAGCAGTAAGATAGGAATTTGACTAATCGGGATAAGTTTACAGCAGTAGTGCGCTATGGTAAAGTAAAACGCACGCGTGCGTAAAACGTTAGATTATGAGCCTAAAAGCTTTTTAAAATAATCCTCTTTATGAGCAACTGTGATAATAAACAATAAATGAGATTATGTTTTGTGGAAACATCAATTATGAAAAGATAAGCAAAATATGTATTATAGGATCAAATAGCAAATGAAGTTAAATATTAGCTCATAATCATACAATTATGATCATTGTCTTAAATGTAAATACCTACTTTGGTTAATCTCTCTTTACAAATTTTTATCTTAGGTACTTAAAATAAGTTATGAGCATTACATCATAGTAAAAGAAAAAGAATATCCCATATCTATACAATGTGTTGAAGAGCGGTGTTGGCTTAGTGGTAGATACCTCGACTTTCATTCTGAAGGTCGTGGGTTCGAATGCCGGCGGGCCGTGCACCAATGTATTTTTCTTAAGAAAAATGTATGTGCGCTAATTGACATTGCTCTTACGGTGAAGGAAAACATCGTGATGAAACCCCGCGGCTTAGTTGCCTCCAGAAGTATTGACAAGTTCTCTCCTCTGGACATGGTCGACTAAGCTGAGAGGGTAGTAGGTGCTGGGCAAGCCTACTCCATCCTCACGCAAAAAGAAGGGTCTCATTGCGGAAAACAGCCCGTTCAAATACAAGTAAATGTAAATACCTACTTTGGTTAATCTCTCTTTACAAATTTTTATCTTAGGTACTTAAAATAAGTTATGAGCATTACATCATAGTAAAAGAAAAAGAATATCCAATATCTATACAATGTGTTTCAGCGAAGGGGTTTAATACGATAGGGGGTTGTTCTAGACGTCTAGGCGAACAACATCTGATATACTAATTTATAACTTTGCAGCCCTTGGTCCGATTCTACCCCAGCTGAATGTGTTTGGTCGTCAGCTGGGGGTGTTTCCAGCTCCCATGGGGATGGTCACAGCAGTGTTACCACCCCTCTGGGACCTGGCTAAGCCACTGTTCTAATAAGTCATCGATTTCTTGCGGCACAATGGTCACCATGCCGGACTGCCAAACACTGGGTTGCGGGATCGATTCCCGCCTCATACATGTATTTATGCTTAGATATTTGTCTGTGGTCTGGTTGTTTATATGTATTATAAGTATATATTTACAACAGAAAAGTATTTAAGGGCAGGTGCTAATAAAGCTACCAAAATCGACCTTTGTTTTAACCAACTCTAAGTAATCAAATACTCTTTTTTTGTTATTTGGATATACATGGATATTGTAGTTTAATAACCATATTTTGTTTATTGTGGTTGAAAACATGATATGATCAACTTCGTTGGATTAAAAAATGGTAGAAAACAGAGAATTATTAGATCGTTTATCGGGTTTTATTCAAAAATAGTTAACGTTTGTTTCTAAAAATGAATCAAATGATAGGTTTTGACCTCTAGGAACTATATTTGTGGATAATAATGCTAAAATGTTTTGCATATCGATCAAATATAACAGTTAGCACGCAGCACGCTACGTCTTTGAGAGCGGGGACTAAGGTAATGTGAATACCTACACACGGTACTGGAAGAGCGCCTTAAGTAGTAAATCCGTTACCTAGCACCCATAAAACAAGTCTAGTTACTTAGCTTGGGGCTAGATGGCGATGTGTGGAAAGTTGTTCAATATTTTTTTATTTATTCCCACAGGGTTATTACTTACGCGGATAGTCTGCTTAATAAAAAAATGTCTGACATACCAATCTCTAACTTTCCAGCTCTTGGTCCGATCCTACCCCAGCTGAATGTGTTCGGTCGTCAGCTGGGGGTGTCACCAGCTGCAATGGGGATGGTAACAGCTGTTTTACCACTCCTCTGGGCGCTCGCTAAGCCACTGTTCGGATATGTCGTCGATTTTTGGCCGGTAAGTTGATCTTAAGCTCTGTGGCGACGCTTCACAATGCCACCGACAGATGGCGCCACTAAGCCGAAGATCCTAGATCGCGCAAGCGAAGTTTTTCTGAAGATAAGCTCATATACAAGTTCCAACGAAACATCGTTGGGCCGCGGGCTCCGGGTATAACACCTGCCCGGTGGAAGATCTTCCCTTTGGAGGTACACACCACCTCGTACCTCCAAAGCTTGATCCTAGGACAGACAATGCTTTCGAAACCCAGCCGTGCGTATATTCTGATGACCTCTATAGCACGGGAGGCACCTGCATCAAGACGATTGCGGGTTCGATTCCCGCCTCAAACAAATATTACCTACAGATATTCTGGTTTTGTATTTACTAAAGAAAAGTATTAAAACTTTGTTTGGCCACCATAACGCAAGCCTAGTTTTTTAGCTTGGACCTAATTAGCATTTTGTGCAATGTCCTGCAATATTTTATAATTTGCTATTGAAGATACATGCGTAAACACTTTATTACCTAATCTCTATTGACTTGGCAATCGTACAGCACAAAAAAGATACAAATTTAGAATAAGATGTCTAATATTATGTTTTTTTCATTATTAAGGGGCTCTCTCCATACAATCGTAGTCGACTGTTTTCTCCCTGGATAATAACAATAGAGCAAATATTTTTTTTGCATAAAACTTATAACTACCATGACCATGCCCCTATGTTTTGATTTTTAAATCTTAATTTCTATGATAATTAGAAAATGAAAAAAAAAACAAAACATAGAGGCATAGTCATGACAGTTATAGGTTTTATGGCACAAAAATATTCGTGCCAGTGTCATTATCCAGGAAGGAAACAGTCGACTACGTTTGTATGGAGAGAGCGCCGGTACCCTTTACCTTAATTAGTTAGTTTTTTACTTGCTGGCTCTGCTCGCGGTGCGAAACGTCATCCGTTAAGGGTCCTACCGGAAGACCAGCGGCTGCATCAACTCAGTGTTGGTGCAGCTATTTTTTGCTAAGGCAGAGCCTCTTTGAAGGCACACGGCTCCTTAGACCCTATTTTTATTTAAATACTAGCTGCGTCCCGCGGTTTCACCCGCGTAAGTCCCGATCCCGTAGGAATTGACTCTAGAAAACGTTTGTATGGGAAATAGAAAAGGGCTGTTTTTAGGGTTTTCCCGGAAATTATTCGATTTTTTCTCGCCTTTTAAACCTTCCCTAGACCTCCACGAACATTTCAAGACTAAGATAATATAAATCCGTTCAGCCGTTCTCGAGTTTTAGTGAGACTAACGAACAGCAATTCATTTTTATATATATAGATGTTTTTGTTTTTCTTTCTACTGTATTCTCTGTATTTTCTGTCATGCTATCTTAAACTTTTTTGTACCTTGTATTCTTTTAATTTCCTGTCTTTTTATCTTATTCTTTTTGTTTCTTATTTTGACGACCCAGTTAGCACAATGGTTACCACGCCGGACTGCCAAACACAGGGTTGCGGGTTCGATTCCCGCCTCAGACAAATATTTATGCTTAGATATTTGTCTGTGGTCTGGTTGTTTCTATGTATTATAGGTATATATTTACAAAAAAAGTATTTATGTAGTATATCCGTTATCAAGTTAAGTAACTAGACTTGTGTTATGGGTGCTACCCATAACACAAGTCTAGTTACTTAACTTGGGTCTAGATGACGATGTGTGGAATGTCCTGTAATATTTATTTATGTATACATGTCTGTGTTCTAATGTTTTGTTTTGTCAATAACTCTCAACTGTTCTATGTATGTTTGTCCAAATAAACGTTTTTCTATTCTTTTAATATCTGTTTTACAGTCGCAAAGGAAGCTGATCTTCATGTTTTTAATAGCAACAATGTCTGGCTCGTACTGCTGTCTCTGGTTTCTACCGATGCCGGACCACGAACCCCACACCCCAATCACGGAAAGCGTATATTTACTCAACGACACCATACACTTAAAGGCTTACGATTCTAAAATCACAACCATTGACAAGTACGCTTGTCATTGGAACTGCAGTGACAGTGACAGCGACATGTCAGTGTCAGATCTGACGTATTTCGACGTGTATCTGTCAAATTTGACAGTTGTGAATACGGTTTATGTTGATGGAGTTGTGAGGAACTTGTCTTGTGCAGTTTTGGGTATGGAATTGGGTGATGTTAGAGATGGAGAGGTGAGTTACTCTATCTATTTTTATTTTTTTATCTATTTAACTAAAAAAAGTACACAATTTCTTACAAACTAATTTCCCGCGAGTAAGAGTTTATAGATTTTGAAAAATTCGAATGAAGTACCTACCTACTTAACTGTTTTTAATAAATTATCCTTAAGTTTACTTTTTAACATATTTTTTGTCATCCCTGGTTCACTTCTTAGCCACGACAAGTCATTGTACACCTAAGGCACCATGTACCCATTCAGCAGAACTTTGCGGTTTTACTCCCGATCCCGTGGGAATATCGGAATAAAAAGTACCCTATGTTACTTTCAATGAATCAATGTATCCCCATACAAAGTTTTATCTAAATCGGTCCAGTAGTTTCGGATTTATTCGTTACAAATTAAAAAAAAAACGTCCTTATAATATTATTAGCAGCGGTCCGCGGTTTCACCCGCATAACTCCCGATCCCGTGGTAATTTCGGGATAAAAAGTACCCTATGTTACTGTCAATGAATCAATGTATCCTCTTGCCAAGTTTCATCTAAATCGGTCCAGTAGTTTCAAGACTATTCGTAAAAATAGGTCAGCGTTTGACCAGTATCGTCACACGATGGTAAGTGACGATGCGGTGTAAGATGTAGCACGCGGTGTCTAGAAGATACCTATACGCTCCTCCCTCGAAGACCACCAAATTTTTGAAATACAAAAGCATTTTACAGATTTACAGTCTTTACAATCCTCTTGCGGTTTTTCGTTTCAAATTCATAACGCATAACATTTTTCTCGGCTAGGTCCCCTCGCCAACCAGCGCTAAAGAACTTCGATCCAAAAACTTTCCGATAAACTATCTTAATAGAAAATCTTTAATTTGATTCCAGGTGATATGTTTGACAAAAGAAGGATGCAATTTATTGTGCTTCGAAGAGGATTTAAGAAGTAGAAGGAATTTGGATAATGCACAAAAGTCTTCTAAAAATGATGCATTAGAGTCTACTAAAGATAGTATGCTAAAGTCTGCTAAAGAAAATGTATTAAACACTAAGGATAACAAAGATGATGAAGTGAAATCTGCTAAAAATGATGCATTAGAGTCTACTAAAGATAGTATGCTAAAGTCTGCTAAAGAAAATGTATTAAACACTAAGGATAACAAAGATGATGAAGTGAAGTCTGCTAAAAATGATGCATTAGAGTCTACTAAAGATAGTATGCTAAAGTCTGCTAAAGAAAATGTATTAAACACTAAGGATAATAAAGATGATGAAGTGAAATCTCCTAAAAATGCACTAGAGAATACTAAAGATAGTGTATCAAGCACTAATAATAATGTGCAAAAGATTAATATAGATGATGCACTACAGTCTCCCAAAGATGGTGCTCTAAAGTCAGCCAAAGATAATGCACTAAACACTAATGATAATGACGAAAAGACTAATAGAGAAGATGCACTAAAATCTTCCAAAGATGACGCACTAGAGTCTACTAAAGAAAACGCACTAGAGTCCACTAAAGATAGTGTAATTAGTACTAAGGATAATGTAATTAGTACTAAGGATAATGTACCAAATAGTAGTGAAAGTACAGTTGAGTTGAAAAGTGATAATTTTTATATGACAGCTACGTTTTGGGCGTTTGTGGTTTTAATGTGTGTTGGTACAGTCGCGTTCAATGTAGCCAATTGTATAGGCGATGCAGTTTGCTTTGATGTTCTAGGTAATTATAATTATACTTACTATCCTACTAATATTATTGGCAGTTGGCACAATGGTCACCATGCCGGACTGCCAAACACAGGGTTGCGGGTTCGATTCCCGCCTCAGACAATATTTATGCTTAGATATTTGTCTGTGGTCTGGTTGTTTCTATGTATTATAAGTATATATTTACAAAAGAAAAGTATATAAGTAGTATATCCGTTGTCTAGCACCCATACAAGTGTAGTTACTTAGCTTGGGGCTAGATGGCGATGTGTAGGATGTCTTGCAATAACTATTTATTATTTATTTATAACTAGCAGCGCTGCGCGGTTTCACCCGCGTAACTCCCGATCCCGTGGGAATATCAAAATAAAAAGTAGCCTATAGCCTTCCTTGATAAATAGACTATCCAACTTAAAAAGATTTTTCAAATCGAACCAGTAGTTCCTGATATTAGCACGTTCAAACAAACAAACAAACTCTTCAGCTTTATAATATTAGTATAGATTTACAGGGTTGATGGTAATTATATAAGAAAGTGGTTGAAGGCAAGAATGCGCATTTTAAAAATCAACTTTTGGTCTACGACTTTTGGAAACTAGAATTTTTTTGAAAAATTTTGAGGTATATATTAATCCGAAAGGTTTTGTATAATAATAATAGTTTTTCAAAAAAATTCTAATTTCCAAAAGTCGTAGAAAAATGTTCTAATTCCCAAAAATCTTTGAAAAAATTCTAATTTCCAAAAGTCGTATATAGCTTTTATATAAATAATATTATGTGTTTCAAGCAGCTATCATGGATATAACAGGTAAAACTTAAAGAATTGCAAATTTTTTAAGATATCAACATTTATTAACCCGCCAATAAACATAGCAAAACTTATAAAACCACCAAAAAAAGAAAACAACACTTATAATCCGCTGATAAAGATAGCAATATTTGTAAACCCACCAAAAAACCAACATTTATAAACTCGCTAATAAAAATAGCAATATTTATAAACTTGCCAAAACAAATAGCAACACTTATAAACCAGCTAAAAATGAAAGCAACACTTATAAACCTGCCAAAATGAAAGCAAATCATTCTAACTAAATTTTTACCTTATTTTTAAGGGATAAAGTTCGAAATACGGTGCCCAACGTGCGTGAAGTACGGCAGGGTACGGTCTGACAGCGCTAGCTGGAGGATGGCTTATAGATCTCGTGTCTGGACATGATTATAATAACTTTACACCTGCATTTGTCAATAGAACATAGAAAAATTAGTTAAATTAGAAAAATAACATAGAAAGATGGCTAATTTTATAAGATAGCAACATTTATAACCTTCTCAAAATTATAACTTATAAACCTGCCAAAATTGTAAGATAACAGAAATTTTACCTTTTTAAGGGATTACAGATAAAAATCGGTGCCCGAAGCTAAATAAAGACCTAACAAAAAAAACTAAACACACACACACACACAGACACGTCAAACTTATAACACCACGTCGTTTTTTCGTCGGGGGTTAAAAAGGATGTCAATTATGAACCCGCCAAAAAAGATAGCAAAACTTATAAACCAGCCAATATTATAATTTTTTCCTTATTTTTAGGGGATGAAGGTTCAAAATACGGCGCTCAACGTGCGTGGGGTACGGCTGGGTATGGTCTGACAGCGCTAGCCGGAGGATGGCTTATAGATCTCGTTTCTGGGCCCGATTATAAGAATTTTACACCGGCTTTTGTGATTGTTATAGTCGCTACTATAATCGATTTATACAGCTGTAGACGCCTACATGTGAGTATTGAAAAACAGACAGACAGACTGACAAAAAAATATGATCATATACCCCTATCCTTAAACCTCGTTTTCGAATAAGCACTTTTTATAAGGTAATTTTTGCACTTTTTAATAAAAAAAAATATATATATATTACAGGACATTCCACACATCGCCATCTAGCCCCAAGCTAAGTTACTAGACTTGTGTTATGGGTGCTAGACAACGGATATACTACTTATATACTTTTCTTTCGTAAATATATACATATAATACATAGAAACAACCAGACCACAGACAAATATCTAAGCATAAATACTTGTCTGTGGCGGGAATCGAACCCGCAACCCCGTGCTTGGCAGTCCGGCATGGTGACCATTGTACCAACTGGGTCGTCATAAAAATGTTTAATAAAAATGAAACGGATTTATTACCTTTTTCCTTTCTTTTGTGAATTTATACTTATAATACATAGAAACAAACAGACCCCGCGGTTTCATCCGCGTACACCCCCCACTCCTACCATGTAGCTCGACCGAGCGTTCGCTTAACGTGTATGTATTTATTATTTTATTTCAGTTACCATCGTTGTCAAGTCCGTCAGATTCAGGCAAGGCGTTGTATGACGTTTTGAAGATACCACGAGTCGTTGTGTTCATTATATTTGCAATTGTGGCCGGAACGTTTGATAGTTTCATCATTTATTATATGTTCTGGTAAGGATATATTTGTTACTAATAAAGTTAAGAGGAAAGGCTACCATGTGCTCTCTCCATACAAACGTAGTCGACTGTTTCCTCCCTGGATAATGACACTAGCACAAATATTTTTGCTGCATAAAACTTATGACTGCCTTGAAAATGAAAAAAAAAAACAAAACAATATTGTATGTCAGACGATGCTGTATAGGTTAAAAGTCTTTTGCCTGGCCTTTCGGGAGTAGGTATAATTAACAAAAAAATATTGCCTTAAAAAATTGTAAACATAGACTTATCACCAAATATTTTGTTATTTATTATTTTCTTTTCAAGTCTTTTCTTTTATTCACAACTGTGATAAAAAACGTCGTACGATACACGTGTGGTTTGATCATTCACACATCCTAACTTAGTTTTTAAGACGTGTCCATGTGATCTTGTACCTAGGTATTAAGCATTCAAAGGAATACAGAATTTTGACTTTGACTTGATGCTATCTCGGCGGCGCTCTATAAACGCACTCGCGTTCCGCTCGCGCGTCATAAACCGCTTCTATGCAATGATCAGTTTACCACACTTGTATCGCAATGTCCTATTAAAGGATTGGTAAGCTGAAGTGAATTTCTAAATATATTATATTAAAATTCACTTCAGCTTACCAATCCTTTAATAGTACATTGCTATACAAGTGTAATAAATTGATCATTGCAAAGAGGCGGTTTATGACGCGAGAGCGGAACGCGAGTGTATCTACAGAGCGCCGAGATTAAATGACCAATCCACACGTGTATCGTATGACGTATTATGATTGTAATTTTTTTTAGGTTTCTAGAAGAACTCGCGGAAGAGACGGGTCATACCGGTAAAATAAAGCTCATAGAGGGTGTCGTTGTCGCTGCACAAAGTTTCATTGGAGAACTATTGTTTTTCTTCTATTCTGGTACGATATTCCTATAAATATTATCCTACTACTTAAGAGGAAAGGGTACCGGTGCTCTCTCCATATAAACGTGGTCGACTGTTTCCTCCCAGGATAATGACACTATAGCAAATATTTTTGTTGCATAAAACTTATAACTGCCATGACCAAGAGGAAAGGGTACCGGCGCTCTCTCCATATAAACGTAGTCGACTGTTTCCTCCCTGGCTAATGACACTATTAGTCCGGTCATTTTAGACAATTGAAATAAAGAAAATTCCGACAGAGCCAAATCTTCGTAGAGACCTTAGGTTTACCACAAGGAATAAAGTGTCAAAACTCCCCATCAGTCCCATGTGAGCTTAGGGACTTATTCGGGGCCCAAGGTCAAAATTTTAGGTTTTTTGGATTTTTCTCGAAAACGGTAAGTTTTATCGAAAAAGTACCTCAGAGCAAAGTTGTAGATCTTAAAATTCTCTATAAAAATGGTCCCTATAATTTTTTCTTTAAGACCCACTATTTCCCAGATATTGCGCTTGTAAGAATCATGTTCTACATAGTATGCACACATATGCCACGTATATACATATTTAGGTACTCAAGCAAGCAAAAATGCCTACTCGTGTCTCTTTTATGTATACATTATACTATTCTAAAAAAATTTGCTCTAAAATGACCAGAAGCCCAACCGCGCTTATTGCGTCGGCTTCAAGCCGACGTCGATATCCCAATCCGCGTCCCACACTGGCCGGAATTTTGAGCCTGCCTTTCATAGAAAGTTTGAAAAATTAGGTTTTTTTTTCTTAGTGTTCACTAAGAATGTTCACTAAGAATATTATACACGAGCCGCCTCTGGGGCCCTACCGCGATAAGTGCGTCGGTTTCAAGCCAACGCGTCGGCTTAGGCCGACCCGCGCCCCACACTGGGCGGTATTTTGAGACCGCCTTTCATAGGATTTTTGAAAAATTAAGTTGTTTTATTCGTGTGTTGTAAGTATGCAGGATTGTCGGGGACATCAAACCATTCAAAAATAAGTGATTCTGGTTGTTATTTAAAAAAAAAATTAGATTGTGGTGTTTTTAAAAAATAACATAACATAACTTATTTTTGAATGTTTTGATGTCCCCGACAATCCTGCATACTTACAACACACGAATAAAACAACTTAATTTTTCAAAAATCCTATGAAAGGCGGTCTCAAAATACCGCCCAGTGTGGGGCGCGGGTCGGCCTAAGCCGACGCGTTGGCTTGAAACCGACGCACTTATCGTGGTAGGGCCCCAGAGGCGGCTCGTGTATAATATTCTTAGTGAACATTCTTAGTGAACACTAAGAAAAAAAAAACAGCTATTATTATTATAAAACAGTATTTATTTGTAAATAAAATCCATTCGCCGGTCTTTTTGGCGAGCGAAAACATCTATTACTTTCTTGTGAAATCAGAAATTGAGTTAATTAACCGTTTTTCTATGCTTATCATACACAAATCAATCTCTGAAACAAATCAACCTAACCTCTATAGATTTCAGGATTCATGGATTCGGTAGATTCATCATGCCCCCGCAATGCAACTTGAAATGCACCACAAAATACCACACAATCTATTAAACTCCGTAAAATGTATTGATTTTAGTCAACGCGTTCATTGAACTCTCTAATAGATTTTCGATAGGCAGAATCGAGCGCCTTACGAATATCTTGTCGCCTGATAGAGGCCAATTGCACTTCACATAACATATGAAATCGAGACTGCGAGTGTTTTTTCACTTTTATTGATAGATGCTAAATCATCAACTCCTGATTCCGTCCATGCCGAGTCACCACCACCACCGGTGCCAGCTCCGAACACCAGACATGGGAAGCAAAATAACTTATTGCTTTCTTCACATCCACACAACCAAGGTGTTTTGAAATATTGTTCAGATTTAAAAACACGCGTAAAACTCTTAATTTTCGAAGTACTTTTTTGAATTAGTGCCATTTCAGGCCGAGGTGGTCCCTTCGCTTTCAACTTGAGACGCATTTCGAGATTTTTTTCACAGTCTTTAATAAAATATGTGTTGTGTGCATATTATGTAGAACGTGATTCTTACAAGCGCAATATCTGGGAAATAGTGGGTCTTAGAGAAAAAAATATAGGGACCATTTTTATAGAGAATTTTAAGATCTACAACTTTGCTCTGAGGTACTTTTTCGATAAAACTTACCCGTTTTCGAGAAAAATCCAAAAAACCTAAAATTTTGACCTTGGGCCCTGAATAAGTCCCTAAGCTCACATGGGACTGATGGGGACTTTTGACACTTTATTCCTTGTGGTAAACCTAAGGTCTCTACGAAGATTTGGCTCTGTCGGAATTTTCTTTATTTGATCACTATTTTTATGTCTAAAATGACCGGACTATATAGCAAATATTTTTGTTGCATAAAACTTATAACTGCCATGACCAAGAGGAAAGGGTACCGGCGCTCTCTCCATATAAACGTAGTCGACTGTTTCCTCCCTGGCTAATGACACTATAGCAAATATTTATGTTGCATAAAACTTATAACTGCCATGACCAAGAGGAAAGGATACCGGCGCTCTCTCCATACGAACGTAGTCGACTGTTTCCTCCCTGGATAATGACACTATAGCAAATATTTTTGTTGCATAAAACTTATAACTGCCATGACCAAGAGGAAAGGGTACCGGCGCTCTCTCCATATAAACGTAGTCGACTGTTTCATCCCTGGCTAATGACACTATAGCAAATATTTATGTTGCATAAAACTTATAACTGCCATGACCAAGAGGAAAGGGTACCGGCGCTCTCTCCATACAAACGTAGTCGACTGTTTTCTCCTTGGCTAATGACACTATAGCAAATATTTATGTTGCATAAAACTTATAACTGCCATGACCAAGAGGAAAGGGTACCGGCGCTCTCTCCATACGAACGTAGTCGACTGTTTCCTCCCTGGCTAATGACACTATAGCAAATATTTTTGTTGCATAAAACTTATAACTGCCATGACCAAGAGGAAAGGGTACCGGCGCTCTCTCCATATAAACGTAGTCGACTGTTTCCTCCCTGGATAATGACACTATAGCAAATCTTTTTCAAATTAAATAGATTAAAAAAACTCTTTCAGGTAAAATAATAAATCGTTGGGGCTACGGTACAACATTGACGTTCTCACTTTTCTGCTACGGAGTTAGAATGGCTCTTATATCGCTCATACATGACCCATGGCACCTCGTCTTTATTGAGGTAAGAAATAATATTTATTATCACAGTTGCTCATAAAGTGGATCTTGGTCTCGGTTTATAGAGCGCCGAGATGGAATGATCAAACCACACGTGTATCGTACGACGTTTTTTATAACAGTTGCGAAAAGACTTGAAATGAAAATAAAATAATAAATAACAAAATATTTGGTGATATGTCTATGTTTACAATTTTTTTAGGCAATATTTTTTTGTTAATTATACTGCCGAAAGGCCAGGCGAAAGACTTTTACCTATACAGCCTCATCTGACATACAATATTTTTTAGGGTTTTTTCCATTTGTCGGGGGTTAAAAACAGAATAAAATGGTACGGAAAAAACTATATTTAAGTGAAGAAAAAACAACATTATAGTACATTACGATATAAGTGTGGTAAATTGATCTTTGCATAGAGGCGGTTTATGACGCGCGAGCGGCAGCGAGCGTGTTATAGAAGCCAAGATGCAAATATCAATTCCACACGTATATCGTACGACGTTTTTTATCACAGTTGCGAATAAAAGAAAAGACTTGAAAAGAAAACAAAATAATAATTAACTAAATATTTGTGATAACTCTATGTTTACATTTTTTAAGGCAATATTTTTTTGTTAATTATGCTCCGGAAAGGCCAGGCTAAAGACTTTTAACCTATACATCCTCGTGTGACATACATTATTTTTTAGGGTTTTTCTATTTGTTTTTGCGTCGGGGGTTAAGAACAAAATACAATGGTACGGAAAAACAATATATTTAAGTAAAGAAAAAACAAAAAATAAACAACTCAATTTTTAATCGTTTTCTAAGTCATTATCACGTAAAATTTTCGTTCGTAAACCGACTTTAGAGACAACCATTTTTGCTAGCTAAAAAACTCTTTGGTACCTACCTTTTCGGGATAACTTTACAGCACTAGTTAACAAATATAAAACGCACGCGTGCATAATATGTTGGATTATGAGCCTAAAAGCCGTTGAATAAGATCCACTTTATGAGCAACTGTGATAAATTTTTTTTTATCATTTTTAAGACGTTATCACGTAAAATTATCGTTCGTAAACCGACTTTATAGACAACTTTATTGCTGGAGTAAAACCTCTTTTTTGGTACCTACTTTATTTTATCCATCAAAACAGTATAACCCAGATAAATTAAGAATGTTTCATATACCTAACATGTAAAGCAGTAAGATACCAATTTAACTTATCAGGATAACTTTTTACACACTAGTGGCACATGAGTAGAGACTAGAACCAGAGACTAAGGTGTCATACAAGCCTCTGTGATAAGTACACTACTACAAGCGTGACGCGCGTGCGTGCGTGAGCACTGGCGGCCCGTCACGTACGGAGAGAAACCGGTCTATACTGGCTCGGCCAGTGCCCGAGTACAAGGCTGTGACACTCGCATGCGTGTGGTAAACGTCACGCGTCGCGTGTTTGTTTTTTAATGTTTAATTAAATATAGTGATAATAATTTGTCTGTAAAAAAAATCTTAAGTAGGCATCCCTCCCTACTTAAGATTTTTTTTACCATTGTGGACCATTCTTGTATTATGATGACGAGTTACAAATAGAAGACTTAAATAATTTTCTTACTTTCGAAGGAAGGGTGAGAACGATTGAGTGAGTGAGCGAGTGTTCCAGTCCAAACAATTAGGCTTGCGTGATAGTGACTGGACGCAACGGAAAGCATAGTTATATGTATATTATATGTATAGCATAGTTATATGTCTACTCGTGAATTATAGTATGTCAACGTTTATCTATTTAACGTTCGGTTCGACAGTAAAGCTTCCCGGAAAGCCATAAAATTTCTGATTTAGGTATTATGTTCATCATTCATCATTCACCTACAAGCTGCGCCCCGCGGTTTCACCCGCGTAAGTCTCAATCCCGAGGAAATATCAAAATAAAAAGTAGCCTTTCTAGAAAAATGGAGTATCAAACAAAAAATATTTTCTTCAATTCGAACCAGCAGATCCCGAGATTCGCGCGTTCAAACAAACTTTTCACCTTTAAAATATTAGAATATAAAATATCATAAAGCCTCCTCGACAAATGGACTATCCAACACAAAAATATTTTTTCAATTCGAACCAGTAGCTCCTGAGTTCAAACAAACAAACAAGCAAACAAACAAACAAACTCTTCGGCTTTATAATATTACTGAAGATTATTCAGCAAAATTTAATTTACATTGTCACCGCGTCAAAATAATATCTCATAATAAAATACACTGATACACATTTTTTTTTAATAATATAATCCACCTGTGCCAACCCTACATGATTACGTAATCAATTTTGACAGCTCCGAATAACTTTAGTCTCTGGTTCTATTCCTTACTCATGTGCTAGTGGCGTCGAGATAATGCATAACGCACGCGTGTGTAATACGTTGGATTATGAGCCTAAAATCGGTTCAATAAGATCCACTTTATGAACAAATGACGACCCAGTTGGCACAATGGTCACCATGCCGGACTGACAAACACAGGGTTGCGGGTTCGATTCCTGCCTCATACAAGTATTTATGCTTAGATATTTGTCTGGGATCTGGTTGTTTCTATGTATTATAAGTATATATTTACACAAGAAAAGTATATAAGTAGTATATCCGTTGTCTAGCACCCATAACACAAGTCTAGTTACTTAGCTTGGGGCTAGATGGCGATGTGGAATGTCCTGCAATAATAAAAAAAATGATTTTTTTTGTAAATTTTTTGTTTTTTGTTTCTAGGGTATAATGCAGGGTCCCACGTATGCGCTGTGTTACTCGACCATAGTGGGGTACGCGGCCCACGTCGCGCCTGAAGGGTACTCCGCCACTGTACAGGGAATCGTGGCTGGGGTTGATGATGGATTAGGTGAGGAAAGAGGCCTAAGCCTTGTTCATACATGTGTACTCTATTATAATAAATTACCCAAAGATGTATATGACATGTCCATTACCAGGTTCAAAACTTTTATAAAGCATAAATTGTGCAGTAAGGCGTACTATGATACTTCGTCTTACCTTAATGGTAACAACCCATGGACGTGACTTTAGTTGCTCCATTTCAAATAATACTTTCGAATATTTGTAATTGTGAGCGTGATCACTTAAAATAAGAACCCCATGAGTTTCTTGTGCCTTCTTCTCATTGGTGGGCGCGTTCCGAAGGCACACATCCTAACTTAGTTTTTAAGACGTTTTCAAGTGGTCTATGTACAATTGTATTAAGCATCCAAAGAAAATTTTTTTTTTGACTTTGACTTCACATCATTTATTTATTTGACGACCCAGTTGGCACAATGGTCACCATGCCGGACTGCCAAACACTGGGTTTGCGGGTTCGATTCCCGCCTCAGACAAGTATTTATGCTTAGATATTTGTCAGTGGTCTGGCTGTTTCTATGTATTATAAGTATACATTTACAAAAGAAAAGTATATCCGTTGTCTAGCATCCATAACACAAGTGTAGTTACTTAGCTTGGGGATAGATGGCGATGTGCAAAATGTCCTGAAATATTTATTTATATCTTTATATATATAAAAGAAAGTCGTGTTTGTTACAACACTTATAACTCGAGAACGGTTGGACCGATTACAATGAAACTCGGTATGTAGATAGCTGGAGACCTGGATTAACATATAGGCTACTACTTTTTATCTCGAAATTCCCACGGGATCGGGACTTACGAGGGTGAAACCGCGGGACGCAAAAACTAAATTACAGCATCCTTATAGCTAAGCCAATACGACGAAGTAACTAAAAAAAACCAAAATAAAACATTTATCACATAAACTACTACTTACTTTTTTAAAGAGGAAAGGGTACCGGCGCTCTCCATACAAACGTAGTCGACTGTTTCCTCCCTGGATAATGCCACTATAGCAAATATTTTTGTTGCATAAAACTTATAACTGCCATGACCAAGAGGAAAGGGTACCGGGGGCTCTCCCCATACAAACGTAGTCGACTGTTTCCTCCCTGGATAATGCCACTATAGCAAATATTTTTGTTGCATAAAACTTATAACTGCCATGACCAAGAGGAAAGGGTACCGGGGGCTCTCCCCATACAAACGTAGTCGACTGTTTCCTCCCTGGATAATGCCACTATAGCAAATATTTTTGTTGCATAAAACTTATAACTGCCATGACCAAGAGGAAAGGGTACCGGCGCTCTCCCCATACAAACGTAGTCGACTGTTTCCTCCCTGGATAATGCCACTATAGCAAATATTTTTGTTGCATAAAACTTATAACTGCCATGACCAAGAGGAAAGGGTACCGGCGCTCTCCCCATACAAACGTAGTCGACTGTTTCCTCCCTGGATAATGCCACTATAGCAAATATTTTTGTTGCATAAAACTTATAACTGCCATGACCAAGAGGAAAGGGTACCGGCGCTCTCTCCATACAAACGTAGTCGACTGTTTTCTCCCTGGATAATGACACTATAGCAAATATTTTTGTTGCATAAAACTTATAACTGCCATGACCATGAGGAAATGGTACCGGCGCTCTCTCCATACAAACGTAGTCGACTATAACTGTTAGGCATAAAACTTAAAACTGTTACAATAGGATATTAATTTAAAGTTTTTTGTTGTTTTTTTGTTTCCAGGATTCGCCATAGGTTCCCTCGTGGGTGGCCAGTTATATTCCTACTTCGGTGGTCGCGGTGCGTTCCGATTATTCGCCATAGTGGCGGGTGTGGGGGCCCTACTCCATTGGATCCTCTTCAGATTGGTCACACGTAACGAATGTAAGTTTTTACTGTATGAACTAAGACATAGTCCCCTTTATTCCAAAACGAGGTTTAAGGATAGTCCAAGATGTTGATTTAAACCTTAGATTTAGACAAAGATTTAGTCGTGAACTATAGTCTAAATACTATGCCTATAGATTATATAGGGAACTATAGTCTAATCACTATCCCTATAGATTATATAGGGAACTATAGTCTAATCACTATCCCTATAGATTATATAGGAAGCTATAGTCTAAACACTATCCCTATAGATTATATAGGGAACTGCAGTCCAAACACTATCCCTATAGATTATATAGGGAACTATAGTCTAAACACTGTCCCTATAGATGATATAGGGAACTATAGTCTAAACACTATCCCTATAGATTATATAGGGAACTATAGCCTAAACACAATCCCTATAGATTATATAGGTAACTGTAGTCCAAACACTATCCCTATAGATTATATAGGGAACTATAGTCTAAACACTGTCCCTATAGATTATATAGGGAACTATAGTCTAAACACTATCCCTATAGATTATATAGGAAACTGTAGTCCAAACACTATCCCTATAGATTATATAGGGAACTATAGTCTAAACACTATCCCTATAGATTATATAGGGAACTATAGTCTAAACACTGTCCCTATAGATTATATAGGGAACTATAGTTTAAACACTATCCCTATAGATTATATAGGGAACTATAGTCTAAACACTATCCCTATAGATTATATAGGGAACTATAGTCTAAACACTATCCATGAAGATTATATAGGGATAGTGTTTAGACTATAGTTAACGAGTAAATCTGTTTCTAAATCTAAGGTTTAAATCCACATCTCGGACTATCCTTAAACCTCGTTTTGGAGTAAGGGGGATAGTGTTCTTAGCTTAGCAATAATAGGTCTAGTGGAAGATACCTCGATTTTCATTCCTGAGTCGAATCCCGGGGATGCAACAATGAATTTATGCGTTAAGTTTAATAATTTCGTTTTTTAAGGTCACTTCTGTCTACTACTGTTCGAAGACAGCTCAACCAATTTAGTAGATTATTTTTTTTATTCGTTTTTTATTTATTTGACTAATAAATTATTTTGATGACCCAGTTAGCACAATGGTCACCATGCCGGACTGCCAAACACAGGGTTGCGGGTCAGATTCCCGCCTCAGACATGTATTTATGCTTAGATATTTGTCTGTGGTCTGGTTGTTTCTATGTATTAAAAGTATATATTTACGAAAGAAAAGTATATAAGTAGTATATCCGTTGTCTAGCACCCATAACACAAGTCTAGTTACTTAGTTTGGGGCTAGATCGCGATGTGTGGAATGTTCTGCAATATTTATTTATTTATATAAATAGTATATGAGTTGTCTAGCACCCATTACACAAGTCTAGTTACTTAGCTTGGGGCTAGATGGCGATGTTTGGAATGTTCTGCAATATTTATTTATTTATTTATTCACAGCAAAACCAAAAGAGGATCAAGAAATAGAGGAAGATGAGAAAATGTTGCCAGAAAACTACCAAGTCGTATACAGGGACACTGTTGAACCTATAAAGGATGATAGGTAACGTTTTAGTGCTATGATATACTTATATACAACCTTTATAGGACTGTTGTACTTTTTTATTACTAATACAGGATTATATCGAACAAAATAATTATAATAGTACATTGCGATACAAGTGTGGTAAATTGATCATTGCATAGAGGCGGTTTATGACGCGGAACGCGAATGCGTTTATGGAGCCGAGATGGAATGATCAAACCACACGTGTATCGTACGACGTTTTTTGGCAAAGTTGCGAATAAAAAAAAACGAAAAGAAAAGAATTGATTATTTTTTATTAAAGTTTAACTTTTATTCTACGACTTTTGAAAACTCTATTTTTTTTGGAAATTTAGTTTACTGGAAAAACAACTATTTTTAGAAGTAAATAAGACTTGAAGAGGTCAATAAACTCTAACTCCTAAATGAATCCTGACTTTTATCTCTCATAACTTAGGGGGTCTCCATAAATTACGTGAGGTGTTTTTTTTAATTTTCTGTCCCTCCCTCCCCCTCTGGTGAGATGTCGTGAGATTTTATTCAACCCCCTCCCCCCAATCTCACGTGAGATTTTTCAAAATGTGAGTTTCCTACGTAAACGCGTTGGATGGTTATTGTTAAAAAGAAAAAAAAATTGCTTCGTGCTTTTATTTACGACTAGTTAAGACTAATAATCAATTGCTGAGAGTTATAAGTGTAATAAAAATGTAACAATAGAATACTTAAATCGTGACAACTGTAATTAAAAAAAGAATATCTACTCTAATTCAGTCCATGGAGAATCATGCGCGGTGTCAAGAGAGACTGATGTCCATTTG
The DNA here is from genome assembly GCA_951213275.1 of Idaea straminata. Lineage (NCBI taxonomy): Eukaryota > Metazoa > Arthropoda > Insecta > Lepidoptera > Geometridae > Idaea > Idaea straminata. Next base: position 5,086,489 of record OX577875.1, on the reverse strand, counting down.
ATTTTCAGTAAAATCATCTGCTCCTTCAACTTCGTTCTGATCTAACCTAACGTAATTTATGGACGCCCCCGTATCAAAATCGGTTCATCCGTTCGGGAGCTACGATGCCACAGACAGACACACACATACACAAACACAGACACGCCAAACTTATAACACCCCGTCGTTTTTGCGTCGGGGGGTTAAAAACAGCAGATTTTCGGGTAAAATATGACCTAACTTTTTTACAAAAAAAGTTCGAATAATTTTAAGTTGTAGAATAAAAGTTGTTCACCTAGTATTAGAACCATTCTTCGGAATACATTGTATATATTTTTTACGGTATTATACGGTACAAAATATTATTTTTTGTCTACTATTAAATTTTCTTCGATATACGTAAATAACTTTGTTGAACCATTTTGTTTTCAAATGTGCCATTTTTTTATATACTGACTGATTGTTATTGAAGTTATATTTTATTGTTATTTTATAAATTAACTAGCGATCCGCCCCGGCTTCGCACGGCTATATTATGCATGTATTATACATATAAACCTTCCTCTCGAATCACACTATCTATTACAAAAACCGCATCAAAATCCGTTGAGTAGTTTTAAAGATCTAAGCATACATAGGGACAGACAGCGGAAAGTGACTTTGTTTTATACTATGTAATGATTAGCCGGGTAGAGGCGTTAAATTTGCAATAATAAGACCTTTGAAGAACCTTTTTTATCTAAGATTAATAATAATAAGCAGGTAAAGGCATTAAAGTTGCAATAAATAGATAAATTAGTCTTGTGAAGGATTAAATTGCAATTTAGTCGGGAAAAGTATTGAAGTTGCCATAAATCTTTATTGCCGGTAAAGGCATTTAAGTTGCAATAATAAGTCCTTTATAAAACCCTTTTATCTAAGATTAATAAGCCGGAAACGGCATTAAAGTTGCAATAATCAAACCTTTAAAGAACCTTTTTATCAAAGATTATTTAACCGGTAAAGGCATTAAAGTTGCAATAGTAAAACCTTTGTAGAACCGTTTTTATCAAAGATTAATAAGCCGGTAAAGGCATTAAAGTGGCAATAATAAGACCTTTATAAAACCTTTTTATCTATGATTAATAAGCAGGTAAAGGCATTAAAGTTGCAATAAATAGATAAATTAGTCTTGTGAAGGATTAAATTGCAATTTAGTCGGGAAAAGTATTGAATTTGCAATAAAGATTAATTCGCCGGTAAAGGCATTTAAGTTGCAATAATAAAACCTTTAGAGAACGTTTTTAGCAAAGATTAATTAGCCGACAAAGGCATTTAAGTTGCAATAATCAAACCCCTAAAGAACCTATTTTATCTATGATTAATAAGCCGGAAAAGGCATTAAAGTTGCAATAATAAGACCTTAAAGAACCCTTTTTATCTAAGATTAATAAGCCGGTAAAGGCATTAAAGTTGCAATAGTAAAACCTTTGTAGAACCTTTTTTAACTATGATTAATAAGCCGGTAAAGGCATTAAAGTTGCAATAATCAAACCTTTAAAGAACATTTTTATCAAAGATTAATAAGCCGGTAAAGGCATTAAAATTGAAATAATCAAACCTTTGAAGAACCTTTTTTTATCTAAGATTAATAAGCCGGTAAAGGCATTAAAGTTGCAATAATCAAACCTTTCAAGAACATTTTTTATCAAAGATTAATAAGCCGGTAAAGGCATTAAAGTTGCAATAATCAAACCTTTAAAGAACCTCTTTTATCTATGATTAATAAGCCGGTAAAGGCATTAAAGTTGAAATAATCAAACCTTTGAAGAACCTTTTTTATCTAAAATTAATAAGCCGGTAAAGGCATTAAAGTTGCAATAATCAAACCTTTAAAGAACATTTTTTTATCAAAGATTAATTAGCCGGTAAAGGCATTAAAGTTGAAATAATCAAACCTTTGAAGAACCTTTTTTATCTAAAATTAATAAGCCGGTAAAGGCATTAAAGTTGCAATAATCAAACCTTTATAGAACATTTTTTTATCAAAGATTAATTAGCCGGTAAAGGCATTAAAGTTGAAATAATCAAACCTTTGAAGAACCTTTTTTATCTAAAATTAATAAGCCGGTAAAGGCATTAAAGTTGAAATAATCAAACCTTTGAAGAACCTTTTTTATCTAAAATTAATAAGCCGGTAAAGGCATTAAAATTGCAATAATAAGACCTTTAAGAAACCTTTTTATCTAAGATTATTAAGCCGAAAAAGGCATTAAAGTTGCAATAATGAGACCTTTATAGAACCTTTATGGGACTTTAAAAAAATAGACTGATATTTAAATATAAATTAAATTAACTATTACTAATAAATAGATATCGGATTATAATTTAAAAAAAGTAAGGGAAAAGCCTTCTAAAAACGTAGTCTCGTAGCTCGGCTCTAGGAACTGCCTTGACCCAGTCAAACCACCATGTATAATCCGAAATCTAATTACTAAGTAATTGAGGTTAGAGAAATAACTATTCAGAAGTTCGTTTATATTTATATTTTTACATTATTTTACAACAAGAATTAAATTAAATATTATAGAAATAAATCTTATTATAACAAGAAACTGTGTTTTTTTAATCTATACATATAACATGCTTTGTCTTGACTGACTGACGGATCAACGCACAGCCTAAACCGCTGATCGTAAAGACCTGAAACTTGGAGGGTGTGTTCTTTGTATGACGTAGGTATCTGACAAGAAAGGATGTTAAGAAATTCTACCCCTTAGGGGGTGAAAAGGAGGGAAAAAGTTTGTATAGGACAACGTGATTCCTTGGTCCATTTTCGACCTCAACGCGGACGAAGTCGCCGGCAAAAGCTAGTTTACCTCAAAAAAAGGGAAGTTTTTTAATAGGCTTTACATCGAACATTTTTTCGATAATTCTGAAGAAATGTTTACTTGAAAATCAACGAAATGTTCGAATTTCCAAAAGTCGTAGAACAAAAGTTGATCGCCTAGACGTCTAGAACAACCCCCTTTCTTTTTAAAGCCCCTTCGCTAAAACATAATGTAGCCACTTATAACCGCATAAAATTTCCACAAGAATATAATTAACTTCACCCAGTCCAATATTACGATGATTCGAAAGAAACACACGTGATGCTCACCGCGGACCGGTAGGTACTACAACGAAGCTCGACAGATGTGCTCGCTCGAAGGCAGCAAGAATAAGACTGGTGTTATGGTACGTTCGTAATTCAAAAAGGGATAAATGTATGAAATCTACCCACAAGTTGTGTTTTCTTTCAAGACCTACCCTCAATTATAAATAAAAAATAATCGAGCGAATATATTCTGTTCCTAGGAACATGGTAATGGAAACAGTTTTTGGCAGTTTTAATGAGGAAAGAGTACCGGCGCTCTCTTCATACAAAGGTAGTCGACTGTTTCCTCCTTGGATAATGACACTAGACCAAAAATATTTTTGTTGCATAAAACTTATAAGTGCCATGACCATGCCCCTTTGTTTTGTTTATTTTTATTTTGTAAATCTTAACTTCTATGATAATTAGAAAATGAAAAAAAAACCAAGACATAGGGGCATAGTCATGGCAGAGGTTTTATGGCACAAAAATATTTGCTCTAGTGTCATATTATCCAGGGAGGAAATAGTCGACTACGTTTGTATGGAGAGAGCGTCGGTACCCTTTCACTTTAATTGTACTTTTAAGTAATTGAACAAAACATTTAAAACGAAATAAAACAACAGTACGCTTTGCTTTAATTTATAGCAAATATTTTATGGCAGTTTAAATTAATGGTAGGTAAATGGTACATCTCATTTATTGTACTTTTGGCTTATGGTACAACACATTTATAACAATACTAGCTGCGCTCCGCGGATTCACCCGCGTAAGTCCCGATTCCGTGGGAATATCAAAATAAAAAGTAGCCTATAGCCTTCCTCGATAAATGGACTATCCAACACAAAACGAATTTTTCAATTCGAACCAGTAGTTCCTGAGATTAGCGCGTTCAAACAAACAAACTCTTCAGCTTTATAATATTAGTATAGATTAAACAACAGTACAATCCATTTAACGCATTGCAAATATTTTATGGCAGTTTAAAAATAATAGTAGGTAAATGGTACATCTCATTTATTGTACTTTTGACTTATGGTACAACACATTTATAACAATATTAAACAACAGTAGGTACAATCCATTTAACTTATTGCAAATATTTTATGGCAGTTTAAATGATTGGTAGGTAAATGGTACATCTCATTTATTGTACTTTTGACTTATGGTACAACATATAAACAACAGTACAATCCATTTAACTTATTGCAAATATTTATGGCAGTTTAAATTAATGGTAGGTACATGGTACAACTCATTTATTGTACTTTTGACTTATGGTACAATAGTACAATCCATTTCACTTGTTGCAAATATTTATGGCAGTTTAAATTAATGGTAGGTACATGGTACCACTCATTTATTGTACTTTTGACTTTTGGTACAACAGTACAATCCATTTAACTTGTTGCAAATATTTATGGCAGTTTAAATTAATGGTAGGTACATGGTACAACTCATTTATTGTACTTTTGACTTTTGGTACAACAGTACAATCCATTTAACTTGTTGCAAATATTTATGGCAGTTTAAATTAATGGTAGGTACATGGTACAACTCATTTATTGTACTTTTGACTTGTGGTACAATAGTACAACCCATTTAACTTGTTGCAAATATTTATGGCAGTTTAAATTAATGGTAGGTACATGGTACAACTCATTTATTGTACTTTTGACTTGTGGTACAATAGTACAATCCATTTCACTTGTTGCAAATATTTATGGCAGTTTAAATTAATGGTAGGTACATGGTACAACTCATTTATTGTACTTTTGACTTTTGGTACAACAGTACAATCCATTTAACTTGTTGCAAATATTTATGGCAGTTTAAATTAATGGTAGGTACATGGTACAACTCATTTATTGTACTTTTGACTTGTGGTACAACAGTATAATCCATTTAACTTGTTGCAAATATTTATGGCAGTTTAAATTAATGGTAGGTACATGGTACACCTCATTTATTGTACTTTTGACTTATGGTACAACATATGAACAATAGTACAATCCATTCAACTTATTGCAAACGTTTATGGCAGTATAAATTAATGGTAGGTACATGGTACACCTCATTTATTGTACTTTTGATTAATGGTACAAAACATAACAAAAGTGAACAACAGTATACAGCATACTTTAACTTTTTCTACAAGTTTATGGCAGTTTTTATAAATGGTACATCTATTTTATTATAAACTACCTACGCCTCGCAGTTTCATCCGCGTAATAATTTTCTGCGCAACTTTCTTAATCTTTTCTTTCATAAGAACCTTCTCCTGACAATAAAAACACAACAAAAAAATAATAAGCGAAATTGGTCAAGCCGTTCACACGTGATGCGGTGACCAAGGAAAATAGGGATTAAATTTTATATATATAGATTTAACTTATGGTACATCGTATTTATTGTTATGTTCATTCCATTTAATTTATTGTACAAGTTTAAAGCTGTTTTTATAACATTTACTTATGGTACAACATATTTATTGGTTTATTCATTCCATTTTATTTATTGTACATGTTTAAAGCAGTTTTTATAAATGGTAAAACTATTTTATTATAAATTTAACTTATGGTACAACGTATTTATTGTTTTATTCATTCCATTTAATTTATTGTACAAGTTTATGGCAGATTTATTAATGGTACATCTATTTTATTATAAATTTAACTTATGGTACAACGTATTTATTGGTTTATTCATTCCATTTTATTTATTGTACAAGTTTATGGCAGTTATTATTAATGGTACAAGTAATTTATTATACATTTAACGTATGGTACAACGTATTTATTGTTTTATTAATTCCATTTAATTTATTGTACAAGTTTATGGCAGTTAATATTAATGGAACAACTAATTTATTATACATTTAACTTATGGTACAACGTATTTATTGATGGTTCTATAGACTATTGTCTATGGTTTGTGTCTTCGCTATGTAATCGAGTGCTCGCTGAATGGCTGCAGGCACGGGCGGTGGTGTAGGAAGATGTGGACCCTCAGCATGGAAGCCGTTCTCATCAGCTCGATACAGGACGTTTATCACCTGAAGATTAGAATCATTTATTGAGAAAATACCGGTCAAGTGCGAGTCGGTCTCGCGTGTGAAGGATTTCGTACCATTCTGTTTTTAGTATTTATTGTTTAGGGAAAACATAAATACATCTGTAAAAATTATGGTAAACTTGCCACCACTTTACTATAGCACCTGACTTGACGGACTATGACGACTTTGACTTTTTTGAAACACTTTAGGCCCGATTTATGAAAAATCATAATTTGATGCAAAATATAACTTAACACTGGCTAAATGCCGTGCGAAGCCATAATTAATAGCAAAATATCCATAATATCCAAATAGCCATAATTAGTGGCAAGTTTACCATAACCTTAATAGGAAGGAGATTTGGAGGCAACGAGAAAACTTCATGTTTGACTTAAATTGAATAACATTCCACCAGAATTATACAATTCAACTCGGGTTACAACTAAGTTTCATTAAAATAAAACTGCAGCACGACATGTTGTTAACTCGTTCCCGCCAAAACTCCACGGGAGTTTTTTTCGATATCTTTTTTCTTTTTTTATGCGGCGCGACCTGCCTTGTCACTCGCGTAGCGTGGCGCGAAAGTTAACATTTAATACACTGATTGTGCGGTGTATTCTCAAGTATTTATCCTTAAAGGGGGTCTCCCAACGATTATGTAATTAGGAAATAAGTTATTGGCTATCGAAATAAATTATTTATTTATTATCTACTAGCTGCGGCCCGCGGTTTCACCCGCGTAAGTCTCGATCCCGTGGAAATATCGGGATAAAAAGTAGCCTATATGTTAATTCAGGTCTCCAGCTATCTACGAGTACATACCGAGTTTCATCCCAATCGGTCCAGTGGTTTTAGCGTGAAGGAGTAACAAACACACACACACACACACACACACACACAAACTTTCACATTTATAATATTATTAGGATACTCTTCAAAGATCTTATACTTACAATCATCAACAAATATGTTTCGAAAAAGATTATTATTACAGGATTTTATGTTGATAAAAAACTCTATGGCCCATAACTCATTAAAAGGTACCAACTCTTAACATCTTACACACGTGATAACTTTTAAACGAAATATCCGATTGAGATGAAACAAAAAGTATTTTACTTCTACATAAATACTCTTGATAACATAATGCTTAATTTCGATAAAGATTAATATTACGATACATATTTAACGTAGTTTTTTTCTTCATACGATTTAATAATTATTTTGAACACAAAATCGGTTATTGTGATTAAACCATGATAGCTAGATATATGTTCTCGCGGACTTTTTTGTAGGTCTTAATGGGATCTACAAACCCGTAGTACATCATTTTGTTCTATTGTCAATAGTTTTTGCAGCGCACGCAAAAATAGGTTTTCGATTTTACACCTTGTGTTACAAAATAGCAATTTTATTACGGATCCCTAATTTTGAAAAAAAAACATAGCCTATAGCCTTCCTCGATAAATGGACTACCCAACACTGAAAGAATCATTCAAATCGGACCAGTAGTTCCAGAGATTAGCGCGTTCAAACAAACAAACAAACAAACAAACTCTTCAGCTTTATAATATTATTAGTATTAGTATAGATTTGAAGGTGGAGTCTCGTCGTAGAGTTTTTAAGTCATTATTCGTACCGCAAGGGAATGGAATCAATTGTCTGTCTTTCCTGACTTGTGCAATTTGGGGGTATAGGTATCTTCTAGGAAAGCGTGCTACATCTTAGACCGCATCGTCACCTACCATCAGGTAGGTATGATAGTGGTCAAACGCTATTAAATTGTCATATTGAGATGTAGTCAAAAAGCTTCCAACCCTTCTATTCATCACTCTTCACCATAAAACAAGCCCAGATGAGCGATATTATTATTAAACAATATAAAACAAACACGAGAAACACGACACTTCCCGGAACGTGACATGACGTCACACTTTTTTGTGAATGCAGTTGTTCCATCAATATATTAGACGTTATCACGTCTAAAACCGGAGTACGTAAACCCAGGAGTCTACCGACCTGGCCATCTGGAGCTGTGTACTGGTACTGTCCTTCAACCAGCAGGCTGGGCTGGTCTTCCACTGTCCTTAAGGAGCCACGTTGTTCGTGGAATATGCCCTCATCTGAAAAGTGATAAGATAAATATTATTGTAAAATACTTAACACTGCGCCATCTAGCCCCAAGCTAAGCAACTAGGCTTATAATTATAACTTGGGCGGATAATGGTACAGGTTGTTCCTCGTTCTATGTACGGTCGGCTGCATAATTGCAGACCCACCGTAGAGCTCCAAAACGGCTGTTATAAGAATGTTATCAACACTAGCAAGATTCTAGGCACCTGCTTTAGTTGAAATTTAAAGTCTAGAAGACTTTAAATTTCACACTCATCAGTTTATCAAACAAAAATTATTAGAATGAAAACATGCCAATAATAGTAATTTTAGAACTCTACCGGGGGCTGCAATTATGCAGCCGACTGTACCAGGAGCTCATAGCATGTGTAGAAGTAAACCGGCCAACTAGTTATACTCGTAGGTAAGAGATCAATACTAAACAACAAGTGACCCTCTGTAATACTTTGTAGGACACTGAGTCCAAAACAGGTTGTTCTTCGCTCTATGTACCAGGAGCTCATAGCATGCGTAGAAGTAGACCAGCCAACAAGTTATACTCGTAGGCAAGAGATCAATACTAAACAACAAGTGACCCTCTGTAATATTTTGTAGGACACTGAATCCAAAACAGGTTGTTCCTCACTCCATGTACCAGGAGCTCATAGCATGTGTAGAAGTAAACCGGCCAACTAGTTATACTCGTAGGTAAGAGATCAATACTAAACAACAAGTGACCCTCTGTAATATTTTGTAGGACACTGAGTCCAAAACAGGTTGTTCTTCGCTCTATGTACCAGGAGCTCATAGCATGCGTAGAAGTAGACCAGCCAACAAGTTATAGTCGTAGGCAAGAGATCAATACTAAACAACAAGTGACCCTCTGTAATATTTTGTAGGACACTGAATCCAAAACAGGTTGTTCCTCACTCCATGTACCAGGAGCTCATAGCATGTGTAGAAGTAAACCGGCCAACTAGTTATACTCGTAGGTAAGAGATCAATACTAAACAACAAGTGACCCTCTGTAATACTTTGTAGGACACTGAGTCCAAAACAGGTTGTTCTTCGCTCTATGTACCAGGAGCTCATAGCATGCGTAGAAGTAGACCAGCCAACAAGTTATACTCGTAGGTAAGAGATCAATACTAAACAACAAGTGACCCTCTGTAATATTTTGTAGGACACTGAATCCAAAACAGGTTGTTCCTCACTCCATGTACCAGGAGCTCATAGCATGTGTAGAAGTAGACCGGCCAACTAGTTATACTCGTAGGTAAGAGATCTATACTAAAGAACAAGTGTTCCTGTGTAATACTTTGTAGGACACTGAGTCCAAAACAAGTCCAAAACGATCAATACTAAACAACAAGTGGTCCTGTGCTTAAAATACCAGGAGCTCATATCATGCGTAGAAGTAGACCAGCCAACAAGTAATACTCGTAGGTAAGAGATCAATACTAAAGAACAAGTGAGCCTGTGGTTTAAATACATGGAGCTCTATTTTTGGATCGTTCACCACGCATCGATTTCTACTGATATTGAATCGCTCGATCGTAACAGACAGGCGAGTGGTAAAATAAATGTCAAACGTCACCTCAAACAACCATAGTCAAAAATTCGGAAACGATCTTGGAAAAACAATTAATTTATATCATTTGGGATTATTGCAGATGTTGTCGGACGTCGGTAATTACTGCTTTTCAATTTTCTACGTAAAACGATTAAAAAATTTACATTTCATTTAAATAGCAAACCGACGAAGAACCATTCAATAATAGTGAAACTTGGTGTCTTGCGACTTGGAAGTCGAGCATTACTTATAATCGTATACGACAATGTCATGTCACACGAGCGATTCAATAATCTATCTCTTGGTTTAAACAGGTTGTTCCTCGTTTTATGTACCAGGAGTGCAGAGCATGCGTAGAAGTAGGCCAGCCAACAAATTAAACTCGTAGGTAAGAGATCAATACTAAACAACAAGTGGTCCAGTATAATAGGACACTACGTTTTAACAGGTTGTTCCTCGTTCTATGTACCAGAACCGTAACGCATGCGTAGAAGTAGACCAGCCAACAAGTTATATTATATTCGTTGGTAAGAGATCAATACTAAACAACAAGTTGTCCTGTGTTGAAAATACATGGTCGGACACCATTGACTTATAATTATAGACATGCCAGATAGAACATTAACCGCGTTCCATTTTATAGTGGCGGGAGGATGCGCGGGGTAGCGAGCCGTGAACTGATCAAGCCATCCGCCACTTCAGAAGTGACACTACCTTTTGTACCTACAAATTTCCGTAGAGCTCCAAAACGGCTGTTATAAGAATGTTTTAATACAAGCAAGATTCTAGACACCTGCTTTAAGTGAAGTTTAAAGTCTTCTAACTCATCAATTTATCAAACAAAAATTGTTAGAATGAAAACTGGCCAATAATAGTAATTTTAGAACTCTACCGGGGGCTGCAATTATGCAGCCGACTGTACTAGGCCCTCATAGCCAGCGCCTGATTTAGAGTTCAAACCGCCCTAGGCTAATTATGCGGACGCGCCCCCGCCAGGTGTGTTACGAACGGCCTAAAATGTAGTAAGTGAGTAGAGTAGTAGTGTGAAAATTATAACATGGTTCATGCTACATATAAAAGTTTTCAGATCAATCTGCAAGCGAAAATAAGGCCGTTAAGGCCGCGGCCTAGGGGTGGTAGATTTCAGAGGACAGTCACTCGATTTCAGAGGATAAAAGTCAAAGACGTGTACTTAAAATATACTTTAAATAAATCCCTATAGAAACTCGTTCCTATCGAAACGTTTATTATCGCGTGAGATATAGATGAGAGAAACGCGGCGAACGAACAATCCCCGCTTCCCTCCGCACTCTCCGAGCCATTCGCGCTCGACGCGCCACTTTTTTACTTTCTTCGTGAAAAATTAACGAATGAGATAGAAAGAGGAAAAACACTCAAGATACTGAACCTCAGTCGTTGGTTGGCCAGAGCAGATGCCTGCAAAAGACTAAAAGATTCCTGGGATGAAGTAATTAGAGTTTTAAAAATGATTGAAAATGACAGTACAGAGAAACCAGTCCTGCGAAATGAGGCAAGGGGAATTAGCATCAAATTAGAAAAACTTGAAATTACGCAGTTTCAAGTTCATGGTCGTATTTTGGAAAGGTTAAATAAAGTGAGTGTTCAGATTCAGAGCTCATCTGTAGACGTATTGACGGTATCTGATCTCAATGGATCTCTAGTAAAGTTTACAATAGCAGAATGAGAAAACATTGACTATTTCGAAGAAAAAGCAATTGAGATGAGCGCACTTAAGCAATACCAAGGTGAAATAAAGAGACAACCTAAAAGAAAAAAAATAACGGATGAAACAACGAATGAAGAACCTAAATAAATATCCTCCGGCTCTAGAGATTATTTTGGAGTGAACACCTTTTTGGTCATCCTTGATAGACTAAGAGCTGAAATACAGAGAAGGCACAATGCTTACTTATACTTAAAAAAAAAAAACATTTTTAACTAAATTGACTGAACTTTCAACACAAAGAATTACAGAAAAAACTCTCGTGAAATATTATAACTATGATTTAGAGGACGATTTGATTCAAGAATGTGTGCATTTTCATAGTAACATTTCCTCTGATAAAACTGTAGAGTGTGCAGTGAAGCCTAGATCAAACTCACAAGGTACTCAGTCTCTCAACGTTTTTGAGGAATCACTCTCTGTCTAATGTTTACCCTGACTTGGATATAGCTCTCCGCATTGCACTCACCACTCCGGCTACAAATTGTTCTGGGGAAAGGAGTTTTTCCTGTCTCTAGAAAAAAATAAATATCTTGCTCTTCTGTACATAGAAGCAGAGATAATGAACACCATAAACTATGATGATATTATAGATGATTTTGCTATTGAAAAGTCCCGTAAAAAATGTAAATCTTGTTTCTTTGTTAATGACTATTTCATTCGTTTATTAACTTTAAGGCCTTTTTTACTACAAATAAAATTTATTATTTTAGAAAGATTTGTACTTAGGCGGCAGGAATAAAGTGGCCTACACTCATAAAACATATGAGGGATGGAGAGGCAGAGGACGACCTAAGAAAAGATGGATGGACTGCGTGAGACAAGACTTGAGAGAGATGAATGTTAACGATGAGATGACGACTAATAGGAGTGAATGGAAGAAGACGACATACTGCGCCGACACCAAATAAATTGGGATAAGGGCAGGAAGATGATGATGATTCATAAAACATAAATCGGGCACTGCTCTCATTACCACTCATAGTTTTTAAAAAAATACGGAAACACTAAGGAAAGGATTATAAATATCAGAGATAAGCCAAATGAATAAAGCGAGGCAAAGTAGGTATACAGAGTAATAACATTGTCAATTTTCGCGAACCATAATCAAGGCATTCGACTTTTGTACTGAAAGTACAAGATATTTGGCGTCCCTGGTTAAAAAGAGTCCGGCATCTGGCAAACCTGACTCGCACACTAGGCACTCTGTTGCCAGCTCACCCACTCGCTCGACCACCGACCGATTCGAGTAACAAGTCAGTATTTGTTTCACGCGCCACTTTTAAAAATTTATTGTTAAAAACAGGGACTCCCAAGCGCATTTAGTTTTAGTGTTTATTGTTTTAGTGTCTAGTTGAAATGTTTAAGTGTAGGGTAGGTGCAATGATGCCAGATTAGTGAATGCGAAGACACGATTTTAGCGCGCCCCTCCCGATCCTCGCGCCCTAGGCTGCAGCCTAATTAGCCTAAGGGTAAATCAGGCCCTGCTCATAGCATGCGTAGAAGTAGACCAGTCAACAAGTTATACTCGTAGGTAAGAGATCAATACTAAACAACAAGTGATCCTGTGTTTAAAAACATGGGCGGATACTGGGTTTAAACAGGTTGTTCCTCGCTCTATGTACCAGGAGCGTAACGCATGCGTAGAGGTAGACCAGTCAACAAGTTATATTCGTAGGTAAGAGATCAATACTAAACAACAAGGGATCCTGTGTAATACTTTGTAGGACACTGTGTCTTAACAGGTTGTTCCTCGCTCTATGTACCAGGAGCGTAACGCATGCGTAGAGGTAGACCAGCCAACAAGGTATACTCGTAGGTAAGAGATCAATACTAAACAACAAGTGGTCCTGTGTTTAAAATACTTGGTTGGGTACCGGGTCTGAACAGGTAGTGCCTCGTTCTATGTACCAGGAGCGCATGGCATCCGCAGAAGTAGACCAGACAACAAGTTATACTCGTAGGTAAGAGATCAATACATAACAACAAGACAAGTGATTCTGTGTTTAAAAATCTTGGGCGGATAGTGGGTAAACAGGTTGTTCCTCGTTCTATGTACCAGGATCGTAACGCATGCGCAGAATTAGATCAGACAACAAGTTTTACTCGTAGGTAAAAAAGATCAATCCTAAACAAGTGGTCCCATATAAAATTTGGTCTAACACTGAGTCTGAACAGGTTGCTCTATGTACCAGGAGTGCATAGCATGCGCAGAAGTAGACCAACCAACAAATTAGACTTGTAGGCAAAAGATCAATTCTTAATAACAAGTGATTCTTCACTTGTTATATACGTATTGATCTTTTACCTAATACTAAACAACTGCGTTATTTGGTCAAAAACGGGGTTTAAACAGGTTGTTCCTCGTCGTATGTACCAGGAGCGCAAAAAATGCGTAGAAGTAGACCAGTCAACAAGTTATACTCGTAGGTAAGAGATCAATACTAAACAACAAGTGATCCTGTGTTTAAAAACATGGGCGGATACTGGGTTTAAACAGGTTGTTCCTCGCTCTATGTACCAGGAGCGTAACGCATGCGTAGAGGTAGACCAGCCAAAAAGTTATACTCGTAGGTAAGAAATCAATACGTAACAACAAGTTGTGCTGTGTTTAAAATACATGGTCGGATACCGGGTCTGAACAGGTCGTTCCTCGTTCTATGTACCAGGAGTGCATAGCATGCGTGGAAGTACACCAGTCAACAAGTTATATTCGTAGGTAAGAGATCAATACTAAAGAACAAGTGACCCTCAAAAATACATTGTAGGACACTGAGTCCAAAACAGGTTGTTCCTCGCTCTATGTACCAGGAGCTCATAGCATGCGTAGAAGTAGACCAGCCAATAAGTTGTATTCGTAGGCAAGAGATCAATACTAAAGAACAAGTGACCCTCAGTAATACTTTGTAGGACACTGAGTCCAAAACAGGTTGTTCCTCGCTCTGTGTACCAGGAGCGCATAGCATGCGTAGAAGTAGACCAGCCAACAAGTTATACTCGTAGGCAAGAGATCAATACTAAAGAACAAGTGATCCTCAGTAATACTTTGTAAGACACTGAGTCCAAAACAGGTTGTTCCTCGCTCTGTGTACCAGGAGCGCATAGCATGCGTAGAAGTAGACCAGCCAACAAGTTATACTCGTAGGCAAGAGATCAATACTAAAGAACAAGTGACCCTCAGTAATACTTTGTAGGACACTGAGTCCAAAACAGGTTGTTCCTCGCTCTGTGTACCAGGAGCGCATAGCATGCGTAGAAGTAGACCAGCCAACAAGTTATACTCGTAGGCAAGAGATCAATACTAAAGAACAAGTGACCCTCAGTAATACTTTGTAGGACACTGAGTCCAAAACAGGTTGTTCCTCGCTCTGTGTACCAGGAGCGCATGGCATGCGTAGAAGTAGACCAGCCAACAAATTAAACTCGTAGGTAAGAGATCAATACTAAACAACAAGTGTTCCTGTGTAATACTTTGTAGGACACTGCGTCTTAACAGGTTGTTCCTCGTTCTATGTACCAGGAGCGTAACGCATGCGTAGAAGTAGACCAGCCACCAAGTTATATTCGTAGGTAAGAGATCAAAACTTTACAACAAGTAGTCCTATGTATAAAATACATGGTCGGATACCGGGTCTGAACAGGTAGTTCCTCATTCAATGTACCAGGAGCGTATAGCATGCGGTGAAGTAGACCAGCCAACAAGTTATATTCGTAGGTAAGAGATCAATATTAACAACAAGTGGTTAAAATACTTAGGGCTCTATTTTTGAATCGTTCGCCACGCGTCGAACGCTCGATTTCTACTGATATTCGTTCGACATCGGAAATTTGCTATTTTTGAATCGCTCGATCGAAACGAGTGGTCTCCACCACTCGTCGCCGACTAGCGAGTGGTAAAATAAACGTCAAACGTCACCTAAAACAATCATAGTCAAAAATTCGAAAAAGATACTGGTAAAATATTTATTTATATCATTTAGGATTATTTCGGATATCAGTCGGACGTCGGGAATTACCGCTTTTCAATTTCAAAAAATTCAAAAAATTCAAAAAAAAAGAACAAGTGATTCTGTGTTATTTGGTTTACAACTGGGTTTAACAGGTTCTTTCTTGCTCTATGTACCAGGAGCGTAACGCATGCGTAGAGGTAGACCAGCCAACAAGTTATAGTCGTAGGCAAGAGATCAATACTAAACAACAAGTGACCCTCTGTAATATTTTGTAGGACACTGAGTCCAAAACAGGTTGTTCCTCGCTCTGTGTACCAGGAGCTCATAGCATGCGTAGAAGTTGACCAGCCAACAAGTTATAGTCGTAGGCAAGAGATCAATACTAAACAACAAGTGGTCTTGTGGTTAAAATACTTGGGGCTCTATTTTTGTATCGTTTGCCACGCGTCGAGCTCTCGATTTCTACTGATATTACTTCGACATCGGAAATTTGCTATTTTTGAATCGCTTGATCGTAACGAGTGGTCTCGACCATTTGTCACTGACAAGCGAGTGGTAGAATAAACGTCAAACGTCACGTCAAACATAGTCAAAATAGATCTTGGAAATATTTATGTCATATTTTATGGGATTATTTCGGATGTTAGTCGGACGTCGGTAATTACCGCTTTTCAATTATTTATGAAAAGCGGTAATTAATAGTACATTATTGCAAAGGCCGAGAAACAGGCAATTGCAGGTCGAGTACAAGTTTAAAGGCCGAGCCGTAGGCGAGGACTTCACTAATAGGAGACAAGCAATTGCCATGTCCGTCGAGGCATATATCTCAACCGAATGCGGGGAAATAAAACATACCATTTTCTCGTTTTCTAATTACTAAAATTTTCGTATAATAATATCATGTTGTGATGTCGATTTACTTTGTCCATAAATTCGATAATTCGCTTGTTCTTTTATCGAAAATAATGATATTTCCATGCACGTTTGAGAAAAATACTTTGTAGGACACTGAGTCCAAAACAGGTTGTTCCTCGCTCTATGTACCAGGAGCTCATAGCATGCGTAGAAGTAGACCAGCCAACAAGTTATACACGTAGGCAAGAGATCAATACTAAAGAACAAGAGACCCTCTGAAATACTTTGTAGGACACTGAGTCCAAAACAGGTTGTTCCTCGCTCTATGTACCAGGAGTGCAAAGCATGCGTAGAAGAAGATCAGCCAAAAAGTTATACACGTAGGCAAGAGATCAATACTAAGGAACAAGTGACCCTCTGAAATACTTTGTAGGACACTGAGTCCAAAACAGGTTGTTCCTCGCTCTATGTACCAGGAGTGCATAGCATGCGTAGAAGTAGACCAGCAAACAAGTTATACTCGTAGGCAAGACATTAATACTAAAGAACAAGTGACCCTCTGTAATACTTTGTAGGACACTGAGTTCAAAACAGGTTGTTCCTCGCTCTTATGTACCAAATTAAAAAAACGCTCCTGCAATGGATTTGTTTTACTTTGTCCGTTAATTCGATACTTCGCGTGTTCTTTTATCGAATGCAATGAGTCATTTCCATGCATGTTTGAGAAAAATACTTTGTAAGACACTGAGTCTTAACAGGTTGTTCCTCGTTCTATGTACCAGGAGCGTATAGCATGCGTAGAAGTAGACCAGCCAACATGTTATTCTCGTAGGTAAGAAAACAACACTAAACAACAAGTGGTCCTGTGTTTAAAATACTTGATCAGATACTGGGTCTGTGGTTATAGTACTTTGTAGGACACAGCGTCTTAACAGGTAGTTCCTCGTTCTATGTACCAGGAGCGCATAGCATGTGTAGAAGTAGACCAGCCAACAAGTTATACTCGTATGTAAGAAAGAGATCAATACTAAACAACAAGTGGTCCTGTGTAAAACTATGTAGGACACTGAGTCTTAACAGGTTGTTCCTCGCTCTATGTACCAGGAGCGTAACGCATGCGTAGAGGTAGTCCAGCCAACAAGTTATATTCGTAGGCAAGCGATCAATACTAAATAACAAGTGATCCTGTGTTTAAAAACTGGGGCGGATACTGTGTTTAAACAGGTTGTTCCTCGTTCTATGTACGAGGAGCGCATGGCATCCGCAGAAGTAGACCAGCCAGCAAGTTATACTCGTAGGCAAGAGATCAAGTCTAAACAACCAGTGGTCCTGTGTTTAAAATACATGGACGGATACTGGGTCTGAACAGGTTGTTCCTTGTTCCTTGTTCCATGTACCAGGAGCGCATAGCATGCGCAGAAGTAGACCAGCCAACAAGTTATAATCGAAGGTAAGAGATCAATACTAAACAACAAGTGGTCCAGTGTAATACTTTGTAGGACACTGCGTTTTAACAGATTGTTCCTCGTTCTATTTACCAGGACCGTAACGCATGCGTAGAAGTAAACCAGCCAACAAGTTGTATTCGTAGGTAAGAGATCAATACTTTACGACAAGACAAGTGATCTTTTGTTTAAAAACTTGGGCGGATAATGGGTAAACAGGTTGTTTCCTGCTCTATGTACCAGGAGCGCAAAGCATGCCTAGAAGTTGACCAGCCAACAAGTTACACTCGTAGGTAAGAGATCAATAATTAACAACAAGTGGTCCTGTGTTTAAAATACATGGTCGGATAACGGGTCGGAGCAGGTTGTTCCTCGCTGTATGTCCCAGGAGCGTATAGCATGTGTAGAAGAAGACCAGCCAACAAGATAAACTCGTAGGTGAGAGATCAATACTAAACAACAAGTGTTCCAGTGTAATACTTTGTAGGACACTGAGTCCAAAACAGGTTGTTCTTCGCTCTATGTACCAGGAGCGCACAGCATGCGTAGAAGTAGACCAGCCAACAAGTTATACTCGTAGGCAAGAGATCAATACTAAAGAACAAGTGACCCTCTGTAATACTTTGTAGGACACTGAGTCCAAAACAGGTTGTTCTTCGCTCTATGTACCAGGAGCTCATAGCATGCGTAGAAGTAGACCAGCCAACAAGTTATACTCGTAGGCAAGAGATCAATACTAAACAACAAGTGACCCTCTTTAATACTTTGTATGACACTGAGTCCAAAACAGGTTGTTCCTCGCTCTATGTACCAGGAGCTCATAGCATGCGTAGAAGTAGACCAGCCAACTAGTTTCACTCGTAGGTAAGACATCAATACTAAACAACAAGTGGTCCTGTGGTTAAAATACATGGGGCTCTATTTTTAAATCGTTCGCCGCGCGTCGAGCGCTCGATTTCTACTGATATTCGTTCGACATCGGAAATTTGCTATATTTGAATCGCTCGATCGTAACAGACAGGCGAGTGGTAGAATAAACGTCAAACGTCACCTCAAATAATCATAGTCAAAAATTCGGAAACGATCTTGGAAAAACATTTATTTATATCATTTGGGATTATTGCGGATGTTGTCGGACGTCGGTAATTACTGCTTTTCAATTTTCTACGTAAAACGAATAAAAATTTACATTTCTTTAAATGGCAAACCGATGAAGAACCATTCAATAAATTAGATTCTATGATAATGATATGTTATTCCTATCTCTTGTATAATAGTACATTGTTACCCTAGGTGTGAAAGTCTCTTTGGTCTCAACCTTGTAAGAGGATCAGGTAGTATGGAGTCTCTCATTCACTCTCGTTATTAGGAAGAATTTTATGTATTATTCGTGTTGAAAAGCACAGTGTTTACCTCGGGTGAAAGACTCAGAAAGTCCCTCGAACTATTAGCGCCCAATGAGTCTTTCACCTGAGGTAAACACTGTGCTTTTCAACACGAATAATACATAAAATTCTTCCTAATAACGAGAGTGAATGAGAGACTCCATACTACCTGATCCTCTTAGGAGATTAGGTTTTTGAAGTTCCTAATGCGTAATGATACTGATACTGGCTACAAGCACGTTGCACACGTCGTGCGAAGCCATAATTTGACATGACAGCTGTCAGTGAAAGCGATTTTCCCTAGGGCTGAAAGTTTTTCTTTCTACACGCTCTTCAGGCACCTTTACACCTACTTTCGGAGTATGAGTAATGAAAAATAATTAACTTCACTAATTGATGTTTGCATGCCAAAAGTTGGCAAAGTATGTGAAACTCTTAATCCTTAGATCTGTACTTAAGTACCATACTTTATGGAAATAAATATCTTATCTTATCTAATAATAGTGAAACTTGATATCTTGCGACTTGGAAGTCGAGCATTACTTGTAGTCGTATACGACAATGCTATGTCACACGAGCGATTCAATAATCGATCTTCTGGTAACTGGGTTTAAACAGGTTGTTCCTCTTTCCATGTACTAGGAGCTCAGAGCATGCGTTGAAGTAGACCAGCCAACAAGTTATATTTGTAGACAAGAGATCAATACTAAACATCAAGTGGTCCTCTGTTTAAAAAGTTGGGCGTGGGTAAACAGGTTGTTCCACGTCCTATGTACCAGGAGTGCAGAGCGTGCGTAGAAGTAGACCAGCCAACATGTTATACTCGTAGGTAAGAGATCAATATTAATTAACAACTGGTCCTGCGGTTAATAGTACATTATTGCAAAGACCGGGAAATAGGCAATAGCAGGTCGAGTACGAATTTGAAGGCCGAACCGTTGGCGAGGACTTCACTAATACGAGACAAGCAATTGCCATTTCTGTCGAAGCATATATCTGAACAGAATGCAAAGAAATAAAACATACTATATTCTCGTTTTTGCAACTCCTAAAATTTTCATAAAATTACATGTATTTTAGACTTCGCTAGGAGCAGCTTTTCCATTGTTAATTTGGCTTCTGATCTTAAATCTGAGGAATCTCCATTTTACTCTCTAAATCATTGAATTCATTTTATATATTAAAATATTTATATGTGCTGGAGCGTTGTTGTGATGTTCCAAATTAAACGCTCCTGCAATGGATTCGATTTACTTTGTCCGCAAATTCGATACTTTGCTTGTTCTTTTATCAAAAATAATAATGACAATTCCATGCATGTTTCAGAAAAATACTTTATAGGACACTGAGTCCAAAACAGGTTGTTCCTCGCTCTATGTACCAGGAGCTCATAGCATGCGTAGAAGTAGACCAGCCAACAAGTTATATTCGTAGGCAAGAGATCAATACTAAAGAACAAGTGACCCTCTGAAATACTTTGTAGGACACTGCGTCTTAACAGGTGTTTCCTCGCTCTATGTACCAGGAGCTCATAGCATGCGTAGAAGTAGACCAGCCAACAAGTTATACTCGTAGGCAAGAGATCAATACTAAAGAACAAGTGACCCTCGGTTATACTTTGTAGGGCACTGAGTCCAAAACAGGTTGTTCCTCGCTCTATGTACCAGGAGCTCATTGCATGCGTAGATGTAGACCAGCCAACAAGTTGTATTCGTAGGCAAGAGATCAATACTAAAGAACAAGTGACCCTCAGTTATACTTTGTAGGACACTGAGTCCAAAACAGGTCGTTCCTCGCTCTATGTACCAGGAGCTCATAGCATGCGTAGATGTAGACCAGCCAACAAGTTGTATTCGTAGGCAAGAGATCAATACTAAAGAACAAGTGACCCTCAGTTATACTTTGTAGGACACTGAGTCCAAAACAGGTTGTTTCTCGCTCTATGTACCAGGAGCACATAGCATGCGTAGAAGTAGACCAGCCAACAAGTTATACTCGTAGGTCCAGAATATAAAGGTTTTTGGTAATTATACTAGCAAGCCGTTGAGGGCTACTTCTGTACAAACAACTTTTGTTCTACAACTAAAGGAAATCGATTTTTTTTTTTTAAATTTTGGGGTTATGTAAATTCGAAAAACAGCTGATTTTTTTTCAATAAAAGGTCATTCAGACTAAGAACAGTAAAGAAAGCTAAAAAAAATTGTTAATAACCTTTCCATGTAAGGAAGAGCTGATTTTCAGGTGAACCTAACCTCAAAATTTCCAAAAAAATGATCGAATTTCTAAAAGTCGTAAAACAAAAGTTGTTTGTGTAGTTGCACAGAAGTAGCCCTCAACGGCTTGCTAGTATAATTACCCTGTATATTCTGTTCCTAGGAGTAAGTATAACTTGTTGGCTGGTCTCCTTCTACGCATGCTATGCGCTCCTAGAGCGAGGAACAACAATTTATTTTGCTGATTTAAAGCAAGCCGTTGAGGGCTACTTTCACAGAAGTAGCCCTAGTATAATTACCCTGTATAATCATAAGTTCGAACCGTGATCAATAGAAATCAACAAGTGGAGTCAAACAAGAGCGCGTAGAGCTGGCACTAATTATTACAAACTTGACTATGAATAATAGATAGATAGATAGATAGATAAACACTTTATTTGTACAACACACAAAACATTGAAAATAACAAAAAGGATGAGAAAGCTTATAACTACGAAATTGTACAAACAGGCGACCTTATCGCTTAAAGCTATTTCTTCCAGGCAACCTTAGGATGGAGAAGGTCTGTTTAGCTTAACTGGTAGGTCGTGTAATAATAGGTAATAATAGGTTGTTTTATTAATAACTTTGAAGCAAATCATCCCCAAAATTACTTTCTAAACTCTTTATAACCAGGTTAGAGAATGAATTTCAATAAAATACGAAGCACATCTTCCATCAATAGAATGTTCATGCAAAATTTAAAGTAGATTTGACCAAGAAATCACTTAGAACTTTGCTTGACTATTTAACCCCTGACGCAAAAACGATGGGGTGTTATAAGTTTGACGTGTCTGCGCTTGTGTCTGTCAGTGGCATCGTAGCTCCCGAACGGATGAACCGATTTTGATTTAGTTTTTTTTTGTTTGAAAGGTGAATTAGTAGGGTGTGTTCTTGGCTATGTTTGAAATTGGTTAATTACCGCTAAGGGTTGACATTTCTGAAAATCCTTTCTTATCGGATGCCTACGTCATACAAAGAACACACTCTCCTAGTTTCAGGTCTCTACGATCAGTGGTTTAGGCTGTGCGTTGATCCGTCAGTCAGTTAGGACAAAGAATTTAATATAAATAGATAGATAGCTTTTGCCCGCGACTTCGTCTTCGTAGAAGTCGAAAATGGACCAAGGAATCACGTTGTCCCATACAAACTTTGCCCCCCATTTTCATCCCTTAAGGGGTGGAATTTCAGCGAAATCCTTTCTTATCGGATTATAAGAACACACCCTCCAAGTTTCAGGTCTCTACGATCAGCGGTTTGGGTTGTGCGTTGTCCATCAGTCAGTTAGTCATTCAGGACAAAGCATTTTATATGTACAGATAGATAGATACTGTTCATATTTGAAAAAAAAACGGTCAAGTGCGAGTCGTATTCGCGCGCCGAGGGTTTCGTACATTAGTTTACACTGGTATTATATTTACCAATTTAACTTGACCCCTATTTCGTTTGGGCGCCCATTCAATGTAAAGTTAAATTGGTCTATTTATGTGTGTAAAATAAAAAATGTTGATAATTAACAGTACATTGTTACCCTAGGTGTGAAAGTCACTCATTGAGTGCCGGGACGGAGTTGTCTTGAAAATGTTATTTACAAAAAATACACAATCATAAATGAAAAACCAGATTAAACTTAACACAAAAACATAATAAAATAACAAAAGATAATACTAATTAATACTAATTCCAAATGCAAGCATTTCCCGCCAGTATTTTTTAATCAAGGAACGACACTGACCGCACGATCGCATAAAGCCACATCAGCAACATCTCGACAGGGCGCGGGCGGCGGCGCAGCATAGTCAAACGTCGCTTTGACCATTTTCGTCTTTACATTTATTTTATTAAATAAGATATCCTGAACTAAATATATCTACTTGAATTCGATTACTGAAAAAAAAACTATTATGGACTAAACTCTGGCAGTATGCATGAGCCGTGTGAAGCCATAATTGTTATTCTTTGGTGTTACCTAAAGCAAGGAGGTTAGGTTTTTGAAGTTCCTAATGAATAAATGAAAGTTTTTCTTTCTACACGCTCTTCAGGCACCTTTAGACCTACTTTCGGAGTATGAGTAATGAAAATTAAATTTAATTCCCCCCTTAATTTCCAACATTTTATTTTTTCGTTTTTTTTCGTTTATGTGTGCTTTTGTCCATATCTTTTTATCGTGTTGACTCAGCAGGGCAAGCACAGGCCAATGTTAAAAATAATGTCCACCCGTTATGTCCTCTGTCAATGGAAAAATTATTTTAATCCCGTGGGAATATCGAGATAAAAAGTAGCCTATGTGTTAATCCAGGTCTCAAGCTATCTAAATACCGAGTCTCATCGCAATCGGTCCAGTAGTTTTTGCGTGAAGGAGTAACAAACATACACACACACAAACTTTCACATTTATACTTATATTATAAAGCTGAAGAGTTTGTTTGTTTGAACGCGCTAATCTCAAGAACTACTGGTTCTAATTGAAAAATTCATTATAAGTTGGATAGTCCATTTATCGAGGAAAGCTATAGGCTACTTTTTATCCTGATATTCCCACGGGATCGGGAGTTACGCGGGTGAAACTGCGGAGCGCTGCTAGTTTATAATATTTATTTATTTATTAATAGGCACAACAACAGAACACAAATTAAAACACTTATTTAAACATTGCATACTTATTACTAATTAAATTCATGCTCCGATGAGAGTCATGCACAACATTCATTTAAAGTAATGTAAATTTGGATACCTACAAACATTATCTAATATTGTTGAGTACATTTTTATAATAAAGTGGCAAATTACTAAACACGTCTAATTGTTTGCTAATGTCGTTATAGGCTCTACACAATCTAAAAACAGGATCATTATAAGAAGCTCTGTTAGAACACCCAGGGACACAAAACAACTTTTGAGTGCGAGCACTCCCCCGTATGTTTATGGAAAAATGGCACTCCCCCGTATGTTTATGGAATATTAGTAGGATAGTTACCAGTTTGAAAAGCCCATTTGTAAGAGCCATCCGGTTCTGGACCTTCGAAGTCGTTCCTCACTATGCCATCGCTTTGGCTCCTACATACTGCTACACACTGAAACAATAAATAAATCTATATATATAAAAATGAATCGCAAAATGTGTTGGTAAGCGCATAACTCAACAACGCCTGGACCTATTTGGCCAATTCTTTTTTGGTATGTTTGTTATTATCAGGAGAAGGTTCTTATGAAATAAAAAAATAAGAAAGTTGCGCAGAAAATGATTACGCCGGTGAAACTGCGGGGCGCAGCTAGTAAATAAAAAATATAATAAACTAGCTGCGCCCTGCGGTTTCACCCGCGTAAGTCACGATCCCATGAGAATATCGGGATAAAAAGTAGCCTATGTGTTAGTCCAGGTCTCCAGCTATCTAGTTCGGTTTCATCGCAATCAGTCCAGTAGTATAGGATTGCAGGACATTCTACACATCGCCATCTAGCCCCAAGCTAAGTAACTACACTTGTGGTATGGGTGCTAGGCAACGGATATACTACTTATATATTTTTCTTTTGTGAATTGAAACTTATAATACTTACATAGAAACAACCACTGACAAAATTCCAAGCATGAATACATGTCTGAGGCGGGAATCGAACCCGAAACCCTGTGTTTGGCAGCACAGCAGCGAGTAACCAAGCAGTAGGCGAAGCAGTAGGTGATGCAGTGGATGGAAGTAAGTATATACTAGGTGAAGGGTGATTGAAGAACAGCGAACACAAATGAAGATGATATTTTTACGTGAAACGAATTAAGTACATTTATTGTTCGAAAACAGTTTATATCTAGGAATATGAAATGGTAGCACGGATATACTATATTCGCGATCGTTTTAGTTAGCCGGACGGAAGCGCGCGATACGTGTGATGCGTAGGTAAGGTTCTCGTCGACTGGCGAGCGCAGCGAGCGGCGGCCGGCTCCGAGATGCGGCGGCGTTCACGCAAGCTGCGCGTGATACGTATGGTACAAACTTCATAAGCGGAGCGGTTTGAGTGGCGAGCGATCCGCCACAGGGTCGTCAAGATAGATAGATAGATAAATCTCTTTATTGTAAACACCAATTTCAAATAACATTAATAATAAAAATCAAAGCTTAAGTCTAAGTGTTACAAAGGGCGGCCTTATCGCTCAAAGCGATCTCTTCCAGGCAACCTTTGGATGGACAAGAAGTTGAGGAAGGTGAAGGGTAGGGTGTTTAAACTTAGGAAAATAAATAAGATGCAAATAACAACAAAAACATAATAATAAATACAAACTTAACTACATACTAATAATAATTAATTAATGCACATTATACTTATATATATATATACATACACACAAATAACTTTACATAAATATATTAATATAATTACACAAGAATGTACAAATAAAATAAATAAAAAATTAAAATAAAATTATATACAATACCATAATTAAAAATACATATTTTACAATATATCAAACAACGAATTAACGACAGCTGTCCTTTTGATCTTTTTCGGCAATAGTCAAAAAGTAATTATAGACGCTATTTTTAAATACCGCCAAAGATTTTGATTGTCTGATGATGGCAGGCAAATCATTCCACAGTTCCACAGCCCTGGCAGTAAAAGAGCTTCCATAGAAAGTGGAAGATCGGACATGAACGTCAAGAAGAAGTGCTTTAGAAGAACGAACAGGTTGAGATGGAGGATGTCGAAATTGAAAGCAAGATTTAAGATAAGAAGGAGAGGTCGGTAGAAACAGAATTCTATAAAGAAGTGATAGAATATGAGAATTTCTACGTAGACGAATGGGCAGCCATTTGAGCCTAGTGCGGAACTCCGAAACATGATCAAATTTCCGGAGACCAAAAATAAAACGGATTGCAAGATTTTGAAGCCGCTCAAGCTTATTTAACTGTACCTCAGTGAGATCAAGGAAGCATTCGTCTGCGTAGTCAAGAACAGGAAGCATGAGAGTTTGTGCTAGCATAATTTTGGTGGCAGTTGGAAGGAAATTCCGCAGCCTCCTGAGCGAGGCATTGGATGCGAACATCCTCTGACTCAGTCCAGTCAGCTGCGGATCCCATGTAAGATTACAATCCAAAGTGACGCCCAGATTCTTGACCTCCCCGCTGTACGGTACCACAGTTCCATTAAAAACGATGTGCGGTAATAGCGTATAATTTATTTTACAGGTCAACCTAGAACCGTCAAATAAATAGTATAAGTATAATAAAACAAGTAATAATAGCATAAGTATAATAAAACAAGTAATAATAGTATAAGTATAATAAAACAAGTAAAAGAGCGGTGTTGGCTTAGTGGTAGATACCCCGACTTTCATTCTGAAGGTCGTGGGTTCGAATCCCAGCCGGCCGTGCACCAATGTATTTTTCTTAAGAAAAATTTATGTGCGTTAATTGACATTGCTCTTACGGTGAAGGAAAACATCGTAATGAAACCCGCGGCTTAGTTGGCTCCAGAAATATTGACAAGTTCTCTCCTCTGGACATGGTCGACTAAGCTGAGAGGGTAGTAGGTGCTGGGCAAGCTTATTCCATCCTCATGCAAAAAGGACCCAATTAAAAAGAGTCTAGTTGCGGAAAAAAGCCTGTATGCATACATACATACATGCATACAAAACAAGTAATAATAGTATAAGTATAATAAAACAAGTAATAATAGTGTGAGTATAATAAAACAAGTAATAATAGTGTGAGTATAATAAAACAAGTAATAATAGTGTGAGTATAATAAAACAAGTAATAATAGTATAAGTATAATAAAACAAGTAATAATAGTGTGAGTATAATAAAACAAGTAATAATAGTATAAGTATAATAAAACAAGTAATAATAGTATAAGGATAATAAAACAAGTAATAATAGTATAAGTATAATAAAACAAGTAATAATAGTATAAGTATAATAAAACAAGTAATAATAGTGTGAGTATAATAAAACAAGTAATAATAGTATAAGTATAATAAAACTAGTAATAATAGTATAAGTATAAAAAAACAAGTAATAATCGTATAAGTATAATAAAACAAGTAATAATAGTATAAGTATAATAAAACAAGTAATAATAGTGTGAGTATAATAAAACAAGTAATAATAGTGTGAGTATAATAAAACCAGTAATAATAGTATAAGTATAATAAAACAAGTAATAATAGTATAAGTATAATAAAACAAGTAATAATAGTATAAGTATAATAAAACAAGTAATAATAGTGTGAGTATAATAAAACAAGTAATAATAGTATAAGTATAATAAAACAAGTAATAATAGTGTGAGTATAATAAAACAAGTAATAATAGTATAAGTATAATAAAACAAGTAATAATAGTGTGAGTATAATAAAACAAGTAATAATAGTATAAGTATAATAAAACAAGTAATAATAGTATAAGTATAATAAAACAAGTAATAATAGTATAAGTATACAGGGTTTTTGGTAATTATACTGCCGCCGTTGAGGGCTACTTCTGTGTACCTAAACAAACAACTTTTGATCTATGACTTTTTGAAATTCGAAATTGGCAAGTTTTTAATCGTTTTCTAAGACGTTATCGCGTAAAATTAACGTTCGTTTAACGATATTGGAGACAACCTTTTTTGCTGGCTTAAAAATTCTTTATTGGTACCAACCTTTTTTTATATATCAAAACAGTATAACCCAGTTAAATTAAGAATGTTTCATCTACATAACATGTAATTAGCAGTAAGATACCAATTTAATTTATCAGGATAACTTTTTACAGACTAGTGGCGTCGAGGTAATGTAAAACGCACGCGTGCGTAATACGTTGGATTATGAGCCTAAACGCGGTTGAATAAGATCCACTTTATGAGCAACTGTGATAAAATAGTACATTACGATATAAGTGTGGTAAATTGATCTTTGCATAGAGGCGGTTTATGACGCGCGAGCGGCAGCGAGCGTGTTATAGAAGCCAAGATTCAAATATCAATTCCACACGTATATCGTACGACGTTTTTTATCACAGTTGCGAATAAAAGAAAAAACTTGAAAAGAAAACAAAATAATAATTAACAAAATATTTGTGATAACTCTATGTTTACATTTTTTAAGGCAATATTTTTTTGTTAATTATGCTCCGGAAAGGCCAGGCTAAAGACTTTTAACCTATACATCCTCGTGTGACATACATTATTTTTTAGGGTTTTTCTATTTGTTTTTGCGTCGGGGGTTAAGAACAAAATACAATGGTACGGAAAAACAATATATTTAAGTAAAGAAAAAACAAAAAATAAACAACTCAATTTTTAATCGTTTTCTAAGTCATTATCACGTAAAATTTTCGTTCGTAAACCGACTTTAGAGACAACCATTTTTGCTAGCTAAAAAACTCTTTGGTACCTACCTTATCGGGATAACTTTACAGCACTAGTTAACAAATCTAAAACGCACGCGTGCATAATATGTTGGATTATGAGCCTAAAAGCCGTTGAATAATATCCACTTTATGAGCAACTGTGATAAAAAAGAATATTACAAACTTAAAAGAATACAAAAATAGGTGCGATCCGGAGAAATATCCTCCGTTCTTTTTTCACTTTAAACAATAAAATCTATCAGCGCCCATATTTTTTATGCCACCTTCATAAGATCACTTGGACTAATTAATACAAATACAAATATATTTATTAAAACTCATTTTACATTATAAACTAAGCACTAAATATTAAAGAAAACAAATATAACACATATGCCTGAACTAGGTAATCCTGTATCTCAGGCGAAAAAGGACATACATAAACTTATAAAACAAATTAAAATAATTGACTTGCAAAATTCTAACTAGTAACAATAATTAGGTAAAAATATGTAAAAATATTAAATGCTACAAACTGTGTAAAAATATTAAATTGAGCAAACTTATCATTTTTCAATTAATAGTACCATGATGACCGAGCTTTGCTCGGTATTTTTTTTTTTACTTAGTCTAACCTCAAAGCAAACACTCATTGACTTCGTGTTACTTAACAACGCCATCTGGTGGAATAACTTTATTGCTCCCAACAAATAGTATTAGTAGTTCACCAATAGATGTCAGGAAGAGTCATATTTTTCAGATAAAAAAAAGTAAGTTTCGATAAAACACGAATAAAATGACATTTTCTAGAAATGATTCCTAGCTAAATCGATTTATCGCCCCCGAAACCCCCTATATACCAAATTTCATGAAAATCGTTGGAGCCGATTCCGAAATCCAATTGAACCAAGAATTGCTCATTTAAAGATATAAGATAAGGCTTATTAGAATGAGACAAATCTAACGGCGCCGGCGGGGCGCAGATAGCTTTAAATAATAGGTACCTATCTTCTCTATACATATAAAATTATTTGTCCTGAATGTCTGACTGACTGACGGATCAACGCACAGCCTAAACCGCTGATCGTAGAGACCTGAAACTTGGAGGGTGTGTTCTTTGTATGACGTAGGCATCCGAGGATTTTCCGAAATTTTACTCCTAAGAGGGATGAAAAATGGGGGCAAAGTTTGTATGGGACAACGTGATACTTGGTCCATTTTCGAGTTTTACTCGGAGGAAATTGCTGGCAAAAGCTAGTATAAAAAAAACATACAACCGAATTGAGAACCTCCTTCTTTTTTTGAAGTCGGTTAAAAAGTATGATCTGTATCTATTGAAAGTATAATACAATATTGAAATTTAAAACGTGAAAGGTCTTCCTCAAGACAAGTGCTTTTAAAAGAGGTTACAAATGAAAGCTTCTTACGAAATTATCTACAAGTGAATAAACGACCTCTTGTGGCGTGGTGGGCGAATATACAAGGTGCGAAGCCGGAGGTTGCGGGTTCGATTCTCTAAAATTCCGTGGAGCTATAGTTTGTAGTTTGTTAGATTTGTTTTATGGGTTTTTTTGTATGTTTCATTCCATTTAATCAAAAACCTACGTAAAATAAGTAAGGTGCCTGTGGGTTTTTTACAAACGTTGATATTTGTGATAAAATAACAAGAAAATATAAAGCAAATGGATTGTTTTTCAGATTGACAATAGCGCAATTTCAGTTTTATATTTTTTATTTAATTATTCAAAATTTTAATTTTAACAATTTTTTTTTTTATTACAGTTGCTCATAAATTGGATCTTATTCAACCGCTTTTAGGCTCATAATCCAACGTATTACACACGCGTGCGTTATGCATTACCTCGACGCCACTAGTGTGTAATAAGTTATCCGGATAAGTTAAATTGGTATCTTACTGCTAATTACATGTTAGGTAGGTGAAACATTCTTAATTTATCTGGGTTATACTGTTTTGATGTTTAAAAAAAGGTAGGTACCAAAGAGTTTTTAACCTAGCAAAAATGGTTGTTTCTAAAGTCGGTTTACGAACGAAAAATTTTCGTGATAATGTCTTAGAAAACGATTAAAAATCGAGTTCTTTTTATTTTTTATTTTTTCTTTACTGAAATATATTGCTTTTCCGTACCCTAAAAAATATTGAATGTCACACGAGGCTGTATAGGTTAAAAGTCTTTTGCTTGGCCTTTCGGGAGTATAATTAACAAAAAAATATTGCGTAAAAAAATTGTAAACATAGACTTATCAACAAATATTTTGTTATTTATTATATTCTTTTTTTTCAAGTCTTTTCTTTTACTCACAACTGTGATAAAAAACGTGGTACGATACACGTGTGATTTAATCATTCAATTCTCGGCTCTATAGACGCACTCGCGTTCCGCTCTCTCGTCATATATCGCCTTGATGAAATGATTAACTTACCACACTTGTGTCGCAATGTACTATTGTAAGACGAATGTCATCTCAGTCTGCCTGTGACCATGGGATCTGCAAAGTTCCCGAAACGTCAGGTTTAAACAAAAATAAAAAACGCGAATAATATATCCATTCAAATATACCTAATTATAATATAATTTTAATTATTACTTAACTAATTTAAAATAAAAAAAAATAATTTTTTAAATATAACTAAGTA
The DNA here is from genome assembly GCA_951213275.1 of Idaea straminata. Lineage (NCBI taxonomy): Eukaryota > Metazoa > Arthropoda > Insecta > Lepidoptera > Geometridae > Idaea > Idaea straminata. Next base: position 5,055,040 of record OX577875.1, on the reverse strand, counting down.
TTGACCTGTTTTGAAGTAGTTTTCCCTATTTTATTTATTTTTTTTAAATTATCTATTTTAATATTTGGAACTTATGTTATTATGTCAGTTCCGTTACAACCACGGTGGCTCTTATTATGCTTAGCTGTTTAAGGGCAGGTGCTAATAAAGCTACCAGGTTGAAAACATGATATGAACAACTTCGTTCGATAAAAAAAATGTTAGAAAACAGAGAATTATTAGATCGTTTATCGGGTTTTATTCAAAAATAGTTAACGTTTGTTTCTAAAAATGAATCAAATGATAGGTTTTGACCTCTAGGAACTATATTTGTGGACAATAATGCTAAAATGTTTTGCATATCGATCAAATATAACAGTTAGCACGCAGCACGCTACGTCTTTGAGAGCGGGGGCTAAGGTAATGTGAATACCTACACACGGTACTGGAAGAGCGCCTTAAACTCACACGATTTGTATTCAAGGTAAAATAAAATTTACAACTTGCTAGGTCCACCCGTTCCTGAGAAAATCGATGGTGACACACGGACAGACAGACGGACAAGATAGTGATCTTACAAGGGTTCCTTTTTTAACTTTTGAGGTCGAAACCCTAAAAAAATTGGAAAATATTCTACGTAATATCTCAAGTCAGCTAATAGAACTGTGACCCTGGCCGCTTTGTAGATATAGGTAAAATCAACGGTCAAAAGTACACCACCACTGTAACGTTCACAATCCTGTGCGGCACTATTTGAACATTATAAATCAAATCAAATTCATTTATTCCTAGAATGTAGTTTTACATGGTATTCAAATACTAGGTGAGTTCCTTACATTCTACCATAACAATGGTGTGGAAATCTTATAAGTAGGTTTATTTATATTTTCAAGTTTTAATCAATCGAATACAATTTCATAATAAATATGGTCAGTAATAAAAAAAAATGTAAAAATACCTATGTCATTAAATCAAACTCTATTAAAACAAAATAAAAATAAAAAATTGTCAGTTTTTAAAACAACGTAACCTGGGGATCGAACCCACGTCGGTTGGTGTAGCGGGTGGCGGCTTATACCACTCACACAACTAAACACATAGCTAACATGTTGAAAATAATAACACTGAGTACTTTTAATTCAAGTTTTTATGTTTGTGTGTAACATCTATTAGAAGGACGTAAGTCCAATAATTGTATCCTGTGTTAACACATAGGATACAATTATTGGACTTACGTCCTTCTTCTCCAGGTCTCCAGCTATCTTGATACCGAGTTTCATCGCAATCGGTCTAGTAGTTTTTATGTGAAGGAGTAACAAACATACATACACACATACACATACACACACACAAACTTTCACATATATAATACTAGCTGCGCCCTGCGGTTCCACCCGCGTAAGTACCGATCCCGTAGGAATATCGGAATAAAAAGTATCCTATGTGTTAATCCAGATCTCCAGCTATCTTGATACCGAGTTTCATCGCAAGCAGTCTAGTAGTTTTTATGTGAATGAGTAACAAACATACATACACACACACACAAACTTTCACATTTATAATACTAGCTGCGCCCCGCGGCTTCACCCGCGTAAGTCCCTATCCCGTAGGAATATCGGGATAAAAAGTACCTTATGTCTCCAGCTATCTTGATACCGAGTTTCATCGCAATCGGTCTTGTAGTTTTTGTGTGAAGGAGTAACAAACACACACACAGACACACACACACACAAACTTTCACATTTATAATATTAGTAGGATTAAGTAGGAAGTAGGATAGGATTGTAGCAAACTGATAGTGGAAGTCAAAGTCAATTTTTTTTTATTTCTTTGGATGCTTAATACAATTGTATATAGACCACTTGAAAACGTCTTAAAAACTAAGTTAGGATGTGTGCCTTTGGAACGCGCCCACACATGAGAAGAAGGCACAAGAAACTCATGGGGTTTTTTTTTAAGTGCTCACGCTCACAAAGGTCAATATTACAATGTTGCATGTGGACTTTAGACGCATACCTGTAAATCAAGTCCCTTAGAATGTGCCTCGATTGACATTTAAAAATTAAGATAGAAATCCATTAGAAATACACACAATAGAGTATCTACCAACTTAACCTAATCTATACTTATATTATAAAGCTGAAGAGTTTGTTTGTTTGAACGCGCTAATCTCAGGAACTACTGGTTCGAATTGAAAAATTATTTTTGTGCTGGATAGTCCATTTATTGAGGAAGGCTATAGCCTTCTTTTTATCCTGATATTCCCACGGGATCGGGAGTTACGCGGGTGAAACTGCGGAGCGCTGCTAGTTAGAAATACACACAATAGAGTATCTACCAACTTAACCTAATAAAATATAATAAGTACCTACCTACATACCTAAGCGTTAAAACGTAAAGGTTTGAAAGTAGGGTTGCCAATATTTTTTGCCAGAATCTGTAGTAATTAGCTGCGCCCCGCGGTTTCACCCGCGTAAGTCCCGATCCCTTCGGAATATCAAAATAAAAAGTAGCCTATAGCCTTCCTCGATAAATAGACTATCAAACACAAAAATGTTTTTTCAATTCGAACCAGTATGTAGTTCCTGAGATTAGCGCGTTCAAACAAATAATGGAAGCCCTCAACGATGAATTTTTCCCCGTTTTTACCACATTTCCAACTGATTCTTCGCTCCTATTGGTTGCAGCGTGATGTTATATAGCCTAAAGCCTTCCTCGATAAATGGACTATCCAACACAAAAATATTTATTCAAAAAGTATTTTTGTGTTGGATATTATGCTAAAGAGTTTGTGTTTTTGTTTCTTTGAACGCGCTAATCTCAGGAACTAAATCTAAGGAATTGAAAAAATATTTTCGTGTTGGATAGGCCATTTATCGAGGAAGGCTTTAGGCTATATAACATCACGCTGCAACCAATAGGAGCGAAGCATCAGTGGGAAATGTGGTAAAAACGGGGAAAATTATTCATCTTTGAGGGCTTCTGTTGTTTGTTTGAACGCGCTAATCTCATGAACTACTAGTTCGAATTGAAAAATTATTTTTATCACAGTTGCTCATACACAGTGGATCTTATTCAACGGCTTTTAGGCTCATAATCCAACATATTATGCACGCGTGCGTTTTACATTGCCAACCTAGTGCTGTAAAGTTATCCCGATAGGTTAAATACGTATCTTACTGCTAATTACATACTGTTTTGATGTATAAAAAAGGTAGGTACCAAAGAGTTTTTTAGCTAGCAAAAATGGTTGTCTCTAAAGTCGGTTTACGAACGAAAATTTTGCGTGATAATGACTTAGAAAACGATTAAAAATTGAGTTGTTTATTTTTTGTTTTTTCTGTACTTAAATATATTGTTTTTCCGTACCATTGTATTTTGTTCTTAACCCCTGACGCAAAAACAAATAGAAAAAACCCTAAAAAATATTGTATGTCAGACAAGGCTGTATAGGTTAAAAGTCTTTAGCCTGGCCTTTTTGGAGCATAATTAACAAAAAAATATTGCCTTAAAAAAATGTAAACATAGACTTATCACAAATATTTTGTTAATTATTATTTTGTTTTCTTTTCAAGTCTTTTCTTTTATTCGCAACTGTGATAAAAAACGTCGTACGATATACGTGTGGAATTGATCTTTGCATCTTGGCTTCTTTAACACGCTCGCTACCGCTCGCGCGTCATAAACCGCCTCTATGCAAAGATCAATTTACCACACTTATATCGTAATGTACTATTTCTGTTGAATAGTCCATTTATCGAGGAAGCTATATGATACTTTTTATTTTGATATTCCCACGGGATCGAGCCTTACGCTGGTGTATCCGTGGAGCGCAGCTAGTATAGTATAATACTATTATCTATAGGTACACTACACTGAAAAAACTAATTAACAAAAACAGTCGAGTTATTATGAAAATACCTAAACTTTGATAACACTCAACCAAAGAATGATTACATGCAAGCCAGCTGGTTCAGCTTCCTCGTATAAAACGAGTTTTGTTAGTTGAATTATGCTACGTCTTACAAAATTTTATGTTATTAGTTATTAATATTGATTTCGACAATTAATAACACAACTAATTAAACTAACTCTTGATAAATAATAACACGACAGTTTGTATTACGAGCAACCAAACTTTGTTACATAATTGTTATGTTATTACTAGTCTCAGTCAGATAATTATTTAGCTAAATTAATTTGTTATTACAAACAAATTTTAAATTCTATATTTAACCTGTGTTTTGTTATTTGAATCGGAATTACACAAATTTTGCTGTGTATAACGAAACGTTTTGTTACTCGAACTCGCCCGCGTTGCGCTTCGCCCAACCGCCAACGAACAAGTTCATTCCTGTTCTGTATTTTCTTCGCTTTGCTACATTTGTTCGCAAATTCAGAACAAAATTCGGAAAAAAATAAATATTACCTACTTCCTCGCGTGTGTTTTATGTTTTTATTAAGTGATAAAGTACATAAATTAGGCATGGAGGCTATGGAGACAGATGCAGCTGCAAATATGACTATCGCGGATTACCTTAAATCTTGGGGTCTGGAGTTTTACATTGAAAAGTTTATCGGTGAGTAGTTTACCAATGTTATAACTACATAATTAATGAACTACTTAATTGATATTGTAAGCACCAGCAGCTTTGTAAGAACATTGCATACATGTGCCAGCAACATGAAGTCTGGCTGGAGTACGGAGCACGCGGCGCCAATTGAAATAGACAGGTAGGTACCTTTTCCGCAGTGTTATGCTGTTGGATTTGAAAGTCGCAGGTGCTTCAAAAAGATCAAGCTCCAGTTCTACTTGACCCGTGAACTTTCTTTTTTTTTTTTACTTGAAACTCGTGCTAGTACTAAAACTTTCAATCCACTTTAAAATCAGCCCAGTAGTTTTTGCGTGATACTCGCACAAACAGGTACAAACAGACAGACAGACTAAAAATCACGTAGAAACATATCTTCAACTTACAGTACCTACCTACCCCTACAGACACAGCTTTTTTACATTTTTATAATACCTAGTAGAATATTGATTTACCTACTATAGATTTCCTTTATTGTTTTAGAACACTCAATTGACCTGGAAACGCTTCAGATGTTGTCAGATGCTGACCTAAGAGAACTAGTGCCAGTAATAGGACATCGTGCAAAACTTGCAACTCAAATTAAATTATTAAACCAAATAATGTCAAATGCATTTACAACGCAACAGTCAAGTGCAAATCAAGTAAGTATAATTTTAATTACATATACCTTCTTTTATATTTATTTTCTATATTACATGTTTAAGGTAAGTAGGTATAGGTACTTAGTTATTTTAATATGTATGAATGGAATTCATGGTTGGAAGTAAGTTTCACGACCTCTGTGGTGCAGTGGGCGAAAACCTGCCTACAACGCAGAAGATTATGAATTCGAAACCCGCCTCTAACAAATAAGTGCTTGTGTTTGTTGTGTACAGATATTTGTTTCTGTTCTGTATAATATAATATTATGTACAAAAGAAAAGTATAAAAGTAATCTATGCATTTTGTGGCCATCGTGACACAAGCTTAGTTGCTTAGCTTGGGGCTAGATGGCGTTGTGTGCAATGTCCTGCAATATTTACTTTTATTTTTTTATTTAGATTTCCATTTTGCTGGTTTTTTATATTGTCTATTTTTTTCAGTTGGATGATACAAGTGTAACTCTGTATGAATACAATGAATACACACTCCAAGGAGAAAGTGACACTGAATTGATGCCTGATCAAGCCGTAACAGACATTTCGTTAATTTCTGCTGCACCTGATAGTGATAGCGCTCCAGAAAAAAATTATGAGCCTAAAACAAATTATGTGAGTTTCTTACAATTATTATAATATTATAAGTTAGATAGATAGATAGAACTTTTTATTGTACAGTCAGCTGCAATAGTGGAGACCCACCGTAGAATTCTAAAATTGCAAGTAATAGAAAGTTCTGCAAGTCCTGCTTAAGATGAAGTACTTTAAACTTTAATAATAGCTTATTATTAAAACTTTAATAATAACTAATACAATAGCTATTTTAGAATTCTACGTTGGGTCTACACTTTTGAAGCAGTACTGTACATACATATCATATAATTGTTTAGTGTGATGTAAAAAAAATTGGGCAAGGGTGGTTGTTGTTCATACAATACTAGTGTATATTTATTTAATTGGTAGAAAACACTTAATGTACATTTTTTCTATTTTAGGAGGTGTATAAATTATTAAATTCATGCAATGAAGGCAAAGGCCTTTTACTACAATATGAAGAAAAAGGCCTACTTAATAATTCAGCAGTTAGTTAATTTATAGTTAATATAATATATAATTAATAGTTAATTTGTTAATGTGTGCTGCAATTACTAAGCAATGCAGCTTGTTGCAGTTTTTAATAGCTGAACTCAATGAACTTTATGTAAAACTTTCCAATGAAAATCTCAAACCGAAATTTCATTTTCTTACCCACTACCATTCTATGATGCTAAAATTTGGCCCACTTGTAAATTGCTGGAGTATGCGGTTTGAGGCTAAGCATAGACTGTCAAAAATGTCAGCTCGGTCATCGTTTAATCGACGCAATCTCACTTTAACTCTTGCTACAAAAAATCAACTACAGCTAAATGATATATTTGTAAAAGGTTCATTGAGTTCTTCGTATTCTATTGGCGTAACAAAACGAACTTCAAAGCAAGTTCGTAGTGTTGTAATAAGTAATTTGAATCTGGATCCTGCATTATCTTTGGTTCTTATTTCATGGGTAAAAGTAAAAGGCACTGTTTACAGACCCGGATTGTAATGATTTTGATGTTAGTTTTATGACTATTAGTAAAGTTTTTGTGTATAACGAAAACAAATTTATTTTCGAATGCACACTGCTATCGACGGTAGATTTTGATTATCATTTAAATTGTTTTCAAGTAGAATATTCAGAAGTAAAAAAAACAATATATGCTTTTCATGATTCTTTATTATCACATGTACCCAATCACTTAAATATTGCTCGTAATGGTAAGATGTATGTAACACAAAGAGTTCCATTGTAATACAATTGTTTTACCTTTTTTAATAAAAGTGTTTTCTTAAATCTATTCGTTTTTATTAATACTTTTCTACTTAGTTTGTAATCATAATTTTGGTAGGTTAGGTACTGACTGACTGATAGTTTAATTAGAATTTGTGGGTATGAATTTTATTTTGTGACTAACACGAGTAATGATGATTATAAAAACTGTTTACGTGTTTACTGTTTAAGTGGCATATTTGTTGTTATTTTATAAAAGTCGTTGCTTTTTCTTCTTGTCACCATACTGTTATGTTACCAAGCTAAGTTCATTTCGTTTTGGCAAGAAATATATTTATTATTTTACTTATTATTGTTTTGTGATTGAACTGTGTATGAATTGGCTTTTATTTTACATTTACTTATTATTTACTTACTTACAAAAACACGACAATCACAAAACAATAATAAGTAAAATAAATATAATAATTATTGCCAAAACGAAACGAACTTAGCTATAACATAACAGTATGGTGACATGAAACAAAACAGATTAGTTACTAGTAGCAGAATAGTTTAGGTACTAGTAGCAAAATAGGTTAGGTACTAGTAGCAAAAAAGGTTAGGTACAAGTAGCAAAATAATTTAGGTATTGGTAGCAAATTAAGTTAGGTACTAGTAGCAAAATAGGTAAGGTACTAGTAGCAAAATAGGTTAGGAACTAGTAGCAAAATATTTTAGGTACTAGTACCAAAATAGTTTAGTAACTTCAAAATTGATTATGTTACGAATAACAGCATATTCATGTCGTACGTTAACAATTAATTGGTAATGAATTACAAAAAAAGATAAGATAATAATAAGCAAAATATTGTTTGATAGCAACAAAACTATTCACTAAAATTAACCGCAAAGCTTTTGCAGTAAGCAATCAAAGCTTTAATTACACATAATCAAACTAATAATTATACTCAAACAAATGGTTTTGTTAAAAGGTACAGAAATGTTTGGTTGGTAATTATTAAAGTAGTTTTATTAATACTGTAACAAAAATTGGTTTGGTTAGTTTGACAGTAGTTATGTTGTCACTATTTTTAGATAACTAGTAACCTAACTTTTAGTTATCTATGACAAAAGAGTTTTTTCAGTGTACTATGTACTAATATTATAAAGCTGAAGAGTTTGTCTGTTTGGTTGTTTGAACGCGCTAATCTCAGGAACTACAGGTTCGAATTGAAAAAATATTTTTGTGTTGGATAGTCCATTTATCGAGGAAGGATATAGGATACTTTTGATTTTGATATTCCCATGTAATCGAGCCTTACGCAGGTGAAACCGCAGGGCGCAGCTAGTTTATAATAAGGTTGGCAACCCTACAGAAAGCACTTGCACACTTGTACCATATTCAGTTATTGATGTGGTAATATGTCAAGAGTTACATTCATTGGTCTATCAATTCACAAGTTAATATAAAGTAAACATATAATTAGATATTATTACGTATGTTCTAATGGTAGAAATCATCTCTATATGCCTCTCACTTTTATAAGTAATGCTTTTGTGACACTTCATAATATCTTCACTGGCATAGTACAATCAGTAAAGGACTGAGGGTAACAGGTGCATATTTCAAAGTTTTTTTTTAAACGGTTCTGTTATTGTTAATTGTTCTGCTTGATATCACTAAAGATATCGAAGTGTTATTCTTATAACGCAGAATTACCAAAATTAGTAGTTAAATTACGCAGAATTACCAATAATACAATTTTTTTCAATACTAATTAGCTTTCTCTTAATATATTATAATATTAATTTATAATTTTGTTTTATATTAATTTCGTAGTTAATAAGCTTTCTCGTCTTTTTTGTCATTTTCAATGTTTTGTGTGTTGTACAAATAAAGTGTTTATCTATCTATCTAATATATTAAACTGTCATTGAAAAAATTAAACGCTAATATTATAAAGTAAACAAACAATAGATAGATAGATAGATAAACTCTTTACTGTACCACATTAAAACTTAATTCTAACATAAACTTCTGTTACAAAAACAATATTAAACCTAACAATATGGCACAATGGGCGGCCTTATCGCTAACAGCGATCTCTTCCAGGCAACCTTTGGATGGACAAGAATTAAATAAGGGGATGGGTGGGTTGTACATAACGTGACAATTACAATTTGATAAATAACAATTAGATATTATTACGTGTGTTTCAATAGTAGATATGATCTCTTTATACCTCTCACTTTTAAAAGTAATGCTTTTGTGACATTACAGAATATCTTCACTGGCATAGTCAGTAAAGGACTGAGGGTAACAGGTGCATATTTTAAAGTTTTAATTTTTATGCTATTGCATCGTTTTTATCGCGGGCTTTGAGCACGGCGACTGAATCAAGAAATTCCATAACGAAAATAAAACCTAACACCCCCTTTTCCGCCTACCATGTAGCTCGGCCGAGCGTTCGCTTAACGTGTATGTATGTACTGTACGAAGCTCGCGCGATGCAATAGCTTTTTTTAAGTAACGGTTCAGTAATTGTTAATTTTATTTTGCTTGATGTCACTAAAGCTTTCGATGTGTGCGTAATTTCACGCAGATAACGAAACTTATTGAACCGGCATTCAAAACAATAAAACTTTAAAATTTACCTACCACCCTCAGTCATTTGCTGACTGTAGAAGTATTTTTTTAATGATTGCAATGATAAGGTAATTCGGTACAAAGGAAAAAAGGTAGCTGTATTTTTAAGCAAGAATTAATCCTCTCTAAGACGCTAGATAAATTAAGTTCTTGGTCTTAGTGGTTTACGTTAAAAAAAAATTAAATGATTACACGGTTTCCCTCGCGTAAGTCCCGATCCCGTTTGAATATCTTGATAAAAGTAGCTTATTTTGCCGTTAATGAATCAATGTATCCTCATACCAAGTTTCATCAAAATCGGTCCGGTAGTTTCGGAGCTTATTTAATTCAAACAAAAATAAATATTTATTTTCCCTCCCGCCACTAGGCCAACACCCTATTGCCGTCGGGTGCCGCGGAAGAATCGCACCCGTTCCCGCAGCCCCGACATAACGGCGAGAGAGGAACCGGTGGAGTTTTAGTGGGTAAACCTCTGGCCGCACACCATCACAGGCCAGTAGGGAGCCCCACATACCCTCGCTACTCCCCCCCCGGGGAGTGGCGGGATGATGCATAAGGCGCAATTCTCCACCTTAAAAAAAAAAAAAAAAAGGCCAACACCCTATTAACAGTAGAATCTTTTGGTTGCATATAATTTTAGCAAGTTTTTTGTCCATATCCGTTAATCGTATGTAAGCAAACACTTTAAAAATGTGTTACAAACTAAATGTATTACGCTACTTTTTCGATTTGTTGGACAGAACACACTAATTTAAGCGACACGTTAGGTCACAAAACATATCTATAATATAAAAATGAATCGCAAAATATGTTGGTAAGCGCATAACTCAACAACGCCTGGACCAATTTGGCCAATTCTTTTTTTGTTGTCTTTGATATTGTCAAGAGAAGGTTTTTATGAAAGAAAATATTAAGAAAGTTGCGCAGAAAATGATTACGCAGGTGAAACCGCGAGGCGCAGCTAGTTATAGAATAGAATATTATTTATTTGCAACATAATAACTAAAGTTGTTGCAAAACGAACTCCAACTCAGCGAAATGCTAGTCTTTCCACTAGCGCTGGTCATTCGTTACAAATAAGAAACAGTAAGAGATAGTTACAAATAAAAGTATTTGATACCCCACTCGAGCATATCTACTTACATTCGGTTTTTAATCCTGACTTTTATCCCTCATAACTTTCAAACGGCTGAACCGATTCCGATCAAACATAGCTAAGAACACTCTCGACTAATTCACCTTTCAAACAAAAAAAAACTAAATTAAAATCGGTTCATCCGTTCAGGAGCTACGATGCCACAGACGGACACACACACACAGATACGTCAAACTTATAACACCCCGTCGTTTTTGCGTCGGGGGTTAAAAACAGACAATAAAAATAAAAAGTATCTGAGAAGTGTTCCTGGAATGGGTAAAGCCTCAGCATGTGCTGCAGATACGCAGGCGCATCTGCAGCGCTGGTCTTCCGAGCGCACCCTGTGGGTGACTTTTCCACTCCCAGGACACGGCTTGGTCACCAAGAGAAAATAAATATACTAAGTATAATCCACTATTTTACTTTTATCAAATAGTATAATCTATTTATATATTACACATGATATGCTTGCTCTCTTTGCCCTGTTAGCTGCTCTGCAGATGACCTCAACAGGGCAACAGATAATGCGATTGCCGTGGCTAACTTTTAAGCGAAAGTACTGTGACCAAAATATATTAACGCCGTTGACACGAAGAAGAAGAAGAAGTCATTTTAGAAACTTAGCAGGTTTCCATACACCTGCGACATTTTGTCGCATTTCATCGCAAGTCATTGTGCGCTGCCACTTGAGAAATAAAGTTACGAATCACTTAGCGATATTTTTGTAAAGTAAATAATAATAAATAAGGTTAGATGCTTAACTAAATTGCGAAACTATTCATTCTGAACATCAATGGTGGAATCTATTCATACATGTTTATAATTGATTGCTTATAAAGAACGCGCGCGGCGCAGCGAGTAATTATGAGTTCAATAAAAATAGGGTTGCCAGCAGGACAAGCATGGGCGGAGGATAACAATTATGTCCACCCATTATGTCCTCTTTCAGGGAGAAAAATAAACTTGAGAGGTGTCAAGGGACACCCGCATGAAACGAAGTTTCTTTCGATTAATTAGTGAAGGAATTGTAATAAACATTTTTTTTTTAAAGTTATAATAATATTTTATTTATTATTAACAAATATAATGAACTTAATCAGTAGGCTCAATTTTAGCAATTGCTTTCTATGAGAGAGAGAGAATAGAAACACGCGCACGGCGCACGGCTTACAACTATAGCAAAAAGTGTTGTTTCAACTTTTGGACTTAATTTTTTCCGTCTAGCCGCCTTTCGCAATAATTATTTTGTCCACCTGCCAAAGCACGGCAAAAGGGGAAAGGAAGACATAACACTTGTAACATAAACATATCACGCCTATATCTAGCATGGGGACATAACTTCGAGAACATTAGGAAGACAATACAGTAAAATTAAGTCAAATAAATGACATTGACAAGAATGACAAGCACAGATGTATAAATAAACGAATTTATTAAGTTGATTTAGAACGACATTCTATGTACTCTGTGGTTTTCTTATAATGGCAATAATTACGGGGATAAGCGTTTCCCCCGTTTTGTCTACCGTGGATAGTATATCTACCTTGAGGTCATGCTCGGGGGGTGGACAAAACTGACAGAGGGAATAGTACATTACGATATAAGTGTGGTAAATTGATCTTTGCATAGAGGGGGTTTATGACGCGCGAGCGGCAGCGAGCGTGTTAAAGACGCCAAGATGCAAATATCAATTCCACACGTATATCGTACGATGTTTTTTATCACAGTTGCGAATAAAAGAAATGACTTGAAAAGAAAACAAAATAATAATTAACAAAATATTTGTGATAACTCTATTTACATTTTTTTACGCAATATTTTTTTGTTAATTATGCTCCGGGAAGTCCAGGCTAAAGGCTTTTAACCTATACAGCCTCGTCTAACATACAATATTTTTTAGGGTTTTTTCTATTTGTTTTTGCGTCAGGGGTTAAGAACAAAATACAATGGTACCTTTTTTATACATCAAAACAGTATAACCCAGATAAATTAAGAATGTTTCAACTACCTAACATGTAATTAGCAGTAAGATACGTATTTAACTTATCGGGATAACTTTATAGCACTAGTTGGTAATGTAAAACGCACGCGTGCATAATATGTTGGATTATGAGTTTATGAGCAACTGTGATAAAATAGAACATTACGATATAAGTGTGGTTAATTGATCTTTGCATAGAGGCGGTTTATGACGCGCGAGCGGTAGCGAGCGTGTTAAAGAAGCTAAGATGCAAAGATCAATTCCACACGTATATCGTACGACGTTTTTTATCACAGTTGCGAATAAAAGAAAAGACTTGAAAAGAAAACAAAATATTTGTGATAAGTCTATGTTTACATTTTTTTAAGGCAATATTTTTTTGTTAACTATGCTCCGGAAAGGCCAGGCTAAAGACTTTTAAAATATACAGCCTCGTCTGACATACAATATTTTTTAGGGTTTTTTCTATTTGTTTTTGCGTCGGGGGTTAAGAACAAAATACAATGGTACGGAAAAACAATATATTTAAGTAAAGAAAAAACAAAAAATAAACAACTCAATTTTTAATCGTTTTCTAAGTCATTATCACGTAAAATTTTCTTTCGTAAACTGACTTTAGAGACAACCATTTTTGCTAGCTAAAAAACTCTTTAGTACCTACCTTTTTTATACATCAAAACAGTATAACCCAGATAAATTAAGAATGTTTCACCTACCTAACATGTAATTAGCAATAAGATACGTAACGTATTTAACTTATGGGGATAACTTTATAGCACTTGGTAATGTAAAACGCACGCGTGCATTATATGTTGGATTATGAGCCTAAAAGCCGTTGAATAAGATCCACATTCCACACGATCCACACAAAGAGCAACTGTGATAAAAAGACTATTTTGTCCTTCCCCTGTGGATAAAATGTCTCCGGCCATGCTTGCCCCACAGGTGATAGCGGCGCTAGGGGAACGCGAGCGTGTTCAAAATGCCGAGATGCAACAGCATCGTGCATGTGGTGTAGCAGTAAGATACGTATTTAACTTATCAGGGTAACTTATCACAGCACTAGTTGTATCATGGTAATGAAAACACCCCACGTGCATAATACGTTGGATTATGAGCCTAAAAAACCGTTTAATAAGATCCACTTTATGAGCAACTGTGATAAAAAATATGTATCTAATTGCATAATGAAATTGACCTTAAGTTTTGGGGCCGAGAGGTCGAGGGTCAGAATTAAACAACGAAAATGGTCACTTTAATTCCAAACAAACTCATTATGTAAATTAATGTTTGGTAACGAATTTTGCCAAAGAAATTAAATGTTGCAACACCTGTTAGGTTAGTTTTGCCGGCATTTTTAGATAAGATAAAAAAAGGTATAATAAAATTATTTATTTGGTTAAAAATTTGGTATAAGAAAATGTAAACAAAGACCTTCAATATAAAATACTTATATAATAGTAGATCGAACACCCTCTCAGCTTAGTCGATCGTGCAAAGAGGAAAGAATTCGTCAACTTTCCAAAGGTCGTGGGTCTGAATACGACAAATTAATATGCGCTAATAAAAAATGCTACGGACTACGGTGAAGGAAAACATCATGATGAAACCCGCGACTTAGTCGTCTCCAAGCGTCTTGACGAATTCTTTCCTCTGGACACGGTCGACTAAGCTGTGAGGGTAGTATAGGTGCTGGACAAAGTCTACAGTCTACACAATCCTCACGCAAAAAGGACCCAACCAAAGAAGTATTTTTGCGGGAAAATAGCCCGTATTTAACCAGCAACTTAGTTGTGTCCAGTTGACAAGAACTTTCCTCTAGACACGGTCGACTAAGCTGTGAGCGTAGTATACGTGCTGGATATTTTTCCTCTTATTCCAAAACGAGGTTTGAGGATAGTCCGAGATGAGGTTTAGACACAGATTTACTTGTATTATTTATGTATGTATGTGTATTTTTAAAGTGAAAACTTCTTTAGCGGCGTTGAGCACTTTTTCTGTAATGGGTATAAAATCTTAAACTCGCGTCAGGACACGTGACCTGATCGAAAAAGCGTAAAACGGATGGAGAGTAGACAGCTATAGTTTTAAAGTGTTAAATTTTTAATGTAATATAAATTGTCATGTTTGTGTACGATAGCGCAATAAATGAATATTGTATTCTACCACATAAATGATAGTACTTTTATACTGATAAAGCAATTGGTGCAAAATTATTCCCTAACCATTCCAAAATATCAAACATGCTCAACGTTAATAATCAAGTTTTCACTTCTGCCGGCACTCCCGGAGTGCAATTTTTTTTTAATTTTTTTTTGTATCTATGTATATAATTATATATTGGTATGTATTGTATGTATAATTTGATATTTTAAAACCATATTTATGTAAATACTTTATATTATCACCTGTTACAGGTTATGTTTGGTATCGAGTAAATTCACAACCTACCATTAAAGCTGAATCAGTTCTTCTCCATCCAAAGGTTGCCTGGAAGAAATCGCTTTCAGCGATAAGGCCGCCCATTTGTGCAACTTATACTTTCTAGCTATTACTTTACTTTGTGTATATAGTGTTCTGTTTCTCACTGTGTTGTACGAATAAAGTTAGCTATCTATCTATCTACTTGTGAACTATAGTCTAAACACTATCCCTATCTATATATATAAAAGGGAAAATCACTGACTCACTCACTCACTCATCACGAAATCTCAGAAACTACAAGTGCTAGGAGTCTCAAATTTTGCATGGGGGTTCCTTTTATGACGTAGGTGCTCACTAAGACGGGATTTTGCGAAATTCAACCCCTAAGGGGGGCAAATGGGGGTGGAAGTTTGTTTGATTTTTTTTAAAACTAGAAACTTGAAAATTTGGATTATATCTTCTTATCGTAAATAAATGATGACGTGTTTTAGGGATTTTCAATTTTCCTATTTTAAGAAGGGGAAATGGGGGGTGAAATAGATTATATAGGGATAGTGTTTAGATTATAGTTCACGAGTAAATCTATGTCTAAAACTAAGGTTTAAATCCACATCTCGGACTATCCTTAAACCTCGTTTTGGAATAAGAGGGATTAAGTCTACTCCATTCTCACGCAAAAAGGACCTAACTAAAGAAATCTAGTTGTATACAGCCCGTATACAAGTACATGAACATAAAAAGACGTTAGGACATTTTTAACGGTCGTCGCCCAAATAAAAGTCAAGGCAATTAAAAATAATATTTGATAATGATCATTAAAATCGTCAACAAACACATAAAATTCACTAATAAAGGTGGGGTCTGCATGCAAATTAGTTATTACAGGCTGCGCTCCGCGGTTTCACCCGCGTAGTAAGTCCCGATCTCATGGGAAAATCAAAAGAAAAGGTAGCCTATAGCCTTCCTCGATAAATGGACATTCTGACACAAAAAAAATTTTTAAATTCCATCAAGTAGTTCCTGAGATAAGCGCGTTCAAACAAACAAACAAACTCTTTAGCTTTATAATATTAAGTATAGACTAGCAGCGCTCCGCAGTTTCACCCGCGTAACTCCCGATCCCGTGGGAATATCAGGATAAAAAGTAGCCTATAGCGTTCCTCGATAAATGGACTATCCAACACAAAAATAATTTTTCAATTCGAACCAGTAGTTCCTGAGATTAGCGCGTTCAAACAAACAAACAAACAAACTCTTTAGCTTTATAATATATATTAGTTATTATTCGTAATAAAAACAAATATTTAATAATAAGTAGGTAATATTAAAACAAGGATGTTTAAAAGAAGACGTGAGAATCGGGACATCATATCCAAATTAATAGTTTTGATTTTTGTAATATATTTTTTTCGCGTCTATAGTACATTGCGATACAAGTGTGGTTAATTGATCATTGCTTAGAGGCGGTTTATGACGCGCGAGTGGAACGCCAGTGCGTTTAGACGCCGAGATGGAATGATCAAACCACACGTGTATCGTACGACGTTTTTTATCACAGTTGCTAATAAAAGAAAATACATTTTATATAGCCTCGCCTGACATACAATATTTTTTAGGGTTTTTTCCATTTGTTTTTGCGTCAGGGGTTAAAAACAGAATACAATGGTTCGGAAAAAATTATATTTAAGTAAAGAAAAAACAAAAGATGTCATATACAAACTTTGCCCACCTTTTTCACCCCCTAAAGGGTAGAATTTCGGAAAATCCTTTCTTATCGGATACCTATGTCATACATAGAACACACCCTCCAAGTTTCAGGTCTCTACGATCAGCGGTTTAAGCTGTGCGTTGATCCGTCAGTCAGTCAGTCCGTCATCTATACTAATATTATAAAGTTGGAGAGTTTGTTTGTTTGAACGCGCTAATCTCAGGCACTATTGGTGCCAATTGAATAATTATTTTTGTGTTGGATAGTCCATTTATCGAGGAAGGCTATAGGCTACTTTTCATTTTGATATTCCCACGGGATCGAGACTTACACGGGTGAAACCGCGGAGCGCAGCTAGTTCAGGACAAAGCATTTTCTATGTATTGATAGATAAGGAGTTAGACATCTCGGATTATCCTTAAACCTCGTTTTGGTATACCCCCAGAGGGATTATTTTTTGACAAATTTAGCTATCTCTAGTATATACGATAAGACGACCCAGTTGACACAACGGTCACCATGCCGGACTGCCAAACACAGGGTTGCGGGTTCGATTCCTGCCTCAGACAAGTATTTATGCTTAGATATTTGTGTGGTCTGGTTGTTTCTATGTATTATATGTATATGTTTACAAAAGAAAACTATATAAGTAGTATATGAGTTGTCTAGCACCCATAACACAAGTGTAGTTACTTAGCTTGGGGCTAGATGGCGATGTGTGGAATGTCCTGCAATATTTATTATTTATTTATTTATTTATTTATAAATACTCGGTACTGTTATGAGTTTTTCACTCTCTCGGGTGAAACCGCGGGGCGCAGCTAGTCTTAACTGTAATAATGCAAAAATCAATAAATCCAAAGTTTGTTTGTTTATTTATTCAAACGACTGAACCGATTTGGATGAAATCGGCATAGTCATAGTTTAGGAGATAAAGAAGGACATAGAATACTTTTGATACCGAAATTACCACGGGATCGGGACTTACGCGGATGAAATCGCGGCGCGCAGTTAGTACTAATTAAGGGCAGGTGCTAATAAAGCTACCAAAATCGACCTTTGTTTTAAGCAACTCTAAGTAATCAAATACTCCTTTTTTTGTTATTTGGATATAAATGGATATTGTAGTTTAATAACCATATTTTTGTTTATTGTGGTTGAAAACATGATATTAAAAACTTCGTTCGATAAAAAAAATGTTAGAAAACAGAGAATTATTAGATCGTTTATCGGGTTTTATTCAAAAATAGTTAACGTTTGTTTCTAAAATGAATCAAATGATAGGTTTTGACCTCTAGGAACTATATTTGTGGATAATAATGCTAAAATGTTTTGCATATCGATCAAATATAACAGTTAGCACGCAGCACGCTACGTCTTTGAGAGCGGGGGCTAAGGTAATGTGAATACCTACACACGGTACTGGAAGAGCGCCCGAATATATGACTAACGAATTATATGCTCTAAATGCCCGTGCGTGCTTTGTATCAATTAAACAATACAACAACAAAAGAAATAACAATTATTCAATTAAACGACATAAGTTAATACAAAGGTCAATGAACTCAAATACCTACTTTATTATACCTATAGGTATTTATATATGTAACTAGCTGCGCCCCGCGGTTTCACCCGCGTAAGTCCCGATCCCGTGGGCATATTGGGATAAAAAGTATCTTATGTCCGTCTCCTGGGTCTAAGCTACCTCCCTACCAATTTTCACCCAAATCTGTTCTGCCGTTCTTGAGTTATAAGTGGTGTAACTAACACGACTTTCTTTTATATATATACTAGCTGCGCCCCGCGGTTTCACCCGCGTAAGTCCTGATCCCGTGGGAATATCGAAAAAAATATCCTATGTCCGTCTTCTGATTGTAAGCTACCTCCCTACCAATTTTCAGCCAAATCGGTTTAGCCGTTCCCGAGTTATAAATGGTGTAACTAACACGACTTTCTTTTATATATATAGATAGATAGATACCACAGAATATATAGGGTTCAGGTCATACTATGCCGGTCTTGTATTTGAACGGACAGTTTTCCGCGATTAGACCCTTTTTAATTGGGTCCTTTTTGCGTGAGGATGGAGTAGGCTTGCCCAGCACATACTACCCTCTCAGCTTAGTCGACCATGTACAGAGGAGAGAACTTGTCAATACTTCTGGAGCCAACTAAGCCGCGGGTTTCATCACGATGTTTTCCTTCACCGTAAGAGCAATGTCAATCAGCGCACATAAATTTTTATTAAGAAAAATACATTGGTGCACGGCCGGCCGACTCGAACACACGACCTTCAGAATGCAAGTCGAGGTATCTACCACTAAACCAACACCGCTCTAATACACAGGGTTATGGGTAATTATACTAGCAAGCCGTTGAGGGCTACTTCTGTGCACCTAAACAAACAACTTTTGTTCTACGACTTTTGGAAATTCGAGAAAAGATGTGAAAATTTTGAGGTTATGTAAATTCGAAAAACAGCTGATTTTATAAAACAAAGGTTATTTACACTAAGAACAGTAGATAAAACTTAAAAAATAAGTAAAATTTTAAAGTTAATGACCATTAGGTCACCATTCCGGACTGCCAAACACAGGGTTGCGGGTTCGATTCCCGGCTCAGTCAAGTATTTATGCTTAGATATTTGTCTGGGGTCTAGTTGTTTCTATGTTTTAAAAGCATGTCTTTACAAAAGAAAAGTATATAAGTAGTATATCCGTTGTCTAGCAATCATAACACAAGTGTAGTTACTTAGCTTGGGGCTAGATGGCGATGTGTGGAATGTCTTGCAATATTTATTTTAATTTACGAGAATAAGCCTGCAGCAGTACATTTTACCGGAATATAAATAAAAAACATTGGAATGAGCCTTAACCTTTAGAGGAAACGCTACCGGCGCTCTCTCCGTACAAACGTAGTCGATTGTTTCCTCCCTGGATAATGACTCTAGCACAAATATTTTTGTTACATAAAACCTATAACTGCCATGACTGCCACGTCTTTGTTTTTTTCATATTCTAACTATCATAGAAAGTAAGAGTTATAAACAAAAAAAAAGACATAGGTCATGGCAGTTATAAGTTTTATGCTAATAAAATATTTGCTCTAGTCTCATTATTCAGGGAGAAAACAGCTACAACGACTACGGATAGAGCCCCCGGTACCTTTTCCTCTTAAGCAAAACAAAGGGTCTAGCCCAAAAAAAATTGCGTGTCATGGGACACGCGTTTGGAACGAAGTTCTTTTTAGAGTTCTGTACCTTAATCGACTACGTTTGTATGGAGAGAGAGTCGGTACCCTTTCCTCTTAAGTTAGTGCAATGACTGCCATCGACTGTGTTTATTTAATTGAAATTAATGAAGACAAATGTATTGGTTCCAATTAATTAACGATTTTCGGAAAAGAAAAGATAAATTTCAGAGGTTTTTTACTAAACAAATATCGAGTTTTGAAATACCTTGTGGAATACTTTCAAGGAGCCAGTTGGAAACAACCAACAAATAATAAAACCGGCCAAGAGCATAGGGAGTTCCGTATATTATATTCTGGTAAGTGCGAGTCGGACTCACGCACAAAGGGTTCTATATTCTGTTTTTTTTTTTCTATTAATTATGGCTTCGCACGACTTCTGCATTTAGCCAGTGTCAAGTTATATTTTGCATCAAATTATGACCCGATTTTTCATAAATCGGGCCTAAAGTGTTTCAAAACACTCAAAATCGTCAAAGTCCGTCAAGTCAGGGGCTATAGTAAACCCCCCCGAGGGTTCCCGCCTTGTCGTGGCGGGGGGGCTTAGTAACCGTGGCCTTGCCAACCACGGTGAAGCCAAAAGGAACCCAGGGCCAAGCCAGGCTGGAGGGGCTGGCTACCCGGAGAGGGATCGCTCCACCGACTTCCCCGCAAAGTCCGGTGTGAGCGGTACGAGAGGTAGGTCGCAGTGCTGTATGGGCGGTACTGCGACTGAGGCGGGTTGCGGTGTAGTATGGGCTGCACCGCAACTGAGGAGTAAGGGCCACGGCGGGAGAGGGTTGCCGGTATTGTGGTGAGCCGTTTCCCCTACCTTCCGTGGCCCTGACGGGGCCGCCACCGTTAGATGGCGGACGTGGTGGGGTCGCAGAGGAAGAGGACTGTCGGTGTGTTGTTGCCGCTTTCCCTGTCCTCTGCGACCGGAGTGGCTGGCGATGGGGCTACTTACCTGACCCATCGCAGGGGACCATGGGCGTCCAGACATGGGACTGTCTGGCGTCCATCCGCTTGGTCCCCGAGAAGGAGGTTGCGACGTGCCACGTGGTCTGGTGCGTCGCAACAAGGGGGGAGGGGCGAAAGCCTCGTAAGAGGAGGGTCCTCACGGACAAATGCCGTCGGGGCTGCTGATGAATGCGAAAGCGATGCCGGTAGCCCCGACAATAGGCATCGAGACGGAGCACCCTGGGGTTTTAGTCGGTTGGAGCCCGACATAACCACTTCGTTGGCCCCAACAACGGAGTGATACCCGACCGGGTTTCCCCAGGACAAAAAAAAGGGGGCTATAGTAAAGCGGTGGCAAGTTTACCATAACCTTAATAGGAGATATGGAGGCAACGAGAAAACTTCATGTTTGACACTGATTTTTACTTTCACTATACTTGTGCACTTTCACAGAACTAAATTGAATAACATTCAGAATTATACAATTCAACTCGGGTTACAACTAAGTTTCATGAAAATAAAACTGCAGCACGACATGTTGTTAACTCGTTCCCGCCAAAACTCTTTTTTTTATTGCAACAGAAATACATCATCTGTGAAAAAAATAATGGCAAAACTTCGAACAAAAATTCCTCGTTTGCAAGGAGGTTAGGTTCTTGAAATTCCTATATGTGTAATGGCGTCAGATGCTGATGAAGAAAATGGAAAACACGTCACTTTAAATGCTTATATCTTTTTTCCACAAAAACTGGTCAAGTGCGAGTCGTACTTGCGCCTCGAGGGTACATTAGTTTCAACTCTCTTTCTCTACCCTTGCAGTGGTATGGTAAGTATCAATTTAACTTGACTCCTATTTCGTTTGGGCGCCCATACAATGTAAGGGTCAAGTTA
Source organism: Idaea straminata (assembly GCA_951213275.1). Classification (NCBI taxonomy): domain Eukaryota; kingdom Metazoa; phylum Arthropoda; class Insecta; order Lepidoptera; family Geometridae; genus Idaea; species Idaea straminata. The sequence goes on along the minus strand of OX577875.1, from coordinate 5,033,062 downwards.
AATTGGTTATCAATTTTATTTTTTGGAATTTTTCCTTTATTTGTGCTGTAAGACCTTGCTTTTTGCCAAATTTCGTGGTTCCAGGTCAACGGGAACTACCATATTATAGGTTGTCGAGCCAAAACCCGGTTCACCCTATCGTATAGGTTTTCGACTATAGGGTACTTCCGGTTCACCTGGAATTGTTAATTTTGATTAAAAGCAAGGTCTTATAGCACAAGTAAAGGGAAAAATCCGAAATATAAAAAAGTTGAAAATTAAGTTAAATTTTGGTTGTCACAAGTTTTCACGAAAATGTCAATTTGCCCATATCTTTTTATCGTGTTGACTCAGGACCTTGATTTTTATACACCTAATAGGGACTATAGACCTAAGTATCTGGTATGAATTTCAACTTGCTAGGTCCACCCGTTCCTGAGAAAATCGGTGGTGACACACGGACAGACAGCCAAGAAAGTGATCTTATAAGGGTTCCTTTTTTACCTTTTGAGATACGGAACGGAATTTTATCATATTTTTCTATGCTCAAGCCATCATTCCATCATTGCAATAATTCTTTCAACTGTCTAGCTATCACGGTTCATGAGATACCTATAACCTGGTGACAGACAGACGGACGGACAGTGGAGTCTTTGTAAAAGGGTCTCGTTTTTTTAGGGAAATGATGAGCTAGCAAGCACAGGATCGGCAATTGTTATGCTTGGACCTGAACCATGTATGGGCTGGGCCTGCCAGCATGCACAATCATAAAGGCCGTAAAGGATAAGAAACACTCCAAGAGTGGTGAATCAGTTAAGGGCTACTACATTCGAAGAAATTCATAGGTAGCAGCACCAGAGGGGCTTCCAAATTTATATTGAACAACATTAGAAGCAAAGCACGAGCTGTGGTTGGTGCCTTGACAGGACATGACCAATGACATGCTTTAAAAATGAAGGTAACTTCAAATAATGACTGCAGAGCCTGCGGTGATGTCAGGGACACTATGGAGTACATCCTGTGTGAATGCGACGTCTCAGCACCCAAGCGTATAAGCCTCCTTGGGAATGCGTATCCCAAACCGGAGGAATATAGGATTCTTTCTCTTAGTGGGCGTTATTCGACCACTTCTTCAAAGAGTGAGAAACATTAAGGTAGGGGTAAACACAAAAGATCCCAATGGGTCGAAGTGTTGCTGGCTTTTTGTCAGCTCTCAATATATAAGACTAGCTTTTGCCCGCGACTTCATCCGCGTAGAAGTCGGAAATGGACCAAGGAATCGCGTTGTCCCATACAAACTTTGCCCCCCTTTTTCATCCCCTTAGGGGTACAATTTCGGAAAATTCTTATCCGATGCCTACGTCACGCAAAGAATACACCCTCAAAGTTTCAGGTCTCTACGATCTGCGGTTTAGGCTGTGCGTTGATCCGTCAGTCAGTCAGGACAAAGCATTTCATATGTATAGAAGATAAAGATATATGAAGATATTTGACGACCCAGTTGGCACAATGGTCACCATGCCCGACTGCCAAACGCCTCAGACAAGTATTTATGCTTAGATATTTGTCTGTGGACTGGTTGTTTCTATGTACTAGCTGCGCCCCGCGGTTTAACCCGCGTAAGTTCCGATCCCGTGGGAATATCGGGATAAAAAGTAGCCTATGTGTTAATCCATGTCTCCAGGTATCTAGATACCAAATGTCATCGCAATCGGTCCAGTAGATTTTGCGTGAAGGAGTAACAAACACACATACACACACGCACACGCACACACAAACTTTCACATTTATAATATTAGTAGGATAAGTATATATTTACAAAAGAAAAGTATACAAGTAGTATATCCGTTGTCTAGCACCCATAATACAAGTCTAGTAACTTAGCTTGGGGCTAGATGGCGATGTGTGGAATGTCCTGCAATATTTATTTATTTATATTAGGGTACAGAACTCTAAAACGATATTTTTACACGTTTATAACAAACATTATCGCGTTATTCTTTGTGAAACATTCCCAAGGAGCTGGTTGCAAACAACAAACAAATAAAAGAAATTATTGATTTAGGTGTTGCTATTCAATAAAAAAAAATATTACACTGTTTTCTTTAAAATGATTTTTATAAATTATCATAATAATAAATATTTACAATCATAAATTAACAAACGGTAATATTAAAGTGACATGTTATCAAGTGTTGTTGGTAAATAAGTGGCTTATTTTTCTGTTTAGTGCTTGTCCACACCTAACCAATTTCGAAAAATAATATAAAAATTTAAAACAACTAAAATCTCAGTAAATTCGTTTAAAACTTGTGCATAATTGTTATTTTTTAATCCAATTTGAATTAAAAAATATTATTTTGATTTTCAACAACTAAAAAACTTAGTTAATTATTTTAAAGCTGACCAAAAATTATTTACTAATTCATTTCAAAATAATAAAAATATTTTTCATTTTAAAACAACAAAAACATCTCATATCTTCCTTAAAAACATATGAAATGTTTTCCAAATATTATTTTAAGCATTATCTATATAAATAAAAATGAATTGTTGTTCGTTAGTCTGATTAAAACTCGAGAACGGCTGAACGGATTTATCTTATCTTAGTCTTGAAATGTTCGTGGAGGTCTAGGGAAGGTTTAGAAGGCAAGAAAAAAAACGAATAACCGATATTGCCACGGGATCGAGACTTACGCGGGTGAAACCGCGGGGCGCTGCTAGTAGTGAATAAATATCATATTTATTGGAGTTTACTCCTTGAGAATCGATTTTCATATATAAGGCGCCCGGTATGAGAAAAATCCGAGGGGTAAAACCTACTAACAAGTAACGAAAATCGTGTCACGTTTTTGGTGCGCACCTTTAGTGCTCAACTTTCTAATTTGGCTGTGAGTGTATTGCGTATGGTTAGATACTCGTACTTAAGGAGTAAACTCCAGTCGTGCGTCGGTGCTGACACACACACTTTTTTTATTTATTATTTTTCTTTATATACTACAAAAAGTAAATTTAATATATTTATATATTTATCCCTCATATTTGTCATTCTAAAGTTGTTTAAAATAAACTTTAAGATATAAAACAAAATTATGACAAATTATTGAAATAACGTAAAGTTAAAATCTTAATTTCAAAACTAAAACACTAAAAATCCTAAAAATTAAATAATTGGTGAACTTTCCTAAAAATCCCCCCTTTTAACAAGAAAAGAAACATCTCAACAGGCTAAGCCTTCCAGCAATCGGTAACAAAGGTAAATAAAAAAAATATACGCGACGAATAGACCTTTTTTGAAGTGTATTAAAAAGATATGTATTGAGTAAAAATATAATTATTTTTCAAATTTTTAGTATTTATTATTATTTTTTCTAATTACTTAGTGATATACATACAGGGTTATTGGTAACTATATCAGCAAGCGGCTACACAAACAACTTTTGTTCTACGACTTTTGAAAATTAGAACAATTTTATTAATCACTAGCTGCGCCCCGGGGTTTCACCCGCGTAATAATTTTCTACGCAATTTTCTTAATTATTTCTTTCACCTTCTCCGGACAATAACAAACACAACAAAAAAGAATTGGCCAAATTTGTCCATGCGTTGTTGAGTTATGCGCTTACCAACACATTTTGCGATTCATTTTTATATTATAGAAGATAATAAATAATAAATCATTTATTGGATACATACCTTAAAGACTAACGTACATATTTTATAATGATAATTGAATGTGTTAAAGAATAGCTTAGAACTATGTTAGTAGCACTTTCAAGACACCACACTTTCGTCTTAGTCTGTTCTTGTGGAATTTATTGTATTGTCATCAGAACTACATGTCTGTACTGTGTACTGTCGAACTGATTTGATGATGAAGCCGGAAGATAGGCACTAAAAACTCGCTTTTATAGAAAATTCAACTAAAATATATAAAAAAAAATTAATAACTTTGGATTAAGAATATTGTAAATAAAAAATAAATGTATATTTTTGTAACAAAAGCGTGGTAATGACGTCACACAATGGAAACTTGACAATGACGTCAACTTTTTTTGTGAATGCAAGTGTTCCATCAATTTACTAGGCGTTTTATCACGTCAAAAAGAAGTATAATCTTAGGGTTAATGACCTCTCCGTGTAAGGAACAGCTGATTTTCAGATTAACATTACTCATAATTAAAAAAAAAATCGAATTTCCAAAAGTCGTAGAACAAACGTTGTTTGTTTAGGTGCACAGAAGTGGCACTCAATGGCTTGCTAATATAGTAACCAATAACCCTGTATTACTTAAAACTTTTAAGGTGAAAGGGTACCGGCGCTCTCTCCGTACAAACGTAGTCGACTGTTTCCTCCCTGGATACTACCACAAATATTTTTATGCCAAAAAACCTATAACTGTCATGACTATGCCCTTATGTTTATTTTTTCTTTTTCTAATTACCTATCATAGAAATTAAGATTTAAAAAACATAGGGGCATGGTCACGGCATTTATAAGTTTTATGCAACCAAAATATTTGCTCTTCTGTCATTATCCAGAGAGAACACTGTCGACTACGTTTGTATGGAGAGAGCCCCTAGTACCCTTTCCTCAAAAATAAAAATGCATTTTTTTACTAGTACGCGACGAATACAGAACCTCCTATTTTTTGAAGTCGGAAAGGAAAATTATAGAAATGAAAACATATATTCTTATCATACAATTGCTCCTGTTTATGGGTGCATCGGAAGTTTTCGCTGGAATACTATCAGGGTTGATTAACGCCTTAATTGAAGAACCGCCAAAACCAGAAGACTATTCCAATGCGAAATGCGAAAGGACGTGTTTCCGCTCGTACAATGGCTCTTGCAATAATTTGAAGCACCCCAGTTGGGGTGCCGCTGGGACACTGTTTACAAGGTTTTTCGATTCTAATTCATATAGTGATGGTAAGAGAAATAAGTTATAATTTACGCGGGTTTTTAAATTCAAATTTAAGAAAGACCAGCGTTTGTCGAAAGGCTAACATTATGTTGAGTTGAGGACCGTTTCACAACAAAAATATTACATTTTTTTTTATTTTTATATAATACTAGTTGCAATAGCGTTTAGTTTTTTGTTTTTATAGTTTAATAGCTGCGCCCCGCGGTTTCACCTGCGTAATCATTTTCTGCTCAACTTTCTTAATATTTTCTTTCATAAAAACCTTCTCTTGACAATATCAAAGACAACAAAAAAAGAATTGGCCAAATTGGTCCAGGCGTTGTTGAGTTATGCGCTTACCAACACATTTTGCGATTCATTTTTATATTATAGACTAGCTGCGCCCCGCGGTTTCACCTGCGTAATCATTTTTTGCGCAACTTTCTTAATATTTTCTTTCATAAAAACCTTCTCTTGATAGTATCAAAGACAACAAAAAAAGAATTGGCCAAATTGGTCCAGGCGTTGTTGAGTTATGCGCTTACCAACACATTTTGCGATTCATTTTTATATTATAGAAGATAAGCTCACTGTGAGTTTTATTTCTATTTCAATTTTCCAAATTTCCAAAAGTCGTAGAACGAAAGTTGTTTGTTTAGATACACAGAAGTGGTCTTCAATCGTTTGCTAATATAGTTACCAATAACCCTGTATTAATTAAAACTTTTAAGATGAAAGGGTACCGGGCGCTCTCTCCATACAAACGTAGTCGACTGTTTCTTTCCTGGATAATGACACTAGAGCAAATATTTTTGTTGCATACAACATAATTGCCATGACCTTGACCATGTTATTTTTTGTTTTTTAAATTTTAATTTTTATGATAATAAAAAATAAAATAACCAAAACATAGGGTCGTAGTCATGGCAGTTATAGGTTTTATGCAACAAAAATATTTGTGCTAGTATCCAGGGAGGAAACAGTCGACTACGGTTGTATGAAGAGAGCGCCGGCACCCTTTCACCTTAACATATATTTGAAGTTTGATTTATCATGTTTTCCACATAAAAATAAATCTATACTAATATTATAAAGCTGAAGAGTTTGTTTGTTTGTTTGAACGCGCTAATCTCAGGAACTACTGGTTCGAATTGAAAAATATTTTTTGTGTTGGATAGTCCATTTATCGAGGACGGCTGTAGGCTATTTTATATTTAGATACTAGCTTTTGCCCGCGACTTCGTCCGCGTCGAAGTCGAAAACTTAAAGAAGATTGGACCAAGGAATCACGTTGTCCCATACAAACTTTGCTCCCCTTTTTCATCCCCTTAGGGGTAGAATTTCGGAAAATCCTTTCTTATCGGATGCCTACGTCACACAAAAAACACACCCTCCAAGTTTCAGGTCTCTACGATCAGCGGTTTAGGCTGTGCGTTGATCCGTCAATCAGTCAGTAGTTCAGGACAAAGCATTTTATATGTATAGATTACAAAGGGATCGGGAGTTACGCGGGTGAAACCGCGGAGCGCTGCTAGTTTATTTATATTTTAATTAAATAGATATCTCTTTTCAGGTTATTGTGAAATACCACATTTACCGAATCCACGGAAGATATCTCTTAATTTTGTCGATAATCGATATGCAGTGGATCCAATATGGACGCTGTGTACCACACAATTTGGTCAATTCTTAGCTCATGACATGGCATTATCTAGTGGCGGACCGCAATCAGGTAAGCCATCACTCATATACAAAGATACGAAGATATTTTTCATCACAGTTGCTCATAAAGTGGATCTTATTCAACGGCTTTTAGGCTCATAATCCAACATATTATGCACGCGTGCGTTTTACATTGCCAACCTAGTGCTGTAAAGTTATCCCGATAGGTTAAATACGTATCTTACTGCTAATTACATACTGTTTTGATGTATAAAAAAGGTAGGTACCAAAGAGTTTTTTAGCTAGCAAAAATGGTTGTCTCTAAAGTCGGTTTACGAACGAAAATTTTGCGCGATAATGACTTAGAAAACGATTAAAAATTGAGTTGTTTATTTTTTGTTTTTTCTTTAGGTACTTAATTATATTGTTTTTCCGTACCATTGTATTTTGTTCTTAACCCCCGACGCAAAAACAAATAGAAAAAACCCTAAAAAATATTGTATGTCAGACGAGGCTGTATATTTTAAAAGTCTTTAGCCTGGCCTTTCCGGAGCATAATTAACAAAAAAATATTGCCTTAAAAAAATGTAAACATAGACTTATCACAAATATTTTGTTTTCTTTTCAAGTCTTTTCTTTTATTCGCAACTGTGATAAAAAACGTCGTACGATATAAGTGTGGTTAATTGATCTTTGCATAGAGGCGGTTTATGACGCGCGAGCGGCAGCGAGCGTGTTAAAGAAGCCAAGTAATGTACTATTATTGTATAACTAGCTTTTGCCCGCGACTTCGTCCGCGTGGACGTCGTAAATGGTACTTTTAACCAACCATTCTGTTAAAGAATATTTATGCAAAATTTGAAGAAGATTGGACCACGGAATCACGTTGTCCCATACGCATTTGCCCCCCTTTTTCGCCCCTTTATGGGTAGAATTTTGGAAAATCCTTTCTTATCGGATGCCTACGTCACACAAAAAACACACCCTCCAAGTTTCAGGTCTCTACGATCAGCGGTTTAGGCTGTGCGTTGATCCGTCAGTCAGTCAGTCAGTAGTTCAGGACAAAGCATTTTATATGTATAGAAGATTGTAGGTTACAAAAGTTCTTATAAATTTAAGTATAATGTATAGGTCCACTTACAATAATTTATCTTCTAAGGTGTGCGTCTAATTACTTGTCAAATCAAAGTTATAAAATAAAACTAACAAAAAAAATATTGCCTAAAATTCATTCATTTTTCATTCATTCATCACATCCGTTATGTATTATTAAATTTATAAATTTTCTTCATAAAGTAAATGGAAATTAAGTCAGAAGCATTAATAGTCATGCAATTAAATCACATATCTTATATCTTTAAATTTGCAATTCTTGTATATATATATATATACATACTAGCGACCCGCCCCGGCTTCGCACGGGTGCAATGCTGATACTAAATACACAACAGAAACACTGTGAACGTTGTATATAAAAACATAGCGGCCCGCTCCGGCTTTGCACGGGTATAAAATATATAGACTATGTGATTAAAATCGATTCAGTAGTTTTGATTTATTCATTACTGCCCGTGGCCCGCACGCGTTAAATTTGGAGTAAAACAATCCCCCTTTCCCTATACCATGAAGATTTCCTGCTATCTTTGGAATATCTAAATTCATACACTAAATTTTTACTTATTTACTTTTTACATTTTTTTGCCGCACCGGGCGGCCGGCCGGTACCGCCGCAAACGCTACGTCCCGCAATTTTTAAATCTGTAATATCTTCGAAAATATTCACTTAAATCATACGGTGTAAAGGGCCATATAGATCTATATTAAATGAACAATGTATTCAAGGTATTTAATTGGTTAAGGATTAATGCTGTATTGGTTAAAATCGCTTCGAAAATTAGCCATTATTTGTCGTAAAAAGTAAATGACAAAAAAAAGTTATTGTGGGTTATCCATAAGAGATAGACATATACCATCACGGACTTTTCTGTACACCTTTTCAATGTGTACAATACTTAGTACATTATTTTGATAAAACTCGTAGGGTTCAGCCTGCGTTTGCAATGTAAGCGGAAAAAATTTAATTATTTACGACATCACATTAGAAACCTCAAAAATAACAGTACTTCTCCACTATTTAATGGATGTTATTATACAAATAAACCTTCCTCTTGAATCACTCTATCTATTACAAAAAACCGCATCAAAATCCGTTGCGTAGTTTCAAAGATTTAAGCATACAAAGGGACATAGGGACAGAGAAAGCGACTTTGTTTTATACTATGTAGTGATATAATTGGAATCTCGAAATCGGCTCCAACATGAAATTTGGTATATAGGGGGTTTCGGGGGCGATAAATCGATCTAGCTAGGAATCATTTTTAGAAAATGTCATTTTATTCGTGTTTTATCGAAACTTACTTTTTTTTATCTGAAAAATATGACTCTTCCTGACATCTATTGGCGAACTACTAATACTATTTTTTGTGAGCAATAAAGTTATTCCAGCAGATGGTGTTGTTAAGTAACACGAAGTCAATGAGAGTTTGCATTTAGGTTAGACTAAGGTCATCCAGGTACTAAGTATAAATAAATACAAATCAGATTACTTCAGTCGAAGACAATTCTCATAATACTTGTATACAGGCTGTTTACCATAACTAGCAGGCTCACGGCTAAGCGACGCTCGCTGATCGTTTACGGTCGTGCGGGTTAAGCGGCGCCTGGCGCAGTCATTACTTCGATAGGTGACCAATAAGTAGTGTAGCAAAAATGTATTTTCGTGAGCCCCTCCGTGCTTCGGAAGGCACGTTAAGCCCTTGGTCCCGGTTGCTACCTCTAGTAGCAGTCGTTAGGTCAAGTTAGAAGCCTTAGGGCGATCTGAAAACTCTAAAAACCACACCACTATACGAGAAGAAGATGAACCGCAACTTGTAATTATTTAAGGGTATATTTATATAAGTACAGGTAGTATATAAATAAATGAATATTGCAGGACATACCACACATCGCCATCTAGCCCCAAGCTAAGTAACTAGACTTGTGTTATGGGTGCTAGACAACGGATATACTATATATATACTTTTCTTTCGTAAATATATACATATAATACATAGAAACAACCAGACCATAGACAAATATCTAAGCATAAATACTTGTCTGAGGCGGGAATCAAACCCGCAACCCTGTGCTTGGCAGTCCGGCATGGTGACCATTGTACCAACTGGGTCGTCAAACATACTACAAAATGTACAAAATATAATGTGTATGTTTAATTAAATAGATAATACTATTTAATTAAAGTAGAATAGTGAATTATACTTAGTATGTTTGCTAATTTTCGACAATATTTAATTTTAAAAAAATCAGATGTACTTTCGTAGGTTCATAATTTCGGGGTAATTTTTTTTCGTTTTGTAGGGTTTTTTTTTTCCTTTAGGCTTTTTACATTCATACTATTTTTATTATTTTGTGTCGGGGGTTTATTAAATTTTTGTTCAATGGTTTACTTACACAGGAGCTCAAGCTATCAAATGCCCCTGTGTCGACGGAAAACTTAAGAAATGGCATTCGGTGGACAGGAAATGCGCACCAATCAAGATACCAAAGTGGGATCCGTATAATACCCCAGACTGTGTTCAATGCTACGATGTTGTGAGAACACGATCGACTTGCGATGTCAATACTAAAAGACCTGGACAACAAGTAAGTTGCTGATGGCAGGATTCCGTAAGACTTTTGCCGATTGTTGCAGAAGTTGGTTCTAATAGTATAGTGACATTCAAGACATTCCAATTTAAAAAAAAGTATTTGTTTTGCACCAAGCCTTTAGAGGAGTTTTGGCGGGAACGAGTTAACAACATGTCGTGCTGCAGTTTTATTTTCATGAAACTTAGTTGTAACCCGAGTTGAATTGTATAATTCTGGTGGAATGTTATTCAATGGTTCTGTGAAAGTGCACAAGTGTAGTGAAAGTAAAAATCAGTGTCAAACATGAAGTTTTCTCGTTGCCTCCAAATCTCCTATTAAGGTTATGGTAAACTTGCCACCGCTTTACTATAGCTCCTGACTTGACGGACTATGACGACTTTGACTGTTTTGAAACACTTTAGGCCCGATTTATGAAAAATCGGGTCATAATTTGATGCAAAATATAACTTGACACTGGCTAAATGCACAAGCCGTGCGAAGCCATAATTAATAGAAAAAAAAAGCCTTTAGAGTTCAACCTTTCTGAATATAAAAAAACTTGAGAGGTGTCAAGGGACACCCGGATGAAACGAAGTTTCTTTCGAATTATTAGTGAAGGAATTGAATAAAATCAAAAAGCGTTGTTACAACTTTTGGTTCTAAGGTTTACGTCTAGCCCCCTTTCGCAACGCACCATACGGAACTTCGTTCCAAAAACTAAATCAAAATCGGTTCATCCGTTCGGGAGCTACGATGCCACAGACACACACAGAGAGACAGATACGTCAAACTTATTAAAATCGAACTGAGTTTTTAAACATGGTGTCAAAATAATAAAGAGAAGAAAAAAGCTACTAAGGAGTATTGATATCAATTTCGAAGAAAATCACCCCCAATATACTTTCTACCCCTTCTTAACCCCGTTAGGATGCCGATTGGGAATGAATTTAAAACCGACTTCAAAAAAAGGAGGAGGTTCTCAATTCAATAAAAGACGAAACACATCGACCATCAATTTCTGTAAAAAAATGTTAATGCAAAATTTGAAGTAGATTGGACCAAGAAATCATGTTGTCCCATACAAACTTTGAGCCCTTTTTAACACGCTTTTATTAGCTTCACCTGTATGTTTGTATGTATGTTTGTAACCGACTCCTTTGAGCTCGATTTTGTCCTACTTTGAACGATCAGATTTAATACAAACTTTGCACACCTGTCAAAGACCGATGACAATGCAATAATTCGATTAAAAATCCGACTATCCCAATTAGATTCGCCAGGATTAATTAATTCCTTTCCGCGTCCTTTGCATGCGAGTAAGAGAGATAGAGCTAGTGCGCGATCTACGCATGCGTGCAGCTCCACAGTTACTCTTTGGTCGTACACTCAGTTTGTCACAACCTCGGAAAGACTTGTAAAATAAATAATAGTTTAAAAAAACTAAAAAACACGCTTTTATGGAAAACCCAACTGAAAAATTCAACAAAAAAATGAAAAATAAATAATAGTTAAAAAAATAACTAAATAATTGTTTAAAAAAACTAAAAAACACGCTTTTATAAAAAATCCAACTAAAAAACAGAAAATAAAATTTAATAAATTTGGATTAAGAATAGTGTAAATAAAAAATAAATGTACCTACATTATTGTAAAAAGCGTGGGGTGCATAGTGTCAATAGTTATAAACATTTGATTGATAGATGAGTAGAAGGATCATTACTTTGATAATATCATAAAAATAACTTTAAATGCACCCCACGCTTTTTCCAATAATGTACATTTATTTTTGATTTACACTATTCTTAATCCAAATTTATTGAATTTTATTTTCTGTTTTTAGTTAGATTTTTTACGATACTTTAGGCTCATTTGACACCTCTCGCATCTCAATAATTATAGAAAAATATAGCAATATCGCCTCTCTAATTGGCTACCATGATTTGATATACATTTTCAATATTAAAATTCCAGTACAACGCAGTAACATCATTTATAGACTGTTCCCCAGTATACGGCAATAACGAGAAATTAGCTAATAGTCTACGTAGATTCAAACACGGGATGTTGGACTACGTCATGATAGATGGTAGAATGTATCCGCCACAAGCTAAAGATCCGCGGACATGCAACACCGCGGGTACCTCTAGACCTCTATGTATTGTTACTGGTGAGTACCTACAACTAGCTAATAGACTACGTAGGTACAAACACGGGATGTTGGATTATGTCATGATAGATGGTAGAATGTATCCGCCACAAGCTAAAGATCCGCGGACATGCAACACCGCGGGTACCTCTAGACCTCTATGTATTGTTACTGGTGAGTACCTACAACTAGCTAATAGACTACGTAGATTCAAACACGGGATGTTGGACTACGTCATGATAGATGGTAGAATGTATCCGCCACAAGCTAAAGATCCGCGGACATGCAACACCGCGGGTACCTCTAGACCTCTATGTATTGTTGCTGGTGAGTACCTACAACTAGCTAATAGACTACGTAGGTACAAACACGGGATGTTGGATTATGTCATGATAGATGGTAGAATGTATCCGCCACAAGCTAAAGATCCGCGGACATGCAACACCGCGGGTACCTCTAGACCTCTATGTATTGTTACTGGTGAGTACCTACAACTAGCTCTTAGACTACGTAGGTACAGTCTGCTGCATAATTGCAGCCCCCGGTAGAGTTCTAAAATTACTATTATTGGAATGTTTTCATTCTAATAATTTTTCTTTGACAAAATGATGAGTTAGAAGACTTTTAATTTCAACTAAAGCTAGTCTAGAATCTTGCTTGTGTTGAAACAAATCTTATAACAGCCGTTTTGGAGCTCTACGGTGGGTCTGCAATTATGCAGCCAACCGTACAAACACGGGATGTTGGATTATGTCATGATAAATGGTAGAATGTATCCGCCACAAGCTGAAGATCCGCGAACATGCAACACCACACTAAACTGGTAATTTTAACCTCAACAATTCTTCGAAAAAAAATGTTCGGATTTCAAAAAGTCGTAGAGTTTTGGCGGGAACGAGTTAACAACATGTCGTGCTGCAGTTTTATTTTCATGAAACTTAGATGTAACCCGAGTTGAATTGTATAATTCTGGTGGAATGTTATTCAATTTAGTTCTGTGAAAGTGCACAAGTGTAGTGAAAGTAAAAATCAGTGTCAAACATGCAGTTTTCACGTTGCCTCCAAATCTCCTATTAAGGTTATGGTAAACTTGCCACCGCTTTACTATAACCCCTGACTTGACGGACTATGACGACTTTGACTGTATTGAAACACTTTAGGCCCGATTTATGAAAAATCGGGTCATAATTTGATGCAAAATATAACTTGACACTGGCTAAATGCACACGTGCGAAGCCATAATAAAGAAAAAAAAAAAAAAAAAAAAAAAGTTGATTGTTAAGCTTAGAAGTTGCCCTCAACCAGTCTTTCATATAATTACCAATTAGCCTGTATATTTTACGACCTCTATGGCGTCGGGTGAACACCTGCTTGCGACGCAGAAAGTTACGGGTTCGATTCCCGCCCCAAACAAGTATTTATTTATGCAATAGATATTAGTCTGTAGTGTAGGTTTCTGTATTTAAGTATATCAAGTATAATTCACAACAAAAAAAATGTACCTATAATAATATTCCTATTCTATCCGTGATCTAGTACCCATAACACAAGCCTAGTTGGGGTTGGATGGAGCTGAGTAAAATGTTACTTATTGATCTACAATATTTATTTATATTGTTTGTTACTAGGAACTTTTATACAATAAATCATTTTGTTTGATTTCATAACACTTTAAGGCTATTTATGCCACCAAACACAACGCGCCACAAATCGCTTACAACTAACATTGTTGATTGTAACGAATGTGTTTTGTTTTTTTTTTTCAAAAGTGCTGAGATAGAATCTTAGGTGAGATCTTTATCGATATTTTGGTGTAATTTGCGACGAAAATTCCTTGTCATTTCAAAGCTAGACTAGTTTTAATTCTTAATTTTAACACGTTGATGCAAACAACGTATAGGTACGTCAGATATTCGTAGATGTACTGTGGCACAACGTATTACCACGTTCAGCTAAAACTCGATTTATTAAGAACAACGTTGCAGTACGTCGTCTGGCCATACTAGTATCTAAGAGTTTGGTTACTGTGCTACGACACATCGAAATCTCAAAATTCTAGTGCAACACCGCATGGTTTTTTTTTGCCATCTTTGACATGTTTCCGACTATATAGCATATACCTACTTTTTTGCGCACAACGGTACTATACGTCGCGCCGCTTAACAAATGTCATTACGTCAGTCGACCTGTGCCCGCCGCGGAGGAAGCGCGTGCGCTGATCCTGTTCATACGTGTTTGCAACAATTATTTACGCGAAATCGTAAGTATTTCATATTATAATTATACAAAATATAGCATCTAAATGTATTTAGTTATTTGGAATAACTCTAAATGAGTTCAAATTACATTATTTTGTATGTTTGTTTTATTTTAGATGGAAAAAACGAAGGAAAAACAGAGAAAATCGTTTATGGCAATTTCAGAAACTTTGTCATCGCGGGAAACTACTCCAGACCCTTTTGTTGACGACGGGGAATTTGGATCGGATGTTGATTACGACCCGAATGATGAAAACGAAGACGATAGCTCCTGTAATAATGTGAGTCATTCGCAGTTTCAGCTGGGCAAAAAACGCAGAAACTCATTATTGCGTGTCAAAAAGATTTCTTCTAATTTCCGATCTGATTTTGACAATGTAACTACATCGCATTCCTCATCAGAGAATTCTGATTGTATCATTGATGATTCGGACAGTTCTAGTGTTGGTAGCATTTTTGACATCCGTAAACGAAATCTTAGTACAAACAAGCAAACTAAAATTAAAAAATCCAAGCGCAGTCGTAAGCAACCAAACAATAATACAGATTGTGACCTAAATAGCACTGCCAATATGTCTATAGACTCTGAAGTTTTGCGGCGAAATGTCGGTGGTCTTTTGGAGGGCCCGTTTCTGCTAAACGATCTTGTAGATATAGAAGATCAGACACAGTCACCCTTACCAAACCCTTCTATTGAGGACCAAGCACCTGCTGGTCAGCAGCCATTGACTTTGCCAGACTCTGAAAGCGCAGAAGGCAACCCGACAACTCATGCGCGGTCGTCTCCATTGGACCCTGAGCGTGCAGAAGATAGTTCGAGGCCAAACACACAACAGCCTTCGCCGTCTCTGATTCCTACATCAATCGCACACTTGCATTTGCCATGCCTGGAACCTACATCTCGCGCTCAATCGCCGGCTTCATCCAGTAATCTAAATTCTGAAAATGAGAACGATAATATAGAAAGTACTCAAAGACGTCCAAGAAACCTTAGTCCCGAGCCAATTCATCAATGGGAGAATTCAACTTCAGACATACCTACATTTGATTTTGATGAAACCTCAACTGGTGTTCAGTTTGAGATCACACCAGATATGGCACCTTCAGATGTGTACGACAAATTACTTCCAGCTCATACCCTGGAATACATTGTTGCAAAAACCAATGAATATGGAAGAGCATTGTACACCACAAGACGAGCCACGCGAAATACACGTCAAATTAAATATAGAGACATAGATAATGATGAAATGAAGAAATTCTTGGGACTCTGTTTACTTATGGGACAAGTAAATGTTCCTGAGAAACGCAAGCTATTTACCTACAGTGATCCTTTGTATTATCATCCTATTTTTCAATATATTATGTCAGCCAGCTGATTCCAATTTTATATGCTGTTGCAAAATACATACGAGTAAATTTATTATAAGATTGTTTACTTTATTATAAGATTGTTGACTTAAAATTCGGAGAGATTTATTTGTTGAATTTGTTTTGTGATTATTTGTTTCTGTAATTCTAAAACAAGTACTCAGGACATTTTCACATTTTGGTTACGTATAAATATTAAGTTTAAACATTTTTGTTTGATAGGAATACCAAATCGTTTTTGTTTTTTTATTTGTAGCATTAGATTTGATCTCAATAATAAGTGATAAATGAGACTGATTAAACCAAAAACACTGGTGTAATTCATGAGACTAAGTAAATAGTTTGAAAATAAATAATTTCATATAATAAGGATTTTATTTCATTTTCTTTGTAAAACGTTGACGTTATTGTCTAGTAAGTACATACATTTTCTTTCTTACCCATAAAACTTCATGTAGCGTTAACGTCATTAGCCGTTGTTAGTTGACAAAAAAAATGTTTATTATGCTTTGTAACACAGACATCCAAATACGGCAACGTTATTATACAATGCTAGGTAGTGTTTGGATTTTTATCAACAGTTTATAGCACAACGTCAATATACGTCGACGTTGTTAGGCGTTGTTAACTGTTGAATATATTTTGGTCTATGCTTTACGGCACAGGCGTCTACAAACGTCGACGTTATAATACGTTGTTCGCTATTACAAGGAGTTCTATATATAAGTTGTACCATAACGTATATGAACGTCGACGTATTAGGACGTGAGTGCAATATTTACTACCACTGACTTCACCACCTATTTGCACAACGTCACTAGGCGCCACTCCCGTATGTATGAAAAAAATATGTTCAATGTCGCCTAGAGCTACGATATTGATATGTTTACTTGAACGTGTTAAGATAGCTTCAAAACTTTACGGAATTTTTGGCTCAAAATCACACCAAAATGTCGATAAAAATCTCACTTACAATTCTATCTCAACACTTTTGAAAAAAACAAAACACATTCGTTTCAATCAACAATTTTCACCACCAAAGGCGACCGGTGCCGGTAGTAACTATTTAGTAGGCTGTGTACCAAGGTCTATACTTATTTCTACATGTTTGTTTGGCCACTTTCAGGTGATTTAAGAGGAAATCAAAACCCACATATTGCCCTGATGCAGATCATCTTCCTGCGTAACCACAACAGAATGGCAAAAGCTTTGAGTAAGATAAATCCGCATTGGACCGATGAAAGATGCTACCAAGAAGCACGGCGTAACAATATTGCAATACTTCAACAAATTACCTATGAAGAATACTTGCCTATTATTTTAGGTATGTACTAGCTTTTGCCCGCAACTTCGTTCGTGTAGAAGTCGACGTTTCTAATAGATAGTACGGTGATTTTCGAGACATTCCAGTTTTAATAGTACATTGTTACCGTAGGGGTGAAAGTCACTCATTGAGTCCCGAGACGGAGTTTCGCTAATAGTTCGAGGGACTTAATGAGTCTTTTACCCGAGGTAAACACTGTGCCTTGCATTACGAATAATACATTAAATTCTTCATAATAACGAGAGTGAATGAGAGACTCCATACCACCTCTGGCAGTATGCATGAGTCGTGTGAAGCCATAATTATTATTCTTTGGTGTTACCTAAAGCAAGGAGGTTAGGTTTTTGAAGTTCCTAATGCGTAATGATACTGATACTGGCTACAAGAACATTGCACAAGCCGCGCGAAGCCATAATTTGACATGACAGCTGTCAGTGAAAGCGATTCGCCTTAGGGCTGAAAGTTTTTCTTTCTACACGCTCTTCAGGCATCTTTAGACCTACTTTCGGAGTATGAGTAATGAAAAGAGTATTTGCATTGCACCAAGCTTTTAAGTGCAACCTTTTTTGAATTAAATCGGAGTTTTGTACGTCACCGTAACACAAACCCAGATAAGCGATATGTCCTATATCACGGGACTATGGAGTCCCGGACCTTTGGAAGGCATGCGTGGGGCCGAAGCCAACACGTAGAGGCCCTTTACAATAACAAGTTTAATGGCAAAGTATGATGTGGACATCAAACCGGCGATTATCCCTGTCTGCACTATAAAGTGCAGCTAAGGACAATCTCCGGTTTGAATAGAACTATTGATAAACTACAGGAGAAAACTACTACTTGGGCTATTGTGATGGGATGGTAGTGGACTGGATACTGGGAGACTATGGGTACTATGGCACCTGCCGTAACAATGTTCAACAAACATGTAAAAGTGGCAGGTGGAGACTCGCCAACTCTCAAACTGGGCCACCCTAATCAGCTGAGTAAATTACAGCAAGGGGGCAACAGGGACGAGAGTGGCTTAAAGATAGTGATGCCGCACTGAGTTTTAAACTCAGGTCACGGGCTCCCTGAGGGTCCAACCTACCTGGCCCACTCACCACTGACGTGCGGCATATATCTTTCGAACGTATTCTTGCGACTCCACTCTGGACGGCCGGTGAAGGCAAGCCAGAGGCGGGGGACCGCTTCCTCGTCATTTTTCACTCCGATCAGCCAACTAAGGCCAGCCGGAGATGAGGAACGGTTGCTTCCCCCTGGAGCACTCGGGAACCGCGGGGTCGCTACTCCCCGACACCTCGCCTCAAGGTGCCCTGCGGGCTAAGCGATATTATTATTAAACAATTTAAAGGGAGTTTTGGCGGGAACGAGTTAACAACATGTCGTGCTGCAGTTTTATTTTCATGAAATGAAACTTAGGTGTAACCCGAGTTGAATTGTATAATTCTGGTGGAATGTTATTCAATTTAGTTCTGTGAAAGTGCACAAGTGTAGTTAAAGTAAAAATCAGTGTCAAACATGAAGTTTTCTCGTTGCCTCCAAATCTCCTATTAAGGTTATGGTAAACTTGCCACCGCTTAACTATAGCCCCTGACTTGACGGACTATGACGACTTTGACTGTTTTGACACTTTAGGCCCGATTTATGAAAAATCGGGTCACAATTTGATGCAAAATATAATTTGACACTGGCTAAATGCACAAGCCGTGCGAAGCCACAAACAAACATTTTGTGTTTGTTATTACATTTTAATTTTACCATGACACTTTTTTGTGAATGCAAGTGTTCCATCAATTTAATAGACGTTATCACGTCGAAAAAACTACCAAAACTTTGTTTATTAAACTTAAAATCATTTAAGAAAAATTAGTTTGGAATTCACTAATGAAATAAAACGAAAAATTTAATTTTATCAACTTTGAAATTGGGGATGACTCCCGCTCCGGCTCGTTTCTGGCGCAGAGCTTAGCCATCGCCATTCAGCGTGGCAATGCTTCTAGCATTATGGGAACCTTTACGCCGGGTACGATAAGGGGCGGGTTATTTGACTAACTGGTCACTTCATTTATAATGTTAAATATGTATGTCTTTTTATTTTATTCATATACTAGCTGCGCCCCGCGGTTTCACCCGCGTTTGTCCCGATCCCGTGGGAATATCGATTTTTTCTCGCCTTTTAAACCTTCCCTAGACCTCTACGAACATTTCAAGACTAAGATAAGATAAATCCGTTCAGCCGTTCTCGAGTTTTAGTGAGACTAACGAACAGCAATTCATTTTTATATATAAGAGATAGATTAAAGATAACTTTGAAATTTAGTGAGTTTTTGTTGCAAATTAATATTCTATTGGAACAAAGTTCTTTATCGCGCGTTGCGAAAGGGGGCTAGACGGAAAAAATTAAGACCAAAAGTTTTTTATTTTGTTACAATTCCTTCACTAATTAATCGAAAGAAACTTCGTTCCATCCGGGTGTCCCTTGACATCTCTCAAGTTTTTTCTTATTAAAGGACATAAAAACATGATAACATAAAAATTAAGACCAAAAGTTGTAACGACACTTTTTGATTTTGTTACAATTCCTTCACTAATTAATCGAAAGAAACTTCGTTCCCTTGACACCTCTCAAGTTTTTTTCTTATTCCAGGACAAACAAACATGATAACACGTGGCATAACAAAACCGGATCTTTATGGTGTGTTGAGCCACGGTTATGACCCTGAAGTGAACCCATCAGCGCTGAACGAATACGCAACTGCTGCTGGCAGAGTATTTCATTCTTCTATCGTGGAAGTTTTCAAGTAAGGATTTAATTAAAACTCATTTTACATAATAAACTAAGTGAGTTTTGGCGGGAACGAGTTAACAACATGTCGTGCTGCAGTTTTATTTTCATGAAACTTAGATGTAACCCGAGTTGAATTGTATAATTCTGGTGGAATGTTATTCAATTTAGTTCTGTGAAAGTGCACAAGTGTAGTGAAAGTAAAAATCAGTGTCAAACATGCAGTTTTCTCGTTGCCTCCAAATCTCCTATTAAGGTTATGGTAAACTTGCCACCGCTTTACTATAGCCCCTGACTTGACGGACTATGACGACTTTGACTGTATTGAAACACTTTAGGCCCGATTTATGAAAAATCGGGTCATAATTTGATGCAAAATATAACTTGACACTGGCTAAATGCACACGTGCGAAGCCATAATAAAAGAAAAAAAAAAAAACTAAGTACTAAATATTAAAGAGAACAAAAATAAAACATGTATATTGTATGTCAGACGAGGCTGTATAGGTTAGCATTCTTTAGTCTGCCCTTTTGGAAGTATAATTAACAAAAGAATATTGTCTTAAGAAATAGTAAACATACACCAGACCGAATGAACAAACAAAATTGTTAACTTTCACTGTTTGTTATTCTAACAAGTCTTTTCTTTTATTCGCAACTGTGATAAAAAAACGTCGTACGATACGCGTGTGGCTAATGATCATTGCATCTCGGCTTTTTTAAACGCGCTCGCGTTCTGCTCGCGCGTCACAAACCGCCTCTATGCAATGATCAATTTACCATGCTTGTATCGCAATCCTACTATAATATTATAAATGAAAGTTTGTGTGTGTGTTTGTTACTCCTTCAAGCAAAAACTACTGGACCGATTGCGATGAAACTCGGTCTGTAGATAGCTGGAGATCTGGATTAACGTATAGGCTACTTTTTATCTCGATATTCCCACGGGATCGGGACTTACGCGGGTGAAACCGCGGGGCGCAGCTAGTGTACTATAATTAACTCATTTATTTATTTGTAACAGCTTATTAGATGAGAAAAGGAAATCACACGGTTTCGTCGCACTGAGTGATACATTCAACAATGCCTCTTTACTCCGGCATTGTAATACGGAGGCACAACTTGCTATAGGGGCTTGTACTCAACATCAAATGGCAACAGATAGGTTTTATACCAGCGCAATAACGGAAAAACTATTTCAGTAAGTGGTCTTTATTTACAACTTTAAACTTGTATACGACCTGTTTTTCGTTACCTCTTTGGCTGGGTCCTTTTTGCGTAAAGATGGAGTAGTTTACCTTTAATACCCTTCGGCTTAGCCTCTTTACTCCTACATTGTAATACGGAGGCACAACTTGCTATAGGGGCTTGTACTCAACATCAAATGGCAACAGATAGGTTTTATACCAGCGCAATAACGCAAAAACTATTTCAGTAAGTGGTCTTTATTTACAATCTAGTATTACGAACTCTTTAAGCTGGGTTTTTTGCGTAAAGATGGAGAAGGCTATGCCTAACAGGTGCTGAGGCATAGGTATACCAACCTCTCAGCTTAGTCGATCGTGTCCAGAGGAAAGAACTCGCCAATAGATCTGGAGACACCTTAGCTGAGGATTGTACTTGTTACGGGCTGTTTTGTGCACCGGTTTGGTTAGGTCCTTTTTGAGTAAGGATTAGGCTTGCCCAGCACTTTTATTACCCTCGTCGGCTTAGTCGACCGTGTCCAGCCAGACGAAAGAATCCGTCAATACATCTGGAGACATCTTAATTAAGGTCGCGGGAAGTCGTTGGACGCACAACAGAGGATGGAGCATTCGGATTCTGGAAAGGCAACCTTAGACGCAATCAGACCAACGCTAAGAGAATGGGTGCAGAGAGACCACGGAGCCCTGTTGTTTCGGTTGACGCAGGTTTTGTCAGGACATGGGTGTTTTGGCAAATACCTGTGCCGAATACAACGGGAATCTAATGAGAGGTGCCACCACTGTGCCAGTCCTAGTGACTCGGCGCAACATACGCTGGCAATCTGTCCAGCTTGGGACGAACAGCGGCGTGCCCTCATTGCGGAAGTCGGGAGTGACTTGTCGTTGCCGGCCGTCGTTCGCGCAATGGTAGACAGCGACGAGTCATGGCAGGCAATGAGGGTTATGTTCAGCAGTGGACGTGTTGTGGCCGATATGATGATGATCTGGAGACAACTAAGCTGCCGATTGTACTTGTATACGGCACGTTTTTCGCACCTCTTTAATTGGGTCCTTTTTGCGTAAGAATCGAGTAAGCGCTTGCAAAAGTCGTAGAACAAAAGTTGATTATTAAAGTGCACAGAAGTAGCCCGTTCCAAATGTCTTGCCATGGCGCCTCCGCCAGGTCGTGGCAGACTGGGTAGACCCAAGAAATGCTGGCTTGACGTCGTAAAGGGTGATATGCGTGCAAATGGCCTTACAAACCAGGATGCCGAAGATCGTGCGAAGTGCGTAAAAGTAGGAAAGCGGACGCAACCGGGAACATCGCTCGGATGATAATGACAGAAGTAGCCCTCAACAGCTTTCTTATATACTTTACCCCCATGAGTCTCTTGTGACTTCTTCTCATTGGTGGGCGTATTCCGAAGGCACACATCCTAACTAAATTTTTAAGACGCTTTTTAGGGATGTCACGCATTGTATGATTCCCAGTTTGACGACCCAGTTAGCACAATGATCACCATGCCGGACTGACAAATACTCAATGCGGGTTCGATTCCCGCCTCAGGCAAGTATTTAGATATTTGTCTGTTTTCTTGTTGTTTCTAAGTATATATTTCCAAAGAAAAATATAAAAGTAATACATCCATTGTCTGGCACCTTAATCACAAGTCTAGTTACTGAGCTTAGGGCTATGTGTGGAATATCCTGCAATATTTACTATAAATTTATTACCCGACTGCGCAACGCAAAGAAGTGGTAATATGTTCATCAGTCTATGTATGTATGTTTGTTTGTATGTATGTATGTATGTTTGAACCTATGTGGCTCTCTAGATCCCAAACGCATGAGCCGATTTTGATGATTCTTAATTATTTTTTAAGCCCCCGACGCAAAAAGACCGGGGTATTATAAGTTTACTTAGGTATTGAAAGAATTTTGGCTTTTGACTTTTAAATTAATAATAATTTGTATATATTTTTATAGAAAGTATGGTCGAGGCGAAGATTTGTTAACGTTTGATATATTTCGAACAAGAGACCATGCGTTAGTAAACTACAATACTGCAATGAAGAAATGCGGAATTTGCAATGTGAAGAGTTTTGATGATTACCTCAAGGTTATGCCACCTGGGGTATGTATTTTTCAAAATCAAGTCAAATTAAAATCATTTATTACAGATTCCAGACAGGCAATATTTTTTTGTTAATTATATTCCCGAAAGAGCAGGCAAAAGACTTTTGACCTATACAGCCTCGTCTGATATACAATATTTTTTAGGGTTTATTCCATTTGTTTTTGCGTCAGGGGTTAAAAACAGAATATATTGGTACGGAAAAAATATAGGTATCTATTTAAGTAAAGAAAAAACAAAAAAAATACTTAATTTGTAATCGCTTTCTAAGACCTTATCACGTAAAATTATCGTTCGTAAACCGAATTTATAGACAACCATTTTTGCTGGCTTAAAATCTCTTTGTCGGTACCTACCATTTTTTATACATCAAAACAGAATAACCCAGTTAAAATAAGAATATTTCATCTACATAACATGTAATTAGCAGTAAGGATAACTTTTTACACACTAGTGGCGTCGAGGTAATGCATAACGCACGCGTGCGTAATACATTGAATTATGAGCCTAAAAGCGGTTGAATAAGATCCACTTTATGAGCAACTGTGATAAAAAAAGAATATATTTTAAGTAAAGAAAAAACAAAACTCAATTTTTAATCGTTTTCTTATGACGTTATCACGTAAAATTATCGTCCGTTAACCGACTTTACAGACAACTTTTTTTTTATAGAACGTTAAAATACTGAAGAAAATTTACAAGAATCCTGACGATGTAGAACTTATCGTTGGTGGAATACTAGAGTATGTCTTACCTGGAGCTCTCACTGGAATAACTTTCAACTGTATTATGCTGGAACAATTTTTCAACCTAAAGTATGGCGATTCCCATTTTTATACACATAAACAGAAATGCAACCATAGCAAAGGTAAGGAGATGAATTTTTGAATCGCTCGTGTGACATAGTTTTGTCGTATAAGCCTACTCATGCTAGTCATGCTCGACTTCCAAGTCGCATGACACCAATTTTTACCCGACTACAGCGAAGCCAAAAGGGTTTTTTTCCATTAATTATGGCTTCGCACGGCTTGTGCATTTAGCCAGTGTTAAGTTATATTTTGCATTATGACCCGATTTTTCATAAATCGGGCCTAAAGTGTTTCAAAACAGTCAAAGTCATCATAGTCCGTCAAGTCAGGGGCTATAGTAAAGCGGTGGCAAGTTTACCATAACCTTAATAGGAGATTTGGAGGCAACGAGAAAACTTCATGATTGACACTGATTTTTACTTTCACTACACTTGTGCACTTTCACAAAACTAAATTGATTAACATTCCACCAGAATTATACAATTCAACTCGTTACAACTAAGTTTCATGAAAATAAAACTGCAGCACGACATGTTGTTAACTGGTTCCCGCCAAAACTCAAACTTGAGAAGTTGTGTGAGAAGGATAATGAAATTACTTCATAATAATATCTATTCATTCCAAGTAGTTAAGGTCTATACGCCAACGGTTTTTATGTGTGACACAAAAGACTCGTAGCTCACGTTCTATATTAGGGCAATACGGCGAGAGCCCGACGTTTAGGATGTGGTTTCGTGACGTGTGCGTCTTAAGAAATTACGGCAACACAAAATCTATGACGCAAACGCAGTCACAATGCCGGACTGCCAAACACAGGGTTAGGGGTTCGATTCCCGCCCCAGACAAGTATTTATGCTTGGATATTTGTCTGTAGTCTTGTTGTTTCTATGTATAAGTATATATTTACAAAAGAAAAGTTAAGTAGTATATCAGTTGTCTAGCACCAATAGTCTAGTTACTTAGCTTGGGGCTAGATGGCGATGTGTGGAATGTCCTGCAATATTTATTTATTTCAGATCAAATGAAGGAACTAGGAAAAATAACATTGGCTTCATTGATATGCCATAATGTCGGAGGTATTCCGATTCAGCCAAAAGCCTTCGAAGTGCCTTCTTTTTAGTATGTATACCTTATTTTAATCTTATTAGGGTTCCGTACCCAAAGAACTTCACCAAATTTTTATATGACCACCCTTGAGGTAGACCCATTCCAACAGAAAGAGATTCATCCAAATCGGTTAGTAAACAAAGAAGATAATATGCGCGAACATCCATAAAGAAAAAAACATACAAACAACCGAATTGAGAACCTCCTCCTTTTTTTTTGAAGTCGGTTAAAAACGGGATCCTTTTACTCCACTGGCCGTCTGTTACCAGGGGCCCTACCGCGATAAGTGCGTCCGTTTCAAGCCAACGCGTCGGCTTATGCCGACCCGCGCCCGACACTGGGCGGAATTTAGAGCGTGCCTTTCTTAGATTTTTTGAAAAATTAAGTTGTTTTATTCGTGTGTTTTAAGTATACAGGATTGTCGGGGACATCAAAACATTCAAAAATAAGTGATTCTGGTTAACCACCACAGAATATGACTTTGTTATTTTATAAATAACAACCAGAATCATTTATTTTTAAATGGTTTGATGTCCCCGAAAATACACACGAAAAAAACAACCTAATTTTTCAAATTTGTTATGAAAGGTAGGTTTAAAATTCCGCCTATTGTGAGGCGCGGGTTAGGTAATCGACGTCGGCTTGAAGCCGACGCAATTGGGCCCCAGGCTGCATCTCATAAACCGTGATAGCTAGACAGTTGAAATTTTCACAGATCTATTTCTATTGCCGCTATAACAACAAATACTTAAAACAAAAAAAAAATTAAGTGGGGCTCCAATACTACATGGTACGGAACCCTTCGAGTCCAACTCGCACTTGGCCAGTTTTTTTTTTTTTCTGTGTATGTGGCATGGTACTTACTGCCTCAGTGTGGTCATTTTGCCAGCGGTTCAAATCACAACATTATATAAAACAAAGTCGCTTCCCGCTGTCTGTCCCTATGTATGCTTAAATCTTTAAAACTACGCAACGCATTTTGATGCGGTTTTTTTTAATAGATAGAATGATTCAAGAGAAATGTGTTTATGTATAATCTATATATATAAAAATGAATTGCTGTTCGTTAGTCTCACTAAAACTCGAGAACGGCTGAACGGATTTATCTTATCTTAGTCTTGAAATGTTCGTGGAGGTCTAGGGAAGGTTTAAAAGGCGAGAAAAAAATCGAATAACCGAAATTCCCACGGGATCGGGACTTACGCGGGTGAAACCGCGGGGCGCAGCTAGTACATTTATAATATAGCCGTGCGAAGCCGGGGCGGGTCGCTAATAATCATTATTTAAATTACAGCAATAAAGTTGGATCTTGTAGTGACCTGCCTTACATTGATCTAACTAAGTGGGCGGAGTCAAAAGAAGAGCGAAGATGCTGCAGTGGCGAATAATTCAATATGAAAGATTAAAGAATATTTTGAAAATAACGATAAGTGCGTACAGTATGCGTCATAAGTACACTATCAGTTTGCAATAATACTATAAACAAGTATTGGACTTACGACCTTCTTCTCTTCTAATGTGTCAATAAGCTGTCGCACGGTATGCACTGACGCGTTATATATGTCTTACCTAGTTTTGTCCCTATCTAACACCTGCAACCGAGCGACTTGTAATACGAGAAGGCGCAATACGAGTGAGGAGAAATTTTTAATTTTAATTTTATCTTTGTTGATGGTAGTTTTATAATTTAATACGTAGTTATCGAATACCTATTTGTGTGAAGAATGAAAGTGTCATGACAAACATATAAAGGTTTTTTGGCACTCGTATAAATAAGCAATGTAAATACTTTATGACAAATAAATAAACTATAAACTATCAGTTTGCTACAATAATACTTTGAACAAGTATTGTACTTACGACCTTCTTCTAATAGACGTTAGACACAAACATAAATACTTAAATTAAAAGTACTCAGTGTGATTATTATTTTCAACATGCTATGTCTTTAGTTGTGTGATTGGTATACGCCGCCATCCTCTTCACCAACCAACGCAACGTGCCTATTGCATTGATGGACTGTATGGAGTGCGTCTGTTTGTATTTAAGGCTGCTTATGCTGCCAAATGCAACGCGCCACAAATACCCGTCGCTTGCAACTAACATTGTTGATTGTAACGAATGTGTCTTGTTTTTCTCAAAAGTGCTGAGATAGAATAGTAGGTAAGATCTTTACCGGCATATTGGGGTAATTTAAGACGAAAATTCCCTGTCATATTAAAGCTAGACTAGTTTTAATTCTTATTTTTAGAATAGCTTGAAAACTATAGGGAATTTTTGGCTCAAAGTCACACCAAAAAGTTGGTAAAAATCTCGCCTACGATTCCATCTCAACACTTTTGAGAAAAACAAAACACATTAGTAACAATCAACAATGTTCACCAACGAAGGCGACCGGTGCCGGTAGTAACTATTTAGTAGGCTGTGTACCAAGGTCGTTGGCGTATGGAGCCCCCTTAACATAGTCTTGCAAAGGATTGTAAACGATACGCTGGTAGTGTACTTTTGAGCGTCGATTGTACCTAGATTATCTTGTATGTACTTAAGTTGCATTATTCAATTGATATATTGAACATTATTGTATGATTTAAATGAACAAAATTTTGGAACTACATTCAATCCTAAAGACCTATTTTGTATACAATTATAGCAATAAATGATATTCATATTCCGTTTATTTTTATTCTAAACTAGCAGCGCTCCGCAGTTTCACCCGCGTAACTCCCGATCCCGTGGGAATATCAGGATAAAAAGTAGCCTATAGCCTTCCTCGATAAATGGAAATGTTTCTATCGTTACTTGTCAATAACTCATGACGTCACACTTTTTTGAGAGTGCATTTTCACCAATTTACAAGACGTTATCAGGTTATCAAGTCAAAACAGACTCTTGCGCAGAAATACGATTGCAAGAAAGCTATTAGAATATTATAAATGCAGTTAAAAAAATAATTTCACGCTTGATTTTTTTATTATTAACTAGCTTTTGCCCGCGACTTCGTCCACGCAGAAATCGAAGATGGTTCTGATAGGATTTTTAACTATAACAAATGATTATTTTAATAAAATACGAAACACGTGTTCCATCAATTCTGTTAAAAAATGTTTATGCAAAATTTGAAGTAGGTTGGACCAAGGAATTACGTTGTCCCATACAAACTTTGCCCCCCTTTTTCACCCCCTTAGGGGTGGAATTTCGAAAAATCCTGTCTGATCCGGTGCCTACGTCATGCAAAGAACACACCCTCCAAATTTCAGGTCTCTACGATCAGCGGTTTAGGCTGTGCGTTGATCCGTCAGTCAGTCAGTCAGTCATTCAGTAGTTCAGAACAAAGCATTTTATATGTATAGACTAGCGACTCGACCCGGCTTCGCACGGCTATATTAAGCATGTATTATACATATAAACCTTCCTCTTTAATCACTCTATCTAGTATTTTTTAAGGTTTTCGCGACTTGAACTCATAATTATAATTATATTTGAACAGATATATTCTACAAGACGGATATTTTTATTTTTGTTTTAAACCTGACGTTTCGGGAACTTTGCAGATCCCATGGTCACACGCAGACTGACATAATAATATTAATAAACTAAAAATATTCTAACACATGATGTCTTAAACTTTCAGACGAAATGCTTTTAAGCCGAGTTCTCAGTTGCGTTTTAGACTAGTAGTTACTTTAGACCATCTGAGAATTAGACGAAATGCTTTTAAAACTAGTTCTCAATTGCGTTTTAGACTACCTGAGAGTTAGACGAAATGCTTTTAAGACGAGTTCTCAGTTGCGTTTTAGACTAGCTACTTTAGTCTACCTGAGAGTTAGACGAAATGATTTTAAGACGAGTTCTCAGTTGCGTTTTAGACAAGTTGCTACTTTAGACTACCTGAGAGTTAGACGAAATGCTTTTAAGACGAGTTCTCAGTTGCGTTTTAGACTAGTAGCTGCTTTAGACTACCTGAGAGTTAGACGAAATGATTTTAAGACGAGTTCTCAGTTGCGTTTTAGACTAGTAGCTAATTTAGACTACCTGAGAGTTAGACGAAATGATTTTAAGACGAGTTCTCAGTTGCGTTTTAGACTAGTAGCTAATTTAGACTACCTGAGAGTTAGACGAAATGATTTTAAGACGAGTTCTCAGTTGCGTTTTAGACTAGTAGGTAATTTAGACTACCTGAGAGTTAGACGAAATGATTTTAAGACGAGTTCTCAGTTGCGTTTTAGACAAGTTGCTACTTTAGACTACCTGAGAGTTAGACGAAATGCTTTTAAGACGAGTTCTCAGTTGCGTTTTAGACTAGTAGCTAATTTAGACTACCTGAGAGTTAGACGAAATGATCAGTTGCGTTTTAGACAAGTTGCTACTTTAGACTACCTGAGAGTTAGACGAAATGCTTTTAAGACGAGTTCTCAGTTGCGTTTTAGACGAGTAGCTACTTTAGACTACCTGAGAGTTAGACGAAATGCTTTTAAGACGAGTTCTCAGTTGCGTTTTAGACTAGCTACTTTAGACTACCTGAGAGTTAGACGAAATGCTTTTAAGACGAGTTCTCAGTTGCGTTTTAGACGAGTAGCTACTTTAGACTACCTGAGAGTTAAACGAAATGCTTTTAAGACGAGTTCTCAGTTGCGTTTTAGACTAGTAGCTACTTTAGACTACCTGAGAGTTAGACGAAATGCTTTTAAGACGAGTTCTCAGTTGCGTTTTAGACGAGTAGCTACTTTAGACTACCTGAGAGTTAGACGAAATGCTTTTAAGACGAGTTCTCAGTTGCGTTTTAGACTAGTAGCTACTTTAGACTACCTGAGAGTTAGACGAAATGATTTTAAGACGAGTTCTCAGTTGCGTTTTAGACGAGTAGCTACTTTAGACTACCTGAGAGTTAGACGAAATGCTTTTAAGACGAGTTCTCAGTTGCGTTTTAGACTAGCTACTTTAGACTACCTGAGAGTTAGACGAAATGCTTTTAAGACGAGTTCTCAGTTGCGTTTTAGACGAGTAGCTACTTTAGACTACCTGAGAGTTAGACGAAATGCTTTTAAGACGAGTTCTCAGTTGCGTTTTAGACTAGCTACTTTAGACTACCTGAGAGTTAGACGAAATGCTTTTAAGACGAGTTCTCAGTTGCGTTTTAGACTAGTAGCTACTTTAGACTACCTGAGAGTTAGACGAAATGCTTTTAAGACGAGTTCTCAGTTGCGTTTTAGACGAGTAGCTACTTTAGACTACCTGAGAGTTAGACGAAATGCTTTTAAGACGAGTTCTCAGTTGCGTTTTAGACTAGTAGCTACTTTAGACTACCTGAGAGTTAGACGAAATGATTTTAAGACGAGTTCTCAGTTGCGTTTTAGACTAGTAGCTACTTTAGACTACCTGAGAGTTAGACGAAATGCTTTTAAGACGAGTTCTCAGTTGCGTTTTAGACTAGTAGCTACTTTAGACTACCTGAGAGTTAGACGAAATTATTTTAGGACGAGTTCTCAGTTGCGTTTTAGACGAGTTGCTACTTTAGACTACCTGAGAGTTAGACGAAATGATTTTAAGACGAGTTCTCAGTTGCGTTTTAGACTAGTAGCTGTTATGATTTTCGAACTCTCAGATAGTCTAAAGTTAGACTATCTGAGAGTTCGAAAATCATAACGCTTTAGAATTAAGGTAGAGTAAGTAGAGCATGTATTTGTGCATCTAGCATATAAGTCGTCTCATTTTTGATTTTGATTTTTTTTTTAAATTTTTTTTTGTTTTGTTTCGTTAATTATGTCTACCTATCTTGTATTTGTTTGTCCGTGTGTTTTTCTAATAAATGCTTTTCTATTCTCATAATCATCCGAGCGATGTTCCCGGTTGCATCCCTCTCGGGAGCCCGGGGTCCGCTTTCCTGCTTTTACCCTCCACTTCGCACGATCTTCGGCATCCTGGTTAGTAAGGCCATTTGCACGCATATCACCCTTTATGACGTCAAGCACTTCTTGGGTGTACCCAGTCTGCCACGACCCGGCGTAGGCGCCATGGCAAGACATTTGTTCCCCACGTAAATTCTAGTACCTGGATGACCGAGCTTTACTCGGTATTTTTTTTTACTTAGTCTAACCTCAAAGCAAACACTCATTGACTTCGTGTTACTTAACAACGCCATCTGCTGGAATAACTTTATTGCTCACAAAAATAGTATTAGTAGTTCGCCAATAGATGTCAGGAAGAGTCATATTTTTCAGATAAAAAAAAAGTAAGTTTCGATAAAACACGAATTAAATGACATTTTCTAAAAATCATTCCTAGCTAGATCGATTTATCGCTCCCGAAATGAATTTAGAATAGAAATCTATTCTATCTATTCTAAATTCATTAAAAAAAGTATTGTATTTTTCAATACTCGTAGTTGCGACCCACTTGAATCGGTTCATTTTATTTATCTACAAACAACTAACACATACTTTTAGATTTTATTACTATATGAACAGTATAACAACGAAAACGTAACCAATTGATAAAAAAAAATGGCCGCAAGAAAATACAATTTACTTGCAATTCTCACAATAATATCGGTTTCAAACGCTAAAAATATAAAGTTAGAAATTGATTCCAAAGACCTAATGACTTTAATAAACAGTGTTTTGAATTCGGAAACTTTGCAAAGTTTAGCTTCACATATAATGAGAAGGAATATACCAAATGAAAGTAGTATGTATAATCCATATCATCCAGAAGATGGCGTCGCAGAAACCGCAGGTACTTATACAAAAATACATAGGGCTTTTTAACCAACAGTACCTGGTTGACCGAGCTTTGCTAGGTTTTTAGTTTTTAGTAGAACATGTTTTTGGAACGATTTGCGCGTTGCGAAAGGTGGCTAGACGGAAAAAATTAAGACCAAAAGTTGTAACGACACTTTTTGCTATAGTTGTAAGCCGTGCGGCGTGCGCGTGTTTCTCTGTCTGTCTCTCTCTCTCTCTCATAGAAAGCAAGCCAGTTATTTTCGTTTCGTCTTTCTTCGTTCCATCCGGGTGTCCCGTGACACCTCTCAAGTTTTTTGAGAATTATATTTTGTATGAATTTGAATAATGTTCTTCGATCTTTCCGACATAATAATAAAAGAAGATAGGTAGATAGATAGATAGATATGAGATAGATAGATGGATTGATATATCTTTATTTGAAAGAACTTATAAACTGGTTAAATAAAATCATTGTCTGACGGACAATGGTCTACAAACCTAACAGAGAATTAAAAGAGGAAAGGGTACCGACGCTCTCTCCATACAAACGTAGTCGACTGTTTCCTCCTTGGATAATGACACTAGCACAAATATTTTTGCAGCATAAAACGTACAAGTCTAGTTACTTAGCTTGGGGCTAGATGGCGATGTGTGGAATGTCCTGCAATATTTATTTATCTATTTACAGGTACAACAGTAGAACCAAAAAAACGTAATAGAAACGCATCAAAAAACATCAGTAAAGAGAAAAAAATTATAACTGAAGCGAGCTTAGAGACAGACAATGAGAACTTTATCAAAGGAGTTGGTAATAAAAGCAAGGAGATTCTAGTTGTTGACAGCGCATCTCCGGATGAAGTGAAGGTAATTTCTGTGCAAGATTTAGAGAAGAAAAATGAAAAAACAACGAATAGTAATCAAAAACTCGATGATAGGTATAATTTCCGAAAGTTGCAAAAGAGATTTGAATTGAAAGATTCATAGTTTGAAAATAATTAAGGTGAAAGGTTACAGACGCTCTCTCCATACGACTTTGACGACCCAGTTGGCACAATGGTCACCATGCTGGACTGCCAAACACAGGGTTGCGGGTTCGATTCCTGCCTCAGACAAGTATTTATGCTTAGATATTTGTCTGTGGTCTGGTTGTTTCTATGTATTATAAGTATATATTTACAAAAGAAAAGTATATAAGTAGTATATCCGTTGTCTAGCACCCATAACACAAGTCTAGTAACTTAATTTGGGGCTAGATGGCGATGTGTGGAATGTCCTGCAATATTTATTATTTATACAAACGTAGTCGACTGTTTCCTCCCTGGATAATGACACTACTTGTACTTGAACAGGCTGTTTTCCGCAATTAGACCCTTTTTATTTGAGTCCTTTTTGCGTGAGGATAGAGTAGGCTTCCCCAGCACCTACTACCCTCTCAGCTTAGTCGACCATGTCCAGAGGAGAGAACTTGTCAATACTTCTGGAGTCAACTAAGCCGCGGGTTTCATCACGATGTTTTCCTTCACCGTAAGAGCAATGTCAATTAGCGCACATTAATTTTTCTTAAGAAAAATACATTGGTGCACAGCCGGCCGGGAATTGAACCCACGACCTTCAGAATCAAAGTCGAGGTATCTACCACTAAGCCCACACCGCTCCATATATGACACTAAAGCAAATATTTTTGTTGCATAAAACTTATAACTGCCATGATTATGCCCCTATATTTTGGTTTTTTTTTTATTCTTTTACTATCATAGAAATCAAGATTTAAAAAACAAAAATAAAAAAAGAAGCATGGGCATGGCAGTTATAAGTTTTATGCAACAAACATATTTGCTCTAGTGTCATTATCCAGGGAGGAAACAGTCGACTACGTTTGTATGGAGAGAGCGCCGGTACCCTTTCACCTTAAGTGTTATTTGACAGACGGCTCATATGCGAACATATGTAATATCTTTTGAACCTACCTTATGCAATGCATATACAAAATAAATGTTTACAAGTTAAGTTAGTTTTATTCTTGGCCTACTGCTGACACAGTGTCGAACAATGCCGAACAGTGTCACACAGGCAGTCGCCTGTTCCCCGTGCCCTCAACTTTTGGAACGACCTCCTGGATAAGAATCGTAAATTTGTTTGTGGATGAATGGAATGATATACTGTTTGAGTGTTTAAGATTCTGTGAGAGATCTGTGTGACTGAGCGTCCCTTATATTAGTTCTTTAATTATTGTAAATGTTTTTGTAAAACGTTATAATTAAAGTAAAATAAAATAAAATAAATAAACAATGTAAAAATTCAGCGAAAAGCGCGGAACTCTGCTATTATCGATAATTTTAGTTAAGTGATGCTATTAAAATAAAGCGAAGAAAATAAATAGATTCTAAAATTACTGGACCGATTTTGATAAAACTTGGTATGAGGATACATTGAATTTTTGAAAATAAAATACTTTAGCTACTTTTTATTCCTCACTCTGGAACTGGACAATGGACAGAAATCGCAGGTCACTGCTTGCTTAATGCTTAGTACCTGGATGACCGAGCTTTGCTCGGTTTTTTTTTTACTTAGTCTAACCTCAGAGCAAACACTCATTGACTTCGTGTTACTTAACAACGCCATCTGCTGGAATAACTTTATTGCTCACAAAAAATAGTATTAGTAGTTCGCCAATAGATGCCAGGAAGAGTCATATTTTTCAGTTTGTTAAAAAAGTAAGTTTCGATAAAACACGAATAAAATGACATTTTCTAAAAATGATTCCTAGCTAGATCGATTTATCGCCCCCGAAATCCCCTATATACCAAATTTCATGAAAATCGTTGGAGCCGATTCAGAGATTCCAATTATATAGGTATATATATATATATACAAGAATTGCTCATTTAAAGATATAAGATACTAAATACTTACGCAAAAAAATACTGCAACGAATTTCATTTTTATATTTTCTCTCACAAAAACCACACGCACAATTTTTCGCGCAAGTTTTCAATTGTTTATTTTCACAAACGATGTTGTTCGTTAAAGTTTGTCAAAAGACTGCTTGACGACTGTCTATATTTTAACGAAGCTCGGATTTGACTTTTGACCTATAGTTCCTCTACCACATGCCTCTTCTACCACTTACGTTTTGCTAGGGTGACAATGATTTGATCCATCATAATCAAACCGTTAATTTTTGACGTGATAACTGTGTGTGGCACCTTAGCTCGAACAAGTTTCAAACAAAAAAACTAAATAAAAATCATTTCATCTCTTATTTATTATTTCATATAACTACTTATTTTATTTTGTTTTATTAATTTATTATTTAAGTGTTTTTGATTTGATTTAATTGTTTTAATTTAATTTGTATCTACTTATGGAATTATTTCTGAAATAAAATTTAATTTAATTTAATTCATCCCTATTTTGATTTAGAAAGGTGACCTAATCGAAAGAGTTCTAGAATTATCTTAATATCTTAATCCTACTTCCTACTATTCTACTAATATTATAAACTTGCTGCGCCCCGCGGTTTCACCCGCGTAAGTTCCGATCCCATGGGAATATCGGGATAAAAAGTAGCTATCTACATACCGAATTTCATTGCAATCGGTTCAGTAGTTTTAGCGTGAAGGAGTAACAAACATATAAATACACACACACACAAACTTTCACATTTATAATTCTAGTAGGATTATGTATTTTGAGTTTATAGAATCAATATCACTTTTGAAGAGACGTCAGTGTCAGTCAGGAGTTTCAATTTGTTATAGTTTTGGAACGAAGTTCCTTGTGGCGCGTTGCGGCATAAGGAACTTCGTACCTAGACGGAAAAAATTAAGACCAAAAGTTGTAACTATACTTTTTACTATAGTTGTAAGTCATGCGGCGTGCGCGTGTTTATCTCTCTCTCTCTCTCTCTCTCATAGAAAGCAATTACTAAAATTACGTTTATATTCCATTATATTTGTTATCAATAAAAATAAAAAATTTAACTTAAAAAAAATATTTCAATTCCTTCACTAATTAATAGAAAGGAACTTCGTTCTATCCGGGTGCCTCTTGACACCTCTCAAGTTTTTTTTCTATGTTTATTCGTGTAAAGTGGAAAAAAAATATCCTTCAATTCTTGATTAATGGCGATTCTACATTGCGTTGCAATTCCGCCAATGTCCAGTAAATAAAGAAATTAACGAAGGAGATTGGCCGGTAACAAGAAGATTGATCGGTGATTTATGCAGACACAACACAGGACGTTCACAATATAGTACATTACGATATAAGTGTGGTAAATTGATCTTTGCATAGAGGCGGTTTATGACGCGCGAGCGGCAGCGAGCGTGTTATAGAAGCCAAGATGCAAATATCAATTCCACACGTATATCGTACGACGTTTTTTATCACAGTTTCGAATAAAAGAAAAGACTTGAAAAGAAAACAAAATAATAATTAACAAAATATTTTTGATAACTATATGTTTACATTTTTTTAAGGCAATATTTTTTTGTTAATTATGCTCCGGAAAGGCCAGGCTAAAGACTTTTAACCTATACATCCTCGTGTGACATACATTATTTTTTAGGGTTTTTCTATTTGTTTTTGCGTCGAAAAACAATATATTTAAGTAAAGAAAAAACAAAAAATAAACAACTCAATTTTTAATCGTTTTCTAAGTCATTATCACGTAAAATTTTCGTTCGTAAACCGACTTTAGAGACAACCATTTTTGCTAGCTAAAAAACTTTTTGGTACCTACCTTTTCGGGATAACTTTACAGCACTAGTTAACAAATCTAAAACGCACGCGTGCATAATATGTTGGATTATGAGCCTAAAGCCGTTGAATAAGATCCACTTTATGAGCAACTGTGATAAAAAATATATAAACAAACTATGAATATCCTTTATTATTTCCGCAACTATGGTGACAGTAGTGTGTATATGTAAATGTGGATGTAAAGCGCATGTCTGTTTGCTTTCTGATTTTATTATGCGATACGGTGTTCCCCACGATTTACTTAGACAATTATAATTTGTATAGAAAACATTTTGACATATTTTTGTTGTAGGGTAGGGTGTAAATAAGAGCCGTGGAAGAATTGCACCCGATACCGCAGCCCCGACATCACGGCGAGAGAGGAACCGGTAGAGTTTTAGTGGGTAAACCTCTGGCCACCCACCACCTTCAAGCCAGTAGGGAGCCCCACATACCCTCGCTACTCCCCCCCCTCCCGGGGAGCGGCGGGATGATGCATAAGGCGCATTTCTCCACCTTTGTAATCAAGGCCACCTTAAGGCGAAAGGGTACCGACGCTCTCTCCATACAAACGTAGTCGACTGTTTCCTCCCTGGATAATGACACTAGCACAAATATTTTTGTGCCATAAAACCTATAACTGCCATGACTATGACCCTACGTTTTGGTTTTGTTTTCATTTTCGAATTATCATAGAAATTAAGATTTAAAAAACAAAAAAGTTATAAGTTTTATGCAAAAAAATATTAGCTGTAGTGTTATTATCCAGGGAGAAAACAGTCGACTACGTT
Source organism: Idaea straminata (assembly GCA_951213275.1). NCBI lineage: Eukaryota > Metazoa > Arthropoda > Insecta > Lepidoptera > Geometridae > Idaea > Idaea straminata. Next base: position 4,995,458 of record OX577875.1, on the reverse strand, counting down.
TGTATGGAGAGAGCGTCCGGTACCCTTTCCTCTTAGTTAAAAACTCAAATATTTCGTAAAAACAGAGAAAATTACTTCAAAACAGGTAAAATTAGAACAAAATTTGCTTTATTGTCAATATGAAAAACAATTCAATTGCTTATTTTCTTTTTATTTTATCAATAACTAGCTTTTGCCCGCGACTTCGTCCGCGTAAAAGTCGAAAATGGACCAAGGAATCACGTTGTTCCATACAACTTTGCCCCTCTTTTTCATCCCCTTAGGGGTAAAATTTTGATGAATCCTTTCTTATCAGATGCCTGCGTCACACAAAGAACACACCCTCCAAGTTTCAGGTCTCTACGATCAGCGGTTTAGGCTGTGCGTTGATCCGTCAGTCAGTCAGGACAAAGAATTTTATATGTATAGAAGATATCAAGGTTTTTAAAAAACCTTTAGGATTGAGAAACTCCTCCTTTTTAAAGTCGGTTAATTAAAAAGACATTATTCTTAGAAAAAGTCAATTAAGCGTTACTTCAGCCTTGTCACAAACAAACAAACATACCTATACTAATTTATAGGTTCGTATTTCTATTCGAATATAAACATTTTGATTGATCGTTTGTTTGCATTGAATAGGCTCCGAAACTACTGGACCGATTTTGATGAAGCTTGGTATGATGATACATTAATTTATTGACAGTAACCTAATCTACTTTTTATCCCGATATTCCCACGGGATCGGGAGTTACGCGTGTGAAACCGCGGAGTGCTGCTAGTAATATTATAAAGAGGAAAGATTTGACTGTTTGTTTGCATTGAATAGGCTCCGAAAGTACTGGACCGATTTTGATGAAACTTGGTATGAGGATACATTGATTAATTGACAGTAACCTAATCTACTTTTTATCCCGATATTCCTACGGGATCGGGATATACGCGTGTGAAACCGCGGAGTGCTGCTAGTAATATTTTAAAGAGGAAAGATTTGACTGTTTGTTTGCATTGAATAGTCTTCGAAACTACAGCGATTTTGATGAAACTTGGTATGATGATACATTGATTCATTGATAGTAACCTTATTTACTTTTTATTCCGATATTCCCACGGGATCGGGATATACGCGTGTGAAACCGCGGAATGCTGTTAGTCTATATTAAACACACAGGAAACTTAATTCAAGTGATAAACAAACATTTGCCGAAGTTCACGTTAGGAGTTAAAACAGCATTTTAATTATATTTACTTAAATAATTAATCGAGGCGAGGTCATAGGTTCGAATCCCGGCAGGCCATGTACTAATGGATTATGCGTGCGCCAATTGACATTGCTCTTACGGTGAAGGAAAACATCGTGATGAAACCCGCGGCTTAGTTGGCTCCAGAAGTATTGACAAGTTCTCTCCTCTGGACATGGTCGACTAGGCTGAGAGGGTAGCAGGTGCTGGGCAAGCCTACTCCATCCTCACGCAAAAAGGACCCAATTAAAAAGGGTTCAATGGCGGAAAACAGCCTGTATACAAGTACAAGTACTTAGCTTGGGGCTACATGGCGATGTGTGGAATGTTCTGCAATATTTATTTATTAATGAAGTGTTTTTGGGTTTAAATAAAAAGACTTCACTGTCCGTCCATCTGTCTGTCACCAGGCTGTATCTCATGAATCGTCATAGGCAGACAGTTGAAATTTTCACAGATGATGTATTTCTGAACAACAAATACTTAAAAAAGAATATGGTACGGAAGGAACCCTTCGTGCGCGAAGCGACTCGCACTTGGCCGGTTTTTCTGAAGCCTGTGTACTGCGCAGGATTTTTAATTGGAGAAAAAAACACAAGAAATCAAAGCAATTATTTTTAATAAATTTGATTTATACATCTCCCATATAACAAAAATTATTATATCTATTCACTATAAATCTTAAAAAATAATAATAATGAATTATTGAAAAATAAAAAAAACATTCAACAACTCTAAAATCATAAAGACACAATCCCGCTCACACTCGAGGTTTCTGGTACACCCATAGTACAAGCAATTGCCTCATTTGAAACCCTTTTTTTTAGTTTTTATTTAACTTACGGTCCATTGTCAAGAGTATGGTAACTAAACATTACTTTTTTTTTCTTTTTATTATGGCTTCGCACGTGTGCATTTAGCCAGTGTCAAGTTATATTTTGCATCAAATTATGACCCGATTTTTCATAAATCGGGCCTAAAGTGTTTCAATACAGTCAAAGTCGTCATAGTCCGTCAAGTCAGGGGTTATAGTAAAGCGGTGGCAAGTTTACCATAACCTTAATAGGAGATTTGGAGGCAACGAGAAAACTTCATGTTTGACACTGATTTTTACTTTCACTACACTTGTGCACTTTCACAGAACTAAATTGAATAACATTCCACCAGAATTATACAATTCAACTCGGGTTACATCTAAGTTTCATGAAAATAAAACTGCAGCACGACATGTTGTAACTCGTTCCCGCCAAAACTCTAAACATTACTTTCACTCTATTGTTACATAACTCTTGCCTCCTATTTCTTTTTATATTTGTATTCTTGTTACTTCTCTCAGAAATGCTTGTATAGTTTTATTTTATTTTTCGTATTATATACATATTTGTTAATTTATTCTCATTATGAATATGAAAAGCCAGGCTAGCCTTCATCTTTACTCATCTTGTACCAATTTAGGAAGTGGACAAAGTAAGGGTTAAGAACAATGTCATCCAATGACAACCAGTATTATTCATACACTACAAGTAGCTAGGAGTTTTGGCGGGAACGAGTTAACAACATGTCGTGCTGCAGTTTTATTATCATGAAACTTAGTTGTAACCCGAGTTGAATTGTATAATTCTGGTGGAATGTTATTCAATTTATTTCTGTGAAAGTGCAGAAGTGTAGTGAAAATAAAAATCAGTGTCAAACATGAAGTTTTCTCGTTGCCTCCAAATCTCCTATTAAGGTTATGGTAAACTTGCTACCGCTTTACTATAGCCCCTGACTTGACGGACTTTGACTTTTTTTAAACACTTTAGGCCCGATTTATAATAAATCGGGTCATAATTTGATGCAAAATATAACTTGATACTGGCTTAATGCACAAGCCGTGCGAAGCCATAATTAAATGAAAAAAAAACGTAGCTAGATTCACGTAGTTTTCAATGAAACACATAGTTAATCATCACAATAACTCAAACTAAACATTAAATAGTATGATTGTACAACTCAGAGCGATTCGTGAACGAGCACGGTTCGCGGACGCCCGTCTGTTCGCCAAGCGTACTAAGATGGCGTTCCTCGATCCATTGACATAATCACGCTTCGCTAGATTGACTGATGATCATAGTCAATCTGACGTATGACGGGTAGGTACGCGGTAGTATTTTGTTGTTTATGGATACGCCTTTAAATAGTTTTTCTAAATATTATTATGTGTATGTTATGATATCTATGTTTAAGTATTTAGTTTATATCTTTTTTACATAGGTATTTATTATTTTGTGTTTCTTACATCACACGACCTACCAGTTAAGCTAAACAGACCCTCTCCATCCTAAGGTTGCCTGGAAGAAATCGCTTTAAGCGATTTAAGCTTTCTCATCCTTTTTGTTATTTTCAATGTTTTGTGTGTTGTACAAATAAAGTGTTTATCTATCTATCTATCTTTTGTTTGTATGTATGTATGTATGTTCTGGTGGAATCTTGCAACTTAATTTTTATCCACTTCCGGGTTACCAATTTAGCTGATTTTATTTTTTCAATTATGGCTTCGCACGGTGCATGCATATAGCCTATCAAGTAATATTTTTCATCAAATTATAGCCCAATTTTTAGAAATCGTCATCAATTTGTCAAGTCAGTTGGGCAAGCATGGGCCGACCCCGCAGCTCAGTCGTCTCAAGACGTATTGACGAGTTCTTTCCTCTGGACACGGTCGACTAAGCTGAGGGGATGGTGCTGGGCATAGTAAGCCCGCAGCTCAGTTGTCTCAAGATGTATTGACGAGTTTTCTCTGGACACGGTCGACTAAGCTGAGGGGATGGTGCTGGGCATAGTCAACTCCACGCAAAAAGGACGCAACTAAAAAGGTTTCGTTCCGGAAAATAAGCTCGTATATGGATAATCAATAGACCTATCTGGGAAGCACGCTAGCCACGAGTGTGAGGGAGACAACAATATATAAACTACATTCCAATCACATACCGTCCCTGTTCTAAAAAAATTAATAAATTAATACCAACCCGAAATATGCATAATATTTCGTCACACCTGCTCGGAAAGTATCGTTTTTTACACGTTTCATCGGGCGGAAAGTAGCACTTTAATTAAGTCACTGGTTATTACCCTGTGAACACGTGGTCCGCCTGCTCAGTCCGACCGATCGGACGAAGCGAACTTTTTTTTATTTTGGTTCAATTTAGGAGTCGGACTATGAAGTTTGTCGGTATTTATGAACACATGGCCCGACCAATAGGACAATGAAAACTTGTTTTTACTTTTGGTTGGCGTTTAAGAGCGACGCGTAAAAATATTTCTTCGCTGGTGTAATGCAATGTGTTTCGGGAGAAAAACTGTATTTTACACACATGTGTAAAATTCATATTTTCGTCCCTTGTACAATATGCGTCGAGGGAAAACTGAATTCCCCGCACTACACACCCCTCGAGATCTCCTGGCCCAATAAATCTTTATATTTTTTTTAAGTATTTACTTTCTGCCCGATGAAAGACGCAATCAAACCTTAGTACGCCATGGCTTAATTCATGGCGCTTTTTTTACAGTCACAATTCTTAAATTTCTTATTCCCTCGCATGACGAAAAGCGCTAAATATTATGTCCCTAGGGTGAAAAACATTATTTTCCTAGTTACGTTTATCTATATTGTGCTAGAAGCAACGGTCTTTTCAAAACACTAATATTATAAAAACGAAAGTGTGTATGTTTGTTACTCGAACCCTCCAAGAACTACTGAACCGATTGCGATGAAATTCGGTATGTAGATAGTTGGAGAATTGGGTTAGCACACAGGTTACTTTTTATCCCGAAATTGTTATAGGATCGAGACTTACGTGGGTGAATGCGTAGGGCGTAGCTAGTAAGGCCATAATCCTCAAAAAGGCATGTCATTATAAGGCCTTTGTCAATATACATACTACCTAATAACAGCTATTTATCTGCGCTTTCAGTAATAAATTATACATTAAAATTTACGATTTATTTTGTGCAATTATTAGTTTTTCGTCACACTAGTTATTGGACATTTTTCTCCATATTTTTTGTCCAAATGATAGGTCATCGTTTGACAACTATCACACCTGCCTAATGGTAGGAAACGATGCGGTCTAAGATGTAGCACGCGGTGTCTAGAATATATCTATTCACTCGCGACTTGAAGAAATAAATAATAGGTACATTTGAGAAATAAAATATAGACGACAAATATTGCGATCTATAATTTTGATATACAACCAGGCAGACTGATGTGCGGCACCGATTCATAGTGGAAATACCACTAAGTGTTCTGCTTCGTCATTTCTTATTTGTACAGCAAGGGAATTTAATCCGCTGCCTCTGTCTATCCTGAGGTGTACAACTTGTGGGTGTTCGCGAATAAACAGGTATCTTCTAGACACCGCGTGCTACATCTTAGACCGCATCGTCACCTACCATCGTGTGACCATAGTGGTCAAACGTTGACCTATCATTTGTAAAAACAAACTTATTTACGAATATTGTCATTAAATAAAATCTAGTTGCCATAGACTTTCCCATCGCTTGTTAGATTAAAAATGTCCTCTAAGTATGACGAAAACCACTGTGTTACATGGAGAAAAAAACATATAGTTTACTTCGTGCGTAAAAATATGTTTTCCACCCTTGTGACACAATGTAGTATTTACTATAGGTTTTTGCACTGGTTTCTTTAAATCACATGACAATAAAAAAACCTTTTTTTAATACAATACGCCTCTATTGCTCATAATATAATTTTTGACGTGAATTCGATGAACATAATAAAAAAAATATTAATAATAAAAAATAAATAAATAATATCTAAATAAACATTTTTCCAAAATAAAGTAGTATCAAAAACATTTACCGATCGTAGGACGTTTCGCAACTAGACCATTTGATCTTGATAATATGACATTTTGCAACTAGACCATTTTAGTTGTGTCATTCTTGTAATAGGACATTTTGGACCATTTTAGTCTTGTGTCATTTTAAAATGTCGTTTTGCTACTAGACCATTTAAATTTTGTGTCATTCTTGTAATAGGACATTTTGATACCGGACCATTTTCAGGTCTCTACGATCAGCGGTTTAGGCTGTGCGTTGATCCGTCAGTCAGTAATTTAGGACAAAGCATTTTATATGTATAGATATTTTAGTAGCCAAAATGTCCAAAGTCTTATTTAAATTTTGGGATATTTTTACCGCACATAAAAAAACGCTATGCCAAGCTCCCATACTAAATATCCGGACCCCCTTGGGCATCTATATTTTGTGGCACCAGGCAATGAAAACGCCGCGACAATCAACCACAAGCCCCATTCAATAAAACCAGTCCTTTCCGGTCCAAAACCATCGAATTCACGAAAAAAAACTCAATTTCTATTTTTATCTATAACCTATCCCCCACGGTTTTACCCGGACAAAAAAAATCAACATTTACAATTATAGTCAAAGAGTAAACAGCCTCAACCTAGTCAAAGAGCCCACCGCGGAAACACACCAGGTATACATAAAATAATCAACGCCCTATGTTTCTGTGTGTGTTTCTGGTGTTTTGTGACGTTTGATCTTCCTGTGGTTGTTCGTGTCAAGGTGCAGCAGGCAGCCGACTGCACCGAAGTAACTGAAAAAAAAAAGATTGTAAAGTCGGTTTACGGACGATAATTTTACGTGATAACGTCATGTACTTGTACTTGAACGGACTGTTTTCCGCAAGGTGACCCTTTTTAATTGGGTCCTTTTTGCGTGAGGATGGAGTAGGCTTGCCCAGCGCCTACTACCCTCTCAGCTTAGTCGACCATTTCCAGAGGAGAAAACTTGTCAATACTTCTGGAGCCAACTAAGCCGCGTTATCACGATGTTTTCCTTCACCGTAAGAGCAATGTCAATTAGCGCACATAAATTGGTGCACGGCCGGCCGGGATTTGAACCCACGACCTTCAGAATGAAAGTCGAGATATCTACCACTAAGCCAACACCGTGATAACGTTATATGGGCTCGGCCTCTTCAATTGCCGGCATCTCTTCTCGAGGCCTGCAGCAGCCTGTGAAGGCTGGTAGCCTTCTGAGAGGACCTGGGATGATTGACAAGTAGGATATTGTCACACGCACAATGGTCCAAATGAAGCGCGTTCCGAAGGCACACATCCTAACTTAGTTTTTAAGACGTCGCTAAGTGATCTTGTACCTAGGTATTAAGTATCCAAAAGAAATAAAGAATTTTGACTTTGACTTGACTTTGATGAGGCTAAGTGCGGTAATTGCCCCGTAAAACTAAACTAAACTAACGTCATAAGAACTCTTTTGTATTGTTGACATTACCATTTTGCATACTTCAATACGTTGCTATGGTTACTTGTCAATAACGGAACGTGACATGATGTCACACTTCTTTGTGAGTGCAGGTGTGGATCGATTTATAAGACGTTATTAAGTCAAAAAAAGTGGAAAAATAAGGTAAATTCTGGTACAAGTTTTCGCGAAAATCTAATTTGCCCTTCTTTTTATCGTGTTGACTCAGGACCTAATAATATAATATAAAAAAATATATTCCAAGGCACTACTTGAGCGAATAGTAAATCTATATATATAAAAGGGAAAATCACTGACTCACTCACTCATCACGAAATCTCAGAAACTACAAGAGCTAGGAGTCTCAAATTTTGCATGGGGGTTCCTTTTATGACGTAGGTGCTCACTAAGACGGGATTTTGCGAAATTCAACCCCTAAGGGGGGCAAATGGGGGGTGGTATATGATAAAATTCTCCGCGTCTTTAAATTACAATGAAATTGATAGTATTTCGTAAACTAGATGTGGAAAAAAGATATAAGCATTTAAAGTCCCATGTTTTTCATTTTCTTCATCAGCATCTGACTCCATTACACATATAGAAACTTCAAGAACCTAACCTCCTTGCAAACAAGTCATTTTTGTTCTAAGTTTTGCCATTATTCTTTTGACGTTTTGACGCTATACGTTCACAAAAATCCTGATTTTTTTCGTAGAAATAGTGATATTCATAATTTCAACTTAAGAAATAAGATTAAACTGACCGTGCTCGGTAGTAGGCTCCGGAAATAAACAGGTCGTTTAATAGTACATGTGTGCTCTATTATAATAAATTACCCAAAGATGTATATGACATGTCCATTAACAGGTTCAAAACTTTTATAAAGCATAAATTGTGCAGTAAGGCGTACTATGATACTTCGTCTTACCTTAATGATAACAACCCATGGACGTGACTTTAGTTGCTCCATTTCAAATAATACTTTCAAATATGTGTAATATTGACCTTTGTGAGCGTGATCACATTAAAAAAAAACCCCATGAGTTTCTTGTGCCTTCTTCTCATTGGTGGGCGCGTTCCAAAGGCACACATCCTAACTTAATTTTTAAGGCGTTTTCAAGTGGTCTCTATACAATTGTATTAAGCATACAAAGAAATATTTTTTTTTGACTTTGACTTACACACTTACAAGTTTTCGCAAAAGTCTAAATTACCTACACACCCACACCCACTATTGACCTCAGTATCTGGTATGAATTTCAACTTGTTAGGTCCACTCGTTCCTGAGAAAGTCGGTGGTGACACACGGACAGACGGACAAGAGAGTGATCTTATAATAGATAGTGTATTTGTAAATAATTAGTAAAGTATTTGTTTCTGGTCTGCGTATGGATATTGCGTAAATATTTATAGAATAAAAGTATATAAGTATTCTATCCGTGCTTAGGCCACTAAGATCAGTGGCCTCTAAGGATGGCACTTCTGTCCGAGCTTTATAAAAATATATATTTACCCTTCATGTTCAAGGAATAACGCTTTCAGAGCTCCCCGACTCCAGTATGACATGGCGTAGGAGAGCAGCTTCATTGATAGCGGGTTCACTCGGAGGAAGTTGCCACAGAACACCACCTAAACAACACATATATTTGAGAGGAGAGTCAGGAGCTTGCCAGCAAAAGGCTTCAGAGCCTTGAACATCGTCTAAAGGTGGCGAGCTTGTCAAGCTTGCCAGTATAGAGCTTCAGAGCCTTGAACATCATCTGAAGGTGGCGAGCTTGTCAAGCTTGCCAGCAAAAGGCTTCAGAGCCTTGAACATCGTTTAAAGGTGGCGAGCTTGTTAAGCTTGCCAGCAAAGAGCTTCAGAGCCTTGAACATCGTCTAAAGGTGGCGAGCTTGTCAACCTTGCTAGCAAAGAGCTTCAGAGCCTTGAACATCGTCTAAGGGTAGCAAGCTTGTCAATCTTGCCAGCTAAGGGCTTCAGAGCCTTGAACATCGTTTAAAGGTGGCGAGCTTGTCAAGCTTGCCAGCAAAGAGCTTCAGAGCCTTGAACATCGTCTAAAGGTGGCGAGCTTGTCAAGCTTGCCAGCTAAGGGCTTCAGAGCCTTGAACATCATCTAAAGGTAGCGAGCTTGTCAAGCTTGCCAGCAAAAGGCTTCAGAGCCTTGAACAAAGGCTATTAACATCGTCGATCATTTGTAAAATAAAAAAAACGTGTCACGGGTAACGCGTTTGGAACGAAGTCTCTTCCGTATGCAGAGTTGGCATTCTACATTCTATAATTATTATTTTTACCTCCTTTTTTATATATTATCGGTCTCCTCAATTCTCTCTTTCTCTTACAGTTTTTCGTTTCACGTTTTCGTAACGCGTTACATTTTTTATCGGCTAGGTCCCCCTCGCCAACCCGCGATAAGGAACTTCGTTTAAAAAATAGACGTTCCAATCATGTAAATGAATCCAAGTGAAGAATTTTGATTTTGAACCTTGTAACGCTAAGACTTACCCTTTCAATTTTCTCATTAGAGGCACAGAGTCGCGCTATAGACCCAATATTGTTCGTGATGGTGACGAGCGTAGCGCGCGCCAGGTCCGCACGGGATACCTTGGAGCGACGATCCGCTGAACACATTTGACCAAAACTGTCGAACAAAAGAATCAAGAATATTTATTGAAAAACTGTGTACAAAAGATGACAAATTATAGAAGGTAGGCATCAACAGTGTGTCCATCCCGGACATACAATTACGAGTTACATAAGTAACTTAATTTATACCAAATACAAAACAATATATTGAGCTGCCATATCAAGCTCATGTATCTAGTAAAATATAATTAAACTAATGACTAAAATTTGAATAATATAACGAGAAAGTTTCTCGTTACAATCAATAATTGGAAACCCATGTGAAGTAAACATCCAAATCAAAATATTCTTTAATACTATAGAAAGCTTTAGAGATCAACCATTTTCTTAACCTATTACGAAAAAAAAAAAATCGATGATAAAAGAAATAAAGAAAGAAAACATTTATTTGGACAACCACACGACACAAGACATTTAGAAAAGTACTAGCTGCGCCCCGCGATTTCACCCCCGAACACAGCGCCATCTATTGGGTGTATTTGCAACCTAGATGTCAAACAATATTGAACAATGTTATCGATGAATCAACGTACACCGCCATCTATGAGAACTTCATAAAACTAAACAGTAAAAAAAAACACTTGCTTAAGAAACCATTAATTGATACATTTTATTCGTTTACATTCACGACATAAGCGAATAATTGAGATGATAACTATCCTATCCAGTAAGTTAGACCAAAATACGGGTACATGTGAACATTTGATTGTTTTTATTTTTGTTTTTTTATTTATTAGAAGGTCATTTTACAATTTCATTACATTGGTTTTACTAAAAAGATGCCAGGAAACCTAAATGGGTTTGAATTGGCATCAACAATCGAAGCTACTTGTAAAGTTTAGTGACGAAATTATTAAATGTTCAAACGAAATAAGTAACTTATCACCTTAGGCCCGTAACAAAAAACTACAATAGGTACTCACAAAAACAACCAATTAAGTTTAGTAAGTAGTGCATACGAATATAATAAATGGTTTCGTCGGTCAATAAAGGCTACACAAATGCGAAAAGTACCTAACGCGTACGGTAACAAGTAGGTATGTTAAGCAGATCGATCGCAATCGGTGAGAGTCAAGTAGGTACATCACCCACACAGCTCGCCCCTCTCTAACCACGCGAACTGCGCGTGCACCGACCGACACCGACCGACGACGACCGAGCGCCCGCGTCCGCCGTCCGACGACGGTAAACTCGTTTAGGTGCATGCACGTACAGGATGTTTTTCGAAATTAGTATAAGTGATTTAAATGAAGTATCTCATCGCAGTATAATTCTGTGTTAAGTACATGAGTTCAAAGAGTAAGCATTTATTATTATTAAGTACAAACGTATAATAAATAAACAACTATAATAATAGTATGAAGTGAAATAAATTATTACAATAAAATGAATAGATGTATAAATATGTAAGTACGTGTGAGTGTGTGTGTGGATGTGTATGTGAATGTGTGTGTGCGCATGTATAATATTTACATAATGTTATACATTAACTTACTTTTTAATAGTTTGTAAATAATATTGTTGTAATTTGTGTTTTATGTTTTTTTCGTTTAGTGTTTCTCTCAGATTAACAGGTAGTTTGTTGTATAGTCTTGGCATAAGATATTTACGTGTCCTTCTGCCGTAACAATTAGCAGTTTTAGGTATTGTTAGCGTAGCCATATCATTTCTCTTGACTTGCCTTGTATAAAAATTATGACTAATTGGGCACAAGAACTGATGTTGCTGGGAACGAGAAAACTGCTCTATTAATAACGCGTATTCAACTTTTTTATGGACAGGTAGAATCTCACAATAATCGAATAATGCATGATAATTATCTCTAAATCTGGCTTTTATCTTTTTTGGTACTATTGATTTTAGCAACCTTATTTGTAGGTCATAAATTTTATCGAGGTAGGTTTTGTAGGTACGGCCGTAGCTAGTAATGCCGTATGAGATGACAGACTCCGCCAAGGCAATATAGAGGTTACGAAGTATTTTAAACGGAACTTTGCGTTTAAGTTGATACATTTTCGCTAATAAAGCTCGTAACTTATCGCACACCATGTCTACATGCGGTGCCCAGTTAAATCTGTCATCAACGATTAACCCAAGGTATTTGGCTTTTCTAACCTGTTCAATGTACCTACAACCACCGATACACTGGTTGCCTTTATACCTATGTAGGCAATCATGATCGTGGGCTACTAAATTTACATTACAAGAGTCTCGAGTGTTATGAGCAGATCTAGCATGAATAATTTGAGTTTTCTCGGCATTTAGGACAAGGCCAGCATCGTGTGACCACATGCTCAGTGTTGTAAAATCTACTTGCAATTTTTGCAACGCCAATTCTAAATTTCTATCAGCAGAGATTAGGCACGTGTCGTCCGCAAATTGATAAATTTGACAGTGCTTTATGACATTCTTGGCGTCGTTCACGTACGCTAGGTAGTGCAACGGGCCGAGAACTGATCCTTGGGCCGTACCCAACCTCACATCAACGACATCACTTGTTGCATCACCGACTCTGACCCTGTATCCTCTATCCATAAGATAATCTTTGCACCATTCCAGCAAAGGCCCTCGTATTCCTGTTGCTTCGAGTCTTTCAATGAGCTGGTCATGTCTGAGCGTATCGAAGGCCTTACTGTAATCAATGAAGAGAAGTAGAACGTGGTATCTATTATCAAGATGTGAATTAATCAAATCAGTGAAATCAGTAAGAAGCAAAGAAGTACTCTTCTTTGCCTGAAAACCGAATTGCGTCTTAGTTAAAATTTCATTTTTTTCATAATACTGATGAATTTCGGCTGCTATGTATTTTTCTACGATCTTGTCTATGATTGGGAGAAGGGTGATAGGACGGTAATTTGAGTACTGATCCTTTTTACCTTTTTTATATACCGGTCTCACCACTCCACTTTTGAGATCTGCAGGGTATTTACCTACCATCACACTTACGTTAATCAAATTTGTTATTGAGTTAGTGATCTTCTTACCCAATGACTGAATGTCTTTAACTCTTATTTTATCCAACCCAGGTGCTTTTTTAGGATTAAGTGATTTTATTATTTTGGAGATGTCCTTGTCTTTGGCTTATAGAACATTGTTCTGTCAGCGACAGGTAGATAATCTTTTTTATTTAACATAGGTTTATTACATCGGGGGACAATTTTAGTGACAGAATTCTCAAACTCAGTAGCGAAATTCTTGACTATCATCTTATTATCGTTATCTGTGTATTTACTGAAGGCTTTTAATATTGTATCTTCTATGGTTTTGGTAATCTTCCCCATGAGATTGTTCAATATTAGCCACGACTTCCTGGGATCATTCTTACTTAATAATAGCTTATCTGCAATATATTTGTTTCGCGAGTTCAGAACTAACTTGTGTGATTTATTTCGTGATCTATTATATTCAAGTCTTAGTATCCTGTTTGTTGGATCTTTTAGGCACTTAATAAAGCATTCATCAGTTAGGGCACACTTTCTTCTTATTTTGCCATTTATCCATTCTTCTTTGTTACGCCTCGAGGTCTGAGTAATTTTTTTCGTGTAGGTTGAATTTTCATAAGCTGTGTTAAATTCATTTTTAATATAATTGTATATCTGATAAGGGCAATTCATCGATTTGGTTATTTCCCAATCTACTTCATTTAATTTTTTATGTATAACTTTATTATCCATGCAAGTTACAAATTTTGGAGCATGCTGTATATGTCGTACACCGGACAGTGTGGCTACGATAATTCGATGATCCGCCAATACTGTACCGAGCGCCGCCGAGTAAAGTTCTTCCGTGCTACTGCGAATAAAAATATGGTCAATACATGTTTTGGTCACTTTACCTTTGACCATTTCTATTCTTGTGTAATCAGAAATAGTGCACTGAAGTCCTTTCTCGGATAAAAGGTTTATGTAGCGCTCTGAGATGATATTTTTGTCTTTTAGGTCAAGATTAAAGTCACCCATTAAAATGAAGTTTTCTTCGGAACAGTGTTTGTTAAGTATGTGAGGAAGTTCGGTTTTTAAGAATAGATGTTTACTAGTGGCGGGAGGCCTGTACAATGCACAGATTATAGCAGTGAATTTGTGTGATGTCGTTATCTTACCTATAAGGCATTCACTATGTAAAATGTGGTGTGTGAATGTAGAAAATGAGTGATTATGCCGAATATATAAAACAATACCTCCACCCTTACGATTTTTCCTTAGCTTAGTGTGCATCGTGTAGCCCTTTAAAGTGTACATAGAACTGAGGTTTTCTGAGATGTTAACCTCAGTCAGGGCAATAACATCGATTTGATTTTGATGTTTCTCGATATGATAAACTAGTTGAGGGTAATTTTTAATTAAAGATCTTATATTAGTATGCAGTACGGTAAAATTATTATTTTTTGGTATAGATGAAAAGTAGGTATCTAAATTAGGGCAGTTAAGTATTTCTGAAATATCTGGTAAGGTAGCCATTTTAATTATAAAAAAGAACAAATTGGGGTCGTGCTAGGTGATAAGTACCTTAAGATAAGAGGTTTTTTATGTCATCCTGGAACCGTATTGCCTTGATTTTGCTGACGTCATCTTTACGTACTAGGATTTTTCCCTCTGCACTGGTCCAAATGTACTTGTATTTATCCGCCAGCTGCTGCTTTGCCTCGTATAACAGGGTCTTATTGTAGGTAGTTAGCGCATGGCGAACGATTACAAAGTTTTTCGATGTACTGTCATTGGTAGATCTGGGCATCAAGTCTGATAATTTAATCTTCGCAGTTTTCGACGCTTTTACCCACGCAGAAGGATCACTGTTGTTCTTTAATTCCAGCAGAATAATTCCGTCATTTCTACCTTTAGCTCGTTTCATTGTTTTTAGCTCATCTACGTTTCGGTCTAGTTTGGATGCTATCTTCTTGGTTAAGATTGAGATGTCTTCTTTATCGTCATACGGGACTCCAGCGATTTCTAAGTGTTGAGCTAGGTTTTTTTGCTGATCTTCATTAAGTTTTTTTTGTTCTATAGCCATTATTTTGAGCTCTAGGTGTTTTTTTAAATCGGTTCAGTAGTTTTGGAGTTTATTGGCAACATACATCGTGACACAAGATTTTTATATATACAGATTTACAAACATAGAAACACGACATGTGATTGACTGAAATTTCTGGACCAATTTTGATAAAACTTGGTATGGGGATACATTGATTCATCGGGAATAACATAGGCTACTTTTTATACCGATATTCCCACGGGATCGGCAACTTTTGTTCTACGACTTTTGGAAATTCGAATATTTCGTTCGAAGTTTTTGTATGAAACAGCTGATTTTCAACAAAAAATTTCCTCACAATTATCAATAAAAAAGTTTGAATTTTAAAAAGTCGTAGAACAAAAGTTGTTCGCCTAGACATCTAGAACAACATATTGTTTAATTAGCAAATGCGGTAGGACACTGACACCTCAAGTCACAGGTTTTTTTGCCTAGTTTGAGGGTCAGGGTTTTATTATCTATATTGTAAATGATGTTTTTTGCGTAATAAATTATTTATTATTATTATTATTTGTTTGTTATATGTCCTATATCACGGGACTATGGAGTCCCGGACCTTTGGAAGGCATGCGTGGGGCCGAAGCCAACCCTAAGGCCCTTTACAATAACAAGTTTAATGGCAAAGTATGATGTGGACATCAAACCGGCCATTATCCCTGTCTGCACTATAAAATGCAGCCAAGGACAATCTACGGTTTGAATAGAACTATTGATAAACTACAGGAGAAAACTACTACTTGGGCTATTGTGATGGGATGGTAGTGGACTGGATACTGGGAGACTATGGGTACTATGGCACCTGCCGTAACAATGTTCAATAAACACGTAAAAATGACAGGCGGAGACTCGCCAACTCTCAGACTGGGCCACCCTAATTAGCCGAGTAAATTACAGCAAGGGGGCAACAGGAACGTGAGTGGCTGAAGGATGGAGAGGCCTCACTGGATTTTAAGTCATCGCTGGTAGTTCAAGCGAGCGGGGCAACTCATCACTGACGTTCAGCATCCATCCTTCGAGCATTTCTGCTATTGCGACTCCACTCTGGACAGCCGGTTATTATTATTATTATTATAACAACGCCTTTCGTGTTAAACCCCATTTTCAACAGATTGTATAAGAAACTAGTGTTGTACCCACCTGCTAGCCACGAGGTCACCGGGCAGGCCGAACCTAGTGTAATCCCCGCCGTAGATGTCCCTCACTAGTTTATCGACAGTAGTGTTGTCCCCGCTTGCTGCTAACGCGATTGCCTCCTCGAAACTGCTGCAGCCTGTCAGAAGGCTGCACAACCCTAGGAATGTGCCGCCGCCAAGGCTGGAATAGAGAAAATATCATGTTCAAATTTACAGTCGAAAAAAACCGACCAAATAACGAACTAGCACCTGTTCCTGAGAAATTGGTGACACATGGACAGACAGACGGGCAGACGGACAAGAGAGTGATCTTATAAGGGTTCTTTTTTTTTAATAACCGCCCCAGCATAATCTGAAGTAGTCAATTTTAGTGTAGTTTGTGTGCACGAACTTTTTGCTAGATAACTTATATCAGAAGTGGGATCCCAAACATATGATAATCATCGACAAATTGATAAAACTTAGGATAATGATACATTAAATGCTGGGGAGAAACGAAGGGTGCTTTCCAACCCAGCATTCTCACAGGATGGGTACTGACGCTGGTTAAACTGCTGCACTTTGAGTAACTAATTTCAGAAGTGGGATCTTAAATCTATTGTAATTTTATAAGTACTCCGCGGTTTCACCCGCATAACTCCCGATCCCGTCGTAATATCGGGGTAAAAACTAGCCTATGTTACCGATGAAGTTTCATCAAAATCGGTTCTGTAGGTTCGGAGCCTATTCCGCTAGTTTTTATCCCGATATTCTCACGGGATCGGGAGTTACGCGGGTGAAACAGCGGAGCGCTGCTAGAAGTATACATTTATCTTACCTGGTTCCACTAACTCTGTAGAAATTGTCCGGCGCATTGACAACTAACAGAGAAACGCCACTGCCGATGTTGACCAGGAGGAATGGGTAGGGGTTCGAGAAGTCGAACGGTTTGCGGACGTATACGCTCAAAGCGGCTTCCGCGTACGGAGGCTGGAAAGGAGATAATATAAAGTTAGTAATAGTACATTGCAATACAAGTGTGGTTAATCGATCATTGCATAGAGGCGGTTAGTGACGCGCGAGCGAAAGGCGAGCGCGTAAAAGCCAAGATGCAATGATCATTAGCCACACGCGTATCGTACGACGATTTTTATCACAGTTGCGAATAAAAGAAAGACATAAAAAGAAAAGAAAATAATAATTAACGAAATATTTGTGATAAGTCTATGTTTACTATTTTTTTAGGCAATATTTTTTTGTTAATTATACTCCCGAAAGGCCAAGCAAAAGACTTTTAACCTATACAGCCTCGTGTGCATTACAATAATTTTTACGGTTTTTTCCATTTGTTTTTGCGTCGGGGGTTAAAAACAGAATACAATGGTACGGATAAAAAATATATTTAAGAAACAAAACTCTATTTTTAATCGTTTTTTAAGACGTTATCACTTAAAATTTTCGTTCGCAAACCGACTTTAGAGACAACATTTTTGCCAGCTTAAAATCTCTTTGTTGGTACCTACCTTTTTTATACATCAAAACAGTATAACCCAGATAAATTAAGAATGTTTCATCTACATAACATGTAATTAGCAGTAAGATACGAATTTAACTTATCAGGATAACTTTTTACACACTAGTGGCATCAAGGTAATGTAAAACGCACGAGTGCGTAATACGTTGGATTATGAGCCTAATAGCCGTTGAATAAGATCCACTTTATGAGCAACTGTGATAAATGTTATTTACTGTGACAATGTTATTTACGAGAATTGGCCTTCTGTGTGACCATCTCACCGCTACTGTTTTTCAATCTGCCCCTCACAAGAGCTCTGCATAGCGTGTAGCCGGCATAAACTTAGTCGCTGATGCTAAGAAATAGCTGAGCTTAAAACCTATTCCATTTTAAAACCAAGTGTCTTACAGTGTCCGAAGGCTGTCCATGGACAGGTGCGTCTGACAAGAACCAAGTGACTTACAGTGTCCGAAGGCTGTTCATGGACGGGTGCGTCTGACAAGAACCGAGTGACTTACAGTGTCCGAAGGCTGTTCATGGACGGGTGCGTCATCTGGCGGCGCCCAGTAGTAACATTCGTGAGGGTTCATGCTGTCCACGTATAGAAGGCCGGCTATTAAAGCGTCCAACTCGTCCATTTTAGATAGACGCATGTTCACTTCCTGTAAAAAGTTGATGGAGGAGGTAAAATTAAGCAAAAATAATTGTTTGCGCTGGGGATCGAACCTAGAATGAACAAACTTAGTCAATCTATGACAGATACATTACTTTTTACCCGACTACGGCCAAAAAGGAGGATTATGTTTTGCGAGAGGTAAATAGCCATTTAGAAAAAAGTGATTTTTGTGGGACGCTTTTTTGTTCATAAAAAGAATATCTAGTATTTATATCTATATTTGACGCTCAAGTTGGCACAATGGTTACCATGCTGGACTGCCAAACACAGGGTTGCGGTTTCGATTCCCGCCTCAGACAAGTATTTATGCTTAGATATTTGTCTGTGGTCTGGTTGTTTCTATGTATTATAAGTATATATTTACAAAAGAAAAGTATATAAGTAGTATATCCGTTGTATAGCACCCATAACACAAGTGTAGTTACTTAGCTTGGGGCTAAATGACGATGTGTGGAATGTCCTGCAATATTTATTTATTATTGGATACGGGATGTTTTCCACAATAAGACCCTTTTTAATTGGGTCCTTTTTGCATGAGGATGGCTTGCCCAGCACCTACTAGCCTCTCAGCTTAATCGACCATGTCCAGACGAGAGAACTTGTAATAATGTTTATTCTTAGTAAAATATGTAAAATATAATCCGAAATTTCGCAAAATCCCGTCTTAGTGAGCACCTACGTCATAAAAGGAACCCCCATGCAAAATTTGAGACCCTTGCACTTGTAGTTTCTAAGATTTCGTGATGGGTGAGTGAGTGAGTCAGTGATTTTCCCTTTTATATATATAGACTAGCTTTTGGCCGCGACTTCGTCCGCGTAAATGTCGAAAATGGACCAAGGCATCATGTATCCCATACAAATTTTGCCCCCCCTTTTTCACCCCCTTAGGGGTATAATTTCGGAAAATCCTTTCTTATCCGATGCCTACGTCACACAAAAAACACAACCTCCAAGTTTCAGGTCTCTACGATCAGCGGTTTAGGCTGTGCGTTGATCCGTCAGTCAGTCAGTCAGTGATTCAGGACAAAACATTTTATATGTATAGACTAGCAGCGCTCCGCGGTTTTACCCGCGTAACTCCCGATCTCGTGGGAATATCAGGATAAAAAGTAGCCTATAGCCTTCCTCGACAAAAGGCCTATCCAACACAAAACGAATTTTTCAATTCGAACCAGTAGTTCCTGAGATTAGCGCGTTCAAACAAACAAACAAACTCTTCAGCTTTATAATATTAGTATAGATAAGGTTCATTTTTATATTTTACCTTAATAAAGTCCTCCTCAAACTTATAAGCCCCTCCTCCAGTAGCGTAGATAGTGTTCACAAGGTCAGCCATACCCTTAGACCGGGCTAATTGTAAGAAAGCTCCCACTTCTGATGTAGGGAACCTGATGAAATGCAGAGTGCCGCGGCGGCCTCGAATCGTCACGTTCTCCATCTGAAATATATTTTATTTATTTTAGCACAACAGGTTATGCCTCAGAAGTTACGAGTTCACGAAAATAAACTAGCTGCACCCCGATCCTGCGGGAATTTCGGGATCAAAAGTTTTTTTATGTCGTTCTCCGTCCCTTAACCTGCCGCTATGCCGATTTTCATCCAATCCGATTTCTTTATAATGTCTATGGATTAATTTCTTATTTTTTGTAATACAAGTACCTATTTTATTTCATTTTTGACGTGATAACGTCTAATAAATTGATGGAATATCTGCATTTACAAAAACGTGTCACGGTAATAATAATATACCAGACGCGTCATGGTAACTTAGGAAACACGAGTATTTAATATAATGATATCGCTCATCTGGGCTTGTGTTATGGTGTGACTTGTGACGAATAGAAGACTTACATAAAGGAAAAAATATATGAAGTAAAAAAAAAGAAAAAAAAATAACAAAATTCTCAATTTTTCATTGTTTTCTTATGACGTTATCACGTAAAATTGTCGTCCGTAAACCGACTTAACAGAGAACCATTTGTTTTTTATTCATTTTCTTGTCCGTATGTTTTTCTAATAAATGTCATTTTATTTAATTCAAGTAACCAACAAACTAGGAAGCGGCAGGTGTATCTGATGTTCGGGTACCAGGATATCATAACCGTCAGCGTCTCTATCCAACAACAGTCGGCAAAAATCTATAAATCCTACAAATTGCCGGGTACTGTTCATCAATGAAGGACAGGTTGTTTTTGCTTCTGAATACCAGGCGTTCATAAACTTCAAAGTAGTTAGGCAGGTGATAGTTGTCAGAAACAGAAACGCGTAGAGCTGGCTGTAATCAATATTTGACTCTTGGTCAGGTACTGAGTCTGAACAGGTTGTTCTTCGCTCTATGTACCAGGAACGCATAGCATGTGAAGAAGTAGACCAATTAACAAGTTAAACACGTAGGTAAGTGATCAATATTAATCAACAAGTGGTCCTGTGGTTACCTAGAAGTTGATACGATCTAGCAAGCAAACCTTTGGTGCTCGCTGCTCTTTAGACAAGTGAATGAAAGTACGAAGTACTAGGCGCTTATAATTCATTAGAAGTAGAAGTCACATGTTACTAAGCACTGAAGTCAACAACGCTTTCGTTGCAACAACAAGTTGACTAGGAAAAGGAATACTAGGCTCGCATAACGGTATTGCCAGCAGGAGGAAACGAGAGCGCGTAGAGCTAGCTCGAATCAATATTTGCCTGTCTACTACATGGTCGGATAGTGGGTAAACAGGTTTCTCCTCGTACTATGTACCAGGAGCGCATAGCATGCGTAGTAGTAGACCAGCCAACAAGTTATTTTCGTAGATCAATATTAATCAACAAGTGGTCCTGTGGTTCCTAGAAGTTGTCAGAAACTAATCAATAGCAAGCAACACTAACAAGTGTCCTTCGGTGCTCGCTCATCTTTAGACAGGTGAATGGGAGTTCGAAATACTAGGCGCCCATAATTTATTAGAAGTAGCAGTAACAAGTTACTGAACACTGAGGTAAAAATCAATATTTGACTTTCTATATTTGGTCGGATTCTGAGATGAAACAGGTTATCAAACGTTCTAGGTACCAGGAACGCATAGCATGCGTGGAAGTTGACCGACCAACAAGTAATACTCGTAGGTAAGAGATCAATATTAATCAACAAGTGGAGCCAAACAAGAGCGCGTAGAGCTAGCTCTAATCAATATTTGACTATCTACGGAGTTGTACACTGAGTCTGAACAGGTAGTTCCTCGCTCTATGTACCAGGAGCGCATAGCATGCGTAGAAGTAGATCAGCCAACAAGTTATACTCGTAGTAGGTAAGAAATCGATATTAATCAACAAATGGTCCTGTGGTTAAAATACTAGGATCGCATTAAATACTGCTGGAGGAGGTGTTGCAAAGAGCTCGTAGAGCTGCCTTTAATCGATATTCGTTTATTTATGTAACTACTTGGTGGGATACTGGGTCAAAACAGGTTGTTACTCGTACTATGTACCAGGAGCGCATAGCATGCGTAGAAGTAGCCGGCCAACAACTTTTACTCGTAGGTGAGATATCAATAAATGAACAAGTGGTCCTGTAGTTCCTAGGAGTTGTCTGAAACTAATCAATATCAAACAACACTAACAAGTGTCCTTCGGTGCTCGCTGATCTTCAGACAGGTGAATGGAAGTTCGAAGTACTAGGCGCTCATAATTTATTAGGAGTAGCGGTAACAAGTTACTGGACACTGAGGTAAAAATCAATATTTGACTATCTATCTATACTGGCATCAATATTTGACTATCTATATTTGGTCGGATACTGGTTTTAAACAGGTTGTCCTACGTTCTATGTACCAGGAGCGCATAGCATGCGTGGAAGTCAAGTAAAAGTAGAGCAGCCAACAAGTCATACTCGTAGTAGGTAAAAGATCAATATTAATCAACAAGTGGTCCTGTATTGTATATAGCAAAGAGTTCGTTAGAGCAGCCTTTAATCAATATTTAACTATCTATGTACCTATTTGGTCGGATACTAGGTCAAAACAGGTTGTTACTCGTATTTTGTACCAGGAGCGCAAAGCATACGTAGAAGTATACCAGCCAACAAGTTTTACTCGTAGGTAAGAGATCAATGATAATCAACAAATGGTCGTATGGTTACAATACTAGGCTCGCATAACAGTATTGCAAGTAGGACAAAACAAGAGCGCATAGAGCTGGATCTAATCAATAATTACCTGCTTGGTTGGATACAGAGTCTGAACAGGTTGTTCCTCGTACTATGTACCAGGAGTGCATAGCATGCGTAGAAGTAGACCAGCCAACAAGTTATACTCCTAGGTAATAACCGTGATCAATATTAATCAACAAGTGGAGCCATACAATAGCGTATAGACAGGCTGATTCACAAACCGTCGGAAGGCAACCGAAACGTAAATAAATTTTGCTGCTCTTTCACACCCTCGACTTTTGACGTGTTGCTATCCTTGTCTTTTCAGTTTCGGTAGCCGTCCGAAGGTTTGTGAATCGGGGGCTGATATACAAGAACGTATAGAGCCGTATAGATAATGGGTTTAAACAGGTTTTCCCACATTCTTGGTACCAGGAGTGCATAACATGCGTATAAGTAGACCAACCAACAAGTGGAGCCAAATAAGAAAATGAAGATTTAATCAATATTTGACTATCTACTTGGTCTGATACTTAGCCTGCACAGGTTGTTCTTCGTTCTATGTACCAGGAGCGCATAGCATGCGTAGAAGTAGACCGACCAACAAGTGGAGCCAAATAAGAAAATGAAGAGATGGCTCTAATCAATATTTGACTATCTACTTGGTCTGATACTGAATCTGCACAGGTTGTTCCTCGTTCTATGTACCAGGAGTGCATAGCATGCGTAGAAGTAGATGAACCAACAAGTGGAGCCAAATAAGAAAATGTAGAACTGGGTCTAATCAATATTTGACTACTTGGTCTGATACTGAGTCTGCACAGGTTGTTCCTCGTTCTATGTACCAGGAGTGCATAGCATGCGTAGAAGTAGACCGACCAACAAGTGGAGTCAAATAAGAGAATGCAGAGCTGGTTCTAATCAATATTTGACTATCTACTTGGTCTGATACTGAGTCTGCACAGGTTGTTCCTCGTTCTATGTACCAGGAGCGCATAGCATGCGTAGAAGTAGATGAACCAACAAGTGGAGTCAAATAAGAAAGTGCAGAGCTGGCTCTAATCAATATTTGACTATCTACTTGGTCTAATACTGAGTCTGCACAGGTTGTTCCTCGTTCTATGTACCAGGAGCGCATAGCATGCGTAGAAGTAGACCAGCGAACAAATAATAGTCGTAAAGAAATCAATATTAATCAACAAGTGGTCCTGTGGTTAAAATACTAGGCTTGCATAACAGTATGGCAACGAGCGTGTAGAGCTGGCTCTAATCAATATTTGACTATCTACTTGAACGGGGGTATTGGGTCCAAAACAGGTTGTTTCTCGTACTATGTACCAGGAGCGCATAGCATGCGTAGTAGTAAGCCAGCCAACAAGTTATACTCGTAGGTAAGAACAGGGGCGGATTGTGAATTTGTGGGGCCCTGGGCTAATACGAGCTAATACAAAAATGAAATGGGAAATTAGGTATGCTAACTTTATTCCCCCTTCCTATTTTTGTAATCATCGACATTTTGACATCGATGTTTTTTATGGAAAACTAGCAGCGCCCCGTGGGTTATAATTCCGGGATAAAAAAGATAACCTATGGCACTCAGCTACTCCCAAACTATCTCTCTCATCCAAATCGGTCCAGTGGTTCCGGAGATCACCCCCTACAACCTCACACTCTCACAAACTTAGCCTCTCTATAATATATTGGTGCATTCCTACTTTCAGGGTTCCAACCTTATGATAGGTTTTTTTAAGCTATTGCATAGCTTTTATCGCGGGCTTTGAACGCGGCGACCGAATCAAGAAATTCCGTAACGGAAATAAAACCTAACACCCCCATAACACCCCCCACTCCGTTCGCTTAACGTGTATGTATATGGTACGACTGTACGAAG
This sequence comes from Idaea straminata, assembly GCA_951213275.1. Taxonomy (NCBI): domain Eukaryota; kingdom Metazoa; phylum Arthropoda; class Insecta; order Lepidoptera; family Geometridae; genus Idaea; species Idaea straminata. The sequence goes on along the minus strand of OX577875.1, from coordinate 4,970,957 downwards.
CTCGCATGATGCAATAGCTTTACTGCGGCAGTCCCCGAGTGCCACACGTTTTTGTTTGGGGTTTAATGAAGACCGGGCGTTTTTGCTTCCACCGGCCCTGGGCTGCAGCCCAAAAAGCCCTCAGGTAGATCCGGCCCTGGATATGAACCGTGATCAATATTAATCAACAAGTGGTCCTGTGGTTAAATAGAAGACGACTCACGCTTGCGCATTAACAGAGTCCTGAGGGAACAGGTGGGTTGTTTAGGAAAGGTAGCCAGTTTCCGCAGAGTTTGGGGAAAATTACTAACCAACTAATTACAGTTAGCAAAGGTCTGCACCTACTACCCGCAGTCCTTTGCTGACTGTACGTTAATATTAACATAAAAAATAATTATGTCGCTTTTATTTTCAGGCAAAACTATCCTAACTAATATTATTAATCCAAAGTTTGTTTATTTGGATAAAAATCGGCAAAGTGCTAGGTGGTGCTCGGCTTAGGGCATAGGTTCCCAACCTTTTATGAACTACCGTCCCCTTTGCAAGAAAATATTTTTTAACGACCACCACGTAATTAAGATTAATAGTTAATTATAATTTATAATATGTCCGTCTATTTTCAATTAATAATCAAAATTCTAAATTCTGCATTTTCATATTAATCTCAACTTAAGGCTGCTTATGCTGTCAAACGCAACGCGCCAGAAATACCCGTCGCGTACAACTAACATTGTTCATTGTAACGTATGTGTTTTGTGTTTCACAAAAGTGCTGAGATGGAATTGTAGGTGAAATTTTTACCGATATTTTGACTTTATGCATACCCGTAAATGAAAATTGCGACGCCCCGTCTTCCCGTAGGCGGAGTTCCTCGTGAGGTACCGCCTGATGTTCTTCAACACTTCAGTCTGATTATCGATCTCCCGAGGTTCGAAGTAGACTTTATGCATACCTGTAAATGTACATCGCGACGCCCCGTCTTCCCGTAGGCGGAGTTCCTCGTGAGGTACCGCCTGATGTTCTTCAACACTTCAGTCTCATTATCGATCTCCCGAGGTTCGAAGTAGTTTTTATGCATACCTGTAAATGTACATCGCGACGCCCCGTCTTCCCGTAGGCAGAGTTCCTCGTGAGGTACCGCCTGATGTTCTTCAACACTTCAGTCTCATTATCGATCTCCCGAGGTTCGAAGTAGTCTTTATGCATACCTGTAAATGTACATCGCGACGCCCCGTCTTCCCGTAGGCAGAGTTCCTCGTGAGGTACCGCCTGATGTTCTTCAACACTTCAGTCTCATTATCGATCTCCCGAGGTTCGAAGTAGTCTTTATGCATACCTGTAAATGAACATCGCGACGCCCCGTCTTCCCGTAGGCAGAGTTCCTCGTGAGGTACCGCCTGATGTTCTTCAACACTTCAGTCTCCTTGTCGAGCTCCCGCCGGTTGTTCTCCCGAGGTTCGAAGTAGACAAGCTTCGTCAGTGTACCGCCTATGTCCATGCCAAACCAGGGCATCGCTAAAACAAAAAATCCAACATTATGGACAGTTAATGACTTTAAGTCTGATAAAATTTACTTTTCTCTGAAAGCTTTAAAGTCACCAGCGCTGCAGATGTGCGTGCGTATCTGCAGCGCATGCTGAGGCTTTACCCATTCCAGCAACACACGAATTCTCATAATCTTTTTTTTCTTTTTTTTGTATTTACTATTCTCTGTAACTATCTTTTATTGTTTTTTATTTGTGTGGTTGGTTTGAATAAACTATATTCTATTCTTCTAGACAACCTTTGTAGGGTCGGAGTCAGAATTGCAGACCCACCGTAGAGCTCCAAAACTGTTATTATTAGAATGTTTTTAACTCAAGCAAATTTCTAAAGTCTTGTTCGAGTTCAGGTTTAAAGTGTTTCAACTTATTAATTGAATTAATGAAATGAATGAGATGAACTAGATGAACGAGATGAACGACATGAACGAGATGAACGAAATGAATGAGGGGGTTGAAAAGTTAAAAATGTTGAGGTACTCACGTGGGGCGTGGTTATCTGGCGGCGTCGGCGGAGCGGGTTCCATCTTGTCTGTCACTTTACTCATCGTGGTAGGGTAAGGGGTTCGACGGGAACGTTTCAACAGCTTATTTCTAATAACAAATTAATTAATTATATAAAAGAGAAAAAGACAAGAAATCTCTGATATACCACAAGAGCAACGAGTCTGAAACTTCGCATGGGGCTTAAGGTGAAAGGTTACCGGCGCTCTCTCCATACAAACGTAGTCGACTGTTTCCTCCCTGTAAATGACACTAGCACATATATTTTTGTGCCATAAAACCTATAACTGCCAAGACTATTTTTTTTAATTTATATTTTTTAATTATGATTAAAAATGTAATATAAACTTAATCAGTAGGCTCAATTTTAGTAAACTGGCTTGCTTTCTATGAGAGAGAGAGAGGGAGAGAGAGGGACAGAGAAACACGCGCACGCCGCACGGCTTACAACTATAGCAAAAGTGTCGTTACAACTTTTGGTCTTAATTTTTTCCGTCTAGCCCCCTTTCGCAAGGCGAAACAAGGAACTTCGTTCCAATAAAAAACCTGTTTATTTCAGACCTTAAAAACTAATGTTAATAAACCTATATCTAGTTACTGGATGTACTCCACATGAATACGGACCAAAAGAATCAAGAATCAAGAATATTTATTGAAAAACTGTGTACAAAAGATGACAAATTATAGTAGGTAGGCATCAACAGTTTGTCCATCCCGGACATACAATAATATGTTACATAAGTAACTTAATTTATACCAAATACAATAGTACATTACGATATAAGTGTGGTAAATTGATCTTTGCATAGAGGCGGTTTATGACGCGCGAGCGGCAGCGAGCGTGTTATAGAAGCCAAGATGCAAATATCAATTCCACACGTATATCGTACGACGTTTTTTATCACAGTGCGAATAAAAGAAAAGACTTGAAAAGCAAACAAAATAATAATTAACAAAATATTTGTGATAACTCTATGTTTACATTTTTTAAGACAATATTTTTTTGTTAATTATGCTCCGGAAAGGCCAGGCTAAAGACTTTTAACCTATACATCCTCGTGTGACATACATTATTTTTTAGAGTTTTTCTATTTGTTTTTGCGTTAAAAACAAAATACAATGGTACGGAAAAACAATATATTTAAGTAAAGAAAAAACAAAAAATAAACAACTCAATTTTTAATCGTTTTCTAAGTCATTATCACGTAAAATTTTCGTTCGTAAACCGACTTTAGAGACAACCATTTTTGCTAGCTAAAAAACTCTTTGGTACCTACCTTTTCGGGATAACTTTACAGCACTAGTTAACAAATCTAAAACGCACGCGTGCATAATATGTTGGATTATGAGCCTAAAAGCCGTTGAATAATATCCACTTTATGAGCAACTGTGATAAAAAACAATATATTGAGCTGCCATGTCAAGCTCAAGTATCTAGTAATAGTACATTACATTAGTTTTTTATCACAGTTGCGAATAAAAGAAAAGACTTGAAAAGAAAACAAAATAATAATTAACAAAATATTTGTGATAAGTCTATGTTTACATTTTTTTAAGGCAATATTTTTTGTTAATTATGCTCCGAAAAGGCCAGGCTAAAGACTTTTAACCTATACAGCCTTGTCTGACATACAATATATTTACCTACCTTTTTTATACATCAAAACAGTATGTAATTAGCAGTAAGATACGTATTTAACCTATCGGGATAACTTTACAGCACTAGGTTGGCAATGTAAAACGCACGCGTGCATAATATGTTGATTATGAGCCTAAAAGCCGTTGAATAAGATCCACTTTATGAGCAACTGTGATAAAAAATATATAATAAAACTAATGACTAAAATTTGAATAATATAACAAGAAACTTAACAATCCTATTAAGGGCAGGGTGCTAATAAAGCTACCAAAATCGACCTTTGTTTTAAGCAACTCTAAGTAATCAAATACTCTTTTTTTGTTATTTGGATATAAATGGATATTGTAGTTTAATAACCATAGTTTTGTTTATTGTGGTTGAAAACATGATATGAACAACTTCGTTCGATAAAAAAATGTTAGAAAACAGAGAATTATTAAATCGTTTATCGGGTTTTATTCAAAAATAGTTAACGTTTGTTTCTGAAAATGAATCAAATGATAGGTTTTGACCTCTAGGAACTATATTTGTGGATAATAATGCTAAAATGTTTTACATATCGATCAAATATAACATGTAGCACGCAGCACGCTACGTTTTTGAGAGCGGGGGTTAAGGTAATGTGAATACCTACACACGGTACTGGAAGAGCGCCTTAATAATTTGAAACCTATGTGAAGTAAACATCCAAATCAGAATATTCTTTTTTCACCGATTCATGTAAGGGCAATCCAGCCTCTCTGAAATCATTTTCAGAATGCTATTCGAGCAGGCCCGGACTCTACGCACCAGGGATATGCACTTCTTGCGAATTGTAGCATTAAAACAATCAATGCTCTTACGGTGAAGGAAAACATCGTGATGAAACCAGCGGCTTAGTTGACTCCGGAAGTATTGACAAGTTCTCTCTTTTGGACATGGTCGACTGAGAGGGTAGTAGGTGCTGGGCAAGCCTACTCCATCCTCACGCAAAAAGGACCCAATTAGCGTGCTTCTGCAGACATCCCTGATGCGCTGCATCGCCATGTGTAATTCAGCACGTATACAAATACAATACCTAGTAAGAGCTTTAGGTAGTGGTGTGAGATGATGCGAGCGGCGGTCCGAGCCGCACGCTGCAAGGCAGCCCTCACAGCGATGCAGGCGCATCTGTAACAAACAATAAAGCTTGTAAAAAGCTTATTAAACAATAAGCTCGTAGACACTCTGGGAGCTTGGGGCCCTAGTGCTCATTTATTTTTTAAGGACCTGGAGGTCAAATGCAAGCCTCATCATCATCATCATCATCATATCAGCCACAGGACGTCCACTACTGAACATAGGCCTCCCCCAAAGACTTCCAGAGCGATCGGTCGCATGCTCTCTGCGTCCAACGACTTCCCGGAACCTTAATTAAGTCGTCCGTCCATCTAGTCGGAGGCCGTCCCGCGCTGCGCTTTCCGGTACGTGGTCTCCAATCTAAGACTTTTCGGCCCCAACGGCCATCAGTTCTACGAGCCACATGTCCCGCCCATGGCCACTTCAGCCTACTAATTATTTATGGTGTAATAATACAGGCAAGTGAAGCCAGTGGTAAAAGTTATAGACAAAACTATAATGTAAACATAGTAATTTGATATTGCATCGCACCTGCACTGATATGAAGATGTGCCAAGGCTTACTTTTACTACACTTGTGCACTTTCACAGAACTAAATTGAATAACATTCCACCAGAATTATAAAATTCAACTCGGGTTACATCTAAGTTTCATGAAAATAAAACTGCAGCACGACATGTTGTTAACTCGTTCCCGCCAAAACTCATTATGTCTTTGTTCGATATATAAACTAACGACCGTTTTGAATGAAAAGTCAGTCTAGATACTTCAGGCGCGTCAAAACGTAAATGCGTCTTTAAAAAGATGATTGTTCTTACATATCTATCTATATAAATAAAAATGAATTGTTGTTCGTTAGTCTGATTAAAACTCGAGAACGGCTGAACGGATTTATCTTATCTTAGTCTTGAAATGTTCGTGGAGGTCTAGGGAAGGTTTAAAAGGCGAGAAAAAATCGAATAACCGATATTCCCACGGGATCGGGACAAACGCGGGTGAAACCGCGGGGCGCAGCTAGTTATTATTAATTTCATTCTGAATTGAGGTTAATGTCTTTTTAATATATAATTTTTATATTTATCTAAGTTTTAATTTTTGGAGTTTATTGGAGTTTACTCCTTAAGAATCGATTTTCATATATGTATAAGGCGCCCGGTATGAGAAAAATCCGAGGGGTAAAACCTACTAATCATCATCATAATCATCATCATGTCAGCCCATGCACGTCCACTGCTGGACATAGGCCTCCCCATTACGACGCCACAAACAGCGGTCCTGAGCCGCCTCCATCCACCGACTACCCACGACAACCTACTAATAAGTAACGAAAATCGTGTCACGTTTTTGGTGCGCACCTTTAGTGCGCAACTTTCTAATTTGGCTGTGAGTGTATTGCGTATGGTTAGATACTCGTACTTAAGGGCAGGTGCTAATAAAGCTACCAAAATCGACCTTTGTTTTAAGCAACTTTAAGTAATCAAATACTCTTTTTTTGTTATTTGGATATTAGTGGATATTGTAGTTTAAAAACCATATTTTTGTTTATTTTGGTTGAAAACATGATATGAACAACTTCGTTCGATAAAAAAAATGTTAGAAAACAGAGAATTATTAGATCGTTTATCGGGTTTTATTCAAAAATAGTTAACGTTTGTGCCATTTTTCTAAAAATGAATCAAACCTATCATTTGATTCATTTTTAGAAAAATGAATCAAATGATAGGTTTTGACCTCTAGGAACTATATTTGTGGATAATAATGCTAAAATGTTTTGCATATCGATCAAATATAACAGTTAGCACGCAGCACGCTACGTTTTTGAGAGCGGGGGCTAAGGTAATGTATGGGACTACACACGGTACTGGAAGAGCGTCTTAAGGAGTAAACTCCAGTCGTGCGTCGAAGGTGTTTTTTTTAAATTTCAATTTCTTTGTTTTTTAGTATTGTATTTTTTTTTTTCGATTTATTGTAATTTGTAGTGTTGATTAAAAGAGTTAATTTTTAAATTGTCTTTGACTGCGAAAAGAACATAGGGTACTTTTAGGGCCCTCGCCCAACGTCTGTAAAGCCAGAATGGTCAAATTGGCCTCGCCCACGGCGAGTTTTTTGGGAAAATTCCGAAAATTTAAAAAAGTTGAAAATTAAGGTAAATTTTTGTACTCACAAGTTTTCACGAAAATGTAAATTTGTCCATATCTTTTTATCGTGTTGACTCAGGATCTTGATTTTTATACACCAAATAGGGACTATAGACCTCAGTATCTGGTATGAATTTCAACTTGCTAGGTCCACCCGTTCCTGAGAAAATCGGTGGTGACACACGGACAGACAGATAGACAAGAAAGTGATAAATAATGACGGATCAACGCACAGCCTAAACCGCTGATCGTAGAGACCTGAAACTTGGAGGGTGTGTTCTTTGTATGACGAAGGCATACAATAAGAAAGGATTTTTCGAAATTCTACCCTAAAGGGGGTGAAAAGGGGGGGGGGAAGTTTGTATGGGACAACGTGATTCCTCGGTCCATTTTCGACTTCTACGCGGACGAAGTCGCGGGCAAAAGCTAGGCCATATACAAACAGCGAGTTTTTGCGAGTATTTGAACCGGTTGCAATGCACACAATTAATCGATATGCATATAGCGTCTATATTCGTATAACCAGCTTACATAACGATGTGTTATGTAATTGACACATAACAACTACAAGGATGTGAATATTGTGGGGAGCAGCTAGTGAAGCTGCTCCCCGCTGTTTCACCCGCGTAAGTCCCGATCCCGTTGGAATATCGGGATAAAAAGAACCAGACCACAAACAAATATGCTTACATATTTGTCTGTGGTCTGGTTGTTTATATGTATTATAAGTATATATTTACAAAAGAAAAGTATATAAGTAGTATATGAGTTGTCTAGCACCCATAACACAAGTGTAGTTACTTAGCTTGGGGCTAGATGGCGATGTGTGGAATGTCCTGCAATAATTATTTATTTATAACTAGCTGCGCCCCGCGGTTTCACTCGCGTAAGTCCCGATCCCGTTGGAATATCGAAATAAAAAGTAGCCTATGTGTTAATTCAGGTTTCTAGCTATCCACATACCGAATTTCATCGCAATCGGTCCAATAGTTTTTGCGTGAAGGATTAACAAACACACACACACAATCAAAATTTCACATTTATAGTACTAGCTGCGCCCCGCGGTTTCACTCGCGTAAGTCTTGATCCCGTGGGAATATCGGGATAAAAAGTAGCCTATGTGTTAATCCAGGTCTCCAGATATCAAGATACCGAGTTTCATAGCAATCGGTCCAATAGTTTTTGCGTGAAGGAGTAACAAACACACACACAAATTTTTACATTTATAATATTAGTAGGATAGGATAGTAGAATTGGTGAACTCAATTTATTTACCTAAGGATCCTCATACCAAGTTTTATCAAAATCAGTCTAGTTCTACCGCGCTAAATGCGTCGGCTTATGCCGACCCGCGTCCCACACTGGGCGGAATTTTGAGCCTGCCGTTCATAGGAATTTTGAAAAATTACTTTGGTTTTTTCCTGTTTTAAGTATGCAGGATTGTCGGGGACATCAAAACATTTAAAAAAAAGTGATTCTGGTTATGTTGTTGTGATGACCCAGTTGGCACAATGGTTACCATGCCGGACTGCCAAACACAGGGTTGCGGGTTCGATTCCCGTCTCTGACAAGTATTTATGCATAAATAAGCATAAATACTTGTCTGTGGTCTGGTTGTTTCTATGTATTATATGTATATATTTATTAAAGAAAAGTATTTAAGTAGTATATCCATTGTCTAGCACCCACAAGTCTAGTTACTTAGCTTGGGGCTAGATGGCGATGTGTGGAATGTCCTGCAATATTTATTTTTTATTGTTATTTTTAAGAAATCACCACAAAATATGACTGTTTTTTTTCTTTTAAATAATATAATCAGAATCAGCTATTTTTTAATGTTTTGATGTTCCTGACAATACTGCATACATAAAACACACGAAAAAAATAACTTAATTTTTCAAAATTCCTTTGAAAGGCAGCTCAAAATTACGCCTTTTGTGAGGCGCGGGTTATGATATTGAAGTCTCGGCTTGAAGCCTTAGCGCGGTTAGGCCCCCAGTACGTAGTTTCGGAGAGTATTTTTTACAAACAAACAAAAGAAAAAATCTTTACTCTTTACAATGAATGTATACGGGCTTTTTTCCGCAACTAGACTCTTTTTAATCGGGTCCTTTTTGCGTGAGGATGGAGTAGGCTTGCCCAGCACCTACTACCCTCTCAGCTTAGTCGACCGTGTCCATAGGAGAGAACTTGTCAATGCTTCTGGAGCCAACTAAGCCGCGGGTTTCATCACGATGTTTTCCTTCACCGTAAGAGCAATGTCAATTGGCGCACAAAAAATTTTCTTAAGAAAAAATTTAAAAAACCCCCGATACAAAATAAAAATAGTATGAACGTAAAAAGCCTAAAACAAGCAAAACAAAAACTATGAAAAAAAAAAACTCTACAAAAAGAAAAAAATAACCCCGAAATTATGATCCTACGTAAGGTACATCTAAACTTTTTTGATTAAATATTGTCGCGTCGGGGTACCGCTCTTTTTTTCGAGTCAATTTAATATAATGTAAGTCGTCGTTTAAATGTTTGTTTTAGCATTTATTTGGATAGTTAAGTTGTGTAGGTATTTAGTTTTTAAGTTGTTTTTTTTTTAGTTTCTTGCACCTTCTTTTCATTGGTGGGGGCTTAGTTCTTAAGACGTTATGTGATTTCATGTGAGTCCATATTAATAAAGAATTTTAACATTGACGTAAACAGGTTGGTTAGTAACACAAACTCACACTACACACTCTTGCCATCCGTGTGGTATGATATTGTGATTATCAAGCTTTGATAAGAATTATCAGTTATTCTATTTACCTATTCCTATATTGGTTAGTAATGAACGTCGAATTCGCGCAATATTTCTGTTTAGGCATCTAAATTATTAATAAATCATTAATAAAATTAATAAATCGACGACCCAGTTGGCACAATGGTCACCATGCCGGACTGCCAAACACAGGGTTGTGGGTTCGATTCCCGCCTCAGACAAGTATTTATGCTTAGATATTTGTCTGTGGTCTGGTTGTTTCTATGTATTATAAGTTTATATTTACAAAAGAAAAGTATATAAGTAGTATATCCGTTGTCTAGCACCCATAATACAAGTCTAGTTACTTAGCTTGGGGCTAGATGGCGATGTGTGGAATGTCCTGCAATATTTATTTATTTATTTATTTAATTAGTGATGGAAATCATTTGAATTGTGGGAAAGGGAGAATGTCCAGAATGGCTACATTTATGGCATCGTGTTTTAGTGTTTGCGAATTATCGATAGTTTTCATCTGAAAAAGCCTATAGTATTGATATCTTATTCTTCGCAAGTAACAATATTATTGATAGTATTGCCTCGTTTTGAGCTATAGATGATATTGATTGTATCGATACTATCGGTTTTTAATGTACTATCGATGACCATGCCGGACTGCCAAACACAGGGTTGCAGGTTCGATACCCGCCTCAGACAAGTATTTATGCTTAGATATTTGTCTGTGGTCTGGTTGTTTCCATGTATTTTAAGTATATATTTACAAAAGAAAAGTATATAAGTAGTATATCCGTTGTCTAGCACCCATAACACAAGTCTATTTACTTAGCTTCGGGCTAGATGGCGATGTGTGGAATGTACTGCAATATTTATTTACTATCGATTATTCAGCGATAGTCGACTATCGATCGACAACACTATCGTTTATACTCAGAGGATCTAATAAGTACCAATGACAAGTTTTGATTAAATTTTTGTTCTGGTGTCTGTTTCTGTTTCTTTGAAATTGCAACAAAATTGATGTAAATCGTTTAAATAGTTTGTATTCTAGACTTACATGCTTTATTATTTAAATAATATAACTTTATAATATAACATTAAAGTGAATTTTAAAAAACTCAAGTATAGGTACTTTTAATTAATTACATTACACAATAAATAAACCCGAAATTCGGAATTACGGAAGAAGAGATATTTATTTTTGTATGTTTAATTTTACGTACCTATGCAGTATTTTTTATATTTTGTGAAAAGTAATGTAATTAGTATTTTGTTTATATATGATCTATATTTTTAAAACATACATTTTTTATATAAAATTAATTAATTTTAATTGTAGTTGTTATGTTGTGTTGTTTGTTACTACTAAATTCATATCTATATATATAAAAGAAAGTCGTGTTAGTTACACCATTTATAACTCGGGAACGGCTAAACCGATTTGGCTGAAAATTGGTGGGGAGGTAGCTTAGAGCCAGGAGACGGACATAAGATACTTTTTATCCCAATATGCCCACGGGATCGGGACTTACGCGGGTGAAACCGCGGGGCGCAGCTAGTTTTTTATATTTTGTGAAAAGTAATGTAATTAGTATTTTGTTTATATATGATCTATATTTTTAAAACCTACATTTTTTAAATAAAATTAATTAATTTTAATTGTAGTTGTTATGTTCTGTTGTTTGTTACTACTAAATTCATATTATTTATAAAAAAAATATAAGTAAATTAATAGTTAATTAAATGAATACATTAAAATTAATATTGTACGGAACGTGTTACCGACGATCACAATAAATGTCTTTTGCAAAACATTGTGAGGTTATTTTTAACCATTAAGGCTGACTTGCATAACAAAAATCGATGTAAGACCTTAAACAACTGTCAAAGCTATTAAATAATATCAACCTTGTGGAAATATAATTTAATTTTAGATTAGCCGTTAAAATCATTTAGCTTGAATTTAGCCAAATGTTGATGGCTAGGCCTTGAGCATATACATAAATAGAAAAAGGAAAATTCCGAAATATAAAAAATGATTAAAAATTAAGGTAAATTTTGGTACTTACAAGTTTTCGCGAAAATGTAAATTTGTCAATATATCTTTTTATCGTGTTGACTCAGAACCTTGTTTTTTATACACCTAAGAGGACTATAAACCTTAGTATCTGGTATGAATTTCAACTTCCTAGGTCTATCCGTTCCTGAGAAAATCGGTGTTGACAGACATACAGACAGACAGACGGACAAGAAAGTGATCTTATAAGGCTTCCTTTTTTATCTTTTGAAGTACGGAACCCTAAAAATATGATAATTTTTTTTTTTCAGTTTCAGTTTTCTAGATTACAATGATATTACTTCGTGAAATAGATGTGGAAAAAGACGCACGCATTTCACAGTCACGTATTTTTCATTTTCTTCATCAGCACCTGACGCCATTACACATATAGGAACTTCAAGAACCTAACCTCTTTGCAAACAAATTTTGCCACTATTCTTTTAAGCACAATGTCATGCAAGTCACCCGGAGTTTTGGCGGGAACGAGTTAACAACATGTCGTGCTGCAGTTTTATTTTCATGAAACTTAGATGTAACCCGAGTTGAATTGTATAATTCTGGTGGAATGTTATTCAATTTAGTTCTGTGAAAGTGCACAAGTGTAGTGAAAGTAAAAATCAGTGTCAAACATGCAGTTTTCTCGTTGCATCCAAATCTCCTATTAAGGTTATGGTAAACTTGCCACCGCTTTACTATAACCCCTGACTTGACGGACTATGACGACTTTGACTGTATTGAAACACTTTAGGCCCGATTTATGAAAAATCGGGTCATAATTTGATGCAAAATATAACTTGACACTGGCTAAATGCACACGTGCGAAGCCATAATAAAAGAAAAAAAAATGCAAGTCACCCTAAGAGTTAGTTATCTACAAAATGGGACCATCGCCATCCGTTCAAATTCTGAATTTGTACAATTAGTGATTTGTTAGCAGTTCGTTCTGAAGTTTGTGTTTGTGTGTAAAATTTATCTAATATCCAAAACATAATATATACTTATTCTATTAAACTAAAATATAGCTGTAACTACATAACCAATGGCCCAAAACACCTAAGAAAAGGGACATTATCCTTTACCAAAATAGTTTAAAATTTAAAAAAGGGTATTTAATATGTATGACCTTTAGAAAGGTCAAATTGCTTTCGACTCGACGATTTAAGGCGTGTTACTGTATATCATTAAAATTGTTCCTAACGAGGTATTCGTAACAAAAACGTATACAGGGTTATTGGTAACTTTATTATTTACTAGCTGCGCCCCGCGGTTTCACCCGCGTATGTGTCGATCCCGTTGGAATATAGGGATAAAAAGTAGCCTATAGCCTTCCTCGAAAAATGAACTATCCAACACAAAAATAATTTTTCAATTCGAACCAGTAGTTTCTGAGATTAGCGCGTTCAAACAAACAAACTCTTCAGCTTTATCCTACTATAGCTGCGCCCCGCGGTTTCACCCGCGTAAGTCCCGATCCCGTGGGAATATCGGGATAAAAAGTAGCCTATATGTTAATCTAGACCTCCAGCAATCTACATACCGAATTTCATTGCAATCGGTTAAGTAGTTTTAGCGTGAAGGAGTAACAAACACACACACACACACGCACACACAAACTTTCACATTTACAATATTAGTAGGATAGTAGGACTAGCTGCGGCCCGCGGTGTCACCCGCGTAAGTCCCGATCCCGTGGGAATATCGTGATAAAAAGTAGCCTATATGTTAATCCAGGTCTCCAGCTATCTACATACCGAGTTTCATCCCAATCAGTCCAGTGGTTTTAGCGCGAAGGAGTAACAAACACACACACACACACACGCACACACAAACTTTCACATTTATAATATTATAGTAGGATTGTTAGGTATCTCATACAGAAACCCGTATTGTTGCGAGTACGGAGGACCAGGAGACCCATAGCACAGGTTTTACCTAGTTTGGGCTCCTATCTCTCATGTGTTATCTATCATTATACTTTACTTTATTTTACTTTGAACCTTAAGAACATACCTAATTGTGATTGTGATAAGTTGTAAATAAGCATGCATGGGAGAAAAATAAACGATTTTTGAAGTGAAAACTTCTTTAGCGGCGTTGAGCACTTTTTCTGTAATGGGTATAAAATCTTAAATTCGCGTCAGGACACGTGACCTGATCGAAAAAGCCTAAGACGGATGGAGAGTAGACAGCTATAGTTTTAAAGTGTTAAATTTTTAATGTAATATAAATTGTCATGTTTGTGTACGATAGCGCAATAAATGAATATTGTATTCTACCACATAAATGATAGTACTTTTATACTGATAAAGCAATTGGTGCAAAATTATTCCCTAACCATTCCAAAATATCAAACATGCTCAACGTTAATAATCAAGTTTTCACTTCTGCCGGCACTCCCGGAGTGCAACCCGTTTTTTTTTCCCGCGACTTCGTCCGCGTAAAAGTCGAAAATGGACCAAGGAATTACGTTGTCCCATAAAAAGTTTGCCACCCTTCTTACCTCCTAAGGGGTAGAATTTCGGAAAATCCTTTCTTATCGGATGCCTACGTCACATAAAGAACACACCCTCCAAGTTTCAGGTCTCTGCGATCAGCGGTTTAGGCTGTGCGTTGATCCGTCAGCCAGTCTTCAGGACAAAGCATTTTATAAGTATAGATTTATTATAAAACTAGCTGCGCCCCGCGGTTTCACCCGCGTAAGTCCCGATCCCGTAGGCATATTGGGATAAAAAGTATCCTATGTCCGTCTCCTGGCTCTAAGCTACCTCCCTACCAATTTTCACCCAAATCTGTTCTGCCGTTCTTGAGTTATAAGTGGTGTAACTAACACGACTTTCTTTTATATATATAGATAATAAATAAATAAATATTACAGGACATTCTACATCGCCATCTAGCCCCAAAGTTACTAGACTTGTGTTATGAGTGCTAGAAAACGGATATACTACTTATATACTTTTTCTTTTGTAAATATATACTTATTATAACAAACAACCAGACAATGCAATATTATCGATTTCAGGTTAGTACTATCGATACTATTAATAGTATCGATGATTATCATGTAATGCTATCGATACTATCGATTGCACTGTACTATCGATCGGCAACACTAACATTTTAAAAGTTTTTGAAGTGAAAACTTCTTTAGCGGCGTTGAGCACTTTTTCTGTAATGGGTATAAAATCTTAGACTCGCGTCAGGACACGTGACCTGATCGAAAAAGCGTAAGACGGATGGAGAGTAGACAGCTATAGTTTTAAAGTGTTAAATTTTTAATGTAATATAAATTGTCATGTTTGTGTACGATAGCGCAATAAATGAATATTGTACACGGAAAAAAAAGAATACTTCAGGCAAGAATATGAGTTGTCTTAGCCATATTGTTTAGATCCAAGAGAATATTATCTTAACTTAAGTATATATTGTTCACCCAAGAAACACTATTTACTTAATTCAAGAATAATATTGTTTCATTTTTTATTCTTGAGTGGAATCAAATATTTTCAACTCAAGAATATTGAGTTCTCAATTTAAGAATATTACTTATTCTCGACTGAAAACTATTCCGGGAATTGAGTTAAGATAATAATGTTTTTAGTCAAGGCAATATAATTCTTGGTTCAAAACATCTGATTTATTCTTCAGTCGAAATAATATTAGTCTTGTTTTCTGAATACAAGAAAATGATAATTTTAATTGAAGAATATATTCTTCACTTTCATATTCTTTTCTGAAGAGTGCAAAAATACTTTTGGTCAAGACTCTTTATTGTCTTCATTTAAAACAAATTACTTGTTTTAGAGTGAAAAATCAAATTTTCTTTGTTCAAGAATATTTTATTCTTGCTCTGATTCTTAATTGTTTCAAACCAAGAAAATAAAATCCTCTCAAATCAACTCCATATTGTTTTGTAAATCAAAAATGTATATTTTTACACGAAGAATATTGGTTATTTTACAGCAAGAAAACTAGTTGTCTTAACAGGAATTTTTTTTTTATTTCAAATCAAGACTTTTATTTTCTTGGCTCGAGACTTTTTGTTATTCTTTTTAAGAGAATATTATGTTTTTCTCTTTCCAAGAATTTTTTTACCTTCCATGAAAACTATACGTGTCTTAAATCAAGAATACAAAGTGCCTTTATCCAACATTTTATTTTTTTCTCAACAAGACAAATAATATTCTGTGAAGAATATTAATCATTTTATTGTAAGAATACATGTTTTCTTGGCTGGAAAGTTTTAAATATTTCAAACCAACACTCTTATTTTCTTGGCTCAAGACTTTTTATTAATCATTTTTAAAGAATATATTTTTTTCTCTTTCCAAGAATTTCTGCATCTTCTTTTAAAACTAGGTATATTTGTCAAGAATACAAATTGTCTTTAACCGACATTTAATTTTTTTGTTATAAAGACAATTAGAAATTAAACAACAAGACAATTAGAATTTTGATAATACTGGTTATTTTCGGTGATACTATTTTGTGTCTTAAATCAAGAATACTAATTGTCTTTAACTAACACTATTTTTTTCTTTTATTAAGAACATTACTGTTAATTTAAGATTATTTTTGTTTGATCGATTGTTTAGTATCTTCTCTTTCACACTTTTGAGATTAACTATCTGCTATCCTACTGTCAGAGCGAACGGTTGCTGTCAGAGTGTAAGTTCTGAACAGTGCTGCCAACTCTACGTCTTTTTACGGAGATCAACAGACTTTATGCCTCTCCGGCAAACCTACGAAATTCAGTCCTAGAATCTACGTTTTTTCTATTAATTTGAAAAATAACAAAACGCATAGCTCTGAGTGTGCATAATTTCCCTATTCGTTCGCGAAAAAAAATATTAAATGTTAATTTTTATACTAAAGCACACTCGCTTTGCCAACACGATACTACTTTCGTCATTATTTACACAAATTAAACAAAGTTCTCATTCCATAGAGCTGTGACTGCGTTAAACGAAACGTCTCGTCTCACCAGCTCGCCTTGTAGAAATTAAAGCTATGCAATAGCTTAAAACTTAACCTAAACATATTTCGATTCGACGTTACTGTTGTTTTGTCCTTTTGTTATCTATCAAATTTCGATTTACCTAATCTAAGGTAACTAATTTATTTTATTCTTCTTCATTTCACTCAGAAAAAAATACGTAGATCTACGAACTTTTCTAATGGGGTCTACGCATTTTTCAAAATCCCAGTTGGCAACACTGGTTCCGAACGCGCTCCTGCAATGCCAAGCTGCGTGGCGTGCGTGTGACTGCACCAAGGTGAAGCTCAAGAATATGATTCTTGTTAATTAAGAATAAATTCTTGAATTCAAGAATTTATTTATTCTATATTCTTAAACAAAGAATACATGTTTTGATTTTGAGCTAACGATCAATCACGTTCCCTGATTCTCAGATACAAAATAATGTTACCAGTTCAAAGAAAAAAAACTTCAAAAATGGATACCATTTATTACTGAATATTTACTTAATATTTTTACATTAATGGGTATATTATTATATTACGTTTATGGGTACGTTTATGGGTATGTTATTTTACGTTTATGGGTATGTTATTAAATTGGAGCATTCACATTTTACATACCAAGTTTAATGTAAATTGGCCCACTAGTTTTTGAGTTAATCGCATTCAAACAGACAGAAATATATCTATAACAAAAAAATATATATCTAGAAGAAAAAATAGCAAAAAAATCTTTTTCATAGTTTTCTTGACGTTATCACATATAATTATCGATTTTATTATACGTAAAGAAGAATTTTAAGAAAGAATTAGAAGAATTTTTTAGTAAAAATTCTTCTTTACGTACCTACTTTTTGGTTATAGTTTTAGAATTAAGTAAGTACCTACTTAGATACTTTTCTTTTTTTATAATATTACAAACATAACTACAACATTTACCCAGTATTTTCATTACAGACGTTTGTATGTTTTTTTTTGTTTCCCCATAGAAAAAAGTATAAAAAGATATGGATCTAGCGAGTTCCATCTTTACTCTTTAATGTAATCATTAAAATATTGTAGTTTGTAAATAATTATGGATAAATATCGATAGTAAAAATAGGTAAATATTTTTAGGAACTAATTTTGGTAACATCTGACAACACTAACTGTTATTTTCAAACAACCGCCAAAAACCGCGTCTTACGTAGCATTTTATATTTTCTTTGAACGGCGTCGCATATGATAGACGCTACTATACGCATTGAGTGTTTTTACTGTGAAAACTGTTTTATTCGTGATATCTGCGATGACGACATCAGTTCCAATTAAGGAATTGCTAGAAAACTGGCAAGTTCCGGACGAAATCATTGAAAAATTCACAGGCAAGTGTTTATCATTATTTAACCTAATTATAGGCGTTAGCAGGCTGCAGTTAGTGTGTAGCACGAAGTCTTTCTAATTCTTGAGACTCCAAAGGCGTGGTCACACGTAGCTAACGGTACCTGCTACTAGTACCACGGTCTTACTCATGGAGTTCTTAGGCCTCGGTCTCGAAGACGGCGGGCAGTGGGCAGGCAGCGGCGCGTTCAAAGGAGCCGAGCTGCCGGTAGCCGGTGGCGGCTCCTTTGATCAAGGCGCTCCCGCTCCACACCCGCTGACTTCGAGACCAAAGCTTTACCCATAACAGACTCATGAACTATGCTCGATTTCAGAGAATGGCATTGAGACAACCCATTTTAAGGACTTGTCGGATGATTTACTGAAAGAACTATGTCCTAAAATCTCAACAAGGCTCTACATAAAAAAGAAAATTAATGAACTCCTAACGGTACAGGTATGTATGTACTTACAAAACTTTCTGTCTTATTGGAATGCCATCTGTCTGTCACACTAAATTTTGGTATTTGGAACATGTAAATATTCCAGAACTATGTGTGGTGTAACTCATAATTATATAATCAACTCTGCAACAGTCACTCATCGACCAGTTAAATCTTTGTTTCAGTTTATCATAAGCTATATTTTTTTTTCAGAGTACCATATCAACTGCCAGTTCCATGCCAAGTTTTGCTCAAAACAACTCTGTGGCTGAAGTTGAGCCCGAGCTAGATGACGACTTTGTGCTGCAGATGCTCACACACAGACCAGCTTTTCCAGAATTTGACCTACGGACTCTTCTGTCAACATCACCAACGGGAAACAGCATTCTCGCATACTATGAAACTCATAACAGTTTGGCTTCGAAGCATCGGAATACATTGACGGATATTATAATTAGATGTATCGTCACACGTCTCATAAACAAGTAAGTACGAGTATAAGTATATTGTTTAAGATCCAACCAGCTTCATGCATGTTTCCTCATAACTTTTTTGGCACCGATCCCAATGTTTTAGTTTAAGCTAACATGTATGTATGTTAGTGTAGCTATAAATGTCTTAGCGCTAGTCAAAATGCCACCTGTAAAAATTATGTTTTTTATAAGGCACTGTTCAACAGGCAGCACCAGCATTCATGTCTTAACAGGAGATAATATTGTCTTGAGGGAAGACATGCATCTCGGACTTATTGTACTCTTACATAAGGCACCGTTCAGCAGGCATCAGCAGCATTCATGTCTCAACGGAAGACAATATTATCTTGAGGGATGACTTGCATTTAGTTTACAGTAAAGTCGTAGAATAAAAGTTGTATGATTCAATGTTATTATCGTTATTTCAGATCAGAAACTCCCAGCTGAGGTACAGCTTTTGTGTCACTTGGTGCCTCCAAAGAGACGTGTGAACAGACGAAAAATACTATAGCTGAATGTACTGAAAGCATATTTTAAATGTGAAGGTAATGTCAATTTGTTTTTAATCAAATAATGCAATTACTCCAGTCCTACTTATAAAGCGCGTGAGCTAGTAACTTTACAATTTCCCCAGAAACGTGTTTAGGATGCTTGGAGAAATATCATACTAGAAGACCCCCCTAATCTACTAGGAACAGTTGAAAATCAAACGTTAAGTAAAGGCAAAAGTTGTAGAAAATTTTATACACTTGTAATTCGTTAAAATACCAATTCCGTCTACGTCAAATTACTTTAGAGGTAGAGGTTAATGAAAACCCCTATAATTAGAACTTTAATCCCCCCTCCCCCCGACTTTTAGGATGATATCTCTCCAAGCATCCTGAAAATTTTTCTGGAGAAATTGTAAATGTACCAGCTTACGCACTCTACACCCCCATAATAGCAAGTTTTTGATTGTACTTTATTCCCTATTGCCCTTTATTCTATTCAAATAATATAAAGTTTAAAATAAATTCTAAAAATTGATTTTAACTAAAACACGTTTACTTTCAGACACCTGACGACATTCAAAAGAAAGATGATTAAGTAGCTGTGATCGCATCCATAAGGTGGCAAACAGTGTAACCATACATTAGACATTGCAATTCCCAGGAAACTAACAACGGAGATACATTTTATCTAATCGTAGATAAAGTTAGTACGTCTACAAGTCTGCATATAAGGCTTTCGATATACTATTTAAGTGTTATCACACATTCCATGCCACTTATCCAAAAGCAGGATACCACCTGTATTTGCTCATACAAAAATAATTGTTTCTCTAGATATGCGATTTATATAGATAGATAAAAATAAAATATAATATGTTTTAAGAGCTCGGCGAACGATGGCTTGCCTGTACAAAAGTAATACCAAAATCATTTTTATTTTGAATACATTTCAACGCCAATGTGATAGTTTTCTGATAAAAACAGTAAACTATCTAGATTCCTATGAATTTATTTTTCATATAGGTTACTTTTCAAAAATACCTAATATGCTATAATTTGAATGAGAAAATGAAATCACTTATATTTTTGAAAAGATTATATTTCAAAAAATGTTTTCATAGGAACCTAAATAACTATTGTCTACTTCCGAAAATCATCATATTGGCGTTAATGTAACTCAAAATAAAAAATATTTTGATATATTTATATATATTGTTTGCATGGGAAAGCCATCGTTCGCCGGGCTCTTGATATGCTTTGTCACGAAGGTACTGAGAGACCGTCCACGGGCTTGAATCAAGGATTTTTGGCTTCGTTACATCATTGTTTACATCCTGTGCACAGAGTATAACTATTAAGTGTCTGAGCCGAATCAGAGTTGTTCAGTGTTGTTTGTTATATGAACACATTTGCCAGGTTAAACTGTAACATGATAAATCTCCCATACAAAATCTGCGGTTACGGGACTACATTTTGTATGGGAATCATAAAATGTTCAGTTCGACATAGCAATACCATATGTTCGTACTGAACAACTTCTGTTCCTTGATTTAAAAAAAATGGTTTTCATACAGACTGGGCAGCTGATTTGCAAATTTTGTATGAGTAGAAGGCCCACTTAACGGGTCAGACACTTATTTTGTTACATTCTGTATGAATTAAAGTTATAATACAAAGAAAGTTGTTGTGGTGTAAAAGTTAATAAATGAGTAAGTAACTACTACTTTCGTTCTCTGGTATAAATAAAGGGTGTAAGGGACAGCCTTCCGAAAACTTTAACTATGAATTTAGTCTAACATCCCGAACAAGGAACTGCAGGATTTTTTCGCGGAAATGATAAAAAATCCGCAAAAAACTCCTTCAGTACGTTACTCAGATGATGGCCTGAGTATCTACTCAGGCCAACCAGGCTGTGCCTTACACCCTGTATACAATCTATTATGCTCTTTCTGTTAAGTATCTTGTATAATTAAGCGCCGTCGTTCTTAAAAATGTAATTTAACTGTACTGTACACCAATAATATTTTGAATAAATGTTGTAATCAAATCAATATTTTTGTTTACCGTCATTCCGTCACCGTCACATTTTGGTGTAAGGGTTGTTTTTTTGAGGCAAGTTAATTCTTGGTTTGTGTATTATGCTAAGACAGTATTTTTCTGTACAACGAATGCTATTTATTGCTGACTGCTATATTGTGTGCCATATTTGCATTATTTAATTTTTTTGTTAAATACATTTTCTTTGTAAAACTGTTTTTAGCTGAGGCGAGTTTGTTCTTAAGCAGAACTCGTATGTTTTATACTGAAATATTTTTTATGGGTGATGCGTCTTACTATTCTTTGTTTTAGAGAATTAGAATTTATAACAAAACTTCTGTTTTAGTTAAAGAGAATTTCTCAATGGAAATCTAGTATGTGTTGTACTGAAACATTTTTTTTTTTAGTAAAGAAAAATATTTTTGCTCATCAGACTACTAAGTGGTAAGAGACGTGTCATATGGAGTTACTATTTTGTTTGTTATCTCAGTAGACACGTCTCTTAACATGTAATATCTCGAGCAAAAAGATTAGTCTTTACTAAAATAAAAAAAAACTCTTACAAAACATACCGACTTTCGCATTGAGACCAAATTCTCTTCATTGAAAACAGTAGAGTTTTACCTCAAGATCAAATTCTCTTCAACTAAGAATAGTAGATGCTCCTAGCAAGACAGTGTTATCTTAGTATAAAACATACTAGTCTTGCCTGGAAACAAATTTCTCTTCTGCCAAGAACAGCAAATGCTTCACCTAAGAAAATCCTGTCTCAATATAAAACACACGAGTCTTCTCTAAAGACAAAATTATCTCCCGCTAAGAATGGTAAATGCTTCACCCAAGAAAGTTTGTCTTTCCTCAAAACAAATTGCTCTTCTGCCAAGAACAGCAGATGCTTCACCTAATAAAATCCTGTCTCAATATAAAACACACGAGTCTTCTCTAAAGACAAAATTATCTCCCGCTAAGAATGGTAAATGCTTCACCCAAGAAAGTTTGTCTTTCTTCAAAACAAAATGCTCTTCTACCAAGAACAGCAGATGCTTCACCTAAGAAAATACTGTCTCAATATAAAACACACGAGTCTTCTCTAAAGACAAAAGTATCTCCCGCTAAGAATAGTAAATGCTTCACCCAAGAAAGTTTGTCTTTCCTCAAAACAAATTGCTCTTCTGCCAAGAACAGCAGATACTTCACCTAAGAAAATACTGTCTCATTATAAAACACACGAGTCTTCTCTAAAGACAAAATTATCTCCCGCTAAGAATGGTTAATGCTACACCCAAGAAAAATTTGTCTTTCCCCAAAACAAATTGGTCTTCTGCCAAGAATACCAGATAATCCACCTAAGAAAATGTTGTCTTTCCTCAAAACAACTTATTCTTCTTTTAAGAATATTGGGTGTTTCACACAAGAATACATTGTCTTGCCTCAAAACCAAATAGTATCCATCCAAGAGTAGCTGATGCTTCACCCGATAAAATATCGTCTTGACCAAGAAGTATATTCTTGTCAGCCAAAACAATTCCGTCTTGTTTCAAAACCAAGAACATCAACCAAGAATAGATGATGCTCCACCCAAGATAATATAGTGTTACTTCAAAAATATTGTTTTGTTACCAAGACAACGGACATTCTTGAGCTAAGTATAGAAAATTCTTACATGGTCAAAACACCACATATTTTTCATTCAAGACATTAGATTATTCTTGAAACAAGTCTACGTAATTCTTCAGTCAAAATCGAATGTCTTTGATGAAGACAATGAATTTGAAACAATATTTTACTAAAACCAAGACAATATTGTTTTCCTTATATAGGAAACAGGGATTGTCTTGACCAAGATGATATTATCTTCGTTTAAGATAACCTTTTTTTCCGTGTATTCTACCACATAAATGATAGTACTTTTATACTGATAAAGCAATTGGTGCAAAATTATTCCCTAACCATTCTTTTTTTTTAATTTGCACACCACTTTAGTTTCAGTGGATATTAACAACAAAATCCGCAAATACAAACAACAAAACAACGTAAATATTTTTGAATAACTTTAGTTCTTCTTCTCGTATAGTGGTGTGGCTCACCTATTGTTAGAGTTTTCAGCCTCTAACTTAACCTAACGACTGCTACTAGAGGTAGCAACCTTGTTTTATTTTATTTTAGCAAAATTGTTTTATTTTATTTTGTTATTTTACTAAATGCTGGTGTGCACAATGCGGCGTCCACGCGCTTGGTGTAGGTGCTGCTGAAAATCAGTGTTTTGCATTACTTATGCAAATATATCACTGAGCAGTATC
Source organism: Idaea straminata (assembly GCA_951213275.1). Taxonomy (NCBI): domain Eukaryota; kingdom Metazoa; phylum Arthropoda; class Insecta; order Lepidoptera; family Geometridae; genus Idaea; species Idaea straminata. The sequence goes on along the minus strand of OX577875.1, from coordinate 4,947,170 downwards.
CTATCTGCACCACTTCAGCACACAACTCATCTCACAATTTATATCTGTTTGTTTGTTATATGAATATGTTGTGTGCTTCTTGTGGTGCAATAAATGAATATCTATCTATCTATCTATCTATCAACCGGGACACCCGGCTTAACGTGCCTTCCGAAGCACGGAGGGGCTCACGAAAACACATTTTTGCCACACTACTGGTCACCCATCAAAGTAATGACCACGCTAGGCGTCACTTAACCCGCACGACCGTAAACGATCAGCGAGCGTCGCTTAGCTGTGAACCTCCTTTAACTTTAGTAATAATAAAAAAAACCATGTTGTTAAAAAAATTCAGTTCAAACAAGGTTTTTCAACAAACTTTCTATGGACATGTCTAAATCATCTTTAAATGGATCTCTTAAGTGGTTTATCAAATAGTATGTAACTTTTAAACGAGCAGTCCCAAGTCCCGATCCCGTGGGAATAGCGGGATAAAAAGTAGCCCATGTTACTCCTAAGGATTTAATTGACACTCATACATATTATAAAATTAGGTTAAAAATCTTTTGCCTGCCTTTTTGGGAGTATTAAATACAAAAAAAGTTGCCTAAAAAATTCTAACCAAAAATTCCTAAAAACATAATCAAAATATATTTACTTTTTTCTGTGTTTAGTATTTGTTGCTATAGCGGCAACAGATTATAGAATACTAGCTGCGCCCCGCGGTTTCACCCGCGTAAGTCCCGATCCCGTGGAAATATTAGGAGAAAAAGTAGCCTATGTGTTAACATATGCTACTTTTTCTCTGGTAAAAGCGGAACCCTATTACTAAGATTTCGCTGTCCGTCCGTCTGTCTGTCACCAGGCTGTATCTCATGAACCGTGATAACTAGACAGTTGAAATTTTCACAGATGATATCCTACTAATATTATGAATGTGAAAGTTTAAGTGTATGTTTGTTAATCCTTCACGCAAAAACTACTGGACCGATTGCCATGAAACTTGGTATCTAGATAGCTGGAGACCTGGATTAACACATATGCTACTTTTTCTCCTAATATCCCCACGGGATCGGGACTTACGCGAGTGGGACCGTGGGGCGCAGCTAGTATTCTATATTATGTTGCCTCTATAACAAAAAATACTAAACACAGAAAAAAGTAAATATATTTTGATTGTTTTTAGGAATTTTTGGTTAGAATTTTTTAGGCAACTTTTTTATTGTATTTATACTCCCAAAAAGGCAGGCAAAAGATTTTTAACCTAATTTTATAATATGTATGAGGGTAAATTAAATCCTTAAGAGTAACATGGGCTACTTTTTATCCTGATATTCCTACGGGATCGGGACTTGGGACTGCTCGAACGTTTAAAAGTTACAAGTTCATTATAAAATTAAGTAAATCGCTCTTTAATATTAGTGTGGTTAACGAATCTATGAATAGAATATTATTTAGTTCTAATTAAAAAAAATCTTTGTCTTGACTGACTGACTGACGGATACGCACAACCTAAACCGCTGATCGTAGAGACCTGAAACTTAGAGGGGGTGTCCGTTGTATGACGAAGACGTCCGATAGATAGGATTTTTCGAAAATCTACCCCTAAGAGGATGAAAAAGAGGAGCAAAATTTGTATGGGACGTGATTTTGGTCTAATCTACTTCAAATTTTCGACTTCTACGCGGACGAAGTCGTGAACATAAAAATGAATTGCAGTTCATTAGTTTCGCTAAAACTCGAGAGCGGCTGGTCCGATTTTTATTATTTTTGATTAAAATGTTTCTTTGACCGGGAATTGTTGAAATGGTTAGAAAATATGGAAAAAATGTTCGCTAGTTTGAAATAAAAATAAATCCTTGTGAAAATAAATACATGTGAAAGTTTGTGTGTGTGTGTGCGTATGTTTGTTACTTCTTTACGCAAAAACTACTGGACCGATTGCGATGAAACTCGGTATCTAGATAGCTGGAGACCTGGATTAACACAGACTACTTCCCATTGGATCAGGACTTACGCGGGTGAAACCACGGGGCGCAGCTAGTAAATAAAAAAAAACTGAAAAGAAAATTGGCCGCCCGTGCTTACTTTTAAATTTCAGATTGATAGAGTGACTGATTAACGGATAAAGGTATCTGGAATCGGAAAGGATTTTTAAAAATTCAACTCCTACGCAGGCGAAGTCGCGGATAAAAGCTAGTAAAATATAGATAGTTTTGAACCAAGGACTTTGATACTAATAAATCATATTTTAACTAACATAATAGGCACCTATATTTAAATACATCCCAACTTAATTTTATTAAATGAAAGTTTATTTATTGCCATTTTACTGTCAAACGGCTCAACCGATTTGAATGAAATTTTGTAAATACACAGTCTATAATGTGGAGAAGAACATATGATAGTTTTTATCCCGATATTCCTACAGGATCGGGGCTTAAGCGAGTAAAACTAAAACGCGCAGCGAGTAACTTATCTAAAAAACACAGATAAGTAAATCAAAGTTCAACTTACTTGATGTATCGTTATTATTCCAGATTGTTCCGTCATTTTTTTTTAATAAATAAATAACTTTTTAAATTATTAAGCACTAATATCACAGATTGAAATAAATAATAAAAAATATCACAACATCACTTTATTCATCTTCGAAATCAAGCTCCCACATATCAGATAAACAAATTAATAATTTATTAATAACACTGTCAACGATTTTATTAAGAAAAATGCAATAGTAAAATAAAATGCAGTAAAATTCGATTAGGATACGAAAGTCATGCATTGAGACACGTCCGCTCGGTTCGGAGGTCGGAGCGCGAATGCGGTGATGCGTTCGATATTTGAATTTCAATTAATGCTTATACGCAGTTGTTGATAACGTGATAGCTAAATGGGCTTAAGACAATAGTGTCCAATGATTTGGTTTAGGTATTTTGTTAGGTATTGAATTGATAATGGAATCTGAAGTCGGTTAAAAACGCGTAAGGGTTCCGTAAAATATATTAGTCATGTAATTTCTGTACAATTTAATTTTATAATTTAACTAGCTGCGCCCCGCGGTTTCACCCGCGTAAATCCCGATCCCGTGGGAATATCGGGATAAAAAGTAGCCTTTATGTTAATCCAGGCCTCTAGCTATCTACATACTGAATTTCATTGCAATTGGTTCAGTAGTTTTAGCTTGAAGGAGTAACAAACACACACACACAAACTTTCACATTTATAATATTAGTAGGATAGGATACTCTTCAAAGATCTTATACTTACAATCATCAACAAATATATATTTCGAAAAAGATTATTACAGGATTTTATGTTGATAAAAAACTCTATGGCCCATAACTTATTAAAAGGTACCAACTCTTAACATCTTACACACGTGATAACTTTTAAACGAAATATCCGATTGAGATGAAACAAAAAGTATTTTACTTCTACATAAATACTATTGATAACATAATGCTTAATTTTGATAAAGATTTAATATTACGATACATATTTAACGTAGTTTTTTTCTTCAGACGATTTAATAATTATTTTGAACACAAAATCGGTTATTGTGATTAAAACATGATAGCTAGATATATGTTCTAGCGTACTTTTTTGTAGGTCTTAATGGGATCTACAAACCCGTAGTACATCATGTTGTTCTATTGTCAATAGTTTTTGCAGGGCACGCAAAAATAGGTTTTCGATTTTACACCTTGTGTTACAAAATAGCAATTTTATTACGGATCCCTAATTTTGAAAAAAAAAACATAGCCTATAGCCTTCCTCGATAAATGGACTACCCAACACTGAAAGAATCATTCAAATCGGACCAGTAGTTCCAGAGATTAGCGCGTTCAAACAAACAAACAAACTCTTCAGCTTTATAATATTAAGTATAGAAAGTATAGATATGTAGGTATAACATTGTAATCTATGGAATGTGATTTCTGAAATAAATGATTTATTATTATATTGTTTTTAGTATATCCGTTGTCTAGTACCCATAACACAAGTCTAGTTACTTAGCTTGGGGCTAGATGGCGATGTGTAGAATGTCCTGCAATATTTATTTATTTATTTATTTATATGTTGTTACTAGCTGCGCCCCTCGGTATCACCCGCGTAAGTCCCGATACCGCGGGAATATCGGGATTAAAAGAAGCCTATGTGTTAATCTAGGTCTCCGGCTACCTATATACCGAGTTTAATCGCAATCGGTCTAGTAGTTTTTGCTTGAAGGAATAACAAACATACACACACATACTATATTATAACTAAACTTATATTATAAAGCTGAAGAGTTTGTTTGTTTGTTTGAACGCGCTAATCTCAGGAACTAATGGTTCGAATTAGAAAATTATTTTTGTGTTGGATAGTCCATTTATCGAGGAAGGCTATATGCTACTTTTTATCCCGATATTCCCACGGTATCGGGACTTACGCGGGTGAAACCGTGGGGCGCAGCTAGTAATACATAGAAACAACCAGACCACAGATAAAATATCTAAGCATAAATACTTGTCTGAGGCGGGAATCGAACCCGCAACCCTGTGTTTGGCAGTACGGCATGGTGACCATTGTGCCAACTGGGTCGTCAATTTGAACGGCGCGTCTGTAACTGCCTTATATCTTATTTACCCAACAACAAAAAAGGTGATAAAAAGTATCTACACAAGAGATATAGTAATTTATTACATTGTCCATTATATTTTATTGAGTTTTTTATTATGGTATCATTAAAGAATTATTGGCGTTCGATCAAAGATCAAATAAGGTGGAAACCTTTTACTTAATATTTAGAGGAAAGATTTTTTTTTTGTTTGAATCGAATAGTCTCCGAAACTACTAGACAGAATTTGATGAAACTTTATATGAGGTTACATTGATTCATTAGGAGTGACATAGGCTACTTTTTATTCCGCTATTCCCACGGGATCGGGAGTTACGCGTGTAAAAACGCGAAGCGCGAGTCTTTAACGTGAAAGGGTACTGTTTCCTCCCTGGATAATGACACTAGAGCAAATATTTTTGTTGCATAAAATTAATAACTGCCATGACCATGCCCCTATGTTTTTTCAAATCTTTAGTTTCTATGATAATTAGACAATTAAAAAAAAAAGAAAACATAGGGACATAGTCATGGCAGTTCAAGGTTTTAAGGCAGAAAAATATTTGCTCTAGTGTCATTATCCAGGGAGGAAACAGTCGACTACGTTTGTATGGAGAGAGCCCCCGGTACCCTTTCCTCTTAAGGTGCTAGACAACGGATATACTACATATATACTTTTCTTTTGTAAATATATACTTATAATACATAGAAACAACCAGACCACAGACAAATATCTAAGCATGAATACTTGCCTGAGGCGGGAATCGAACCCGCAACCCTTTGTTTAGTAGTCCGGCATGGTGACCATTGTGCCAACTGAGTCGACTAAGACCCCACTGTCTGTCTGTCTGCTTATAACTGTAGCTAGACAGTTGATCACAGATTATGTATTTCTGTTGCAGCTCTAACAACAAATAATAATAACAGAAAAAAAAGAAAACCGATAGTTAATCATATTTAAGCTCTTAAACGTATTTATTTTTTTGTTAAAATCAATAAACGTGTTTATGTTATATACTGACGTTTTGTTTCTTTTAACTTGTCTAATAAGTTTTCAAAACATTAAATATGTTTTAATAACAAACCATAATATTAAGGTGAAAGGGTACCGGCTCTCTCTCCATACAAACGTAGTCGACTTTTTCCTCCCTGGATAATGACACTAGAGCAAATATTTTTGTTGTATAAAACCTATAACTGCCATGTCCTATTTTATTTTTTGTTTCTTAAGACTTTTACTTCCTATAGAATATTAAAATATTAAAAACACCAAGACATGGGCATAGTCATGGCAGTTATAGGTTTTTTGGCACAAAAATATCCTTTACTTCAAGTTCGTAACTGATATTTGATAACCAGATACGAACATAATTTTTTTTTTCTTGTTCGATAACCAGTTACGAAAACGGAAATCACTTGTCGTTTTCGTAACTATAGTTCATAACCAGCTACGAAAATGGTATTTTTTGCCCTGTACATAACTGGTTATTAATTAAAAATATTTTTTTCCACTTTCCTATATTTGCTCGTTATTATCCAGGGAGGAAACCGACTACGTTTGTATGGAGAGAGCGCCCGGTACCCTTTCCTCTTAAATTGTATGCTTAGTGTTGTTGTGAATGGTATCTGTTCATAATAGGATGGTTACTTAAATAAAAACCTGCCAAGTGCGAGTCGGACTTACGCATGATGGGTTTCGTACGATGTTGTATCGAAAAACCCCATGGGTTTAGAATAGAAGAATAGAATATATTCGAACAAACACACATAGTATAGATACAAATAAGAAACAGTAAGAGATAGTTACAAATAAAAGAAATTACAAAAAAACAGATAATAAAAATAAAAAGTATCTGAGAAGTCGTGTGTTGCCCGAATGGGTGAAAGCCTCAGCATGTGCTGCAGATACGCAGGCGCATCTGCAGCGCTGGTATTCCGGGCGCACCCTGTGGGTGACTTTTCCGCTCCCATGAAACGGCTTGGTCACCAAGAGAATATAAATAAATAAATATACTAAGTATAATATAATAAAATAACATAATCTATTCATATATAAATACACATTATATACTACGCTGTACTTATATAAATATACCCTTAAATAATTACAAGAATCAAATACCTACCTAAAAAAAAAAACAAAAACAGATTTAATTTACAAAATACTTATTTCTTTAGTCTGGCATTCCGTCGTCACAGACCTAGTTTTGTGAAAAAAAAAACGAAATGAAATGTCAGATCACGCTGTTCATGTCAAACTGCACACCTAACCAAGTTAAACTAAGTTTCTTGTGCCTTCTTCTCATTGGTGGGCGCGTTCCGAAGGCACACATCCTAACTTAGTTTTTAAGACGTCGCCAAGTGATCTTGTACCTACTAAGTATCCAAAGGAAATAAAGAATTTTTGACTTTGACTTTTGAAGCCACACTTCTTTTTTTTTTGTTTTAGTATTTGTTGCTTATAGCGGCAACAGAAATACATCATCTGTGAAATTTTCAACAGTCTAGCTATCACGGTTTATGAGATACTAGCTGCGCATCGCGGTTTCACCCGCGTAAGTCCCGATCTAGCGGGAATATCGGGATAAAAAGTAGCCTATGTGTTAATCTAGGTCTCCAGCTACCCATATACCGAGTTTCATCGCAATCGGTCCAGCAGTTTTTGCTTGAAGGAGTAACAAACATACACACACACACAAACTTTCAGATTTATAATATTAGTAGGATAGGATAAGTATATATTTACAAAAGAAAAGTATTAATGTAGTATTTTGATAAATGTAAAATAGTGGATTATACTTAGTATATTTATTTATTTATTTTCTCTTGGTAACCAAGCCGTTTCCTGGGAGCGGAAAAATCATCCACAAGGTGCGCCCGGAAGACCAGCGATGCAGATGCCCCTGCGCATCTGCAGCATATGCTGAGGCTTTACCCATTCCACCAACATACGACTTCTCAGATATTTTATATTTTTATTGTCTGTTTTTTGTATTTACTTTTATTTGTAACTATCTCTTACTGTTTCTTATTTGTGTCTATAGTATGTCGTGTGTTTGTTCGAATAAATTATATTCTTTTATATATCCGTTGTCTAGCACCCATAACACAAATCTAGTTACTTAGCTTGGGGCTAGATGGCGATGTGTGGAATGTCCTGCAATATTTATTGAAGTGTGAAATAAAGCCAACATTTGAAAACAGAAAACTATAACCAAGTTAAATAAGAGCTGGCTAATGATTTAATGTCATTAGCCAATCAGCCCTGACCGTGACTCAATGTCAGGGGAAGGTCATCACGTGGTGACATGCGCGCACGCAGGTCATCTGGATAAACAAAGGGCTTGGGTAGACTACGAGGCGCTGATAAACGTCTCTAAGCGAATCTTTACTTGACGACCCAGTTGGCACAATGGTCACTATGCCGGACTGCCAAACACAGGGTTGCGGGTTCAATTCCCGCCTCAGACAAGTATTTATGCTTAGATATTTGTCTGTGGTCTGGTTGTTTCTATGTATTATAAGTATATATTTACATAAAAAAGTATATAAGTAGTATATTTGTTGTATTACAACAAACTTCAACAATTTTTTTTCTGGTTAATGATTTAATTGCATTAGCCAATTAACTTTGACCGTGAATCAATGTCAGGGGAAGGTCATCACGTGGTGACATGCGCGCACGCAGGTCATCTGGATAAACTGAGGGTTTGTGCAGACTACGAGGCGCTAATAAACGTCTCTAAGCGAATCTTTAGTTAATGCTTCTGCTTGTCTTTACTATCTGCGCCCCGCGGTTTCGCGCAATAATTTTCTGAGAAACTTTCAATTAAGCTATTGTATAGCTTTTATTGCGGGCTTTGAGCGCGGCGACCATATCAAGAAATTCCGTAACGAAAATAAAACCAAACAACCCCCACTCCGCCTACCATGTAGCTCGGCCGAGCGTTCGCTTAATGTGTATATCGACGGTTAAAAGGAAATAGGGCATAAGCGACATTTTTGTCAAAAATGACTTTTGAATGCCATACTACAAAAAAAACCAATTAATGCTTTCATTTTTCTCGATTTTGAAGCTGTTTTCATTTTTACGTTACGATAATAAATAAGCAAGTTGTGACCATTGTTCTGCAATTTCAAACTTTAAACAGCTGTCCTGAACAATTTGTTTTTTGGCGGTTATTTCCTTTTAACCGTCGATATGGTACGACTGTACGAAGCTCACACGATGCAATAGCTTTACTGCGACAGTCCCCGAGAGTTTCAAAAGAACCTTCTCCTGACTGACAATAACAAAAATTAATCAGCGAAATTGGTCCAGCCGATCACGCCTGATACAGTGACCAAGGAAATAGGGTCTTTTTATAAGGGTTCTGTACAAAAAGGGTTACAACGGGACCCCATCACTCAGACTTCACTGTCTGTCTGTCACCATGCTGTATCTCATAAACCGTGATAGCTAGACAGTTGAAATTTTCACAAATGATGTATTTCTGTTGCCGCCATAACAACAAATACTAAAAACAGAAAAATACAATATTTTTATCACTGTTGCTCATAAAGTGGATCTTATTTAACCGCTTTTAGGCTCATAATCCAACGTATTACGCACGCGTGCGTTTTACATTACCTCGACGCCACTAGTGCGTGAAAAGTTATCCTGATAAGTTAAATTGGTATCTTACTGCTAATTACATGTTAGGTAGATTAAACAATTTAATTTATCAGGGCTATTAAAAAAAATATTGCCCAAAAAATAGTAATAAAATAGTTCTTTTCAAGTATTTTCTATTATTAGCAACTGTGATAAAAAAACGTCGTACGATACACGTATGATTTGATCATTCCATCTCGGTTCTATAAACGCACTCGCGTTCCGCTTGCGCGTCATAAACGCCTCTATGCAATGATCAATTTACCTCACTTGTATCGCAATGTACTATTAAGTGGGGCTCCCATACAACATGGTTAAGGAACCCTTTCGTACGCGGGCCCGACTCGCACTTGGCCGGTTTTTAATTTATTTATCGTGAGTACGTCACACTGTTTACACGGTAAGATCACACCTACATGCAACCAGTGGTTACTGATAGATAAAATAAGATGTATGCCAATACGCGTGACTGATAGGCGATTTAAGAGTTTGACGTCATAAGAGGTCAGATTCAGTGAAATTAAAGATAGGAGAATTAACTTCTTGAAAGTTTCCATTAAGAGGAAAGGGTACCAGGGACTCTCTCCATGCAAACGTAGTCGACTGTTTTCTCCCTGGATAATGACAATAGAGCAAATATTTTTGTTGCATAAAACTTATAACTGCCATGACCATGCCTCTATGTTTTTTTAAATCTTAATTTCTATGATAATTAGAAAATGAAAAAACCAAAACATAGAGGCATAGGCAGTTATGGTTCATCATAGGTTTTATGGCACAAAAATATTTGTGCTAGTGTCATTAGGGAGGAAAAAGTCGACTACGTTTGTATGGAGAGAGCGCCGGTACCCTTCCACCTTAAGTAAAAGCCTCAGTTTTTAGGCTTCCATATGCAAGAGGTAAAAACGGGACCGAATTTGTTTCTTGTAAAGTTTTCCATTAAGTATTATAAAAGCTACAGTTCCGTACCCAAACGGTGAAAATGGGACCCTTTTAATAAGACTTCACAGTCCGTCTGCCGTTTGTCTGTCTGTCACCAGGCTGTATCTCATGAACCGTGATAGCTAGACAGTTGAAATTTACCCAGATTATGTATTTCTGTTGCCGCTATAACAACAAATACTGAAAACAGAACAGAGGAGACTGGAACAACCACCTCCAACTCTTGTTCCAGCGTTCAGCGAGGCAACATCTCGGAGAGCAACGTCTTATCTAACGTTTGTCACCCAAATAGCGCGGTCGGGGTCCAATCCTGGAGCCCAACCGCGCTTATTGCGTCGGCTTCAAGCCGACGTCGATATCCCAACCCGCGCTTCACACTGGGCGGAATTTTGAGCCTGCCTTTCATAAAAAGTTTGAAAAATTAGGTTGTTTTTCGTGTGTTTTAAGTATGCAGGATTTTTGGGAACATCAAACCATTCAAAAATAAGTGGTTCCGGTATTTATTAAAAATAACAAAGTCATATTTTGTGGTGTTTTTAAAAAATAACATAGCCAGAATTGCTTATTTTTGAATGTTTTTGATGTCCCCGACAATCCTGCATACTTAAACACACGATTAAAACAACTAAATTTTTAAAAAAAAACCTATGTAAGGTGGGCTCAAAATTCCGTCCAGTGTGGGGCGCGGGTCGGCATAAGCCGACGCGTTGGTTTGAAGCCGACGCACTTATCGCGGTAGGGCCCCTGATGATGCGTCGTGTAGACGCGAAACACGTGTCGTGGTTTATGAATGGTGTCACTAATACTAATTATTGCTCGTCCTCATTGCATGCCTCTTCAAGTGGGCGGGAGGGCGGTGCACATCTTGTGTTTTGGCACTAGGCTCGGAACTAAAAACTAAATATTAATACTTCCATTACTGGAACAACCAGCCAAGTCCACAGTCTTCTCGCGACCATGACTATTGTAACTTAGTCGAAACGTGGTAAGAGAAACAAAATTAACTGACGACCCAGTTGGCACAATGGTCACCATGCCGAACTGTCAAACACAGGGTCGCGGGTTCGATTCCCGCCTCAGACAAGTATATATTTCCAAAAGTAGTATATCCGTTGTCTAGCGCCCATAACACAAGTCTAGTTACTTACCTTGGGGCTAGATGGCGATGTGTGGAATGTCCTGCAATATTTATTTATTTATAACTCTATAGCTATCATGGTTCATGAGATACAGCCTGGTGACAGACAGATAGACGGACAAACAGCGAAGTCTTAGTATTTCCCGTTTTTACCCTTTAAGTACGGAATCCTAAATATGAAATACCCGATTGAGACCCGGGAAAATAATTACAATCATATTGTTATCTAATAATGCACCTTTCAAACAAAAAAAACTAAATCAAAATCGGTTCATCCGTTCGGGAGCTACGATGCCACAGACAGACACACACACAGACACGTCAAACTTATAACACCCCGTCGTTTTTGCGTCGAGGGTTAAAAACTACGCTATGCTAAAAAAAAGAAAAAGAAAGTAGCTTACAGGTTGAACGAAATTTCCAATTTTAGGACAAACGACTGCTCTCAATATAATTGGGAAAATACCTGGAAAATTATGGAAAAGTAAAGAAAAGGTAAAGGAAAAGGTAAAGGAAAAGTTATGATTCATACGCAGATATACAATTTGTTACAGCGAAGGGGTTTTAATACGAAAGGGAGTTGTTCTAGACGTCTAGGCGAACAACTTTTGTTCTACGACTTTTGGAAATCCTATTCTTTTATTCGCAACTGTGATAAAAAAAAGTCGTACGATACACGTGTTGTTTGATCATTTCATCTCGGCTTTATAAGCGCGCTCGCGTTTTGCTCGCGCGTCATAAACCGCCTCTATGTAATGTGTCGCAATGTACTATTTTGTGTTTCGTTAGGAGAATCGAACAACATCTATATATTATAAAATGCTTTGTCCTGAATCACTGACTGACTGACTGACGGATAAACGCACAGCCTAAACCGCTGATCGTAGAGACCTGAAACTTGGAGGGTGTATTATTTGTATGACATAGGCATCCGATAAGAAAGGATTTTCCGAATTTTTACTCCTAAATGGGTGAAAAAGGGGGGCAAACTTTGTATGGGACAACATAATTACTTGGTCTATTTTCCACTTCTATGCGGACGAAGTCGCGGGCATAAGCTAGTTTAATATTAAAAAAACAGGACTTACCTAATACCATGCCTTAATCTAGCAGGCCGCGGTACTCGGCTGAAAAAGTTGCCATGCTTTGTTGATGTTTAAAAAAGACACACGTTATCTCGATGTTGCCATTACCTGGAAAATAAAAAGAAATATTAGGAGTTTTGGCGGGAACGAGTTGACAACATGTCGTGCTGCAGTTTTATTTTCATGAAACTTAGTTGTAACCCGAGTTGAATTGTATAATTCTGGTGGAATGTTATTCAATTTATTTCTGTGAAAGTGCACAAGTGTAGTGAAAGTAAAAATCAGTGTCAAACATGCAATTTTCTCGTTGCCTCCAAATCTCCTATTAAGGTTATGGTAAACTTGCCACCGCTTTACTATAGCCCCCGACTTGACGGACTATGACGACTTTGACTGTTTTGAAACACTTCAGGCTCGATTTATGAAAAATCGGGTCATAATTTGATGCAAAATATAACTTGACACTGGCTAAATGCACAAGCCGTGCGAAGCCATAATTAATAGAAAAAAAAAATAGAAATATTATCATCTCAGAACCACGACTCTTTTATTTTTCAAGTTTTGGCTTAACACGATTTTCTACATAAATATAAAGGTAAATAATAGCTTCCCCCCCGCGTTAGTCTCGATCCCGTGGGGATATCGGGATAAAAGTAGCCTATATGTTATAATAGCTTGTTACCGAAATCGATTGGACTGTAATGTACTATTTTGTATTGGATAGTCCATTTATCGAAGAAGGCTATAGTCTACTTTTTATTCCTATATTCCCACGGGATCGGGAGTTACGCGGGTGAAACCGCGGGGTGCAGCTATTTAAGGATAAAGCTCTGAAGGCCCTTATAAAAAAAAGACGGGTTGCACTCCGGGAGTGCCGGCAGAAGTGAAAACTTGATTATTAACGTTGAGCATGTTTGATATTTTGGAATGGTTAGGGAATAATTTTGCACCAATTGCTTTATCAGTATAAAAGTACTATCATTTATGTGGTAGAATACAATATTCATTTATTGCGCTATCGTACACAAACATGACAATTTATATTACATTAAAAATTTAACACTTTAAAACTATAGCTGTCTACTCTCCATCCGTCTTACGCTTTTTCGATCAGGTCACGTGTCCTGACGCGAGTTTAAGATTTTATACCCATTACAGAAAAAGTGCTCAACGCCGCTAAAGAAGTTTTCACTTCAAAAATGACCCTTTATATGCTATATGTTTCCGAATAACAGATATTCTAACGCACGTAGGTACAATAGTACTTGTACGTGTACGGACTGTTTTCCGCTATTAGAATCTTTTTAATTGGGTTCTTTTTGCCTGAGGATGGAGTAGGCTTGCCCAGCACCTACTACCCTCTCAGTTAAGTCGACCATTTCCAAAGAAGAAAACTTGTCAATACTTCTGGAGCCATCTAAGCCGCGGGTTTCATCACGATGTTTTCCTTCACCGTAAGAGCAATGTCAATTAGCGCACATAAATTTTTCTTAAGACCAGGTGCTAATAAAGCTACCAAAATCGACCTTTGTTTTAAGCAACTCTAAGTAATCAAATACTCTTTTTTTGTTATTTGGATATAAATGGATATTGTAGTTTAATAACCATATTTTTGTTTATTGTGGTTGAAAACATGATATCAACAACTTCGTTCGAAAAAAAAATGGTAGAAAACAGAGAATTATTAGATCGTTTATCGGGTTTTATTCAAAAATAGTTAACGTTTGTTTCTAAAAATGAATCAAATGATAGGTTTTGACCTCTAGGAACTATATTTGTGGATAATAATGCTAAAATGTTTTACATATCGATCAAATATAACAGTTAGCACGCAGCACGCTACGTCTTTGAGAGCGGGGGCTAAGGTAATGTGAATACCTACACACGGTACTGGAAGAGCGCCTTAAGAAAAATACATCAGTGCACGGCCGGCCGGGATTCGAACCCACGACCTTCAGAATGAAAGTCGAGGTATCTACCACTAGGCCAACACCGCTCTAAATACAATAGTACTTATCCATTTTTCTATTCTAGGACCATACTATATTCAGCGTCATATGTATTTACCGTATCTTATTAGTATATTCAATATTATCGTACGATCTATGACGTCATCAGTTAAGTTTAGTTATTCACTTAGTATATAATTATTATTTGATACATAAAAGGAATAAGTGGGTGTGGCGCGACAAAGTCAATATTTTGTGTTGTGTATTTCAGAGTTCCAGCTATAACTAAATATAAATAAATAAATAAATAAATATTGCAGGACATTCCACACATCGCCATCTAGCCCCAAGCTAAGTAACTACACTTGTGTTATGGGTGCTAGACAACGGATATACTACTTATATACTTTTCTTTTGTAAATATATACTTATAATACATAGAAACAACCAGACCACAGACAAATATCTAAGCATAAATACTTGTCTGAGGCGGGAATCGAACCCGCAACCCTGTGTTTGGCAGTCCGGCATGGTGACCATTGTGCACACTGTGTCGTCACTACATAACTAATACTCAGATAATTATATTTGAACGGGTATATTCTTTTTTTTATTTCTATTTTAGACCTGACGTTTCGGCAACTTTGCAGATCTCATGGTCACAGGCTGACTGAGATGACATTCGTCTTACAAAATAGTACATTGCGACACAAGTGTGGTAAATTGATCATTGCGTAGAGGCGGATTAAGACGCGCGAGCGGAACGCGAGTGCGTTTATAGAGCCGAGATGGAATGATCAAACCACACGTGTATCGTACGACGTTTTATTTATCACAGTTGCGAAAAAAAGAAAAGACTTGAAATAATAAGTGTTATTTTTTGAGGCAATATTTTTTGTTGATTATCCTCCCGAAAGGGCAGGCAAAAGAGTTTTAACCTATACAGCCTTGTCTGACTTACAATATTTTTAGGGTTTTTTCCATTTGTTTTCGCGTCGGGGGGTTAAAAACAGAATATAATTGGAAAAAAAAATATTTATGTAAAGAAAAATCTTTACATAAATATTTTTTTTTCCAATTATATTCTGTTTTTGTTTTTACAAAACTGAATTTTTAATCATTTTTTTAAGACGTTATTACGAAAAAATCGTTCGTAAACCAAATTTATAAACAACCATTTTTGCTGAAGTAAAACTTTTTGTTGATACCTACCTTTTTTATCCATCAAAACAGTATAACCCAGATAAATTAAGAATGTTTTATCTACCTAACATGTGATTAGCAATAAGAAAAAAGTAAGTAAAAAGTTATACTTATCTGGATAACTTTTTACACACTAGTTTCGTCAAGGTCAAGACGCACGCGTGCATAATACGTTGGATTATGAGCCTAAAAGCGGTTGATAGAGCAACTATGATCAAAAGAATATTACAAACAAACATACAACTACTTATACTTTCTAGCTATTACTTTACTTTATATGGTGTTCTGTTTCTTCCTGTGTTGTACAAATAAAGTTATCTATCTATCTATCTATCTACAAAGATAGGCGCGTAAAACGTAACCCTTTTCTTGTAGTCGGGTAATAAATAACAAATAACACTGACTTCAAGATAGACCTTGTAAATATGGCGGAACTTGGTCCTAAATATATTTTACTAGCAGCGCTCCGCAGTTTCACCCGGGTAACTCCCGATCCCGTGGGAATATCAGGATAAAAAGAAGCCTATAGCCTTCCTCGATAAATGGACTATCCAACACAAAAATATTTTTTCAATCCGAACCAGTAGTTCCTGAGATTAGCGCGTTCAAACAAACAAACTCTTCAGCTTTATAATATAAGTATAGATTTTAGACGCGATAGTTAACGTCTAACAAATTGATGAACACCAGCATTCACAAAAACGTAAGACGTCATGTTACATTCCCGGAACGTGACGTCACCCGTCTCGTGTTTGTCCTATATTGTTTAAGCATAATATCGCTCATCTGGGTTAGGATGACGAGTGAAGAACAGAAGACTTAGTCAGGAAAAATTAGCTGCGCTGCGCGGTTTCCCCCGCATAAGTCCCGATCCCGTGGTAATATCAAAATAAACGTAGTCTATAGCCTTCCTCGATAGACTATCCAACACAAAAATATTTATTCAATTCGAACCAGTTGTTCCTAAGATTAGCGCGTTTAAACAAACAAACTCTTCAGCTTTATAATATTAAGTATAGATTTATTAAGGACTAGCATCACCTCGCGGTGTCACCCGCGAAACTCCCGATCCCATGGAAATATCGGGATAAAAAGTAGCCGATGACACTCTCAATGTATCCTCATACCAAGTGTCATCAAAATCGGTCCAGTAGTTTCGGAGCCTATTCGTTACAAACAAAAAATCTTTCTTCTTTATAATATTAGTGTAGACTAAATAATGACAGCAAGGCAATACCTATGCATATAGGTAGTACACAAATAGAAAAATCTCGCGTTTTTCTACATTACATACAATTGATAATATTTCGTGTACTAGATGTGGAAAAAAGATACAAGCATTTAAAGTCACGTGTTTTTCATTTTCTTCATCAGCATCTGACGCCATTACACATATAGCCACTTCAAGCACATGAGTAGAGATAGAACCAGAGACTAAGGCGTCACACAAGGCTCTGTGATACCTAAGTACACTACTACAATTAGACGCACGTGTGTGCTTGAGCACTGGCGGCCCGTCACGTACGGAGAGAAACGGTTTATACTGGCTCGGCCAGTGCCCGAGTACAGGGCTGTCACACTCGCATGCTAGCGGTAAACGTCACGTGTTTGTTTTATATTGGTTATTAATAATATAGTGTTATTATTTGATCTTAAGTAAGGAGGGAGTAAGTTTGGACTAGGCTTGTGTAATGGTGACGAGTGACGAATAGAAGACTTACATATTTTTTTTTTCTTTCGAAGGAATGGTGGGAACGATTGAGTGAGAGTATGTATGTATAAATTTAACTTTCGGTTCTGTAAAGCTTTCCGGAAAGCCATAAAAATTCTGCTATATATTCATCAAAATTCAGATTACATTGTCACCGCGTCACAATAAACCCATAATGAAAAACACTAATGCACTTTTTTTTTTAAATATAATGCACCAGTGCCAACCCTAAATAAGTAAGTATCAATTTTGACAGCTCCGAACAACCTTAGCCTCTGGTTCTATTCTTTACTCATGTGACGCAGGTAACAAATAATCTTGAATGACAAAAGTTGTTAGATAAAGTCTAAGATCTAAAGATATCGTTTATGTTAGAAATAGTATCAGGAAGAGATGTGGCTGTTTATAAGTAACTCGAATAAATTATAGGATTCTCCACAAAGTTTACAATGAGGTCGGCCAATGAATCATGGCCCCGGAATTGCACCGGAACTTTTTTTTTTTTTTTTTTTTTTGGCTGCTAGCCTTCTGGAAGGACCTGGGATGGTTGGAGTGACAAGTAGGATATTCTCACACGCACAATGGCCCAAATAATGAGGCTAAGTGCGGAAATAGCCCCGTAAAACTAAACTAAAACTACCTGAAAATCAGCTGTTCCATACACGGAGAACACTATTTTTAAGTCTTATCTACTGTTCTTAGTCTCAGTGACCTTCGTTTTTAAAAACAGCTGTTTTTCGAAATAACATAACCTCAATTTTTTTATATATTTTTCGAATTTCCAAAAGTCGTAGAACAAAAGTTGTTTGTTAAGGTGCACAGAAGTAGCCCTCAACGGCTTGCTAGTATAATTACCAATAACCCTGTATAAGTAGTATATCCGTTATCTAGCTCCCATAAAACAAGTCTAGTTACTTAGCTTGGGGCTAGATGGCGATGTGTGGAATGTCCTGCAATATTTATTTTATAGGCATCTTTTTATCCCGATATTCCCACAGTATCGGGCCTTAAGCGGATGAACCCGCAAAGCGCAGCTAGTATATATATAATCTAAAATAAAGTATATTAATGAATAAATATATTTTTGTTTGTGAGCTAAATTAAAATCAAGGGTATGGTTGCGTTTAATATGGTCATGGTCAATATGTTGGTATTAATAACGAGAATTGACCTCTAGATTCATTGATTTATATGTTTCAAATGGGAAATGATAACATTTATCGTAAAGAGCTGTGTTGGCTTAGCGGTAGATTCCTCGACTTTCATTCTGAACGGCCGGCCGTGCACCGATGAATTTTTCTTAAGAAAAAAATATGTGACTCTCAGCTTATACATTTTTAATATGGCGCCATCTGTCTGCCAGTTGATGAACTAATTGACATTGCTGTTACGGTGAAGGAAAACATCGTGATGAAACCCGCGGCTTAGTTGGCTCCAGAAGTATTGACAAGTTCTCTCCTCTGGATATGACCGACTAAACTAAGAGGGTAGTAGGTGCTGGGTAAGCCTACTCCATCCTCACGCAAAAAGGACACAATTAAAAAGGGTCTAATATCGGTAAACAAACCGTTTACAAGTATAAGTACATTAACTGCGATAACAAGACTGTTGAAATTTTTACAGATGATGTATTTTCTGTTGCGGCTATAATAATACTATAATCTATATTCATATAAAATTCTTCGTCCCGAATGATTGACTGACTGACGGATCAACACACAGCCTAAACCGCTGATCGTAGAGACCTGAAACTTGGAGGGTGTGTTCTTTATATGAGACGTAGGCATAAGAAAGGATTTTCCGAAATTTAAAATAAGGGGGAAAATGTTTGTATGTGTCAACATGACTTTCAACAACCGAAAATTCTACCCCTAAGGGGGTAAAAAGGGGGGCAAAGTTTGTATGGGACAAGGTGATTCCTTGGTCCATTTTCGACTTTTACGCGGACGAAGTCGCGGGCAAAAGCTAGTATTAAATACAAACAGAATATAATGGTAGGGAACCCATTGAGCGTGAGTACTACTCGCACTTGGCCGGTTTTTCCTTTGATTTTAGCAAACTCAACACTGAGCTTCTGCCTATTTGCATCACTTTGGCACACTGCTTACCACGTAATCTATGTATATTTACTTTTGCTTTTACTACATTTTTTATCATTTGGGAGGCTCACAGCTAAGCAAAGCTCGCTGATCGATTACGGTCATTACTTCGATGAGTGACCAATTAGTAGTGTGGCAAAAATGTATTTTCGTGAGCCCCTCCGTGCTTCGGAAGGCACGTTAAGCTGTCGGTCCCGGTTGCTACCTCTAGTAGCAGTCGTTAGGTCAAGTTAGAGGCCTTAGGGCGATCTGAAAACTCTAACAATAGGTGAGCCACACCACTATACGAGAAGAAGTTTTATCATTTTGTTAGTTGGATTTTTTTTTAATTAATAAGTATTAGTATTAGTTGTAAATACATATTATGTGCCTTTGTGTGTTGATTTATTTATCTACTTTGACTTTCATTTCAAAATTCGTGGGTGTTCTTCTAAGTTTTTGGGATTCGAAGTTCGAATGAATTTTCTTATAGATATTTGATTTTCGCTCTTAAGGTGAATGAAAGTTAGACTAACAGAAATTAAAAACAGAACTCCGAATTCAGTATATCAAACTCAGAAATGGAGCTGGAAAGGATACATGCTTAGAGATAAACAGGATAAATGGACCAAAATAATATCAGAGTGGTACCCAAGAGATGGTTAACAAAGTCAAGGGTATAGAACAAAACGGTGGGAAGATGATACAAAAAGGTGGCTGGACCAGAATGGATTTGAGTAGCGAAAGATAGAGTAATGTGGAAGTCTTTGGAGGAGGCCCATGTCGCAAGACAAACTGTTTCTAGACGAGCTTTGCTCGGTATATTTTTTTTTTTTCTCTCACTCACACTCATTGACTTCGTGTTACTTAACAACGCCGTCTGCTGGAATAACTTTATTGCTCACAAAAAATAGTATTAGTAGTTCGCCAATAGATGTCAGGAAGAGTCATATTTTTCAGATAAAAAAGAATGTTTCGATAAAACACGAATAAAATGACATTTTCTAAAAATGATTCCTAGCTAGATCGATTTATCGCCCCCGAAACCCGAAATAAAATTTCATGAAAATCGTTGGAGCCGATTCCGAGATTCCAATTATATATATATACAAGAATTGCTCATTAAAGATATAAGATATTATTTTATTTAAGGTGAATGAAAAAGTTTCAATGAAAAGGTTTTTTCTTTTTGTGGCTTAGTTGGCTTTCAGACGTATTGATGAGTTCTTTTCTTTGGTAGACTAAGCTGAGAGAGTGGTATAAGTTCCCTTTTTGTACTGTGGACTAAGTTGCTGTTGCTGCATAAATCATTGAGAGTAATTAAAAATCCCCGATAGATATAGAAAATGGTTTATGACACATATTGGCACGCACATGTTGGCTTAGTGATAGATACCTCGTAAGTAGAGTAGTAGGTGCTGGGCAAGCCTACTCCATCCTCACACAAAAAAGGACACAATTAAAAAGGGTCTAAATCCGTTCAAGTACAGTGCATAGCTTAGACCAGGGGTTCCCAAACTTATTTTGTCTACTGCCCACTTTGAGAATAAATTATTTTTTGCGCCCCCATTTTTTCACCTACTTAAAAACCACTATAATATAAAATTAAATTTTTGTGAGGTATATTAGCGGAATTTAAACATTAATTCTGAACAAGACTTATACTATAACCGCAAGAGTTAGTTTGTGACCTGAGCGGAGTAGGTAGTACACAACACAGCCATTTTTTGTGGGTATATTACCGCCCATTTTAGATCTGCAGCGGCCACAAGGGGGCGTTTTCACCCACTTTGGGAAAGGCTGGCTTAGATTAATGGAATGTTTGGCTTTCATCTTCTAGAAGAAGTTGTTAAATTGTAAAATGTGAAATATTACACTTCTATGTAAATTTTCTTGGACTCAGTGTTAAGTAATTGAAATTTTACAAATAATAGGTAATAAAACTTAAGTAGTCCGGTTTATAACGTTAGGTAACGAATGGGCATATCTTTCAAGATAAGAATAATTTTTTTATCAAAACATTGAAGGAAATACGAGTGGTTTCCGCCGATTTCTAGGTCACCTTGGCCAAGCAGGTGCGATCAGAGAAACTACAGTAAACCAACAGTTACTTATGTAGGTAAAAACCTGTTTTGGACTGTGTACTTATGGTTGAATGAGCGAAACTCTTATACGAAAAAACTTTGTTACTTTCATAATTAAATACTTAATTTACAAAATATAGGTCATTGTTTAGGTTTTTACGCGGTTATTACGTCTAAGGTGAGCGTGTGAAGGTAGTTTTTGTCGAAAAAACATTCAAAGTAGGGTATTAATCTTACCGAACATAACCAAATCGGAGTTAGGTTTTTTATGAACAAAATGTTATTTTATAAAACTAATACTTACCAAAATAATCTCGCTTTGTATGTTGCTGCCGTATTATGTTATTACAGCACTTAGAAAACTTAATTTACTTCGAAAATAACTGCAATTTTGGTATAGTACAAACGCCAGAAATGAGGCACGTCACAGAATAAAAAAAATAAACGACACTGACAGTTCGTTATAATATTTGACGTTACAGGTTGTTTAAAAAATCTCATTAGTTAGTCAACAAGTGGTCACTTTGGCCACGCATAAGTCGATCGACTACGATGTACTTTTCAATTGTGATTTGCCCAGCACTATCGTATACATAAAAACGATAATTAAAAAAAAAACAAATGTCAGATATTTTCTCACGCTTGTTGTCATTCGCTCGTGTTCATAATTATTTACAATTTTCACTGAATTCCACCTAATTTTTGCTAAATTTCACGTAAATTATACCAAAATGGGTGGGGAAGTGCTACCCGAGGATAGGCTTCCTCAATGCTGGGCAGACGACGTGAGAATGAACGCGTTATTCGCCCCATTCAGACTGAAGACCGTGAATCCTGAATCTTGGGAGATGAAGATGAAATTCTGGTCTGATATGCTGGAGCAGTGGTGCAGATGGAAAGGGGATGCTATCGTGACGTCTGCGGACGCGAGGGTAGCGTTCCAACGCAAGGGAAGGACGCCAGCTTGCATAGATATCGTCGTTGAAGAAATGTTTCGGTGCGTGGTATTTTATTTTGGCAATCGTTGTATGTTACAAGTTATAACTTTTGTCTGCTATTTTCCTTTGTTTTACTCTATTGAGATAAAGTTAAATACATTGTTTACAATTCTATTTAGTCTAAATATTGAAATCGAGAATGGTAATTTTGTTAGATCATGCAGTTTTTGTTGTAGGCCTATTTTGCCCGTGATGTAATTTTCGCTCCAGTATCTATTTACTTACTAGTAACGCCCCGCGGTTTCACCCGCGCATGTCCTAATACAATAATACCAATAAAAACATGGTCTTAGTGCCTTCTATCACACTAAGACCATGTTTTTATTAATACTAGCTGCTCCCCATGGTTTCACCTGCTTTAGTTTCTATCACGTGGTAATATCGTAATATAAACTAGTCTATGTGGTCATCCAGGTCTTCAGCTATCTACATACCCAGTTTCATTGCAATCAGTCCATTCTTTTTTGTTTATAGGAATGACAAAAACAAACTTTCACATTTATTACTAGTTGCGACTTGTGGTTTCACCTGTCTCAGTATCTCTTATAAAGGAATATTATATTGAATTCCTACAAACACAGAATACATAATGCTCTTGTGGTTAAAAAGAAATATTTACATAAAGGTTTGTTTCTATTCTGGTTGTTTTTGTGTGTATATTAAGTATGTATTAACAAAATAAGTAAAAAAAAATTCTATATGTTATCTGGCCTCCATAACACAAGCCTACGTAGTAAGTATTATATATTTAAATAAATATAATAATGATAATGTATTTCCAAAAAAGAAGCACTAGTTTTCAAACCTTTAAACCAGTAGTTCCTGAGATTAGTGCGTTCAAACAAACAAACTTTCCAGCTTTATAATATTAGTATAGATAAGCTCATAAAAACCCACGGATGTGACTTTAATTGCTCCATTTTACATAATACCTTCAAATATTTGTAATCTTGACCTTTGTGAGCATGATCACAAAAAAACACCCCGTCAGTTTCTTGTGCCTTCTTCTCATTGGTTCCGAAGGCACACATCCTAACTTAGTTTTGAAGACGTTTTAATGTATCATGCAAATTGTATGATTCCAAAAGAACAAAGTTTTTTACTTTACCATAGTAGGCACCCGCTAAGAAATAAATTTGGATATCACCCTGTCTTTTCTTCATCGGGGGTTAAAAATTCAAGAAATTTTCAGACTAAGTCAGGCGTAATAGTTATTAGGTACATATTTATAAAAATAGAATATGTTTAGGCACATGATAAGTAGTTATAACACAAAGAGAATGATTTTCATAAAATGTATTGCACAATATTATGTAAATAAGCAATATTTATTTATTTATGCCCCGCAGTTTTACCCGCTTAAGAGGAAAGGGTACCGGGGGCTCTTTCAATACAAATATAGTTGACTGTTTCCTCCCTGGATAATGACATTAGAGCAAATATTTTTGTTGCATAAAACTTATAACTGCCATGACCATGGCCCTATGTTTTTTTAAATCTTAATTTCTATGATAAGAGAAAATGAAAACCAAAACATAGGGGCATAGTCATGGCAGTTATAGGTTTTATTTTATGGACTGGCCAAGTCTACTTCATCCATACGTAAAAAGGACCCAACTTAATTGGAAAACAGCCCATATATAAGTACAAGTTCGAAATTTTAAAATTCCTCATGTTTTTTGACGTAATAACGTCTTGTAAATCGATAAACACCTGCACTCACAAAAAACTGTGACGTCATGTCACACTTTTTTTCTCGTTATTAAAAAGGTAACCATAGCAACGTATTAAAGTATGCAAAATGGTAATCTCAACGTTACAAAAGAGTTCTAATGACGTTATCACGCAAAATTATCTTCCGTAAACCGACTTTACAGATCATTTTTTATTTTACAGAAACGGCGACCTGGTCCCGATATCAAAATACCAGCAGATCCTCCACAATGGTCCCGAGGGCTGGGTCCGCTGGGGCGCCCGTCTCGCCTTCAAACCGGCCTCGATGGCCCTCACAGCTGTCACCATGTTCATGCCAGCGAGGCAGGTGTTAGACAATGATGGACTGCCTAAAGCCAGCATTGAGAGTACACAGAGATTTGTGATGGAAAGTGTGCTGAAGGTAGGTGCTATTAGATTGTATTTTACACAAGCAACTCCCGATCCCGCGGGAATATTGGGATAAAAGTAGCCTATGTTATTTAAACTTATAAAATGTCCTTTGTCCTGAATAAATAAATAAATAAAATAAATATTGCAGGACATTCCACACACCGCCATCTAGCCCCAAGCTAAGTTACTACACTTGTGTTATGGGTGCTAGACAACGGATATACTACTTATATATTTTTTCTTTCGAATGACTGACTGATGGATCAACGCACAGCCTAATCCGCTAATCATAGAGACCTGAAACTTGGAGGGTGTATTCTTTGTATGACGTAGGCATCCGAAATGGTACCCCTTAGGGGGTGAAAAAGGGGGGCAAAGTTTGTATTTAACAATGTGATTACTTGGTCTATTTTCGAGTTCTACGCGGACGAAGTTGCGGGCAAAAGCTAGTTCCCACTAAATTAATGTATCCTCATACCAAGTTTCATCAAAATCGGTCCAGTAGTTTCGGAGCCTATTTGTTACAATTAAAAAAAAACTATCTACACTGAAAGAATCTATCTACACTGTAGATCGACTAGGGCATCACTTATTTGTTGGAAAGAAGTTCCATATCGCGCGTTGTGAAAGGAGGCTAGACGGAAAAAATTAAGACCAATAGTTGTAACGACACTTTTTGCTATAGTTGTAAGCCGTGCGGCGTGCGCGTGTTTCTCTGTCTCTCTCTCTCTCTCTCATAGAAATTAAGCCAGTTATTTTCGTTTCGTCTTTCTTCGTTCTATCCGGGTGTCCCTTGACACCTCTCAAGTTTTTTATATCGATTAAGGTCTTTTTACATTGGAAAGAGTATCACAACGGTGGCCCCATCCTATTTTAATAAAATTTTGCTCATCTTTCACAGAAACAAGCAACCGATCTCCTCCAATACTACCCACCTTTAGCCGAGCGAGTTGGTACCATCGATGAGCTGATGAAGCACTGCGGATGGAAGTCAGGACGGGACAGCTTTGAGATCTGCCTCGGGTGGCTCGTGGCCAACGGCTGTGCTGTCGTTAGGGGTGATGTTGTCAAACTAGGTGGGTGATCTTATCTTACATCGGGAGCTGAGAGAGCCAGCAACACTTCGACCCATTGCCTTAACCCTAATGTTTCTTGCACTTAAAGAAGTGGTCGATTAACGCTGTGATCCCACTAAGATAAAGAAACCTATGTTCCTCCGGTTTGGAAAATCAACAGGTTCGATTCCTGGGTAGGGTAATGAAGCCCAACCTTAATGTTTCTTACTCTTTGAAGAAGTGGTCGATTAACGCGGTGATCCCACTAAGAGGAAGAAACCTATATTCCTCAGATTTGGAAAATCAACAGGTTCGATACCTGGGTAGGGTAATGAAGCCCTACCTTAATGTTTCTTACTCTTTGAAGAAGTGGTCGATGAACGCGGTGATCCCACTGAGAGGAAGAACCCTATATTCCTCAGGTTTGGAAAATCAACCGGTTCGATTCCTGGCAAGGGTAATGAAGCCCTACCTTTATGTTTCTTACTCTTTGAAGAAGTGGTCGATGAACGCGGTGATCCCAATAAGAGGAAGAACCCTATATTCCTCAGGTTTGGAAAATCAACAGGTTCGATTCCTGGGTCGGGTAATGAAGCCCTACTTTAATGTTTCTTACTCTTTGAAAAAGTGGTCGATGAACGCGGTGATCCCACTAAGAGGAAGAAACCTATATTCCTCCGGTTTCGAAAATCAACAGGTTCGATTCCTGGCAAGGGTAATGAAGCCCTACCTTAATGTTTCTTACTCTTTGAAGAAGTGGTCGATGAACGCGGTGATCCCACTGAGAGGAAGAACCCTATATTCCTCAGGTTTGGAAAATCAACCAGTTCGATTCCTGGCAAGGGTAATGAAGCCCTACCTTTATGTTTCTTACTCTTTGAAGAAGTGGTCGATGAACGCGGTGATCCCACTAAGAGGAAGAAACCTATATTCCTCCGGTTTCGAAAATCAACAGGTTCGATTCCTGGCAAGGGTAATGAAGCCCTACCTTTATGTTTCTTACTCTTTGAAGAAGTGGTCGATGAACGCGGTGATCCCACTAAGAGGAAGAAACCTATATTCCTCCGGTTTCGAAAATCAACAGGTTCGATTCCTGGCTAGGCTAGAGAATTTTTTAAAAATCTAATGATGTAGTTTTATTTTGTCAAAATCGTCCTTTCAGCATTTTTCGCTATTTTTTATAGTTTAGGATTTAGCCCTGAAGGCCCACATAAAAAAATCACCCAATATATATCAAATGATTTTTGTGATAAATATTAATACCAAAATTATTTAAAAATTTGATGAAAATAAGTCAATTTTTGCTTGTTTCCTACTGTATCCTAAATGTAGATGGCGTTGGAGTAGAGTTAAAACATACTCTCTAATAGTAAGTTTAGGTATTGATGTTTACCCCAAATCCAAAACGAGGTTTAAGGATAGTCCGAGATGTGGATTTAAACCTTAGAGTTAGACACACACCCATATTCTTAGTCGTTTCCTTGATATAAATAATAGTACATTGCGATACAAGTGTGATAAATTGATCATTTCATCGAGGCGGTTACGTTTACAGAGTGCCGAGATTAAATGATCAATCCACACGTGTATCGTACGACGTTTTTTATCACATTTGTGAATAACAGTTGTAACAAAACAGTATAACCCAGATAAATTAAGAATGTTTAGAATAGAATAAGTATGATACCAATTTAACTTATCCGGATAACTTTTTACACACTAGTGGCGTCAAGGTAATGTAGAACGCACGCGTGCGTAATACGTTGGATTATGAGCCGAAAAGCGGTTGAATAACATCAATTTTATGAGTAACTGTGATAAAATATATTTTTCATTACTCATACTCCGAAAGTAGGTCTAAAGATGCCTGAAGAGCGTGTAGAAAGAAAAACTTTCAGCCCTAGGGAAAATCGCTTTCACTGACAGCTGTCATGTCAAATTATGGCTTCGCGCGGCTTGTGCAATGTGCTTGTGTCAGTGTCATTACGCATTAGGAACTTCAAAAACCTAACCTCCTTGCTTTAGGTAACACCAAAGAATAACAATAATGGCTTCATACTGCCGGAGGTAGTGTGGAGTCTCTCATTCACTCTCGTTATTGTGAAGAATTTTATGTATTATTCGTAATGAAAAGCACAGTGTTTACCTCGGGTAAAAGACTCATTAAGTCCCTCGAACTATTAGCGAAACTCCGACTCAATGAGTGACTTTCACACCTAGGGTAACAATGTACTATTTCCACAGCGGAACCTGATAAGAAAGTATCACCTATAACTGAAACTGATGAAGCATTGGCCAAGTTGGTCTTAGCTGAGGCAAGACTCGAAGCCGATCTGACAAGGCTGTCCCGAGAAGTTGAAACTACTCATAATGAGGCCAGAGCCGCTGTCAAACTGGGGAACAGGATCGCTGTGAGTTCATTATAGTTTTTAGGGTTTAAGAGCGGTGTTGGCTTAGTGGTAGATACCTCAACTTTCATTCTGAAGGTCGTGGGTTCGAATCCCGGCCGTGCACCAATGTATTTTCTTAAGAAAAATTTATGTGCGCTAATTGACATTGCTCTTACGGTGAAGGAAAACATCGTGATGAAACCCGCGGCTTAGTTGGCTCCAGAAGTATTGACAAGTTCTCTCCTCTGGACATGGTCGACTAAGCTGAGAGGGTAGTAGGTGCTGGGCAAGCCTACTCCATCCTCACGCAAAAAGGACCCAATCAAAAAGGGTCCAATGGCGGAAAACAGCCTGTATACAAGTACAAGTATATAGAGGCTACCTTTCTAGGGTTTAAATAAATATTGTAGGACATTCCACACATCGCCATCTAGCCCCAAGCTAAGTAACTACACTTGTGTTATGGGTGCTAGACAACAGATATACTACTTATATACTTTTTCTATTGTAAATATATACTTATAAAACATAGAAATAACCAGACCACAGACAAATATCTAAGCATAAATACTTGTCAGAGGCGGGAATCGAAACCAGTGTTTGGCAGTCCGGCATAGTGACCATTGTGCCAAGTGGGTCGTCTTAAAGTAAATATTACTATAGATTAGTCTTGATACATTTATAATATTAGTATAGATAAGTAGTAGTCATAGACTAGAAATTAAACTATAAATCTAGAAATCATAGACTAGAAGGCCACGCTGCTGCATGGGTTATTATACGAAAGGGGATTGTTCTAGACGTCAAGGCGAACAACTTTTGTTCTACGACTTTTGGAAATTCGAACATTTCGTTCGAAGTTTTTGTATGAAACAGCTGATTTTCAAGTAAACAAAAAACTTGAGAGGTGTCTAGGGACACCCGGATGGAACGAAGAAAGACGAAACGAAGATAAGCTTGCTTTCTATGAGAGAGAGATAGATAAAAACACGCGCACGCCGCAAAAAGTGTCGTTACGACTTTCGGTCTCAATTTTTTCCGTCTAGCCCCCTTTCGCAACGCGCGATAATTAACTTCGTTCCGAAATTCCCTCAGAATTATCGAAAAAAAAGTTCGAATTTCCCAAAATCGTAGACCAAAAGTTGTTCGCCTAGATGTCTAGAACAACCCCCTTTCATATTAAAACCCCTTCACTGAAACACATTGTATATTTATTTGTTTCTCAGGCAAAAAACCAAAGACTTAATTTAGATAGATAACTTTATTCGTACAGCACAGGAAGAAACAGAACAATATATACACAAAGTAAAGTATTAGCTAGAAAGTATAAGTTGCACAAATGGGCGGCCTTATAGCTGAATATTTTGGCACAATGGTTACCACGCCGGCCTGCCAAACACAGGGTTGCGGGTTCGATTCCCGTCTCAGACAAGTATTTATGCTTAGATATTTGTCTGTGGTCTGGTTGTTTCTATGTATTATAATTATATATTTACAAAAGAAAAGTATTTAAATAGTATATCCGTTGTCTAACACCCATAATACAAGTCTAGTTACTTAACTTGGGGCTAGATGGCGATGTGTGGAATGTCCTGTAATATTTTTTTTTTTATTTTTTTTTATTTTTTGTTCCTCAGGCAAAGAACCACCTGCATAGGAAACACAAAGCGGTACAACGTCTCGACCGATGCACCGTAGCGTTGGACAACGTGAGGCAACTGCTGCAGAATATACGTGACATGGACTCTAATAGAGCTATCGTTGATACTTACAAGTAAGTGTCGCTATCAGTGTACTACAATCTATACATATAAAATCCTATGTCCTGACGGATCAACGCTCAGCCTAAACCGCTGATCGTAGAGACCTGAAACTTGGAGAGTCTGTTCTTTGTATGACGTAGGCTAAGTAAGTAAGACGGAGATAAGAAAGGATTTTGGAAAATTTAAACCCTACGCGGACTAAGTCGCGGGCAACAGCTAGTCCATACAAATATCTATATACATATAAAATCCTTTGTCCTGACTGACTCACGGATCAACGCACAGCCTAAACCGCTGATCGTAGAGATCTGAAACTTATAGAGTCTGTTCTTTGTGTGACGTAGGCATCCGATAAGAAAGGATTTTCCGAAATTCTATCCCTTAGGGGGTGAAAAGGGGGACAAAGTTTGTATGGGACAACGTGATTCCTTGGTCCATTTTCAACTTCTACGCGGACGAAGTCGCGGGCAAAAGCTAATAATACTATAAACAAGTATTGCACTTACGACCTTCTTCTAATAGACGTTACACACTAGCATAAATACTTGAATTAAAAGTACTCAGTGTGATTATTATTTTCAACATGTTAGCTATGTGTTTAGTTGTGTGAGTGGTATAAGCCGGCACTCGCTACACCAACTGACGTGGGTTCGATTCACAGGTTACGTTGTTATAATGTTCAAACAGTGCTGCATAGGATTGTAAACGTTATGGTGGGTAGAGACTTTTGTTGATTGTACACGGCACGCCTCGACCTAGTGATAATCATCCCTAATTAGGAAGGCGGACCCCAAATCCTACTATTCTACTAATCCTACTATCATAAATGTGAAAGTTTGTGTGTGTGTACACACACACACACACATGTGTATGTTTGTTACTCCTTCACGCAAACACTATTGCACCGATTGCGATGAAACTCGGTATCTAGATAGCTGGGGACCTGGATAAACACATAGGCTACTTTTTATCCATATATTCTCACGGGTGAAACCGCGGGGCGCAGCTAGTAATGGGATAAAGCTTGGAGGAAAAGAGAAACATTGTCAGTTGTAACACAAAATTTAAACCTTTTTTACAGAACGACATCAGAAGCAATGAAACGTAATATGAAAGATAACAACTTGAACGAGGAATCTGTTCACGATACCATGGACGATTTGAAAGAAGTAAGTTCCATAGAATCCTACTTAATCTATATATATAAAAGAAAGTCGTGTTAGTTACAATTATCGGCAAACAACTTGAAAAGTACCTGGCGTGGAAGGGGTAAGTTCGCGCAGTATACTTACGAGCAAAATAAATTGGTGTCATCATCCATTACAACCTAATGTTTTTTTTATATGAATCTCTAAATAAAATCTTAACTGATTTTAAGTAGGTAGGTACCTAGTTTAGTTTTACTTACTTAAATTAGGGCCATTTTCACGATCTTTAAGAAGTTCCGAGGAGGCTAATCATCAAGTAGGGTACCTACTACAAGGGTGTTTATTTTCGACTAGGTATTTTTTGGACAAAATGGTATAATAAATATAAAAAAATGTAAGTATGAAACTTAAACATTGCTTTTATTTGTCGAACATAGAACAAGTAATAATATTACCTAAATATTTATGATTCAGTCCTGTAAAAATGAAACACCCTCCACTAAGTCGCATTCCCTTACAGCTGCAGTACTTGTGCCCGGAGTTGGTTCGTCTCTATCACAGCTTGAACTCGGAGTTGGTTCATCCCTATTTCCATGACTCCATGTCACCGTGTCCTCATCTTCTTCGTCATCACTGTCGCTATCGTCTTCGCTGTCAGAATCACTATCTTCAGTAACATTAATTATAATTTGGTCGGTGACCCCGTCAACGATATGATCACTTTTAATATATTCCTCCTCTATTTCTTTAACTTTGTGACATAATTTGTGCCATTCGCTGCCACCCATTGCTGCCACTTTTTCCTTAATAAGTTCCATTACTGATTTAATACTCCAGGTGACATTTTTACTGCTTACATGCCCTTTGATTGCAGCCCACGCCATCTCTATCGGGTTGAGATCTGGGTGATATGGTGGCAGCCGAAGTACTACATGGTTGTTTTCTAACAGTATTTTATCAATGTTGTATTTTTTAAAACGTTCCTTATGTATCTTTACTAACTTGTATAGTTCCGGTTTTAACATTGTGTGTTCGAATGGGATGCCCTTCTCCGACAACCATTTGTGTAAATCAGATTTTTTTGAATTAGCATTAGGGGCGGGTTCATATTGTTTATTATGATAAGACGCATTGTCAACTACTACCACAGAGTACGGTGGTAGGTTAGGTATGAGTTGAGTGCGCAGCCATTTCTCATAGTTGTTGTAATTCATATTATCGTGGTAGTCACCAGATTTCACACCAGCTTGGAATAACAATAACGCGTTTTCAATGAATCCGGCTTCCGAGCCGGCGTGTACTATTACGACTCTTTTGCCCTTTGATATAGGCGCTTTAAGGCCAGAAGTGGATCCATCTGTCCATGCCTTTGAAGCTGTGTGTGACGAATCCACATAGGATTCGTCTGTGTACACAATAGGTCTACCTTCTTCTCTATATATTTTAATTTTTTTTAGATATTCAATTCTCATTAGCCTTATATTCGTTTTTTCTATCAAAACTTTCCTATTGTTTTCACTTTTTCTCCATTTGAATTTTAGTTCTTTTAAAATACGACGAAGACTGCGCTCGGACCCATTAAAGTTGATGTCTGTTTTCAATTTTTTACGAAGTTTTTCGACTGTTGGTAGCTCTTTTTCTGTAATATGGAAGTTATGGATGGTCCTTCTTATTACAGATTGTTCGAAGTTGTCAATCCCAGTAACTTTTTTTTGACCCGTCCTTTTCTTTCCCGGTGTCCGAAACACTGTGAGAAGATCAGAGTTTTTGGCCTCCGATAATATTCTTCTTACCGTACTAACTGATGTTTTTGTTGCATCCGCAGTCTGTTGTATGACATCCATCTCAGTTGGTATTTCGCGTTTGAAGTAACAATACACGTCATACACCATTTTTCTGGCTTGTCTTTTCAAAACTTTGTTGCTTCGCGGCATTTTAAAACCGTTTATAAAAAGTTTAATAACAAAACCAACAACACTTACAAACAATTAACAAAACACAACTAAACAAACTTAACAACAAAACAAATAACACTTACAAATACTTAATCAACAAATCTTTAACAAAGTCCTAAAAAAAACGAGTAACTAAACAACCTTAATTCAATGCACGCAAGTGTACTCGAGAGTGAACGATACGTCTGCACGGAACGAGACAAGCGGACCGAATAAACCCAAGTGCGAGAGAGCGCCACGATGATCAACCAATCAAGCGATCGATACTCCCCGCGCTCTACCCTCCCATACCTCGGCAGGTATCTAAAAAACACCTTCTGCGCATCCGCCATTTTTTTTCAAGTTGTTTGCCGACATCTGTACACCATTTATAACTCGGGAACGGCTAAACCGATTTGGCTGAAAATTGGTGGGGAGGTAGCTTACAATCATAAGACGGACATAGGATATTTTTTTCGATATTCCCACGGGATCGGGACTTACGCAGGTGAAACCGCGGGGCGCAGCTAGTATTATAAATGTGAAAGTTTGTGTGTGTATGTTTGTTATTAGGCTACTTTTTATTCCGATATTCCCGCGGCATCGGGACTTACGTGGGTGAAACCGCGGGGCGCAGCTAGTCTTACTAATATTATAAATGTGAAAGTTTGTGTATGTATGTTTGTTACTCCTTCACGCAAAAACTACTGGACTGCTTCACAATCTTTAAGAGAGACTTACAAAAAAAATATGTAAGCCTAATCGCTTAGCTTGGGGCTAGATTTTATTGAATCATCTATCTACAAAAAAAACCGCATCAAAATCCGTTGCGTAGTTTTAAAGATTTAGCAATACATAGGGACAGACAGACAACGGAAGCGACTTTGTTTTATACTATGCAGTTATTTATACAATGTTTTTGTTTTAAGGTAATGGAAGAGTACAGTGAAATTGAGAAGGCTCTGGGCAGGGCCGATGAGTTTGATGCTGCAGAGCTTGAAGCTGAACTGAAGGAGCTACTGTCGAGTCCTGGAGCCGGTGGTGGAACACCAGGGAAGGAACGTAAGTCGAGATTCTTTCAAGATTACTCTTTGATTTCTAATTCTGTCTGTTCTATTCTCATTTTTAACCCCCGATGCAAAAACGACGGGGTGTTATATTTTGACGTGTCTGTGTGTCTGTCTGTGGCATCGTAGCTCCCGAACGGATGAACCGATTTTGATTTTGTTTCTTTTGTTTGAAAGGCGAATTAGTCGGGATTTAATATTGCAGGACATTCCACACATCGCCATCTAGCCTCAAGCTAAGTAACTAGACTTGTGTTATGGGTGCTAGACAACTGATATATTACTTATATACTTTTCTTTTGTAATAATACTAGCAGCGCTCCGCAGTTTCACGCGCGCAACTCCCGATCCCGTGGGAATATCGGGATAAAAAGTAGCCTATAGCCTTCCTCAATAAATGGACTATCCAACAAAAAGATTTTTTCAATTCGAACCAGTAGTTTCTGAGATTAGCGCGTTCAAACAAACAAACAAACTCTTCAGTTTTATAATATTAGTATAGATTTATAATAAATAGAAACAACCAGACCACAGACAAATATCTAAGCATAAATACATGTCTGAGGTGACCATTGTGCCAACTGGGTCGTCAAATCAGTATCCGATGCCAGAAGGTCGCAATCCGCGTCCTGATATAGAAATCAGACCCCCCCCCCCCCCCCACCTCAGCGGACATTGTAGATCACTACAAAACCTTGGTAACTTCATATAACGACCCAGTTGGCACATTGGTCACCATGCCGGACTGCCAAACACAGGGTAGCGGGTTTGATTCCCGCCTCAGACATGTATTTATGCTTAGATATTTATCTGTGGTCTGGTTATTTCTACGTATTATAAGTGCATATTTACAAAAGAAAAGTATGCAAGTAGTATATCCGTTGTCTAGCACCCATAACACAAGTGTAGTTACTTAGCTTGGAGCTAGATGGCGATGTGTGGAATGTCCTGCAAAATTTATTTATTTATAATTTAATTTTTTTTATTACAGAAACAAGAACGCCGATATCAGCTAATCGAAAGACGTCCGAACGCGAATTCATATTTGATGGCGAAGAAAGAATCATAGCCGAGTTGAATGAATTATCCATTGAGGATAACAGCCCGGTCACCAATAAGGAGAAGGTTAAGGAGAAGGAGAAGGTGCCTGCTGATGATTGGCTGGTTAAAGGTAAGTCAAAGTCTTTTTTTTTCTTTGGATGCTTAATACATTTGTACAAAGACCACATAGAAACGTCTTAAAAACTAAGTTAGGATGTGTGCCTTCAGAACGCGCCCACCAATGAGAAGAAGGCACAATAAACTCATGGATTTTTTTACAGAAAGTATTATTTTTATAGAAAACTAGCTGCACGCCGCGGTTTCACCTGCGTAATCATTTTCTGCGCAACTTTCTTAATATTAAAGACAACAAAAAAAGAATTGGCCAAATTGGTCCAGGCGTTGTTGAGTTAAGCGCTTACCAACACATTTTGCGATTCATTTTTATATTATAGATTTGTATGAGAGATATAGAAAGTGTTGTTTTTTTCAGGCAATTTTCTAAATTTTTCTCTCCGTAAGAACCATCCTCGTACCTTATGGAATATTTAAAAAAAATAATTAGCGAAATCGGTTCAACCGTTCTCGAGATTTACGCTTAGGAATATTTCAGCGATTCATTTTGACGACCCAGTTGGCACAATGGTCACTATGCCGGACTGCCAAACACAGGGTTGCGGGTTCGATTCCCGCCTCAGACATGTATTTATGCTTGGATATTTGTCTGTGGTCTGGTTGTTTCTATGTATTATAAGTATATATTTACAAAAGAAAAGTATATAAGTAGTATTATATACTTTTCTTTTGTAAATATATACATATATGGTTATATGGTTGTTTCTATGTATTATAAGTATATATTTACAAAAGAAAAGCATATAAGTAGTATTATATACTTTTCTTAAGCATAAATACATGTCTGAGGCGGGAATCGAATCCGCAACCCTGTGTTTGGCACCCATACCACAAGTTTAGTTACTTAGCTTGGGGCTAGATGGCGATGTGTGGAATATCCTGCAATATTTATTTATTTTTATATTATAGAAGATATGCTTAAGCATTGCCTTGCCATAGGTATTTAAATTTAAGGTTGTTTGTCTTACAGAGAAGCCAGTGGAAACACCAAGGAGTTCTAAGTCATGGTACCCACCTTCGAGCGAATGTCTTCAAGATACATGGATTAATAACAATGATTTGTATGAAGTTAGGCAAGATGACAGATTACATCCTGGTAAATATATCTATCTATCCTATCTGACTTATATCATAAACTAGCAGCGCTCCGCAGTTTCACCCGCGTAACTCCCGATTCCGTGGGAATATCAGGATAAAAAGTAGCCTATAGCCTTCCTCGATAAATGGCCTATCCAACACAAAAATATTTTGTCAATTCGAACCAGTAGTTCCTGAGATTAGCGCGTTCAAACAAACTCTTCAGCTTTATAATATAAGTATAGATGTGAAAGTTTGTGTGTTAGTTAATTACACCTTCACGCAAAAAATAATTCACAAAAACATAACCCTTTTGGCTTCGCCGTGGTCGGGTAAAAATTAACTCTTACCCAGGTACAAATTTGAATAAAGCAAATTAATTATATAAAACTGAACAATATGGCACAATAGGCGGCCTTATTGCTTAAAGAGATCTCTCCCAGGCAACTTTGCTAATAATTTTTACTATTATTCCTCCTCAGACAAGTATTTATGCTTAGATATTTGTCTGTGGTCTGGTTGTTTCCATGTGTATATTTACAAAATATAAGTAGTATATCCATTGTCTAGTACACATAACACAAGTCTAGTTACTTAGCTTGGGGCTAGATGACGATGTGTGGAATGTCCTGCAATATTTATTTATTTATTATTATTCTTACAGGTCAACCTCTAAATATAGACTACAAAACACCACCAAAACTGTACAACACAGACTTTCTCGTACAAGACCAGAAACTGGACTCCCACGTGTGGCTGTACAACAAACAGGATAATTGCAACGATAGTCTAGCAGCCAGCACTGATTATTTCAGGTAAATATTAGTATAATACTAGCTATGCTGTGCGGGTTCACCCGTACAATACTCCACATAAACCACAGACTTCCTCGTACAAGACCAGAAACTGGACTCCCACGTGTGGCTGTACAACAAACAGGATAATTGCAACGATAGTCTAGCAGCCAGCACTGATTATTTCAGGTAAATATTAGTATAATACTAGCTATGCTGTGCGTGTTCACCCGTACAATACTCCACATAAACCACAGACTTCCTCGTACAAGACCAGAAACTGGACTCCCACGTGTGGCTGTACAACAAACAGGATAATTGCAACGATAGTCTAGCAGCCAGCACTGATTATTTCAGGTAAATATTAGTATAATACTAGCTATGCTGTGCGGGTTCACCCGTACAAAAAACGCAAAAACTACTGAACAAATTTCAATGAAACTCCGTATGTATATAGCTAGAGACCTAGTTTTAGGATACTTTAGATCCCGATATTCCCGCGGGATCGGGACTTACGCGGGTGAAACCGCAGGGCGCAGCTAGTAAACTATACCGCACATATTTCCTCGTACAAGGTCAAAAATGGCGAAAATCGAACCTTCAAAATGATAGAAGATAGTATAAAGTAACCTATTTATAAATATAAGGATTGCCAAACACAGGGTTGCGGGTTCGATTCCCGCATCAGACATGTTTTTATGCTTAGATATTTGTCTGTGGTCTGGTTGTTTCTATGTATTATAAGTATATATTTACATAAGAAACGTATCATGTAGTATATCCGTTGTCTAGCACCCATGACACAATTCTAGTTACTTAGCTTGGGGCTAGATGGCGATGTGTGGAATGGTCTGCAATATTTATCTTATATCTTTAAATGAGCAATTCTTGTATATATATTTATAATTGCAATCTCGGAATCGGCTCCAACGATCTTCATGAAATTTGGTATATAGGGGGTTTCGGGGGCGATAAATCGATCTAGCTAGGAATCATTTTTAGAAAATGTCATTTTATTCGTGTTTTATCGAAACTTACTTTTTTTTTATCTGAAAAATATGACTCTTCCTGACATCTATTGGCGAACTATTAATACTATTTGTTGGGAGCAATAAAGTTATTCCAGCAGATGGCGTTGTTAAGTAATACGAAATCAATGAGTGTTTGCTTTGAGGTTAGAGTAAGTAAAAAAAAAATACCGAGCAAAGCTCGGTCATCCAGGTACTTATTATTTATTCGAACGAAGTTCCTTATCGCGCGTTGCGAAAGGAGGCTAGACGGAAAAAATTAATACCAAAAGTTGTAGCGACACTTTGTTATAGTTGTAAGCCGTGCGGTGCGACAAAGAGCCGTGCGCCTGTCTCTCTCTCTCTCTCTCTCATAGAAAGCAAGCCAAACTGGCTTGCTTTCTATTGTAAAATTGAGCCTACTGATTAAGTTTTTATTTATATATTTACAGTACAGAGAGTCCTGGCAAGTCGGCAACTCACTTCCAAATGGCACCGGGAGGTGAGAGGAAAAAGAAATCAAACGAAGACACCGTTGTCGATGACCTAGAACGACGGCTTAAAAACTTGAGGGGATTCAATTTATAAAGGTAGGGGTAATTGTATATTAAACTTGGGGAATTTGTATATTCAATTTAGGGAACTTGTATATTAAACTTGGGGTAGTTGTATATAGATTAAGGTACTGACAAAGAACTTTTAAATTCAATTATCTAACTGAATTTCTGTTT
Organism: Idaea straminata; assembly: GCA_951213275.1. Taxonomy (NCBI): domain Eukaryota; kingdom Metazoa; phylum Arthropoda; class Insecta; order Lepidoptera; family Geometridae; genus Idaea; species Idaea straminata. Next base: position 4,908,498 of record OX577875.1, on the reverse strand, counting down.
TTGTTATATTAGTTCCTTTTTTTGCCACGTTCGAAGAGGTCGCTGTCAAGCTTGTAGCGTAATTATTTTTACAACTAGAGTTGCACATTATTAATAGTGTTTTTAATATCTTTTGTTGTTAAAATGATAGTAGAAAAAATGAAAATAAACACTTGTAAATATTTATTGATTAAGATAGGGGAATTGTATATTATGTTAGGGGAAAGTGTATATTAAATTAAAGATAAAAGTATATTAGTATATAAAATTAATGGGGGATTAATTAAATTTTAAATATTGTAAGAAATTGTACATTTTGGGGATTAATTTTTTAATTAGAATTTAGGGGAAAGGGGTTTATCTGACCCCTATTTTTATAAGTTCAAAATTATGAAAATGTGGGAAAGATAGATTGGAACTGGTTGTGTTGGGGATTTTGGAGTCCAGTAGGTGTTGAATCTGAAGCAGGTATTGGGGAACTTAGTTATTATAGGGGTAGTGGTATATTTAATATTGAGAAAAAAATAATTATGGTTTTTTTTTAAATTTTATTTAAGGTGTTTTTTTTACTTTTTTATGTGTTAGGTAAATAATTAATGTATTTGAATTTACTCAAAAATAGTTTTATTCTGTGAAAATATTATTCTTGTAAAGTTGTGTTTGTGTGTTGTGATATTAATAATTTAATTTTAAATAGGTTATCAAATATAAGCAATAACGCTGTAATTTACATTTTAAGAAATAATTAAACGGTTTTTGGTAATCAAAATGTATTATAGTTGAGTTATACACTCGCGGCAAACTGGGTCGTAAATTTATAGGAGCATCGGTGTTATAGAAATTGAAAAATATTTATTTGGACAAGACACATAATATCTATTATTATCTATATATATAAAAGAAAGTCGTGTTAGTTACACCACTTATAACTCAAGAACGGCAGAACAGATTTGGGTGAAAATTGGTAGGGAGGTAGCTTAGAGCCAGGAGACGGACATAAGATACTTTTTATCCCAATATGCCCACGGGATCGGGACTTACGCGGGTGAAACCGCGGGGCGCAGCTAGTTTTACATAAGAACACTGCCATATACAGAGCAAAAAAACAACAAGTAAAAAATAATAAAATACAGGAAATTAAGAGCAATAGAACAAAAAGTATGCTATACGACGCGGGCTTAATTCAAGGTCAAAAGTTGTTATTCATTTCGAATTATGCAATTTACTTGAAATCACGTTGAAACGGTCTTGAAAGCCAAGTTAGTTGTGTGCCTTTGGATTGCGCCCACCAATGAGGAGAAGGCACAAGAAACCTTTTACATATTTTAAACCTCCGACGCAAAAACGACGTTTGACGTGTCTGTTTGTGTGTCTGTTTGTGTGTCTGTCTGTGGCATCGTAGCTTGCCAACGGATGAACGGATTTTGATTTTGTTTCGTCGGAACTGTTCTTAGCTATGTTTGATTAAAATCGGTTCAGTTGTTCAAAAGTTATGAGGATAAGAGATAAAAGTAGGAGTTTTATTTAATTCTAAATTTAATTAATACGTTATTTAAAAGCATAAATAATTATGGCAAAGCAATACTTGAGCATATAAATACACAAATAGAAAAAAATGCTAAAATTCCCCGTTTTTTTTAATTACAATAAAATTGATAGTATTTTAGATGTGAAAAAAAGATAGAAGCAATTAAAGTCACGTGGTTTTTATTTCCTTCATCTGACGCCATTACACATAGGAACTTCAAGAACCTAACCTCCTTGGAAACAAGTAATTTTTGTTCAAAGTTTTGTCATCATTACATAGTATAAAACAAAGTCACTTTCCGCTGTCTGTCCCTATGTATGCTTAGATCTTTAAAACTACGCAACGGATTTTGATGCGGTTTTTTTATAGATCTCAATTTTTAAAGGTTTATATGTATAATACATGCATAATAACGACCCAGTTGGCACAATGGTCACCATGCCGGACTGCCAAATTTACAGGGTTGCGGGTTCGATTCCCGCCTCAGACATGTATTTATGCTTAGATATTTGTCTGTGGTCTGGTTGTTTCTATGTATTATAAGTATATATTTACAAAAGAAAAGTATATAAGTAGTATATCCATAGTCTAGCACCCAAAACACAAGTGTAATTACTTAGCTTGGGGCTAGATGGTGATGTGTGAAATGTCCTTCAATATTTATTTATAATATAGGCGTGCGAAGCCGGAGCGGGTTGCTAGTATTTTATATTATAAATATTTAACTTCGCGTCTAAGCCGGGCGTTGCTACCATTAAAACTGCCTAATAAAAATGAATACTTAGAGGGTAAGCGATCCATAAGACATCTGTCTAACAGCTTATAATCCAACACTTATATACTTTTATTTTGTACATACATACATACCTTCCATACATAAACACTCACACCTACTAAGTAGGAGAGAGAGAGAGAGCGATATCGCTGTTCCGTTCCTTTAATTTATGACCCAGTTTGCCGCGAGTGCATAATTTGACTATACACTGTTCGAAAGTTGAGAAAGACAACTTTCTGGGAGGAGATCTTTGCCCAACAGTGGGATGGGACGTTCCACTTTCATCTATGTAAAAGAAAAATGAAGTTCAGCTCCTGTTAAAAAAGGCGAAATATTAATTTTTAACTGGGAAAAATCGTTTCTAGTGCAAAAAATTAAAGTTCTCTATTTTTTTGTTTTTAACGCCACCTGTGTGGTTTATCAAAAGTTCTTTGACTTCGTTAGGTTTGTAACAGTTGGCGTTACAAAAATGTACGTACGGTGGGATTCAGAAATGCAGACCCACTGAAGAGTTCTATAATGACTATTATTTGAATGTTTTCTAATAATATTTATCTAATGAATTAATAAGTTGAACTCGAGGAAGACCTTAGAATCTTACTCTATTTGAAAACATTCGAAATTTTTGGAGCTCTACGGTGGGTCTGCAATTCTGACTCTGACGTACGTTCTTCGTCTATATCTGGTAATTATTTGTCTTTTTTGCGCCACAAGTGTCCCACTTCTGGGCAAAGGTCATCCCCATCTTCCTCCATTGGTCACAATTCTGGGTCGAGGAACCCCGGAAACCGTAGTGCGAGTATTTTCGTATAGCAAACGTTACGAGAAAATTATATGGAAAGTTAAAGCTTCACGTTACGTCCGCTAGAGGCGCTTCTCTAACGCTAACGAAACTGTAGCGTTTGTTATACGAAAAAAATCACACGATTTAATAAGAAATAACCTTGTAAATTTAATTTTCTTCGTTGTAAATATGTAAGAAAAAAAACATAAAGATATCCACTGCCATAATTAGATAGACGAATTAATAAATTGACGAAAAAATCACAAAAAAAATGCGAGTTATAATATCAGAGTTAATTGTAAATAAAATTAAAACAGAAAAAAAATTGTCAAAAAAATTATTTGTTTAATTTAGATAGGTTAATTGTTAAGTAGATATAGAGTACAGGCGTTGGTCATAAATCCAGTAACATCTCACAAAGTTTTAAAACCAGTTCGTAGATTTTTTACGTTATTTTTACGTTACGAACTCAATTTATAAAGAAAAAAAATAATAATTTCTAAGAAAAATGCATATACAAAAATTAAAAAAAAATTTTTGGATATGTATTTTTCTTAGATTTTTTTTTATATTTTATTATTATGCATTTTTATTTTCTTCATTGCACTAAAAATTAAAATACAAACAATAAATTATTAAGTATCTAAAACCTAATACTAAAACGGGAAACTTTGAAATAAGTTAAGAGTGGCATAAAAGGTGCATTATTTTAAGGGTCGCGAGTTCAATTCTTGCCGCTATAAATTTTTTTGATATGCATTTTACTTTAACCTCTCCAACTGCAGGTGGGTCGGATAATGTATGCGCAGGAGTTTTTGATATGTGAAAGAGGTGGTGAAAAATTTCAGGCTTACTATAAAAACAGACAGACAAGAGAGTGATCTTATAAGGGTTCCGTTTTTACCTGTTGAATAACGGAACCCAAAAAATGATCGAAATTATCAACTACCAAGGGCTAAAGATGACATTTTTCTGACATATTTCATATAGCAAAACTATAAAAAGAACTATTTAACTCGTGGTGGCTAATAGATAGATTATAAATTAATACTTTTTAAATCCAATTTAAACCACGTAATAATTTTTTTTATAAATAGTTAAGACTCAATCAGATCTTAGTTGTTACTGGATATATGACTTTTGACTGTACATATAACCATGTGTCATGGTAGGGCTATGTTAATCTGAAAAGGTTTTTTTTGGGCTTCGAACGGCTTGATCCTAATAGCCAGTGTCAAGAAAATTGCGCGTTCCAAAAATGTTAGATTTTTATTTTTATGGCTTCGAACGACTTGATCATAATAACCAGTGTCAAGAAAATTGCGCGCTCTTAAATGTTAGGTTTTATTTTTTCGAAGTAATGGCTTCGAACGACTTGATCATAATAACCAGCGTCAAGAAAATTGCGCGCTCTTAAATGTTAGGTTTTTATTTTTTCGAAGTAATGGCTTCGAACGACTTGATCATAATAACCATTGTCAAGAAAATTGCGCGCTCTTAAATGTTAGGTTTTTATTTTTTCGAAGTAATGGCTTCGAACGACTTGATCATAATAACCATTGTCAAGAAAATTGCGCGCTCTTAAATGTTAGGTTTTTATTTTTTCGAAGTAATGGCTTCGAACGACTTGATCATAATAACCAGCGTCAAGAAAATCGCGCGTTTCAAAAAATGTTTCAATGCGAGACTCGAACTCGCGACCTCCCCTAAGCAGGTGTTTTTTTTATTAGTTTTCACTATGTAATCGTTTTTAAATTAACATAGCCTTATCATGTTACCCTGTATAGTAGAATAATACAGTACTGTATTGAACTAAATATCTAGAAAAAAATACCAAAAAAAATGTGCTTAGATATTATAACAATTAAGTCTTAGTTAGTCGTGTTCCGAGGCTTCACTCGCGTTGAACTTGATTTTAGAGGAGAACTCTACGCTTTTTCGGCTGCGTCTCTCGACTTCGTTCCTTTTTCACTTGTACTAGTGAAACCATCATCATCTTCCTGCCCTTATCCCAATTTATTTGGGGTCGGCGCAGTATGTCTTCTTCTTCCATTCACTCCTATTAGTCGTCATCTCATCGTTAACATTCATCTCTCTCATGTCTTGTCTCACGCAGTCCATCCATCTTTTCTTAGGTCGTCCTCTTCCTCTCCATCCCTCTACATTCATACTCATCACTCTTCTAGTTACATGCGTCTCTTCTCTTCTACTTTGTTCTTTGTACTAGTGAAACCACGGTACGCAATTGGACTATATGAAATACGCGCAATTTGGCGCGAATTTTTATTTCAGTAGTATAATAATATGTGATGTGCCTTGTTAATTTTAAGTTTTGCTGTTTTTAAGTTTAGATATTATGTAGTTCCAAGTAGGGTAGAGAATACAGGGGGATTTTTTAAATGGATCTTCATGGTAAATTCATAAACTATTGGAGATAGCTTTGAAATGCTGAAGGGAGTTGCGTGCCGTATTTTGAAAAAAAAAACTAAAAATGCATTTTCAGATTTTTGAAAAAGTCATTACTCTGGTCAGGAATCGAACCTGTTAATTTTACGAATGACAAATAATATTGCTTATTCGTATAGTTTTCTGTAATTAAATTCTATTTTCGCTGAAAAAAGGAGCAAAAAAAGGTTTGAACTGTTTTTACAAATTCCAAGTAAAGAATTTAAAACATTTAGAAGTACATCACTTGTTCTCTATGCCCCTAAATCTATGTTTTGGCACAGGCAAAAAGTGAAAATTGCGGTCAAAAATTAGCTATTTCTTTTTCCTTTGATTCTATACTATTTTTGTTTCCGGGAATTGATCTCTATCAGCAACACTAAAGATTGATACAAAAATATAGGTGTTTTTTTTTGGCACAATTAACAGGTTCGGTACCTGGCCAGGGTAATGATATTTCTAACAATCTAATAATGCTGTTTTGGTTTTTCTCAAAATCGGGCACGCAACTTTTAGTATTTTTAGTTATCTCTTAGTTTTTCAATAGGTCATGAAGATCCATTTAAAAAAATCACCCTGTAGGTTGACCAGCGAAACCGAAGTGATTTGGTTAAACTTAAGTTTAATTTAATAACCAATATTAGTTGTTACTCTCTTCTCATATTATTTAGAAAGTTTTTTATAACTTATTTAAGGTGCAAATAGTAGCCAAAAGCAAAATACCTGTCGCCACAAACTAAAAAATTTCATTTATTGTACGGAAAATTGTGTGATTAATACCTACTGTACACGGACATAGCTTCAAAATATTAACATCTTGAGCAGCTCAGCGTAGGTACTGAACTCTGTCCACGAGGCGAATTAAACGCGTTTTCAATCATTTGCGACAATGCCGTCGACCGTTCCCGCCATTTTTACAAAAAATAACCCGTGCTTTCATTCGGTATATAACCGGGCCGTTGGTCCCGGTTGCTACCTCTAGTAGCAGTCGTTAGGTCAAGTTAGAGGCCTTAGGGCGATCTGAAAACTCTAACAATAGGTGAGCCACACCACTATACGAGAAGAATAAATATTAAATAAATATTGCAGGACATTCCACACATCGCCATCTAGCCCCAAGCTAAGTACTTAACTAGACTTGTGTTATGGGTACTAGACAACGGATATACTACTTATGTACTTTCCTTTTGTAAATAAATACTTATAATACATAGAAACAACGAGACCACAGACAAATATCTATGCATAAATACTTGTCTGTGGCGGGAATCGAACCCGCAACCCTGTGTTTGGCAGTCCGGCATGGTGGCCATTGTGCCAACTGGGTCGTCGTAGAAGAAGAATTCGATATACAGTATGCGTCATAAGTCTACTATAAGTTTGCTACTTACCGTTTAAGGCTGCTTATGCTGCCAAACGCAACGCGCCAGAAATACCCGTCGCTTACAACTAACATTGTTGATTGTAACGAATGTTTTGTTTTTCTCAAAAGATGGAATTGTAGGTGAAATCTTTACCGATATTTTGGGGTAATTTGAAACGAAAATTCCTTGTCATTTCAAAGCTAGACTAGTTTTAACTATTAATTTTAGGATAGCTTCACAAATATAGGAAATTTTTGGCACAAAATCAGACCAAAATATCTGTAAAGATCTCACCTACAATTCCATAGAACTTTTGAGAAAAACAAAACACATACGTAACAATCAACAATGTTCACCAACGAAGGCGACCGGTGCCGGTAGTAACTATTTAGTAGGCTGTGTACCAAGGTCGTTGGCGTATGGAGTATTAGACTTACGATCTTCTTCTAATATACGTTACACACAAACATAAAAAATTAAAAGTACTCAGTGTGATTATTATTTTCAACATGTTAGCTATGTATTTAGTTGTGTGAGTGGTATAAGCCACCCGCTACACCAACCGACGTGGGTTCGATCCGCAGATAATGTTCAAATAGTGCTGCACAGGATTGTAAACGTTGCGGTAGCGGAGACGTTTGACCGTTGATTGTCCGCCCTGGCGTATGACTTGCATGCAGCGACGCGAGCGTGACGTTGCCGCTCCGTCGACAGAGTTTCATGGTTTTATATGTAAACTTTGAGCAGGCGTACACTGAGCGTATAATAACTAATATGCTTCCGTGGACAGTAGGCCTTACCCATTTTTCCAAGCAATAAATACCAATTTTAGTTTTTGGCGACATGTATTTTGCTTTTGGCTCCTAACTGCATCTGACTTACTTATATATTTCGTCCTAAGTGCACTTTGCCGGAACAACTTTGTTTTTTTAAATTCGATCAAAGTATTTTGTAAAATATTTAGATTATAAGGTACCATAGATAATCTGTATATTATTCTTCCATTTCCATTTGGGTGATATCATAGACTAAAAATTACCAAATATAGACTGCTCGCCATCCGTCAATATAATATGAAAATATATAAAAATATATATGTATATGCGACGAATACAAAACCCCCTTTAAAAGTCAGTTACCTTACCACATTAAACCTTAATTCTAACATAAACTCCTGCTACGAAAACAATATGACACAATGGGCGGCCTTATCGCTAAAAGCGATCTCTTCCAGGCAACTTTCGATTCGACAATTCGAGCTCTAAAAGGATTTTTACCCATTAAAGCAGATAAAACTTTTCCAATTCTGACTATTGTGTAACAGATTGCAAGTTCTTACGGATCCCTAATTTTTTATTCCCTGATAATGTAGCTTTCTATTGGTGAAAGAATTTTTGAAATCGATCCAGTAGTTTCGGAGCCTATTCGTTACAAACAAACAAATAAAATCTTTCATCTTTGTAATATCATATCCTTTGCTTCCTCTACAAAATCCTATTCGCTCCCTCCTCCCCTCACTACCTCAGAGAACGTTTCAAGTTCCTGAGTGACGCCCATTTACGATAACTCCGTTGAACAGAATCCCTTCTCCTTCAAGCTCCTCTCCTCAACTCTACTTTCTACAACAAATCCTTCTCTTTTCACTCTGTGATACTCTGGAATTCCCTGCCTCAACCCATCCGATCTGCTAAGTCCCTACCCATTTTCAAAGCTATGGTAACTGACCACTACCTCGAACTGTCTAATATCCGTATGTATTCCTGTATTATTTATAAATATAATTATTTGGTATGTATTATTAATTTAATATTTAAAATCATAATTATGTAAATAGTGTATATTATAAGTTAAATTATTCACTACCTACCATTAAAGCTGAATCAGTTCTTTTCCATCCAAATGTTGCCTGGAAGGAATCGCTTTCAGCGATAAGGCCGCCCATTTGTGCAACTTATACTTTCTAGCTATTACTTTACTTTGTGTTGATCGTGTTCTGTTTCTTTCTGTGTTGTACAAATAAAGTTATCTATCTATATTAGTGTAGATGGCGTTATTAAAATGCACGTACTCTGTTATATGGGCGGTGTTTGTCTATATTTGGTAATATTACGTCTGTGGCAAATAATAACCACTTTTATCACCCAAATGCGAATTGGGGACCATAGAGAAACCCCCATATCTAAGTTAATGTGAAATATTAAATGATTGTCGTTTTTTTTTATACAATTTTGTAAATTTATATAAGATGTAAATAGTCATGTAAATATAATACAAAGTGCCAAAGATTTGTTGTTTCATTATTAAGAATTTTCAGGAAAATGGTTTAAAACCGGCTGTTGGGGTTGTTTGTTAAATGAAAAACCTTTGTTATTGTGATGTTAAACATTTACTGTAGTTTGATAGTACCTATTAATTAATATGTTACTCGGTCGGCCGCGGAGGGAAAAGTGATCGCGCTCGGCGCCCGTGTGAATGTAGGCGCGAGCGAGCCGCGTGAAGTTGTTGGCGGATGCGTCAACACCGGGCAAGTGCAAGTCGTCTCGCGCACGAAGGATTCTGTACAATCTATACATATAAAATGCTTTGTCCTGAACTACTGACTGACTGACTGACGGATCAACGCAGAGCCTAAACCACTTATCGTAGAGACCTGAAACTTGGGGGGTGTGTTTTTTGTGTGACGTAAGCATCGGATAAGAAAGGATTCGAAATTCTACCCCTAAGGGGGTGAAAAAGGGGGGCAAAGTTTTTATGGGACAACGTGATTCCTTGGTCCATTTTCAACTTTTACGCGGGCAAAAGCTAGTAAAACTCAGAAATATACATATAAAAACATTTATTAAAAACAATTCTATAAACTTATTTAATCATCTTAATATATAATAAATTCTATAAAATCTAAATTATGCCAATAAAACAATAACAAGGTCCCAATTCTATCTCTGTAGATATTATTAAACAAATATTGCAGGACATTCCACACATCGCCATCTAGCCTCAAGCTAAGTAACTACACTTGTGTTATGGGTGCTAGACAACGGATATACTACTTATATACTTTTCTATTGTAAATATATACTTATACATAGAAACAACCAGAGAACACACAAATATCTAAGCATAAATACTTGTCTGAGGCGGGAATCGAACCCGCAACCCTGTGTTTGGCAGTCCGGCATGGTGACCGTTGTGCCATGGGTCGTAATATATTCTTTACAATAAAAAATGAGTTTGAATATCTTGCAATAGAGAATGGCTGCAACGATCCGCCATTTTGATTCCTTATAAAAAATCAATAAGTGACTTACCTACATACAATAATACGTTTTTTTAGTCAAATGGCGGATTGGGGCCAACATTTTTAACCGACTTAAAAAGAGAATGAAGTTCTCACTTGGGATTGTTCATTTTTTTTATTGAAATTACAAGACCATTTGGAGAAATAAGACTTCTTTCACATCAAAGTTAAACATATAATCAAAAATAAACATTGATCAAACATCGAAAATATGCTACATATTTTCGATTAAATATGCAATTGATGACGTCACCATCGGCGTTATGAAGAAATCGACATGTGCCATAATAAATAAAGAAATCAAATGACAGTTAATATGGACACGGTTTTTTTTTGGCGGGAACGAGTTAACAACATGTCGTGCTGCAGTTTTATTTTCATGAAACTTAGATGTAACCCGAGTTGAATTGTATAATTCTGGTGGAATGTTATTCAATTTAGTTCTGTGAAAGTGCACAAGTGTAGTGAAAGTAAAAATCAGTGTCAAACATGCAGTTTTCTCGTTGCCTCCAAATCTCCTATTAAGGTTATGGTAAACTTGCCACCGCTTTACTATAGCCCCTGACTTGACGGACTATGACGACTTTGACTGTATTGAAACACTTTAGGCCCGATTTATGAAAAATCGGGTCATAATTTGATGCAAAATATAACTTGACACTGGCTAAATGCACACGTGCGAAGCCATAATAAAAGAAAAAGAAAAAAAATATGGACACCCCTTTTTTACAGAACTTAGGCAATGGAAGACATTGATATTACGCTATTGGTGACGTCAACAAGTTTATAAGTTTAGAAATATTAAAAAAAATATTTAAAAAGAACTAGTGAGAAAATCTCAAAAATATTTTATTTAGTATCTTAAATAAGTCCACACAGGGTTATTGGAAATTATACCAGCAAGTCGTTGAGTCGCAAGGGTTACTTCTGTGTACCTACACCAAAAACTTTGTTCTACCACTTTTGGAAATTCGAACATTTTTTTGAAAATTTTGAGGTTAGGTTTACCTGAAAATCAGCTGCTCCATACACGGAGAGGTCATTAACCTTGAAATTTTACATATTTTTTAAAGTTTTATCTACTGTCCTTAGTCTGAATGACCTTTGTATTAAAAAATCAGCTGTTTTTCAAACTCAAAATTTTCTTATTCTTTTCGAATTTCCAAAAGTCGTAGAACAAAAGTTGTTTGTTAAGGTGCACAGAAGTAGCCCTCAACGGCTTGCTAGTATAATTACCAATAACCCTGTATTTACGGAAAATAATATAAAAACCATATGGTCAGAAAATTTGGACAATCCCAATTCTCCGCGTATTACGTTTTCTATTAATTAAAATCGTTATACATTTAATAAAATAGATTTTCTGCATTTAAATTGCTATTATAATTAGCGAATAACAGTATTCTGATAACGCAATAACAAAAATAATTATAAAACAATCAATATGTATTTATGATTAAAACACGTTTTAATTACAGTCATTGCTGGCCTAGTGGCAGATACCTCGACTTTCATTCCGAAGGTCGTAGGTTCGAATCCCGGCCGACTGTGCACCAAAAGGATTTTTCTTAGGCAAAAAATTATATAGGAAAACATCGTTATGAAACCCGCGGCTTAGTTGGCTCCAGATGTATTGACCAGTTCTTTATTTTGGACACGGTCGATTAAGTTGAGATAGGTCAAGCCTATTCCATCCTCACGACTTAATAGCTATTGTTGCGGAAAACAGCCTTTAGGAGTTTTGACGGGAACGAGTTAACAACATGTCGTGCTGCAGTTTTATCTTCATGAAACTTAGTTTTAACCCGAGTTGAATTGTATAATTCTGGTGGAATGTAATTCAATTTAGTTCTGTGAAAGTGCACAAGTGTAGTGAAAGTAAAAATCAGTGTCAAACATGAAGTTTTCTCGTTGCCTCCAAATCTCCTATTAAGGTTATGGTAAACTTGCCACCGCTTTACTATAGCCCCTGACTTGACGGACTATGACGATTTTGACTGTTTTGAAACACTTTAAGCCCGATTTATGAAAAATCTGGTCATAATTTGATGCAAAATATAACTTGACACTGGCTAAATGCACAAGCCGTGCAAAGCCATAATTAATAGAAAAAAAAACAGCCTTTATTCAAGTACAATACTGTCTCATTTACATTAGCTAAAAATAAAAGGGTGAAATTTGATCTAATTCGTAAAAACTAAATAATGTATGCCTGCATCGTTACCAGGTATATTTTCCGATTTCAATCATTTTCGTCAAAGGAATACCTTCCTTTCGGTTTGGTTGCGGAACAGCCCTTCATTATCCTACTTAATATTATAAATGTGAAAGTTTGTGTGTGTGTATGTTTGTTACTCCTTCACGCTAAAACTACTGAACCGATTGCAATGAGATTCGGTATATAAATAGCTGGAGGCCTGGATTAACATATAGGCTACTTTTTATCCCGATATTCCTACGGGATCGGGATTTACGAGGGTAAAACCGCGGGGCGCAGCCAGTATAGCATAAAACAAAGCCACTTTCCGCTGTCTGTCCCTATGTATGCTTAGATCTTTAAAACTACGCAACGGATTTTGATGCGGGTTTTTTCCCTCCGTACAAAAAGAATGAAATAAATTTTTTTATTAAAAATTTTAAAAACCCCCGACACAAAATAATAAATATACTATGACCGTAAAAAGCTTAAACAAGTAAAAAAACTATGAAAATACCCTACAAAAAGAATAAAAATAACCCCGAAATTATGACTCTACGTAAGTACATCTGAATTTTTTTGATTAAATATTTATATATTTTTAATAGATAGAGTGATTCGAGAGGAATATATGTATAACCAGCAGCGCTCCGCGGTTTCACCCGCGTAACTCCCGATCCCGTGGGAATATCGGGATAAAAAGTAGCCTATAGCCTTCCTCGATAAATGGCCTATCCAACACAAAACGAATTTTTCAATTCGAACCCGTAGTTCCTGAGATTAGCGCGTTCAAACAAACAAACAAACTCTTCAGCTTTATAATATTAGTATAGGAGTTTTGGCGGGAACGAGTTAACAACATGTCGTGCTGCAGTTTTATTTTCATGAAACTTAGATGTAACCCGAGTTGAATTGTATAATTCTGGTGGAATGTTATTCAATTTAGTTCTGTGAAAGTGCACAAGTGTAGTGAAAGTAAAAATCAGTGTCAAACATGCAGTTTTCTCGTTGCCTCCAAATCTCCTATTAAGGTTATGGTAAACTTGCCACCGCTTTACTATAACCCCTGACTTGACGGACTATGACGACTTTGACTGTATTGAAACACTTTAGGCCCGATTTATGAAACATCGGGTCATAATTTGATGCAAAATATAACTTGACACTGGCTAAATGCACACGTGCGAAGCCATAATAAAAAGAAAAAAAATATTAGTATAGATACATGCATAATATAGCCGTGCGAAGCTGGAGCGGGTCGCTAGTTATATATAAGTTTATTACAATTGCAATATTTAAATACTACAACATCCGCCATTTTGGATTGGAGCTGCGGAGTTCAAGAACACCATAATGAGAAAGTTTATTTGATAAAAAATTTAACCGCAAATTGAATATTCATTTGACAATTAATTGTACAAGTAATTTGTTAAAACCAAGATAATAATGTAGATTCTTTATTATTTTAAAGTATTTTAAGATATGTATCTAGTTAAGTTTATTGCTAACTTCGCGTCTTTGCGAGGCCACTGGGGACCGTAAGGTAGTTTCCTTAGAGCGGTGTTGGCTTAGTGGTAGATACCTCGACTTTCATTCTGAAGGTCGTGGGTTCGAGTCCCGGCCGGCCGTGCATCAATGTATTTTTCTTAAGAAAAAATTATGTGCGCTAATTGACATTGCTCTTACGGTGAAGGAAAACATCGTGATGAAACCCGCGGCTTAGTTGGCTCCAGAAGTATTGACAAGTTCTCTACTCTGGACATGGTCGACTAAGTTGAGAGGGTAGTAGGTGCTGGGCAAGTCTACTCCATCCTCACGCAAAAAGGACCCAATTAAAAGGGTCCAATGGCGGAAAACAGCCTGTATTCAAGTTAAAGTACAAGGTAGTTTCCTTTCCCAGTGTATTAGCCCTACCGATTTAGAAAGGGAACGCTGCCATGCTTGCTTGGGACTCTGGGTCAGGGAACGCCTTGAACCGTGGCTTTCGCGTTTCGTGTCTTGTGATCAACAGACAAAATCCTACTAATATTATAAATGTGAAAGTTTGTGTGTGCGTGTGTGTGTGTGTGTGTTTGTTACTCCTTCACGCAAAATCTACTGGACCGATTGCGATGAAACTCGGTATCTAGATAGCTGGAGACATGGATTAACACATAGGCTACTTTTTATCCCGATATTCCCACGGGATCGGAACTTACGCGGGTGAAACCGCGGGGCGCAGCTAGTATTCATATAAAAATCACTAATCACGCGGGGTTTACACACACTAAATTTAGTTGCCGAACAAATTGACGTATTCACAATACGGGAAGAGTGAATTCCAAAAAGTAGCTTTATGGATTATTTGTTATAATTAATTTAAATTTGTTTTAACTACACTATTGCATTGGGGAATACTGTAATGATAGATGTAGTTTTTCTGATAAATAAATAAATATAAATTATTTTGCAAAAATATTGTATATTTTAACCTATAAGCTACCATTTCCAACATAATTCATATTTAACGTTCGTATTGGTCGAACAACGAATCATGGCCCCCAGCGGAAAGTGGAAGGGGTGCAGAATTCAATTTTTAGGTCCATTCGGCGGGGACAGGAGTGAAGGGAGGGTCAGTTGCTCTCACCATCGCTCTCTGTTCCGCACACACGTCCCTAGCCGCGCTCTGTCCCGCTCCCGCACGTCTTTAGTCGTCTATGTACTGTCGCGCACATAACACCCACACACCTAACTTTACCTCAGTCTAATTTGAAAAATTGGATAACTTGGATAACCATTAAAATTCAATGTCATTTTAGTTTCACTGCAATACATTGCCTAATTTTCTAATTTAAAGGAATGTTTTTCGGGTTGGGCAAAATATTAAACGGGAACAAAGTATGACGATTTAGCTTTGGTAATAATTCTGTCCGCCATGGATAGATAGTCCTTTTATAGTTTGTCTAAGTTTTATGACGAAACAAAAGTAAATTGCCTACCTACCTACCTATAATATTATAAAAAAAATATTAAATATTGCAGGACATTCTACACATCGCCATCTAGCCCCAAGCTAAGCAACTAGGCTTGTGTTATGGGTGCTACACAACGGATATACTACTTATTTACTTTTCTTTTGTAAATATATACTTATAATACATAGAAACAACCAGACTACAGACAAAAATCTAAGCATAAATACTTGCCTGAGGCGGGAATCAAACCCGCAACCCTGTGTTTGGCAGTCCGGAATGGTGACCATTGTGCCAACTGGGTCGTCGTTATGAAAATATTAATTTAGTATATAAGTTTATTGTATTGAATGCATGTAATGGGTAAGTTATTGTTCCATAAATAAGTCTATTTCAAGACCCTTGTGAACATAACTTTGCAATGTCTTGATTTCTTGATTACATGCGCATACCCCACCAATTTCCGCTGGAGGCCACGATTCGTTGTTCGACCTATACAACTGTCAATTACTAAAATTGTGATCCATTCCTTTGACAAACATAATTGTAATCTATACCATGTCAATAGTAACTATACCCACTAAATCAGCTCCTTGCGTCGTTAATGGTTTCTGGTACTATAACTTCTAAGCCATCCAGCTCTTTTGTTAAAGTAATTTGACAGCCGAGCCGGGAAGTGTCAGTAAGGCCGTAAGCCAGGTCCAGCATGTCCCTTTCTTCGTCCGATTGTTCTTCTGGTAAGCTGGGGGGAAATATATTGATTAATTTGAGCAGTGATAGATAGATAGATGGATAAATTCTTTATTGTAAACACCAATTTCAAATAACATCTATAATATAAAAATGAATCGCAAAATGTGTTGGTAAGCGCATAACTCAACAACGCCTGGACCAATTTGGCCAATTCTTTTTTTGTTGTCTTTTATATTGTCAAGAGAAGGTTTTTATGAAAGAAAATATTAAGAAAGTTGCGCAGAAAATGATTACGCAGGTGAAACCGCGGGGCGCAGCTAGTAAATAATAAAAATCAAAGCTTATTAGACTTAAGCTTTGATTTTTATTATTGTTACAAAGGGCGGCCTTATCGCTCAAAGCGATCTCTTCCAGGCAACCTTTGGATGGACAAGAAATTGAGGAAGGTGAAGGAATGTTTAAACTTATAGTGATGTAGCTAACATGGGCGAATATTGTAAGTGTAACCTCAAAACATAAATTAAAATTTCTATTTAGGCAAAATAACTTGTATTTCTACTATTATTTACCTCAAAAACCTATTAAACCATAATAGTTTCTTGATTCCTCATGAAAGTTAATTGGAAATTACAAGTTTTACAAGTAAATTTAGAAAAATCTTATGACTGGTGAAAAATTAACTCGACTAAGGTCCACTCCTACAATAATAAAATACAAATGCACTATGGTTAGGTACTTTTTACTAGTAATTAACAAAAATATACTTTTTTTTTTAAATGTATCCAATTTTGCCATTTTTTTCAACAATGTTACCATCGTAGGATAATAAACTTGTAACTAGTACTTTCGTGAAACGGGGCCCGGGTGTCACACCTAAGCGGGTGACACCCGGTGCGGAACGAACCCATGACCTTCAGAATGAAAGTCGGGGTATCTACCACTAAGCCAACACCGCTCTAACACCCCGTATACAAGTACATACCTATCATAATCTTCCTGCTTCAGTATGACGTGGCAAGTGGAACAGGTGAGGGTGCCTTCACACGCTCCGAACCCCTCGATGTTCAGGTCGTTGTTGACGACCACATCGAGCAGTGTATCGCCCGCTTTAGCTTCAGTCTCCAGCCGCGTACCATCGTGGAGTTTAAACGTTACTTTCACTCTGGGGACAAAAAATATAAATAAACTAGCTGCGCCCCGCGGTTTCATCCGCGTAAGTCCCGATCCCGTAGGAATTGGCTCTAGAAAACGTTTGTATGGGAAATAGAAAAGGGCTGTTTTTAGGGTTTTCCCGGAAATTATTCGATTTTTTCTCGCCTTTTAAACCTTCCCTAGACCTCCACGAACATTTCAAGACTAAGATAAGATAAATCCGTTCAGCCGTTCTCGAGTTTTAGTGAGACCAACGAACAGCAATTCATTTTTATATATAAGACTAGCTGCGCCCCGCGGTTTCACCCGCGTAAGTCCCGATCCCGTGGGATTTCTCGCCTTTTAAACCTTCCCTAGACCTCCACGAACATTTCAAGACTAAGATAAGATAAATCCGTTCAGCCGTTCTCGAGTTTTAGTGAGACTAACGAACAGCAATTCATTTTTATATATATAGACTAGCTGCGCCCCGCGGTTTCACCCGCGTTTGTCCCGATCCCGTGGGAATTTTTTCTCACCTTTTAAACCTTCCCTAGACCTCCACGAATAATTCAAGACCAAGATAAGATAAATCCGTTCAGCCGTTCTCGAGTTTTAGCGAGACTAACGAACAGCAATTGATTTTTATATATAAGATATATATATATATATAGATAATATTACAAAGATGGGCTGGTCACATAAAGATACAAAGGAGAATAAGGTATCCTAGAGATGGAAAAAGAAAGCGGGGAAGACCCACAATGAAATGGGAAAGGGTGGCAAATGATAGAAGCCAGTGAAAGTCGTTGGAGGAGGCCTATGCCAAAAGGAACACTGAAATTAAAGATATATTATACCAATAACTCTAATCTATATGTAAATTACCTTGTAAAAAATTCAGAATAAAGGGCTTTATTATTATTATTGTCTGTTATACGTCCTGTATCACGGGGCTATGGAGCCCCGGACCTTTGGAAGGCGTGCGTGAAGCCGAAGCCAACACGTAGAGGCCCTTTACAATAACAAGTATAATAGCAAGCAATGGGGTGAATTCTAAACCGGCAATTATCCCTGTCTACACTATAAAGTGCAACCAAGGACAACCTCCGGTTTGGATGAAAACTATTGATAATCTACAGGACAAAACTACTGGAGCTATTGTGATGGGATGGTAGTGGACTAGATACTGGGGAACTATGGATACTATGGCACCTGCCGTAACAATGTTCAATAAACACGTAAAAATGGCAGGCGGAGACTCGCCAACTCTCAGACTGGGCCACCCTAATAAGCCGAGTAAATTACAGCAAGGGGGCAACAGGAACGTGAGTGGCTGAAGGATGGAGAGGCCTCACTGGATTTTAAGTCATCGCTGGTAGTCCGAGCGAGCGGGCCAACTCATCACTGACGTTCAGCATCCATCCTTCGAGCATTTCTGCTATAGTGGCTCCACTCTGGACGGCCGGTGAAGGCAAGCCAGAGGCGGGGGACCGCTTCCTCGTCAGGTTTCACTCCGACCAACCAACTAAGGCAAGCCGGAGGTGAGGAACGGTGACTTCCCCCTGGAGAACTCGGGACCGCAGGGTCGTTACTCCCCGTCACCTCGCCTCAAGGTGCCCTGCGGGCTTATTATTATTATTATTATATTACAAACATACATGAGATATGAAAGAAAGAAAGAAATAAAGAAAGAAAGAAATCAAGACATTTTTTGCAAAGTTATGTACACAAGGATCTTAAAATAGGCTTAATTAAGTAACAATAACTTACCCATTACAGGCATTCAATATAATAAACTTATATACTAAATGAATATTTTCATAATATTATAGGTAGGCAATTTAAAAATATATCTTTGTTTCTTCATAAAAATCAGACAAACAATAAAAGGTTTTTTCTATGAGCCATTTTTTCAACTTCGACTTAAATATATCATTATTATGTAGAGCTTTGAGGTCAGTTGGAAGAGCATTGTAGACCTTTATTGCGGTAATATAAGAGCTTCTATGATACATAGTATTGTTAACTTGAGGCATGCAAATGTTGTGCTTATATTTATTTCTGAGGCTATCATGACGTAAAGATCTATTGGAAAAAAAGTAATGATGATAAAACTTTTATTTGGTACAGGCACACGACAACTTTAAAATTAAACACACATAAAGAAAAAGGTAACAATTATACAACGAGGAAAGAAACATACACTAAGCCTAAGAATATTTAAGAAGCCATCTGCTGCCCAAATGGGTCGACCTCAGCTGTAAGCCACAGTCAAGCGTAACTTGGCTGCAGCGTTGGTCTTCCGGCCAAACCCGCTGCCGTCGTGCGTCGTCATACGCTGGGAGCGTATGACGACGCACGACGGCAGCGACGGCATACACACAATAAAACAATAAATAAATAAAATAGCAAAATAATTATATACGGTAAATAGGAAATGCAAATGGCCTTACAAACCAGGATGCCAAAGATCATGCGAAGTGGAGGCGTAAAAGTAGGAAAGCGGACCCCGGGCTTCCGAGAGGGATGCAACCGGGAACATCGCTCGGATGATGATGAATATTACAAAAATACAAGATAGGTGCGAAAAACATAACTCTTATCTTGCAGTCGGGTAATAACTAGTTGCGCCTCGCGGTTACGCCTACGTAAAACTTTTTGCGCATTAAATATAATCCTTTTTCTTCTGCCAATAACAAAGACAAGAAAAAAAGAATTAGATGCCGTGACTAAGGAAAATAGGGATTTGTTTTCTATACAAATATTATAAAGAGGATTTTTTTTTTGTTTGTAACGAATAGGAAACTATTGGACCGATTTTGATGAAACTTAGTATTAGGATACATGATTAATTGGGAGTGTTATAGGCTAGATTTTATACTTAAGGTGAAAGGGTACCGGTGCTCTCTCCATACAAACGTAGTCGACTGTTTGCTCCCTGGATAATGACACTAGCACAAAATATTTTTGTGCCATAAAACTTATAACTGTCATGACTATGCCCCTATGTTTTGGTTTTTTTCATTTTCTAATTATCATAGAAATTAAGATGGTCATGGCAGTTATAAGTTTTATGCAAGAAAAATAGTCATTATCCAGGGGAAACTAATCGACTACGTTTGAATGGAGAGAGCCCCCGATACCCTTTCCTCTTAAAAAGAAAGGTGCCAATTAAACCTTATATCCTTCTTTGTCGAAGGCGTATGGTCGGCCGCCGCACCACAAAATTCGTCCTTCTTTTTTTCAAGTCGGTACAAATCAATTGTTTAGTTAGAATAATAGTCAATGATAACTGATAAGGCCCTTTAGATAAGATAAAAGCTATTTATAAATGATATATGCTATTAATCCATATAAATAATATTATAAAGAGGAAAGATTTGTTTTTTAGCATTGAATAGACCCTGAAACTATTGGACCGATTTTGATGAAACTTGGTATAAGGATACATTGATTCATTAACAGTAACATAGGTTACTTTTTATCCCGATATTCCTACGGGATCGGGAGTTACGAAAGAAACCGCGAGGTGATGCTAGTAATAGATATACATATATATCTATTACTAGCATTACTATCACTTAACTAAATTACTTGTTAAAGATAAAAAGGTCAGACATAGTAATATGATTTTTAGAAATATTTTCTAAGAAAAAAATACATATACAATAACTGGGGTTATTTGCAACAATTTTTTTAATTTTTTTGCCATATATTACCATTTAAAAGAAACTCGTCGTGTGTCGTGTAGTCGTGTGCTTGTACCAAATAAATCTTTTTCTTTCATTTCTTTCTTTCTTTCTTAAACTTAAAAAAACATTCAGTACTTAACACAGCTAAACCACAAATGTTTATAATTATGCTAAGTACATTTAAATTTACGTCGATCTAGTTTATTATAGTTAGGTAGGTATAATTTAATGATTGTAATATTACTTACGATAATAGACAGGATTTGGTACTTACATCTATACTAATATTATAAAGCTGAAGAGTTTGTTTGTTTGTTTGAACACGCTAATCTCAGAGACTACTGGTTCGAATTACAAAATTATTTTTGTGCTGGATAGTCCATTTATTGAGGAAGGCTATAGGCTACTTTTTATCTCGATATTCCCGGATAGGATCGGGAGTTATGTGGGTGAAACCGCGGAGCGCTGTTAGTGCTTTATAAAAATGTTTCAGCCTGCTAAAGGGCATGTCAAATACATTTTTAGGTAACTTATTATAATACAATAAATAAAATACAATAAATAAATAATAAATATTGCAGGAGATTCCACACATCGCCATCTAGCCCCAAGCTAAGTAACTAGACTTGTGTTATGGGTGCTAGACAACAGATTTACTACTTATATGTATACTTTTCTTTTGTAAATATATACTTATAATACATAGAAACAGACCACAGACAAATATCTAAGCATAAATACATGTCTGAGGCAGGAATCGAACCCGCTACCCTGTGTTTGGCAGTCCGGCATGGTGACCATTGTGCCAACTGGGTCGTCACAATATGTGCTAATAAACAACCCATATATAATCCGGAGCCTAGAGTGGCTTAGTAGTCATAGTTTTTAATTGAATAAAACAATATTCATGAAGCAACTAACAATACATTTAAGTATCAAAGTAAAAAAAATATAAGTTTTACATTAGATTACATTGAGTCGTCATAAAAACTAAGTTAGGATGTGTGCCTTTAGAACGCGCCCACCAATGAGAAGACGACACAAGATATGGGATTCATAATTTTTTCTGTGATCATACTCACAAAGTTTCATGGCCGAATAGTTTTAAAATAGTTATCATTGACATAGACCTTGTGCGATAGTAAAAGAGTCGACAATCAAAGACCAGGATGTGCCAAATCACAAGATTAAATTAATCAAGACGAGTAAATTCGTAGTTTGTTGAAGCATTGATAAAAACAAGAATTACTTACTTATCGTTTTTGTTAGGTGCCACCTCTGTAGTAGTACTTGTAGATAATGGACTAATAAACCTTTTATTGCTGAAATTGCTGCGTAAACTGTTATTTTTTAGCAAAATCCTCTTGCTATGAACGCAAAAAGTATTTGTTAGTGCCCGAAGCATTTTTCTTCGAAATTGTAGGATATTTTCACCAAATTAGTTTCTACAAGTCACGCAGCTTGTTCTTCACTATTTTATATACACTACGCGATCTTTAATGATAAATATTATAATTAGGATCGTCTCAGGTAGACGAATCTATTTGTGACCTTGAATTTTTGTAGGTTATTTTTCCGTTCCATTTCTCATAAATTGAATGATATGTCACTTGCAACGTCAACGTCATCAATGAATTATCATTCATACAAAATAATATTCGTTGCATAGCATTAAAAAGCTTAACGTATTAATTATCAAAATTGTGTCTAATTGAGATATTTAAATGTATCTTTAAATATTTTTTTGTATAAAAGTTTATGAGTCAAATAAAATTTTTGCGTAAATAGATTCTCTTGCAAAGCGATCCATTTTACGCAATAACTTGTCTGAAAAACGTTCCGAATGACACATTATACGATGTTTTTTCTTATTACTGTCAAATAGTTGGTGTTGTCGGTGTCACTGTCAATGCAAAACTGAAAAAATGTCAAATTCTAGAAATTGCGATTTCACGGACTGTGTTCATTAAAGTTTTTGTTTTATTTTCCTAGAAAATTAATGTTTGTTATAATACGAAAACGCTTAAAAACTGCACATACACTCCATTAATTTAACACAATGTCCGAAAGGCTTAAATGCACCAACCAGGTGTCAAACGAGGAGGTGATAGAAGATCTAACAAAAGATTTGGAATCTTCGCTAAATACAGTCGAACCTGAGGCTGTAAATGAGAAAAAACCTAGTACAAGTGCTGAGAATACACCAACAGAGTCCGGCGATGCTGCTAAACCATCAAATAATGGTAAAAATAATAATTTTTTTAGTAAAAATAACCACGAAATAACCTCACCGTGTTTGGGCGTTACCGTCTTTAGTTTTTGAAAACTTAGCTTGAAATGAAGGATTCTTTTCTCTTTTTATCATATTTAAATGCTCATGTATAAACGTATCGGCTAATTTCCCTAAATATCTACAGAAATAACAATGACGCAATATAGATTGGTGTTAAAACAACGCCTTTCTGTTTAATTACCAGCGTCAGTCCGATCCCATGGGAAAATCGAGATAAATATGTCTCCCAAGGATTTTAATGTATCCCAGCGTTAGCAACTTGAAGTGGACTGACTATCCAGTACCAGGGGGCGCCAGGGGCGTAAAATTATCGTACATGGATCGAAATTATCGTATTTTTTAGGATAATGTCTATCTATATATATAAAAGAAAGTCGTGTTAGTTACACCATTTATAACTCGGGAACGGCTAAACCGATTTGGCTGAAAATTGGTGGGGAGGTAGCTTACAATCAGAAGACGGACATAGGATATTTTTTTCGATATTCCTACGGGATCGGGACTTACGCGGGTGAAACCGCGGGACGCAGCTAGTTATAGATAAATAAATCATATAAATTGTAATATTGATATGCATGCAAGTACTCTATAGTATATCTTTTTTAAACCACCGCTGTCAAATCAACAGAACAATGAAACCCAAATGTTTTACATGTGGTACAGACCTGAACTGATTCCCTTTCCACTTTAAGTTCAATAAACGCGCCAAGCTTAAAATTCACTCAGACAAAATTTCACTGTTCCCATGCAAGTTGGGTATGAAACACGCCAAAATTTTGTATTTATAAAGAAGAAATGGATATGAATGGGTAGTGAAATAAAAAATGAAAGAATTTCTTTCAGCGCATGAGTGAAATAATATAAATTCTCAAATTTTGCATCATGATAGAAATTATCGTACAATCTGCGTACGATAATAATATGCTATCGTACATCGTACGTAGGCACAAAATTATCGTATGTGTATGATAATTATCGTACAGTTCCGAACGCTGATGTATCCTCATACCAAGTTTCATCATAATCGATCTTTTTGTTTTTGAACCTACTGTACTTAAACTTGTTTAAGGGCTGTTTTTCCAAAAGTAGACCTCTTTAGATAGGTCTTTTTTGCGTAAGAATGGAGTAGAGTATGTCCAGCATCTATACCACCCTCTCAGCTTAGTCGACCATGTCCATATTGAAGAACTGGTAAATAAGTGGAGCCATCTAAAGTGCGAGTTTTATTACAATGTTTTCCTTCACCGTAAGAGCAATGTCAATTAGCACACAAAATTTCCTTGATAAAAAGCCAGCTGAGATTTGAACCTATAACCTTCCTAACAAAAGCCGAGAAATCTACTACTAGGCCAGGAATAGGCTCATCAAAGCCCATTACGAAGAAAAGTATTTTTATCATATACTTGCAGCACTCCGAAGTTTTACCTGCATGACTCCGTATCCTGTGGACAAAAAGTACTCTATGACATTCCCAATTAATCAATGTTTCCTCATACCAAGTTTCATCAAATTGGTCCAGTCATTTCAGAGCCTATTCAATGCAAACAAAATATCAAATCTGTTCTCTTTGTAATCTATACATATAAAATGCTTTGTCCTGAACTGACTGACTGACGGATCAACGCACAGTCTAAACCGCTGATCGTAGAAACCTAAAACTTGGAGGGTGTGTTCTTTGTGTGACGTAAGCACTCGATAATAAAGGATTTTCCGAAATTCTAGGGGGGCAAAGTTTGTATGGGACAACGTAATTCCTTGGTCCATTTTTGATTTTTACGCGGAAGAACTTGCGGGCAAAAGCTAGTATTATTTTATGATTAAATAAATATAACAACCCAAACACATGCTTAGTTGTTTAGCTTGGGGCTAGATGGCGTTGTGTAAAATGTCCTACAGTATTTATTTTGTAATATCAATCTTTGGTTTCCAGACATTCCACCACCAGATCCTCAATCAGAACATCTGGATAAAGACCACAAAAGAGAATCGGAGTCGGATACAGATTCTATTGATGAGGTACAATACACCACACTAATATTATTATTATTTTTCTCTTTGATATTTTTTTTCATCTTGGTTTTGATACTGGAGTAATTAATCTAGCCAAGAGCCTAAGCCAAGTGATTTCGACTATTTGATGCTAAGGTATTAGCGAGCGATTCCTGTTCTAATTCAGTCTGTAAAAAAATTCAATAATCTTATATATATATAAAAGAAAGTCGTGTTAGTTACACCACTTATAACTCAAGAACGGCAGAACAGATTTGGGTGAAAATTGGTAGGGAGGTAGCTTAGAGCCAGGAGACGGACATAAGATACTTTTTATCCCAATATGCCCACGGGATCGGGACTTACGCGGGTGAAACCGCGGGGCGCAGCTAGTTATTATTAATCATGTATATCAAACAGTCAGTTAAGCGAGGCCTGGTGCGCTTATTACTTTGATGGGTGGCCAATTAGTAGCGTGGCAAAAATGTGTTTTCGTGAGCCCCTTCCTGCTTCGGAAGGCACGTTAAGCCGTTGGTCCCGGTTGCTACCTCTAGTAGCAGTCGTTAGATCAAGTTAGAGGCCTTAAGGCCATCTGAAACTCTAACAATAGGTGAACCACACCACTATACGAGAAAAAGAAGAAGAAGAACAGTCAGTCAAGACTTTCAATGTTATGTTTATCTGGAATATGTGTAAATGTTTATAATTTGACAGGTAGCTCTCAAAGATGCTGAGGTGGAACTGACTGACGATCAAAAGGAAGAAAGGAAGCTCATAGCGGAGGAATTGAAGGAGACGGGCAATTATGGATTCAAGATCGGAGATTATAATTGGAGCATAGAGAAATATACATCTGGTATGTTAATTCTACAACTAAGTTGAGAAGTTAAATTAAGTTAATATTATATTGTGTTAAGTTGTCTTATTTTGTTGCAAATAAATAATATTCTATTCTATTCTAGAAGTTAGTTCTTAAGTAGTAGCTCACTAAGTTCAAAAGTGTGTGAAAAAAGTGTGTGGTTTAGCGCCATGAGGTTTCACACACTTTTGATTTTTTCGTTGGAACGAAGTTCCTTATAGCGCGTTGCGAAAGGGGGCTAGACGGAAAAAAATAAAACCAAAAGTTGTAACGACACTTTTTGATTTTATTACAATTCCTTCACTAATTAATCGAAAGAAACTTCGTTCCATCCTGGTGTCCGTTGACACCCCTCAAGTTTTTTTTTAAATTTCTATAGAACTTTCTGATAATCTATACATATAAAATGCTTTGTCCTGAATGACTGACTGATTGACTGACGGATCAACGCACAGCCTAAACCGCTGATCGTAGAGACCTGAAACTTTGAGGGCGTGTTCTTTGTATGATGTAGGAATCCGATAAGAAAGGATTTTCCAAAATTCTACTGCTTAGGGAGAAAAAGGGGTAGCGGGCAAGTTTGTATGGGACAACGTGATTCGTTAGTCCAATCCTATTAGAACCATTTTAAGACTTCTACGCGGACGAATTTTTTTCATTTCGAACCAGTACTTAGTTCCTGAGATTAACGCACTCTTCATGTAAAGCTGAAGAGTCTTCAGCTTTATAATATTACTCCCGATCCCGTGGGAATATCAGGATAAAAAGTAGCCTTCCTCGATAAATGGACTATCCAAAACAAAAAAAAAACGGGTTGCACTCCGGGAGTGCCGGCAGAAGTGAAAACTTGATTATTAACGTTGAGCATGTTTGATATTTTGGAATGGTTAGGGAATAATTTTGCACCAATTGCTTTATCAGTATAAAAGTACTATTATTTATGTGGTAGAATACAATATTCATTTATTGCGCTATCGTACACACATGACAATTTATATTACATTAAAAATTTAACACTTTAAAACTATTACAATTATTTTACATTAAAAAGTTTATCTCTCCGAAAAATCAACTTTCATCCATAATTTTTTTTTCTTTTCTTTCTCTGAAAAACGGAGATTATTTATTATCATTTTATTTCATTTATTTTCATTCGAAATTATTTGTTTGGTAAACCTACACCGCACATGTGCTTATTGTGATGTTATGAAAATATAGGTTAATGCTATAAAGTATAAACATATTACAAATATTACATTTATACTATGTAAGTTCATATGTATCTAAAGGGTGTAAAAAGACCCTTAACGAAAACGAAAACCACATATTCTGCCCATCATTGGGATCATTTTTTTCTTCTAGACAATACCTGGGAAACCACAGGTTCTGGAGATATTGAAGGTCAAAGTGTCCATTTTTTTTTTCAACTTTTTTGCAAAATCGAATTCTAAGCGTTAACACAAAATTTTCTTCCAAACAAACATTACCAAATTTTTTAAATTTTCTTAACAAATTACGCATTTGAAGTTACAGAAATGCAATGCATGCCCAAGCGCTCACCCACACTGACATAGCCGCGAGCTCGTTCCACGCACACACGCGCGCGGTATCAGCTGTGCCCGCTGTGCGCGTGACCTCGAGTCATTCGAGTTCAACGCATAAATGAATGCGAGCGGCCGTGTTACAACCCCGCGCACGGCGCCGTAGAGAGGGGATAGCTGTCTACTCTCCATCCGTCTTACGCTTTTTCGATCAGGTCACGTGTCCTGACGCGAGTTTAAGATTTTATACCCATTACAGAAAAAGTGCTCAACGCCGCTAAAGAAGTTTTCACTTCAAAAATTTAATTCGAACCAGTAGTTCCTGAGATTAGCGCGTTCAAAAAAACAAACAAACTCTTCAGCTTTATAATATAAGTATAGACTAGCTGCGTTTCGCGGTTTCACCCGCATAAGTCCCGATCCCGCGGGAATATCAAAATGAGAATTTTTCAATTCAAACCAATAGTTCCTAAGATAAGCGCGTTCAAACAAACAAACTGTTCAGCTTTATGATATCAGTATAGACTAACAGCGCTCCGCGGTTTCACCCACGTAACTCCCGATTCCGTTGGAATATCGGGATATTAAAAGAATCATCAAAATCGGCCCACGCGTTTTGGCTCTCTCTAGAGCCAAAACGCGTCACATAGGTTCAAATATACATATGTATATACATACATAGACTGATGAACACATTGCCACTCCTTTGCGTAGCCTATAGCCTTCCTCGATAAATGGACTATCCAACACAAAAATAATTTTTCAATTCCACCCCGTAGTTCCAGAGATTAGCGCGTTCAAACAAACAAACTCTTCAGCTTTATATTATTATTGTATAGAAGATAGATAAATAACATATTACTATTGTCCGTCCACAGGGCTCCAAGCCTGTCCCCTGAAGTACCCCAAACTCCGTTCCATCCTCTACTGCAACCGGAGCGCCGCCTATATGAAGCAGGAGAACTACAAACGAGCCCTGAACGACTGCACGAAGGCGTTAGAACTGGACGACAAATATCTAAAGGCTTATATTAGGTAAGTTTTAGTATGACGACCCAGTTGGCGCAATGGTCACCATACCGGACTGCCAAACACAGGGTTGCGGGTTCAATTCGCGCCTCAGACAAGTATTTATGCTTAGATATTTGTCTGTGGTCTAGTTGTTTCTATGTATTATAAGTTTACTTTAGCAAACTTTGTTTTGCTACATCTATACATATAAAATGCTTTGTCCTGAACTACTGACTGACTGACTGACTGACGGATAAACGCACAGCCTAAACTGCTGATCGTAGAGACCTGAAACTTGGAGGGTGTGTTCTTTGTGTAACGTAGGCACCGGATAAGAAAGGATTTTCCGAAATTCTACCCCTAAGGGGGTGAAAAGGGGGGGGCAAAGTTTGTATGGGACAACGTGATTCCTTGGTTCATTTTCGACTTCTACGCGGACGAAGTCGCGGGCAAAAGCTAGTAAAATACATATAAAGGAAATAAAAATAGTTGTTGTTCGATCCACAAAAACTTTTATACAAATCGGTTCAGCCGTTTAGGTGGAGTTTGGCAACTAACACCGCGACACGATTGACATCAATATTAATACGATACTAACGTCACTCAATTGTTTTGTCTCCATTAAAACTTGAACTTTATGGTATGGTATTAAAATTCAAATTGATTTTTGAGTATTCTTACGAATCGGAATTGGGAGTATAGAAAAGTGTTATGTTTAGATTTTTTCAGGCAATTTTTTTAAATTTTTTAGGAATGTCTTGCAATATTCATTTATCTTTTTCAGGAGAGCGCAATGCTACGAAGCGACAGAAAAACTGGATGAAAGTTTAGCCGATTACAAAAAAATACTAGAACTCGACCCTTCACACAAGGAAGCGCAGAAAGCTGTCGTCAGACTCCCACCGATCATTGATGAGAAAAACGAAAAACTTAAAACTGAAATGTTAAGCAAGTTAAAAGATTTAGGCAACGTTATTTTAAAGCCGTTTGGCCTATCCACTGATAACTTTCAAATGGAGCAAGACCCTGAAACAAAAGGATATAAAATCAATTTCAAACAATAAATGTTGGCGAGGTGCGGTTGAAAAGTTCATAGTGTCGAAGATGCATCGCGCGTAGCATGTCGCACATCGATGTCACGTCCATGTTAAACGAATGTATTTAATTATGATTGTATTAATATTTAGTTTTAAATTCGGAGCCTCTCGTATCAAAACACAATACGAAATGTTCGTCGACCCAGATTTCACAATGGTCACCACGGACTGCCAAACACAGGGTTGTGGGTTCGATACCCGACTCAGACAAGTATTTATAGATATTTGTCTGTGGTCTGGTTGTTTCTATATATTATAAGTATATATTTACAAAAGAAAAGTATATAAGTAGAATATCCGTTGTCTAGCACCCATTAAACAAATCTAGTTACTTAGCTTGGGGCTAGATGGCGATATGTGGAATGTCTTGTAATATTTATTTATTATAATGTGCAAAATATTAAGGCATAACACTCATGGTGTCACTAACACTAATCATTGCATTGCCTCATTGCATGCCTCATTACTGTGCGAGTGGATGATGCACATTGCATCTTGTGTTTTAACACTAGGCTCGGAACTTAATGCTACCGTAATGAAGAATGTTAACTAATTTTGAATATTAGCTCTCCATATTCTTTGTCAAAAATAAAAAATACAAGTGAAATAATTACTTCGATACGTCAATTAGTTTCCGATTAGTAAACGTGCGACGTGGACTCTTACTCGATGCGTTACTAAGCGGAGCGTTGTAAATTGACGTCACATGCGGTCACGTAAGTTTAATCGCCTGTAAACTAATAGTTATTTCTGACTACAACAAAGAACTAGTGTATTTGTATACATACAAGCTTTACTGTAACAAACTTTCAACTGATTTGGCATACCTTAACATTCTTCATTCAATACATTTGTTTTTCATGGAAACGACATCTACAAATACAAATATCTATATATATAAAAGAAAGTCGTGTTAGTTACACCATTTATAACTCGGGAACGGCTAAACCGATTTGACTGAAAATTGGTGGGGAGGTAGCTTACAATCATTAGACGGACATAGGATATTTTTTTCGATATTCTCACGGGATCGGGACTTACGCAGGTGAAACCGCGGGGCACAGCTAGTATTTATTAAAACTCATTTTACATAATAAACTAAGTACTAAATATTAAAGAGAAGAAAATAACACATATGTCTGAAGTAGGTAATCCTGTATCTCAGGCGAAAAGGACTTACATTAACTTTATTATAATAGTAATAATAATATTAATATTGATTAGGGTGGCCCAGTTTGAGAGTTGGCGAGTCTCCGCCTGCCACTTTTACATGTTTGTTGAACATTGTTACGGCAGGTGCCATAGTACCCTTAGTCCCCCAGTATCCAGTCCACTACGATCCCATCACAATAGCCCAAGTAGTAATTTTCTCCTGTAGTTTATCAATAGTTCTATTCAAACCGGAGGTTGTCCTTGGCTGCATTTTATAGTGCAGACACGGATAATCGCCGGTTTGATATCCACATCATACTTTGCCATTAAACTTGTTATTGTAAAGGGCCTCTACGTGTTGGCTTTGGCCCCACGCATACCTTCCAAAGGTCCGGGACTCCATAGTCCCGTGATACAGGACGTATAATAATAATTATCAATAGTTTTATCCAAACCGGAGGTTGTCCTCGGTTGCACTTTATAGTGTAGACAGGGATAATCACCGGTTTAGAATCCACCCCATTGCTTGCTATTATACTTGTTATTGTAAAGGGCCTCTACGTGTTGGCTTCGGCTCCACGCATGCCTTCCAAAGGTCCGGGGCTCCATAGCCCCGTGATACAGGACATATAATAATAATATAAGCTATTTATTCCCAACTTAGCTAGCTATATAATATCTCTAAGTTCGGTGTGCCTTTTGGCATAGGCCTCCTCCAACTTCTTCCAATGCGTCCTATCTCCAGCTACTCTGGACCAGAAAGGGCATACGGTCTATCTTAAGTCATCCTCCCATCTCTTAATTTGACGACCCCTACTTCTCTTCCCTTTAAATTTAGTCTGTCCCTATGTATGCTTAGATCTTTAAAACTACGCAACGGATTTTGATGCGGTTTTTAATAGATAGAGTGGTTCAAGAGGTTTATATAATACGTGCATAATATAGCCGTGCGAAGCCGGGGCGGGTCGCTAGTATTAAATAAATTACAATAATTTACTTGCAAAATTCTAACTATATACAATAACTAGCTGCGCCCCGCGGTTTCACCCGCGTAAGTCCCGATCCCGTGGGAATATCGGGATAAAAATATCCTATGTGTTATAAATAAATAATAAATAAATATTGTAGGACATTCCACACATCGCCATCTAGCCCCAAGGTAAGTAACTAGACTTGTGTTATGGGCGCTAGACAACGGATATACTACTTATATACTTTTCTTTTGTAAATATATACTTATAATACATAGAAACAACCAGACCCCAGACAAATATCTAAGCATAAATACATGTCTGAGGCGGGAATCGAACCCGCAACCCTGTGTTTGGCAGTCCGGCATGGTGACCATTGTGCCAACTGGGTCGTCACGTCGTTAATCCAAGTATCAAGCTATCTAGATACCGAGTTTCATCGCAATCGGTCCAGTAGTTTTTGCGTGAAGAAGTAACAAACATACACACAAACTTTCACATTTATAATGTTAGAAGAAAGTAGGATTAGGTAAAAGTATGTATAAATATGAAATACTACAAACTGTAAAATTATTAAATTGAGCAAACTTATAACTACTTTCTATGTGCGACGTGCTACGTGCGATGTATCTACGCTAGGTCTCGCGGTTTTATTTGCCCCCGCAATCAGGATGAAGTGGCCTATGTCCGTCTTCGTAATGAAACCCACGGCTTAGTTGAATCCAGTGGCCTTACCACGAGTTGTGAACGCACTCGATGAAAGGTACTGTGTTGAGTATTTACCATGAAACTTCAATCTAGAATCGGTTAATACTGAGATAGATAGTTTAAAACAGTTTATCTGTTTAGAACTTAGGTTTAGAGTGACCAAAATTAAATACTATGTATTTGGTTAGCCAATATCTACATGGGTGTTATTGTGTTGAAGAATCTGATAAGAACACATGGACGTGACTTTGCTTTATTTCAAATATAACCTTTGTGAGCATGATCACAAAAAAACCCATGAGTTTCTTGTGCATTCACATTGGTGGGCGCGTTCCGAAGGCATACCTTCCTTATTGTTTTTAAGACGTTTAAATACCAAATTAATAAAGAATTTTGACTTTATATCTGTATCAAGGCGGCTACAGACATGAAAAAATATTTTTAAATCAAATGGTTCCCATTTATAATGCAAGAGAAGTATGCCCCGGAATGTAAATTCCGAAGTAATGAAAACGGTAAGGGGAAAAGCTATATTTTTTGTAGTGAGTACAATAAAACTAACTTCCGTATACCTATTGCTTAATGATGTTATTTCCTTATTTGCCTAATTGGCAATTTTATATAGTTCTACTAGATGCGCCCCGCGGTTTCGGAATATCGGGACAAAAATGTAGCCTATGTGTTAATCCAGGTCTCCAGCTATCTACATACCGAGTTTCATCGCAATCGGTCCAGTAGTTTTTGCGTGAAGGAGTAACAAACAAACATACACAGACACACACAAACGTTCACATTTATAATATTAGTAGGAGTAGGATTTCAGTCACAGACTGTATATTCTACTGTATATTTTGGTAGCTTGATTTTATTCAATTTATAAAGATGTAGATAATTACTCTGTCATAGATAATTAAGATTATCTAATATGAGAAAAATACTTTATAATTCAAATTACTCATGTTACTGAGTATTTAAATTAAACATTCTGTTTGCCTGATCATTTTGACGTAATAACGTCTTATTTATCGATGAATACCATACTGCACTCACAAAAAGTGTCATGTTATGGAAACGTGAGCGTTATTGACAAGGTAACCATAGCAACTTATTATCGTTGGTATGGTATGGTATACCATCAATGTTTTCTTATGAGGTTATCACGTAAAATTAACTTAATAAAAGTGGGTTGGATTTGCAACATATCTAACACACAATAATACCTAATTATACTAAACAGAGATAAAGAAAGAAAGAAAGAAAGAAAAACATTTATTTGGTGCAGGCACACGACAACTTTAAAATTAAACACACACAAAGAAAAAGGTAACAATTATACAACGAGGAAAGAAACATACACTAAACCTAAGAATATTTAAGAAGCCATGTGCTGCCCAAATGGGTCGACCTCAGCTGTAGGCCACAGTCAAGGGAAACTTGGCTGCAGCGCAGAGATACTGTTTTAAATTACCTATCTCGGCTTACTCGTATTGCCTGCTTCTAGTATTAAAGTTTCATAGTAAACAATCAATACGGTACGTTTGATCGAGCGTTAAGGTGTAAAGATACCGGCGCTCTCTCCATACAAACGTAGTCGACTGTTTCCTCCCTGGATATGACACTAGCACAAATATTTTTGTGCCATAAAACCTATAACTGCCTTGACTATGCCCTTATATTTTATTTAATTATCATAGAAATTAATAAGATTTTAAAAACAAAAAAGCATAGGGGCATGGCAGTTATAAGTTTTATGCAAAAAAATGCTCTTCGGTCATTATCCAGGGAGAAAACAGTCGACTACGTTTGTATGGAGAGAGCCCCTGGTACCCTTTCCTCATAAACAACCTGTGGTAAGGCCTGAGCTAAGTTTATATACGTGAACTTTTCAATCTACCCTTGTAGGTATATATTTTCTCATATATTATGTATTTATGATATTATTTTATATATTGTATAATAAATAAGTTATACTCTATGACATTGTTTTAATTTTGAAACTAAAAAATTTTACCCCGCGGGATGCGAACCTCCGACTTCCATTTTCACATCTGAGCTACGCAGACCACTTTCAATTTTTTTTATTTAAGCTCCGAAACTACTGAACCGGTTTTAATGAAGCTTGGTATGAGGATACATTGATTAATTGATAGTAGTAATATAGCTTTTATCGCGGCCTTTGAGCGTGGCGACCGAATCAAGAAATTCCGTAACGTATTTCCGTTACGGAATTTCTTGAAACCTAACACCCCCACTCCGCCTACCATGTAGCTCGGCTGAGCGTTCGCTTAACCTGTATGTATATGGTACGACTTTACGAAGCTCGCACGATGCAATAGCTTTACCGGTGCTCTCTCCATACAAACGTAGTCGACTGTATCCTCCCTGGACAATGACACTAGCACAAATATTTTTGCGCCATAAAATCTATAACTGCCATGAATATGCCCCTATGTTTTGGTTTTTTCATTTTCTAATTATCATAGAAATTGAGATTAAAAAAAAATATATTTGGTCATGGCAGTTATAAGTTTTATGCAACAAAAGATTTGGTCTAGTGTCATTATCCAGGGAGAAAACAGTCGACTACGTTTGTATGGAGAGAGCCCCCAGTACCCTTTCCTCTTATTGGTCATAAACATGGACAGGTTAGGTACTTTTTTTCTTTTTGAGGTATGAAACCCTAAAATGGTAAATAAAATAACGAAATACAAAACTATTATTTAATCACAAAAATAGAAATACACAATGGATACATACATTCTTTTAATTTAAATTATAAACTTATTCTAAAAGACGAAACTGAGACCTTACCACGTTTTGATTACGTGCTCGATCAAACGCCGTATTAGAAAAAAAAACTTAAGAGGTGTCAAGGGAAACCCGGATGGAGCGAAGTTTCTTTCGTTTACTACTGAAGGAATTGTAATAAAATCTTATTTTCTTCAAGTTATAATAATATATTGTTTATTATTAACAAATATAATTAACTTAATCAGTAGGCTCAATTTTAGCAATTGCTTTCTATGAGAGAGAGACAGATAAACATGCGCACGCCGCACGGCTTACAACTATAGCAAAAAGTGTCGTTACAACTTTTGGTCTTAATTTTTTTCGTCTAGCCACCTTTCGCAACGCGCGATAAGGAACTTCGTTCCAAAAATATTTCTTGAAACAAGAAATAATCATTCCCCTATGACGCTAGAGAATAATTTCTAAGTTTTAGTAAAAAAAATCTTGAAATGATATGATATTTACATATTCTTAAATTAAGAATACTGCTTATTATTAATTTAAAAGAATATTCACTAAAAATAAAGAAATAATTCTCTAGCACCTTTAGGGAGAGGATAATTTCATCCTATATGAAACCTTATTTTCGCGCAACTTTTCAACTAGAATCAAATAATCGGTCTCAATCGCGTCGTCTTTTCAGCTAACTATACAAAATAATATTTGATCATCAAATATTTGGCGAAATAGATTTAAACAGTATCTCTGTTTAGGGCAACGAAATATTTAATATTAGCTTTTGCCCGCGACTTCGTCGAAAATGGACCAAGGAATCACGTTGTCCCATATAAACTTTGCCTTCACTCCCTTAGGAGTAAAATTTCGGAAAATCCTTTCTTATCGGATGCCTATGTCACACAAAGAACACACCCTCCAAGTTTCAGGTCTCTACGGTCAGCGGTTTAGGCTGTGCGTTGATCCGTCGGTCAGTCATTCAGGACAAAGAATTTTATATGTATAGATTAAAGGTACCAATTACCTTCACTCGCGTCCCTCGAATGCCCTCGTTTATTTGGGTTTATTTGAGTCATAATCATATAAGTATCTTTTGGACACCGCGTGCTACATCTTAGACCGCACCCACTTACCATCGTGTGACGATAGAGGTCAAACGATGACTTATTTATTTAAAAAAAAAGTCTAGCTGTATCTGTAATAGACGGCGCGAAAGAGGCAGAGATACTATCTTAATCTATCTATCTCTCGGCTCGCGTATTAGCCGATTCTAGTCTTGAATTTTTATAGTAAATACTCAATACGGCAAGTTTGATCGAATGTGTAAACAAATCGTGGTAGGGGTTCTCCAAAAAAATCACTGGATTTGTTAAAAAAATAATAATTTTAAACTTAAAAATTAGGTGGGTATATATTGAAGAAAATTAGGCAAATGCTTACGTTATAAATTGAATACGGGTTCGTTGCATTGAATGGAATATCTCGAAAAGCCGAGACTCGCCGATATACTTGTAAAAGCTACTTTTTGTTCCGATATTCCGCAATCGTAAGGTAACAGCCTACCTAAGAATAATTCTGTCGGCGTAACGTTGCATGGGTGAATGGTTATGACAGCGAATCTCTCAGAAATTAAACTGTGATCAGTCCAAAGGCGAAACGACTGTCAGAAAATGTGGGACTTTCGGTAAAACCGAGGGGCGCAGCTAAATTTTTATTTTAAAAAGTTTCAATAGACAATAACTCATAAAAACAAAGAGTTTAACTGAATAGTGGCCAAAAATGGAATAGTAGTTGAACAAAAGAGGAGCTAGACAGTACACTCATACAATGGTTAAAATGTAACTAATTTAGGCAGTATATTGACATAGAACTAGATGAAATTGCTTGTTCTAGCTAAGACTTAAGGTATATCGTTAAAATTAGTTAAATAAAAATGTGATCATAGACAAAACGATCAAAGACAAGACAGAATAGACGCTCTTACTGGCCAATCCTGTCGGCGTAGCCGCACCAGTACATGCATTCAAATGCCTAAACAGTTCTATGTAATTCTTGGCCGGCTCATGGGAGCTATCCCTGGACGGTTCTGTGAAGCCGATGGCCGAATCTTTGAATAGCAAGTTGAATTGGCCGTCGAATGGTGAGAATATATCCAAGTCTATGTGTTGGGTGCTGAATGAGGCGCTGTAGCCGAAGTAGCGGTCCAATGTGTCCAGAAGTACGTTTATTGTGTTGTAAAAGGGATCGTTTCTGGAAATAAATAAAGTTTTTTAGTTTTCAAAGTCTTCAAAGCCAGTGAGGTCGAATGACTGTTGTTTTGAGCCAGAGGATGATTTGAGGAAGAGGTTCTATGTCTTAGTCAATACCAGAGAGTTATACTGGCCTTGTTGATTCTGTTGCCTAATTTGCAATCTAGTGATACCAAGATATACCAAGAATCCAGTGTTATGCGTTACTCCAGCAGGACCATATTATTACAATAAACGCAAATTAGAAAGTTGTTAGGGTTTAAAAGGGGACATGCAGGCTGATTCACAAACGGAAGGCTACCGAAACGAATAAAACTGAAAAGTCAAGGATGGCAACACGCCAAAAGTCGCGGGAGTGAAAGAGCAGCATTTTTTTTTCGTTAAGGTTGCCTTCAGACGGTTTGCGAATCAGGGGGCTAATAGAGTAACGTTACTCCAACAGGGTTATATTAAACCACAGACAAATATCTAAGCACTAGCTTTTGCCCGCGACTTCGTCCGCGTAGGAGTCGAAAATGGGCCAATGAATCACGTTGTCCCAAACAAACTTTGTCCCCCCTTTTAGAATAGAATAGAAGAATAGAAATAAGTTTATTCATGCCACAAAAAAGACACATACACACAAAATAACTTAAAATACTTAACTATACATACAATTAAATCAAAGACCTGTGCATATGTATACAATCTGCTACGAAAAAGCTCGAGCTTAGCTAATATGCTACAGATCTGTAGCGCTGATTTTCAGCAGGAGCCTCGACCCTTTTCATCCCCTTAGGAGTAGAATTTCGGAAAATTATTATAAAAAACTGACCAAGTGCGAGTTGAACTCTTGCACGAATGGTTCCGATTCTGTTATTAGTGTTTATTGTCATAGCGGGAACAAAAATAGGTACAGTCGGCTGCATAATTACAGCCCCCGGTAGAGTTCTAAAATTACTATTATTGGCATGTTTTCATTCTAATAATTTTTGTTTGATTAATTGATGAGTTAGAAGACTTTAAACTTCCATTAAAGGTGTCTAGAATCTTGCTTGTGTTGAAAACATTCTTATAACAGCCGTTTTGGAGCTCTACGATGGGTCTGCAATTATGCAGCCGACCGTACATAATTTGTAAAAAATTCAACTATCTATCTATCACGGTTTATGAGATACAGCATGGTGACAGACGGACGGACGGACAGCCGAGCTTTAGTAAAAGCCTGTTTTAACACCCGACGCAAAAACGACGGGGTGAACCCTACAAAAAGAAAAAATATAACCCCAAAATTATGTCCAATCCATTTTAATTGTTTTGATTAAATATTGTCGCGTTGGGGGACCGCTCTTTACCTATAAGAACATTTTCATAAAATTTCAATTTTCAAAGTAAGTGAAACTACTTTAAAAATAAATACTTACAAACATACAAATAAATGCTAAAACAAAAATTTAAACGACGACTCTTACATTATATTAAATTGACTCGAAAAAAAGAGCGGTCCCCGACGCAACAATATTTAATCAAAAAAATTAAAATGGACCTTCTTACGTAGGGTCATAATTTCGGGCTTATTTTTTTTTCTTATTGTAGGGTTTTTTTTTTCATAGTTTGTTTTGGCTTTTTACCTTCATATTTTTTTTACCCTTTGGGTACAGATCTCTAAGAAGGTTATTTCTGAGATGAGATGCGAATTCGCAATTTAAGTACAAACCCTTAGTCAATAGACTCAAATTTAAAAATTTGGCTTATCCATCATCCCCTCGCTCCCCGGGGAGAGCAGCGAGGGTATGTCAAAGTCAAAGTGGAAATACTTTTTTTCCTTTGGATACTTAATACCTAGGTAGATACTTAATACCTTAGAGCGGTGTTGGCTTAGTGGTAGATACCTCGACTTTCATTCTGAAGGTCGTGGGTTCGAATCCCGGCGGGCCGTGCACCAATGTATTTTTCTTAAGAAAAAATTATGTGCGCTAATTGACATTGCTCTTACGGTGAAGGAAAACATCGTGATAAAACCCGCGGCTTAGTTGCCTCCTGAAGTATTGACAAGTTCTCTCCTCTGGACATGGTCGACTAAGCTGAGAGGGTAGTAGGTGCTGGGCAAGCCTACTCCATCCTCACGCAAAAATAACCCAATTAAAAAAGGGTCCAATGGCGGAAAACAGCCTGTATACAAGTACAAGTACCTAGGTACAAGATCACTTAGCGACGTCTTAAAAACTAAGTTAGGATGTGTGCCTTCGGAATGAGAAGAAGGCACAAGAAACTCATGTGGTCTACCTACCTCCTGGTAAGAATCTCCGCATCAACCACGTAAGCCAGCAGACAGTTGTCATCGATGTTGATCCCGCTGGTAACCGCCAGCGTGTTATTGCGGCATAGAGCTCGGAATGAAGTTGCTTGTAGGTTCAACTGGGTTAAATACGCTGGAGGAAATTGGTTAGGTTAGCAAATGTTTTTAAATAAATAAATATGTTCAGGACATTCCACACCTTGTCATCTAGCCTCAAGTAACTTGCCTTGTGCTATAGGTGCTAGACAACGGATATACTACTTATTTACTTTCTTTTGTAAATATATACTTATAATATATAGAAACAACCAGACCACAGACAAATTAAGCATAAATACTTGTCTGAGGCGGGAATCGAACCCGCAACCCTGTGTTTGGCAGTCCGGCATGGTGACCATTGTGCCAACTGGGTCGTCAAATATTTGCTGGACATTCCGCACATTGCCATCTAGCCTCAAGCAACTAGACTTGTGTTATGGGTGCTAGACAACGGATAAACTACTTATTTACTTTTCTTTTGTAAACTTTTACTTATAATACATAGAAACAACCAGACCACAGACAAATATCTAAGCATAAATACTTGTTTGAGGCGGGAATCGAATTGTGCCAACTGGGTCATCAAAATGGTTCTAGCATGCTCGCTTAGAATGAGAACAGCATGCCTGGACAACATGACGGAACGCGACAAGCTACTTGTCACCATGACTTTGTCCAGGTGGTTAGAAGTCGCCGGCCAAGGCCTACCACCGCTTGATTGTTTGATTGACGACCCAGTTGGCACAATAGTCACCATGCCGGACCGCCAAACACAGGGTTGCGGGTTCGATTCCCGCCTCAGACAAGTATTTATGCTTAGATATTTGTCTGTGGTCTGGTTGTTTCTATGTATTATAATTATATATTTACAAAAGAAAAGTATTTAAGTAGTATATCCGTTGTCTAGCACCCATAACACAAGTCTAGTTACTTAGCTTGGGGCTAGATGGCGATGTGTGGCATGTCCTGCAATATTTATTTTATTTTATATATTGTCTGTTCCTTGAGCACCCGTGGGTTAAAAAAAGGACATCAAGAGTTTAATCATACGGACCCGAGCAAATCTAAACTTCCAGATGGTTGTGGGTTCGATTCCCACTTCAAACAAATTTATATACAAATATTTGTTTCTGGTTTGGGTGTACAGACACCCAAACCAGAAATGTTAATTATGTATTACTAGCAGCGCTCTGTGGTTTCACCCGCTAACTTCCGATCCCGTGGGAATATCGGGATAAAAAGTAGCCTATAGCCTTCCTCGATAAATGGACTATCCAACACAAAAATAATTTTTCAATTCGAACCAGAAGTTCCTGAGATTAGCGCGTTCAAACAAACAAACAAACTCTTCAGCTTTATAATATTAGTATAGATAAACTCATGTTTTGTTATTTTTTGCTGTTCTTATTTTGTAGAAATAATAATAAAAATAATATTTTGTAGAATAATAATAATTTTATCGGGATAAAAAGCCTATGCTATTCCCGATGAATCAATGTATCTTCATACCAAGTTTTATCAAAATCGATCTATTAGTTTCGGAGCCTATTCGATACAAACAAGAAAAAAAAAACTAAAAAAACACGCTTTTATAAAAAATCCAACTTAAAAATATAAAATAAAATTTAATAAATTTGGATCAACTAAAAAAATTCAACAAAAAAATGAAAAATAAATAATAGTTAAAAAAAACTAAAAAAACACGCTTTTATAAAAAATCCAACTAAAAAACAGAAAATAAAAAAAATTAATAAATTTGGACTAAGAATTGTGTAAATAAAAAATAAATGTACATTATTGTAAAAAAGCGTAGGGTGCATAGTTATAAACATTTGATTGACAGATGAGTAGAAGGATCATTACTTTGATAATATCATAAAAATAACTTTAAATGCACCCCACGCTTTTTTACAATAATGTACATTTATTTTTTATTTACACTATTCTTAGTCCAAATTTATTATTTTTTTTATTTTCTGTTTTTTAGTTGGGTTTTTTATAAAAGCGTGTTTTTTTAGTTTTTTTTAACTATTATTTATTTTTCATTTTTTTGTTGAATTTTTTTAGTTGGGTATTCCATAAAAGCGTGTTTTTTCTAGTTTTTTAAACTATTATTTATTAGTTTTTTATGTCCCAGCAGTCAGGGTCTCAAATGTCCCGGTTTTGTCCTAGTTTAAACCGGACATATCCGGGGAAATCCGGACGGATGGCAACCCTACCAAAGAGTAACTGTGGAGCTGCACGCATGCGTAGTTCGCGCACTAGCTCCATCTCTCTTACTCGCATAAGGATGCGGAAAGAATTAATCCTGGCGAATCTAATTGGGATAATCGGATTTTTTATTCGGTCTTTGACAGGTGTGCAAAGTTTGAATTAAATCTGATCGTTCAAAGTAGGACAAAATCTAACTCAAAGGAGTCGGTTACAAACATACATACAAACATACAGGTGAAGCTAATAAAAGCGTGTTAAAAAACTAATAACTCTTTCATCTTAAAACATCAGTATAGATTATAACTTACCGCTAAGATTCTGCGTGCTAATGAACGCAACGTCCGACTCTGGATCGTTAAGACACGACAACGATCCGTTGTTACCGTAATACTGGTTTGTGTAGTCCCAGGTACATGTCACTGAAAAACATGGGCAATATAAAAAAAAATAGTAGGTACTTTTTTTTTTTTTCTTTTAATTATGGCTTCGCACGGCTTGTGCATTTAGCCAATGTCAAGTTATATTTTGCATCAAATTATGACCCGATTTTTCATAAATCGGGCCTAAAGTGTTTCAAAACAGTCAAAGTTCTCATAGTCCGTCAAGTCAGGGGCTATAGTAAATTGCGGTGAGCCGTTTCCCCTACCTTCCGTGGCCCTGACGGGGCCGCCACCGTTAGATGGCGGACGCGGTGGGGTCGCAGAGGAAGAGGACTGTCGGTGTGTTGTTGCCGCTTTCCCTGTCCTCTGCGACCGGAGTGGCTGGCGATGGGGCTACTTATCTGACCCATCGCAGGGGACCATGGGCGTCCAGGCATGGGGCTGTCTGGCGTCCATCCGCTTGGTCCCCGAGAAGGAGGTTGCGACGTGCCAAGTGCTCTGGTGCGTCGCAACAAGGGGGGAGGGGCGAAAGCCTCGTAAGAGGAGGGTCCTCACGGACAAATGCCGTCGGGGCTGCTGATGAATGCGAAAGCGATGCCGGTAGCCCCGACAATAGGCATCGAGACGGAGCACCCTGGGGTTTTAGTCGGTTGGAGCCCGACATAACCACTTCGTTGGCCCCAACAACGGAGTGGTACCCGACCGGGTTTCCCCAGGCCAAAAAAAAAAAAAAAAAAGGGGCTATAGTAAAGCGGTGGCAAGTTTACCATAACCATAAAGGAGATTTGGAGGCAACGAGAAAACTTCATGTTTGACACTGATTTTTACTTTCACTACACTTGTGCACTTTCACAAAACTAAATTGAATAACATTCCACCAGAATTATACAATTCAACTTGGGTTACAACTAAGTTTCATGAAAATAAAACTGCAGCACGACATGCTGTTAACTCGTTCCCGCCAAAACTCCTAGTAGGTACTTAGTTTATACCCTTTCCAATCGTTTATTTAACTTTTGACAGCTCTAATACTTACTCAAATAGTAAAACCCTGACCCGTTA
Source organism: Idaea straminata (assembly GCA_951213275.1). Lineage (NCBI taxonomy): Eukaryota > Metazoa > Arthropoda > Insecta > Lepidoptera > Geometridae > Idaea > Idaea straminata. The sequence goes on along the minus strand of OX577875.1, from coordinate 4,865,070 downwards.
CCGATTCGATTTCTTTTATCGATCGATTTTATTCGTGAAGAAGTTTTAATCGATTTGACACACTCATTATTTTGTACCTGTTCCTTACAAGTAGGTACCGCAGTTCATTCACATGCTTTTTATTTGAACCAACTACAGTAAGTCTAAACGATTATTTTAGATTCATTATTTCACTAGGTACGAGTAAGATGGAACTGTTTTCATTACGCAAATTATTTATGCATTAAAACAGAGACATTTAGGAAATTGAATACAGAATAATAAAGGTTTTTACGTGATTTGATATAAAATATAATCACAATAAAATTGTATGTTTTATTAATATAATAATCGATAATCGTTTTATTTTAAAACCGTTTTTATAGTCTGTGGTCATTAATTACGAATGACACATCTCTAAGTGGGCGGAGCCCGTCCATGAAGTACAGTATTCCCTGTAGTATATTGTATCAAAAATTATTATAAAACTTTATGTGCGTGATCTGTCAAAAGTTAAATAAACGATTGGAAACACGTATAGTTTAGTTTAGTTTTACGGGGCTGTTTCCGCACTTAGCCTCATTATTTGGGCCATAATAGGTACTTATTTGGCCTTTTTCCGTAACCTCTTTAGTTGGGTACTTTTAGCGTAAGATTGATGTAGTCCGCAACTAGACCTCTTTGGGCCCTTTTAGCGTAAGATTGATGTAGTCCGCAACTAGACCTCTTTGGGTCCTTTTAGCGTAAGATTGATATAGTCCGCAACTAGACTTCTTTGGGTCCTTTTAGCGTAAGATTGATGTAGTCCGCAACTAGACCTCTTTGGGTCCTTTTAGCGTAAGATTGATGTAGTCCGCAACTAGACCTCTTTGGGCCCTTTTAGCGTAAGATTGATGTAGTCCGCAACTAGACCTCTTTGGGTCCTTTTAGCGTAAGATTGATGTAGTCCGCAACTAGACCTCTTTGGGCCCTTTTAGCGTAAGATTGATGTAGTCCGCAACTAGACCTCTTTGGGTCCTTTTAGCGTAAGATTGATGTAGTCCGCAACTAGACCTCTTTGGGCCCTTTTAGCGTAAGATTGATGTAGTCCGCAACTAGACCTCTTTGGGTCCTTTTAGCGTAAGATTGATGTAGTCCGCAACTAGACCTCTTTGGGCCCTTTTGGCGTAGGTGTTGGACTTAGCCTACATCAAGGGTTGAGAGGGTTCTCAGCTTAGTCGACTGTGTTTAGAGGAAAGACTTGTCAATGCATCTGGACACAATTATGCCATGGGTTGTATGTACTTGTATACGGTTTGTTTTCTGCAACTAGGCGTCTATAGTTGGGTCCTTTTAGCGTAAGATTGAAGTAGGCTATGTCAAATATTTGTAATATTGAACTTTGTGAGCGAGATCATATGAAAAAAAACCCCATGAGTTTCTTGTACCTTCTTTTCATTGGTGGGCGCGTTCCGAAGGCACACATCCTAACTTAGTTTATTAAGATGTTTCAATGTGATCTTTGTATAAAATATACATAAGCATCCAAATAAATAAAGGATTTGATTAAAGAGTAAAGGCTACTTACATTGGTCATTGACGGTTACAGGAACAGCAGATTTACAGGTGGAGCACAAAATGCTCGCGTTGAATGACTGGAAATAAATTATACTGATGCATTATTGAATACAAGTTTTATCGAAATCGGTCTATTTCTTTTATTTATACATACTTATAATACATAGAAACAACCAGACCACAGACAAATGTAGAAAGAAAGAAAAGCATTTATTGAGTATACAAACACAGGAAGGAAGAAATGAACCAGACAACATCATGAGAATGAAAATTAATTACCTACATAAAAAACAAAAAGTGACAAAGAAAACACAACATACATTTATGTGACAAAGAAAACACAACATAAATGTATGTGTAACAAAAAGTGACAAAGAAAACACAACATAAATGTATGTTGTGTTTTCTTTGTCACTTTTTGTTTTTTATGTAGGTAATTATTTTCATACATAGAAACAACCAGACCACAGACAAATGTAGAAAGAAAGAAAAGCATTTATTGAGTACAAACACAGGAAGGAAGAAATGAACCAGACAACATCATGAGAATGAAAATTAATTACCTACATAAAAAACAAAAAGTGACAAAGAAAACACAACATAAATGAAGAGTCGTGTGCTGACCCAAATCAGTCGAACTCAGCCAAGTATGCTTAGCTGCAGCGCAATAATAAATAATACATGTACATGTACAATACATGTACATGTAATACATGTACATGTCATTGTCTGAGGCGGGGTTCCAACCAACCCCGTGTTTAGCAGTCCGGCATGGTGACTATTGTGCCAACTGGGTCGTCAGTAAGTAAGACACCAGCAGGCTGATTCACAAACCATCGGCTACCGAAACGAAAAACAAAGTTGGCAACACATCAGAAGTCGCGAGAGTGAAGGAACAGCAATTTTTTTTAAGCTATTGCATAGTTTTTCACGGGCTTTGAGCGCGGCGACCGAATCGAGAAATTCCGTAACGAAAATAAATCGTGACACCCCCCACTCCGCCTACCATGTAGCTCGGCCGAGCGTTCGCTTAACGTGTATGGTACGACTGTACGAAGCTCGCACGATGCAATAGCTTTCCCGTGGCAGTCCCCGAGTGCCTCGCGTTTTTTATTTGGGTCGTGAGCGTAGGTATAGGTTAGGACTTCCAATTAGGTATATAGAAGGTATCATCTAGACACCGCGTACTACATCTTACACCACATCGTCACTTACCATCGTGTGACGATAGAGGTCAAACGCTGACGTATTTAGGTACCACTAAAAAATATACCATTATCTATTCATTCAATTTCCAACTCTGTTGTTTCCGATGCAATAGCTTAAGGTTTGTGAATCAGCCACAGGACACTTGGTCCGAAGAAGATAGTCAACTTACGCTTTCAGAGAGCTGGTGGGAGGCGTCAACAGCTCCGGGTGCGCATGCGCCGCTGAAGAACTCTCCTCCAACACGCGCGTAGTCGCACTCCGATGATGAGAGCACTCCGATCTCTTGTCCAGCTCGGACGAAGGCTACATATGCTGTGGAGATATGATAGTAAATTGGTTCTTACATTTCTAAACAAACTATACAGCTATTAATATTTACAATCATCTACCGTTGCACTTGAAAGAACTCAATGGTGTCATTTTCCATAAAAAACTAAAATCCTGGTTAATATCTAAGGTTTTCTATAGCTTATCGGAATTTTCCGATAATGACGAAAAATAATACATTACCTATTAGTGTGTACCTGTACTAATCACTACATACATAGTATAAAACAAAGTCGCTTTCTCTGTCCCTATGTCCCTTTGTATGCTTAAATCTTTGAAACTACGCAACGGATTTTGATGCGGTTTTTTTAATAGATAGAGTGATTCAAGAGGAAGGTTTATATGTATAATAACATCCATTAAATAGTGGAGAAGTACTGTTATTTTTGAGGTTTCTAATGTGATGTCGTAAATAATTACATGTTTTCCGCTTACATTGCAAACGCAGGCTGAACCCTACGAGTTTTATCAAAATAATGTACACTAAGTATTGTACACATTGAAAAGGTGTACAGAAAAGTCCGTGATGGTATATGTCTATCTCTTATGGATAACCCACAATAACTTTTTTTTGTCATTTACTTTTTACGACAAATAATGGCTAATTTTCGAAGCGAAATTAATTTTCGATTTTAACCAATACAGCATTAATCCTTAACCAATTAAATACCTTGAATACATTGTTCATTTAATATAGATCTATATGGCCCTTTACACCGTATGATTTAAGTGAATATTTTCGAAGATATTACAGATTTAAAAATTGCGGGACGTAGCGTTTGCGGCGGCACCGGCCGGCCGCCCGGTGCGGCAAAAAATGTAAAAAGTAAATAAGTAAAAATGTAGTGTATGAATTTAGATATTCCAAAGATAGCAGGAAATCTTCATGGTATAGGGAAAGGGGGATTGTTTTACTCCAAATTTAACGCGTGCGGGCCACGGGCAGTAATGAATAAATCAAAACTACTGAATCGATTTTAATCACATAGTCTATATATTTTATACCCGTGCGAAGCCGGAGCGGGCCGCTATGTTTTTATATACAACGTTCACAGTTTTTCTGTAGTGTATTTAGTATCAGCATTGCACCCGTGCGAAGCCGGGGCGGGTCGCTAGTTTAGTATAATTAGTGTTTTAAGTTTTAAGCATCATTTTTTTTAAGCATCTATGTTTTTATTATTGTATGCTCGAAATGAGTAATCTGTTGGAACCATATTATTTGTAAGATCTTTATGTACACAGACAGAACAATAAATGAAATTCTATTCTATTCTAAGCGTTAATTAGTTCTATTCCTCAATCTAATTTAGTCCACAGGTTTAAGGTGAAAGTGTACCGGCGCTCTCTCTATACAAACGTAGTCGACTGTTTTCTGCCTGGATAATAGCACTAGAGCAAATATTTTTGTGGCATAACACCTATAACTGCCATGACTATGCCAAATGTCTTGGTTTTTTTCATTTTCTAATTATCCTAAAAATTTAGATTTGAAAAACAAAAGAATCAAAAATATAGGGGCGTGGTCATGGCAGTTATAAGTTTTATGCAATAAAAATATTTGCTCTAGTGTCATTATCCAGGGAGGAAACAGTCGACTACGTTTGTATGGAGAGAGCTCCCGGTCTTTCCTCTTAAGCTTTATGAAGTTTGTATGCCCCCCATGCGAAGTTTCAGACCAATATTGTACTAATTATACTAATTATTTCAAGAATAAAGACTGTTAATTAAGTTACTTTGTATTAAAAAGTAAAACTTTTCTCATGGGCAACCTGTGGATGCTATACCTAATTTTAAGAACACTATGTACACAGGTTTATAAGCAAATAAATGTTTTTGTATTTGTATTCGTAATTCTTGTAAGTTTCAGAGATTAATAAGTATAGGAGTCTTTTTGTCTATTTTAATGCATCAAAATCTACCACTTACCAAGTCCACCGTACTCAGGGAAGCAGGCCTTTGCCCCCTTCAGGTTCTCAAACCTAGAAATGTTGGTGAGAGCTGAGCTTTCCTTGACGAAGGCTGCGACCCTCGTGGCGACTGTGGAATCGGTTTGTACCAACTTCACTGGGGACAATCCGAAGTGCCTGCAAAATGGTGAAAAGTATTGATAAATAGTGATGTATATGTTGATAAATGGAAAAAGTGAAACACAAGCGCGTTATTTCCAAATTATATCCATTACTAGCTTTTGCCTGCGACTTCGTCAGCGCAGGAGTCAAAAATATGTAGTTCTAATAGGATTTTTTTTGTTGACTTAAAAATGGTTTGAGTTTCAAACATGTGGCAAAATAAAATGTACTTACTTAATTTAAATCAAAAGCACTAAGGAGTTCGAGTCGAAGCAAATCCCCCTAAAAAAACTTTCTACCCCTTTTTAAACCCGTTAGGGAATGAATTTCGGAAAATCCTTTTTTATCGGATACCTACGTCATACAAAGATCACACCCTCCAAGTTTCAGGTCTCTAGTAAAACTGCAAAGCTCGGCTAGTTTAACATAAAAGTTAACTTACTGTCTAGCAATATATCCATAATTAGAAGGCGAAGAAATCAAATCAGCAACATTATCTCTTATATCCTTCAAACAATCCAATATGCTGGCTTTCTGCTGGCAAGCAATGGTCGGCGTGATACCCAACGAATGGGCGGCAGCACGCATCCACAGGCACTTTATCTGCTCAGTGTTGGAGATGGTACACCAACGTTGCGAGCGGAAGGGGCCAGATGTAGCTGTCGAATCTATGTTCGGTAATGTACGAACTGTGAAAAGAAAGCAAAATAATACTCAGAAATTGTAATGCCTTCCGAAGTAATTAGTAAGAGACTTTTGCTTGTTAACAAGGCTGCGACCCTCGTGGTGACTGTGGAATCGGTTTGTACCAACTTCACTGGGGACAATTTAAAGTGCCTGTAAATCTGTGAAACTCAATGATAAATAATAATACTAAGTAACTCAGAAATTGTAATGCATTCCAAAGTAACTTGTAAGAGACTTTTGCTTGTTAACAAGGCTGCGATCCTCGTGGTGACTGTGGAATCGGTTTGTACCAACTTCACTGGGGACAATTTGAAGTGCCTGTAATGTTGAAACGTACTGATAAATACCGATGTAGGTAGGTACTGTGGTTTAACTTATAGTAGACAGGTCAAAACCGGAATAACTTAAGATATATCAAAAAAAACTTGAGAGGTGAAACGAAGCTTTTTTCCACTCGGATTGAACGAAGTTTCTTTCGATTAATTAGTGAAGGAATTGTAATAAAATCAAAAAGTGTCGTTACAACTTTGGGTCTTAATTTTTTCCGTCTAGCCCCCTTTCGCAACGCGCCATAAGGAACTTCGTTCCACAACTTATAGGATATTCCTGTTGGCTTAGAACGTAAGTTTTTTTGAGTCTTTCTAGATCAAACCTCCAGAACTGTTCCGGTTTTAGTTAAATAGAAAGAAAAGAAAGAAAGAAAAATATTTATTTGGTACAAGCACACGACAACTTTAAAATTAAACACACACAAAGAAAAAGGTAACAAATTATACAATTGATTATAAATAGATGTTAGTCAGTCTAGTTAGTCGTAACTTACTTGTCGAGGTGTAGTTAGATATGGTGATGGGCGTGTCTTGGAACACGACCGTAGCACTACTGCCGCCTCCGTTAGCGAGCGCGTTGAAAGCTGTCTCCTGCCAGGTCTCACCTCCAGGGTTGTTCTATTGTAGCTAAATGAATTCGACGATGTGTACTTACTTGCTGAGGTGTAGTTAGATATGGTGATGGGCGTGTCTTGGAACACGACCGTAGCACTACTGCCGCCTCCGTTAGCGAGCGCGTTGAAGGCTGTCTCCTGCCAGGTCTCGCCTCCAGGGTTGTTTCCGTTCGGCCACCAGTTGCGGACGTTGGTTAAGATTGCGGAGGCGAGGTTTCTTTAGAAAAGAATAAAAAATACATTATCCTACAAATTTAAAATATTTGCTAGGCGTTGCTGTGCCATAAATTTAAATTTTCTAGGTTTTAAAATGGCGTTAAAGTGGAAAAAAGTTTAATAAATTTGCGATAACTTACGTGTTAGCCACGATAGCGCCCCAGGGTTGCCTGACGAAGGCGCAAGCAGCAGTGTTGTTACTGATTGCAGTAGAAAGTGGTATCAAAGAACCGTCAGGGCAGAGCAGCGAGTATACACTTACAAGTTCAGGACTTCTTAGCTGAAAGAAAATTGAGTTATTTGTTATCCCACTGTAGGTCCTGTTGCATTAGTTTTAACACTCAAAAGTGACAATTAAATCGCACCTAAAGTGACTTTAACCTTCCTAACTTACCGTTAAGTATTCCCTAACGTGTAACGAAGCCACATAAGCCACTTAAGATGCTGTGGGGTTTGTGGTAAACCTCATATCTGATAATTAAATCGCACCTAACGTAACTTTAACCTTTCTAACTTACCGTTAAGTATTCCCTAACGTGTAACCAAGCCACATAAGCCACTTAAGATGCTGTGGGGTTTGTGGTAATCCTCATATCTGATAATTAAATCGCACCTAACGTAACTTTAACCTTTCTAACTTACCGTTAAGTATTCCCTAACGTGTAACCAAGCCACATAAGCCACTTAAGATGCTGTGGGGTTTGTGGTAATCCTCATATCTGATAATTAAATCGCACCTAACGTAACTTTAACCTTTCTAACTTACCGTTAAGTATTCCCTAACGTGTAACCAAGCCACATAAGCCACTTAAGATGCTGTGGGGTTTGTGGTAATCCTCATATCTGATAATTAAATCGCACCTAACGTAACTTTAACCTTTCTAACTTACCGTTAAGTATTCCCTAACGTGTAACCAAGCCACATAAGCCACTTAAGATGCTGTGGGGTTTGTGGTAATCCTCATATCTGATAATTAAATCGCACCTAACGTAACTTTAACCTTTCTAACTTACCGTTAAGTATTCCCTAACGTGTAACCAAGCCACATAAGCCACTTAAGATGCTGTGGGGTTTGTGGTAATCCTCATATCTGATAATTAAGTCGCACCTAACGCGATGCGCGAAGTGATCTAGTAGTAATTAGACCATCCCAAACGCAACTTTATCCTTATTAATTTACAATAAAGTATTCCCTAACGTGTAACCAAGCCACATAAGCCACTTAAGATGCTGTGGGGTTTGTGGTAATCCTCATATCTGATAATTAAGTCGCACCTAACGCGATGCGCGAAGTGATCTAGTAGTAATTAGACCATCCCAAACGCAACTTTATCCTTATTAATTTACAATAAAGTATTCCCTAACAAACCAAACCCCATAAGTCACTGTAGGTTCCGTAGCGTTGGTGGTAACCCTCCTAACTGATAATTATACCATCCCTAATGCGACTTTAATCTATCTAACTCATCATGACCTAACGTGTAACCAAGTTGCGTAAGCTACTGTAGGTGATGTAGTGATAATTATACCACCCCTAACGCGACTTTAACCTTTTCAACTTACCGTGAAGTATTCCCTAACGTGTAACTAAGCAGCATAAGCCACTTCAGGTTCTGTAGCGTTGGTGTTAACACTCTTGAATGACAATTATATCGCACCTAACGTGACTTTAACCTTCTTAACTTACATTGAAGTATTCCCTAACGTGTAACCAAGCCGCGTAAGCCATTTTAGGATTAATGGCGTTAGTTTTAACACTCCTAACTGACAATATCGCACCTAACGTGACTTTAACCTTCTTAATTTACAGTGAAGTATTCCCTAACGAACCAAACCCCATAAGTCACTGTAGGTTCCTTAGCGTTGGTCGTAACCCTCCTAACTGACAATTATACCATCCCTAACGCGACTTTAATCTATCTTACTCATTATGAAGTACTGCCTAACGTTTAACCAAGCTGCGTAAGCTACTGTAGGTGATGCAGTGATAATTATACCACCCCTAACGTGACTTTAACCTTCTTAACTTACCGTGAAGTATTCCCTAACGTGTAACCAAGCTGCATAAGCCACTTTAGGTTCTGTAGCGTTGGTGTTAACCCTCAAACACTCCAGCGCCTGAATGTGTCGGTTATCGTTTCTCACGCCTGCGATGTTGACTCCCATGTCAATGCTGTATCCGGTGCAGTTGTTGTTGGGCCCGCAAAGTGAACACAGTTGTGGGTATTGGGATTCTGAAAATATTCTTTAATTAATAATCTATTACCTACTTGTATTTAGGAAGTTAGGAAGTCCAAGTGGGGTTTTTATTAGTTGGGTCAGTTTTGCGTGAGGATGGAGGAGGCTTGTTCAGCACCTTTACTCTTTGCTTAATCGACCGTGTCCAGAGGTAAGAACTAGTCAATACTTCGATAGACAACTAAGGATTTTAACATGTTTTTTTTTCGCCGTAAGTAATGTCAATTAGCGCACACATTGCATTTTGTGTTTTTGGCACTAGGCTCGGAACTAAAAACTAAATAATAATACTTCCGTTACGGAAAACATCATGATAAAACCCGCAGCTTAGTTGTCTCCAGATTTATTTACATTTTCTTTTCTCTGAACACGGTCGTCTATGGCCTCATAGCTCCCGAACGGATGAACCGATTTTGATTTCGTTTTTTTTGTTTGAAAGGTGAATTAGTGCGGACTTTTCTAAGCTGTCTCTCTTTAACACATTCAATTATTATTATAAAATATGTATGTTAGTCTACAGCGGTGTTGGCTTAGTGGTAGATACCTCGACTTTCATTCTGAAGGTCGTGGGTTCGAATCCCGGCCGGCCGTGCAATAATGTATTTTTCTTAAGAAAAATTTATGTGCGCTAATTGACATTGCTGTTACGGTGAAGGAAAACATCGTGCTGAAACCCGCGGCTTAGTTGGCTCCAGAAGTATTGACAAGTTCTCTCCTCTGGACATGGTCGACTAAGCTGAGAGGGTAGCAGGTGCTGGGCAAGCCTACTCCATCCTCACGCAAAAAGGACCCAATTAAAAAGGGTGCAATGGCGGAAAACAGCCTGTTTACAAGTAAGTAAGTAGTCTATATTAAGGTATGTATCCATGGGCCTTTGTAGCCTGAAATAAATGATTTATTATTATTTTTCTTAGCTTCTTTTGATTATAACTCAAAATATGTAAACATGATAAAAATTAATGTTAAAAGCATCAAAAGAAAAGTTACCAAAGTAACGTATATCTATTAAGCTTAGTTGTTAATAGTACATTGTTACCCTAGGTGTGAAAGTAACTCATTGAGTCGCGAGACGGAGTTTGGCGCCCGAGCGTAGCGAGGGCGCTAATAGTTCGAGGGACTTAATGAGTCTTTTACCCGAGATAAACACCGTGCTTTTCATTACGAATAATACATACGATTCTTCATAATAACGAGAGTGAATGAGATACTCCATACTACCTCTGGAAGTATGCATGAGCCGTGTGAAGCCATAATTGTTATTCTTTGGTGAAAACCAAAGCAAGGAGGTTAGGTTTTTGAAGTTCCTAATGCGTAATGATACTGATACTGGCTAAAAGCACATTGCACAAGCCGCACGAAGCCATAATTTGACATGACAGCTGTCAGTGAAAGCGATTTTCCCTAGGGCTGAAAGTTTTTCTTTCTACACGCTCTTTAGTCATCTTTAGACCTACTTTCGGAGTATGAGTAATGAAAAGTTTTAATAACTTACTAAGTTGAGTATCGATAGTATTGTTAGCGCTCCACGCGCCAGGCCTGCAGGCGCTTGAGAAGAAGCTGTTCAGCGTTTCCGTTTCAAGATGATCGGCAGTACGAGATGACATGTCTGTATCTGCTGGCGCGCGATCTGTTTGGGCAGCCTGGGGAACAAACAACACGTACAGGTTAATCTAGCCATGAACTTCTACTGAGTAGAATCTTATATCTTTGAATGAGCAATTCTTGTATATATATATATATAATTGGAATCTCGGAATCGGCTCCAACGATTTTCATGAAATTTGGTATATAGAGGGTTTCGGGGGCGAAACTTACTTTTTTTTTATCTGAAAAATATGACTCTTCCTGACATCTATTGGCGAACTACTAATACTATTTTTTGTGAGCGATAAAGTTATTCCAGCAGATGGCGTTGTTAAGTAACACGAAGTCAATGAGTGTTTGCTTTGAGGTTAGACTAAGTCAAAAAAAAAACCAAGCAAAGCTCGGTCATCCAGGTATGCTAGTATATCTTAGCTTATGTCATTTATACTGACTGACGGATAAACCGCTGATCGTAGAGACCTGAAACTTGGAGGGTGCGTTCTTTGAATGACGTAGGTATCTGATACAAAAGGATTTTGACGACCCTGTTGGTACAATGGTCACCGTGCTGGACAGCCAAATACAGGGTTGCGGTTTCGATTCCCGCAAGACAAGTATGTATGCTTAGATATTTGTCTGTGGTCTGATGTTTCTATGCATTATAAGTATATATTTATAAAAGAAAAGTATATTTAAGTCGTAAATCCGTTGTCTAGCAGCCATAACACAAGTCTAGTTACTTATCTTGGGGCTAGATGGCGATGTATAAGTTTTATGCAACAAAAATATTTGCTCTAGTGTCATTATCCAGGCAGAAACAGTCGACTACGTTTGTATGGAGAGAGCCCCCGGTACCCTTTCCACTAACTCAGTCATCGTCTCTTGGTAAAACCTCGGGGGTATTTTATTAGATATTATTATTAATTAGTTTTTTTATTTTTTAAAGTCATTACCGCAACTTCCAAAGCCTTCAGCACACGAGGGGTCCACCTGACATTGGTCTGGTCGAGTCCAGGGTGACAGTACCTTCCACTACGCAGACCTGTGAGCCCGCCGGTGTGGGAGCTGGGTACTATGGCCACTGCTTCGAAGGCGAATGGTTCTGGAAATTTATGTGGTATTAATATTTTGATTTGTGATATTATTGTAATGTATTTTTGTAATATTGTTGTTGATGACCCAGCATGATACTGTTCATGCTCAAAAAGGTCAAGATAAAATACAAGAAATATATATAGCCCCAAGCTAAGTAACTAGACTTGTGTTATGGGTGCTAGACAACGGATATACTACTTATATACTTTTTTTGTAAATATATACTTATAATACATAGAAACAACCACACCACAAAAAATATCTAAAGATAAATTACATGTCTGAGACGGGAACGATGTCGAACCCGCAACCCTATGTTAGGCAGTCCGGCATGGTGACCGTTGTGCCATGGATCGTCATTATATTCTTTACAATGAATATCTTGCAATAGAGAATGGCTGCAACGATCGGCCATTTTGATTTCTTATAAAATGCTTATAAAAAATCTATAAGAGACTTAACTATTTTCAATAATCCTGTGTTTGGCAGTCCGGCATGGTTACCATTGTGCCAACTGGGTCGTCAAATGTGTATGTGTCTTTTTAGATGCATGTTTTTTTTCTATTAATTATGGCTTCGCACGGCTTGTGCATTTAGCCAGTGTCAAGTTATATTTTGCATCAAATTATAACCCGATTTTTCATAAATCGGGCCTAGTGTTTCAAAAAAGTCAAAGTCGTCATAGTCCGTCAAATCAGGGGCTATAGTAAAGCGGTGGCAAGTTTACCATAACCTTAATAGCAGATTTGGAGGCAACGAGAAAACTTCATGTTTGACACTGATTTTTACTTTCACTACACTTGTGCACTTTCACAGAACTAAATTGAATAACATTCCACCAGAATTATACAATTCAACTCGGGTTACAACTAAGTTTCATGAAAATAATACTGCAGCACGACATGTTGTTAACTCGTTCCCGCCAAAACTCAGATGCATGTTTCCTTACCCATTCTGTTGACATCCCTGACTGTAGCGATCACACGGTTGTCATTCGGCTGCTGCTGCGAGAGAAGTACCACTTCTTCTTCAGAGAAGTAGCCGATATCCGCTTGGCCACGAGCCAGTGCTAAGGCACAGTCGATTCTGTTGGCACAACACATATTATCATTGGAGGCGTCCATAAATTACGAGAGATGTTTAAGGGGGGAAGGGGATCGCGTCAAATCTCATCTAATCTTACGTTGGAGAGAGGTCTCGGCATATATAACGCAATTTCTTTTCTGATTGATTTTTCCGGCTTAGAGTGGCTAGATCAGAACGAAGTTGAAGGAGCAGATGATTTTACTGAAAATCAAATGGACATCAATAGTCTCTCTTGACAGCGCGCATGATTCTCCATGGACTGAATTAGAGTAGATATTCTTTTTTTTAATCACAGTAGTCACGATTTAAGTATTCTATTGTCCAATTTTTATTACACTTATAACTCTCAGCAATATTGATATTAGTCTTAGTAGTCGCCCACACTTTGAAAAATCTCACGTGAGATTGGGGGATGTGGGAGGAAAACACCTTACGTAATGTATGGACGCCCCCATTAGCCTTCAGGGCCATAATTCTGTGAAATAACTTGGCGTGTCTTACGTGTTCAATATTTACATGAATAAATACGACTTTATTTAATACTAGCTGTTGCCCGCGACTTCGTTCGTGATGTGGTTTTGGGTTATTTAGAATTCATTTTTCTGCATGGATACAATTTATCATTCGGTATAAGTTTTAAAAACAAAATAGGTAGTTACATTGTTTTTACACTATATTTTTAATTGATTTGGCAAAGGCACTTTACTTACTCATACTTTGAAAGTAGGTCTAAATATGCTTGAAGAGCGTGTGGAAAGAAAAACTTTCAGCCCTAGGGAAAATCGCTTTCACTGACAGCTGTCATGTCAAATTATGGCTTCGCGCGGCTTGTGCAATGTGTTTGTAGCCAGTATCAGTACGCATTAGGAACTTCAAAAACCTAACCTCCTTGCTTTAGGTAACACCAAAGAATAACAATTATGGCTTCGCACTTCTCATCCATACTGCCAGAGTTTAGTACATAATAGGTTTTTTCTTAATAATCGAATTCAGGTAGATATATTTAGTTCAAGATATCTTATTAATAAAATAAATGTAAAGATGAAAATGGTCAAAGCGACGTATGACCATGCTGCGCCTCTGCCGGCGCCCTGTCAAGATGTTGCAGATGTGACTTTATGCGGCAGTGCGGTCAGTGTCGTTCCTTGAGTAAAAAAATACTGGCGGGAAATGCTTGCATTTTGAATGATTTTAATTAGTATTATCTTTTGTTATTTTATTATGTTTTAGTGTTAAGTTTAATCTGGTTTTTCATTTATGATTGTGTATTTTGTGTAAATAAACTTTTCTAGACAAACCGTGTTACAAAAACTGTAATTTAAATCTACGGACTTCGCGTCATCACTCAGTGTTGGATAAACTAATTTATAAAAATCTCTTCGGTTAGTACCGACGTATTTGAGTATTGAAAACATGTTGAAAACAAATGGCAAAAGCAAAAAATCTACATAATGTATAACCTCTTTGGTCCCAACCTTGTAAGAGGATCAGGTAGTATGGAGTCTCTAATTCACTCTCGTTATTAGAAAGAATTTTATGTTTATTCGTAATGAAAATCAGTGTTTACCTCGGGTTTGTTTTGTTTACCCAAGGTGTGAAAGTCACTCATTTAGTCCCTCGAAGTATTAGCGCCCTCGCTACGCTCGGGCGCCAAACTCCGTCTCGGGACTCAATGAGTGACTTTCACACCTTGGGTAACAATGTACTATTTTTGTTAATTTTTCACAAATAAAACATAATACACAACAATATGATAAGCTGAAACTAAGTCCAATTTCTATACGCACAAAACTTTCAACATACTTTGTCTTCCTAGTTATCTTTAGATTTTTGTAAATTAAAGAAAAAATAATTATCAACTACCTTTGTGTCTCGATTCATATTCTTCAATTAATAATATAAGAGGTTATTATAGTATTTATAACAACAACATCATGCAAATAATAATATTTTGGTGCAAATAATATTTTACATTGTTTTTATTATCAAATAATAATATTATGTAATGATTAAAAAGAAAGGCAATTGGACAGAACAAATACTAATACTTAAAATAACGCGATGCACATTGAGATCCTTACATATTGATAGCAGGCATTACGCTGAATAAAAAATGCTTTCACACCAAACATCTAAAGCGTCTCGGAAACGGGGTATTTGAAGGAACGTGATGTCCTATGAATCCAATTTTCTGAATTCTTGACCAAAATACCCAGCTTTTTTTATTAGGTAGCTGGCAGGGCTACGTAACTTTGGGAAAAAAATGATTTTTACAAATGACTATTACCTGTATATTTTTTAACCCACATCAAAAAAGGTGGAGGTTCTCAATTCGTCACGTATATATATATTTTTTATGTATGTTCGCTGATTACTCGTAAACTCTTGGAGCGATTTGGATAATTCTTTTTTGTTTTTACTATCTAAGGTTTCCGCTACTTGAACTCATAATTCAAACTATAGCAGGAGAAAAGCGCGATAGAAGTGTAACATCGGAGGTCTTCGGTAAAGGAGATCGGTAATATTATGTAGTAGTACCTCTTTGTACTAACCTCATTTTCAGTTTCACGTAGGTAGTATTAAATGCAAACTATTTGGTTTTATGACAGCTGTCATCTTGAGCGGAGGCATGTACTGCATGTACCCCTACCATGACTTTTTGAAGAACTCGAAAAAAAGAAACCCTTTTTCGATCACTCTCTTGTCCGTTTGTCTGTAGGTGTGTCACTACCGATATTCTTAGAGACGGGTGGACCTAGTAAGTTGATTTTTAGGAAGTTTCATAGTAAATACTCAATATAGTATGTTAAATCGAATACGTAAAAAAACCGTGGTAGGAGTACTGTTCCCTTCTGACGTTCGATTACGTTTTACCACGGAAAAATATTTCGATTTCACATTTTTTAAATGTTTTTTTATCAAATATCTTAATTATTGTATTAAAGTTAAATTAAAACATACCCTAAATGTTATTCTGATATATTCTGAACATATTCGTGTGGACCTTGTTAAAATCTGTTCTGTAGTTTATGAGATTACCTGGTTCAAACAAACAAACAGACAGACAAACAGACAAACAGACAAACAGACAAAAATTCTAAAAACTACCCTATCGTGTTCAGCTAACGATTTTAAGGCGACCTGTGTATTTTTTTTCTGGATATCTTACAATTACAGATTTTTTGATGTCTACAGATTTATTATATGTATAGATTTACATGAGGAAATACCGGGGGCTCTCTCCATACAAACGTAGTCGACTGTTTCGAGGTACGAGGTGGTGTGAACCTCCAAAGGGAAGATCTTCCACCGGGCAGGTGTTATACCCGGTAGGCCGCGGCCCAACGATGTTTCGTTGGAACTTGTATATGAGCTTATCTTCAGAAAAACTTCGCTTGCGCGATCTAGGATCTCCGATCGGCTTAGTGGCTCCATCTGTTGGTGGCAATGTGAAGTGTCGCCACAACTGTTTCCTCCCTGGATAATGACACTAGAGCAAATATTTTTGTGCCATAAAACCTATAACTGCCATGACTATGCCCCTATGGTTGTTTTTCATTTTCTAACTATCATAGAAATTAAGGATAAAAACATAGGGGCATAGTCTCATTATCTAGGGAGAAAACAGTCGACTACGTTTCTATGGAAAGAGAACCGGTACCCTTTCCTTCTTAAGTCGCCGGGCGTGTGTGACTGGACTATTTGCGAAAAGTGTACAACTTCAGAATAGAGTATAATTATGAAAATATGATTGAGAAACATATAAATAGAAATACAATGTGTCAGCGAAGGGATTTTAATACGAAAGGGAACGAACGATTGTTCTAGACGTCTAGGCAAACAACTTTTGTTCTACGATTTTTGGAAATTCGAACTTTTTTTCGATAGTTCTAAGGTCATTTTTACTTGAAAATAGAATAGAATAGAATATAATTTATTCAAACAAACAAACGACATAGTATAGATACAAATAAGAAACAGCAAGAGATAGTTACAAATAAAAGAAATTACAAAAAAACAGACAATAAATATAAAAAGTATCTGAGAAGTCGTGTGTTGCCCGAATGGGTGAAAGCCTCAGCATATGCTGCAAATACGCAGGCGCATCTGCAGCGCTGGTCTTCCGGCCGCACCCTGAGGGTGACTTTTCCGCTTACAGGAAAATCAGCTGTTTCATACAAAAACTTCGAACCAGATCGGTGAAGGTCGTTCTTAAGGGCAGGTGCTAATAAAGCTACCAAAATCGACCTTTGTTTTAAGCAACTCTTAAGTAATCAAATACTCTTTTTTGTTATTTCGATATAAATGGATATTGTACTTTAATAACCATATTTTTGTTTATTGTGGTTGAAAACATGATATGAACAACTTCGTTCGATAAAAAAAATGTTAGAAAACAGAGAATTATTAGATCGTTTATCGGTTTTTATTCAAAAATAGTTGACGTTTGTTTCTAAAAATGAACCAAATGATAGGTTTTGACCTCTGGGAACTATATTTGTGGATAATAATGCTAAAATGTTTTGCATATCGATCAAATATAACAGTCAGCACGCAGCACGCTACGTCTTTGAGAGCGGGGGCTAAGGTAATGTGAATACCTGCACACGGTACTGGAAGAGCGCCTTAAAGGGATCTTATCCTATAAGCTGTTACCCGGACACGAAAAGAAACGTTAGTAAGTATATTTACCTGGATGCCACCGAGTAGCAGACGGCTTGGCTCCCATCTCTACCGATGCTCTGACAGGTCCTTGTGTCAGTGGTTGGAATGCATACTCTATCTGTAGGATACAAAAATGACAAATATAAAAAATAAAAATTACAGGACATTCCACACATCGCCATCTAGCCCCAAGCTAAGTAACTAGACTTGTGTTATGGGTGCTAGACAACGGATATACTACTTATATAGTTACTTTTCTTTTGTAAATATATACTTATAATACATCACAACCAGACCACAGACAAATATATAACCATAAATACTTGTACGCGTATGGTGACCATTGTGACAACTGGGTCATTCATTATACATTACTTAATTGTTTCAAAATTACTGAGTATGATCACAAAAAAGAAAACATATACATACACGCTCCATACACGTTAAGCGAACGCTCGGCCGAGCTACATGGTAGGCGGAGTGGGGGGTGTTAGGTTTTATTTTCGTAACGGAATTTCTTGATTCCGTCGCCGCGCTCAAAGCCCGCGATAACAGCTATGCAAAAGCTTAAAAAACGTGTAGCACTCGGGGACTGCCGCGGTAAAGTTATTGCATCATGCGAGCTTCGTACAGTCGTACCATATACATACACGTTAAGCGAACGCTCGGCCGAGCTACATGGTAGGCGGAGTGAGGGCTGTTAGGTTTTATTTTCGTTACGGAATTTCTTGATTCGGTCGCCGCGCTCAAAGCCCGCGATAAAAGCTATGCAATAGCTTACAAACCCCATAAGTATCTTGTACGTTTTTCACATTGGTGGACGCGTTCCGAAGGCACCTTATATCCTAACTTAATTTTTAAGACGCTACAAAGTATTGCATTGCTTGTATCTTAATGACTTTTTTTTACTTTGACTAGTTTTAGCTTCGGGTGGTTAAATGACTGGCTTTTTGAAGGACGTCAGCCCCTTACAAAACGACACCTCGCTGTGTTAGGCATTATGTGTTGAGTAGTGTCCATACGCCAACGACCTTGGTACACAGCCTTCTAAATAGTTACTACCGGCACCGGTCGCCTTCGTTGGTGAACATTGTTGATTGTTTTAAATATGTTTTGTTTTCCTCAAAAGTGTTAAAGCGCTCCTCCAGTACCGTGTATCCGTTACCAATACCGTAATTCACATTACCTACTTTACCCCCCGCTCTCAAAGACGTAGCGTGCTGCATGCTAACTGTTATATTTGATCGATATGCAAAACATTTTAGCATTATTATCCACAAATATAGTTCCTAGAGGTCAAAACCTATCATTTGATTCATTTTTAGAAACAAAAGTTAACTATTTTTGAATAAAACCCGATAAACGATCTAATAATTCTCTGTTTTCTAACATTTTTTTTATCGAACGAAGTTGTTCATAATATCATGTTTTTAACCACAATAAACAAAAATATGGTTATTAAACTACCATATCCATTTATATCCAAATAACAAAAAAAGAGTATTTGATTACTTAGAGTTGCTTAAAACAAAGGTCGATTTTGGTAGCTTTATTAGCAATTCTTGGTGAGATTTTTACCGATACTTTGATGTGACTTTGAACCAAAAATTCCCTATAGTTTTGAAGCTATCCCAAAATTAAGAATTAAAACTAGTCTAGCTTTGAAATGACAAAGAATTTTCGTCTTAAATTACCCCAAAATGTTGGTAAAGATTTCACCTACAATTCCATCTCAGCACTTTTGAGAAAAACAGAACACATACGTTACAATCAACAATGTTAGTTGTAAGCGACGGGTATTTCTGGCGCGTTGCGCTTTCCGTGCCAAAGAAGTGGGCAAGAGTTCTTCATATGAGTCATTTGGCTCGCCTTTCTGTTATCTGTTGTAGGTATAATTGTCGTATTGATAAAGTAAAATATACGTCTATATATAGATAAAATTACTAGTTTCAAAGTCACTAAGTAAAAGTACTTAGCAACTCGTATTTAGAGTGCATAGGTCTAGAGCACATCGCTGGATCCCATCAGGACCACTGGCTTTCTTCACGTCCAATTTTAGCAGCGTTTTAAGGACCTTAGTCTGACATATGCGTATTTCCGGCATATCCCGACGACCCAGTTGGCACAATGGTCACCATGCCGGACTGCCAAACACAGGGTTGCGGGTTCGATTCCCGCCTCAGACAAGTATTTATGCTTAGATATTTGTCTGGGGTCTGGTTGTTTCTATGTATTATAAGTAGGTATATATTTACAAAAGAAAAGTATATAAGTAGATTATCCGTTGTCTAGCACCCATAATACAAGTTACTTAGCTTGGGGCTAAATGGCGATGTGTGGAGTATTTATTTATTATTAAGTTAGCCAGGGAGCAAAACCTTAGCCAGAGACCAAAACGCCTCACTACCTGCAGGGTATGAGGACAGTTTGCTCCTTATCCGGCTTATGTGGTCGATCCGAGCCTTCTGTAGAATCTTATTGCAGAACTTGGCAGCCTAGTGTATGCTTTGCAGATACGAGCTTGAACCCAGGCAAGGTATGCCGCGTGCTTTAGTGCCTCAACCCCGAACCAAGGCTGAGCTAGACAGTGCTACCTCAGAAAAAGGAATGAAGTATTCCATTCCCTGACGCAGCACATCCGTCACAGCCGCGCAACTACAGGAATCTTCAGAAGAAAAATATACCTGCCGCCAAGGACAAGAGGCAAAGAACGAACGCACCCCATCCCAATCTGCCGATTTAAATAAATAAATAAATATTTCAGGACATTCCACACATCGCCATCTTAGCTAAGTAACTAGACTTGTGTTATGGGTGCTAGATAACGGATATACTACTTATATACTTTTCTTTTGTAAATATATACTTATAATACATAGAAACAACCAGACCACAGACAAATATCTAAGCATAAATACTTGTCTGAGGCGGGAATCGAACCCGCAACCCTGTGTTTAGCAGACCGGCATGGTGACCATTGTGCCAACTGGGTCGTCAAAATTTGTATCGCCATACTCGTCTTGCGCCTTTGGGGCTATGCTATGGTCCAATTTCGTAGCATAGCCCCAAAATTAACAGACACTGACTTCACTAGACAGTGGTCAGAACTATCCAGTGGTGATGACACTGACACTGAATAGCGGTCTGGATCAGTCGTCAGCAGGAGGTGACAATTGGCTGTTTCGCCGACAACATCGGGAGCCCGACGCTACTTGGACCAGCTGAGTGAGATCTAACGCCAGAGCAAGGTTTTGCGTCTCTCTCCCAACGTCGTCAGTACGCTCAACTTCATTTTTACGATCTTACGCCAATTTCATACAAAAAGTAATTAGTGAAGGAATTGTAATATATATTTTTTATCACAGTTGCTCATAAAGTGGATCTTATTCAACGGCTTTTAGGCTCATAATCCAACATATTATGCACGCGTGCGTTTTAGATTTGTTAACTAGTGCTGTTAAGTTATCCCGAAAAGGTAGGTACCAAAGAGTTTTTTAGCTAGCAAAAATGGTTGTCTCTAAAGTCGGTTTACGAACGAAAATTTTACGTGATAATGACTTAGAAAACGATTAAAAATTGAGTTGTTTATTTTTTGTTTTTTCTTTACTTAAATATATTGTTTTTCCGTACCATTGTATTTTGTTCTTAACCCCCGACGCAAAAACAAATAGAACAACCCTAAAAAATAATGTATGTCACACGAGGATGTATAGGTTAAAAGTCTTTAGCCTGGCCTTTCCGGAGCATAATTAACAAAAAAATATTGCCTTAAAAAAATGTAAACATAGAGTTATCACAAATATTTTGTTAATTATTATTTTGTTTTCTTTTCAAGTCTTTTCTTTTATTCGCAACTGTGATAAAAAACGTCGTACGATATACGTGTGGAATTGATATTTGCATCTTGGCTTCTATAACACGCTCGCTGCCGCTCGCGCGTCACAAACCGCCTCTATGCAAAGATCAATTTACCACACTTATATCGTAATGTACTATTTTAAGTTATAAGAATGTTTTTTTTTATTATTAACAAATATAATTTAATATAAAATAATCAGTAGGCTCAATTTTAGTAAACTGGCTTGCTTTCTATGAGAGAGAGAGAGACAGAGAAACACATGCACGCCGCACGGCTTCCAACCATAGCAATAAGTGTCGTTACAAATTTTGGTCTTAATTTTTTCCGTCTTTCGCAAAGCGCGATTTGGTCCCAATAAGAATAAGAATTTTTATTGCAAAAATTGTGTAGGTACGGTCGGCTGCATAATTGCAGACCCACCATAGAGCTCCAAAACGGCTGTTATAAAAATGTTTTCAACACAAGCAAGATTTTAGGCACCTGCTTTAGTTGAAGTTTAAAGTCGTCTAACTCGTGAATTTATCAAACAAAAATATTAGAATGAAAACATGCCAATAATAGTAATTTTTTAACTCTACCGGGGGCTGCAATTATGCAGTCGACTGTACAATGGATGGTAGGTGGAAGATTCAATAGCTTTAATATATTTTGTTTTTAAACCTATTCAATCTTCAAGGATAATAATTGATAATGTAAATACTAAACTTATCTAACTTATCAGTAGGTTAGGTATTGAGTAGGAAACCAGATATATTTATTGAGTAAACGTGTGTGTTAACAGATGCAAACGTATTGTAAAAAATTTGGTACTCTCTATACATATAAAATCCTTGGCCTGAATGACTGACTGACTGACGGATCAACGCACAGCCTAAACCGCTGATCGTAGAGACCTGAAACTTGGAGGGTGTGTTATTTATATGACGTAGGCATCCGATAAGAAAGTATTTTCCAAAATTCCACCCCTAAGGGGGTAAAAACGGGGGGCAAAGTATGTATGGGACAACGTGAGTCCTTGGTCCAAATTACTTCAAATTTTGCAAAAACATTGTTTAACAAAATTAATGGAACACTGATTTCGTATTTTATTGTAATTCATCCCCTAACTAAGTTAAAAAGGGGTAGACAGATATTTTGGGGGTTGTTTGCGCGGATGAAGTCGCGGGCAAAAGCTAGTAACAATACAAGACGAGTGGTTTCCACCATTCGTTGCCGACAATATCCAGACAATATAAGCAGGCGAGTGATAGAATAAAGGTCTTTTTTTTGCTATTAATTATGGCTTGGCACGGCTTGTGCATTTAGCCAGTGTCAAGTTATATTTTGCATCAAATTATGACCCGATTTTTCATAAATCGGGCCTAAAGTGTTTCAAAACAGTCAAAGTCGTCATAGTCCGTCAAGTCAGGGGCTATAGTAAAGCGGTGGCAAGTTTACCATAACCATATTAGGAGATTTGGAGGCAACGAGAAAACTTTATATTTGACACTGATTTTTACTTTCACTACACTTGTGCACTTTCACAGAACTAAATTGAATAACATTCCACCAGAATTATACAATTCAACTCGGGTTACAACTAAGTTTCATGAAAATAAAACTGCAGCACGACATGTTGTTAACTCGTTCCCGCCAACAACCGAATAAAGGTCTATCCGCACAGCACAGTGACGGCACGTGACCTACAGTTCCGTACCGTACCGTGCCGTGACGTGATATTCGTACACGTCAGTGTCAGTGACTACACGGCGCAGTGATTTTTAGTACCCTATCGCTAGGATTACCATAACGTTCGTGCGCGTCCAACTCGCACTTGGCCGGTTTTTTTTTAAATATCGCACCTCCGCTCAAATAGTGTCATATCGCAAAAAAGAAAACTGTCAACAAAAAGGTGTCTAAAGTAATAATTGTTATTTTTGTGGTTTTCTACTCTTAATTTAAAAACTAATATAATTAGCGATATGAACATTTCAGAAGATTTTAATGATTATTAAGCTTTTAGGTTTCCTGAAAATATAAAATAAATGATATTGTTTTTGAGTTATGACACTATTTGAGCAGAGGTGCGATATGTGAAAAAACGAGAGCGAGCAAAGATAACGCGAGATAAGAGAAAATTTGGACTGCGGTTTTATGAAAAATGAATGTACAGCCGGCTGCATAATTGCAGCCCTCGGTAGAGTTCTAAAATTACTATTATTGGAATGTTTTCATTCTAATAATTTTTGTTTGATAAATTGATGAGTTAGAAGACTTTAAACTTCAACTAGATATAAGAATATTTTCAACACTAGCAAGATTTATAGACACCTACGTCTATAAATCTTGCTTGTGTTGAAAATATTCTTATAACAGTCGTTTTGGAGCTCTACGGTGGGTCTGCAATTATGCAGTGGACCGTATATAGGGGTCGATCGTCAAAATGTGTTAAATACGGGCAACACACGGACCAATTCAATTAACTTTTTGTCGTCCATCTTGAAACACTGCGACCGTGTCAGACAAAATATTGTCCGCTACAAATTCACGCCGTATCACGGCGAGCGTCGGTGCAGCACTGACATCATTGAACGTCACTGTCACTGACCTGTACGGATAGCCTAAGAGCCTAGTATAAAATGTATGCAACAATATCATTTTTCACTGACACTGATGGATAAGCCACGGTACGGCACGTGTCGGAATTGTGCCGTCACTGTTCTGTGGGGATCGGCCTTGAACATTCGGAAAAACGATCTTTGAAAATCTATTGGGAATATTTCGGACGTTCATCGATAACTACCGGTTAATTTTCTGCGTAAAACAAATAAAAAATTGATATTTCTTAATAGCAATGTATCCCCTAGCGACCGGTCAGTGAGGTTCACACTTTGATATATTTTTTGGTACGACATTCCTTATGGCGCGTAGCGATGGGGGCTAGACGGAAAAAATTAAGACGAAAAGTTTTAACGACACTTTTTGATTTTATTACAATTCCTTCACTAATTAATCGAAAGAAACTTCGTTCCATCCGGGTGTCCCTTGACACCTCTCAAGTTTTTTTCCACTTGTTACGTTAGCTTAACTTTAAAACTGTGAAGTCAATTTAGTTCTTTTGGTGTCATCCAAATTAAAATCAAAATGGTGGATCATTTTGATTTTAATCAACTTTTTATCGAAAAGTAGAAAGAGCAAAAACCGGCCAATGCGCGATTTGGACTCGCGTATGTATGGTTTTGTACTATTATATTCTGTTTTTAGTATGTGTTGTTATAGCGGCAAGAAATATACCTTCATCGTTTTTGAAAGCAACTGTCTAGCTATCACGGTTCATGAGATACAACGAGACAGACAGTGTAGTAATAGGGTCCGTTTTTACCCTCTGGTTACGGAACCCTAAAACTTAGATAGTAACGACAGTCATAAAAGAGCGGTGTTGGCTTAGTGGTTGATACCTCGACTTTTATTCCGACGGCCGTGAGTTTAAATCCCGGCCGGCAAAGCACCAATAAAAAAAATTTAAGAAAAAAATATGTGTGCTAATTGAAATTGCTCTTACGGTGAAGGAAAACATCGTGATGAAACCCACGGCTTAGTTGGCCCCAGCAGTATTGATAAGTTAGCTCCTCTGGATATGTTTGACTAAGCTGAGAGCCTACTCCATCCTCACGCAAAAAGGACCTGATTAAAAAGAGCCTAATTGAGGCCAACAGCCCGTATACAAGTACAAGTACAAGTACGACGTACGTACTTGTACAAGTACGACAGCCATGTCTGCACCAAACGTTCTTTAGTTAGTTTGACCTACATGAGGCATCCAAATAATCGCCATTTTGATTTTATTAACTCTATTTGCATCGAACAGTGGAGCAAAAAAAACGACCTTCCGGCCGAAATATATTATATCCTACCACGCCCTATATCTTATCTATCTACCTATCTATACATGGATCATCACTAATAACATTTTTCATGGCAATAGCATATTTTTATCAATTTCATGAACATTTTTCCTAAAAAACAATACTATACAAAGTATTTTGTTTTCACGAAAGTCAAATAAATAAAAAAAATTAAACAAGCAGAAGCCTCACTATCGTTAAAAGTCAACAATCCGTTACCACTCAGCAAACAGACGAATTAGATTTTTATAACCTTGCACTTTGATATGACTAAATTTTCGGAAAAATAACCGGATTTAGATTTATTCTTTATCTATATTACTGAAAAATCAGTAATTGTTTAACAGAATAATATCAAAATTAATATAAGTCCGATTTAAATCGAAAGTATTTGCTCTTTACACTTTCAAATGCATGTCTAAAATTACATAATAGTTTACTTACAATTTTGTGCTAAAACGCTGCTCAATGCCATAAGGAAAACCGCAAAAACTTGTATATCCATTATCAATAAACAGTCACTTTACATCAGGTATATTCCAGTTAAAATCTCTTAGTAGTTAAACTAATTTAGCTTTATTTTTAACACAAGCTTTCGACAGCGTCGCACTTTTAGTAGTAACGGTTTAAGTAGTAAAAATGGATTCGCATAGTCAATTCAATGTATCTTATCGCGTATTTCGAAATTCACTGTAAAGGTGGGTGATATAATGATGATAAAACGCGATAAGTATTGATAACGGTGCGTCAGACGCGGCGCGGCGTCCCGCAGGGAACCGTTGTAGGTCAACGTTTTTATTCACTATATATTAAAGACTTATGAAATATGCTTAGTTTAACACGTGTAACTTCTTATTCCCTTGATGAAAAGTAGCCTATGTGTTGTCTCAGGGATTCAGCTATATTTAATTGAAATTTCATCTAAATCAGTTAAGTTATCAGTTCAGATATTTCTTGGAGATGATGTAACAAGTACAATCAGAAAGTTTTGTTTGTATAATATTGAGTCTGTTTTGACCTTGAGATGTTATTCTACAGATTAATTAGTAGTATGTAAACTATGAATAAGAGTATTTGTTTCTTTTTAGAGTGCTGTAACGAAAGAAACAGCCGAAGAAACTGCGACTTCCGTCCGAGTAGAAGTTGAATTTTCCAATTTCTTAGCGGACTTTTCTAATATCTGTGGCAGATTTAAGCCTGATCTCTGATCTGTCTAATGGTTTAAGCTGTGCACTGATATACATAATAGTCAGTCAACTTTGAATATTATATTTATAGACTAGTTTTTGCCCGCGACTTCGCCCGCGTAGAAGTCGAAAATGGACCAAGGAATCACCTTGTCCCATACAAACTTTGCCCCATTTTTTCACCCCCCCCCCCCATTTTTAGGGGTTGAATTTCGGAAAATCCTTTATTATCGGATGCCTACGTCATACAAAGAAAACACCCTCCAAGTTTCAGGTCTCTACGATCAGCGGTTTTGGCTGTGTGTTGATCCGTCAGTCAGTCATTCAGGACAAAGAATTTTATATGTATGATCACTCCGTCCGTCAGTCGGATATCTAAAAAAAGGCAATTGTCGTCAATCATGAATAATCTATACTAATATTATAAAGCTGAAGAGTTTGTTTGTTTGAACGCGCTAATCTCGGGAACTACAGGTTCGAATAGAAAAATTATTTTTGTGTTGGATAGTCCATTTGTCGAGGAAGGCTATAGGCTATTTTATACTTCGATATTACCACGGGATCGAGAGTTACGCGGGTAAAACCGCGGAGCGCTGCTAGTAATAAATAATACTTAGATAGTAACCGTTCTTAGTACTTTATCGATGTTTGTGTGTCGAGATACGGATACGATATGGTTTGTAAGTAGGTACCAACAAATATACAGGGGACCACTAAGTTAACACACATCTAATTTTCTTCTTATAAATAAAAAGTAGGGGAGTTTTGGCGGGAACGAGTTACAGGGCCTAATTTACCCTTAGGCTGATTAGGCTGCAGCCTAGGGCGCGAGGATCGGGAGGGGCGCGCTAAAATCGTGTCTTCGCATGCACTAATCTAGCATCATTGCACCTACCCTACACTTACACATTTCAACTAGACACTAAAACAATAAACACTAAAACTAAATGCGCTTGGGAGTCACTGTTTTTAACAATAAATTTTGAAATTTTTAAAAGGGCGCGTGAAACAAATTAGACTTGTTACTCGAATCGGTCGGTGGTCGAGCGAGTGGGTGAGTTGGCAACAGAGTGCCTAGTGTGCGAGTCAGGTTTGCCAGATCCCAGATTCTTTTTAACCAGGGATGCCAAATATCTTGTACTTTCAGTACAAAATCGAGTCGAATGCGATTATAATTCGCGAATATTGATATTGTTATTACTCTGTATACCTACTTTGACTCGCTTTATTCATTTGGCGTATCTCTGATATTAATTGTCTTATCCTTAGTGTTTCCGTATTTTTTTTAAACTATGAGTGGTAATGAGAGCAGTGCCGGATTTATATGTTTTATGAATCATCATCATCATCTTCCTGCCCTTATCCCAATTTATTTGGGGTCGGCGCAGTATGTCATCTTCTTCCATTCACTCCTATTAGTCGTCATCTCATCGTTAACATTCATCTCTCTCATGTCTTGTCTCACGCAGTCCGTCCATCTTTTCTTAGGTCGTCCTCTTCCTCTCCATCCCTCATATGTTTCATGAGTGTAGGCCACTTTATTCCTGCCGCCTAAGTACAAACCTTTCTAAAATATTAATTTTTATTTGTAGTAAAAAAGGCCTTAAAGGTAATAAACGAATGAAATAGTCATTAAAAAAGAAACAAGATTTACATTTTTTACGGGAATTTTCAATAGCAAAATCATCTATAATATCATCATAGTTTATGGTGTTCATTATCTCTGCTTCTATGTACAGAAGAGCAAGATAATTATTTTTTTCTAAAGACAATGAAGACCTTTGATAATTTTTCTTTTTTAAAAAAAAAAACGTTTTAAACAGGAAAAACTCCTTTCCCCAGAACAATTTGTAGCCGGAGTGGTGAGTGCAATGCGGAGAGCTATATCCAAGTTAGGGTAAACATGAGACAGAGAGTGATTCCTCAAAAACGTTGAGAGACTGAGTACCTAGTGAGTTTGATCTAGGCTTTACGTGGCTTCACTGCACACTCTACAGTTTTATCAGAGGAAATGTGACTATGAAAATGCACACATTCTTGAATCAAATCGTCGTCTAAATCATAGTTATAATATTTCACGAGAGTTTTTTCTGTAATTCTTTGTGTTGAAAGTTCAGTCAATTTAGTTTAAAGTGTTTTTTTTTAAGTATAAGTAATAAGCATTGTGCCTTCTCTGTATTTCAGCTCTCAGTCTATCAAGGATGACCAAAAATAATCTCTAGAGCCGGAGGATATTTCAGGTTCTTCATTCTTTGTTTCATCCGTAATTTTTTTCTTTTAGGTTGTCTCTTTATTTCACCTTGGTATTGCTTAAGTGCGCTCATCTCAATTGCTTTTTCTTCGAAATAGTCAAAGTTTTCTCATTCTGCTATTGTAAACTCTACTAGAGATCCATAGAGATCAGATACCGTCAATACATCTCTGAATGATGATGAGCTCTGAATCTGAACACTCACTTTATTTAACCTTTCCAAAATACGACCATGAACTTGAAACTGCGTAATTTCAAGTTTTTCTAATTTGATGCGAATTCCCTTTGCCTCATTTCGCAGGACTGGTTTCTCTGTACTTTCATTTTCAATCATTTTTAAAACTCTAATTACTTCATCCCAGGAATCTTTTAGTCTTTTGCAGGCATCTGCTCTAGCCGACCAACGAGTGAGGTTCACTCTCTTGAGTGTTTTTCCTCTTCCTATCTCATTCGTTAATTTTTCACGAAGAAAGTAAAAAAGTGGCGCGTCGAGCGCGAATGGCTCGGAGAGTGCGGAGGGAAGCGGGGGTTGTTCGCTCGCCGCGTTTCTCTCATCTATATCTCACGCGATAATATACGTTTCGATAGGAACGAGTTTCTATAGGGATTTATTTAAAGTATATTTTAAGTACACGTCTTTGACTTTTATCCTCTGAAATCGAGTGACTGTCCTCTGAAATCTGCCGCTCCTAGGACGCTGCCGCCCCTAGGCCGCGGCCTTAACGGCCTATTTTCCCTTGCAGATTGATCTGAAAACCTTTATATATAGCATGAACCATGTTATAATTTTCACACTACTACTCTACTCACTTACTACATTTTAGGCCGTTCGTAACACATCTGGCGGGGGCGCGTCCACATAATTAGCCTAGGGCGGTCTGAACTCTAAATCAGGCGCTGACGAGTTAACAACATGTCGTGCTGCAGTTTTATTTTCATGAAACTTAGTTGTAACCCGAGTTGAATTGTATAATTCTGGTGGAATGTTATTCAATTTAGTTCTGTGAAAGTGCACAAGTGTAGTGAAAGTAAAAATCAGTGTCAAACATGAAGTTTTCTCGTTGCCTCCAAATCTCCTATTAAGGTTATGGTAAACTTGCCACCGCTTTACTATAGCCCCTGACTTGACGGACTATGCGACTTTGACTTTTTTAAAACACTTTAGGCCTGATTTATGAAAAATCGGGTCATAATTTGATGCAAAATATAACTTGACACTGGCAAAGCCATAATAAATAGAAAAAAAAAGTACCTGGATGACCGAGCTTTGCTCGGTATTTTTTATTTTTTTTTTACTTAGTCTAACCTCAAAGCAAACACTCATTGACTTCGTGTTACTTAACAACGCCATCTGCTGGAATAACTTTATTGCTCACAAAAAATAGTATTAGTAGTTCGCCAATAGATGTCAGGAAGAGTCATATTTTTCAGATAAAAAAAAGTAAGTTTCGATAAAACATGAATAAAATGACATTTTCTAAAAATGATTCCTAGCTAGATCGATTTATCGCCCCCGAAACGCCCTATATACCAAATTTCATGAAAATCGTTGGAGCCGATTCCGAAATTCTAATTATAAATATATATACAAGAATTGCTCATTTAAAGATATAAGATTAATCCTTGGTTATTTTCCTTGGTCACGGCATCACCCGTGAATTGCTGGACCGATTTCGCTAATTCTTTTTTTGAAGTATTTGTTATAGTCAGGAAAACTTTAAAAAGAAAAAATTAAAAATATGAGCAGAAAATTATTACGCGTTAGTCTTATATAAATACACTACACTTTTACACTAATCTTACACTATCTTTATACAATATAATAAAGAGTAAAAATTTATGGGAAGAAGGGGTTTGTTAATTTTTGTCCTTGTGCTTGTCCAAACAGATGTTTCTCTATTTCTATTTTTAAGCTATTGCATAGCTTTTATCGTGAGCTTTGAGCGCGGCGACCGAATCAAGAAATTCCGTAACGAAAATAAAACCTAACACCCCCACTCCGCCTACCATGTAGCTCGGCCAAGCGTTCGCTTATCGTGTATGTATTATGGTACGATGCAATAGTTTTATCGCGGCAGTCCCCGAGTGCCACACGTTTTTTATTTCTTTTTTTCGGTGGTTGTTTGTGACGAAAAGACCCCGAAACTACTTGACCGATTTTGATGAAACTTGGTATGAGGATACATTGATTAATTGGCAGTAACAAAAACTATCTATCCCAATATTCCTACTGGATCGGGAGTCCCTAGTCTTCTATACTTAAACAAAGTCGTGTTAGTAACAGCATTTATAACTCGAGAACGGCTGAACCGATTGCAATGAAATTCTGGTAGATAGCTGGATTATTAGGCTACAAAATCCCGTCTTAGTGAGCACCTACGTCATAAAAGGAACCCCCATGCAAAATTCGAGACTCCTCGCACTTGTAGGTTCTGAGATTTCGTGATGGATGAGTGAGTGAGTCAGTGATTTTCCCTTTTATATATATAGATTTTTACCCCTATATTCCCACCACGACTTACGTGGGCGGAACCGCGGTTTTTGAAGAATGTTAATAGGTATGCCAGATCCGTTGAAAGTTTGTTACAGTAAAGCTTGTATGTATACAAATACACTAGTTTTTGCTGTAGACAAAAATTACTATTAGTTTTGATTTTACAGGCGATTTACGTGACCGCATGTGACGTCAATTTACAACGCTCCGCTTAGTAACGCATCGAGTATGAGTCCGCGTCGCACGTTTACTTCTTTAGATCGGAAACTAATTGACGTATCGAAGTAATTCTTTCACTTGTATTTTTTATTTATGACAAAGAATATGGTGTGCTAATTTTCAATAGTACATTGCGATACAAGTGTGGTAAATTGATCATTTCATCGAGGGGGTTTAAGACGCGCGAGCGGAACGCGAGTGCATCTATAGATCGCCGAGATTAAATCGATCAATCCACACGTGTATTGTACGACTTTTTGAATAAAAGAATATTGATAAGTCTAAGAATAGTGATATGTCTATGTATCCAATTTTTTAGGCAATATTTTTGTTAATTATACTCCCGAAAGGCCAGGCAAAAGATTTTTAACTTATACAGCCTCGTCTGACATACAATATTTTTTAGGGTTTTTTCCATTTGTCGGGGGTTAAAAACAGAATAGTACGGAAAAAACAATATTTAGTAAAGAAAAAACAACACTAAATTTTTTATCATTTTTTAAGACGTTATCACGTAAAATTGTCGTTTGTAAACCGACTTTATAGACAACCTTTATTGCTGGAGTAAAACCTCTTTTTTGGTACCTACTTTATTTTATCCATCAAAACAGTATAACCCAGATAAATTAAGAATGTTTCATCTACCTAACATTTGATTAGCAGTAATATACCAATTTAACTTATCAGGATAATTTATAACATATTAGTGGCGTCGAGGTAATGCATAACGCACGCGTGTGTAATGCGTTGAATTATGAGCCTAAAAGCGGTTGAATAAGATCCACTTTATGAGCAACTGTGATAAAAAATTAGTTAACATTCTTCAAAATCCTTAATACGCTCCTGGAAATTCCTAACGGATATTTTCATACCCCGATTTAAATCTACAGCCCGAGCAAAGCTTGTTGATTCTTCTATATTTCAAGGATTGATTATTGAAGTCCAATGTGTGACTAGAGTAAGATTCCACCTACCACCAGACCTTTGTAATTTTACAAAAGCTAAGAATTCAAACTCAAACTCATTTTTTTTTATTCAATAGGTGTCATGCAGTGCATCACTTTGAAATGTCTTAAAAATTTAGTTAGGGTGTGTGCCTTCGGAACGCGTCCACCAATGAGAAGAAGGCACAGGAAACCTATAGGTTTTTTTCTTTTTTGTGATCACGCTTACAAAGGTTAAGATAACTAATATTTTGAAGATATTTTTGAAATGGATCAATTAAAGCTATGTCCATTGGTCCTTATCATTAAGGTACGACGAAGTATCATAGTACGCCTTATCACACAGTTTCTTAATATTTTTGCGCCATAAAACCTATAACTGCCATGACTATGCCCCCTATGTTTTAGTTTTTTCATTTTCTAATTATCATAGAAGTTAAGATTTAAAAAACAAAATATAGGGGCAAGGTCATGGCAGTTATAAGTTTTATGCAACAGAAATATTTGCTCTATCCAGGGAGGAAACAGTCGACTACGTTTGTATGGAGAGAGCCCCCAGTACCAACTTTTTAAACCGATATTCACAATTTCACATTCGGAATTAAACAGAACTTTCATGAAAATAATAATAACGTCACATCATACATTATCTCTAAAAACAATGTCTCATACAATTTGTTAGAAAATGATTCAATTTTTCCAATAAAACGGAAATGAATTAGACAAAAGGAAATTTATGAATACTTTTCTATGAACTGATGAATGTATGAAGTATTTGCAATACGCCCGGGATTGCAAATACTTCATTGTTAATTCAGCAGATCACTTCCAAGCGTAGGACTGAAAAAACGTACCACTAAATTTGTAGGACTATGTGGCCATTTGATTGTATAAATATTTACTAAGCTGCATACAAAAAATCACCTTGTTATTAATCATTTTATTGACCTCGTTATTTCGACACATTCGGAATGGAGGACTGGAGAGTCATACCATCCATTTTGTAGGACAATTGTTGTAGCGAGTTTATCATCCAATTACCTCGATATTCAAATAAGAAATTTACTGTTATTAGACAATTTCGACACCCCACGAAATCGACATGTTTTATACCTGCTAAGTGCGCAGGTATAAAACATGTCGATTTCGTGGGGTGATTTCGATTTCGATTACATTACCTACCTCTATCGAGAATTGTCAGAGGAAGAAACTTGGGCGTCTCGTTGAATTGAACCTGCTCACGAAGATTCAGCCTGTTAATAATTACTTAAAAAAACGTTCGAGGGCTGCTGAACTATGTTTACTCTAGCATCTTTCATTCTATGAATTTAAAATAGTGCCTTTACGTAAAAAGTAATATTTAAATTCCTTGAGATACAATCAAACGTTGAGAGAAGATTGCATGTAGCGGAGATGAGAATGTTGATATGGATGTGTGGAGTAACGAGGATGGATAAAATAAGGAATATGCATGTGAGGAAGCCTGAAAGTAGCACCAATTACTGTCAAAGTCAAAGTCAAAATTATTTATTCCTTTGAATGCTTAATACCTAAGTACAAGGATCGAGTTTTGGCGGGAACGAGTTAACAACATGTCGTGCTGCAGTTTTATTTTCATGAAACTTAGATGTAACCCGAGTTGAATTGTATAATTCTGGTGGAATGTTATTCAATTTAGTTCTGTGAAAGTGCACAAGTGTAGTGAAAGTAAAAATCAGTGTCAAACATGCAGTTTTCTCGTTGCCTCCAAATCTCCTATTAAGGTTATGATAAACTTGCCACCGCTTTACTATAACCCCTGACTTGACGGACTATGACGACTTTGACTGTATTGAAACACTTTAGGCCCGATTTATGAAAAATCGGGTCATAATTTGATGCAAAATATAACTTGACACTGGCTAAATGCACACGTGCGAAGCCATAATAAAAAGAAAAAAAGTACAAGGATCACATGGACACGTCTTAAAAACTAAGTTAGGATGTGTGCCTTCGGAACGCGCCCACCAATGAGAAGAAGGCACAAGAAACTCATGGGGTTTTTTTTCATGTGATCACACTCACAAACGTCAGTATTACAAATAATATTTGAAAGTATTATTTGAAATGGAGCAAAACTCACGTCCATGGGTGAAAAAGTAAAAGGGAACCGTTTGAGTTGGTATGGACAAGGACATGTGATGAGAAGAGAAGAGACGCGTGTAACTAGAAGAGTGATGAGTATGAATTTAGAGTGGAGAGGAAGAGGACGACCTAAGAAAAGATGGATGGACTGCGTGAGACAAGAAATGAGAGAGATGAATGTTAACGATGAGATGACGACTAATAGGAGTGAATGGAAGACGACATACTGAGCCGACCCCAGATAAATTGGTATAAGGGCAGGAAGATGATGATGACAATCAAACGGTAATCTTACAATACTAACTAAAGACTAGAGGAAAGAACTCGTTTCAAGGAAAGACCTATTACAATATCACCATGCCGGACTGCCAAACACAGGGTTGCGGGTTCGATTCCCGCCTCAGATATGTATTTATGCTTAGATATTTGTCTGTGGTCTGGTTGTTTCTATGTATTATAATAATCCGTTGTCTAGCACCCGTAATACAAGTCTAGTTACTTAGCTTGGGGCTAGATGGCGATGTGTGGAATGTCCTGCAGTATTTATTTATTTATTTAATATAACAGCATGAACCTCTTAAAAAGGTTTAAAAAAACCTTTTTAGGGTTCCGTTAAAGGAAAAAAGGAACCCTTATAAGATCACTTTCTTGTCTGTCTGTCCGTGTTTCACCTTCGATTTTCTCAGGTACGGGTGGACCTAAGAAGTTAAAATTCATACCAGATACTGAGGTCCCTTTCATAGTCCCTTTTAAGTGTATAAAATCAAGGTACTGAGTCAACACGATTAAAAATATGGGCAAATTTACATTTATGCAAAAACTAGTGAGTTCCAAAATTTACCTTAATTTTCAACTTTTTTTTTATTTTTCCGATTTTTCCCTTTACTTGTGCTATAAGACCCAGTATAAGACCTTGCTTTTGACCAAAATTGACAATTCCAGGTCAACCGGAAGTACCCTATAGGTTTTACATCTAAAACCAATATAGTAGTTCCTGATGAATACTATTTTTTCTAAACTACTAAAAATAAAATATAATTACAACTTTTTTCCACTTTACTACATAAAATTTCTCATTAAAAACACTGTATAAAAACACTTGTGTATAAAAAAAACACTGTGTATAAATAACACCCGTATTGGCTTGATCACGAAAAATTTCAATTCAACTTGTAAAAATAACAAGGGAGCTGAAATGTAAAAAAATAATTTTATAAGTCCAAAAAATCATCTACCTCTATTATAATAATATGAAGAGGAAAGATTTTATTGTTTGCATTGAATAGGCTCCGAAACTACTGGACCGATTTAGATAAAACTTGGAATAAGGATACATTGATTCATTGGGAGTGTCATATGGTACTTTGTATCCCGATATTCCCACGGGATCGAGAGTTACGCGGGTGAAACCGCGGAGCGCCTGCTAGTAATTTTATATAACCGAAAGTTTGTTAATATGTTTGTTTGTTCTCTGTTCACGGTCAAACGACTAAACCGATTTGGATGAAAATAGGCATAGTGGTAGTTTAAGGAAAAGGGCATAGGATACTTTTGATTCCGAAATTCCCGCGGGATCAGGGCTTACGCTGGTGATCGTTCTTATGAGCCCATCTCGGAGGTGTCGGCTTTCCTGCATGTTGCCAGTTTGGCCCAGAGTTCATTTGGCAAACGGTAGACATGACCGGATAGGCCAATCTCATTTCCATCGTGTGGATTTTTGGAAGACATCCAACTAGGGTTACCATATGTAAATTGAGGGATGCCTGTCTCATCATCATCATGTCAGCCCATGCACGTCCACTGCTGGACATAGGCCTCCCCCATACGACGCCACAAACAGCGGTCCTGAGCCGCCTCCATCCACCGACTACCCACGACCGCTACAATGTCGTCGGTCCACCGGGCAGCTGGTCTCCCAACACTCCGTTTCGCGTTGCATCGCGGCCGCCACTCGAGAACCTTTACTCCCCAGCGGTTGTCAGTTCTGCGAGCTATATGACCTGCCCATTGCCACTTCAGCTTACTAATCCTGAGGGCTATGTCGGTGACTTTGGTTCTTCTACGGATTTCCGTATTTCGGATTCTATCACGTAGAGAAACTCCGAGCATAACTCTCTCCATAGCCCGCTGAGCGACTCTGAGCTTTTGAACGAGGCCTATAGTCAGCGACCACGTCTCGGATCCGTATGTCATCACTGGTAACACACATTGGTTGAAAACCTTCGTCTTGAGGCTCTGTGGTATTTGTGACGAGAAGATATTGCGAAGCTTCCCGAACGCTGCCCAACCGAGTTGGATTCGTCGGCTGACCTCTTTATCGAAGTTGGATTTACCTAGTTGGACCATTTGGCCTAGGTAGATATAGTGATCAACAACTTCGATAACATCGTCTCCGATGTGAACAGGTATGGGTACGACATGGGCGTTCGACATTATCTTTGTCTTACCCATGTTCATTTTAAGACCCACCTGTCCGGAGACGGTGTTGAGGTCTCTCAGCATCCTGCTGAGGTCCTCCAGCGATTCTGCCATGATGACTATATCGTCGGCAAACCGAAGGTGAGTGATGTAATCGCCATTGATATTGATGCCATATCCGTTCCAGTCCAAGAGCTTAAATATATCCTCCAATGCAGAGGTGAACAGTTTCGGAGAGATAACGTCTCCCTGTCTCACCCCTTTTTGCAATGGGATCGGATTTGTGCTCTGGTTCTGAAGCCGGATAGACATAGTGGCGTTGCTATACAAACACTTCAGCACTTGGATATACCGGTAGTCGATTTGGCACGTCTATGGTATACATAAAATGCCTGAATTTTCAGAAAAATGCCTGTCTAAAGCAAAACGCTGTAGGTAATAAGTAAAAGCCAACAGATAATAATGAAGAAGTATATTTATTACTGATATTTGTCAGAGGACATTACTTTTTTATTAGTTCTTTCTTTTCTAATATATAAACGTCAAAATCTTCACAAGATACAGTTTTGTAATTTTCCTGTGTAATCAATATTGCTTTTACTGATTCAATTGTCAGCCGATTTCTTTCTTTACTCCACTGGGCGTTGACGAGAGAAAACGTACGTTCTACGTTAGCTCACCGCCCATGTCATTGCCTGTCTCAAACTAATGCCGGCCGCACGCCTGTCTAAACCTTAAAATGCCTGTCGGGGGTTTTAGCGGGAACGAGTTAACAACATGTCGTGCTGCAGTTTTATTTTCATGAAACTTAGATGTAACCCGAGTTGAATTGTATAATTCTGGTGGAATGTTATTCAATTTAGTTCTGTGAAAGTACACAAGTGTAGTGAAAGTAAAAATCAGTGTCAAACATGCAGTTTTCTCGTTGCCTCCAAATCTCCTATTAAGGTTATGGTAAACTTGCCACCGCTTTACTATAGCCCCTGACTTGACGGACTATGACGACTTTGACTGTATTGAAACACTTTAGGGCCGATTTATGAAAAATCGGGTCATAATTTGATGCAAAATATAACTTGACACTGGCTAAATGCACACGTGCGAAGCCATAATAAAAGAAAAAAAAATGCCTGTCAAATGCGGCAAACGCCTGTCATATGGTAACCCTACATCCAACCAACTATGTTAAGTACCTATATTATGTTTTTACTTTTATAGTTGGATAGGAGGAGTAAAATTTGTAGGTTGTGGAAAAAACCTTTATCTATCTCTCTATCTTACCAATACCGCCTCGGTCATGAGCAGGAGCGACGCCTGATCTTATAGCGGCGATCACAGCGACGGCATCTCTTGAAGGAACCACAACGTGATCTACATCTCCAGTTATAGCTGAAACAAACGCATACGCATTCAGATTTACGAGAATTTTCACGTTGAAACGATAAATAAATAATAGACATTTATTAGAAGAACCCACGGACAAGAAAAGAGTACAAAAATATATAATAGGTACCTAAATTGCAGGACATTCCACAAATCGCCATCTAGCCCCATCTAAGTAACTAGACTTGTGTTATGAGTGCTAGACAACGGATATACTACTTAAACAGGATTATGGGTAATTATAATAGCAAGCCGTTGAGGGCTACTTCTGTGCACCCAAACAAACAACTTTTGTTTTACGACTTTTGGAAAATCGAACATTTTTTTGAAAATTTTAAGGTTAGATTTACCTGAAAATCAGCTGATCCATACACGGAGAGGTCATTAACCTTAAAATTTTACTTATTTTTTAAGTTTTGTCTACTGTTATTAGTCTGAATGACCTTTGTTTTAAAAAATCAGCTGTTTTCGTTTACATATCCTCAAAATTTTCATTTTGTTTTCGAATTTCCAAAGTCTTAGAACATAAGTTGGGCACGAAGTAGCCCTCAACAGCTTGCTAGTATAATTACTAATACCTAGATGACCGAGCTTTGCTCGGTATTTTTTATTTTTTTTTACTTAGTCTAACCTCAAAGCAAACACTCATTGACTTCGTGTTACTTAACAACGCCATCTGCTAGAATAACTTTATTGCTCACAAACAAAAATAGTATTAGTAGTTCGCCAATAGATGTCAGGAAGAGTCATATTTTTCAGATAAAAAAGTAAGTTTCGATAAAACACGAATAAAATGACATTTTCTAAAAATGATTCCTAGCTAGATCGATTTATCGCCCTCGAAACCCCCTATATAACAAATTTCATGAAAATCGTTGGAGCCGATTCCGAGATTCCAATTATATATATATACAAGAATTGCTCATTTAAAGATAATACTTTTCTTTTGTAAATATACATTGAAACAAACCACAGACAAATATCAAAGCATAAATATTTGTCTGAGGCGGGAATCGACCCCTCAACCCTGTCTTTGGAAGTCCGGTATGGTGACCATTGTGCCAACTGGATCGTCAAACACATAAAAACACTTATAATTAGTAGGATACTATATTGTCCGGAATCCGGAAGCACCCAAAAGATTTTCCCGCAGCATCATTAGACTAAAAAGAAACGAAATCCGGATAATCATAGATGTTATAACCGGTCATTGTGCATTAAACAAACACTTATTTACTATAGGTGTCACAGATAGCCCCCTCTGCAGAGGATACATGGAGGCAGAAGAAAACTCACAGCACGTGCTCATGGAGTGCAGTAGCGTGGCAGATCAACGGGCTCGGTCTGTTCAATCGCCGGCATCTCTTCCGGAGGCCTGTAGCAACCTGAAAAGGCTGCTAGCCTTCTGGAAGGACCTGGGATGGTTGGAGTGACAAGTAGGATATTCTCACACGCACAATGGCCCAAATAATGAGGCCAAGTGCGGAAACAGCCCCATAAAACTAAACTAAACTATATTGTATTGACATACCGCGGCCTACCGCAGCGCCTCCCGGGGCGTCTTCGCCGTGGTCTCCGACAGCAGCTCCTACGGCGCCGACAACACCGCTGTATGACGCGGTACCGCCTGTCGCCGGAGCGGCAACGTTTGAACCGGCCGCATCTGCTGCGGCAACGACTGAACAAACAAGAATATCGCAATTAATAGTGGGTAAGTACCTATAGTACATTGCGATACAAGTGTGGTATATTGATCATTACATAGAGGCGGTTTATGACGTTTATAAAGCCGAGATGGAATGATCAAGCCACACGTGTATCGTACGACGTTTTTTATCACAGTTGCGAATAAAAGAAAAGACTTGAAAAGAAAATAATAATTACTATTTTTTAGGCAATATTTTTTGTTGATTATACTCCCGAAAGGCAAAAGACTTTTAACCGATACAGCCTCGTCTGACATACAATATTTTACAGGGTTTTATTTCCATTTATTGCGTCGGGGGTTAAAAACAGAATATGGTAAAGAAAAAATTATATTTATGTAAAGAAAAAATAAAACTAATTTTTTTATCGTTTTCTAAGACGTTATCACGTAAAATTATCGTTCGTAAACCGACTTTAGAGACAACATTTTTTGTTGGCTTAAAAACTCTTTGTTGGTACCAACCTTTTTTATATACATAAAAACAGTATAACTCAGATAAATTAAGAATATTTCATCTACCCAACATGTAATTAGCAGTAAGATACCAATATAACTTATCAGGATAACTTTTTACACACTAGTGGCGACAAGGTAATGTAAAACGCACGCGTGCGTAATACGTTGGAATATGAGCCTAAAAGCGGTTGAATAAGATCCACTTTATGAGCAACTGTTTTAAAAACATTTATTAACAAGATATGTGCGTGGAGGACAAGACATGCCATGGAGGGTGCAGTCTCAGCAATATACTGTGAGCTGTGTGACCATCTCACCGCTACTGATTTTCAGCCTGCCCCTCACAAGAGCTCTACATAGCGTGTAGCCGGCATCAACTTAGTATTTAGTTATCAATTTCTATTCGACCTTTCACACACATATGTTACGCTTTTTAAAAAAATGGTGCCGTACTTCGGAATAACTCGAGGAACTTTAGGCAAACACGGCTCATAAAGATACTACCTACTTACCAGAAAGTTTATTAAACGAATAGGTTTGACTAGGATGATGCGGATGGAGCGTTTACTTACGTTTTGCACATTCTGTGGAAGAACAAAATATTTCAAATTAATTATATTATTATTTTTAGGGTTCTGTAGCCAAAGAGTAAAAGTCGTATCGCCAATTGGACTTGTCCGTGTTCGTAGGCCGGTGCAGTCATAAAATGAGGACGGGTGGGGAAAGATTTTGTTCCACTGAGGTCTCTTCATTTGCGTCCCTCGAAGGCCCCCGTTTATTAAGCTATTGCATAGCTTTTATCGCGGGCTTTGATCGCGGCGACCGAATCATGAATATCCGTAACGAAAATAAAACCTAACATCCCCCACTCCGCCTACCATGTACGTGTATGTATATGGTACGACTGTACGAAGCCCGCACGATGCAATAGCTTTACCGCGGCAGTCCCCGAGTGCCTCGCGTTTTTTATTTGGGTCGTGAGCGTAGGTATAGGTTAGGACTTCCAATTATGTATATAGAAGGTATCTTCTAGACACCGCGTGCTAAATCTTAGACCGCATCGTCACTTACTATCGTGTGACGATAGGTCAGACGCTGACGTATTTAGGTACCACTAAAAATATACCATTTTCTATTCATTCGATTTCTAACTCTGTTGTTTTTATGAAAAACCAAAAAACTAAATCAAAATCGGTTCATTCGTTCGAGAGCTACAATGCCACAGACAGGCACACACACACACACGTCAAACTTATAACACCCCGTCGTTTTTGCGTCGGGGTTTAAAAACTGAAAACTCTCAGTCTATAGTATACCCTTATATATTAAATAGATAGAATCAAATCTTACTTTCGCCTCCGCCGGCATCTTGCCATTGTGTCTGAAAAAATTAAGTTATATTAATAAGGAAAGTTAGTCTGTTCCTGTCTGTCTGTGCCTGAAGGGTGATGACAACCTAGAGAAACTTATTGTGGTAGGGAACATAAATGGTAAACGCTCTCGAAACCGATTCCTAACAAGCCCAAGGGGGCTGGTTAAAGAATTTTCGTTGGCTTATGTCTATTTCATACGATAATAATTAAAGAAAAGTCTGTTGATTGGCTATATCGATCATAGAAAGCGAACTTGTCTAAGGAGACAAGATCATAGAAGATTCTATGATAGATATAGCCAATCAACAGACTTTTCTTTTTATTATCGTACTAGCGACCTGCTCCGGCTTCGCAAGGCTATATTATGCATGTATTATACATATAAACCTTCCTCTTGAATCACTCTATCTATTAAAACCGCATCAAAATCCGTTGCGTAGTTTCAAAGATTTAAGCATAAGTACATAGGGACATAGGGACAGAGAAAGCGACTTTGTTTTATACTATGTAGTGATGAAATAGACATAAGCCAACGAAAATTCTTTAACCAGCCGAAAACTCACGTGGATTAGAGAACAAAAAATGGTAGGTTTATGGTTTATGTAAATTTCATACAGAAAAATCTTTCAATTGTCGATTTCGCTAATAGAAAGTTATCTTGTCTAAGGGGGCTGGATGGATTAGATTTGGACTCATCAGCTTCTGTTCATCGCAGAAACCGTTGGAGATAGATCAGAATGAAGTATGTATTATTTTGGGTCGGGTGTTAAAAAACTACCTACTTAAAAATATCATTGCTTTGCTTTTAAAAAACAATAAGTCTTAAGACTGAATCTAGTGATTTGCTGTGTACATTTCAGTAGGCGTAAAGCAAAAAATAATATAAGTTAAATTCAGCTATGTTATTCCAGGTCTCTGGCTATCTACATAATACTTATTTTAATCGATATAGATTTCATAGTTATTATCTATGCTTTGCTTTTGAAAAACAAGAAGCCTTTAAGACTGAATCTAGTGATTTGCTGTGTGCATTTCAGTAGGCGTAAAGCAAAAAATAATATATGTTAAAAACCTTAAATTAAGCTATGCTATTCCAAGTCTCCGGCTATTTACATAGTACTAATTTA
The DNA here is from genome assembly GCA_951213275.1 of Idaea straminata. Lineage (NCBI taxonomy): Eukaryota > Metazoa > Arthropoda > Insecta > Lepidoptera > Geometridae > Idaea > Idaea straminata. The sequence goes on along the minus strand of OX577875.1, from coordinate 4,821,987 downwards.
ATCGATATAGATTTGATAGTTATTATCTATGCTTTGCTTTTGAAAAACAAGAAAAACTTAAGACCTGAATCAAAAGATTTGCTGTGTAAATTTTTATAGGCGCATAGAAAAAATAAATGTTAAAAACCTTTGAATATACTAAGCTGTGTTATTTCTCCAGCAATCAACACAGTACTTATTTTCATCGATATGGATTTGATAATTTTTATATGTGCTTTCCTTTTGTAAAACAAGAAGCCTTTAGGAATGAATCTAGTAATTTGTTAAGTACTTTTCTGTAGGCGCAAAGCAAAAATAAATGTCGGACCCAAACCTTAGAACTAGGTTGTGTTATTCTAAAACTCCCTACAATAACAAGTTTCATCGCAATCGGTTCAGTAATTTTTATCTATGCTTTGCTTTGGAACAACCAGAAGCTTTAAACCAGAATAAAATTTTTGCTGTGTGGTTTTCAGTAGGCGCATAGCAAAAATAAATGTTAAAAATCTTATAAACTAGCCTAAGTTATTCCAGGTCTCCAGCTATCTGATTATCTAGTTTCATCGCAATCGGTTAAGTAGTTTTTCCATGAAACTTAAGTAGGTACATAGCTACAATTAACAACCTATCACAAATCTAGAAATTCTTATTTTCAGAGTTCAGTTACACTGCTGCGTTCCGGTTTGAGATGTGTGAGTGCTGATCATAGAAATCAGTGGTGCATATGAAATTAAAAACATATGTGATGAAGGTGACGTTCCATCTTCAAGACTCTAACGGCGTTTTCTTTCCGAACACTATTCTCGTAAATAAATGAAAAAACAACTCACCGATTTAAAAAAAAAAACTAAAACACCTAACCTAATAGACTGGAAAATTAACCAAAAATCTGTAAAAAATAATAAATTAACCCATCTTAGATGTCCAAAAGAAATATTTTTAAATGACTGACGTTTGTTATTCTTTTTACGATCTTCATTTTTCTATTTTTACAGATGTAAGGGTTCTCTTTCGTTGATAAAAAGGTTTTACTTTTTAAATTGATTATAAGGAGACCCATGGGAGCCCCCGGTTTCAACCACGTAAGTCCCGATCCCGTGGTGATATCGGGATAAAAAGTAGCCTATGCTACTCTCAATAAATCAATGTATCCTCACACCAAGTTTCATCAAAATCGGTCCAGTAGTTTCGGAGCCTATTCGTTACAAACAAAAAACCTTTCCTCTTTTGTAATATTAGTATAGACTATAGCTGTGCCCCGCAGTTAAACCCCTGTGGGTCCCGATCCCGTGGTAATATCGGGATAAAAAGTAGCCTATGTTAATGTCAATGAATCACTGTATTCTCATAGTAAGTTTTATCAAAATCAGTCCAGTAGTTTCGAAGGCTATTCGCTACAAACAAAAAAAATATTTTCTCTTTATAATATCAAGTGTAGATAATTAGCTAGCAGCGCCCCGCGGTTTCACCCACGTAAGTTCCAATTCTGAGGGATAATAAGTAGCATGTGTTTCTCCAAAGGATTCAATGTATCCACATATAAAGTTGCATCAAATGCGGTCCAGTAGTTTTAAACCTATTCAAGCAAGCGATTTCTTAAGCTTAATTTTTTTTAATCTCACACGATTTGTATTCATAGTAATTATTTTCCCGGGCCTTAATCGCGTAGTTTTATTTCTCTTACGTCGACGTTTCGACTATCTATACTAATATTATAAAGCTGAAGAGTTTGTTTGTTTGTTTGTTTGAACGCGCTAATCTCAGGAACTACTGGTTCGAATTGAAAAATTCGTTTTGTGTTGGATAGGCCATTTATCGAGGAAGGCTATAGGCTACTTTTTATCCCGATATTCCCACGGGATCGGGAGTTACGCGGGTAAAACCGCGGAGCGCTGCTAGTGTTACAATAATCATGGTCGCGAGACTTACCCTTTTTAATGGTCAAACTGGTAGACAGTCTTCTTCTATGCCTCATACTATTGTTTTTCCATCTGACTCTGTATGGTAGATCTCTTCAATTTTCTGCAATTCTCACCTTTCTGCATCAGAATGAAAATTGCAGAACACTATAGAAACGAGCCTTCCTTTGATTTGCCATACTATGTATGTTTTCATGAATTGACCTTTATAGCACTATCGATTAGTACAAGAACATGGTGATTCTTTTTGTAAATTAACAGGTTCGATTCCTGGCCTGGATAAATGACTTTTCAAAAATATAATGATATTAGTTTTTGTCAAAATCAAAAAAAAAATTGCCCGCGACTTCGTCGTAGAAGTCGAAAATAGACCTAGGCATCACGTTATCCCATACAAACTTTGCCCCCCTTTTTCACCCCCGTAGCGGTAGAATTTCGGAAAATCCTTTCTTATCGGATGCCTACGTCATACAAAGGACACACCTTCCAAGTTTCAGGTCTCTACGATCAGCGGTTTAGGCTGTGCGTTGATCTGTCAGTCAGTCAGTCAGTGATTCAGGACAAAGAATTTTATATGTATAGATAGGTATACCCCTGAAGGTCCATACAAAAATAATGGACTGGTGCATTCAACAATGTAATGCCTTATAATTTAACCTTGTCAAAGTTTTGTGCGTCATAATGGCGTCATACAATATTTATTGCAGAGTCATACCTAGACCTACCTATGATCTACCTACATCCTACATAGGACGATGTTGAACATGTGGCACGCCAAATTCGATTTTTAATTTTATTGCATAGCTTTTATCGCGGGCTTTGAGCGCTGCAACCGAATCAAGAAATCACGTAACGAAAATAAAACCTAACACCCACCCACCACCACTCCGCCTTTCGTATTTTCTTTTTACGTGATAACGTCTATCAAATTGATGAACACCGGCAGCACTTACCAATTAGTGTGACGTCTTCGCATTCCGCTCACGTTCCCGGAACGCTCACGTTCCATAGCAACCAATGTTTCGTAAAAATATCGTCCGTATTTAATAATAATATCGCTCATCTGGGCTTGTGTTATGGTGACGAATAGAAGATTATGAATTAACCGTACGTTTCATTTGTGAATTAACCGTAAATTATTGGGGAATTCCATTATGTTATTTTATGAGTTCAATGTGAAATTTGAATCTAGGAAAGTTTCAAAGCATAATTAAGCTTTTTGTAGTTGGTAAGGTATGTTCGACATTCGCAGATATCAAACTAGTAACCTAACTACTGAGACAAAGCAAAAATAACGATACTGGATTTAAAAAAAACCGCTTAAATATTAAAAATGTTTGACATAATAGATTTTTATGGATTTATGAAGAAAACAAAACAAACATTGTAAAAATATATTTGTTCATTAATATTTCATCAATTAATAAATCTAACGGAATTTTGTAATAAATAATTTAAAAGGGTTAAGGTAATTGGCTATAGTAAGGTTTTTTTCAAATAGGTAGCTAAAAACGAAAACAAAAAAAAATCATTTGAATTTCGCGCGCATCCTGTATCCATGCTTTTGCAATATTACTATTATACATTTTGATAGCTACTCAGTTAACATAAATTCAAATAGTATACTAAGTCTCATAAAAATGGAACTTTAGACTGTAAACCACGACCCCATCTCACCTCCGAGACCCTGCTTTACTCGATCAATGATTAAATCTATTTAAGGCCTCTGAGAGTCTCTACTTTTCAATAATAATAAATAATATGTACCTTCTTTTAACTATGCACTTCATATTGGGTAGTTTTACAGTGTGTTACAAATACTCCTTATGTAGTACGGTCGGCTGCATAGTTACAGACCCCACCGTAGAGTTCCAAAACAGCTGTTAAGGTGAAGTAAGGCCTGAAAGCCCCCATCCCTTTCCCACGCGCGCGCCGCGTTTTATGTAATTAAAAGACTGACATCTATTTTAGTGAAAAACCATCTGTACTACCTTATGGGATTTGATGTAAAGTTTATGAAAATATAGATTTTGTACTTGTTTTTTTGTTTACAATCCCCATAAAATTGAAAAAGCTCAAAAAAATGACGATTTTTATAGGATTTTCACAAACATTTTCAAATCAAGTCAAATCATTCTAATTGTGTTTCAAAGTGTATGACAATACAAAGCATTTGTTCACTTTTACGACAGTAGGATTATCATTCTTTGGATTTTAGTCATTGATACCCAAAAACTGTTTCTAAGACACCTCTATTGTGCTTCCGGTCATACCACTTCGGCTTAAGAATGTTTTTAAAACACGCAAGATTCTAGGCACCTGCTTTAGTTGAAGTTTAAAGTCTCATGAATTTTCCAAACAAAAATTATTAGAATGTTAACATTCCATTGATAGTAATTTTAGAACTCTACGGTGGGTCTGCAATAAATGCTAGCGAAATTTTGGTATGTTAATATATCATTTTATTCTTCGGTCCACATAAATCCACTTAGCCGAAAAGTTCCACCCATATCATAGTTAAAAATCCTTGTTCCTGGTTTCGAACCTCCTGCTCCAGCAATGACAATCAAAGGCATGAAGTGCTCGGCAGCATTCATGGGATGAGCCTCGGTACCTCCGGGCTGATCTCTCCAATTGACCAGACCAATTTTTCTATCTTTTTCGTCTTCTGCTGTACATATTTTGTTTAAATAATCGTCAAACTCTTTATTAATAACTTCCTTTTTGTTTCTTGAGTTACGAAACTCTCTCATATTGTGGAAAGACATTCCTGAACCAATAATCGCTATGCCTTCTTTCCGGAATTGGTATAATACTTGCCCGAGTCTGTAATGTTGTTCAGGGTCTTGGTTTCTTAGTACAGATACTTGAATGATAGGAATGTCTGCTGCTGGGTTAATCAGCATCATTGGCACAAAGACTCCATGGTCCCAACCTCTTTTAGCATCCAATCTTGATTGTATACCAGCCTTTTTTAGCGCGTCATGGATTCTTTCGGCTGTTTTCGGATCGCCTGACGCTTCGTATTTGTATGTATAGGATTCAGGCGGGAATCCGTAGTAATCAAAGTATAAATTGTGGTGTTTACCTGATGATATGGTCACGACGTCTTCTTCCCAGTGGGCAGTCACTACAATTATCGCTTGTACGTCCTTCAAAGCCTGTTTTTTCACTTCATCTCGGAGATACACAGTTAGTTCAGCGTGGTCTTTGTCCCCTAGAAGTGGTAGAGGACCTCCTCCGTGGTTTACGAACAATGCTGGAGCGATTACAGCCATTTTACGAGTACCACCAGTGAAATATCGTACTATATTCATAGAAATCAGTGTCATAAACACAATGAATGCGGTTTGAACGAGTATTGATAATGTATTGAGTACGAGCATGAAAATGGGTTGTGGTTAACCTCGAGCATAAATAATTGCGCTGAATCACAGCAACGCTGCGATTAACAATTAGATAAAGTAATTATTTGTTCGAACGAAATCACATAAAGTCAACATTCGGTCAGCTGTTTCGTTTGTTCCGTTTCTCTGTCTACGTTTGTTCCGAATTCTTTAAAATTTTGATGTTATTTTATCTCTTTCTTGTCACGCATTTTATAAGAAATAGCAGATTTATGCTAAAAAACAATTCACTGTCTAATGAAAATTCCGAAACATTTTTGAAAGCTCTAGTGCAGGACATTGCATATTTTTCCAAAACTTTAAGTCGATCGACTAACATAAAAAAAAAGAAAACCATGGTTTTTTTTTTTTTTCTTTTATTATGGCTTCGCACGTGTGCATTTAGCCAGTGTCAAGTTATATTTTGCATCAAATTATGACCCGATTTTTCATAAATCGGGCCTAAAGTGTTTCAATACAGTCAAAATCGTCATAGTCCGTCAAGTCAGGGGCTATAGTAAAGCGGTGGCAAGTTTACCATAACCTTAATAGGAGATTTGGAGGCAACGAGAAAACTGCATGTTTGACACTGATTTTTACTTTCACTACACTTGTGCACTTTCACAGAACTAAATTGAATAACATTCCACCAGAATTATACAATTCAACTCGGGTTACATCTAAGTTTCATGAAAATAAAACTGCAGCACGACATGTTGTTAACTCGTTCCCGCCAAAACCCGAAAACCATGGTTATGAACGAAATATTTTGAGAAAAAGAGACAACATGAGTTTGGGGGAAAAGGATAGGACAAGTTTTTTCCGATTCCAACAAAGATGGCGTCTTTCTGAGTTGTCCTTTTCGCACGGACATATTTTCGTGAATATATCAGGAACGATATCTCAAAACATCATATTACAATCACAAAACGTCATAAAACAGAAACGCGCATCGTTACACATCCATTCTAAGTGTATTATTGTTTTTTAAAGGGCCGTTTCCTCAATAAAACAATGTCCGGGCGCGTCTTACTTTTGTTGCTATAAAGCGTTGTGTACTACAAAAATGGACAAGAAAAGTAAAAAGAAAGCCGTTGTTAAACGTAAGAGTGACGAACCAGTGGAGAGTGATAATAAAAAGAAGATTATGGTGCGTAAAACTGACAATGAGAAGGACAAAGTAGAAGTCGTGAACCAAGTCGTCGAGGTGCCTGTTGAACAAGGACAGCAAATCGTTCATGCTGGGCAAATTGTGGAGGGAAATTTCGAACAACCAGTCTTCGTAAACATGAAAGGGGAACCCGTCCAAGTCGGGCCTAACACCCTTATCCTCTATGAGCAGAACGGGAACCCCACAGGGTTAGCTTTCGGCGGGATGTGGACAATGGACTCTTCCGGGAGAATCGTTATGGCGGAGACCATTTATGATGTAAAGGGAGAGCCGGAGGAAGAAACCACTAACTTTGTTCAGAACAACACTGAAGTTGCAACTGTGAGTTTTTACAAAGATGCCCGAGGCTTTTCTAAACAAAACAAACAAACAATTCAATCTTTCCTCTTATAATATTAGTATGGACAAAATTTGCTGCACCCTGCGGTTTTAGCCGCGTATGTCCCGATCCCGTGGGCATATCATAATAAAAAGTAGCCTTCCTCGATAAACAGACTACCCAATACAAAAAGAAATTTTCAATGTTACTGAGATTAGTGCATTCAACCAAACAAACAAACTCTTCAGCTTTTTAATATAAGTATATAATCTATACTTTATAATAAAAAGCTGAAGAGTTTGTTTGAACGAGCTAATCTCAGGAACTACTGGTTCGAATTGAAAATTCTTTTTGTGTTGGATAGTCCATTTATCGAGGAAGGCTATAGGCTACTTTTTATCATGATATTCCCACGGGATCGGGAGTTACGCGGGTGAAACTGCGGAGCGCTGCTAGTAAAGATATATTCCTTATATTTTCCTGAATGAAGCCTCTAGTCCAATAATTTTTAAGGTTCCGTAACCGAAGGACCGGACCCTATTACTAAGACTTCACTGTCCATCCGTGTGTCTGTCACCAGACTGTATCTCATAGCTAGACAGTTGAAATTTTCACAGGTTAGTGTATTTCTGACTCGCACTTGGCCGGTGTTTTAAAACACTTAAATCTATACTTATATTATAAAGCTGAAGAGTTAGTTTGTTTGAACGCGCTAATCTCAGGAACTACTGGTTCGAATTGAAAAATGCTTGTGTTGGATAGTCCATTTATCGAGGAAGGCTATAGGCTACTTTTTACCCTGATATTCCCACGGGATCGGGAGTTACGCGGGTGAAACTGCGGAGCGCTGCTAGTTTTGTGTATAAAATGCTTATTAAATACAGTTGCATGACAGATCAACGGGCTCGGTCTCTTCAATCGCCGGCGTCTCTTCCGGAGGCCCCAGTGGCCTGCAAAGCCTTCTGGAAGGACCTGGAATGGTTGGAGTGACAAGTAGGATATTCTCTCAGGCACAATGGCCCAAATAAAGAGGCTAACAGCTCCGTAAAACTAAACTATTTTTATAAATTGTTATAAAAATACCCTATCTTCTCCATTCTTGTCCATCTAAAGGTTGCCTGGAATAGATTGCTTTTAGCAATAAGGCTCCCCATTATGCCTTATTGTTTGGTTTTATTTAAATCCAATACTTTATAATAAAACTCAGATAAAGTTCGAAACCTACAACTTTTACAGCGGCAGTTTTAACTTTGACAGTTAATGAAAACAATTTTTTTTTAACAATAACGGCCATTATCTAAGAAAGGATTAACTTGAAAGAGTCTTATACTTTTTACCCAGCGTTGCCCTCATGGGTCATTATAACACGGTTTTTCAAATGCCTATATCTTGGGAACCGAACTTTTCTCGGACCTGGAACCTAGATAAATCGATTCCTTGAGCCAAAAACCCCCCGCATAAATTTCATGAAAATCGTTGGAGCCGTTTCCGAGATCCTGAGTATACATACTAGAATTGCTTGTTTAAATATATTAGATTTTATTTAGCAGGAATTTATAAAAGAATTTTATTTAGCAGGTATTTAAATTAGAATTAAGGTTTCATATAGAATAGAACAATTTAATGAATAAAACTTTTACAAAATATTATTCTATAATGCTAAATCACATTTTAAAAACGATAAATAATACATTTACTTAAACTAGGAAAATCCTGTGTTTCAGGCGAAAAGGGACTTAAATAATTAGCTATATATTTTATATATGACTAGCTTTTGCCCGCGACTTCGTCCGCGTAAAAGTCGAAAATGGACCAAGGAACCACGTCGTCCCATACAAATTTTGCCCCCCTTTTTCACCCCCTTAGGGGTAGAATTTCGGAAAATCCTTTCTTATCCGATGCCTACGTCACACAAAAAATACACCCTCCAAGTTTCAGGTCTCTACGATCAGCGGTTTAGGCTGTGCGTTGATCCGTAAGTCAGTCATTCAGGAAAAAGCACTTTATATGTATAGATACAATAAAGAGTTCATCTATCTATCTATCTTCCAGCAACAACAAGTACAAGAGGAACAGTCAAATACATTCCAACAGTACGAGATCTCGACCTCAGGGGCGGTGGAGGGCCAGCAGGAATATGAGGTTGCTATCATTGAGAACCCATCAACTGAAACAACACATAGTGAAGAGAGGTGAGGATGGATAGACCAGTAAGGCTATTAGGCACAATGGTCATCATGCTGGACTTTCAAACACAGGGTTGCTGGTTCGATTCCCACCTCAGACAAGTATTTATGCTTAGATATTTGTCTGATGTCTGGTTTTTTCTATGTATTATAAGTATATATTTACAAAATAAAAGTATATAAGTAGTATATCTGTTGTCTAGCACCCATAACAAGTCTAGTTACTTAGCTTGGGACTAGATGGCGATGTGTGAAATGTCCTGCAATATATTTATTTATATAATGGTAGATCAAATCAAATCAAATTTCTTTATTCAATAAGAAATCATGCAAAGCATTACATCACATAGAAGCATCTTAAAAATTAATTAGGATGTGTGCCTTCGGAACACAATGAACCCAACAGATCGACATGCCTTTAAAAATAATTTTCTGTTTGTGTTCTAGAGTGAACGAAGGTCAAGTTGTAATCACAGAAGAGCAGTTAGTTGCTCTCGGAGCGAATGCTGTACGGTGGCTTAATCAGAAATATGACACAGTTGCCAGGAAGCTACAACTAAATTTTGGTAAGCATATGCTTGTATATCTTTACCACATGTTGTGTCGCCATTGGGAATGCCAGCCTTTGCGTTCTGATTGGTCGATTTTAAGGTGAAAGGGTACCGGCGCTCCCTCCATACAAACGTAGTCGACTGTTTCCTCCCTGGATAATGACACTAGCACAAATATTTTTGTGCCATAAAGTCTAAACCTGCCATGACTATGCCCCTATGTTTTGGTATTTTTTTTCATTTTCTAATTATTATAGAAATTAAGATTTAAAAAACAAAAAAAAATAATTAATAACGAAATATAGGGGCATGGTCATAGTAGTTATAAGTTTTATGCAACAAAAATATTTGCTCTAGTATCATTATCCAGGGAGGAAACAGTCGACTACGTTTGTATGGAGAGAGCCCTCGGTATCCTTTACTAAAACCGCATGCAAAAACCGTACGTATGCGCCCGGGATTAGAATTGGTCAGAAGAGTCATGGGGGAAAATTTGGAGGTCTTTGGCCTATTGTGATGGAATGGTAGTGGACTGGATACTGAGGAACTATGGGTACTATGACACCTGCCGTAACAATGTTCAATAAACGTGTAAAAGTGGCAGGCGGAGACTCGCCAACTCTCAAACTGGGCCACCCTAATCAGCTGAGTAAATTACGGCAAGGGGGCAACAGGGACGAGAGTGGCTTAAGGATAGTGACGCCGCACTGGGTTTTAAACTCAGGTCACGGGCTCCCTGAGGGTCCAGCCTACCTGGCCCACTCACCACTGACGTGCGGCATATATCCTTCGAACATACTCTTGCGACTCCACTCTGGACGGCCGGTGAAGGCAAGCCAGAGGCGGGAGACCGCTTCCTCGTCATTTTTCACTCCGATCAGCCAACTAAGCCCAGCCGGAGATGAGGAACGGTTGCTTCCCCCTGGAGCACTCGGAACCGCGGGGTCGCTACTTCCCGACACTTCGCCTCAAGGTGCCCTGCGGGCTTAGTAATATTATTAATAATCTTTTCAGATGCAGGTGTAAAGTTGCAGCAGTCTGCGTCTGGTTGCGTGCAGTGCGTTTACTTCACTACACCGAGTATGCAGCTTGCATTCAATGCTGTACCACAGTTTCTATGTGTTGAGACGGGTATGTCTCTTTGATTATTGGTTATTGGTCTTTTGCGGGTTCGATTCCCGCCTCAGACAAGTATTTATGCTTAGATATTTGTCTGTGGTCTAGTTGTTTCTATGTATTATAAGTAGTATATCCGTTGTCTAGCACCCATAACACAAGTGTAGTTACTTAGCTTGGGGCTAGATGGCGATGTGTGGAATGTCCTGCAATATTTATTTATTATCGTTCAACATCTTCCTAATCTAGGAACTAACGATAATTATGGGAGATTTCAATGCAAAAATTGGCCAGTCTACTTGTGACGATAAAACCATAATGGGGCCATGGGGATATAGTGAAAGAAGTGAACGCGGAGCTCCTCTTGTCGAATTTTGTTATGAACATAAGCTGCATATTCTGAACACTTATTTCAAGAAAAAATCAAAACGTTGGTGGGCGTGGCTCTCCCCAGATGGCAAAAGTAGGAACGATATCGGTTTTTTTTGGTTAGCGACAAGAACATCATCACTCTTAAATCACTCTATCTATTTAAAAAAAAAGTTTTAAAGATGTAAGCATACATAGAGACGGACAGCGAGAAGCGACTTTGTTCTATACTATGTAGTGGTATGTGAAAGTTTATGAGTATGTTTGTTACTCCTTCACGCAAAAACTACAAAACCGATAACAATGAAACTCTGTGCGTAAATAGCTAGAGACCTGGATTAACATATAAGACTTTATCCCATTTAACCAGGAACGGTGTTGTCTTAGTAGTAGATACCTCGACTTTCATTCTGAAGGTCGTGGGTTCGAATCCCGGCCGACCGTGCACCGATGAGTTTTTCTTAAGAACATTTTATGTGCGCTAAATGACATTGCTTTTACGGTGAAGGAAACCGCGGCTTAGTTGCCAGAAGTATTGACAAGTTCTCTCCTCTGGAAATGGTCTAAGCTGAGAGGGTAGTAGGTGCTGGGCAAGCTTACTCTATGCTCACGCAAAAAGGACCCAATTAAAAAGGGTCTAATTGCGGAAAACAGCCCGTATACAAATAAATAAATATGGCAGGACATTCCACACATCACCATCTAACCTCAAGCTGAGTAACTAGACTTATGTTATGGGTGCTAGACAACGGATATACTACTTATATACTTTTCTTTTGTAAATATATACTTATAATACATACAAACAACCAGACCACAGACAAATATCTAAGCATAAACTTGTCTGAGGCGGGAATCGAACCCGCAACTGTGTTGGGTGACCATTGTGCCAACTAGGTCGTCATTTGAATCATCATAACATAGTATAAAACAAAGTCATTTTCCGCTGTCTGTCCCTTAGATCTTCAAGCTATGCAACGGATTTTGATGCGGTTGATAAAGTACAAGTACAATGTGAATTATTGCTTACTGCGCTTAATTTTGACGACCCAGTTGGCACAATGGTCACCATGCCGGACTGCCAACCACAGGGTTGCGGGTTCGATTCCCGCCTCAGACATGTATTTATGCTTAAATATTTGTCTGTGGTCTGGTTGTTTCTATGTATTATAAGTATATATTTACAAAAGAAAAGTATATAAGTAGTATATCCGTTTTCTAGCAACCCATAATACAAGTCTAGTTACTTAGTTTGGGGCTAGATGGCGATGTGTGGAATGTCCTGCAATATTTATTTATTATTTAATTTTGTTTATATTTGTCTGTTCAGGTATAGATTTCAACAGTGCAATACCAGTCATAGGTTCGGGACCATCTCCCAGTGTGAAACACAACGTCACGCTCTTCCTTGCTGAGGATGGTAATGGAAAATCTGTCATAGTCAGCGCTGGTAAGTTCATGTAATTCTATATTGTTGGTAGTTCAGGGCATAGACAAATACAGGGTTGTCTATACATATAAAATACTTTGTCCTGAATGACTGACTGATGGATCAACGCACAGCCTAAACCGCTGATAGTAGAGACCTGAAACTTGGAGGGTGTGTTCTTTGTATGACGTAGGCATCGGATAAGAAAGGATTTTCCGAAATTCTACCCCTAAAGGGGTGAAAAAGGGGGGCAAAGTTTGTATGGGACAAAGTGATTCCATAGTCCAATCTACTTCAAATTTTGCATTGTGACACGTATTGTGTTTTGTATTTTATTGAAATTCATCCCCTAATGGGGTTTAAAAGGAGTAGAAAGTTATTTTAGGGGGGATTTTCTTCGACTCGAACTCCTTTGTGCTTTTGATTTAAAGGAGAATGGTCTTTCTGGGCCTGGAGGCCTCATGAAACGAGTCATATATCAAATGAAAGGTGGTTTCAAGAGGAACATTTTATTGTATGACCACTTTTTCAAATTAGTTGTGAGATCGGAGTTATAGGTCATTAATGATAGGTGGTCGATTCACTTTCCGTACACCAGTAGGGAGTATTAACGCCTTAATATAATCAAATGTAGCCATCGTATAGCAATGAGTCATATATCAAATGATAGGTTATTTCAAAAGAAATAATTTAATGTATGATGATTTTTTAAATTATTTTTATTTTTAGAGTTATAGTCCATTTATGCTAAGTAGTAGGTATAGGTGTCTGAGGTCTTCTCTTGTGCAATGCAAAAGCTTGATTAGAATCAGATGTTGTTCTCCTTATGAAACGAGGCATATATCAATTGAAAGGTGGTTTCAAGAAAAACATTTTATTTTAAGACCACTTATTCAAAATAGTTGTGTGTTCGGAGATATAGGTCATTAATGGTAGGTGGTCGTTTCACTTGCGAGTTTTCTCCGTACACCGCTAGGGAGTATTAACGCCTGAATAGAACCAGATGTACCCATCATATAGCAACGAGTCATATATCAAACTAGCAGCGCTCCGCGGTTTCACCCGCGTAACTACGTGCGTAATATCGGAATATAAAATAGTCTAAACCCTTATTCAACAATGGACTATGCAACATAAAAATATTTTTTTTCTATCCGAACCAGTAGTTTCTGAGATCAGAGCGTTCAAACAAACACTTTGTATGCTAAGTAGTAGGTATAGGTGACTGAGGCCTTCACTTGTGCAATACAGATGCTTGGTTTGAAGCAGATGTTGCCCTCCTCATGAAACGAGTCATTTATAAAATGAAAGGTGGTTTTAAGGGGAACCATTTTATTGTAAGACTATATTTTCGAAATAGTAGTGGTTTCGTAGTTAGAGATCGATAAATGTACTTAAGTAAGTATTCAGTTGTATCAGAAATAGTTGTCGTGATTTAGTCATCACTACCTAATACTATTTAGTGGCAAAGCAGGCTGATAAAAAGCATGATGCTTATCGTAACCGAGATATAGGTTATGATACCTAAGTAGGATTATAAATAGGTTCAATGTCCTGCAAACCACACAAGACAAGAATGCTCACGTCTCGTGACGGGTCTTGTACAATAGGTATAATAATGATACCACATACCTTTCTACGAGTACCTATCGTGCGTTTCTTTTGTTACTGCAATAATATCTATTCAGATTTTCCTGTTTGGGGACTAGGTATTTTTCTAATCGACTAAATCGATTGTGATGAAACTCGGTATGGAAATTGTTGGAGACCTAGATTAACACAAAATATTATTTTTAACTCGATATTCCCACTGAATAGAGACTAACGCTGATGCAACTATGAATCTTCGTTATCAATTTCATTGAGAGGAATAATTTTCAAGGGTTATTCCTTTCGACTCCCGCTTATAGGGGCCGTAAGGAAAAATTTTACGACCTCCACTCAATAATAAGAGTGTGGGGTGGTGGTCCAACCATGGGGCCCATTAACCGGGAGTCGAAAGGAATAATCCTCTATTTCATTAATTCTGTATTCACAATCCGCGTTGAACCACCGCACACTTGGGCCTCCAACTATAGGTCGTGGTTCAACTTTTTAAATAGTTGGACCACGGGACTGTTCAGAGTCCCGTTGGACATTCATGACACGAAGTCTGAAGATTTAAATTATTTCGTTAAATAACAGAACACGGTTTGTCGAGAAAATATTATTTACACAAAATACGCAATAATAAATGAAAAACCACATTAGACTTAACACAAAAACATAATAAAATAACAAAAGATATTACCAACTAAAACGTTTAAAATAATTAAAAATGCATATTGCATAGCTTTTATCGCGGGCTTTGAGCGCAGCGCCCGAATCAAGAATAAAACCTAACACCCCCGACTCCACCCACCATGTATCTCGGCCGAGCGTTCGCTTAAGTGTATGTATATGGTACGAAGCTCGCACGATGCAATAGCTTTACCGCGGCAGTCCCCGGGTGCCACACATTTTTTTTTAAATAAAGGAACAACACTGACCATACGGTCGTATAAAGCCACATCAGCAACATCACGACAGGGCGCTGGCGGTGGCGCAGCATGGTCATACGACGCTTTGGCCATTTTCGTCTTCACATTTATTTATCTACTTGAATTCGATTACTGAGAAAAAACCTACTAAGTACTAAACTCTGGCAAAATACACAAGCCGTGCGAAGCTATGATTTGACGTGAAAGTTGTCAGTGAAAGCGATTTTACCTATGGCTGAAACTTTTACTTTCAACACGCTCGTTAGGCACCTTCGGAGTATGAATAATGAAGAGTACCTTTTGTTTTTTGAAGATACCTAGTCCAAAAAAGATGGTTTTGCTTTGTCGGAACTTATTGATTGTAATAGGTTCCGACAAAGCAAAACCATCAACATCAAAATGGCTTGCGTATGACTCTACATCTGAGCTCACGACTCGTGATGGTACCTATACCTCGGTTACGATAAACATCATGCTTTTTATCAGCCTGTTGTGTCACTAAATAATGCTAAATAGTGATGTCTATATCACGACAGACATTGTCAACAATTTCTGATACTACCGAATACTTACTTAAGTACATTTAACGATCTCTTACTTCGAAACCACTAATATTTCGAAAAAGTAGTCTTACAATAAAATGTTTCCCTTAAAACCACCTTTCATTTGATATATGACTTGTTTCATGAGGAGGGCAACATATTCTGTTTATAGCCAAGCATCTGCATTGCATAAGGAAAGACCTTAGTCACCGATATCTACTAATTAACAGAAATGACCTATAACCCCTAAATTAGTCCCCTAAAATGACCTATAAACCATAAAATAAGTCATGATACACTAAATTATTTCTTTTGAAATAAACTATTATTTGATATAATATGACTCATTACTATACGATGGCTACATCTGATTCTATTCTGGTATTAATACTCCCTAGTGGTGTACGGAGAAAGTTCGCAAGTGTACCGACCACCTACCATTATTAACCTAAAACTTCGAATCCACAACTATTTTGAAAATGTGGTCATATAATAAAATGTTTTACTTGAAACCACCTTTCATTTGATATATGCCTCGTTTTATGAGGAGTGCAACATCTGGTTCTAACCAAGCGTTTGTGTTGCACAAGGGAAAACCTCAATCACCTATACCTACTGCTACTTAGCCTATAACGGCCTATAACTCTAAAAATAAACATATTTTTTGAAAGTTATGATACACTGAATTATTCCTCTTGAAATAAACTATTATTTGGTGTATGACTCATTACTGTACGATGGCTACATCTGATTCTATTCTGGTCTTAACACTCCCTAGTGGTGTACAGAGAAAATTCGCAAGTGTACCGATCACCTACCATTATTGACCTATAACTCTGAATCCACAACTATTTTGAATAAGTGGTCTTAAAATAAAATGTTTTTCTTGAAACCACCTTTCAATTGATATATGCCTCGTTTCATGAGGAGACCAACATCTGATTCTAATCAAGGTTTTGCATTGCACAAGAGAAGACCTCAGACACCTATACCTACTACTTAGCATAAATGGCCTATAACTCTAAAAATAAAAATAATTTTAAAAATCATCATACATTAAATTATTTCTTTTGAAATGACCTATCATTTGATATATGACTCATTGCTATACGATGGCTACATTTGATTATATTAAGGCGTTAATACTCCCTACTGGTGTACGGAAAGTGAATCGACCACCTATCATTAATGACCTATAACTCCGATCTCACAACTAATTTGAAAAAGTGGTCATACAATAAAATGTTCCTCTTGAAACCACCTTTCATTTGATATATGACTCGTTTCATGAGGCCTCCAGGCCCAAGCTCTGTACATTTTTTCCCATTCTCCTTTAGTAAGTACATGTTATTTTGACACGTGTTCGAATCTCAAGTCAACAAAACAATACTTTTAAAACTATTTTCGACCCCTACGCGGACGAAGTCGCGGGCAAAAGCTAGTCTATACATATAAAATGCTTTGTCCTGAATTACTGACTGACGAATCAACGCACAGCCTAAACCACTGATCGTAGAGACCTGAAACTTTGAAGGTGTGTTCTTTGTATGACGTAGGCATCCGATAAGGAAGGATTTAAAAAAATTCTACTCCTATGCGAACGAAGTCGCGGGCAAAAGCTAGTTGGTAATTATACTAGCAAGCCGTTGAGGGCTACTTCTGTGCACCCTAACAAACAACTTTTGTTCTACGACTTTTGTTTTTGTTAGGTTTACCTGAAAATCAGCTGTTCCTTACACGGAGAGGTCATCAACCTTAAAATTTTACTTATATTTTAATTTTTATCTACTGTTCTTAGTCTGAATGACATTTTTTTAAAAAAGCTGTTTTTCTAATTTACATCACCTCAAAATTATCATTTTTTTTCGATTTTTCAAAAGTCGTAGAACAAAAGTTGTTTGTTTAGGTGCACAGAAGTAGCCCTCAACGGCTTGCTAGTATAATTATCAATAAACCTGAACTGTGACAAATATCTAATCAATACTATAATATTATAAAGCTGAAGATTTTGTTTGTTTGTTTGTTTGAACGCGCTAATCTCAGGAACTACTGGTTCGAATTGAAAAATTCGTTTTGTGTTGGATAGGCCATTTATTGAGGAAGGCTATAGGCTACTTTTTATTCCGATATTCCCACGGCATCGGGAGTTACACGGGTGAAACCGCGGAGCCCTGCTAGTCATAAATACTTGTCTGAGGCGGGAATCGGACCCGCAACCCTGTATTTGGCAGGCCGGCAGGGTGACCATTGTGCCAACTGGGTCGTCAAAAGTTTTATTCCCTAAACCGCTTGTAAAAACCTTATAAAATCATATAATAATTTGTCTTCAGGCATATCCACGTTAATAGGCGATGAGCTGACATGGCTGTTAGAAACATTCAAGTCTTGCAACCCCGCGTGGCGTCAGGTGCGATGCGTTGTATGCGATCCTATCAAATCTACGCAGGTAAGATTTCAATTTATATTATAGGACATTCTACGCAATGCCATCTAGCGTCAAGATAAACAACTAGAAAACAGATAGAATACTAATATACATATTTTTGTAAATACGTACGGTCGGCTGCATAATTGCAGACCCACTGTAGAGCTCCAAAACGGCTGTTATAAGAATGTTTTCAACATTAGCAAGATTCTAGGCACCTGCAGTTGAAGTTTAAAGTCTTCTAACTCATCAATTAATCAAACAAAAATTATTACAATGAAAACATGCCAATAATAGTAATTTTAGAACTCTACCGGGGGCTACAATTATGCAGCCGATTACCAGAAACACCCAGAAGGCCAATTCTCGCAAATAAAATTGATCAAATTACATTGCAAAATCATTCGGATAACATTTCGATTACAAAATATACTCTCAAAGTAGATCAAAATACCCTCAAAGTAGCTCAAAATACCCTCAAAGTAGCTCAAAATACCCTAAAAGTAGCTCAAAATACCCTCAAAGTAGCTCAAAATACCCTCAAAGTCAGCTTTTGGAATTCTCAAGAATATTTTTTGTATATTTTGCAAAAATAATAATACTTGTACTTTTACTTGTACTGGCTTTTTTCCGCAATTAGACCCTTTTTATTGGGTCTTTTTTTGCGTGAGGATGGAGTAGGCTTGCCCAGCACCTACTAACCCTCTCAGCCTAGTCGACCATTTCCAGAGGAGAGAACTTGTCAATACTTCTGGAGCCAACTAAGCCGCGGGTTTCATCACAATGTTTTCCTTCACCGTAATTTAAAAAATAGGCAAAGGTTACAACAAAAATCCACGAAAGTTTGTAGGTGAAAAAATATACTCTCAAGAAAAATAGAAATGCCAACCCTAAAAATAACTAAAGGAAAAAACAGTTCATAAAGTAATCTATACATATAAAATGCTTTGTCCTGAATGACTGACTGACTGACTGACGGATCAACGCACAGCCTAAACCGCTGATCGTTGAGACCTGAAACTTGGAGGGTGTGTTCCTTGTGTGACGTAGGCATCCGATAAGAAAGGATTTTGAATAATTCAATTCCTACGCGGACGAGGTCGCGGGCAAATACTAGCAAGCCGTTGAGGGCTTTTCCGAAATTCTACCTCTTAGGGGGTGAATGAGGGGGAAAAGTTTTGTATGATTCTAGGGTCCATTTTCGACTTTTACGCGGCAAAACCTAGTCTAAGTATATTACCCAAGAAGGCATGCAAGAATAATATTTGATCTAAAACCTATAATATATGTTCACAGGCATGCCGCACGGCGTTCCCGTCGGCACACATAACGTGCTCGGCCTGGCAAGCGTCGCGTGCTTGCGGGCGACTGTGCGCCGGCGCAGCGCGACGGGACGATGCCCGTCTCGCGCCCACAGACGTGGCTGCGCGCGCGCACCAATACGCGCTCGCTCTGCTCAAGGGGGATCATGCGCATCACCATTTACAGGTAACCACTGGAGGAGGAGCCAGATCTATTTAATATTTATTTTATAAGTAGCTGTCCCGGAAACGTTGTTATGCCAAAAAAAATGAAAAAAAAATGATATTGTTCGATTCTCAAACCTAACGAAGACAGTTTTGGCGAGAACGAGTGAACAACATGTCGTGCTGCAGTTTTATTTTCATGAAACTTAGTTGTAACCCGAGTTGAATTGTATAATTCTCGTGGAATGTTATTCAATTTAGTTCTGTGAAAGTGCACAAGTGGAGTGTCAAACATGAAGTTTTCTCGTTGCCTCCAAATCTCCTATTAAGGTTATGGTAAACTTGCCACCGCTTTACTATAGCCCCTGACTTGACGGACTATGACGACTTTGACTTTTTTGAAACACTAGGCCCGATTTATGAAAAATCGGGTTATAATTTGATGCAAAATATAACTTGACACTGGCTAAATGCACAAGCCGTGCGAAGCCATAATTAATAGACAAAAAACCTAACGAATCTACACAAAAAAAAACATACAAATCGGTTCAGCCGTTTAGGTCGAGTTTGGCAACTAACACCGCGACACGAGAATTTTATATCCATACTTATCTATACTTATATTATAAAGCTGAAGAGTTTGTTTGTTTGATCGCACTAATCTCAGAAACTACTGGTTAGAATTGAAAAAATATTTTTGTGTTGGATAGTTCATTAATCGAGGAAAGCTAATTTTTATCCCGATATTCCCAGGGAATCGGGATGTACGCGGGTGAAACCGCGGAGCGCTGCTAGTATTTAGATAAATAGGTCACCGTTTGACCAGTAGCGTCACACGATGGCAAGTGACCATGCGGTCTAAGATGTAGCACGCGGTGTCTAGAAGATATCTATACACTTGTGTCTTAAATACCTCTAAATTAAGGGGTGCCTTCGAGGGACGCGAGTGAAGGTCGTGTCGTGTGTTGCCTCTCTCAGAAACTTATTATTTATTGTTGTATTTACTATTCTCTGTAACTTTCTCTCATTGTTTTTTATTTGTGTGTATACTATGTCGTTTGAATAAACTATTCTATTCTTAGGTAGGAAGACGGCAGTGGAATAAAAACTTTTCGATCCATCCTCCTTTTGTGGTTGAATCTCACGTAACGGTATATTCTGCCCTAGCGACCAAAGGGTTCTGGTCCCCTAAGCGATCAGCCCCCTGAATCGTCGGAAGGCAACCGAACTTTAAAAAATATTTGCTGCTTTTTCACTCCCGCGGCTTTTGACGTGTTACCATCCTAGTCTTTTCAGTTATGTTTACGTCTTCCAGGTGGTGAAGCGCGGTATAATAGGTTCAGGCGCCGGAACACTCCGCCTTTGGGATATTATGACGCGGCCGGGCGGGGCCATCGCCAAGCTAGACTCGTGGCTGGAGGCTGACAACTACACTAATATACTGCATAAGGTAGCTACACAACACTGTTACAATAATTTATAGGACATTTTAAAAACGGGACCCTATTACTAAGACTTCACTGTCTGTCCGTCCGTCTATCTGTCACCAGGCTGTATCTCATGAACCGTGATAGCTAGACAGTTGAAATTTTCACAGATTTATTTCTGTTGCCGCTATAACAACAAACTAAAAACAATATAATCGCACGTAACCTTTCGTGCGCGAGTCCGACTCGCATTTAGCCGGTTTTTTTAAATAATGGCAAAACTTCGAACAGAAATTACTTGTTTACAAGGAAGTTAGGTTCTTGAAGTTCCTATATGTGTTATGGCGTCAGATGATGATGAAGAAAATGTAAAACAAGTGACTTTACGTATCTTTCTTTTTCTTCATTTTCTAAATCACAATGAAGATTCTCTTCCTATCGTTATGTAGGTATTGTTTCGCGAAAAATGTTTACCTGTTTTTTGATTATTTTTTTTTAATAATAATATAAAAAAATAACATAATAATTCCAGTGTCTAGAACGTCTGCTAAGTAAAACCTAATTACATTCCAGGGTCTAGAACATCTGCTAAGTTAAATTTAATTACCTTCCAGGGTCTAAGACGTCTGCTAAGTAAAATTTAATTAAATTCCAAGGTCTAGAACGTCTGCTAAGAGAAATTTAATTATATTCCAGGGTCTAAGACGTCTGCTAAGAAAAATTTAATTACATTCCAAGGTCTAGAACGTCTGCCAAGTAAAATTTAATTACATTCCAGGGTCTAGAACGTCTGCTAAGTCAAATGTAATTACATTCCAGGGTCTAGAACGTCTGCTAAGTAAAATGTAATTACATTCCAGGGTCTAGAACGTCTGCTAAGTCAAATGTAATTACATTCCAGGGTCTAGAACGTCTGCTAAGTAAAATGTAATTACATTCCAGGGTCTAGAACGTCTGCTAAGTTAAATTTAATTACATTCCAGGGTCTAGAACGTCTGCTAAGTAAAATGTAATTACATTCCAGGGTCTAGAACGTCTGCTAAGTTAAATTTAATTACATTCCAGGGTCTAGAACGTCTGCTAAGTAAAATTTAATTACATTCCAGGGTCTAGAACGTCTGCTAAGTAAATTCCAGCCGTCTCTACGTTCGAACATGCAGCCAGACGAGTTTATAACTCTATTGTTCAACGTTGCTAACCAATTGGAGGAAGAGAGACGGAGCTTCGCCATCACAAGGCTGAGGGTAAGGAATATATCGATAGAACGATTTTTGTACAGTAGCGAGGGGTCAATATAACCAGATTTCTGTCGGGTTACCTTTAGTCTATCTATACAGGGTTATTGGTAATTATACTAGCAAGCCGTTGAGGGCTATTTCTATGCACCTAAACAAACAACTTTTGTACTACGACTTGGAAATTCGCCATGAGTTTCTTGTGCCTTCTTTTCATTGGTGGGCGCGTTCCGAAGACACGCATTCTAACTTCGTTTTTAAGACGTATCCATGTGGTCTATGTACAAATGTATTAAGCATCGACAAATAGCTGATTTTTAAAACAAAGGTCATTCAGACTAAGAACAGTAGATAAAATTTAAAAAATAAGTAAAATTTTATCCATGTATGGAGTCCGTGTATGGAGCAGCTGATTTTCAGGTAAACCTAACCTCAAAATTAAAAAAAAAATGTTCGAATTTTCAAAAGTCGTAGAACATAAGTTGTTGGTTTAGGTGCACAGAAGTAGCCCTCAACGGCTTGCTGGTATAATTATTAATAAATAAATAAATATTTCAGGACATTCCACACATCGCCATCTAGCCCCAAGCTAAGTAACTAGACTTGTGTTATGGGTGCTAGACAACGGATATACTACTTATATACTTTTCTTTTGTAACTATATACTTATAGTACATAGAAACAACCAGACCACAGACAAATATGTAAGCATAAATACTTGTCTGAGGCGGGAATCGAACCCGCAACCCTGTGTTTGGCAGTCCGGCATGGTGACCATTGTGCCAACTGGGTCGTCGAATATTAATAACCCTATATTTATAACTAGCGACCCGCCCCGGCTTCGCACGGCTATATTATGCATGTATTATACATTTCTACCTTTAAAAAATCAAACCTTCATACAAACTTCCACCCCCCATTTGCCCCCCTTAGGGGTTGAATTTTGCAAAATCCCGTCTTAGTGAGCACCTACGTCATAAAAGGAACCCCCATGCAAAATTTGAGACTCCTAGCACTTGTAGTTTCTGAGATTTCGTGATGAGTGAGTGAGTCAGTGATTTTCCCTTTTATATATATAGAAGATTTTGTTTGATTATCAGGACACAGAAACACTAAAGCAGTCTCCAACGGACACGATAACTCAATACGCCTACAACCTTATGAGTCATCAGACGAAACTTGCACAGAAATGTCTTGACGATCGCGCCGGCAGGTTAGTTGGTTTTTTTTAATATTAAGTAGATACGGTGAAAGAAAACATCTTGGGTTTTTGTTGTAACCTTTGCCTATTTTTTTAATTACGGTGAAGGAAAACATTGTGATGAAACCCGCGGCTTAGTTGGCTCCAGAAGTATTGACAAGTTCTCTCCTCTGGACATGGTCGACTAGGCTGAGAGGGTAGTAGGTGCTGGACAAGCCTACTCCATCCTCACGCAAAAAAGACCCAATTAAAAAGTCTCTAATTGCGGAAAACAGCCCGTAAACAAGTACAAGTAGGTACGGTCAGCTGCATAATTGCAGACCCACCGTAGAGCTCTAAAACGGCTGTTATAAGAATGTTTTCAACACTAGCAAGATTCTAGACACCTGCTGTAGGTGAAGTTTAAAGTAAAAAATCATTAGAATGCAAACATTCCAATAATAGTAATTTTCGAACTCTACTGAGGGCTGCAATTATGCAGCCGACTGTACCTATTTATTTACAGGGCCTAGACCCAGCTGGCACTAGACAGGGGACAGTAGAAAGATGGGAGGGAGGCTTTTGCCCTGCAGTGGGACGGAATAGGCTTAAAACTGGGTTGTCACATTTCCAAAACAACAAAAACATTTCATTAATCAAAATAACAACTTATTTACCACAAAATAATTTTAAATTTAGTTTGTAAATTAAATATTATTAATAACAACCGAGAAACTATAAAAAATATGCAAATATTTCTAGTAATGATATTAGCCTGCCACACCCGTGTCTCAAGTGATATTCTGCGGGGTAGGAGTGAGCGGAGTGTCGGGCGTGTCAGCTGTCAGCTCGGCATAAGTTAGCTGACTATTCTTTCGTGCGACGTTGCCAAACTTAAGGTGAAAGGGTACCGGCGCTCTCTCCATACAAACGTAGTCGACTGGTTCCTCTCTGAATAATGACACTAGCTAAATATTTAAAACCTATAACTGCCATGACTGCGCCCCTATGTCTTGGTTTTTTCATTTTTTAACTATCAGAAATTATGATTAAAAAAAACCCAACCATGGTCATGGCAGTTATGAGTTTTATGCAACAAAAATATTTGCTCTAGTGTCATTATCTAGGGAGGAAACAGTCGACTACGTTTGTATGGAAAGAACGCCGGTACCCTTTCCTCTTAATAGCATGGCTTCTGACTTCTAGTAATGATATTATTTCTTTTTATATTCCCCAGACGCCACAGCAGCGCTGCGATATGCAAATACGGTACTTCAACGCAAGAATGCTCCTGTTTGTTCAGTAAAGTTTTCAAACTACCCTGCAGGCATATACTTATGTTGACTACGGAACTAAAGGTAAGACTTAAGAGCTTAGTTGGTTCCCAAGTATTAACAAGTTCTCTCCTCTGGAAATGGTCGACTAGGCTGAGAGGGTAGTAGGTGCTGGGCAAGCGTACTCCATCCTCACGCAAAAAAGAATCAATGAAAATGAAATGGGTCTAATTGCGGAAAATAGCCCGTTCAAGTACAAGTACAAGACTTAAGAGGAAAGGGTTCCGACGCTCTCTCCATACAAACTTAGTCGACTGTTTTCTCCTTGGATAATAATACTATAGCAATTTTTTTTGGCATGTTTTGGTTTTTTTTTTTTCATTTTCTAATTATTATAGAAATTAAGATTTAAAAAACAAAGAAGACAAAAACTTGCCCGGTTTTTCTATGTCCCCTAGACTTATTGTTTGCTTCCTAGTACAGATTTTTTGTCTTCTCATCAGTTATTATAGCAAGCTTTTGCCTGCGACATTGTCCGTGTAGAAGTCGAAAATGGTTCCAATAAGATTGGACCAAGGAATCACGCTGTCCCATATAAACTTTGCCCCACTTTTTTACCCCCTAAGAGGTAGAATTTCAGAAAATCCTTTCATATCGGATGCCTACGTCATACAAAGAACACACCCTCCAAGTTTCAGGTCTCTACGATCAGCGGTTTAGGCTGTGCGTTGATCCGTCAGTCAGAACAAAGCATTTTATATTTATAGATTTGTATGTTTTATAGAGGGCTATTGAGAGAAATTCAAAGGATTAAAACTCAAAGACCGAGTAAGGAACACTCTCATACGAAAAAAAGACAAAGGCAAAAGACGTGGTACAGAAAATACTAGGTTTGAAATGGAAATAGGCAGGTCATCTTCAAAGATTAAACCCAAACAGGTGGTCTCAAATCACTACCAACTGGTTACCACTTGACGAGACAAGAAGAAGGCGTCGTCCAACCCAGAGATGGAGCGACGACATAATCAAAGTAGCCGGGAACCATTGGTCACGCACTGCGAGAGACCGCAAGAGAGGGGCTTAATGGAGGAGGCTTTTAGGCGGTCCCTACACCAACTAGCGCGCCTGCATATCATTTTTTTACTTTTTTCAAATGTAATATTAAGTGTTAAGGTTTAATAAAGCTATTTTTATTTATGTTTTATAGGTGAAAACCCACATACCATTCGAGCCTCGATGGACAGTACAGCATTGCCTTTTTGGATGTGAAACTGCCCCCGCGCCCAACAATACAGGTGACCTATACTTTACTAGCTGCACCACGCGGTTTTACTCGCGTTAGTGTCCTTTTAAAACAGGGTTCGGATATATATCATGATATCTATCCCTATATATCCATATATATCCGATATGACGACCCAGTTGGCACAATAGTCACCATGCCGGACTGCCAAACACAGGGTTGCGGGTTCGATTCCCGCCTCAGACATGTATGTGCTTAGATATTTGTCTGTGGTCTAGTTGTTTCTATGTATTACAAGTATATATTTACAAAAGAAAAGTATATAAGTAGTATATCCGTTGGCTAGCACCCATAACACAAGTCTAGTTACTTAGCTTGGGGCTAGATGGCGATGTGTGGAATGTCCTGCAATATTTATTATTTATTACTAGCTGCGCCCCGCATTTTCACGTGGGAATATCGGGATAAAAAGCAGCCTATGTGTTAATCCAGGTCTCTAGCTATTTACATACCGAGTTCCATCGCAATCGGTTCAGTAGTTTTTGCGTGAAGGAGTAACAAATATTAGTAGGATACATCAAATGATTTTTGGTATATACAGGGTTATTGGTAATTATACTAGCAAGCCGTTGATGGCTACTTCTGTGCACCTTAACAAACAACTTTTGTACTACGACTCGGTTCAATACAATCGGTTCAGTTGTTTTTGCGTGAAGGAATAACAAACATACACACTTTTACACAAACTTTCCCATCTTAATATATATAAATCTCGTGTCACAATGTTTGTCCTCAATGGACTCCTAAACCACTTAACCGATTATAATAAAATTCGCACACCATGTGCAGTTCGATCCAACTTGAGAGATAGGATAGTTTAAATCTCAAATTATAGTCGCAAAATCTACTATTTCTACGCGGACGAAGTCGCGGGCAATAGCTAGTGTATTATAATTCCAATAATATAAGTAGGAAGATAGATAGATAAATTCTTCATTGTAAACACCAATTTCAAATAACATTAAATAAAATGTTACAAAGGGCGGCCTTATCGCTCAAAGCGATCTCTTCCAGGCAATCTTTGGATGGACAAGAAGGTGAGGAAGGTGAAGGAAGTAGGATTTACATCGGTACAAAATTTGTTTAAAAAATCAGTTTATGAAAGATAACTTTGCATGAATATTTTAAAGAGGTAACACTTTGACTCTTCCAGTACCGTGTGTAGGTATTCACATTACCTTAGCCCCCGCTCTCAAAGACGTAGCGTGCTGCGTGCTAACTGTTTATTTGATCGATATGCAAAACATTTTAGCATTATTATCCACAAATATAGTTCCTAGAGGTCAAAACCTATCATTTGATTCATTTTTAGAAACAAACGTTTTTGAATAAAACCCGATAAACGATCTAATAATTCTCTGTTTTATAACATTTTTTTTTATCGAACGAAGTTGTTTTCAACCACAAAAAACAAAAATATGGTTATTAAACTACAATATCCATTTATATTCAAATAACAAAAAAGAGTATTTGATTACTTAGAGTTGCTTAAAACAAAGGTCGATTTTGGTAGCTTTATTAGCACCTGCCCTTAATACCCGACTGCAAGGAAAGTGTTGCTTCTCGCGCCTATCTTTGTATGTTTGTAATATCCTTTATCTTCCAAAACACTCGATGGTTTTCTTTATTTTACTTATTTTTTTAATTATCCAGGTTCCGGCGGTACGTACATGGAACAAGTAGTAGTTGAGGCGGACAGACAGACAATACAACAGCAACCGCAACAGATACACCAAGTCCAAACCCAAGGCGGAGTCAGGCAGCAGCAGTATGTCTTAACGACACCCGGCCAGCCTGCCACACCCGTGTCCCAAGTGATATTCTGCGGGGGAGGAGTGAGCGGAGTGTCGGGCGTCTCAGCTGTCAGCTCGCCTGTCATCACGTCGGTGTTGCCAGCTGGAGGCGCTGTGCTCACTCCGCACCACACGCTCCATCAGTAATGTTAGACTACAGCGGTGTATCTTGGCAACACCCGGCCAGCCTGCCACACCCGTGTCTCAAGTGATATTCTACGGGGATGGAGTCTATGTCATCACGTCGGTATTGCCAGCTGGAGGCGCTGTGCTCACTCCGCACCACACGCTCCATCAGTAATGTTAGACTACAGCGGTGTGTCTTGGCAACACCCGGCCAGCCTGCCACACCCGTGTCTCAAGTGATATTCTACGGGGATAAAGTCTATGTCAACACGTCGGTGTTGCCAGCTGGAGGCGCTGTGCTCACTCCGCACCACACGCTCCATCAGTAATGTTAGACTACAGCGGTGTGTCTTGGCAACACCCGGCCAGCCTGCCACACCCGTGTCTCAAGTGATATTCTACGGGGATGGAGTCTATGTCATCACGTCGGTGTTGCCAGCTGGAGGCGCTGTGCTCACTCCGCACCACACGCTCCATCAGTAATGTTAGACTACAGCGGTGTGTCTTGGCAACACCCGGCCAGCCTGCCACACCCGTGTCTCAAATGATATTCTGCGGAGGAGGAGTGAGCGGAGTGTCGGGCGTGTCAGCTGTCAACTCGGCATAAATTAGCTGACAATTCTTTAATGCGACGTTGCCAAACTTAAGGTGAAAGGGTACCGCTGCTGTCTCCATACAAACGTAGTCGACTGGTTCCTCTCTGAATAATGACACTAGCTAAATATTTAAAACCTATAACTGCCATGACTATGCCCCTATGTCTTGGTTTTTTCATTTTCTAAATATCATAGAAATTATGATTAAAAAAAACCTAACCATGGTCATGGCAGTTATGAGTTTTAAGCAATAAAAATATTTGCTCTAGTGTCATTATCCAGGGAGAAAACAGTCGTCTACGTTTGTATGGAAAGAACGCCGGTACCCTTTCCTCTTAACAGCATAGCTTCTGACTAAAGACGGCAAAAGAAAGACGACAAGAGATCTTCAAACTTATAGCTATCTCTTTCTTTCCCGCCATATTTGACATGTTTTGTCCTCTATTCTGTTCGAGCAGAGAAACTAAGCCTGGGCGCAGACGCACGTTTTTCCGCATGTGGTTATCGCGTGCGGTTATCGCATACGTAACGCATGCGGAACGCATTGGGGTTCCCTTCTAAGTAAATTCATACAAAATGAGCCTGTCGTGCGTGTTTTTCCCGCGCGGAATCCATTCCGCTCGTGCGTTTCGATTGCAAGCCCTTGCGGTCGGAGCGAACCGTACGTAAAAAAACCTAATGACGTCATACGGAACGTACGCAACGCAGCGTTTCCATACATTTTGTACCAGCCGCCGCACACGTACGGAATTTACGAATCGGAATCGCGCCACGCCCCCCGTGGCGATGCTCCTGATAAAAATTGACTTTAAATTAATAAATTGATAAATTCTTAGTAAAATTGACTCTCGCAGATTCTCTAGTATTTTACGGATGTATCCAATAACTGATATTTCATTTTTCGATGATAACAGAAGCGCAATTGTCAATAAATCGTCATCTTCCATTGTCGTGCATTCACAACGCTGTCCCTAGTCGTACTGGCCAGGTAAAATTCCGTAGGATAAAACCGTACGTATGCGCCAGGCGAGCGGAATTCCGAATTGGAAACGCACGCGATAACCACATGCGGAAAAACGTGCGTCTGCGCCCAGGCTAAGAGTACTTGTATTGGCATCCACGGGTCAAGAAATTATCCTTTTAAACCAATGAGTTTCCATGTTCAACTGGAGGTTATAAGACGTAGAAAAAGTGCGCGCTAATGTGTCAAATGCAAGAGAGTATTGACCTAATATATTATGGACACTGGCATAGTACTCGCCTCATCCGGTTTTTTAACAGTCCCTTTGCTGTAAACTTTTTCTTCGTCATGTCATCTCCATTCGAACATGTAACTCAGTGTTTTAAACATGTAAATATTAGAAATATTTAATTATTAATATTAAAACTAAGTATATGTAGGGTGTTTGTTTAGTATAATAGCGTTATTGTTAGGGGAAGATTCGAAATATTTATTTTATATTTAATGTGAATGGGTGACGGGTGCGCGCGAAATTTAATAAACTAAAGTTGTTTTTTGATCTCAGTTCAGTTCATTTATTTGCGTAAAAGTTGGTACTTATAAAATATTATTATACAGATTCTCAACTTTAGTCAAATGTATTGACATGCAAATACAAATTTATAGTTATTACCTACATACTTATATAACACTATTAATTGCAAAATGTCACAATTATAAAAATTATTGTCAAATAAAATAAAGGTAGGTTTAAGATAAAAAATGTCAATGAAACGTAGGTGCCATCAAATTCTGAAAATTAATTGATACCAAGGAAATCATTTACAGAATAAAATACTTTTTCCAATAGCCAAGACTTGAGTTTTCCAAAAAATAACTTTGTAGGTTATTTTTTAATGTTTTCAGGGACCCTGTTATAAATACACACACACACACATAGTCGCACTATTTTTCTTGTAAAGTTGTATGGCTAATCTGAAAAACTACGTTGTGAGTGTGTCGTTTTATGAGCCACTTGCCTAAGATTGTGCTTAAACATACTTAGCTTAATACAAGTTAAATGTATTTAACGGGTAATTTAAAATTAAATTATTTTTCAATAAGCATCATCATCATGTTTAAGGTGATAAACGCATTTATTTTTGTTTGTGCAATCTCTTGGAGTAATATTGGAAAAATCTTGATTTTTACCTAACCTAGTTTTAGTTTATACATTTTTGGCAGAAAGCTAAACACGAGTTTATTTCTGTCAAAAATGTATGGACATTGTCCATATAATTTTTATTAAATAAAAATATTGAGATTTTGCAATTTTCCTACAAGCGGCTTACAAGAAGTTTTTTCAAGAATTGAACTTAAAAAAAAAACAATGTAATTTACCAATTTATCACAGATGAAATTTTAAGTTACGATTTTTTTTGCCATTTTGTAGTTTTGTATTAGTTGAATTGAGTCATAATGTACAAAATAAAGTTACATTGAGTTTTCTGAGTAATTTTTACGAAATGCTTTAAATAAAATATATTTCGCGGGCACCCGGTTCGCCATCCCCGTAAGATGGTCACCTTTAATATCACGATATATTCTAAAAGTTCCTTCACATTTTCTTCAGATCTGTCACAGAATATTATCATCGTTACTATGTAGCTTGTTATGGAACTTCTTACTATATTTTCCCAAAGAAATGTATATAAAACTACCAACAAGGCCGCGGTTTCACCTGCGTGAGATCCGGGCTGGAATTTAGGTAAAAAACCAACTCAAAAGAAATTTTTAACCTAAATTCTAGTATAACATTTAACATATTGGTTCTGTATTTTCGGGATCGGGACTTGTAAGTGAAACCGGGGGGCGAAGCTAGTGTACTACCTATATATATATCCAGGTATGTAATCTACGTATTTGAAATGTATTTAACAAAAATATACATATATGTACTCTGAATAAACAGATTTCAAATATTTTTGTTGTATTTTTTTTATGTGCCAAATTAGAGTATTTTAAAACGGTTTAAAATACAACCAAACTGCCAAACTGTCACCAAAATAAGCAATATGATCCTCATTAAATTCCCTCCAACAATCACCTTGAAAGTATGTAGATCGTACTTATAGTTTAGAAGCTGTAAAGTGATTTTGACTCCCCCTCAACCCTGTTTTGTATCCACCCTTACAGTTTTTTGATTTTATTACCAAATCGATCAGTAGGTGACGGTAAGAAAGTTCAAAAAATTTTGAGAAACCACATCTGGTGGTAAAATTTATGGAAGAGCTGGGCTGGTTCTCCCCTGACAAATAGAACCTCACGCAGAGGGGACCCAACTATAGTCAGGGAGTTCGTGCTGCGCCGCCTAACACTCCGGTGTACATCTCCCGCCTGCACTACACCGTCGGGACGAAGGACATCGTCGAGTACGTACGCCGGAAGCTGGGTTGTACGCTGAGGGTGCATATGCTGGAGTCGCATCGAAACGTCAATTTCAAGGCGTATGTGGTGCGAGTACCGAATAGTTATCTGCCTCGCGTTATGGATGAAAGCTTCTGGCCGAAGGACGTGGTGTTCCGTCGCTTCCGCGGACAAATTCCACAAGAACAGACAAAGACGAAAGTGAAGTGCTACTAACATAGTTCTAAGCTATCTCTATAACAAATTCAATTATTATTATAAAATATGTATGTTAGTCTATAAGGTATGTTTCTATGGGCCTTTGTAGCCTGAAATAAATGATTTATTATTATTATTATTATAGAGGTCTGATTGCGAAAATAGCCCGTATACAGGTACAAGTATAAAAACGACTACAACAAAACTGTTAATGACCAATTTGTTCTTCAATAATTGTCTTGGAAGTATGTTGATAGGACTTATAATTTTCGAAATATGCTTACTTTTCTTTCAATTCATACAGGCTCTGCCTCGTGCGGGAACCCAAGGGCATTTTAATATTTGTAAGCTTTTCTTGAATAAATATATTATTGTCTGTTATACGTCCTGTATCACGGGGCTATGGAGCCCCGGACTTTTGGAAGGTGTGCGTGGAGCCGAAGCCAATACGTAGAGGCCCTTTACAATAACAAGTATAATAGCAAGCAATGAGGTGGATTCTAAACCGGTGATTATCCCTGTCTACACTATAAAGTGCAACCAAGGACAACCTCCGGTTTGGATAAAACTATTGATAATCTACAGGACAAACCTACTTGAGCTATGGTGATGGGATGGTAATGGACTAGATACTGGGGAACTATGGATACTATGGCACCTGCCGTAACAATGTTCAATAAACACGTAAAAATGGCAGGCGGAGACTCGCCAACTCTCAGACTGGGCCACCCTAATTAGCTGAGCAAATTACAGCAAGGGGGCAACAGGAACGTGAGTGGTTGAATGAAGGATGGAGAGAAATATATTAATATTATTATTCAATTCGGCCAGTAAAAATAGATAAAAAATAATTAAAAATTTAAAAAACCCCCGACACTAAGTAATAAAATAGTATGAACGTAAAAATCCTAAAACAAGCCAAACTCTACAAAAATAAAAAAAATAACCCAGCAATTATGACCCTACTAAAAAAAATCAGATGTACTTACACATATTCTGTTTTTTTTTTGGTTTAATATTGTCGCGTCGGGAAATCGGTTCATCCGTTCGGGAGCTACGATGCCACACACAGACATGTCAAACTTATAACACCCCATCGTTTTTGGACATCGAAAAAGTGCATGTAATAATATTTTTTATATGTTAGGTACTAGATTTTGCCCGCGACTTCGTCCGCGTAGACGTCGAAAATTTGAAGTAGATTGGACCAAGGAATCACGTTGTCCCATACAAACTTTGCCCCCCTTTTTCACCCCCTAAGGGTTAGAATTTCGGAAAATCCTTTCTTATCGGATGCCTACGTCATACAAAGAACACACCCTCAGAGTTTCAGGTCTCTACGATCAGCGGTTTAGGCTGTGCGTTGATCGAAATACAGAGTTGCGGGTTCGATTCCCGCTTCAGACTCTTATCTTCAGACTCTTTCGCTTTTTTTATGTATTTATGCTTAGATATTTGTCTGTGGTCTGGTTGTTTCTATGGATTATAAGTATATATTTACAAAAGAAAAGTATATATTTATATAAGTAGTTTATTCGTTGTCTAGTACCCATAACACAAGTCTACTTAGCTTGGGGCTAGATGGCGATGTGTGGAATGTCCTGCAATATTTATTTATTACACTGATGCTAGACAGGTTTTACCCTTTATTGTAAAATATCCTTTATTGTTATACAATTACCTCCGGACAAGTTAATATACTTGTTTACAATGAAAATGATTATTATCTATTGTCTACAAAGTAGGACAGAGAATTTACCAACCCTTAAGGTGAAAGGGTACCGGCGCTCTCTCTATACAAACGTAGTCGACTGTTTCCTCCCTGGATAATGACACCAGCACAAATATTTTTGTACCATAAAACCTATAACTGCCTTATGCCCCTATGTTTTGGTTTCATATCATAGAATTTAAATAGTATCCTATTTTAAATTTGATATGTGTATTGTATGTATTGTGTTGAGAAATTAAAAAAAAAAGATTATTTAAAAGATTTATAGAAATTAAGATTTAAAAAAAAATAAAAAAACATGGTCATGGCAGTTATACGTTTTATGCAAAAAAAAGTATTTGCTCTAGTGTCATTATCCAGGGAGGAAACAGTCGACTACGTTTGTATAGAGAGAGCGCCCGGTACCCTTTCCTTTATTTATTTTATTTTTTAAATCTTGATTTCTATGTAATTAGAAAATGAAAAAAAAAACCAAAACATAGGGGCATGTTTTAGCAGTTATAGGTTTTATGCAACAAAAATATTTGCTCTAGTGTCATTATCCAGGGAGGAAACAGTCGACTACGTTTGTATGGAGAGAGCACCTGGTACCCTTTCCTTTATTTATTTTATATTTTAAATCTTAATTTCTATGATAATTAGAAAATGAAATAAACCAAAACATAGGGGCATAGTCATGGCATTTAAAGGTTTTATGGCACAAAAATATTTGTGCTAGATTCATTATCCAGGGAGGAAACAGTCGACTACGTTTGTATTGAGAGAGCGCCCGGTACCTTTTCCTTGCGAACAAGGCTTCAGTACAATTGTAAATGTTTGATTCTTCAGTCGTTACCGCGCTCTTGGCGGGGTCGCACGTAAGGGTCTTTTGTATTCGTGAGTGAAGGTTTTAGACGAACTTTTTAACTTTGGTAAGTTATTAGTAACTAACTAATTTATTGACGACCCAGTTTGTACAATGGTCACCATGCTGAATTGCCAGGGTTGCAGGTTCGATTCCCGCCTCAGACAAGTATTTATGCTTAGATATCTGTCTGTGATCTGGTTGTTTCTATGTATTATAAGTATATATTTACAAAAGAAAAGTATATCCGTTGTCTAGCACCCATAACACAAGTCTAGTTATTTAGCTTGGGGCTAGATGGAGATGTGAGGAATGTGCTGCAGTATTTAAAAAAAAAACAAGATTTTTTATGTTAAGTATGTGAGATTTATTAAAAAAATATGTAGAGAGATAATAGCATCATTTCTAATTATTTGTTTTTTTTACTTGAAATGGTTTCGTTAAATTTAAAAATGGTTTGGAGTCTGTTTTTTAAATTTAAAAAGTTTACGTATTTAATGTAATTAGTATTTTCTTTAGTACAATTACGCATAGAATAAATATTAATATTAACATTTTTAATATGTTTCCATATGTAGGGTATTTTCTTGAAATAATTTCGAGATGATACTAACCATCCTTTAGAAAAAAAATGTCTTAGTTATTTTAAGAACTACCCTATATTTACAGTGGCACATGAGTATATTCTCTATTCATGTGCCTCCGTGTTTATTGCCAACTGCTAATCACCATGTCGTAGCGCGGAGGGTTCCGTCAATTGGGACCACTAATAAATAAACAGTAAAAAACTGTTGTACAAGTCAAAAACAGTACAGTCAACCGAAAAAACGTTAAAGTAATAAATAAAAAACTCTTTGATTAAATATATCATTTTCATCTCATCTATTCAAAAACTGGCATTTTATTCGCATATAAGTGCACCTATATACCGCATCCCGCTAAACAGCGGGTAATAATGAGTTTCGAATTTGGAATATGAAACTTGTAATGTCTTTCGCCAAGGACGACCAAGGAGGTCTAAGAGTTTTGGCGGGAACGAGTTGACAACATGTCGTGCTGCAGTTTTATTTTCATTAAACTTAGTTGTAACCCGAGTTGAATTGTATAATTATGGTGGAATATTATTAAATTTAGTTCTGTGAAAATGCACAAGTGTAGTGAAAGTAAAAATCAGTGTCAAACATGAAGTTTTCTCGTTGCCTCCAAATCTCCTATTAAGGTTATGGTAAACTTGCCACCGCTTTACTATAGCCCCTGACATGACGGACTATGACGACTTTGACTGTTTTGAAACACTTTAGGCACGATTTATGAAACATCGGGTCATAATTTGATGCAAAATATAACTTGATACTGGCTAAATGCACAAGCCGTGCGAAGCCATAATTAATAGAAAAAAAGGAGGTCTAACGTCAAATACTGCACAAATTGTATGAATTGGCCGATGAGACTCGCACCTCAAACAACAAAAATAATACAGGCGTCAACTGATGTGCTCTGTATGTTTTATTTATCTGATATTGCAATTTTATTGATTTCAAAAAATGTATCCGTCAAGTAGTGAAAAGAGCACAATATTAACACCGGAATCTGTGAAAATGAACACAAAAATGTAATAGACAATCTTTTACCCACTAAATCCCGGGAAATTTATTTAAAAGCCTTTAACTGTTTCGTCGATTGTAAAAATGCAAAAGGAGCAAAGACTTTTTCTGAAAATGTGTTCCTGGCTTATTTTCAAGATTTAGCTAATGTTTCAAATATAAGTATAAGTATTTAGGTTTGTATTATATTTAATTACAAATAAACATATTACAACGATTTCTTTGTTTATTTTCTCATAGAGGGTGATGAAAAGTAGAGTGTGCGGCATTCAAATTATTTTTTCCTCTGGCGATTTCCTTTGAATCCGCTAGCCACACAACTCCATTTTTTACAACTCAAAGATTTTTTTTTTCGTTCGAAAAAGTCCTATTAAAAATTTATATCTGATTTACATGGAAATATTGAAATTAGTTTCTTAAAATATTATTGTAAACTATCCGGAAAAAATATAAAAATATAACAAAAATATTTATAACCAACCGAATTTCGTAAAAAACGGGCTGGTTTGATCTATTACTAAGCGCATGGAATAAATTCATGTCTAGGAAAGTAAATTAAGTTTATTTAAATAAATTATATTGTTTAATCAAATAAGTAATTTTTTCTTCAATTATTACTTCAAACATTTCTTCGTTTGACTGTACCGTTTTTCTTGAACAATAGATATCTTTGTTTATTTGCGAGTGGTCCCAATCGATGGAAGAAAAATATTTGGTAAAAAGGATCAGGTAAC
Source organism: Idaea straminata (assembly GCA_951213275.1). Lineage (NCBI taxonomy): Eukaryota > Metazoa > Arthropoda > Insecta > Lepidoptera > Geometridae > Idaea > Idaea straminata. The sequence continues at coordinate 4,785,197 of OX577875.1, read as the reverse complement.
CGGGACCGCGGTTCCAGTTGGTTGCGGTCCGAGTCGCCGGAACCCTCGTAGCGCGATGGCGCATGGCGTGGTATGATTCCCTCGGGAACCACTTATATCATGAATTATTCAGTCAGCTAATGCGGCAGGTCGATAGACTAACCCAGAGTTAGAATTCTGTATAACTATTAGTCTGAGATCCCTTTAAGGACGACCATCGAGCTGTTTAATGGATGAAAAGTATTTTATATCAAACCTAGTTTTTGCACGCGACTTCGTCCGCGTAGGTGTTGAAAATAGTTCTAATAGTATTTTTTTTTTGACTTAAAATTGGATTGAGTTTCTAGTCTAACACGTGTCAAAATAAAATGTATTTACTTAATTTAAATCAAACGCACTAAGGAGTTCGAGTCGAAGGAAGTCCCCCTAAAATAACTTTCTACCCCGTTTCAACCCCGTTAGGGGATGAATTTCAATAAAATACCTAACACGTGTTCCATCAATTCTGTTAAAGAATGTTTATGCAAAATTTAAAGTAGATTGGACCAAGGAATCATGTTGTCCCATACAAACTTTGCCCCCCCCCCTTTTCACCCCCTAAAGGGGTAAAATTTCGGAAAATTATTTCTTATTGGGTGCCTACGTCATACAAAGAACACACCCTCCAAGTTTCAGGTCTCAGCGGTTTAGGCTGTGCGTTGATCCGTCAGTCAGTCATTCAGGACAAATAATTTTATATGTATAGAAGATTAAATAGGTCAATAAATATATTGCAAATGGTTGCCTAAAAAAATTCAGTCGTGTTTGTGTTGGATAGTTCATTTATCGAGGAAGGCTATAAGCTACTTTTTATTTTGATATTCCCACGGGATCGGTACTTACGCGGGTAGTCCATTTATCGAGGAAGGCTATAGGCTACTTTTTATCCTGATATTCCCACGGGATCGGGAGTTACGCGGGTGAAACCGCGGAGCGCAGCTAGTCTAAAATATGTCAAGTGGACAAATTGCTTTTCCTGAAACTAATCTAATTATAAAACTTTCCTAGATTTGCTACACATTCATCAAGATTTAATTCACTTTATTTCCTTCTTTTGTAATCTGGGAAAATAATTAATAAATTACGGCAATATTTCGGCACTAGCTGCGCTCCGCGGTTTCACCCGCGTAACTCCCGATCCCGTGGGAATATCAGGATAAAAAGTAGCCTATAGCCTTCCTCGATAAATGGACTATCCAACACAAAAATAATTTTTCAACTCGAACCAGTAGTTCCTGAGATTAGCGCGTTCAAACAAACAAACTCTTCAGCTTTATAATATACTAGCGACCCGCCCGGCTTCGCACGGGTATATTATGCATGTATTATACATATAAACCTTCCTCTTGAATCACTCTATCTTTTAAAAAAACCACATCAAAATCCGTTGCGTAGTTTCAAAGATTTAAGCATACAAAGGGACATAGGGACAGAGAAAGCGACTTTGTTTTATACTATGTAGTGAAGTATAGAAGTATAGATATTATACTTCGGAGCAATCATAAACTAGGTACCTACATACATAGTTACCTATTAACAGATTTTGTAGACTTTTAAAATGTCACTACATATAGTACGGGATCCCTTTAAGGACGACCTTCATCGATCTGTTTAATCGATGAAAAGTATTTTATACCTAATTAAATAGGCTAATAAATATATTGCAAACTAGCTGCGCCCGCGGTTTCACCCGCGTAAGTCCTGATTCCGTGATAATATCGAGATAAAAAGCCTATATGTTAATCCAGGTCTCAAGCTATCTACATACCGAATTTCATTGCAATCGGTTCAGTAGTTTTAGCGTGAAGGGGTAACAAACATACACACACACACAGGAAGTAGGATGGATAGCCTAAAATATTATGATATTTTTGTTTTTTCTTTACTTAAATCATGGGTACGAACGTGTCCATGACTTAAATATAGTTTATCTATACTAATATTATAAAGCTGAAGAGTTTGTTTGTTTGAACGCGCTAATCTCAGGAACTACTGGTTCGAATTGAAAAATTATTTTTGTGTTGGATAGTCCGGATCGGATAGTCCGGATCGGGCGTTACACGGGTTAAACCGGTCTACGCCGGTCTACCCCTGATTCACAAACCATTGGAAGGATATCGAAGAAGCAAAGCACGAGCTGTGGTTGGTGCCTTGTCAGAGCATTACAGAACCAATGAGATGCTTTTACAAATGAAGATAACTTCAAATAATTACTGCAGAGCCTGTGGTCAGGGACATTATGGAGCACATCCTGTGTGAATGCGACATCCTAGCAGCGTAATGCGTATCCCAATCCGGAGGAATATAGTTTTCTGCATCTTAGTGGGATCACCGCGTTTATCGACCACTTCTTCAAAGAGTAAGAAACAACACAAAAGATCCCACTGGGTCGAAGTGTTGCTGTCTTTGTCAGCCCCCGATGTATAAGATAAGAGAGGAATGGCAACACGTCAAAAGTCGCGGGAGTGAAAGAGCTGCAATATTTTTTTTCGTTTCAGTAGCCTTCCGATGGTTTTTTTCCTTTTAATTATGGCTTCGCACGGCTTGTGCATTTAGCCAGTGTCAAGTTATATTTTGCTTTCATGATTTTTACTTTCACTACACTTGTGCACTTTCACAGAACTAAATTGAATAACATTCCACCAGAATTATACAATTCAACTCATAAATCATAAATCGGGCCTAAAGTGTTTCAAAACAGTCAAAGTCGTCATAGTCCGTCAAGTCAGGGGCTATAGTAAAGCGGTGGCAAGTTTACCATAACCTTAATGAAGATTTGGAGGCAACGAGAAAACTGCATGTTTGACACTGATTTTTACTTTCACTACACTTGTGCACTTTCACAGAACTAAATTGAATAACATTCCACCAGAATTATACAATTCAACTCGGGTTACATCTAAGTTTCATAAAAATAAAACTGCAGCACGACATGTTGTTAACTCGTTCCCGCCAAAACTCCTTCCGATGGTTTGTGAATCAGGCTCCAGATTCTGTGGGAATATCGAGATAAAGCAGATCTTTGTGAAATAATTATACTTTTTTATTTCAGGATAATGATTACAAAAATCGATAAACTTTCCAAAATGGCTGCTTTTATTTTGATTATAACGAATTTAATTGTAATGGTAAGTGATAGTTTTATGGTCTGACACTAGGGTTGGACATTATGCATAAATCGGGTGAAGTCAAAAATTAAAAAAAAATGCCGAGAAACAGTTCCTCTTTTATTATGGCTTCGCACGTGTGCATTTAGCCAGTGTCAAGTTATATTTTGCATCAAATTATGACCCGATTTTTCATAAATCGGGCCTAAAGTGTTTCAATACAGTCAAAGTCGTCATAGTCCGTCAAGTCAGGGGTTATAGTAAAGCGGTGGCAAGTTTACCATAACCTTAATAGGAGATTTGGAGGCAACGTGAAAACTGCATGTTTGACACTGATTTTTACTTTCACTACACTTGTGCACTTTCACAGAACTAAATTGAATAACATTCCACCAGAATTATACAATTCAACTCGGGTTACATCTAAGTTTCATGAAAATAAAACTGCAGCACGACATGTTGTTAACTCGTTCCCGCCAAAACCTCCGAGAAACAGTTAAAAATCTAAAAAATCTGGGCCAGCTGCAAAGAACGGTTTGTTTGAAACAAAGCAATAAAAATAATACAGGGTTATTGGTATTTATAATAGGAAGCCGTTGAGGACTTCTGTGCACCTTAACAAACAAATTTTGTTGTACGATTTTTAGAAATTGAAGGTTATGTAAATTCGAAAAACAGCTGATTTTTTAAAACAAAGGTCATTCAGACTAAGAACAGTAAATTAAGCTATAAAAATAAGTAAAATTTGAAGGTTAATGACCTCTCCGTGTATAGAACAGCTGATTGTCAGGTAAACCTAATATCAAAATTTCCAAAAAATGTTCGAATTCCCAAAAGTCGTAGAACAAAAGTTGTTTGTTAAGGTGCACAGAAGTAGCCCTGAATAACCCTGTTTAGATTGTGTTAGCAATTTATGTTTCAAATTATGACGTTTAATGGCCAAATGACGTATCATTTGGTTTCTGCAAGTCACTCTTCTGATAGTTTTTGCCCGACTACGGCGAAGCCAAAAGGGAGGGTTAAGTTTTAAGGGTTAGACGGTTGTGCTTTGCCAAGATTGTGATTCCTATATTGATTATTTTTAAGAAGGTAGGTATAATTTGTTACTAATTGATGTTTTTGAAATATTGTCTGTTTTTAATATCATTTTTAGGGTTCCGTGCCCAAGGGGTAAAAACGGGACTCTATTACTAAAACTTCGCTGGCCTGTCCGTCCGTATGTCTGTCACCAGGCTGTATCTCATGAACTGTGATAGCTTGAGAGTTGAAATTTTCACAGATGATGTATTTCTGTTACCGCTATAACATAGCTTTTGCATAGCTTTTATCGGGGGCTTTGAGCGCGGCGACCGAATCAAGAAATTCCGTAACGAAAATAAAACCTAACACCCCCCACTCCGCCTACCATGTAGCTCGGCCGAGCGTTCGCTTAACGTGTATGTATATGGTACGACTGTACGAAGCTCGCACGATGCAATAGCTTTTTTATTGTTTTATCTAATCAATAGGTAATTTTGAGTCGTTTCCTTTATACTTATCACAATCATGGTGTCGCGCACAATTTTAACTGTCGAGTGAACGTACAAAGTTCGATGCGACCATTGGCTTTACCTACCTACATTTTTTTCTAAAATAATAAGTTATTGTTTACGTTTTTTATTTTTATTTTTTGATTGTTACTAAAGTATTATTATCTGTTAACCAATATATTATGTAATAGTTAAGGAAGTGCGGAATCTTCTGATACAAGCATTTCTATGCTTAAAAGAAGATTCCAACGACAAACATTGATGTTACTATTGGGTACAGAATAAATGAAATGATTATTATAAACTTATAATAACAACATCTATATCTATATATATATATAAAAGAAAGTCGTGTTAGTTACACCACTTATAACTCAAGAACGGCAGAACAGATTTGGGTGAACAGAATTGGTAGGGAGGTAGCTTAGAGCCAGGAGACGGACATAAGATACTTTTTATCCCAATATGCCCACGGGATCGGGATTTACGCGGGTGAAACCGCGGGGCGCAGCTAGTTAAATATAAATACAATATTGTACTCGCCTACAGTAACTGCCTAATTTCAAGGGCTTAGACGAAGTTTGAGGTTAAGTTATAGCCTTCACTGTAACCTTAAACCTTGAATTAAATGTTACGGAAGTTACATGAACATCATGTGCTTTTCTTTTATAAAACTTTTTGTAGCTAGCTAGTTGTATGGGTGGTTAATGAAAGTGGGGGTAGGTATTTTTTAACCGTTCGAACTTTAATTCGCAACTGTGATGTATCCTAGGAATTATTGCTGTGCTATGTGCGGCTAGGTGTATAATGCGTTTTAATTGATATTATTTTTAACATTTGCACGTCTGCTTGCGGACCGATACATGTTCTAATATGTATCTAGGAGTTTATGTTAGAATTAAGGTTTAATGTGGTACAATAAAGAGTTTATCTATCTGTCTATCTATCTATGTTTTGTAAGACCTTTATGCTATGTATTCCGGCGAATAAATGATCTTATCTTATCAGACAGTATAAGACAATTACCTAGAACACTGTCTGTGAAGCGACTTAAGCTTGGTTCTGGAAAAATTATTTTACTCAGTGTCAGAATTAGTCAAAAGAATTTGACTTAATTTTAATGGTAAATGCAATAATTTTAATAAAAATATATCTTATATCTTTAAATGAGCAATTCTTGTATATATATATTTATATATATATATATATAATTGGAATCTCGGAATCGGCTCCAACGATTTTCATGAAATTTGGTATATAGGGGGTTTCAGGGGCGATAAATCGATCTAGCTAGGAATCATTTTTAGAAAATGTCATTTTATTCGTGTTTTATCGAAACTTACTTTTTTTTTATCTGAAAAATATGACTCTTCCTGACATCTATTGGCGAACTACTAATACTATTTTTTGTGAGCAATAAAGTTATTCCAGCAGATGGCGTTGTTAAGTAACACGAAGTCAATAGTGTTTGCTTTGAGGTTAGACTAAGTAAAAAAAAAAATACCGAGCAAACCTCGGTCTTCCAGGTACTTATCAGTTAAACCGATGGTTGCTCGTTTAATTTTTATGTCCTTGTGGAGTACATGTTGGCATTTAGGTATTCTGTTCAAATATTACTTATTCTTTGATAAGTTTTTCAATAATTCAGGATTAATTATGATTTAACCTTCATTCTATTTATTTTGACTTGTAGTAAGAGTACTTATAAGTAGTAGGAAATATGTAATTTATTGGCTCCCGAGATACAGGACTAGATCCTAGTTCGGGGTCTGTTGATTTATCTTCTATCTAGTTACTTATAAAAACAAACTCAGATGTTGCGTATATAAATTAGTAACTGTGTATTCTTTTGGCAAATAAATCATTTTTTTTTTTTTTTTTTTTTAGTTATACCAGGGTATTTTTCCTTAGACCTGCTGGTAATGAATACCTACCACCTGGTGAAAGGGTACCGACACTCTCTCCATACAAACGTAGTCGACTGTTTCCTCCCTGGATAATGACACTAACACAAATGTTTTTTCATTACTCATACTCCGAAAGTAGGTCTAAAGATGCCTGAAGAGCGTGTAGAAAGAAAAACTTTCAGCCCTAGGGAAAATCGCTTTCACTGACAGCTGTCATATCAAATTATGGCTTCGCGCGGCTTGTGCAATGTGCTTGTAGCCAATATCAGTATCATTACGCATTAGGAACTTGAAAAACCTAACCTCCTTGCTTTAGGTAACACCAAAGAATTACAATTATGGCTTCACACGGCTCATGCATACTGCCAGAGGTAGTATGGAGTATGGACTCTCTCATTCACTCTCGTTATTATGAAGAATTTTATGTATTATTCGTAATGAAAAGCACAGTGTTTACCTCGGGTAAAAGACTCATTAAGCCCCCCGAACTATTAGCGCTCTCGCTACGCTCGTGCGCCAAACTCCATCTCGGGACTCAATGAGTGACTTTCACACCTAGGGTAACAATGTACTATTGTGCCATAATATAACTGTCATAACTATGCCCCTATGTTTAGGTATTTTTCATTTTCTAATTATCATAGAAATTAAGATTTAAAAAACAAAGAACAAAAAACACTAGAGAGGTGTCAATGGACACCCGAATGGAACGAAGAAAGACGAAACGAAAATAACTGGCTTGCTTTCTATGAGAGAGAGAGAGACAGAGAAACACGCGCACGCCGCACGGCTTACAACTATAGCAAAAAGTGTCGTCACAACTTTTGGTCTTACTTTTTTCGTCTAGCCCCCTTTCTCAACGCGCGATAAGGAACTTCGTTCCAACAGGGCATGATCATAGCAGTTATAAGTTTAATGCAAAAAAATATTTGCTCTAGTGTCATTATCCAGGGAGGAAACAGTCGACTACGTTTGTATGGAGAGAGCCCCCGTTCCCTTTCCTATTAATTAAAAACAAAATATTTCTTAAAAATAGCAAAAACTATTTAAAAACAGGTCATTAGATAAATATTTGCTTTATTGTCAATCTGAATGACAATTCATTTGTTAATTTTGGTACGTTTCTGCTGATCAAACTTTCTGGTCAAACTAGTTTGTCCAAAAGGAATAAATTTCCTCGTAGTCAAACCGAGACGTGGTCGCTGACTATAGGCCTCGTTCATAAGCTCAGAGTCGCTCAGCGGGCTATGAAGAGAGCTATGCTCGGAGTTTCTCTACGTGACAGAATCCGAAATACGGAAATCCGTAGAAGAACCAAACTCACCGACATAGCTCTCAGGATTAGTAAGCTGAAGTGGCAATGGGCAGGTCATATAGCTCGCAGAACTGACAACTGCTGGGGAGTAAAGGTTCTCGAGTGGCGGCGGCGATGCAACGCGAAACGGAGTGTTGGGAGACCAGCTGCCCGGTGGACCGACGACATTGTAGCGGTCGTGGGTAGTCGGTGGATGGAGGCGGCTCAGGACCCTTAGACAAGTGGCTTTCTATTAGCGATATCGACAATCGATAACCTTTTTTCATGTTATTTTTGTAAAAAATCGACATAAATTAACGAAAAGTCACGTAGTCTTGCATTAGACAAAAAAAATGATAGAAAAATTTCATGTTATCGACGACGGTTAAAAGGAAATAGGGTATAACCGCCAAAAACCCAATTGTTCAGGACAGCTGTTTAAAGTTTGAAATTGCAGAACAATGGTCACAACTTTCTTATTTATTATCGTAACGTAAAAATAAAAACAGCTTTAAAATCGTGAAAAATGAAAGCATTAATTGTTTTTTTTATTTATAAGAGTAGAATGGCATTCAAAAGTCATTTTTGACAAAAATGTCTCTTATTTCCCTATTTCCTTTTAACCGTCGTTATGCAAATTTTATATAATGCTTTTTTTTCAATTTCAATTTCATACAAATAAATCAATCGATTGGCGACATTGCTAATAGAAAGCAATCTTCTCTAAGGGTTGCCGCTGTTTGTGGCATCGTTTGGGGGAGGCCTATGTCCAGCAGTGGGAGTGTGTGGGCTGATACGATGATGTAGTCAAACTACTCAACTAAGTGGTTAACAAAAGGCGGAAAAAAGACGATCGAAATGGAAACAAAAGGCGATCAAAACGGACACAAAAGACGATCGAAAAAAAGCTATTGCATCGCGCGAGCTTCGTACAGTCGTACCATATACATACACGTTAAGCGAACGCTCGGCCGAGCTACATGGTAGGCAAAGTGGGGGGTGTTAGGTTTTATTTTCGTTACGAAATTTCTTGATTCGGTCGCCGCACTCAAAGCTTCTTGTTATTTTTCTCAGGTACCTCAGTTATATTCTAACTGCCTTTTAAATTTTTCAGGTATTTTGTATATTGCTGTTTTCTCTCGGACTCTGGACTATTTCTTCTTCGAACACTCTGTCTTTTGTCATACAGAATTTTGGAGGGAAAACTATGAATGTAAGTACTTAACCGCTCCGCGGTTTCACCCGCATAAGTACCGATCCCGTAAGAATATCAAAAAAAGTAGCCTATAGCCTTCCTCGATAATAAATAATAATAAATAAATAAATATTACAGGACATTCCACACATCGCCATCTAGCCCCAAGTTAAGTAACTAGACTTGTGTTATGGGTACTACACAACGGATATACTACATAAATACTTTTATTTTGTAAATATATTCTTATAATACATAGAAACAACCAGACCACAGACAAATATCTAAGCATAAATATTTGTCTGAGGCGGGAATCGAACCCGCAACCCTGTGTTTGGCAGTCCGGCGTGGTAACCATTGTGCTAACTGGGTCGTCAAATAAATTGACTATCCAACACAAAAAGTTTTTTTTAATTCGAACCAGTAGTTCCTGAGATTAGCGCGTTTAAACAAACAAACTCTTCAGCTTTATAATATTATAGTAATAGCAAATAACCCTGTATATTTGAAATCAATTTGACTATCACCAATCATTAAGCGATCCACACGATCATTTCCGTGTCTCTACTGCCCTAGTTTAGTTTTATCGTGTGAATCAGACGTTTATAGCTATTAAGGTGAAAGGGTACCGGCGCTCTCTCCATACAAACGTGGTCGAATGTTTCCTCTCTCCCCAATGACACTAGCACAAATAACTTTGTTGCATAAAACCTATAACTGCCATGACTATGCCCCTTATGTCTTGGTTTTTTCATTTTCTAATTAAGTATTCAGGTTTAGGTCTAAAGATCTTTATTCTCAAAAAAGACATTCCTGTCACTTACATGAGAACTTAACTAAAACAAAATATTTAAATGTTCGTCTAGTCGCAGAACAAACAAAAATAATAGAAATCCAAATCTAAGTACCCTACAGTAATCTTTATATATATATATATAAAAGAAAGTCGTGTTAGTTACACCATTTATAACTCGGGAACGGCTAAACCGATTTGGCTGAAAATTGGTGGGGAGGTAGCTTACAATCATAAGATTCGATATTCCCACGGGATCGGGACTTACGCGGGTGAAACCGCGGGGCGCAACTAGTCTTATATATATAAAAGAAAGTCGTGTTAGTTACACCATTTATAACTCGGGAACGGCTAAACCGATTTGGCTGAAAATTGGTGGGGAGGTAGCTTACAATCATAAGACGGACATAGGATATTTTTTTCGATATTCCCACGGGATCGGGACTTACGCGGGTGAAACCGCGGGACGCAGCTAGTCTATCTATATATATAAAAGAAAGTCGTGTTAGTTACACCACTTATAACTCAAGAACGGCAGAACAGATTTGGGTTAAAATTGGTAGGAAGGTAGCTTAGAGCCAGGAGACGGACATAAGATACTTTTTATCCCAATATGACCACGGGATCGGGACTTACGCGGGTGAAACCGCGGGCCGCAGCTAGTGTTAATTAAAATTAATACGGATTACAATAATAACACTATACTTACAGATAATTTTTTAGCTAACAATGTTGCATACCATACTACTAGATCAACCTAACTAAGTAACAAACCATTACAATTGGCTAACAATTAACGAGAATGTGCTGTGCTAGTTGTTTTTTGAAAACTTTAAACGAGTCTATTTTTTTTAATTGTGAGGTTAATTTATTATAAGTATTCGCTCCTTCAAATGTAATCATCGTTTTTTTTTTTTTTTTTTGTTTTTATTATGGCTTTGCACTTGTGCATTTAGCCAGTGTCAAGTTATATTTTGCATCAAATATGACCCGATTTTTCATAAATCGGGCCTAAAGTGTTTCAATACAGTCAAAGTCGTCATAGTCCGTCAAGTCAGGGGTTATAGTAAAGCGGTGGCAAGTTTACCATAACCTTAATAGGAGATTTGGAGGCAACGTGAAAACTGCATGTTTGACACTGATTTTTACTTTCACTACACTTGTGCACTTTCACAGAACTAAATTGAATAACATTCCACCAGAATTATACAATTCAACTCGGGTTACATCTAAGTTTCATGAAAATAAAACTGCAGCACGACATGTTGTTAACTCGTTCCCGCCAAAACTCGCGGCGAGTATTGCGCTGAGTTATTTGTTTGTGTTTGGTGAACGTTATATTAGTGTGGATATTCCTGTTTAAAAATTTTCGTATAAAAATGCAGACTTTATATTTATATATTTTTTTTATGTTCATTATATGTGTTTTGTATTATTTTTAAGTTTCTAATTAAATTAAGTAAGAAATTAAGTTTTTAAAAACAAAACATAGGGGCATGGTCATGGCAGATATAAGTTTTATGTTCTTGGTATTTTTTTAATAAGGTACCGGCAACTAACTAGGACCGGCGAGTAAAAGGGTCCACTATATAAAAACACACATCAAGACATAGGGGCAAGGTCATGGCAGTTATAGGTTTTATGCAACAAAAGTATTTGCTCTAGTGTCATTATCCAGGGAGGAAACAGTCGACTACGTTTGTATGGAGAGAGCGCCCGGTACCCATTCCTCTTAAAATCGTTATTGTGTATTCATCGTGATATCGATGCATTTAGGTTACTTTGAGAATTATTAAGTCATTATTTTTGAATATTTTTGTATGAAATTGATATGTTTTTTTTTAAGAGGGCGTGTTATAGATTTGACTTAAATATAGGACTACTTAAGTCTGTATTTTATTTTTGGAGTTTACTCCATAAGAATCGATTTTCATATATAAGGCGCCCGGTATGAGAAAAATCCGAGGTGTAAAACCTACTAACAAGTAACGAAAATCGTGTCACGTTTTTGGTGCGCACCTTTAGTGCGCAACTTTCTAATTTGCCTGTGAGTGTATTAAGACGTACATATGATATGCTGTATAGGCGACTATACCTATATACTATATGTTATTGGGCTTGTTTTTTCATTAATTTGTGAATTTACCCTTTCATATGATATTAATCTTTTTTCAGTTGAATAAACTCTTTTTGCGTATGGTTAGATACTCGTACTTAAGGAGTAAACTCCAGTCGTGCGTCGGAGCTGACACACATATTTTTTATTTATTAGGAAAGACAAACAGTTATAAGTACAATAAGTAGGTACTAAATTATAAATCTAAACACCATCTATATTCGAGCAATGTCCTATCTTGAACTTTTATAAATCTATCTACTAATAAGTCAATAATATTGTTCAATGAGAGAAGAGAGGCCAGGAGACCCATAGCACAGGTTTACCTAGTTTGGGCTCCTGTCTCCCATTTAAATTTGGACTTATTTTATTAATACATATAAATAATAGCTGGGACTTAGTTTATGTATAAATAATTGATATTCCTATATTTATATTGTTTTTTTTTGTTTTTGGGAGAAAATAAAGATTTATTTATTGTCTATGACTTTTTTTTATTTAACTAAAAAAAGTAGACATTTTCTAACAATAGTACATTGCGATACAATGGTAAATTGATCATTGCATAGAGGCGGTTTATGACGCGCGAGCGGAACGCGACCGCGTTTATAGAGCCGAGATGGAATGATCAAACCACACGTGTATCGTACGAAGTTTTTTATTACAGTTGCAAATTAAAGAAAATAATTGTTAAAATAATAAAAAGTTAACAAAAATTTGTGATAATTTTTATGTGCGCTAATTGACATTGCTCTTACGGTGAAGGAAAACATCGTGATAAAACCCGCGGCTTTGTTGGCTCCAGAAGTATTGACAAGTTCTCTACTCTGGACATGGTCGACTAAGCTGAGAGGGTAGTGGGTACTGGGCAAGCCTACTCCATCCTCACGCAAAAAAGGACCCAATTAAAAAGGGTTTAATTGAAAATGTTTACTATTTTATAGGCATTATTTTTTAACTAGACCACAGACAAATATCTAAGCAAAAATACTTGTCTAAGGCGGGAATTGAACCCGCAACTCTGTGTTTGGCGGTCCGGTATGGTGACCATTGTGCCAACTGGGTCGTCAAATCTTTTTGTTAAGATTAAGAGAGTAAATTTGCGGGCAAGGCCGCAGGCTTCTGCTATATACGACCCAGTTGGCACAATGGTCACCATGCCGGACTGCCAAACACAGGGTTGCGGGTTCGATTCCCGCCTCAGGCAAGTATTTATGCTTAGATATTTGCCTGTGGTCTGGTTGTTTCTATGTATTATAAGTATATATTTACAAAAGAAAAGTATACAAGTAGTATATCCGTTGTCTAGCACCCATAACACAAGTCTAATTACTTAGCTTGGGGCTAGATGGCGATGTGTGAAATGTCCTGCAATATTTATTTATTTATTTTCATATAAATATAGCTCATCATTATACCACAGTATAATAGAAGCAGTAGGTAAATGAAATATGCCACAGTGCATGGCACGTGGTGACACCACCACGAGCACCGCGACCTACCTGAACTGGGTCAGAAGCACACCACGATGCCATCAATTATCCACTGCAATGTTATACTTTTATTTATTGATTGTTTGTTTGCATGTATGTATTCAGGCTTTTTTCCGCAACTAGACTCTTTTTAATTCCCTTTTTTGCGTGAGGATGGAGTAGGCTTGCCCAGCACCTACTACCCTCTTAGTCGACCGTGTCCAGAAGAGAGAACTTGTCAATACTTCTGGAGCCAACTAAGCCGCGGGTTTCATCACGATGTTTTCCTTTACCGTACGAGCAATGTCAATTAATGAACATAAGTTTTTATTAAGAAAAATCCATTGGTGCATGGCCGGCTGAGATTCGAACCCACGACCTTCAGAATAATTTATTTATTGATTATTTTCTACGATTAGAAATGTGCAGGTTTCCCAGTTATTTTTCAATTTTTTAGGGTTCCATAGGTTAGAAACGGGACTGTATTATTAAGGTGAAAGGGTACAGGCGCTCTCTTCATACAAATGTAGTCGACTGTTTCCTCCCTGGATAATGACACTAGCACAAACATTATTGTTGCATAAAACTTATAACTGCCATGACCATGCCCCTATGTTTTGTTTGAAAAATCTTAATTCTATGATAATAGGAAAATGAAAAAAACCAAGACATAGGGGCATAGTCATGGCAGTTATAGGTTTTATGGCACAAAAATATTTGTCCTAGTGTCATTATCCAGAAAGGAAACAGTCGACTACGTTTTTATGGAGAGAGCGCCGGTACCCTTTCCTCTGTCTGTCTGACCGTTCTGTCTGTCACCAGGCTGTATCTCGTGAGTCTCGCTTGAGAGTTGACATGTTTACAGATAATGTAACAACAAATACTAACAATAGAAAAATATTCATCAAAATCAGTTAATAAACAACGAAAATATGAGCGAACATCCATAAAAAATACATACAACCTAATTGAGAACCTCCTCCTTTTTTTGACGACCCAGTTGGCACAATGGTTACCACGCCGGACTGCCAAACACAGGGTTGCGGGTTCGATTCCCGCCTCAGACAAGTATTTATGCTTAGATATTTGTCTGTGGTCTGGTTGTTTCTATGTATTATAAGAATATATTTACAAAAAGAAAAGCATATAAGTAGTATATCCGTTGCCTAGCACCTATAACACAAGTCTAGTTACTTAGTTTGGGGCTAGATGGCGATGTGTGAAATGTCCTGCAATATTTATTTATTATTTTTGAAGTCGGTTAAAAACAGAATATAATGGTACAGAACCTTTGGTTTTTAAGTCCGACTCGCACTTGGCTCGTTTTTTGCCTTCGGTTTACAAAAACATATGCCTGTTTTTATTAGACTGCAAGGAAAGGGTTATATCCGTAAATATTCGTGTATTATTTTTGTATGTATACATGCAGTATATGTAATTAAGAGTGGTGTTGGCTTAGTGGTAGATACCCCGACTTTCATTCTGAAGGTCGTGGGTTCGAATCCCAGACGGCCGTGCACCAATGTATTTTTCTTAAGAAAAATTTATGTGCGCTAATTGACATTGCTCTTACGGTGAAGGAAAACATCGTGATGAAACCCGCGGCTTAGTTGGCTCCAGAAGTAATGACAGGCTCTCTCCTCTGGACATGGTGGACTAATCTGAGACGGTAGTAGGTGCTGGGCAAGCCTACTCCATCCTCACGCAAAAAGGACCCAATTAAAAAGAGTCTAGTTGCGGAAAAAAGCCCGTATGCATACATACATACATGTATGTAATTATTTGTATGTATCTATGAATATAATTATTTGGTATATGTATTATTAATTTAATATTTAAAATCATAATTATGTAAATAGTGTATATTATAAGTTAAATTATTCACAACCTACCATTAAAGCTGAATCAGTTCTTTTCCATCCAAAGGTTGCCTGGAAGAAATCGCTTTCAGCGATAAGGCCGCCCATTTGTGCAACCTATACTTTCTAGCTATTACTTTACTTTGTGTTTATCGTGTTTTGTTTCTTTTTGTGTTGTACAAATAAAGTGTATCTATCTATCTATCTATCTATCTATCTATGTTTATGGCGCCTATCTTTGTATGTTTGTATGTAATATTCTAAATGATTTCATATCTTTCAAACCACTGGATTTTTATTAGGAAGTTCCTTATCGCGCGTTGCGAAAGGAGGCTAGACGAAAAAAATTAAGACCAAAAGTTGTAACGACACTTTTTGATTTTATTACAATTCCTTCACTAATTAATCGAAAGAAACTTCGTTCCATCCGAGTGTCCCTTGACACCTCTCAAGATTTAATTTTTTAGCCTTAGTAAATCATATTTCAGTGATCTCAATTTCATTGTTTTTTTTTTCCTTTTATTATGGCTTCGCACGTGTGCATTTAGCCAGTGTCAAGTTATATTTTGCATCAAATTATGACCCGATTTTTCATAAATCGGGCCTAAAGTGTTTCAATACAGTCAAAGTCGTCATAGTCCGTCAAGTCAGGGGCTATAGTAAAGCGGTGACAAGTTTACCATAACCTTAATAGGAGATTTGGAGGCAACGAGAAAACTGCATGTTTGACACTGATTTTTACTTTCACTACACTTGTGCACTTTCACAGAACTAAATTGAATAACATTCCACCAGAATTATACAATTCAACTCGGGTTACATCTAAGTTTCATGAAAATAAAACTGCAGCACGACATGTTGTTAACTCGTTCCCGCCAAAACTCAATTTCATTGTTATTTTCAGGCGTTATTACCACACCGAGTATTGTCTGTGGAATTAGGGGTTGCCATCTCTACAGTGACTGTGGTGATATTCTTTATATCATTCATGGGACTCTATGGTGCTGTTACTAAGTCACAATTCCTCTTGTTTATGGTAAGGCTCTTCAAACTCTTACAGCCAGAAAGCTAAGACCAAAAAGGTTTTTTATTTATTTGTTAATTATGGCTTCGCACGGCTTGTGCATTTAGCCAGTGTCAAGTTATATTTTGCATCAAATTATGACCCGATTTTTCATAAATCGGGCCTAAAGTGTTTCAAAACAGTCAAAGTCGTCAAAGTCCGTCAAGTCAGGCGTATAGTAAAGCGGTGGCAAGTTTACCATAACCTTAATAGGAGATTTGGAGGCAACGAGAAAACTTCATGTTTGACACTGATTTTTACTTTCACTACACTTGTGCACTTTCACAGAACTAAATTGAATAACATTCCACCAGAATTATACAATTCAACTCGGGTTACAACTAAGTTTCATGAAAATAAAACTGCAGCACGACATGTTGTTAACTCGTTCCCGCCAAAACTCCCAAAAAGGTTTGGAAAAAACGAGTATTTTTGCGAACAGAGACATCAAAGTCAAAGTAATTTTTTTTTATTCATTTGGATGATCACATAGAGACGTCTTAAAAACTAAGTTAGGATGTGGTGCCTTCGGAACGCGCCTACCAATGAGAAGAAGGCACAAGAAACTCATGGGGGTTTTTTTTATGTGATCACAAAGGTCAATATTACAAATATTTGAAAGTATTATTTGAAATGGAGCAACTAAAGTCACGTCCATGGGTTGTTATCATTAAGGTAAGACGAAGTATCATAGTACGCCTTACTGCACAATTTATGCTTTATAAAAGTTTTGAACCTGGTAATGGACATGTCATATTATTATACATCTTTAGGTAATTTATTATAATAGAGTACACATGTACTAATAGAGTACACATGTATGTACAGTTGGCTACATAATTGCAGCCCTCGGTAGAGTTCTAAAATTACTATTATTGGAATGTTTGCATTCTAATAATTTTTGTTTGATAAATTGATGAGTTAGAAGACTTTAAACTTCACCTAAAGCAGGTGCCTAGAATCTTGCTTAAGTTGAAATCATTCTTATAACAGCCGTTTTGGAGCTCTACGGTGGGTCTGCAATTATGCAGCCGACCGTACTTACATCGCTAGCACAAATTCGCTTGGCTTCACTTTCTTTTCTTATAAATAACTTGCTGCACCTCGCGGTTTCACCCTCGTAAGTCCCGATCTCGTGGGAATATCGGGATAACAAGCCTATGTGCTCATCCTGGTCTCTATCTAGACTAAGGATTATTTCTAGATTCAAGAAACCTTTTTTTCTGTGTAAACTAAACAATCTTTAATTTTTCAGTACGCAACACTAATATTTCTGATGCTGTTATTGGAATGTGCTTTGATGTATTACTTCGCGTCTACATTGATCGAGGTACATTATGTTCTTGGTATCTTTTTAATAAGGTACCGGCGACTAACTAGGACCGGCGAGTAAAAGGGGCCACTATATAAAAACACACATCAAGACATAGGGGCATGGTCATTGGTCATGGCAGTTATAGGTTTTAAGCAACAAAAATATTTGCTCTAGTGTCATTATCCAGGGAGGAAACAGTCGACTACGTTTGTATGGAGAAAGCGCCGGTACAGGTAAATTGCAAGCTAATAGTTAAAAGGAAAGGGTACCGGTGGCTCTCTCCATACAAACGTAGTTGACTGTTTTCTTCCTGGATAATGACACTAGAGCAAATATTTTTGTTGCATAAAACCTATAACTGCCATGACCCATGTTTTTTTAGTTTTTATAATCTTAATTTCTATTAGAGAATGAATAAAACCAAAACATAGGGGCATAGTCATAGGTTTTATGGCACAAAAATATTTATGCTAGTGTCATTATCCAGGGAGAAAACAGTCGACAACGTTTGTATGGAGAGAGCCCCCGGTACCCTTTGACCTTAAGACTAATATTGATATTAAATTGATTACAGAAAGGACTTCTAGAGCAAGATGGTCAATGGACGCACGCTTTACGGCTGTCTTTTAAATGCTGTGATTTTAACAGGTACAAATAAAATCAAAACCACAAAGCATTTTTTTATCTATAGCTAAATTGCATAGAAAATTGTTTCTTTGTTATGGATTAGAGCACAGATCACTATGAGTCCTGCAGGGCAAGCATAGGCCGAGTTTGACCAGCTCTAGCTTGTTCAACTTGCTGGACCCGGCCTTGGCGGCTACCGCAATGCCAGCTGGGCTCTCATGAGCCGTAGCTAGCAACTCCTTGCTACCGAATGTAAAAGTAAATATTGCTCCGGTGTCCTCGGGCTCCTCCATTTCACATTGCCACCAACAGATGGAGCCACTAAGCCGATCGTAGATCCTAGATCGCGCAAGCGAAGTTTCTCTGAAGATAAGCTCATATACAAGTTCCAACGAAACATCGTTGGGCCGCGGCCTACCGGGTATAACACCTGCCCGGTGGAAGATCTTCCCTTTGGAGGTACACACTACCTCGTACCTCCAAATTAGCACGGCCAATGACGGTGTCCCGCGGGGGCTGCAGCCTCGCGATCGGAGGCGCCGCGGTCGTCCCCGGCTGGATGCATTGCTGCGCCGCCACCGGGGGTGACCCGGGGGACGCTCGTTGTTGCTTCTCCAGTACTGTGGAAGGACCCGCCGCCGAAAATGCAATCCTATGCGCAAAAAGTCGCAAGTGACTGGCACAATGGTCACCGCCGGCCACCTGACCCAACTGCCGAACAGCTGCGGGTTCGATTCCCGCCTCAGACATGTATTTATGCTAGATATTTGTCTATGGTCTGGTTGTTTCAATGTATTATACGTATATATTTACAAAAGAAAAGCATATAACACAAGTGTAGTTACTTAGCTTGGGGCTAGATGGCGATGTGTGGAATGTCCTGCAATATTTATTTATTATTTACTAGCTGCGCCCCGCGGTTTCACCCGCGTAAGTCCCGATCCCGTGGGAATATTTTCTCACCTTTTAAACCTTCCCTAGACCTCCACGAATAATTCAAGACCAAGATAAGATAAATCCGTTCAGCCGTTCTCGAGTTTTAGCGAGACTAACGAACAGCAATTGATTTTTATATATAAGATTTATAGTTTAAGTTTATGATGTTTTCAGAACTGGAAGTCAAGATCAAAATCCGCCTTGGTCCTGCTGTGGAGTTGATTATTACCCTCAAAATTGTACACTGTCTGATATTTTTCAAAAGGTGAGTATAAATTAATTGAACCTACTGCTTCGATTTTAGCACAGTTTTTCTAGTCTTTGATACCCTTGTCTTTTTTTGGGTTCCATACCGCTAAAGTGAAATAAAAAAAAATAAATAAAAAAATACGCGACGAATTGAGAACCTCCTCCTTTTGGTTGAAGTCGGTTAAAAAATGGAAAATCTCTTGTTCGTATGTCAGTGTGTCACCACCGATTTTCTCAGTCCCTTATTTTTTTTGCACGGCTTGTGCATTTAGCCAGTGTCAATTTTTGCATCAAATTATGACCCGATTTTTCATAAATCGGGCCTAAAGTGTTTCAAAACAATCAAAGTCGTCATAGTCCGTTAAGTCAGGGGCTATAGTAAAGCGGTGGCAAGTTTACCATAACCTTAATAGGATATTTGGAGGCAACGAGAAAACTTCATGTGTGACACTGATTTTTACTTTATATAAAATAAATAAATAAATAAATAATTTATTCATAAATGTGTACAACATCAGTTTTTTACAATGCTTCACTTAACAGTAAACTTAAACTTAATCTTAATAGTACTTACTTATTTTACTGTGTATGGTTGTACATTTGCTCATAATATTGTTTACCTACTACTCCTAAGCTAAGCAGAGCTTGTGTTATAGGAGTTATTAGTTGCTCTCGGTTTGATTTATTTAAGACAACCCAAATTATAGGTTAGTTATTTCAGTGGGTTCACAAGAAAATTCACAAATAATGTGTAAGTGTGTTTAACATAGGTACATTATTGTAGGATACTTAATTTGTTATAAATTTAAATATTTGAATAAATAAGTCGGTAAAGGATATGTTAACAAATAAATAAATATATATATATGTATATATATATATATATATATATATAAACAAATGAAAAGAGAATATTGTTGAGTGGTTCTGATTACATAGTAAGATAGGGTTTCATATATCTATCTCCAATAACTTCTCAGTCTGATTGTAGTCGAGCGTTAGTAGCCACTTCAGCAATATATTTTTCACCTCATATCTATTCAAATTATAGATCGATAACAACCTATTTGCATTATTATACAACCGTGAACTAGTCGCCTCGTCTTGACGCGTTGAAAAAGTAGTCCTGTTTCTTCTCACCATACGAATTGTGACGACATCTCCACCTCTACGCCTACGGGCTAGCAAGGGATCGAGCGGTAGTTTAGAGTGTCGTTGTAGGATCGAGTTTAGAATGTACAACTGCCTAACCGACAGAACGTTACTCTCATTGTATAAGGCAGAAGTGGAGTAGTCACGGGGTTTAAAGTGGATTACTTTAAGTACAGCTCTTTGAGCTTTCTCAATTTCCATCAAAACTGTTTTATATGTGCCACCCCATGCTGTAATGCAGTAAGCTAATACTGACTGACAGAGGGCAAGGTAAACGGTATGTATTAGCATAGGTTCAGCAGAGGTCCTTAAATTTTTAAAAACATACATAAGCCTTCTAACTCTGCCAGTTAATGCATTTACTTGTGGCCGCCAAGTCAGCTGTTCATCAATCACGACTCCGAGATACCTGACACTAGAAACTCTACTCAATGAAGGGCAGCTACATACATTTTGGCCTTCGCAGTTATGGGATATGATATTACTACTTTCTGACTGTGGAGCTTTAGAGTTTGGTAAATAGAATCGAACGAAGGTACTCTTCTTAGAGTTAAGGGTTAATATGTTTGTAGCCAACCACTTAGTAATAATACGTAAACTATTTTCGGCTTCAGTTTTAGCATCCTTCCAGTTACGACCGTACACCAAGAGAGCGGTGTCATCAGCGTAAGCGAAGATATTAGTGTTAGTCAGGTTCAATCGACACAAATCATTGATGTGTATCAAGAATAATGTTGGCCCTAAAATACTACCCTGAGGGACTCCATAGTTGACCGCTACCTCATCACTAACTACTGTGCCAATTTTAACGCTGTGTGTGCGGCCATATAGGTAATCTTTAAATATACTGAGGGTCAATCCACGAACGCCAACCCTATCTAACTTGTCTATAAGAGTGGAAACAGAGACCGTGTCAAATGCTTTCGATAAATCTAAAAAAATTCCGTAGCATTTATATTTATTGTCTAATCTGCATACTACTTGTTCAGTGAAGGCCGAGACAGCTTCCTGGGTACTTAATCCACGCCTAAAACCATACTGATGCTGTGATAATACGTTAAATTTTTCCAGAAAATCAATCAGGCTATTGTTCAGAACACGTTCTAGGATTTTCGATATCGCACTCAAAACTGATATAGGTCTATAATTGGTAGTTTGGTCTCTGTCCCCATCCTTATAAACCGGAGTTATCAGGGCTTTCTTTAGAGCAGTTGGGAAGACTCCAGAACTTATTGCCAAATTACACGCATGTGTAATAATAGGAGTTAGGGCCTTACTTGATTTTTTGATAATTTCAGCTGGTATGTTATCCCAGCCGACAGCACACTTGCTTTTTAAGGATTTAATAATACGTTCAATTTCAATCTCACTAACTGGAAGGATAATTAACGAATTAGACAACGGGTACCTTGACGAATAATCCCGAGGCAATGGAGGGGAATTCGGAATCGAAACATTAGATGCCAGGTTACTACCAATACTAGCAAAGTATTGGTTTACGTAGTTAACTGAGGTTTTTTTATCATTACATGTTTTGAGAAGTTCCATAGGAGGTTCAACTCGATTTTTCCTGCCCGAGATACGGTTTATAACTTCCCATGTGGCCTTTGGGTTATTTTTGGCTTTATTGAACTCATCCACCTCATAAGCTTTTTTGAGTCTTCTCAGAAGAGAATTACAGAAATTGCGATATCTTTTATACGTTAGAGCTAGTGTGCCATTGTCGGGGTTTGCTTTAAATATTTTGTGCATATTGTCACGATTTCTGATACAGCGCACGAGGCCTGGTGTTATCCACGGCTTAATTGTTTGTGTCTTTTTAGTAATTTTATGTTGGGTGGAATATTTTAGCGTAATATCCTGCAAAGTGGAGATTAAACAGTCAAAAGCACGATTTGCTTCAGTTTCATTCATAATTTTTAGAAAGTCGAAGTTGTCTATTTCTTTTTTGATAGAAAGATAATCGAACCGGGTCACAGTTTTTGTATTTTGCGGAATCTTAATTTTCTTGTCAATACAAAGAATAGTAGGTAAATGATCTGTGATATGGGTATCTAATATTACGCAAACAGTAGGTAATTTAGCCTTTAACAGAATATGGTCAAGACAACTTGATTCACGAGTGGGGCAATAATGGGCAGGTAAGAAGCCCAGTGACGCAATGAAATCGAGATACATACTACAGTTCTTGTCCAAACTGTTTTCCGAAATATTCACGTTTAGGTCACCCATAATAATAACATTCTTGTTACTTCTGTATGATTCGGTAAGATCATAAAGGCTTGTGCAAAAGTCAGTTATGTCGTTACAGGAGGACTTTCACTACACTTGTGCACTTTCACAGAACTAAATTGAATAACATTCCACCAGAATTATACAATTCAACTCGGGTTACAACTAAGTTTCATGAAAATAAAACTGCAGCACGACATGTTGTTAACTCGTTCCCGCCAAAACTCCAGTCCCTTATTAGCTGTAAAATCAAAGTCCTGACAAAACACGATAAAAAGATATGGGCAAATTTAGATTTTTCGCAAAAACTTGTATGTACCAAAATTTACCTTGATTTTCAACTTTTTTTAATGCAAAATAAGCTTGTATTTGAGCTCATCTCACATGATGGTATCGAGGATGTAGTATGCTTGCATAAAAGGAACACGATCTTATAGGCCAATTAGCTAATCATGGCCCCTGACGGAAAGTGAAAGGGGTATGCGCAGAACTCAATTTTTATGACCAGGAACAGGAAGGTAGGATCAATTGCTCACATAATCGCTCTCTGTTCCGCTAACTTTTGCTAGGTTGCTAGAGATTTCACTTTCTTAAGGTTGCAAAGTTAAACTCGGTAGGTTGCAAGGTTAAATTTGGGAAGTTATAAGGTTAAACTCGGCAGGTTGGAAGGTAAAATTTGGGAGGTTGCTAAAGGTGATAATTTCTTAAGGTTGCAAAGTTAAACTTGGGAGGTTATAAAGTTAAACTCGGTAGGTTGCTAAAGGTGATAATTTTTTATGGTTTTAAAGTTAAACTCGGGAGGTTGCAAGGTTAAACTCGAGAGGTTGCAAGGTTAAATTTGGGAGGTTGCTAAAGGTAATAATTTCTTAAGGTTGCAAACTTAAACTCGGTAGGTTGCAAGATTAAACTCGGGAGGTTATAAAGTTAAACTCGGGAGGTTGCAAGGTTAAACTCGGGAGGTTATAAGGTTAACCTCGGGAGGTTGCAATGTAAAATTTGGGAGGTTGCTAAAGGTGATAATTTCTTAAGCTTGCAAAATTAAACTCGGTAGGTTGCAAGATTAAACTCGGGAGGTTATAAAGTTAAACTCGGGAGGTTGCAAGGTTAAATTTTGGAGGTTATAAAGTTAAACTCGGATGGTTTTAAAGTTAAACTCGGGTGGTTATAAGGTTAAACTCGGGAGGTTATAAGGTTAAACTCGGGAGGTTATAAGGTTAAACTCGGGAGGTTGCAAGGTTAAATTTGGGAGGTTGCTAAAGGTAATAATTTCTTAAGGTTGCAAACTTAAACTCGGTAGGTTGCAAGGTTAAACTCGGGAGGTTATAAGGTTATACGCTTGGGGCTAAAAGGGTTCATTTGGGAGGTTGGACACCTTCTCAGCGATATATTTAGGTGCCGCTCTAGGTCCTTCCTGTGGCAAGGGCATTATGGGCTTAATAAAACCTACAATATTCCAGGATTGTCAAACGACGATATCCCATTGGCTGGATCGGAACCAATCAGCGATGTACACGTCACTGGTAGCACTACACCTTGTATTGTCGTCCTGCTCTATCATACGGAGAAGTAAAGGGAGATAACAGATGGAGCGCCGTAATCGCGGCGCAGGCGCAGGTGGTGAGGATATTTTTACTCTACTACAGCTAAGCTAAGTTTTTTTTTAACCAGTATGTTTTGATGATTAAGGGCAGGTGCTAATAAAGCTACCAAAATCGACCTTTGTTTTAAGCAACTTTAAGTAATCAAATACTCTTTTTTTGTTATTTGGATATTAGTGGATATTGTAGTTTAAAAACCATATTTTTGTTTATTTTGGTTGAAAACATGATATGAACAACTTCGTTCGATAAAAAAATGTGAGAAAACAGAGAATTATTAGATCGTTTATCGGGTTTTATTCAAAAATAGTTAACGTTTGTTTCTAAAAATGAATCAAATGATAGGTTTTGACCTCTAGGAACTATATTTGTGGATAATAATGCTAAAATGTTTGGCATATCGATCAAATATAACAGTTAGCACGCTGCATGCTACGTTTTTGAGAGCGGGGGCTAAGGTAATGTATGGGACTACACACGGTACTGGAAGAGCGTCTTAAGGGAAATTTGGAAATTTGAAAATATTTATGCGACGAATTGAGAACCTTGAGTCTTTTTTGAAGTCGTTTTATTATTACTAGCTGTACCCCGCGGTTTCACTCGCGTAAGTCCCGATCCCGTGGGAATATCGGGATAAGGAGTAGCCTATATGTTAATCCAAGCCTCCAGCTATCTACATACCGAGTTTCATCGCAACCGGTTCAGTAGTTTTAGCGTGAAGGAGTAACAAACACACAAATTTTCACATTTATAATATTAGTAGGGTGCTTAAAACTTAGTTAACATTTTTCTTTTCAGCTTCACCTCAAAACTTACCGAAACGGGAACCGAACCCGCGCTACCATGCGCGCGTTGCACCGACTATAGAACCGGTCACTGAAGACGTTGTTATGGTCGTTTTAGGAAGGGGCAGGTTGGGTTGGGTCGATAAATAACTTGATAGCATACACATTAAACCTTGACGACCCAGTTGGCACAATGGTCACCATGCCGGACTCCCAAACACAGGGTTGCGGGTTCGATTCCCGCCTCAGACAAGATAGATAGATAAACACTTTATTTGTACAACACACAAAACATTGAAAATAACAAAAAGGATGAGAAAGCTTATAACTACGAAATTGTACAAACAGGCGACCTTATCGCTTAAAGCGATTTCTTCCAGGCAACCTTAGGATGGAGAAGGTCTGTTTAGCTTAACTGGTAGGTCGTGTGGTGTAAGAAACACAAGTATTCATGCTTAGATATTTGTCTGTGGTCGTTTCTATGTATTACTAGCAGCCCGCGGTTTCACCCGCGTAATTCCCGATCCCGTAGGAATATCGGGATAAAAAGTAGCCTATGTGTTAATCCAGGTCTCCAGCTATCTACATACCGAGTTTCATCGCAATCGGTCCAGTAGTTTTTGCGTGAAGGAGTAACAAACACACACACACACACACGCGCACAAACTTTCACATTTATAATATTAGTAGGATAAGTATATATTTACAAAAGAAAAGTATATAAGTAGTATATCCGTTGTCTAGCACCCATAACACAAGTCTAGTTACTTAACTTGGGGCTAGATGGCGCTGTGTAGATTGTCCTACAATATTTATTTATATTTTATATTTTATTAAAACTAGCTATTGACACAGAAAAAAAGGTTTTTTTGAACAAGAATATCGTCGACGGTTTTTTTTTTATCACAGTTGCTCATAAAGTGGAAAATATTGTATGTCAGACGAGGCTGTATAGGTTAAAAGTCTTTTGCCCTGGCCTTTCGGGAGTATAATTAACAAAAAAATATTGCCTAAAATAATAGACTTATCACAAATATGTTGTTATTTATTATTTTCTTTTTAAGTCTTTTCTTTTATTCGCAACTGTAATATAAAATGTCGTACGATATACGATACACTGCCTCTGTGCAATGATCAATTTACCACACTTGTATCGCAATGTACCTACTATTTCGGTGTTCAATAGGGGTCAGTAAAGCTAAACTTTTGGGACACATAGAGAACTTAAATTTTATATAAATCATTTTGTAAAATAAAAGTCACTTTGTAAATTGAATTATTTAATTTTTTACCCACACAATGCTTTGTTATCTATATACAGGAAAATTCTTCGTGAAGCGATTCTTAGATTTAAGGGTGAAACCGCGGGTGAATACTTGTTTTATATAATGTGTGAAGAAAAATCCCTTTTTTGATACTTGTAGACCTTTTCCAAAAAAAAAATACGGATTGCACTCCGGGAGTACCGGCAGAAGTGAAAACTTGATTATTAACGTTGAGCATGTTTGATATTTTGGAATGGTTAGGGAATAATTTTGCACCAATTGCTTTATCAGTATAAAAGTACTATCATATATGTGGTAGAATACAATATTCATTTATTGCGCTATCGTACACAAACATGACAATTTATATTACATTAAAAATTTAACACTTTAAAACTATAGCTGTCTACTCTCCATCCGTCTTACGCTTTTTCGATCAGGTCACGTGTCCTGACGCGAGTTTAAGATTTTATACCCATTACAGAAAAAGTGCTCAACGCCGCTAAAGAAGTTTTCACTTCAAAAATGTTTTTTTACAATAGTTTTTTTATAACTTTATTTTCTTTTTAGGGAAATTTACCAATTTACTTAAAGTTTGGGGAATTAGAAAAAAACACAATTTACATAAGGGCCTGCAGCTGTTGTCAAGGCTATGAATTTTCTGAATATTTATATCAAACTTTAAATTAAAAAAACCTTTTTTACATGCTTTTATTTAGCTTCAACTGTCCCGAAAATCCTTTCTTATCGGATGCTTACGTCATACAAAGAACACATCATCTAAGTTTCAGGTTTATACGATCAGCGGTTTAGGGTGTGCGTTGATCCGTCAGTCAGTCAGTCAGTCATTCAGGACAAAGAATTTTATATGTATAGATAGATTACGAAAAAATAAGAAATGAGAATTGTATGGAAAAACGTATTGTGTACCTCTTAATATCGATTAAGTTTGACCTATTTTATTAAAAGAGGGGAGAAAATAGAGTAGGTTACCTTAATTAACTTTGCCGGGAATGAAAGCGAAAATATGTGGTTTGTTGCACGCTATAGCTTGACAGGGACCTTTTTGAAGTTAAAACGAAAAACCGGCCAAAAGAAAAAGTCATGAACCGCTTTCTAACAAGGGACCTGCGGGTAAAAATGTGTGACGTGCGTTCACACAAAAGTGTCATGGTGATTTGTATGACATTATGCGTTCACACAAAAGTGTCATGGTGATATTGTGTGACGTTATGCGTTTACACAAAAGTGTCATGGTGATATTGTGTGATGTTATGCGTTCACACAATAGTGTCATGGTGATATTGTGTGACGTTATGCGTTCACACAAAAGTGTCATGGTGATATTGTGTGACGTTATGCGTTCACACAAAAGTGTCATGGTGATATTCTGTGACGTTATGCGTCCCGTTCCCGTTAGGAAACAAGAGTATTTAACGATACTATCGCTCATCTTGGCTTGTGTTATGAGGACGGTAGGCCGTGGCCTCACGATGTTTCGTTGGAACTTGTTTATGAGCTTATCTTCAGAAAAACTTCGCTTGCGCGATCTAGAATATACGATCGGCTTAGTGGCGCCATCTGTTAGTGGCGATGTGAAGTCTTGTTGTCTTGTCAGTGCGCCAGTTGAGTTGCGTCTCAGTGAGTCGAGACGTGTTGCTTGATGTATTCCAGTGAGTCGGAATAGTGGGGTCCCCGGTGAGTTGAGACGTGTGAAGGGGCGTTTGGAGGATCACGTCGGGGTCACCAGTTTGGAGGTACGAGGTGGTGTGTACCTCCAAAGGGAAGGTCTTCCACCGGGAAGGTGTTATACCCGGTAGGCCGCGGCCCAACGATGTTTTGTTGGAAGTTGTATATGAGCTTATCTTCAGAAAAACTTCGCTTGCGCGATCTAGGATCTCCGATCGGCTTAGTGGCTCCATCTGTTGGTGGCAATGTGTAGTGCCGCCACAGACGTAACACGTGAAGATCCGGTGTAGCGATGACCAGTCGATGAGATGCTGGACGTAGTCAGCGTGCTGCAGGTGCCCAGCTGCGGTGTCGCCGTTGGAGGGTCAACCAGTGCTTGTGTAATATACAGGCGTCGTTGTCCAAGCAATGTAGTTGCAAGTGGTTGGCTGTCGGCGAAGGTTGCGCTCGTCGTTCATATGAGGGGTCACCAGTTTGGAAGGGATCACGTCATGGTCACCAGTTTGGAGGTACTTGATGGTATGTACCTCCAAAGGGAAGATCCACCGGGCAGGTGTTATACCCGGTAGGCCGCAGTCCAACGATGTTTCGTTGGAACTTGTTTATGAGCTTATCTTCAGAGAAACTTCGCTTGCGCGATCTAGGATCTACAATCGGGTTGGTGGCGCCATCTGTTGGTGGCGATGTAAAGAACCAAATTTAAGCATTATCCGTTCATTGGTGTGAGCTGTGCGTTGTTAAATCAGTAAGGACTTTGAATTTTATATTTATAGATGTTGGTTATCAATAAGTTGGCCATGGTCACCATAATAATATGTATCTTCTAGAATTTTGGTTAACTCTTTAACTCGCATCTCTTCGAAAGATATTTCAGTTTTCTTGTTAACCTAAAACAAAATGACTTATTTGTTAGAAAAACTTTAAAATACCGGCCAAGTGCGAGTGGGACTAGCGCATGAAGGGTTCCGTACCAAGTTGTATATTTTTATTCTGTTTTTAGTAAGTATTTGTAGTTATAGCAGGAGAAGAAATACATAATCTGTGAAAATTTCAACTGTCTAGCTATCACGGTTCATGAGATACAGGATGACAGACAGACAGTGAAGTCTTAGTGATAGGGTCCCGTTTTTACCCTTTTCATACGGAACTCTAAAAACTACTAATTTAAACGGCTGCACAGAATACATAATAGTACAAGAAAAAAAAGCAAAGTGCCAGACGCAAAATATCTGTCGTCGATACTAAAAATAACTCGAGCACGGGTCTAGCTTCTTCTTCTTCTCATATAGTGGTGTGGCTCACCTATTGTTAGAGTTTTCAGATCGCCTTAAGGCCTTTAACTTGACCTAATGACTGCTACTAGAGGTAGCAACCGGGACCAAGGGCTTAACGTGCCTTCCGAAGCACGGAGGGGCTCACGAAAACACATTTTTTGCCACACTACTAATTGGTCACCCATCGAAGTAATGACCGCGTCAGGCGTCGCTTAACTCGTACAAACGTAAACGATCAACGAGCGTCGAATAGCTATGAGCCGCCTCATCTATACTTATATTATAAAGCTGAAGAGTTTGTTTGTTTGTTTGAACGCGCTAATCTGAGGAACTACTGGTTCGAATTGAAAAATTATTTTTGTGTTGGATAGTCCATTTATCGAGGAAGTCTATAGGCTACTTTTTAACCTGATATTCCCACGGGATCAGGAGTTACGCGGGTGAAACTGCGGAGCGCTGCTATAGTAGATAGTATATAGCTGAAGTTTTAGAATACTATATAGGCTTTACGATATTCCCACGGGATTCCTACGATATTCCCACGGGACTCCCACAGGTATTAAACAAAAGCAATGCTTACAACAGAAATGTGGTCCCGTTCCTTGTGTTTCGTTGAAGTAAAACAACCAGCTAACTTCACAAGAATAAAATATACAAATTCAACTAAACTTATGAAGCTTGCACCGAGGAATAGGCCCGCTGCTCCTCCGAAAGACACTAGAAAAAAAAACAGTTCGTTTTGTTTACTTCGGTGTATGAAGCCGAAGACGTCTATTTAGACGACCCAGTTGGCACAGGACACAGGTTGGCGGGTTGCAGTAGTATATCCGTTGTCTAGCACCCATAACACAAGTGTAGTTACTTAACTTGGGGCTAGATGGCGATGTGTGGAATGTCCTGAAATATTTATTTATTTATTTGGAACCGTGGTACACCCAGTAGTACGCCAGTAGTACTACGGTTACAGCTGTGGTGCTACTGACCACAGTCAATGGTACCACAGTTAGGAAGAAATCACCGTGGTGCCACTCATAACGAGAGGAACAAGTCGTATATTAAAAATTGTCATTGATAAAATAAAGGATTGACGAAAAAAGAAATTAAATAACAAAAAAAACGTTTTCATCACTCATACTCCGAAAGTAGGTCTAAAGGTGCCTGAAGAGCGCGTAGAAAGAAAAACTTTCAGCCCTAGGGAGAATCGCTTTCACTGACAGCTGTCATGTCAAATTATGCTTGTAGCCAGTATCAGTATCATAACGCATTTGAAATTATTCTCAGAATTTTTCGGAGAACATTATTTCTTGCTTCAAGAAACATTTCTAGTTGGAGTTCTAATCAGCTTACCTTTATAGACATTAGACATTTCACTTCTCGCTACTGCTACTTACCAATTAAATCTTGAAAGCTGAAGAGTATTTCTCTCGTGTACCTCGTTCTTGGTGGTAGTACCATGTACTTCATGGAGCTACCAGATAAGAATGGACCGCCTGGCGTACTGAAATTAAATTATTTGGGTACCTTTCTAGACAAAAATACATGCAGGCAGTTCAAAGCGTCCTAGATCCGTCCCTATTCGTGTTTCAGGGTTGGTGTCATACATTTAAATAAAGCTACTTTCAAGACCTTTCAAATGACATGCAATTCGTCTCTATTCAACTTAGTAGGACACCGTCTATACAAAAATGCCTATGACCCGCAATTTTTTTTATTTATAATAACGCCATCTGTGTTTGAACGTAGGTACTACGTCATATTAGGTTCATGCCGAATCCTAAACATGTTTTAACGTAGTGTCAAAGTAAAAGTATAGATGGCGTTATTCTATAATATAAAAATGAATCGCAAAATGTGTTGGTAAGCGCATAACTCAACAACGCCTAGACCAATTTGGCCAATTCTTTTTTTGGTCTGTTTGTTATTGTCCGGAGAAGGTTTTTAGGAAAGAAATAATTAAGAAAATTGCGTAGAAAATTATTACGCGGGTGAAACCGCGGGGCGCAGCTAGTTTTCAATAAAAAATCGTGATTTTTTTGTACTGGACTAGAAATAAAAAAAGCATCCGTGAGGCATTTGTATAGATAAACACTGTGATTTCTGTCTGTCTATTAGTATACAAAAGAAAACGTGTGGCACTCGGGGACTGCCGCAGTAAAGCTATTGCATCGTGCGAAGCTTTGGCGCCACTAAGCCGTGGAGATCCTAGATCGCGCAAGCGAAGTTTTTCTAAAGATAAGCTCATATACAGGTTCCAAAGAAACATCGTTGGGCCGCGGCCTACCGGATAAAACACCTGCCCGGTGGAAGATCTTCCCTTTGGAGGTACACACCACCTCATACCTCCAAAAGCTTGTTATGCATAAAACAATACTCACGCAAAATCCGTAAATACATTAACGATTTGATATGCGGAGTAAATGCATTGTGTTGGACAAACGCATTGTATGCCTTCAATTGCAGCTAGTTCTTGTTTATAATCAGATAAGCAGGCCATGCCGGATGGAGTACACATTGGACCTTCTGGAATTAAAGCAAGAATCAAGAATATTTATTGAAAAACTGTGTACATAGGGTTACAAATAAGTAGTAAATCCTTCGTCTAGCACCCATAACACAAGTCCAGTTACTTAGCTTGGGATCAGATGGCGATGTCTGGAATGTCTTACTAATTATTTATTAATTAATTGACTAAAATTTTATAAATAGCAATAGATAAAGATACAGTATACAACGTAGTTCGACGAAGGTTTTTCTCAGATCGCACTGTTTGAAATGACTTCCTATATTTTATTTAAATTGACGCCATCTATGTAAGAATATCAAACTTGAACAGGATCACACAGATGGCGTTTTTATCAAGAGATTACCTTCGTAAAAGTAGTAGAAAGGTCTGCAGCCGCATAGCTGGAGAGACAGTCTGCTTCTGCAGTTGAGCCGACAGCTAATCGTACTGTAAATCTGTAAGAAAAAAACTATTTTCAGCACCATCTCACTTTGTTACGAAATTGTTCTCCTAATTCATAGATGACGCTATTATCAATTACCATTTACTTAAAACAGCGCCATCTTACAGTTTAACTACGAACTGTTTCGCAAAATCTCAAATACTTCCATAATGATTCCATAGATGTCGCTACTAGTACTTTTCTCCCTTTAATATTTGCTCTGTTCCCGAACGCCTTTCTCAGACTCTGTCTAGACAGTCAGTCTGGAGTTGATCAGGTTACTCCTGATACCGAAAATAGGTTATAAAAATTTAAAACAGCGCCATCTAACAACATATTATCTATGAACTTATTCGCAAAGCCCCAAATAGTTCCGTGATTATTGCATAGATGTCATTGCCAGTACCTTTCTCCCCTTAATATCAGGTTCGTCAGTATAGTAGCATCCGCGCCTGGTTTTGCTCAGTTCCCGCACACCTTTCCCAGACCCTGTTTCCCGGAGAGTCAGTTCTGAGTTAATCAGGCTGCCACTGACGCCGATGGAAGGTTTGGTCATCACTTCAACTATATCGAATGGTGAGTGGATGTAGAACTAAACAAAAATAATTAGTACTTACGTTATGTATGTATACGGGCTTTTTTCCGCAAATAGACTCTTTTTCTATGTATTATAAGTATATATTTACAAAAGAAAAGTATTTATGTAGTATATCCGTTGTGTAGCACCCATAACACAAGTCTAGTTACCTACTTAACTTGGGGCTAGATGGCGATGTGTGGATTGTCCTTTAATATTTATTTATTTATTTAATATTTTAATTGGGTCCCTTTTGCGTGAGGATGGAGTAGGCTTGCCCAGCACCAACTACCCTCTCAGCTTAGTCGACCGTGTCCAGAAGAGAGAAACTATCAATACGTCTGGATCCAACGAAGCCGCGGGTTTCATCACGATGTTTTCCTTTACCGTAAGAGCAATGTCAATAAGCGCACATCAATTTTTCGAAAAATCCATTGGTGCACAGCCGGGATTCGAACCCACGACCTTTAGAATAATTAGTACTCAATTTATTTGAAAGCTTTAATAGGGTTTTTTTCCCACACAGCGCCTTTTTTAGGGTTCTGTATAATCAACGGTCAAAAGTCTATGCCCACCATAACGTTTACAATCCTGTGCAGCACTATTTGAACATTATAACAACGTAACCTGTGAATCGAACCCACGTCGGTTGGTGTAGCGGGTGGTGGCTTATACCACTCACACAACTAAACACATAGCTAACATGTTGAAAATAATAATCACACTGAGTACTTTTAATTCAAGTATTTATGTTTGTGGGTAACGTCTATTAGAAGAAGGTCGTAAGTGCAATACTTGTTTATAGTATTATTGTAGCAAACTGACAGTGTACTTATGACCCATACCTACTGAACAAAAAGGGTAGAAACGGGACCCTATTACTAACTTCACTGTCCGTCTGTCTGTCACCAGGCTGTATCTCATGAACCGTGATATCTAGACAGTTGAAATTTTTACAGATTATTAAACAAAAATTAAAAATATGGGGGCATAGTAATGGCAGTTATAGGTTTTTTTTTCTTTTATTATGGCTTCGCACGTATGCATTTAGCCAGTGTCAAGTTATATTTTGCATCAAATTGACCCGATTTTTCATAAATCGGGCCTAAAGTGTTTCAATACAGTCAAAGTCGTCATAGTCCGTTAAGTCAGGGGCTATAGTAACCCCCCCGAGGGTTCCCGCCTTGTCGTGGCGGGGGGGCTTAGTAATCGTGGCCTTGCCAACCACGGTGAAGCCAAGAGGAACCCAGGGCCGGGCCAGGCTGGAGGAGCTGGCTAGCCCGAGAGGGACCGCTCTACCGACTTCCCCGCAAAGTCCGGTGCGAGCGGTACTAGAGGTAGGTCGCAGTGTTGTATGGGCGGTACTGCGACTGAGGCGGGTTGCGGTGTAGTATGGGCTGCACCGCAACTGAGGAGTAAGGGCCACGGCGGGAGAGGGTTGCCGGTATTGCGGTGAGCCGTTTCCCCTACCTTCCGTGGCCCTGACGGGGCCGCCACCGTTAGATGGCGGACGCGGTGGGGTCGCAGAGGAAGAGGACTGTCGGTGTGTTGTTGCCGCTTTCCCTGTCCTCTGCGACCGGAGTGGCTGGCGATGGGGCTACTTATCTGACCCATCGCAGGGGACCATGGGCGTCCAGGCATGGGGCTGTCTGGCGTCCATCCGCTTGGTCCCCGAGAAGGAGGTTGCGACGTGCCAAGTGCTCTGGTGCGTCGCAACAAGGGGGGAGGGGCGAAAGCCTCGTAAGAGGAGGGTCCTCACGGACAAATGCCGTCGGGGCTGCTGATGAATGCGAAAGCGATGCCGGTAGCCCCGACAATAGGCATCGAGACGGAGCACCCTGGGGTTTTAGTCGGTTGGAGCCCGACATAACCACTTCGTTGGCCCCAACAACGGAGTGGTACCCGACCGGGTTTCCCCAGGCCAAAAAAAAAAAAAAAAAAAGGGGCTATAGTAAAGCGGTGGCAAGTTTACCATAACCTTAATAGGAGATTTGGAGGCAACGAGAAAACTGCATGTTTGACACTGATTTTTACTTTAACTACACTTGTGCACTTTCACAGAACTAAATTGAATAACATTCCACCAGAATTATACAATTCAACTCGGGTTACATCTAAGTTTCATGAAAATAAAACTGCAGCACGACATGTTGTTAACTCGTTCCCGCCAAAACTCGTTATAGGTTTTAGGGCACAAAAATATTTGCTCTAGTGTCATTATCCAGGGAGGAAACAGTTGACTACGTTTGTATGGAGAGAGCGCCGGTACCCTTTCACCATAACACAAGTGTAGTTACTTAGCTTTGGGCTAGATGGCGATGTGTGGAATGTCCTGCAATATTTATTTATTTAACTATTATGTAGTTTAACTCACGTTGGCAACATTCGTTGTAGTTGTAAGTATAAAACAACTCTGACTTGAGTATTGACATTTGACAGGGTAACCCGCTGTTATGTTTTCTTTCATTTTACTGAAAAAAAAAAAATCTTATCTTATTATTATATTATACTAGCTGCGGCCCGCGGTTTCACCCGCGTAAATCCCGATCCCGTGGGCATATTGGGATAAAAAGTATCTTATGTCCGTCTCCTGGCTCTAAGCTACCTCCCTACCAATTTTCACCCAAATCTGTTCTGCCGTTCTTGAGTTATAAGTGGTGTAACTAACACGACTTTCTTTTATATATATACTAGCTGCGTCCCGCGGTTTCACCCGCGTAAGTCCCGATCCCGTGGGCATATTGGGATAAAAAGTATGTTATGTCCGTCTCCTGGCTCTAAGCTACCTCCCTACCAATTTTCACCCAAATCTGTTCTGCCGTTGTTGAGTTAAAAGTGGTGTAACTAACACGACTTTTTTTTATATATATAGATTATATAGGTTTATCTATCTTCTATAATATAAAAATGAATCGCAAAATGTGTTGGTAAGCGCATAACTCAACAACGCCTGGACCAATTTGGCCAATTCTTTTTTTGGTCTGTTTGTTATTATCAGGAGAAGGTTCTTATGAAATAAAATATTAAGAAAGTTGCGCAGAAAATGATTACGCAGGTGAAACCGCGGGGTGCAGCTAGTCTATACTTATATTATAAAGCTGAAGAGTTTGTTTGTTTGTGTGTTTGTTTCAACGCGCTAATCTCAGGAACTACTTGAAAAATTCTTTGTGTTGGATAGGATAGTCCATTTATCGAGGAAGGCTATAGGCTACTTTTTATCCTGATATTCACACGGGATCGGGAGTTACGCGGGTGAAACTGCGGAGCACTGCTAGTCTATAATATAAAAATGAATCGCAAAATGTGTTGGTAAGCGCATCACGTCTAAACGGCTGGACCGATTTCGCTAATTCTTTTTTTGTTGTATTAGTTATTGTTAGGAGATGGTTGTTATGAAAGAAAAAAATAAGAAAGTTGCGCTGATAATTATTACGCGGGTGAAACCGCGGGGCGCAGCTAGTAGGTATATAAAAATGAATCCCTATGTCCCTTGGTCACGGCATCACGGCTGAACGCCTGGACCAATTTGGCCAATTCTTTTTTTTTGTTGTGTTTGTTATTGTCAGGAGAAGGTTCTTATGAAAAAATATATAAGAAAGTTGCGTAGAAAATTATTACGCGGTAAAAACCGCGGGGCAGAACTAATACATAAATGAAAGAGTCGTAGAACAAAAGTTGTTTGTTAAGACAATCCATATAAAAATATTTTTTCAATCCGAACCAGTAGTTCCTGAGATTAGCGCGTTCAAACAAACAAACTCTTCAGCTTTATAATAGTACTAGCTGCCAACCCATTTGCAATATATTTATTAGCCTATTTAATTTGATATAAAATACTTTTCATCCATTAAACAGATCGATGAAGGTCGTCCTTTAAGGGGATCTCCGACTATGAATTTTCTTGTTATTTTGTCACTAATATCAAGGTTTTTAAAAAACCTTTTGGTGGCTCCAGTTACCCGAAGGTACGGTCGGCTGTATAATTGCAGACCCACCGTAGAGCTCCAAAACGGCTGTTATAAGAATGTTTTTAGCAGAAGCAAGATTCTAGACACTTTCTTTAGTTGAAGTTTAAAGTCTTCTAACTCATCAATTAATCAAACAAAAATTAATAAAATACAAACATTCCAATAATAGTAATTTTTTAAACTCTACCGGGGGCTGCAATTATGCAGCCGACTGTACATGCACACACTGTAGCTGCGTCTCGTAACGGTATCACGATTTCAGAGATTTTATCTCATCTAAAAATATGCGTACCGCGCTAAAAAAAAATTGCACCTGAAAAAATCATAAAAATCGGTTCGGCTGTTTAGGCAGAGTTTGGCAACTAACACCGCGATACGAGAAATTTATAATATAGATAGATAGATAGAAGATACTCTTAATTACTTACTTACGCTGTGATGTGGATCTTGGCCTCCGACACCAAAAGACTCTACCGAGGGCTGCAATTATGCAGCCGACTGTACATTAGTTATTCAATACAAAGTACTTGAGACTTACTCCAAGTTTATATCCAAAATGGCCACCGAATTAGTTGTGAAACATATACCAAATTCAGTCATGACATGCGCCCATTTGAACAACGATACATCCTGTGATGATAAAGTTTTGATTTCATTCTTTAAATGTACCTGTAATTATTAAATTAGTACAATACTGGTTAAGACCAGGTGCTAATAAAGCTACCAAAATCGACCTTTGTTTTAAGCAACTCTAAGTAATCAAATACTCTTTTTCTGTTAGTTAGATATAAATGGATATTGTAGTTTAATAACCATATTTTTGTTTATTGTGGTTGAAAACATGATATGAACAACTTCGTTCGATAAAAAAAATGTTAGAAAACAGAGAATTATTAGATCGTTTATTAGGTTTTATTCAAAAATAGTTAACGTTTGTTTCTAAAAATGAATCAAATGATAGGTTTTGACCTCTAGGAACTATATTTGTGGATAATAATGCTAAAATGTTTTGCATATCGATCAAATATAACAGTTAGCACGCAGCACGCTACGTTTTTGAGAGCGGGGGCTAAGGCCTTAAGGAATACATCGTGATGAAAACGCGGCTTAGTTGTCTCCAGATGTCATCATCATATTCAGCCACAGGACGTCCACTGCAGAACATAGGCCTCCCCCAAAGACTTCCAGAGCGATCGGCCGCATGCTCTCTGCGTCCAACGACTTCCCGCGCTGCGCTTTATGTAGTCTCCAGTCTAAGACTTATCAGCCCCAACGGCCATCAGTTCTACGAGCCACAGACACAAAATTGCCACTTCAGCTTACTAATTCTTTGAGCTATGTCGGTAACTTTAGTTCGCCTACGAATCTCCTCATTTCTCTTAATGAAACACCGGACATAGCCCTTTCCATAGCACGCTGTGCGACCCTGAGCTCTCATAAGAGCCATAGTGAAAGACCACGTTTCTGAGCCATAAGTCATAAGTGGTAAGACACATTGGTTGTAAACTTTCGTCTTGAGATACTGAAGTATTTTAGATGAGAAGCGAGAAGATATTGCCCAGTTTTCCGAACGCTGCCAAACCTCTCCAGACGTATTGACGTATTTTATTTGGACACTATAGATTGAGGATTGTCAATTTAAATAAGAATAGAATATTTACGTCGTTTATTTTTACGCTGTCTAAACCATCCCGGTCGTGGTTACCTACCGGTGCCTCTGCACCATTAAATATTAAAAATATTGATTGAAACGGGAACAAAAATAAAAGACGAACGAAACGGATCCTAATATTAGCAAAAGACAATCGAAACTAAAGTAATAATATGATCGAAAAAAAAAACAAAGTACGTTCGAAACTAAAACAAAAGACTATCGAAACTGTATAAAAAGACGATCGAAAATAAAACAAAAGACGATCAAAACGGAGAGAAAAGACCATCGAAAATAAAACAATAGACTATCGAAACTTAAATAAAAGACGATTGAAACGGTAACAAAAGACGATCGAAACTCAAATAAAATACTATGGAAACGGAAAGTCAATGTTAATTTTTTTATTTCCTTTGGATGCTTATTACATTTGTAGGTACATAGATCACATGGATACGTCTTAAAAACTAAGTTAGAAAACAAAAGACGATCGAAACTAAAACAAAAGACTATCGAAAATAAAACAATAGACTATCGAAAATAAAACAATAGACTATCGAAGCTTAAATAAAAGACGATTGAAACAGTAACAAAAGACGATCGAAATGGCAACAAAAGACTATCAAAACGAAAAGACCAGATTCCTTACATCCTGCACCAGTTCCAGCAAGTCTACCTCCAGGTCAGGATCTCCCATGAATTCCTTGTACCCTTCAAGGTTCAGCATGTCAGAATTGGCGACCACGTTGACAAACTTCATGTACCTTTCATACTTGGGTGATGAAGAGTCTACGCCCCAAAGGTCTTTGATGACTTGTGTAGCTTTTTTGGGATCTACTCGATTCTGGGGAAAAATAAAAATAATGTCAAAAATAAGGCCACAGTAAGGTTTTTAAAAGCATTAGTTGGGGTTTTGGCGGGAACGAGTTAACAACATGTCGGGGCGCAGTTTTCTTGTTGCCTCCAAATCTCCTATTAAGGTTATGGTAAACTTGCCACCGCTTTACTATAGCCCCTGACTTGACGGACTATGACGACTTTGACTGTTTTGAAACACTTTAGGCCCGATTTATGAAAAATCGGGTCATAATTTGATGCAAAATATAACTTGACACTGGCTAAATGCACAAGCCGTGCGAAGCCAAATAAATAGAAAAAAAAAGAATTAGTTATGTTATAAAATAACAAGAAAATAAAAAAATGAATGATTTTTCAGTATTGATCTAATTGAGGTTTTTTTTAGTTTTTTTTGTACTAAACGTTAAATTAATATGGTAAAACTGTGTAAAAAGAACTACATTAAGAAAAACTAAATTGACTTTACTGTAGTTGAAAACAATAGAAAATAATATAAAACTTGAGAGGTGTCAAAACACCCGGATGGAACGAAGTTAATACGATAAAGACAGAGAAACACGCGCACGCCGCACGACTTACAACTATAGCAAAAAGTGTCGTTACAACTTTTGGTCTTTATTTTTTCCGTCTAGCCCCCTTTCGCAACGCGCGAGAAGGGACTTCGTTCCAAAACTTCGTTCCAAAATCACACTTTGATTACATTTTGTTTTGCATCGGAGACGGGTCTTTCGGAGCCCTCTGGCCACATTGGCAACTGAGATTCACAACCAAATAGGAAAAAGTTGCCAAAGAAGAACTAACATTCTTGCTACTCAACCAGTTGCTAAAGACGATTGATTTTTCTTTTTTTGGATCGAACTTTCTAAAAAGGGGGCTAGACGGAAAAAATTAAGACCAAATATTGTATCGACACTTTTTGAGTTTATTACAATTCCTTCACTAATCTCTTCACTAAATCGAGAGAAACTTCGTTAACTCCTCACCACCAAACAGCCAGTGACGCCGGGTATGCTGAACTTCCACGTCCTGAAGTCTTTCTCCAGGGTCACCACCGTAGGGCTCTCATGGTACCTGTTCAGTTGACCGATGCACACGCTTATCGCAAACCATGTCGCTGCGAAGATTGCGAGGGTCCAGAGGAACCTAGAGGCAGATAGTCTCTATAAATAATAAATAAATAAATATTGCAGGACATTCCACACATCGCCATCTAGCCCCAAGCTACGTAACTAGACTTGTGTTATGGGTGCTAGACAACTCATATACTTATATACTTATATTACTTTTCTTTTGTAAATATATACTTACTAGCTGCGCCCCGCGGTTTCACCCGCGTAAGTCCCGATCCCGTGGGAAAATCGGGATAAAAAGCCTATATGTTAATCCAGGTCTCCAGCTATCTACATACCGAATTTCATCGCAATCGGTCCAGTAGTTTTTGCGTGAAGGAGTAACAAACATACACACACACACACACACAAACGTTCACATTCATAATATTAAATAATAATAAATAATAAAATAATAAATATTTCAGGACATTCCACACATCGCCATCTAGCCCCAAGCTAAGTAACTAGACTTGTGTTATGGGTGCTAGATAACGGATGTACTACTTATATACTTTTCTATTGTAAATATATACTTATAATACATAGAAACAACCAGACCACAGACAAATATCTAAGCATAAATACATGTCTGAGGCGGGAATCTAACCCGCAACCCTGTGTAAAGCAGTTGTTTAGAATCTTGCTTGTGTTGAAAACATTCTTATAACTGCCGTTTTGGAGCTCTACGATGGGTCTGCAATTATGCAGCCGACCGTACCTTTCAAACCAATGTCTCCTCGGTTCAGCTATATGCCTCAGGCCATGTATGCTGGTCCTAAAGCAGAAGTATCTTCCGAAGTCCACGAACGGCTTGCAAACAGCTGCGGTTATTCTTCGAGCTGTTGACGGTCTGTGAAGCTTCGCTTTATAAGATGGTGGTTTCTCAAAGGAATACATGTTTTTTTTGGAATTTCTTCTACTCTGCAATAGTTAGGTAATTGTGGTAGATACCTCGACTTTCATTCTGAAGGTCGACGGTTCGAATCCCGGCCGGCCGTGCACTAATGGATTTTTCTTAAGAAAAATTGATGTGCGCTAATTGACATTGCTCTTACGGTGAAGGAAAACATCGTGATGAAACCCGCGGCTTAGTTGACTTCAGACGTATTGACAAGTTCTCTCCTCTGGACATGGTCGACTAAGCTGGAGGGTAGTAGGTGCTGGGCAAGCCTACTCCATCTTCACGCAAAAAGGACCCAATGGCGGAAAACAGCCCGTAAACAAGTACAAGCACAAGTAGGTAATTGTGCACTGAATTTATGGGACGGTAACCAAAACTGTCAAAATTCAAATCTATACATATAAAATTCTTTGTCCTGAATGACTGACTGACGGATCAACGCACAGCCGCTGATCGTAGAGACCTGAAACTTGGAGAGTGTGTTCTTTGATGACGTAGGCGTCCGATAAGAAAGAATTTTCCGAAATTTGACTCCTAAGGGTGAATTAGAGGGGCAAAGTTTATATGGGTCAACGTCCATTTTCGACTTTTACGCTGACGAAGTCTCTTCAAACTTTTAATCAAGACTTGGAACACTTGGAGTGAAGACTTTATTGGAGTGGGTTTATAGACCTGGGCGCTTTACTCAGGTGCTCAAAGA
The DNA here is from genome assembly GCA_951213275.1 of Idaea straminata. Taxonomy (NCBI): domain Eukaryota; kingdom Metazoa; phylum Arthropoda; class Insecta; order Lepidoptera; family Geometridae; genus Idaea; species Idaea straminata. Next base: position 4,743,010 of record OX577875.1, on the reverse strand, counting down.
ACATTAAAGTGTCGTCTAAAACCCAGGTGTTTAAAGTGAAGTAGTCGGGAAGTATCAGTGTAAAAATCTATACTAATATTATAAAGCTGAAGAGTTTGTTTGTTTGAACGCGCTAATCTCAGGAACTTCTGGTTCGAATTGATAAATTATTTTTGTGTTGGATAGTCCATTTATCGAGGAAGGCTTTAGGCTACTCTTTATCCCGATATTCCCGCGGGATCGGGAGTTACACGGGTGAAACCGCGGAGCGCTGCTAGTTAGTTTATAAAAAGTCTTTGGACGCAGATAGACTTTCATTTTTTTTTCTAATTTCCAAAAGTCCTAGAACTAAAGTTGTTTGTTACGGTGCACAGAAGTAGCCTTCAATGTATAGAAAGAACGTCGTCTCCCCCAGTTTAGGGGACCCGACAGGCGTGAAAAAGTTCTCGATAGGGGTCTGGAGTGGGGGATCCGTTAGAGGAGCCGACGGGGGTGAACCAAAAAAGATCTCGTCACTTACCTACAAACCTTGGTACACAGCCTACTAAATAGTTACTACCGGCACCGGTCGCCTTCGTTGGTGAACATTGTTGATTGTTACGAATGTGTTTTGTTTTTCTCAAAAGTGCTGAGATGGGATTGTAGGTGAGATTTTTAACGACATTTTGGTGTGACTTTGAGCCAAAAATTCTCTATAGTTTTGAAGCTATCCTAAATTAAGAACTAAAACTAGTCTAGCTTTGAAATGACAAGGAATTTTCGTCACAAATTATACCAAAATATCTGTAAAGATTTCACCTACAATTCCATCTCAGCACTTTTGAGAAAAACGAAACACATTCGTTACAATCAACAATGTTAGTTGTAAGCGACGGGTATTTCTGGCGCGTTGCGTTTGGCAGCATGAATAGCCTTAAATGAGATATTATTTTATAAACTTGATAGTCGACCACGTTATTTCGTCCTCGATTGTAATATGGATTAAATCCATTGCAAATTGGTAGTTATTAAAATCAATTATTTAATAGGTTTAAAAGCTTTTTCATGTTACAAAACATATGTTCATGTTACAAACTTCGTTTTATTATTTACTAGCTGCGCCCCGCGGTTTTACCTGCGTAATCATTTTCTGCGCAACTTTCTTAATATTCTCTATACATATAAAATGCTTTGTCCTGAACTACTGACTGACGGATCAACGCACAGCCTAAACCGCTGATCGTAGAGACCTGAAACTTGGAGGGTGTGTTTTTTGTGTGACGTAGGCATCGGATAAAAAAGGATTTTCCGAAATTCTAAGTGTGAGTGAAAAAGGGGGGGGCAAAGTTTGTATGGGACAACGTGATTCCTTGGTCCATTTTCGACTTCTACGCGGACGAAGTCGCGGGCAAAAGCTAGTCTTTCATAAAAACCTTCTCTTGACAATATCAAAGACAACAAAAAAAGAATTGGTCAAATTGGTCCAGGCGTTGTTGAGTTATGCGCTTACCAACACATTTTGCGATTCATTTTTATATTATAAGATTTATTTCAGGTAATAGAGGGACTTAACAATTAGAGATAGGTACAGTATGGGTCATAGGTAAATTATCAGTTTCCTACAATATGCTATCAACAAGTATTGAACTTACGACCTTCTTCTAATAGACGTTACACACATACATAAATCTTATATCTTTAAATGAGCAATTCTTGTATATATGTAATTGGAATCTCGGAATCGGCTCCAACGATTTTCATGAAATTTGGTATTTAGGGGGTTTCGGGGGCGATAAATCGATCGAGCTAGGAAAGATTTTTAGAAAATATCATTTTATTCGTGTTTTATCGAAACTTACTTTTTTTATCTGAAAAATATGACTCTTCCTGACATCTATTGGCGAACTACTAATACTATTTTTTGTGAGCAATAAAGTTATTCCAGCAGATGGCGTTGTTAAGTAACACGAAGTCAATGAGTGTTTGCTTTGAGGTTAGACTAAGTAAAAAAAAAAACCGAGCAAAGCTCGGTCATCCAGGTACTACTTGGATTAAAAGTACGCAGTGTGATTATTATTTTCAACATGTTAGCTATGATTGTGTTTAGTTGTGTGAGTGGTATAAGCCGGCACTCGCTACCCCAACCGACGTGGGTTCGATTCACAGGTTACGTTGTTATAATGTTCAAATAGTGCTGCATAGGATTGTAAACATTACGGTGGGCAGAGACTTTGACCCTTCATTGTACATATTAGTCACTTGCATTACCCATGGTTTCACCCGCGTAAGTCCCGATCACGTGGGATATAAAGGATATTAAGAAGCCTGAGTAAAAAAGTCGGGTAGGCAGGCTGTACGTTTCAATACCCTGGTAATTTAAGTACATTTTTCATTTAGAAAGTGATATTGATTGTCTACTTTCTACAATAATAAATAAATATTACAGGACATTCCACACATCGCCATCTAGCCCCAAGTTAAGTAACTACACTTGTGTTATGGGTGATAGACAACGGATATACTACTTATATACTTTTATTTTGTAAATATATACTTACGGATGGCGCCACTAAGCCGATCGGAGATCCTAGATCGCGCAAGCGAAGTTTCTCTGAAGATAAGCTCCAACGAAACATCGTTGGGCCGCGGCCTACCGGGTATAACACCTGCCCGGTGGAAGATCTTCCCTTTGGAGGTACACACCACCTCGTACCTCCAAATATATTTAAACGAGAACTTCGTACTGTGCGTTGGTCCGTCAGTCAGTCAGTCATTCAGGACAAAGCATTTTATGTGTATAGACTAGCTTTTGCCCGCGACTTCGTCCGCGTAAAAGTCCAAAATGGACCAAGGAATCACTCTGTCCCATAAAAAGTTTGCCCCCTTTTTTAATTTCTTTGTATGGTTCTAAAAATATTTTAATGATTTTTTTTTTCTGCAACCTGTCTTAAAAACTACTGGCTTTCATGAAGTATAAACCCTGAAAGTTTAATTTGACTGGAAATAGGGAATTATGTTGAAAATGTACTTGATAAGAGGAAAGGGTACGGGGCTCTCTCCATACCAACGTAGTCGACTGTTTTCTCCCTGGATAATGACACTAGAGCAAATATTAACTGACCATGCCCCTATGTATTTTTTTAAAATCTTAATTTTAATGATAAATGAGAAAATGAAAAAACAAAACATAGGGGCATAGTCATGGCAGTTAAAGGTTTTATGACAGAAAAATATTTGTGCTAGTGTCATTATCCAGGGAGAATACAGTCGACTACGTTTGTATGGAGTAAACTTTATAGCGTTGCATAAAATCATCTATATAAGTTAAAAGAAAATATTTATGAAAGGAAAACTACAAATTATGGAGTTCAATTCAATAAAACAAAATTAATTTATTAATCTACGTATAATATTCTTATTATTTAATAATTATTCCAAGAATTTTGAGCATTAATTAATCTAAATATATACAAAAACATAACCCTTTCCTTGCAGTTGGGTAAAAAGAAATAGCTCTTTCCTTCTTTTAAATAAATGCGATTCCGGTATTTCTCTTTATTGGTAATTTTTAATTATAAACTAGGCTTGTATATTGTGTGTCTGCTTTTTACCCGACTGCAAGGAAAGTGTTACGTTTTTCGTGTCTCTCTTTGTATGTTTGTAATATTCTTTTTATCACAGTTGCTCATAAAGTGGATCTTATTCAACGGCTTTTAGGCTCATAATCCAACATATTATGCACGCGTGCGTTTTACATTGCCAACCTAGTGCTGTAAAGTTATCCCGATAGGTTAAATACGTATCTTACTGCTAATTACATACTGTTTTGATGTATAAAAAAGGTAGGTACCAAAGAATTTTTTAGCTAGCAAGCATGGTTGTCTCTAACGTTGGTTTACGAACGAAAATTTTACGTGATAATGACTTAGAAAACGATTAAAAATTGAATGGTTTATTTTTTGTTTTTTCTTTACTTAAATGTATTGTTTTTCCGTACCATTGTATTTTATTCTTAACCCCCGAGGCAAAAACAAATAGAAAAAACCCTAAAAAATATTGTATGTCAGACGAGGCTGTATAGGTTAAAAGTCTTTAGCCTGGCTTTTCCGGAGCATAATTAACAAAAAAAATATTGCCTTAAAAAAAGAAACATAGACTTATCACATATTTTGTTAATTATTATTTTGTTTTCTTTTCAAGTTTTTCTTTTATTCGCAACTGTGATAAAAAACGTCGTACGATATACGTGTGGAATTGATATTTGCATCTTGGCTTCTTTAACACGCTCGCTACCGCTCGCGCGTCATAAACCGCCTCTATGCAAAGTTCAATTTACCACACTTATATCGTAATGTACTATTATTCCCTCATATCTTCCAAACTACTCGATTGTTTTCTTTAATAAAGGCAGTCAGCTGTAAAATTGCAGCCCCCAGTAGAGTTTCAAAATCTATTATTGGCATGTTTAATTCTAATATATTTGTTTGATAAATTCATGAGTTAGAAGACTTTAAACTTTAACTAAAGCAGGTGCCTTGAATCTTGGTTGTGTTGAAAACATTATTATAACAGCTTTGAAGATCTACGGTGGGTCTGCAATTATGCAATCGACCGTACCTATCGTTAGATTTGTCTCATTAGTTCAAGCGTTCGTAGATAGGTGATATAAAAAAATATATGGGGACTTAAGATTTCATTGTTTATGGTAATTTTTATTTATTTTATTTTTTTGCAATTTTATGCTAAATTTACCTTATTAATGTGATACCTTTTTATAAAAAAAAGCCTAATAGGTTCATGCCTAGAACACAAACTTTTCAAACGATTGTAAAAAAACACAATATGGCAATTTAAGTGTTGAAAACGGGTATATTACGGAACAAAAAAACCATCAAAGATGTCATCGGATGCTTCTTGCCTACTTATCTAATTTTAATAGGTATATTATAATTTATTTACTATAACCTGATTGCCCATTTTTATTAGCATCTGGCATATTCTGTTGATTCAAACATCTACATTGTGACCATGATTTGGTTCAGATTGCCAATTTTTTACAAGATAATTATGCCAATTTTGTTGGTATTCATTAAATCCATTTTGGTCATAGTTTGGCTTATCCCAATGATTATTTTGTGCATTCTGATGGTTATTCTGCCAGTTTTGATGATAATTTGGCCCATTTTGATGATAATTTGGCCCATTTTGATGATAATTTGGCCCATTTTGATGATAATTTTGCCAATCGTTGTGATAATTTTGCCAATTCTGATAATGATAATGCCAATTTTGATGATCATCCCAATTCTGATGATAATCATGTCCATTTCCATGACAATTATGATGGTAATTATGCCAATTTTGATGATTATCATGCCAATATTTCCAGTCATTATAATTTGGGTAATTTTGATGGTGATGTGGAGGTATGTTATCGAAGCTAGGCTTATTGGGAACTGATCCTTGGGGCAAGCCAGGGTTTTGATGAACCAGCCCCGATTCTGATGGTACTGACGATATAGGCCCTGAAGTTTCTTTGGCTGGCTTATCAGGTTTTAGATCTAAATTAACTGGCAATAGATCAGAGACCATTGGCTTAAAAACTGCTGGAGATTCTGTCACAAGTGTTCCTTGGACCAAAGTTGGAGTTATAGAATCTTCATTTTTAGTATTGTTTATTTTTTCTTGATTGCTTGTAGGTTTATTAATATCCCACTTGTTTTCTGTATGTGGAGCATTTGTTATAGCTGTGCTTATGTCTAAGGTTTCAGTTTTGTTATTTTTATCGTTAATTACGTCAGGAACATCAGGTTTGATGTCAGTATTTACATCCGGGTTTATATCAGCAGTGACATTAGGGTTGGAATTAGGATACAAATCCATATTTACAGCAAACGGCTTACCATCAGTATTCAGTTGAGGTTTCATTTTGTCGTTTACCCACCAGTTGGGAGGTCTACCAGTAGGTTCGTTGGCTGGTCTCCTAGTGGGTTTATTCGATAGTGTATTTGTAGGTCGATTTACATCAGTCACGTCAGTATTTACATCAGAACCGTCAGTATTAATTGGATTAACCGGTGATTCTTCAGTTGGTTTGTTGGTTGGTTCATTCTCGCCAAAATTCAAATTGATATTCGCGTCAGTATTATTATCTGAAGAATCAGTATTGTTAAACCTATTACCAATTACGGCACCGGTTACGTTAGGGTTTACACCGGTTACGTTAGGGTTTACTGCAGGAATTGGATCAATATTTAATGGATTGACTGGAGGCTGGTTAATTTGTTCGTTATCTGATTCATTTGATGGTCTTGTTGTTGTAGCATTGTCTTCAATGACGTCAGTGAAGGGTATCTCTATACCAGCAGCTACTGTGGCGTCGGTTAGCTGAAAAAAGGTTTAAAAATTTTCAAAACAAATTCTAGTACTTAGGTAATAGGGATAGGGATTATAGATCTCAGTATCTAGTATGAATTTAAACTTGTTAGGTCCACCCGTTCCTGAGAAAAGCGGTGGTGACACACATACAGACAGACGGACAAGAAAGGTCTTCAAAGTGAATAAGGTAAATAAATAAATATTGCAGGAAATTCCACACATCGCCATCTAGCGACTGCTACTAGAGGAATAACGGCTTAACGTGCCTTCCGAAGCATGGAGGGGCTCACGAAAATACATTTTTACCACACTACTAATTGGTCACCCATCGAAGTAATGATCGCGCCAGGCGTCGCTTAGCCAGCACGACCGTAAACGATCAGCGAGCTTCGCTTAGCTGTGAACTTCTCGTTGCAGTTGTTATAATAAATTATAAATCTCTATAGGACCCCAGCTAGAGAAATTGCCACCCACTTTACACTCACCGCAGCCCTAATAAAGAATTCATGTGTTGCTATCTGCGTGAATGTAGCAACAGCATAGACGTTGCATAGATGGTCACTCTTCGGTGCCGTGGAGACGATCCCTCGAAGGTAGTACTTGTCTCCTAGACCATCTCTCTCTGGTATCGCTAGACCGCCACCACTGTCGCCTCTGCAGACTGTCGTACCTGGAAAATTAATAAATATATATTTTTATTCTTTAAAATTGTTTATCCAAATACAACTAAATAAATTCTACTAATATTATAAATGTGAAAGTTTGTGTGTGTGTGTGTTTGTTACTCCTTCACGCAAAATCTACTGGACCGATTGCGATGAAACTCGGTATCTAGATAGCTGGAGTCATGGATTAACACATAGGCTACTTTTTATTATAAATAAATATTGCAGGACATTCCACACATCGCCATCTAGCCCCAAGCTAAGTAACTAGACTTGTGTTATGGGTACCAGACAACGGATATACGACTTATAATATACTTTTCTTTTGTAAATATATACTTATAATACATAGAAACAACCAGACCACAGACAAATATCTAAGCATAAATACATGTCTGAGGCGGGAATCGAACCAGCAACCCTGTGTTTGGCAGTCCGGCATGGTGACCATTGTGCCAACTGGGTCGTCAAATAAATGAGTTACAATAAATGAAGTGACCAGTTAGTCAAATAACCCACCCCTTATCGTACGTAAAGGTTCCCATAATGCTAGAAGCATTGCCACAATGAATGGCGATGGCTAACCTCTGCGCCAGAAACGAGCTGGACCGGAAGTCACCTCCATAATTAATAAATAAACTATTTACAGAAGATAAGTGCAAATTGGACTAGCTCACGAAAGGTTCTGTACTATATTCAGGTTTTTGTGTTGCCACTATAACAACAAATCTATATATATAAAAGAAAGTCGTGTTAGTTACACCATTTATAACTCGGGAACGGCTAAACCGATTTGGCTGAAAATTGGTAGGGAGGTAGCTTAGAGCAAGGAGACGGACATAAGATACTTTTTATCCCAATATGCCCACGGGATCGGGACTTACGCGGGTGAAACCGCGGGGCGCAGCTAGTACTTAATATTTGTTGTTATAGTGGCAACAGAAATACATCTGTAATTTTTTTAACTATCTATAGCTATCACGGTTTATGAGATACAGCCTGATGACAGACGGACGGACAGACATATAGTGGGGTCCAGTTTTTACCCTTTGGGTACGGAATTGTAAGAATATTTTTCTACACCTGCCCTTATATTATCTTCTATCTTTTCTTCTAAACATATAAAATGCTTTGTCCTGAATGACTGACGGACCCACGCACAGCCTAAACCGCTAATCGTAGAGACCTGAAATGTAGAGGGTGGGTTCTTTGTATGAAGTAGGCATCCGATAAGAAAGGATTTTCCGAAATTCTACCCCTGAGGGGGTAAAAAAGGGTGGCAAAATTGTAAAGGCCAACGTGATTCCTTGGTTTCCTACGACTCGAACTCCTTGGTACTTTTGATTTAAGGCCAGGTGCTAATAAAGCTACCAAAATCGACCTTTGTTTTAAGCAACTCTAAGTAATCAAATACTCTTTTTTTGTTATTTGGATATAAATGGATATTGTAGTTTAATAACCATATTTTTGTTTATTGTGGTTGAAAACATGATATGAACAACTTCGTTCGATAAAAAAAATGTTAGAAAACAGAGAATTATTAGATCGTTTATCGGGTATTCAAAAATAGTTAACGTTTGTTTCTAAAAATGAATCAAATGATAGGTTTTGACCTCTAGGAACTATATTTGTGGATAATAATGCTAAAATGTTTTGCATATCGATCAAATATAACAGTTAGCACGCAGTACGCTACGTCTTTGAGAGCGGGGGCTAAGATAATGTGAATACCTACACACGGTACTGGAAGAGCGCCTTAAATTAAGTAAGTACATTTTATTTTGACACGTGTTCGAAACTCAATCCAATTTTAAGTCAACAAAAAGATACTATTAGAACTAATTTCGACTTCGCGGGCAAAAGCTAGATCCAAAATACTTGAGGTCGGCGCAGTATGTCTTCTCCTTCTTCTATCTCTTCTTCTCTTAGTCGTCATCTCGTTGTCCACATCCATCTCTCAGCTATATTGTCCCCCCACCTTTCTTTTGGTCGTCCTCTTCCTCTCCCACTCCACACCCATTACTCTTCTAGGTATGGGTATTTGTAAATATAGGGAAAACTACTTAAAAAAACAGTTCATTAGATAAATGAATGTAGGTATTTTGTAAATATAGGGAAAACTACTTAAAAAAACAGTTCATTAGATAAATGTTTGCTTTATTGACAATCTGAAAACAATTCATTTGTTTATTTTCTTGTTATTTTGTCACTAATATCGGGGTTTTAATAACCTTTGGTCGTCCTCTTCTTCTCCATCTACATTCACACTCCACACCCATTACTCTTCTAGGTATGAATAAAACTTCATAAATACCCAATAAAATAAATTTAATTATCATAAAATAAATCATTACATATTAATAATATTTGCCTTTACATCTAATCGCACCTTCCCACCCAAGCTTCAAAGGTCGACTTAAAAAATGGTTGATAGATCATACCTTTTATACCTTCAACGAATTTCTGCAATTACCTTTATCGCAATTCCTTACTTAATTACATAATTAATTTATTTTCTTTATATTAAACTAGCAGCGCTCCGCAGTTTCACCCGCGTAACTCCCGATCCCGTGGGAATATCAGGATAAAAAGTAACCTATAACCTTCCTCGATAAATGGACTATCCAACACAAAAAGAATTTTTCAATTCGAACCAGCAGTTCCTGAGATTAGCGCGTTCAAACAAACAAACAACAAACTCTTCAGCTTTATAATATAAGTATAGATAAATCAAATGTAAAATTTTAATATTTTGACGATTATAATGTTTAATGAATATAGACTTATATAATGTTACTGACATGTAACTAGGGAGTTATCAATAAAGTATTGCATTGTATTGTAATCAATCTTTTGAGTAAAGTCGACAGTGTCCAGAGGAGAAAACTCATCAATACCCAAGTCTGTTATTTTACAATAATGAATCTTAATTCTCTAATTATATTGAGATAAATTTGGTATTCTGCTAAAGTTTCAAAACAGAATCGCTATGGAGTCTCAATGGAATGGTAATAGACAAATATCTATAACTAGTTGCGCCCCGCGGTTTCACCCGCGTAAATCCCGATCCCGTGGGCATATTGGGATATAAAGTATTTTATGTCCGTCTCCTGGCTCTAAGCTACCTCCCTACCAATTTTCTTCCAAATCTGTTCTGCCATTCTTGAGTTATAAGTGGTGTAACTAACACGACTTTCTTTTATATATATATATATATAGATATCTTCTATAATATAAAAATGAATCGCAAAATGTGTTGGTAAGCGCATAACTCAACAACGCCTGGACCAATTTGGCCAATTCTTTTTATAGTCTGTTTGTTATTATCAGGAGAAGGTTCTTATGAAATAGAAAATTAAGAAAGATGCGCAGAAAATTATTTCGCGGATGAAACCGCGGGGCGTAGCTAGTAATTTAATAAATATTTCAGGACATTCCACACATCGCCATCTAGCCCTAAGCTAAGTAACTAGACTTGTGTTATGGGTGCTGGAAAACGGATATACTTTTCTTTTCTAAATATATACTTATTTAAAAAATCAAACCTTCATATAAACTTCCACCCCCCATTTGCCCCCCCTTAGGGGTTGAATTTCTCAAAATCCCGTCTTAGTGAGCACCTACGTCATAAAAGGAACCCCCATGCAAAATTTGAGACTCCTAGCATTTGTAGTTTCTGAGATTTCGTGATGAGTGAGTGAGTCAGTGATTTTCCCTTTTATATATATAGATAACTAGCTGCGCCTCGCGGTTTCACCCGCGTAAGTACCGATCCCGTAGGAATATCGGTATAAAAAGTAGCCTATATGTTAATCCAGTTTTCCAGCTATCTAGATACCGAGTTTCATCGCAATCGGTCCAGTAGTTTTTGCGTGAAGGAGTAACAAACACACACACACAAACTTTCACATTTATAATATTAGTAGGATACATAGAAATCACTAGAAATTTGATCAGCGGTAAAGGACCATACCGTTTTGATAACTATCGAAATTCCATTGAGCAAAAATAAGTATAGCAGAATACCAAATTGAGTCATTAACGTCAGAATGGTAGGTTCCCTGTGCCGACACTAACAGTATATTCAAGAATGTCTATCAATTTGCTAGTTTTTGCAAAAAATTGCTTTCTATAATATATTCTGAGAAATTAATAGTACATTGTTATTCTAGGTCTGAAAGTCACTCATTGAGCCCCGAGACGGAGTTTGGCGCCCGAGCGTAGCGAGGGCGCTAATAGTTCGAGGGACTTAATGAGTCTTTTACCCGAGGTAAACACTGTGCGTGCACCGAATAATACATAAAATTCTTCATAATAACGAGAGTGAATGAGAGACTCCATACTACCTCTGGCAGTATGCATGAGCCGTGTGAAGCCATAATTGTTATTCTTTGGTGAAAACCAAAGCAAGGAGGTTAGGTTTTTGAAGTTCCTTATGCGTAATGATACTGATATTGGCTACAAGCACATTGCACAAGCCGCGCGAAGCCATAATTTGACATGACAGCTGTCAGTGAAAGCGTTTTTTCCTAGGGCTGAAAGTTTTTCTTTCTACACGCTCTTCAGGCATCTTTAGACCTATTTTCGGAGTATGAGTAATGAAAAAAAAAAATGACCAGCCGTTCTGATATCAAAATGACTGGTTGCCTCTTTGTTCAGCAATAAGGACACCGTGTTTCTGAAAGAGCAATGAACAATCTAATTGCTACTTTCCTAATTTGAATATTTTAATAGCGTACACACATTGATTGTAAAGTTATGGCATTTGACGACCCAGTTGGCACAATGGTCACCATGCCGGACTGCCAAACACAGGGTTGCGTGTTCGATTCCCGTCTCAGACAAGTATTTATGCTTAGATATTTGTCTGTGGTCTGGTTGTTTCTATGTATTATAAGTATATATTTACAAAAAAAAGTATATAAGTAGTATATCCGTTATCTAGCACCCATAACACAAGTCTAGTTACTTAGCTTGGGGCTAGATGGCGATATGTGGAATGTCCTGAAATATTTAATTATTATTATTTATTTCAAAGATTTGTATGAAGAAAATGTACAATCGGCAACAGAATTGCAGACCCACCGTAGAGGTTGTCAGGATGGCCAGACTATTGAATATATTTACACCAAACTATACCCGCTACTATTTGTTACCTCTATTAAAAACCTCAGTAATAACAAAAAATATTAAGAAATACTAGCAAATAGATAGCAATTTTTTTTCTATTAATTATGTTGTCTTGTGCATTTAGCCAGTGTCAAGTTATATTTTGCATCAAATTATGACCCGATTTTTCATAAATCGGGCTTAAAGTGTTTCAAACAGTCAAAGTCGTCATAGTCCGTCAAGTCAGGGGCTATTATAGTGAAGCGGTGGCAAGTTTACCATAACCTTAATAGGAGATTTGGAGGCAAAGAGAAAACTTCTTGTTTGACACTGATTTTCACTTACACTACAATTGTGCACTTTCACATAACTAAATTGAATAACATTCCACCAGAATTATACAATTCAACTCGGCTTACAACTAAGTCTCATGCAAATAAAACTGCAGCACGACATGTTGTTAACTCGTTCCCGCCAAAATTCCTAGTTAGCAATTCTTGAATATACTGTTAGTGCCATACGGCACAGGCAACCTGCCATTCTGACGCTAACATTGAGTCGTGATCAGTGGCGTTTTGATAGAATAGTTAACATAGATTCTATCGACACTTCATTGAAGCACAAGTTACTATCTATACATATAAAATGCTTTGTCCTGAATCATGACTGACTGACGGATCAACGCACAGCCTAAACCGCTGATTGTAGAGACCTGAAATTTGGAGGGTGTGTTTTTTGTGTGACGTAGGCATCGGATAAGAAAGGATTTTCCGAAATTATACCCCTAAGGGGGTGAAAAAGGGGGGCAAAGTTTGTATGGGACAACGTGATTCCTTGGTCGAATCTGCTTTAAATTTTGCACAAACATTCTTTAACAGAATTGATGGAACACGTGTTTCGTATTTTATTGAAATTTATCCCCTAACGTAGTTAAAAAAGGGTAGAAAGTTATTTTGGGGGTTGTTGGTTAAAAGTACCATTTTCGACGTCTACGCGGACGAAGTCGCGGGCAAAAGCTAGTTTCTATATAAACAAGATTACTATTCGCATCCTTGCAAAACAACCCCGACACGCTCTTTACATTTCTTTTCACTAGGATTAATATTTGCTATCAAATCATCTACTGATAAATAACATATTCGAATTAATGCATCTGGAGAGTCTTTGCAGTATTTTACCTTAGCTTCTTCATTTGGTTTTGGAGCTACAGTACTAGATGCTACTGTAGATCGATCGAGGTTTGATGATTCCGTTACGGAAAGTATATTGGAAACACCACTTGCAAAGTTCAATGGACGGAGGTCTCCATCGTTAACACTGGTTTCTCTATTAACATTCATTTCAGTATTTACGCCAGTATCTATAAAAATACTAACATAATTGTTTTTGTCAATATGTAGGTTAGGAATTGTGGCAATATTTAAAGGAATAAATGTGTCAGTAGTATCACCAATATTTCCTTCAGTAGTTACACCAGTATTTACATTGGTATTTCTGTCAGAATTAACAAAATCATTAATATCAGAATTTCTGTCAGTATTAATTGGATCAGTAAGTTGTACGGCAGGTGCTGGTTTTTCAACGACTCCAATGGATGTTGCCCCTGGAGCTGCTCCAACAGACCCCACTGAAGCATCTGAAATCTGTAAGGAAAAATGAAATAGATAATTAAAACTGCTTATTTAGTCTCCAAACACACACATTGGTAATGCAGATAAATAATATATATAAATTGCCCCGCAGTTTCACCCGTGTTAGTCCCGATCTTAGCCCCAAGCTAAGCAACTAGGCTTGTGCTATTTTAACCAGACATCGGATATAATACTTGAGCACCCAGCCTAGAAACAGATAACTAATAAATATTATTTGTTTGTGGCGGGAATGGAACTCTCAACCTTCTGCGTCACAGACGGGTGGTCGCCGGATAACTTGACACACAAACTTTTTGGGGGTTCAGGTTTGCTCTCGTCCGTAGGATTTAGCCCTTGATGTCTTACACGTGACCCTCGGGTGATGATAAAGGAGCAGACAATCAAGCGGTGGTAGACCTTGGCCGGCGGCTCCTAACACCACCTGGACAAAGTCATGATGCCAAGAGACTCATCACGTTCCATCATGTTGTCCAGGCATGCCTTTCTTTTTCTAGGCGTCCTACAAGAACCCCCGGGTGGTGCTAAAGGAACAGACAATCAAGCGGTGATAGTCCTTGGCCGGTGGCTTCGAACACCTCCTGGACAAAGTCATGGTGCCAAGTGACTCGTCGCATTTCATCATATTATCCAGGCATGACGTTCTTTTTCTAGGCGAGCATCCTCATCGTTACTTCCAGATGAAATGAGGTCAAGCCTATTTTGTAAAAAAACTTACCGCGGCATTAATAAAATGTCTATGCTTAGCCAGATGTGTGAATGTAGCAACTGCGTAGACGTTACATAGATGGTCACTCTTCGGTGCCGTGGAGACGATCCCTCGAAGGTAGTACTTGTCTCCTAGACCATCTCTCTCTGGTATCGCTAGACCACCACCACTGTCGCCTCTGCAGACTGTCGTACCTAGAAACGACGGCTGAGTCAATAAGTTAGTTCCCATATCACTGGGCTACTTGTACTTGTATACAGGCTGTTTTCCGCCATTGGACCCTTTTTAATTGGGTCCTTTTTGCGTGAGGATGGAGTAGGCTTGCCCAGCACCTACTACCCTCTCAGCTTAGTCGACCATGTCCAGAGGAGAGAACTTGTCAATACTTCTGGAGCCAACTAAGCCGCGGGTTTCATCACGATGTTTTCCTTCACCGTAAGAGCAATGTCAATTAGCGCACATAAACTTTTCTTAAGAAAAAATGCATTGGTGCACGGCTGGTCGGGATTCGAACCCACGACCTTCAGAATGGAAGTCGAGGTATCTACCACTAAGCCAACACCGCTCTCCTATCACTGGGCTATGAAGCCCCGGACCTGAGCGTGATGCCTAAGTCAACACGTACGGTATTATTTATTTATTTATTACTTAAATTATCTAGGTAGGTAGGTACGTACTTCGTGTTGCAAATTTTATTATTTATAGATTAATTCCCTTGTTCATACACATTTAAAAAACCTTTGAGAGTCTAAATTCAATTCAATTCAACTTTTTAATATGGCAAAGAGAGTCGAAATGTTTCGTGCCAGTCACGCATCTGTCATAGGTTAATGTGAAAAAGTGACAAAACACACCTTCACAGCTCTAAATTATCTGAGGTACGAACGTCAAATTTTATGCGGATTACAGACCTAGTAATCTCAGACAAGTATTTATGCTTAAATATTTGTCTGTGGTCTGCAAAAGAAAAGTATATAAGTCTTATATCCATTGTCTAGCACCCATTACACAAATCTAGTTACTTAGCTTGGGGCTAGATGGCGAAGTGTGGAATGTCCTGCAATATTAAAAAGAAAAAACTCAACGCAAGTCATTAAATCCCAAGAGAAAGAATGTTGTATGAAACTCCTAAAGGATTAAAGTGTTTTGAGTTTGGAATGTTGAAATTCGTATGAAAACTCTCAGGAGATGGGATGCCCTTTAGAAAAGAGGCATTGAATTGGTCTACCAAAAATTTAGTAAGCTAAGATTTAAGTTCAAATAGGTTTAATACTTCTAATATTAACGAGTATTGTAAAGAGTCTGGCTTTTATTCTCTCGTAGACGGTATGAAAGTAGAGAATGCATCTCGGGAAAAAGCGTGTCTTCATCTTGGGTGGATTGAACCTCTCACTTCACTCAGGGCTCTAAATAACTCGTGTCCCTCGTTACGCTCAGGGTCCAACATGCCACCCGTGACGTAAGACATTGCTTTACTCCCTCGGTGCATAATCTATTAACAATTGAAGTATTTTTAAATGTCCATCAACAGGGGAATATAAAGATATTTATTAAAAAGTATCTGAATTAATATAGTATGTACTTACCTAACCAGTAAATAGATCTTCACCACATATCGTTGCGTCACTAATAAACGTAGGTATAACAGCAAAAGGCCGGATAGTTTTAAACGCATTCAAATGCAAAAGTGATTTCTTAAAAAATTAAGGCTATATTTTTGCTGCCAAACGCAACGCACCAGAAATACCCGTCGCTTACAACTAACATTGTTGATTGTAACAAATGTGTTTTGTTTTTTCTCAAAAGTGCTGAGATGGAATTGTAGGTGAAATCTTTACCGATATTTTTGGGTAATTTGAGACGAAAATTCCTTGTCATTTTAAACCTAGACCACATCCTAGACTAGTTTTAATTCTTAATTTTAGAATAGTTTCAAAACTATAGGGAATTTAAGGCTCAAAGTTACGCCATAAAGTCGGTAAAAATCTCAGGGTTTGTTTAATAAAACCTAACATGGTATCCAGTCGGACTTCCAAATACTTTCCAACAGAAAAAGATTCATCAAAATCGGTTGATAAACAAAAAAGATATGCGCGAACATCCATAAAAAAATACATACAAACGAATTGAGAACCTCCTCCTTTTTTGAAGTCGGTTCATTATACATATAAAATGCTTTATCCTTAATGACTGATGAATCAACGCACAGCCTAAGCCTGATCGTTGAGACCCGAAACTGGAAGGGTGTGTTCTTTGTATGACGTAGGCATCCGATAAGAAAGGAGTTACCGAAACTCTACCCTTTAGGGAGTAAAAAAGGGGGGCAAAGTTTGTATGGGACAAACGTGATTCCTTCGTCCAATCTACTTCAAATCTTGCATAAACATTCTTTCGACTTATACACGGACGAAGTCGCGAGTGAAAGCTAGTTGTAAATTAATATCTTTAGCTGTTGGAGCATAGCACCATTTAATTAATAATGGTACCTGTACATGTAGGTACCTGTGTAGTACCTACATGGTACCTACATGGTACCTACATGGTACCTACATGGTACCTACATGGTACCTACATGGTACCTACATGGTACCTACATGGTACCTACATGGTACCTACATGGTACCTACATGGTACCTACACAGGTACCTACTAGTTTTATTAATCGTTGATAAAGCCATTTGTCGCCTAGGCTATTCGCTAGTACGGGATAAATTAAAGAGACGAATAACTTAGGTACATAATTTATTTAGAAAGTGAAGTTAATGTATAAAAAAAAGAAGTTAGTTATCAGAAGTTAAAGTTAAGTTAATTAGATTTAGAAGAGTGAAGTTAAGGAGCAAAGACTTCCCGTAAGGGGTCGTAATCGGAGGGGTTCTGCCGTACTGGTACTAAGATAATCTCTCTCTCTCTCTCTCTCTCTCTCTCTCTCTACGAGTTCATGGCTCACAGTTTTAAGATCTTAAGGACTCAGCTTGGGTGTTGAGGAGTCGTCCAGCTGGTGAGGGGTTCGGTGGTCAGTAAACTCCATCAGGGTATTCTGCGCCAGCCATCCTCCGACCTCAGTGGGTGCCTCTTCCACATAACTAGGGCCTCTCTGATGGTGGGGCAGAGTTATAAGCCCAGACTTGTTCCCTATATGTAGGGAATTAGGAGCAAGCGAGATAATCCCGGCTCAATGTACACTTCTAAGAATTTAATTAATTTGGAGTTAGATAAGATGTGGACTCAGTAGTCTCAGTTCGCAAAAGAGTGAATCCACAAGAAAACCAGGGTGGAGACATATGTATTATAGCAGAGGAAATACGTCATCTGACGGATATTCCACAGACAAAATATATTGTTAGATTCAACTTTAGAGTTAGTATTTTGCCTGTTTGTTTGTATATTTAAATGTAATAAGCTAGATTTTGTAGGAAACTAATTATTTAAAGTGTTAAATTAAAAGAAATAAAATTGATTTTTGAATTCCCAAGCAACTCCATCTAGTGGTGGAGAGCAGCAGGAAATGGACCTCTATTTCGAGTAGAAACGATAATCTTTCTAGAAGGTTCTATAATTTATTTTATCTCTGTATTTAGTAATTAATGATTGATTAAGATTAAAGGGACTGTCTAAAGATATCGGTTTATTGATCATTTACCTTGTTTACTGTTAGATTAAGTTAGTTTTAATTGTCTGAGAGAAATAAATATAATTGAATAGCGCGCCATCTACCGAGGTTGGGCGGCGTTATTACAGAAAACTCCATACAAGTGCAACTAGCTCGGAGCTCTGAGTTGCTAGCTCTTCAACAAAAGAGGGCGCTGACTGTCCCAAAAGAACCTATTTGGTTTTAATTATTTTAGTTTAATTATTCCTATAATAGTCTATGTGACGAAATGTAACGCTACGTTACATCACCCCCCGCCGGGGTTTAAGATTTTTAACCTACAGGAAAAAATCTTTAGGCACTCTACCGATCGACTCTACCTTTCATACTTCCGCTTTCTTAAATCTATCATTCATTCATCGTCTATGGTCCGGCTGTATCAATCTAGTGTATTGACAAGCGCCCAGATGTCAGAGACAGGTCAACTACTGTTATTGAAGTTGTTGACCAGAGCCGACTAAGTGAGGTGTGTTTTATTGTAAGTTGAGGTGACGTACGTGTGGTGAGTAAATGCTTATACTATATGCCTAACTAATTTTATATCTTTAATGTGCCACACTCCTATGTCTTTGCCGGACATGTCTTCTAGCACATAGACTAGGGGTGAGCGTTTTTCCTTAACTCTACATTTTAAGTACTTAGGGGCTAACTTCTTACTGAAATATTTATCCTTATCACTAAGGGGGTAAGTATGCTTATATACTAAGTCGCCTACGTTAAACTCTTGTGGTTTTCTTCGTAGGTTGTAGCGAGCGGAGTTCTTTGCATGAGCCTGCCATAATGCTGACTGCACGCTGTCGAAAATCGTCGCTAAGACACCGTTATTCTCGGCGTATAAGTCTCTAGGTAAGAAGAGGACTTCTTTACCTAGATCTGTGTCTGTGTAGTGTGAACCACACAAGACAAGCTCACGTCCGTAGACGAGAAATGATGGTGTGTAACCTGTAACTTCGTTGACGGAATTATTAATTGCAAATTGTATTTTCGGAACGAACGTGTCCCAAGTTCGTTGGTCATTCTCTACAAAGGTGGCTAAACAAGTGATTATTGTTTTGTTGTAGCGCTCCACTGTGTTTACCTGAGGGGTATATTTAGGAGTAAAATACACATTAGGTATTTTATACTTCTGAAACAGGGAGGTAGTTGTTGAACTAATGAACTGAGATCCGTTGTCTAGGAAAATCGTTTGCGGGATTCCGTGTGTTAGAAAGACTGATTCTTCTAAATTTTTTACGACGGCTTCAGAGGTAGCGCGTCGCAAAGGGAAAATAAGAGTAAATTTAGAGAAACAACAGGTTACGACTAGCATGTAGCTGTTTTGTTTCCGTGTCGTTGGCAAGGGCCCAACGAAGTCAATAGATATCATTTGAAAAGGGCGGGAACACTGTTTGGGCCGGCCCATTTCACCTAGCGTAGTGTGGTTTTGTGCTTTATAAGTTAAGCAAGTTGAGCAAGCGGAGACAAAATTTACCGTGTCTTGGTACATGCCAGGCCAGTAGTAATTTAGAGATAATCGTTTATAAGTTTTGAAAATTCCTAAGTGACCGGAAGTGGGTTGAGAATGGTTATCGCGAATTATGTCTTCTCTATACTCTATGGGGACTACTTCTTTCCAAGAAAATTCTGTGTTCGACTGATGTTTTAGTCTGTGGTTTTTCGTTAGTCTATACATAGAGTCGTTCTTTACTTGATAATTCGGATAATTTGCCGGCGTGGCGAGACAACCGTCATAAGTTTTCTTGTACCAATCATCGCTTGTTTTAGAGTAAGATTTGTTGAGCGAGATTGCCGAAATGGGCACGGAACGCGAGAGTGCATCGGGAATGACGTTGTCGCAGCCTTTACGGTGTTTGATTTCGAAATTAAATGTCGACAATCGTACTCCCCAACGTGCCAATCGCCCCGTGGGATTGTCGATTGTCAAAAACCATTTAAGTGCGGAGTGATCAGTGTAAACCGTAAATTGTTGGCCGTTTTCGAGATAACAACGCCAGTGTTCGAGTGCATTAAGTACAGCTAACGCCTCGCGCTCGGTGATACTGTAATTACGCTCGTGTTTGTTGAAAGAGCGGCTCATATAAGCTACTGGGTGTTCTTTCCCGTCGATAGTTTGGGTAAGCATGGCACCTATTCCGTAATTACTAGCATCTGTATGTACTTCGAATGGTTTAGAGTAGTCCGGGCACGCTAAGACCGGCGCGGTGACGAGGCATTCCTTCAACTCGTTAAAAGCCTTGTCTGCTTCCGATGTCCACAGAAAGGGGGTAGTCGGTGACTTTTTGCTTCCCGCCGTTAGTCTGTTAAGTGGGCCGGCGACTGTACTGAAGTTTGGGACGAAGCGTCTGTACCACGTTGCCGTTCCCAAGAAACGTCGGAGCTCCTTCTTGTTTGTGGGAGTGGGGAAGTCAAGGATTGCCTGCACCTTCCCTGGATCAGTTCGCAGTCCGCGGGCGTCGACCACATATCCCAGGTATTTAAGTTCACTTCTAAAGAATTGACACTTTTCAAAATTGACTGTTAGATTAGCATGTCGTAGTTTGTCTAGGACACGCAGTAAAGCTGATACGTGCTCGTCAAAATTTGAGCTAGCTATAATTATGTCGTCAAGGTACGCAAATATCTTCATCTCTGTGTCGTTAAAGAGCATATCGACTAATCTTTGCTGTGTTGCAGGTGCGTTGGTCAAACCGAAGGCAGTTGTCTTGAAGCGAAACGTCCCGCGACCTGGCGCGTAGAATGCTGTCTTGTCACGGTCTTCTTCAGAGATGTTAATTTGCCAGAAAGATTTGGATAAATCGATACTAGAGAGATACTGAGCATCGCGAAGATTATCTAGGATCTCGGAGACATATGGTAAGTTATATGCATCTTTCTTAGTTACTGAGTTAAGCTTTCGACTATCGAGACAGAATCTAGGTTCACCGTTCTTCTTCTTTACTATGTGTACAGGTGTGGACCAAGGAGACTCACAGGGCTCGATGACATCAAGGGCCAGCATCTCGTCAACCTGCTCTCTCAAGATTCGCTTCTTTTCGGGTGACATGCGGTAATAGTGCTGGCGGATTGGAGAAGAATCGCCAGTGTCTATCCTATGAGTGATAAGTGAGGTCCTACCTAAACCTTTTTCTTCAAAAGAAATAGTTTTAAATTGTACTATAATATTGTCTGCGATTGCTCTTTGCGAATGTGTTAAGTTGTTGTAAGAATGTAAACAGATTTCATCCTCCTTGACCTTGACCTCTGATAGTATAGCAGGTGATAATGTTATACTGCCTATATATTGAGGGCAAATTTTAAATTTCCGCCAGAAGTCAATGCCAAGAATGATAGAAGTTTCTACCTCAGGTATCACATAAGCTGTGATTATATGCATCTTATTTTCAAAGTGTATAGGTAGGTTCATATAGCCTATAGGTACTAGTGACTGACCGCCTGCTGCTGATATGTGCAAGGGCTTATTGTTCATAGGTATAAGATTGCAGTCATATAACTGTAGATGTGAGTTATTTCCTAAGATAGTTAGTGCTGCACCTGAGTCTAGTAATGCACAGGCCTTGATATTACCTATTGAGATTTCAACATAAGGTCTAGGGTCATCGTTAGGTTTATTATGCAGGATTGTAGCTAATCTATAAGTAGATGAGAATTTTCTTATAAAAGTAAGCCATGAGTTCCAATCTGAGCTGGAGCGACCACAATCCTGCTCTAATCGT
The DNA here is from genome assembly GCA_951213275.1 of Idaea straminata. Classification (NCBI taxonomy): domain Eukaryota; kingdom Metazoa; phylum Arthropoda; class Insecta; order Lepidoptera; family Geometridae; genus Idaea; species Idaea straminata. Next base: position 4,721,180 of record OX577875.1, on the reverse strand, counting down.
TTTTTTGTTTTTGTTTGTTACAATTAGGGCAGTCTGGTCTCTTAACATCCTTAAGGCCACATTGAAAACACTTAATATCACGAGGTGCTTTACATTTATTAAAGTCATGAGTGTCTGTACGACATCTACGGCAGTACATACTCTTAGTAAATTCTATTGAGTGTATGTTTTTGTTAGGTTGGCCCTGATTTTTGTAGGTATTATTCATTAGTTGTTGTGAATATTGGCCTCGGTGATTGTTATTGTTATGGTACTTACCTATTTTATTATCTTTATATGCATAATCAGGGGCCAACGTGTCTGTAGTTACCTTAGGCGGGTCATTGAACTTTGAGAACCTCTGCATTACAGTCTCATAGTTCCGACAAACTGACTCAAGAGAATCAATTGTAGTGATTTGAGATATTGAAGTTGCTATTGTGTTAGCATAACAAGGGCGAATATTATGAAGTAATATGTCTAGTTGTTCTGGTTCAGTGAGTGTCTTGGATAACCTAGCGAATAAACCGTGCATAATTGACAGGTAGATCGTTATGTTCTCACTTTCACCCTGAGTACGAGCTCTGATTTCATCAATCAGTTTATAGTCGTAGTCTGAATCGCCGAAGTCTCGTTTAAGTAAAACTGATAGTTCAGACCAAGTATTTATTTTAGATTTATGCCTACGGTACCAGTGTAGTGCTTGGTCTTGAAAGATTTCATAGCAATGGTTCAGCAGCTTAGAAGCATTTAATTGTCTAGATTCGATGTACTCATCCACTTTTTGTATGAAAGAGTATACACAAGTTGTACCATTAAATCTAAGTTTTTGTATTTCACTGGCAGAGCGGTCACAAGTAAGTGTAATGTTGCTTACGGTAGTGGTGGTAGTGTAGCCTGTCTCGACATCTGGAGCTTCGTCGGAAGGCGGTGTAGTGCCTGACTCAGAAGTCTGAGGCATTTTAGATGCTAATTGTTGAGCTAAAACCTGGTATGATTTTATTACCTTGTTTATATCTAATTTAGTTGACTCAGTACGTGGTAGGCGCTGAATGCGATTATTAAGCTGATTTAGGGTGTTTTGAATTCGCAATAGACTTGACTCTGTCTGCTCTGGTTGTTCAAGCTGTTTTAGTATTTTGGTTATAGTGTCTTCGCAACCTTTAATGTCTAAGTCAAAATCTAACGGTGACTCTAATATTGCCTCTGAGGGAAAATCGGTTGTTAGCTTAATAATTTGCCTACGCAGGTCCTCTACAGTGGTCGCAGGGGTAGCTGCACGGATACGTACCTCGTACTCTAGCTCTGCCTTTTGTAAGGATAGGTACTTAATGGGCAACATTGTTACTTTAAGTTTTGTTTAGTTAAGAATTTATTAGTGTTGATGAGTGTTATCAAGGGATGGTAGGGAGGGGGTTGAGGGTAGGCGTTAGTCTTAGTCTTATATAGCTTAAGTCTTAGTCTAAGTACATTCTTAAGCTATGTTAGTATACATGTAAATAAGATTCCACCGTCACCAAGGGACGCACATCCTATCTGCTGATGAACCCGTAGAGAGAGGTACCGAGTATATTTATGAAAAGGGTGCCTATAGGGACCTAGAGAACCTAGTACCAGCCTAGAAACCACGTTAAGGGGCGCCAATATGTCGCCTAGGCTATTCGCTAGTACGGGATAAATTAAAGAGACGAATAACTTAGGTACATAATTTATTTAGGAAGTGAAGTTAATGTATATAAAAAAAAGAAGTTAGTTATCAGAAGTTAAAGTTAAGTTAATTAGATTTAGAAGAGTGAAGTTAAGGAGCAAAGACTTCCCGTAAGGGGTCGTAATCGGAGGGGTTCTGCCGTACTGGTACCAAGATAATCTCTCACTCTCTCTCTCTCTCTCTCTCTCTCTACGAGTTCATGGCTCACAGTTTTAAGATCTTAAGGACTCAGCTTGGGTGTTGAGGAGTCGTCCAGCTGGTGAGGGGTTCGGTGGTCAGTAAACTCCATCAGGGTATTCTGCGCCAGCCATCCTCCGACCTCAGTGGGTGCCTCTTCCACATAACTAGGGCCTCTCTGATGGTGGGGCAGAGTTATAAGCCCAGACTTGTTCCCTATATGTAGGGAATTAGGAGCAAGCGAGATAATCCCGGCTCAATGTACACTTCTAAGAATTTAATTAATTTGGAGTTAGATAAGATGTGGACTCAGTAGTCTCAGTTCGCAAAAGAGTGAATCCACAAGAAAACCAGGGTGGAGACATATGTATTATAGCAGAGGAAATACGTCATCTGACGGATATTCCACAGACAAAATATATTGTTAGATTCAACTTTAGAGTTAGTATTTTGCCTGTTTGTTTGTATATTTAAATGTAATAAGCTAGATTTTGTAGGAAACTAATTATTTAAAGTGTTAAATTAAAAGAAATAAAATTGATTTTTGAATTCCCAAGCAACTCCATCTAGTGGTGGAGAGCAGCAGGAAATGGACCTCTATTTCGAGTAGAAACGATAATCTTTCTAGAAGGTTCTATAATTTATTTTATCTCTGTATTTAGTAATTAATGATTGATTAAGATTAAAGGGACTGTCTAAAGATATCGGTTTATTGATCATTTACCTTGTTTACTGTTAGATTAAGTTAGTTTTAATTGTCTGAGAGAAATAAATATAATTGAATAGCGCGCCATCTACCGAGGTTGGGCGGCGTTATTACAGAAAACTCCATACAAGTGCAACTAGCTCGGAGCTCTGAGTTGCTAGCTCTTCAACAAAAGAGGGCGCTGACTGTCCCAAAAGAACCTATTTGGTTTTAATTATTTTAGTTTAATTATTCCTATAATAGTCTATGTGACGAAATGTAACGCTACGTTACACATTAAGGGAAAAGGTTTATAGGCATTTGTTTTCGTAACATATCATCATCATATTAGCCACAACACGTCCACTGCTGAACATAGGCCTCCCTCAAAGACTTCCAGAGCGATCGGTCGTATGCTCTCTGCGTTTAACGACTTCCTGGCCGTCCCGCGCTGCGCTTTCCGGTACGTGGTCTCCAGTCTAAGACTTATCAGTCCCAACGGCCATCAGTTCTACGAGCCACATGCCCCACCCATTGCCACTTCAGCTTACTAATTCTTTGAGCAATGTCGGTAGCTTTAGTTCGCCTACGAATCTCCTCATTTCTCATAGTGAAACACCGGACATAGCCCTCTCCGTAGCACGCTGTGCGACCCTGAGCTTTCTTATGAGGCCCATAGTGAAAGACCACGGTTCTGAGCCATAAGTCATAAGTGGTAAGACACTGGTTGTAAACTTTCGTCTTGAGATACTGAGGAATTTTAGACGAGAAGCGAGAAGATAACGCCCAGTACTTTTTGGCTGTTAGGGCCGAAAAGTAACATATCACCATTGTTTAATTTTTACCATTAGTATATCCAGCGCAGATCTTGTCACTCGTGATGGATGATAGGAATGAGGGTTCAGCACTGTTGATGCACTTATCGATCTCCACGATTGGCAGCTTCACCACGTTCAGGATCTGAGAAGCTGGACCATCTGCGCCTGTTAGACCCCACCCTGCCACCTGAGGACATACGGCACTTTGTTTAGTAAGGTTTTGTTAGAATCGGATCTTTGTTTGTTTGGTAATGTCGAATTAACGGCCTGCTAATTGGCGCGTTGCGAAAAGGGGGTTAGACGGAAAAAATTAAGACCAAAAGTTGTAACGACACCTTTTTGATTATTACAATTCCTTCACTAATTGATCGAAAGAAACTTCGTTCTATCCGGGTGTCCCTTGACACCTCAAATTTTTTATTTTTGTTTTTCGTAATGGGGCCTCTTCACGATCGACCATGATGGACAATCACAGGCTATCACAAACGTTGAGGTCCTATTCGCTATTCGATCGAGCATCGCCTGTCGGCTTTTCGGACAAACATAAATAAATAAAATAAATATTGCACAACATTCCACACATCGCCATCTAGCCCCCAAGCTAAGTAACTAGACTTTTGTTATGGGTGCTAGACAACGGATATACTACTTACATACTTTTCTTTTGTAAATATATACTTATAATACATAGAAACAACCAGCCCTCAGACAAATATCTAAGCATAAATACTTGTCTGAGACGGGAATCGAACCCGCAACCCTGTGCTTCGCAGACCGGCATGGTGACCATTGTGCCAACTGGGTCCACATCAAAGGAAGTTCGGCCTTGATTGTAGACTTCCTATTTGTTTACGGTACGCTACTGCGACAGTTTCCACGTCCATGTTCAGAGAGACGACAATTAACAAATGTGGAATGACCAACCAATAATGGTGGCTCAGAATGTTGGGCATTTTCTGTAGTTGTCCATCATGGCCGATAGTGGAGAGGCGGTATAAAAATCACCTAGTTTGAAATCGAAATCCAACATTATTTTGTCCAGCGCCAGTAAGTTTAATCCATAGTATTCAGAGCGCTATTCTGGGACATGTTTCAGATAAATAGCCTTCTGTCTTCTTCCTGTATGAAGATAATCCTACAGCGATTGGAGGATCTCACATCTTGGAAGATTATAGCGATATATCGAAGGAAATGAAGGAAGATAGTGGAGAAAGCCAAGACCCACAAACTATTGTAACACCAAGATAGATAGATAACTTTATTCGTACAACACAGGAAGAAACAGAACACTATATACACAAAGTAAAGTAATAGCCAGAAGTATAAGTTGCACAAATGGGTGGCCTTATCACTGAAAGCGATTTCTTCCAGGCAACCTTTGGATGGAAAAGAACTGATTCAGCTTTAATGGTAGGTTGTGAATTTCCTCAAGCAGGATACCAAACATAACCTGTAACAGGTGATAATATATAAGTATTTACATAAATATAAGTATTGACATAAATATGGCTTTAAAATATCAAATTATACGTACAATACATACCAATATAAAATTATATACATAGATACAAAAAAAATACATACATAGGTACATAAATACAGAAAAACATATGGATATTAGACAGTACTGAGGTAGTGATCAGTTACCATAGATTTGAAAATGGGTAGGGACTTAGCAGATCGGATGGGTTGAGGCAGGGAATTCCAGAGTCTCACTGAGTGAATTTTTTTTTGTAGAAAGTGGGGTTGAGGAGAGGAGCTTGAAGGAGAAGAAGGCAAGGAAGTCATTACCATTCCAATGTTCCCATCTTGTAACTGCCTCTCATCGAGGATGTTGTCAAACTCGAGGCAGGCAAGGACCACAGCAATATTGTTGACTTCCAGAGGTGTGGTTAGTATTAACACGGCGAGGTCGTCTTGAAAGTTGGTGGCACCACCGCGGTACCGGGGCGGGATACGGATCTCACGAACCTGAAATGAAAAGAAATGATTTATTTGTTAAAACAGTTCACTTCACTGAAGATTTTGCTTTGGTCCTTACAGTAGACGATGCCCGTCTTATAAGTGATCATTGCAACCTTTCGTTTCGACAGAGAATATGAATATATTTTTTAATTCCATCTAGCAGTTCCTGAGATCACCGCGTTTAAACAAAAAAACGAAAGCCCTCAAAGATGAATAATTGGCCCCGTTTTTTTCCACATTTCCCATTGATTCTTCGCTCCTATTGGTCGCAGCGTGATGTTATATAGCCTAAAGCCTTTCTCGATAAATGCACTATCCAACGCAAAAATAATTTTCAATTCGAACCAGTAGTTCCTGAGATAAGCGTGTTCAAACAAACAAACTCTTCAGCTTTATAATATTGTAGTATAGATTTGATTGAGACGGGAATCCGAACCCGCAGCCTTCAGCGGTGGGTTTTCGCCAAATACTTACGTCAGATTTAGTGGCAGTAGATGTATCGTTGACATTGTTCCATGGTCGATAGATCTTTCCAGCTGCAACAGCGTAGTTTTCAGCTGGAAGCTTCTTTTCTATATCGCTCCAGAAGCAATGAGCAGCTGAAACAGATTTCACATGAAAATACTGACGGAAAATGCAATTGTTATAAATCAGCTTTTACTTAAACTTAGTATTATGGTTATTTTTAAGTTTTATGGACTGTTCTAACTAAATAATCAGTAACATAACATCAAAATTTTCCAAAAAAATTTGAAAATCTAAAAGTCGTAGAACAAAAGTTGTTTGTTAAGGTGCACAGAAGTAGCCCTCAATGGCTTGCTAGTATTTTATTTTATTTACTAGCAGCGCTCCGCGGTTTCACCCCCGTAACTCTTAATCCCGTGGGAATTTCGGGATATAAAGTAGCCTATAGCCTTCTTCGATAAACGGACTATCCAACACAAAAAGATTTTTTCAATTCGAACAGTAGTTCCTGAGATTAGCGCGTTCAAACAAAGTCCTGAACTACTGACTGACTGACTGACGGATCAACACACAGCCTAAACCGCTCATCGTAGAGACCTGAAATTTGGAGGGTATGTTCTTTGCATGACGTAGGCACCGGATAAGAAAGGATTTTTCGAAATTCTACTCCTAAGGGGGTGAAAAAGGGAGGCAAAGTTTGTATGGGACAACGTGATTCCTTGGTCCAATCTTCTTCAAATTTCGCATAAACATTCTTTAACAAAATTGATGGAAGACGTATTTCGTTTTTTTTTTAAATCCTTCCCTAACGGGGTTGAAAAGGGGTAGAAAATTATTTTGGTTTGCTTAAGAGTACCATTTTCGACGTCTACGCGGACGAAGTCGCGGGCAAAAGCTAGTTTTTATATATACAGATTACTAATACCCCTGTATATTGATTGGAATAGCTGTTTTATTACTCATACTCCGAAAGTAGGTCTAAAGATGCCTGAACAGCGTGTAGAAAGAAAAACTTTCAGCCCTAGGGAAAATCGCTTTCACTGACAGCTGTCATGTCAAATTATGGCTTCGAGCGGCTTGTGCAATGTGCTTTTAGCCAGTATCAATATCATTACGCATTAGGAACTTAAAAAACCTAACCTCCTTGCATTAGGTAACACCAAAGAATAATAATTATGGCTTCACACGGCTCATGCATACTACCAGAGGTAGTATGGAATATGGAGTTTCTCATTCATTCTCGTTATTATGAAGAATTTTATGTATTATTCGTAATGAAAAGCACAGTGTTTACCTCGGGTAGAAGACTCATTAAGTCCCTCGAACTAATAGCCAAACTCCGTCTCGGGACTCAATGAGTGACTTTCACACCTAGGGTAACAATGTACTATTATAACATTGTAATAAGATTCATCAGTACCAGAGATGACGACGTTGTCCCTGACGAGTGTTCCGCCACAGACTTGCATATACGGTCGAGTGCTCTTAGAATAGATTCCAACGTGCCATGGAACATCTCCGTACCTGGCCGGTGCACCGTTCACGACCAAAGTACCTGACGGTAGTCGACCACATTCTGGAACATACAAGATAGATAGATAGATAACTTTATTTGTACAACACAAAAAGAAACAGAACACGATAAACACAAAATAAAGTAGTAGCTACAAAGTATAAGTTGCATAAATGGGCGGCCTTATCGCTGAAAGCGATTTCTTCCAGGCAACCTTTGGATGGAGAAGAACTGATTCAGCTTTAATGGTAGGTTGTGAATAATTTAACTATAATATACACTATTAACATAATTATGATTTTAAATATTAAATTATTAATATATACCAAATAACTATATTCATAGATACATACAAATAATTACATACATACATACGTATATTCATACATAAATAATACAGGAATATATACGGATATTAGACAGTACTGAGGTAGTGATCAGTTACCATAGCTTTGAAAATGGGTAGGGACTTAGCAGATCGGATGGGTTGAGGCAGGGAATTCCAGAGTATCACAGAGTGAAAAGAGAAGGATTTGTTGTAGAAAGTAGAGTTGAGGAGAGGAGCTTGAAGGAGAAGGGATTCTGTTGAACGGAGTTATCGTAAATGGGCGTCACTCAGGAACTTGAAACTTTCTCTGAGGTAGTGAGAAATTAGATAGTGAAAAAAAGATTAGCCTCCAAGACCTAATACATTGGAGGACCTGATGGAGGTCAACGTAGCTGCAGCTGCAGTAGCGAACTATTGGACAGAAAAAAAAAGAAGAAGAAGCCTTGGTGAATGTCAAAGCGCTTTAAACACAAAATTTATGTGCGCTAATTAGCAATTAACTAGCAGCGCTCCGCGTTTTTACCCGCGTAACTCCCGATCCCGTGGGAATATCGGGATAAAAAGTAGCCTATAGCCTTTCTCGATAAATGGACTATCCAACACAACAATAATTTTTCAATTCGAACAAGTAGTTTCTGAGATTAGCGTGTTCAAACAAACAAACAAACAAACTCTTCCGCTTTATAATCTTTAATTAATCTATATATATAAAAGAAAGTCGTGTTTGTTACAACACTTATAACTTGGCTAACGGCTGGACCGATTCCGATGAAACTCTGTATCTGGATAGCTGGAGACCTCGATTAACACATAGACTACTTTTTATCCCAATATGCCCACGGGATCGGGACTTACGCGGGTGAAACCGCGGGGCGCAGCTAGTATTAGTATAGATTTAGCATTGCTCTTACGGTGAAGGAAGACATCGTTATGAAATTCACAGTTTAGTTAGCTCCAGACGTAATGACGAGATTTTTCATCTGGACTAAGATGAAAGGGTAGGTGCTGGGCAAGCCTCGCAAAATGCCCAAATGGTTGCGAAAATTCCGTATACAAGTACAAATTAATGTTTTTATTTTAAGTTTACGACCAAAGTTCCGGATAGTAGTCGATCACATGCTGGAGGAACATACAAGATTAGTCTCCAAGACCTAATAAATATAAATATTGCAGGACATTCCACACATCGCATTCTAGCCCCAAGCTAAGTAACTACACTTGTGTTATGGATGTTAGACAACGGATATACTACTTATATACTTTTCTTTTGTAAATATATATGAAGGCGTATCCATAGATAAACAACTAAATACTACCGCGTACCTACCCATCATACGTCAGATTGACTATGGTAATCAGTCAATCTAGCGAAGCGTGATATGCCAATGGATCGGGGAACGCCATCTTCAAAGAGGATTTAAAATACTGGCCATCTTACTACGCTTGGCGAACAGGACGGGCGTCCGCGAACCTTGCTCGTTCACGAATCGCTCTGAGTTGTACAATCATACTATTTTATGTTAAGTTTGAGTTATTGTGATGATTAACTATGTGTTTCTTTGAAAACTACGTGAATTGATGATTATTAATGATTAATTATGATGATTAACTATGTGTTTCTTTGAAAACTACTTGTAGTGTATTAATAATACTGGTTGTCATTGGATGACATTGTTCTTACCCCTAACTTTGTCCACTTCCTAAATTGGTATAAGATGAGTAAAGATGAAGGCTATCCTGGCTTTTCATATACAAATACATAGAAACAACCAGATCACAGACAAATATCTAAGCATAAATACTTGTCTGAGGCGGGAATCGAACCCCCTATGTTTGGCAGTCCGGCATGGTGACCATTGTGCCAACTGGATCGTCGAATAACACCGTTAATACCAGCATATTGGAGTACCTGATGGTGGTCAACGTCGCTGCTAAATTTAATGTTATTATCTTACCCAGAGGACTGAATGTCGCCCCAAACGTTGCGATTCCTTCATTCGGTATCAAGCATTTAGATTCAACGTTTTCAAATCCCATGCCACAGGACAACATGTTCGGCTCATCAAGGGTTTTTTTACAGGTAGCTGGAAAATAAAATAAACCAATATTTCACACGATGGTAAGTGACGATGCGGTCGAAGACTTTGCATACTTTTTATGGTACACGTGTGAAATTGATCTTTGCATCTTGGCTTCTTAACACGCTCGCTGCCGTTCGCGCGTCATAAACCGCCTCTATGCAAAGATCAATTTACCACACTTATATTGTAATGTACTATATATTAACATTTCAAGTTTTAGCCTTACCAGCTACTTTCGTAAGTTGTATTACAGCTCATTCCTTACAATAATTATACAAAAAAAATTAGGTTACAATAATAACTAAGATAAGAACCGTACAGGAAAAAAAAACTTGAGAGGTGTCAAGGGACTTTCGATTATTTAGAGAAGGAATTGTAATATTTTTTTTTAACGAAGTTCCTTATGGCGCGTTGCGAAAGGGTGCTAGACGGAAAAAATTAAGACCGAAAGTTGTAACGACACTTTTTGATTTTATTACAATTCCTTCACTAATTAATCGAAAGAAACTTCGTTCCATCCGGGTGTCCCTTGACACCTCTCAAGTTTTTTTGGAACGAAGTTCCTCATCGCGCGTTGCGAAAGGGGGCTAGACGGAAAAAATTAAGACCGAAAGTTGTAACGACACTTTTTGATTTTATTACAATTCCTTCACTAATTAATCGAAAGAAACTTCGTTCCATCCGGGTGTCCCTTGACACCTCTCAAGTTTTTTTTGTAACGAAGTTCCTTATCGCGCGTTGCGAAAGGGGTAGACGGAAAAAAATAAGAGCGAAAGTTGTAACGACACTTTTTGATTTTAAACCATTTAAACCATTTATTTTCCATAGCACAACACATACATAAATAGATTATTACACATAAACATTCAATAACATTATATGTGCGTGCTATGGAGGGTGCAGTCTCAGCAATATGCTGTGAGCTGTGTGACCATCTCACTGCTACTGATTTTCAGCCCCTCACAAAAGCTCTACATAGCGTGTAGCCGGTATAAATTTATTAATTTAAATTTATTAAATTATGTAATTTAAAAATGGTGTTTGCAACAAAGAATTTATCTATCTCTCTATGAATTTACATATTATATTAATTTGATCAATTTACAATTCCTTCACTAATTAATCGAAAGAAACTTCGTTCCATCCGGGTTTTTTTAGTTCTACTTACGGATCGGTAAACAGCTAGGTTCGTCACTGTTCCTACCATCATCACAGTAAAAATAGCTCCTGCCGACGAGATTGAATCCAGGATTGCACTTCACCTGGACACATAATCATTATAAATTAATTAATATCAGTGACCCCTAAGGATGCCCAAACGGTGCTCAAACGGTTATAGAACATTGAACATAAAAAGCGCCATACATATCTTTTACATTGCTAAAGTTATTTTTGACTAAGAAATATCGCCAACAAAAATACATCATCTGTGAAAATTTCAACTGTTTAGCTATCACGGTTCATGAGATACAGCCTGGTGACAGACAGATGGACAGTGGAGTCTTAGTAAAAGGGTTCCGTTTTTACCCTTTAGGTACGGAATCCTAAAAAAGAAAACTGCTATAGGTCGAAAATGAAATATTTAAAAATATCGCCATCTAGCATTTAAAAGTGTAACTAAAGTAACAACTTTGGTTCTAAATTGTAAGGTTCTAATTTTGTTCGTAAAAGTCGAATATGTTGAAAATAACGCCATCTAGTTTTTAGAAGTGTAACTAAAGTACAAGCTTCGTAGAGTCGTACAATACGTCTAGTTGCACGCACACCAGTCGCATTCGCCACTAGAAGAAAAAAAAAAAAAAGAAAAAAAAAACACCGTGTCGGAGTTTTGGCGGGAACGAGTTAACAACATGTCGTGCTGCAGTTTTATTTTCATGAAACTTAGATGTAACCCGAGTTGAATTGTATAATTCTGGTGGAATGTTATTCAATTTAGTTCTGTGAAAGTGCACAAGTGTAGTGAAAGTAAAAATCAGTGTCAAACATGCAGTTTTCTCGTTGCCTCCAAATCTCCTATTAAGGTTATGGTAAACTTGCCACCGCTTTACTATAGCCCCTGACTTGACGGACTATGACGACTTTGACTGTATTGAAACACTTTAGGCCCGATTTATGAAAAATCGGGTCATAATTTGATGCAAAATATAACTTGATACTGGCTAAATGCACACGTGCGAAACCATAATAAAAGAAAAAAAAGAAAAAAAACACCGTGTCGAACGAAGACTGCCGAAAAGAAACGACGTTAGACAATGCACGGCCTTCAAGCCACACCTTCGTGCCCGTCGGAGTGGGGAGCGTGAGGTTTTTTTTCGTTACGGAATTTCTGGATTCGGTCCCCGCGCTCAAGGCCCGCGATACAAGCTATGCAATAGCTTAATAATAATTGGGGTGCTGGGGAGACAACACCAAACAATTAGTTAAAGAGTTGGGTGTTAGGATTAGGGGGAATGGGGGTGACTCCCGCTTCGGTTCGTTTCTGGCGCAGAGGTTACCCATCGCCATTCAGCGTGGCAATGCTTCTAGCATTATGGGAACCTTTACGCCGGGTACGATAAGGGGCGGGATATTTGACTAACTGGTCACTTCATTTTTTGTATTTATAATGTGGCAATGCTTCTAGCATTATGGGAACCTTTACGCCGGGTACGATAAGGGGCGGGATATTTGACTAAGTGGTCACTTCATTTTTTGTATTTATAACCAGCTGCGCCCCGCGGTTTCACCCGCGTCAGTCCCGATCCCGTGGGCATATTGGGATAAAAAGTATCCTATGTCCGTCTTATGATTGTAAGCTACCTCCCCACCAATTTTCAACCAAATCGGTTTAGCCGTTCCCGAGTTATAAAAGGTGTAACTAACACGACTTTCTTTTATATATATAGAAGATGTTAAAAATATGTATGTCTTTTTATTTTATTCACTTATTATTTAAGTATTTTTAATTTGATTTAGCTAATTTGTATGCAATTAATTCTGAAATAAAATATTTAATTAGATTATAATAGGTTATAATTACACACTGTCCTTATAACTTAAATCTTTAAATGAGCAATTCTTGTATATCTTCTTATAAATAAAAATGAATCGCAAAATGTGTTGGTAAGCGCATAACTCAACAACGCCTGGACCAATTTGGGCAATTCTTTTTTTGTTGTGTTTGTTATTATCAGGAGAAGGTTCTTATGAAAGAAAAAAATTTAGAAGTTGCGCAGAAAATTATTACGCGGGTGAAACCGCGGGGCGTAGCTAGTATATATATATAATTAATTGGAATCTCGGAATCGGCTCCAACGATTTTCATGACATTTGGTATATAGGGGGTTTCGGGGGCGATAAATCGATCTAGCTAGGAATCATTTTTAGAAAATGTCATTTTATTCGTGTTTTATCGAAACTTACTTTTTTTTATCTGAAAAATATGACTCTTCCTGACATCTATTAGCGAACTACTAATACTATTTTTCGTGAGCAATAAAGTTATTCCAGCGGATGGCGTTGTTAAGTAACACGAAGTCAATGAGTGTTTGCTTTGAGGTTAGACTAAGTAAAAAAAAATAAAAAAAATACCGAGCAAAGCTCGGTCATCCAGGTACTATCTATTAATAATCTTATAATATAAAAATGAATCGCAAAATGTGTTGGTAAGCGCATCACGCCTAAACGGCTGGACCGATTTCGCTAATTCTTTTTTTGGTCTGTTTGTTATTATCAGGAGAAGGATCTTATGAAATAAAAAATTAAGAAAGTTGCGCAGAAAATTATTACGCGGGTGAAACCGCGGGGCGTAGCTAGTAATAAATAAATATTGCAGGACATTCCACACATCGCCATCTAGCCCCACCCCAAGCTAATTAACTATAAGTACTTATGTTATGTTACTTATCTTATGTTAGAACTTATACTAGCTGCGCCCGCGGGCGCAGCTAGTATAAGTTCACCCGCGTAAGTCCCGATCCCGTAGGAATATCTGGATAAAAAGCATCCTATATGTTAATCCAGATTTCCAGCTATCTAGATACTGAGTTTCATCGCAATCGGTTCAGTAGTTTTAGTGTGAAGGAGTAACAAACATACACACACAAACTTTCAGATTTAAAATATCAGTAGGATAATACATAGAAACAACCAGACCACAGACAAATATCTAAGCATAAATACATGTCTGAAGCGGTAATCGAACCCGCAACCCTGTGTTTGGCAGGTCGGCATGGTGACCATTGCACCAACTGGGTTTTCAAAGTACAAGTATGCTTACCAGAGCCAGATAGGCATAAACCCTCGCTGGAACGTTTTCTTTTTCTAAGATTGGTTTTTGTTTCACCAGCTCGTAGTTTACCAAGTTTACTTTTCCATTAGCAATGTCAGGTAGCGGAAAATGACATTTGAACTCACTGGAAAGTTAAAAAAACGTATCATTTTCTTCTTTATCTTTTGCCCGCGACTTCGTCCGCGTAGACGTCGAAAATGGTACTTTTATCCAACCACCCCTAAAATAACTTTCTACCCCTTTTTAACCCCGTTAGGGGATAAATTTCAATAAAATACAAAACACGTCTTCCATCAATTCTGTTAAAGAATATTTTTGCAAAATTTACAGCGAGTCCCATACAGACTTTGCCCCCCTTTTTTACCCCCTTAGGGGTAAAATTTCGTAAAATCTTTTCTTATCGGATGCCTAGATCATACAAAGAACAAACCTCCCAAGTTTCAGGTCTCTACAATCAGTGGTTTACTGTGCGTTGATCCGTCAGTCAGTCAGTCATTCAGGACAAAGAATTTTATATGTATAGAAAGAGGAAAGAATAGAATAGAAAAGCATTTATTTGGGCAAGCAAACGACAAAACATATTTAGAACAGTTGAGAGTTGTGTTGGCTTAGTGGTAGATACCCCGACTTTCATTCTGAAGGTCGTGGGTTCAAATCCCAGCTGGCCGTACACCAATGTATTTTTCTCATAGTGCGCTAATTGACATTGCTCTTACGGTGAAGGAAAACATCGTGATGAAATCCGCGGCTTAGTTGGCTCCAGAAGTATTGACAAGTTCTCTCCTCTGGACATGGTCGACTAAGCTGAGAGGGTAGTAGGTGCTGGGCAAGCCTACTCCATCCTCATGCAAAAAGGACCCAATTAAAAAGAGTCTAGTTGCGGAAAAAAGCCCGTATACATACATACAAGAAACAAAAGAATTAGATAAATAGACAGAAAATTAAAAGAATACAAGGTACAAAAAGTCTATTATAGAATGACAGTTATTTCTGAGAATACAGTTAAAAAAAAGGGTTCAATGGCGGAAAACAGCCTGTATACAAGTACAAGTATCGATAGGTTATCGATACTATGGGTTTTTTAATGAACTATCTAATTTTAATAATTCACACAGCAGATTACAATCACAATAAGTAGGTAAGTATACATACAATTGCATAATCTAGACTGTAATCTATGCATATAAAATGCTTTGTCCTGAACTACTGACTGACTGACTGACGGATCAACGCACAGCCTAAACCGCTGATCGTAAAGACTTGAAATTTGGAGGGTGTGTTTTTTGCATGACGTAGGCACCGGATAAGACAGGATTTTTCGAAATTCCACCCCCAAGGAGGTGAAAAAGGGGGGCAAAGTTTGTATGGGACAACGTGATTCCTTGGTCCAATCATCTTCAAATATTATATAAAAATTCTTTAACAGAATTGATGGAATACGCATTTTTTTGAAATTCATCCCCTAACGGGGTTAAAAAGGGGAAAGACGTTATTTTGGGGGTGGTTTTTCCATTTTCGACGTGTACGCGGACGAAGTCGCGGGAAAAAGCTAGTTCTAAATATAATGAATAATCGATAGACTATCGATCATTCAGCGATGGTCGACTATCGATCGGCAACACTAGTTACAATTCGTAGTCTTGCCTAAAAAACTTACTCCGGCGTTTGTCCTGTAGTCCCCAAAATCACTGAAAAAGAAACCTTTAGTAAGTATTCGAAAAAAAAATTAGATAGCCTAGCTCGGGGACAGTTATGCCTTCATACAATGATGCTTAGCCATAACCTTCGTGTATAATTTTTAATGTTATATCTATACACTAGCAGCGCTCCGCGGTTTTACCCGCGTAACTCCCGATCCCGTAGGAATATCGGGATAAAAAGTAGTCTATAGCCTTCCTCGATAAATGGCCTATCCAACACAAAACGATTTTTTCAATTCGAACCAGTAGTTCCTGAGATTAGCGCGTTCAAACAAACAAACAAACAAACAAACTCTTCAGCTTTATAATATTATAAGTATAGATATAAAATGCTTTGTCCTGATTGACTGACGGATCAACGCACAGCCCAAACCGCTGATCGTAGAGACCTGAAACTTGGAGGGTGTGTTTTTTGTATGACGTAGGCATCCGATAAGAAAGGATTTTCCGAAATTCTCTTATGGTGTGAAAAATGGGGGCAAAGTTTGTATGGGACAAAGTGATTCCTTGGTCCATTTTCGACTTCTACGCGGACGAAGTCGCGGGCAACAGCTAGTTAATAAATAAATATAGTGGGACACTTCACACAGCGCCATCTACCCCGAAGCCAAGCAACTAGGCTTGTGTTATGGTTGTCTGACAACGGATATAGGTACTACTTTTATACCAATGATTTTTACTTAATGTGCGTTTATTTTATCATCCTATATAACTAATATTATAAATGTGAAAATTTGTGTGTGTGTGTTTGTTACTCCTTCTCGCAAAAACTACTGGACCGATTGCGATGAAACTCGGTATATAGATGACTGGAGACCTGGATTAACACATAGACTTTCATCCCGAGCCCGGGATCGGGGATCCCGGGATGGGTTTTATGGCACAAACATATTTGTGCTAGTGTCATCATTACCCAGGCAGGAAACAGTCGACTACGTTTGTATGGAGAGAGCGTCGGTACTCTTTCACCTTGAGTCAACAAAAAAAATCCTAAAAAATCTATTAGAACCATTATAAGTAAGCGGACGAAGTCGCGAACAAAAGCTAGTCTTTAGTTAATATTATAGAGAAGAAAGATTTTTTGTTTTTTATTTGTAACCAATATGCTCCGAAACAGCTAAGCCGATTTTGATGTAACTTGGTATGAAGATATATTGATTAATTGTCGGAAATGTCGGAAATGGCCCAAGGAATCACGTTGTCCTATACAAACTTTGCCCCTCTTTTTCACCCCCTTTTGGGTAGAATTTCGGAAAATCCTTTCTTATCGGATGCCTACGTCATACAAAGAATACACCCTCCAAGTTTCAAGTCTCTACGATCAGCGGTTTAGGCTGTGCGTTGATCTATCAGTCAGTCAGTCGTTCAGGACAAAGCATTTTATATGTATAGATAATTAATATCCCGATACGCTCACGGGATCGGGAGAAATTATATATATTAGTATTCTATTACTTACAAATCATACAAACAAAAATACACAACATCTTAAAAACGACACTTGTAATATTTTTATTAATAAAAAAAAGTTTAGTTAAAAATTAACGTGTTTACCGCTACATGGTTAAGTTAAGACTGAATATTTTATTTTGATATTTCCTCAAGAAGTACCTTGTTATAGTCTAAGATCCCTGTATAAAACGATCTTCACCGAGCTGGTTAATGGATGAAAAATTCCATACCAATGACATGTCTAAGTTTATGCCGGCTACACGCTATGTAGAGCTCTTGTGAGGGGCAGGCTAAAAATCAGTAGCGGTGAGATGGTCACACAGCTCACAGCATATTGCTGAGACTGCACCCTCCATTGCACGCACATATCTTGTTATTTAAATAATAAATATTGCAGGACATTCCACACATCGCCATCTAGCCCCATGCTAAGTAACTAGAGTTGTGTTATGAGTGCTAGACAACGGATATACTACTTATATACTTTTTCTTTTGTAAATATATACTTTTAATACATAGTAACAACCAGACCACAGACAAATATTTAAGCATAAATACTTGGCTAAGCCGGGAATCGAACCCGCAACCCCGTGTTTGGCTGTCCGGAATGGTGACCATTGTGCCAACTGGGTCGTCAAATGTGAAAGCTTATGTGTGTGTGTGTATAATATATATGTTTGTTACTCTTTCACGCAAAAACTACTGGACCGATTGCGATAAAACTCGGTATCTAGATAGCTGGAGACCTGGATTAACACATAGGGTACTTTTTATCCCGATATTCCCACGGGATCGGGACTTACGCAGGTGAAACCACGGGGCGCAGCTAGTCTATCTATACACATATAAAATGCTTTATCTTTAATGACTGACGGATCAACGCACAGCCTAAACCGCTGATCGTAGAGACCTGAAACTTGAAGGGTATGTTCTTTGTGTGACGTAAGAATCTGATAAGAAAGGATTTTCGGAAACTCTACCCCTTAGGGGGTGAAAAAGGGGTGCAAAGTTTGTATGGGACAACGTGATCCTATTAGAATCATTTTCGACTACATAGTATAAAAACTTGAGAGGTGTCAAGGGACACCCGCATTGAACGAAGTTATTTTCGATAAATTTGGGAAGGAATTGTAATAAAATCAAAAAGTGTCGTTGACAACTTATGGCCTTAATTTTTTCCGTCTAGTCCCCTTTCGCAACGCACGATAAGGAACTTCGTTCCAACAAAGTCTTTCCCACTGTCTGTCTGTCCATATGTATGCTTTTATCTTTAAAATTATGCAACAAATTTTGATACGGTTTTTTTAAATAGAGTGTTTCAAGAGGAAAGTATTATATATAAAACAAAACTACCACGCGTACGAAGCCGCGGGCAACAGCAAGTTTGATATAATAGTACATTGTTACCCTAGGTGTGAAAGTCACTCAGTGAGTCCCGAGACGGAGTTATAGTTCGAGGGACTTAATGAGTCTTTTACCCGAGGTAAACACTGTGCTTTTCATTACGAATAATACATAAAATTCTTCATAATAACGAGAGTGAATGAGAGACTCCATACTACTTCTGGTAGTATACATGAGCCGTGTGAAGCCATAATTGTTATTCTTTGGTGTTACCTAAAGCAAGGAGGTTAGGTTTTGAAGTTCCTAATGCGTAATGATACTGATACTGGCTACAAGCACATTGCACAAGCCTGTCAGTGAAAGCGATTTTCCCTAGGACTGAAAGTTTTTCTTTCTACACGCTCTTCAGGGACCTTTAGACCTACTTTCGGAGTATGAGTAATGAAAAATACTTTTCGTCCATTGACCGGCTCGAAGAAGGTCGTTCTATACAGGGATCTTGGACTACAAGTACGAGAATACCTGTTTATTTTTTCTTTAGGTAATCACCTACCTATACCTATACCACCTTACTGTAGGATGCGTATGAGTGGATCTAAATGTCAAGTGGTGTCATCGTCGTTTTATATCAGATGGAAACGGCACCGACATGTGCCGACACGGCGCAAAAGATCTGTAGATGATAGATAAGAAGATCGTGATTTTAGAAGTTTTGACGTGATACGCAAAATTAGGAAGTAGATTGGACCGAGGATCACATTGTCCCATACAAACTTTGCCCCCCTTTTCATCCCCTAAGGGTTAGAATATCGAAAAATCCTTTCTTATTCTACGTCATACAAAGAACGCACAATCCGAGTTTTAAGTCTCTACGATCAGCGGTTTAGGCTGTGCGTTGATCTGTCAGTTCAGGACAAAGAACTTTATATGTATAGACTAGCTGCGACCCGCGGTTTTACCCGCGTAGGTCTCGATCCCGTGGATCAACTGCAACTACAAAATATATGTACGGTCGGCTGCATAATTGCAGACCCACCGTAGAGCTTCAAAACGGCTGTCATAAGAATGTTTTCAACACAAGCAAGATTCTATATACCTGCTTAAGTTAAAGTTTAAAGTCTTCTAACTCATGAATTTATCAAACAAAAATATTAGAATGTAAACATGCCAATAATAGTAATTTTTTAAACTCTACCGGGGGCTGCAATTATGCAGCCGACTGTACATGCACACACTGTAGCTTCTCGTAACGGTATCACGCTTTCAGAGATTTTATCTCATCTAAAAATATGCGTACCGCGCTAAAAAAAGTTTGCACCTCAAAAAATCATAAAAATCGGTTCGGCTGTTTAGGCAGAGTTTGGCAACTAACACCGCAACACGAGAAATTTATAATATAGATAGATAGATAGAAGATACTCTTAATTACTTACTTACGCTGTGATGTGGATCTTGGCCTCCGACACCAAAAGACGCCATTGCACCCTATTCTGCGTCACTTGCTGCCAATCGCCTGCATGAAGGGCTTGCAGATCTTGTTGGACTTGGTCAATTAATACCTAGGTCTGCCAACGGGCTGTCTCCTCTGAGGCTGAGGCGATCCTCCCCCATTTTCTCGATGTGGCCAAGCCAGCTAAGTCGAGCCGATTTAGTCTCGCCGATGATAATATTTCAAGTTTTCCATTTTGTAAACTTCACAAAGAAAAAACCAAACGAGGACAAAACAAATGAATTACGGTTTTCGAAATACAAATGTATGAATAAATAGCTGTATTTTGAAATTGGAATCCCTAACCAAAGAAGAGATATTTGAGATCAAAGTGGCCAGTACGACAAAACGCCAATTTCATATGTAAGGACCTAATATTAGGCTCAGCCACAAGTTCTTCCAACTCCATATTCTTCGAACTCCATATTCTTCCAACTCCATATTCTTCCAACTCCATATTCTTCCTTACTCTCCATTAGCCGTTCTGTCTCTTGGTTGGTCCCAGAATTCTCCTGAATATCTTCCTCTCTGCTACCAAGACTTTGTTTTCCTCCTTTAGCGTTAGTGTCCAGGCTTCACAACCATACATTTGGATCGGTCTTATCCCGGCCTTAATGTCCTTTAATTTTTACTGCCCTAATTTTATTTAACGTTATATTTTTATTTTATGTGAGTATAGGTTTTGATTTAATTTGATTTTAATTTTTTATTCTAATCCTACTAATATTATAAATGTGAAAGTTTGTGTGTGTATGTGCGTGTGTATGTTTGTTACTCCTTCAAGCAAAAACTACTGGACCGATTGTGATAAAACTCGGTATATAGGTAGCTGGAGACCTAGATTAACACATAGGCTACTTTTGATCCCGATACCCTCACGGGATCGGGACTTACGCGGGTGAAACTGCTAGAAATTAATGTGTTTTTTTATTTACATTACAGTTTTGTAAATCCGAATATTGGTTCTTCTGGTTAAATTGGACACCAGAATTTTATGAATAGCCGAACACCTTAGAGCGTTGTGGATGCGGATATCAATTTTTCGTCGTTTTAGTCTAATAGAAAAATGGTGCGTTAATTTTATGTCTAGGTTTTAGACAGGATTATTGGTAACTTTGCTAGCAAGCCGTTGAGGGCGACTTCGATGCACCTTAAGAGGAAAGGGTACTGGCTCTTTCTCCATACAAACGTAGTCGACTGTTTCTTCCCTGGAGAATGACACTAACACAAAACCCCCTAACACATGCTTGGTATTTTTGTATTTTAACTCTTAATTTCTATGATAATTAGAAAATGAAAAAAAAACAAAACATGGCAGTTATAAGTTTTATGCTAAAAAAACATTTGTTCTAGTGTCATTTTCCAGGAAAGAAACAGTCGACGTTTGTATAGAGAGAGAGTCGGTACCCTTTCCTCTTAAATATCAACTTTTGTCAGAACCTAATACATACATAGCATTAGGAAAGGTGAGCAGTAGGAAAGCTAGTTCTAGAGATCAGTATCAACTGCATTTTCCAAAATGTAACTTACAACTTCATAAAAGAAATTCATATATAAATGCAATGACAGTTTACAATAAGTTACCGAATATGTTCAAATGCTTACCTTTACCCATTTTTAAAAAGAAAGTAAACGGATGGCTGCTAGATAAATGTTTTTATAGTTTGACAGAGTTTCTAGATTATAGAGATAAACCTTATTGACTAAATTGTAATAAAACTATTTTGAATGTAATTTTAAAGTGATAGTCATTTCGTTAATGAACATTATTTTCTATTTTTGAATTTTAAAAACTGTCATTTTTTTTTTAATTCTTATTTTGTTTTAATAGAATTTGATTTTAATGACAAAGGTATTTTTACATTTTTATTTTATTTTTTATTAATGACCATTATTTTGAAATTGTATTCGATTGACTAAAACTAGAAAATATAAATAAACCTACTTATAAGAATTCCACACCATTGTTATGGTAGAATGTAAGGAACTCATCTAGTATTTGAACACCATGTAAAACTACATATTCTAGGAATAAATGAATTTGATTTGATTTGATTTGATTTGACATACATAGGCTGCACTAAAAGTATCGGGAATGGAATATTTCCACTGTTCCTGTCATATTTAAATCTTTTTAATTGAAAACTCCTTGGTTTTAAAAATCGAATACCATTTATTTATTTAAAAAAAGAATCTCGGTCTTGTCACAAGGTTTTGTCAAACTTGTTTAGTCGTTGAGAAAATGGAATTGACGCGAGAAAATTCAAGAGCGATGATTTATTATGACTTTCGAAGTGGTTTATCACAAAAACAGTGTGTTGACCGGATGATTTCTGCATTTGGTGATGAAGCCCCATCCAAAACCACAATTTATCGCTGGTTTGCTGAATTTCAACGTGGACGTGTCAAGCTCAGTGATGATCCCCGTCAAGGTCGTCCAAAAACTGCACTCACCCAAGAAAACGTTGATGCTGTGCGTAAGCTGATTGAGGAAGATCGACATGTAACATACCGCGAAATTCAGGCAACTTTAGACATTGGCATGAGTCAAATACAAATAATCTTGCATGAACAATTAGGTGTAAAAAAGTTGTTTTCCCGATGGATACCGCATTCGCTCTGTGAAGAGCAAAAAGTGGCTCGCGTTACTTGGTGCGTCAGAACTCTCGAAAGATTCCACGCAGGATCCTCAAATGCTGTATACAACATCGTATCAGGTGACGAATCTTGGATATACGCGTACAAACCCGAAACAAAAAACCAGTCACGAGTTTGGGTGTTCGTAAATGAGTTCGGGTGTTCGTGAAAAGCCAACAAAAATTGTTCGTTCACGGAGTGTTGCAAAAAAAATGATGGCCACGTTTGTCTCCAAAACCGGCCATGTTGTGACTATTCCTCTTGAGAGACAAAGAACGGTTAATGCAGAATGGTATGCTAGCATTTGTTTGCCACAGTTGTCGTTTCTGAACTCCGTAAAGAGAACTGCAGCCGCCGCATCATCCTCCATCACGACAATGCGAGTTCTCACACCGCGAACAGAACAAAAGAGTTTTTAGAGCAAGAAAACATAGAATTATTAGACCATCCGCCGTACAGCCCCGACCTAAGCCCTAATGATATCTATACTTTCCCTAAAATAAAGAATAAATTGCGTGGTCAGAGATTTTCATCACCTGAAGAAGCTGTGGACGCCTACAAAACGGCCACTTTGGAGACCCCAACTTCCGAATGGAATGGTTGCTTTAATGATTGGTTCCATCGTATGGAAAAATGTGTCAAATTTCGCGGAGAATACTTCGAAAAGCAATAAATACATTTTTAAATAGTAATGTTGTGTCACTTCCTTGATTCCCGAAATTTTCAGTGCCGCCCTCGTATCCCAAAAAAATTAAGTACTTTTTGGCCATTTTGTTCGTCTATGAAGCACAGAGCGCAAGCGGCTTATCCCGCCCGTGAAGCACGGATAAGCCGCTTGCGCTCTCATACGTACTATTAATTGATTCTGTGGCATATTATGTATTATTTCAACTGATGGATTTAATTTTTTATTTTGTATGGATTTTTTGCTATTATACTTACCAATAAACCTTTATTACCCCGCGGTTCCACTTGCGTAAAGCCCCGCCCCGTTCACTTTTTTTTCTATTTTAGTATTTGTTGTTGAAATACATAATCTGTAAATCTTCAACTGTCTAGCTATCACGGTTCATAAGATACAGCCTGGTGACAGACAGGCGGATGACGGTCCCGTTTTTACCCTTTGGGTACGGATTACGGAACCCTAAAAAATACCTAATTAAACCCTTTCTAAACGTTTATTTAACTTTTGACAGCTCTAATACTTACTCAAATAGTGATACCCTGACCCGTTACCGATTCGATTTGTTTTATCGATCGATTTTATTCATGAAGAAGTTTTAATCGATTTGACACACTCATTATTTTGTACCTGTTCCTTACAAGTAGGTACCGCAGTTCATTCACATGCTTTTTATTTGAACCAACTACAGTAAGTCCAAACGATTACTTTAGATTCAATAATTTGCAACGAATATATTCGATCCCATTACTAGGTACGAGTACGATGGAACTGTTTTCATTACACAAATTAATTATGCATTAAAACAGAGACATTGATTGCATTTTAATGGAAAACTAGCTTTTGCCCGCGACTTCGTCCGCGTAGACGTCGAAAATGGTACTATTAACCAACCACCCCCAAAATAACTATCTCCCCCTTTTAAACCCCGTTAGGGGGGAAATTTCAATAAAATACGAAACACGTCTTCGATCAATTCTGTTAAAGAATGTTTATTCAAAATTTGAAGAAGATTGGACCAAGGAATCACGTTGTCCCATACAAACTTTCCCCCCCTTTTTCATCCCATTAGGGGTGGAATTTCGGAAAATCCTTTCTTATTTGATGCCTACGTCATACAAAGAACACACCCTCCAAATTTCAGGTCTCTACGATCAGCGGATTAGGCTGTGCGTTGATCCATCAGTCAGTCAGTCAGTCAGTCAGTGATTCAGGACAAAGAATTTTATATGTATAGATAATAAAGGTTTTTACGTGATTTAATATAAAAAAAATTATACCTAAGTTATCATCATTTCAAATTATTGTCATTTAAATATTCATCTAATGTAAAATAACATTTTTTAAGCAAGCAGTTGCTAACCGTTTGAGTTTTAAGTAAATATTTATCTTAATTCTTTACTACCCGCGCCCCGCGGTTTCACCCGCCTAAGTCCCGATCCCGTGGGAATATCGGGATAATAAGTAGCCTATGTGTTAATCCAGGTCTCCAGCTATCTACATACCGAGTTTCATCGCAATCGGTATAGTAGTTTTTGTGTGAAGGAGTAACAAACACACACACAAACTTTCACATTTATGATATTAGTACGATTCGGCATTCGTCATTTTAGAAGGAAAATCGCTGATATTTGCTCATCGGTCATTCCCACCATTAAATAATAAAAATAATCATAGAGATAAAATCACTTTAACAATAGAGTGTACATCAGAAGGTCAATTCCTCGTAAATTAAATTATTTAAAAAAAAAGGTTGTAAAATTGCTATGCAATATCATTCCGTTTCACAGAATGATTTTGTACTTTTATTTAGGCACACTCCACGAGTTACCAGCCCAATTACATTTATCAAATGTTATTCAATGGTCTGTACATATGTTGCGAGATTATGGCACCACAAGTTAACTAAAGTCTGCATGTTTTAGAGTAATTTGTAACATACCGTGATGGTTCATAACTTTGGAGATGATACGACAATTCTCAAACTCACAACAAGATGCCAACCCTAGTGGGCAGAGTCGAATTATTGGGGCGGATGACACTACAAAATTGTAACAGGAGTTTTGGCGGGAACGAGTTAACAACATGTCGTGCTGCAGTTTTATTTTCATGAAACTTAGATGTAACCCGAGTTGAATTGTATAATTCTAAGTGGAATGTTATTCAATTTAGTTCTGTGAAAGTGCACAAGTGTAGTGAAAGTAAAAATCAGTGTCAAACATGCAGTTTTCTCGTTGCCTCCAAATCTCCTATTAAGGTTATGGTAAACTTGCCACCGCTTTACTATAGCCCCTGACTTGACGGACTATGACGACTTTGACTGTATTGAAACACTTTAGGCCCGATTTATGAAAAATCGGGTCATAATTTGATGCAAAATATAACTTGACACTGGCTAAATGCACACGTGCGAAGCCATAATAAAAGAAAAAAAAAATTGTAACAATTGCATTTTAATGCAATCGGAATGTATATTGCAATGTAATTTAAACAATATTATTTACAAGAATTGACCTTGTGATTGCTTTGCGGACAAGAACAAGAAATCATTCTTCTTTCTTTCTTTAAAAATAATAATATAAATACGACAGTATTTCTAGTAACTAATTGTATCTGAGTCATTTCGAAGAATATCCTATAGTGCTACAAAATTTTAACAATTGCCCTTTAAGCCGCTAAGCCCACTAGGCCACTAAGCCGCCCCACAGTGGGGCTGTGGGGTGGCTTAGTGGGGCAAACAGGAAGCACTTATTTTTTGTAATCGAAATGCAATCGGAATGCTTATAATGCAATGTAATTTAAACAATGTTATTTACAAGAATTGACCTTGTGATTGCTTTGCGGACAAGAACAAGAAATATTTCTTCTTTTTTTTCTTTCTCTCTTATAAAATAATTAAGTATTTCTAGTAACTGATTGTATCTGAGTCATTTCGAAGAATGGGATTAGTAGTAGGTCGTCATAAACGCAAACTCGTCACACTAGCGCGACTCGTCATAAACGCAACTCGTCATAAACGCGACTCGTCATTTTCGTAAATTGTCATTTTCGTATCTCGTCATTTTCGCAACTGGTCACAATTCTTCACACGAACCTTAAGCATTAATGTCCTATAGTGTACTCTCTATTAAAATTATTTACCTCTATATCTATTTTTATCAGATTTTTTGCCGTAACTCGATACAATAATAGATTGAGTTTTATATTTTATTTAACTCCGAAAATTCCATGATCAACTATCTAATAATATAAATGTTAGAGTTTGTGTGTTCGTATGTTTATAGATTACTTGCAGCGCTCCGTGGTTTCACCTGAGTAACTCCCGATCCCGTGGGAATATCGGGATAAAAAGTAGCCTATGTTATTTCCAGTTAATCAATGTATTATTATACCAAGTTTCATAACAATCGGTCCAGTTGTTTCGGAGCCTATTCGTTACAAACATCTTACCAAACATTTTTTTTATCCAATTGCATAGCTTTTATCGCTGTCTTTGAACGCGGCGACCAAATCAAGAAATTCCGTAACGAAAATAAAACCTAACACCCCCCACTCCGCCTACCATGTAGCTCGGCCGAGCGTTCGCTTAACGTGTATGTATATGGTACGACTGTACTTGTACTTGTATACAGGCTGTTTTCCGCCATTGGACCCTTTTAAATTGGGTCCTTTTTGCGTGAGGATGGCTTGCCCAGCACCTACTACCCTCTCAGCTTAGTCGACCATGCCCAGAGGAGAGAACTTGTCAATACTTCTGGAGCCAACTAAGCCGCGGGTTTCATCACGATGTTTTCCTTCACCGTAAGAGCAATGTCAATTAGCGCAAATAATTTTTTCTTAAGAAAAATACATTGGTGCACGGCCCGCCGGGATTCGAACCTACGACCTTCAGAATGAAAGTCGAGGTATCTACCACTAGGCCAACACCGCTCTATGGTACGACTGTACGAAGCTCGCACGATGCAATAGCTTTACCGCGGCAGTCCCTGAGAGCCACATGTTTTTTCTTCTTTTTAATAAGATGAAATAAAAAATCAGAATATAAACTTTTTTCTTAAACTATTTTCTGTTGAACTAAATCATTGCGAATTATGTTCAACCGAAACAATGCCTTGTCGGACTATATTTTAACCGACTTCAAAAAAGGAGAAGGTTCTCAATTCATCGCGAATTTTTTTTGTGTATGTTCGACGATTATACGAAAACGCCTGTACTGATTTGGAAAATTCTTTTGTTTGTTTGAATATAACTCTAACTCATTACTTTTTCGAAGTAATTGTCGTGTCGAAATGAAGAGCTGTCGAAGTTTAGAGGTAAACTCATTATTCAAAATAATATTTTTTGGTAAATTTATTAAACAAAAGATTCCAAATTACAATAAAATACAAAAAAAAAATAGTAAAAAAAATTAAATATTATTATAATCGTACTTGAAGTAAAAAATAAGTTAAAATAAATTAAGTTTTTAATAAATTTATAATTCAGTAAATAATATGAGAAGTTACAACAATGTCCCTAAAGGTATGCTAAAAGTTAACTTAAAAGCGATCGACTCGCTCGATAGATGGCGCCACCACAGGATAGAAAACCGGCCAAGTGCGAGTCGGTCTCGCGCTCGAAAGGTTCCGTACCATTATACTTTGTTTTTAGTATTGTTACAGCGGCAACAGAAATAAATCATCTGAAAATTTCAACTGTCTAGCTATCACGGTTCATGAGATACAGCCTGGTGACAGACAGACGGACAGACAGTGAAGTCTTAGTAATACCCCACCCACCCAGTTGGCACAATGGTCACCATGCCGGACTGTCAAACACAGGGTTGCGGGTTTGATTCCCGCCTCAGACAAGTATTTATGCTAAGTTACTTGTCTGTGGTCTGGTTGTTTCTATGTATTATAAGTATATATTTACAAAAGAAAAGTATATAAGTAGTATATCCGTTGTCTAGTACCCATAACATAAGTCTAGTTACTTAGCTTGGGGCTAGATGGCGATGTGTGGAATGTCGTGTAATATTAATTTATAGTAATAGGGTCCCGTTTTTACCCTTTGGGTACGGGACCCTAAAAATTTATAATTTCCCATTGAATCGGAATTTACGCGAGGCGCAGCCGGCAGCTAAGTAATTCTCTAATATTAAGAGGCAAGGGTACCGGCGCTCTCTACATACAAACGTAGTCGACTGTTTCTCAACTCGATGAGGTTGTGTCGTTTCATTGTGAAGTTCCTATGGGCACCTTCCAGATCCATCATCAGACCCTGGTTACCATCGAAACACAAACTACTCGTCAAGACGATTCTAACAAGACCCAAACTCGATGAGGTTGTATCGTTTCATTGCGAAGTTCCTATGGCCAGCTTCCAGGTCCATCATCAGATCAGCATCATGTCATCATAATATTGCATTGTCACCTGATTTACACATGTATGCAAAATTTCAGCTCAATTGGTGACCGGGAAGTGGATCAAAATTAAGTTTATACGTACGAACATACATACATGCATACATACATACAAATATACAAACATACATCCACTGAAAGTTAAATAAAAGCTTTTAACTTTAAAAAAAATGACTTTATTTTTCATTTTTTTTAAATAAATAGGTCAGCGTTTGACTACTATCGTCACATGATGTTAAGTGACGATGCGGTCTAAGATGTAGCACGCGGTGTCTAGAAGATACCTATACGCTCGTGACTCAAACACCACCAAATAAACGGGGGCCTTCGAAAGACGCGAGTGAAGGTAGGAAGACGGCAGTGGAACAAAAACTTTTCCGACCAATCCTCCTTTTACGACTCTAGTATTTTCCATTATATCCTAAATCTACTAAACCAAGGTACATTCGGTGCAGGTTTTGAAGGTTGCTGTGTGAACCCTTGGTGATATTCAATGAATGGATGAAATCGTTCTTGCTGCCAATTTGTAGGATTCCAATTCTGCCAATTTGGATGCTTCTGCCATTTATGGTGATGATTCTGCCAACTTGGCTGTTTATGCCAATTTTCATGAGAAGTCTGTCCACTTGGCTGTTTATGCCAATTTTCTGAATTCTGTTCACTTGAATGTTTCTGCCAACTATGATATGGCCAATGATGGTGGTAATGTCCAGGAGTATCGTGATTATATCCAGGTCCAGCAGTGACCCAATAATCTTCTAAAATGGATGTGGTTTGTGTGTATTCTACTCCATCGTCTGCTTGCCCTGGTTTTGTACCAACACCAGGTGTAGAAGGCCAAATTGTAATGCTATCATCATTTGTAGATAATTCTTTAGCTGGTTTTGCATTAGAATTTACTGTTCCTGCGGTTATTCCCGAAGGTATGTCTGAGGAAGGAATTTTTGGAGATTCAGGAGCTTTAACTGTTTGTAATGATTGCTCCATATCTACTTCAATAGCTTCCGATGACGATGGTATTTCTTGTTGATCATTTGTATTACCATTAGAAGCATCTATTTCTTTAGATGATTCTTCATCTATGGCTGAAGTGTCAAGATTTTCATCAGAATTGTCTGTTTCATCAATTTGTCCTATGGTTATTCCAATAGGTATTCCTGAACCAGGTATTTCAGGAATATTTTCATTTGTGTCACTTTCAGTGTCTTCTGATGATATGTTTCCTGTATCTGTAATAGGATCTTCATTGGAATTGACTGTTTCAGCCGATTGTTCTATGTTTGTACCGATATTTTCTTCTTCGATATCTGAAATTTCATCTTTTTCATTTGTATTTGAGTTTATATCTTCAATATCACCTTTTTCATTTGAATCTTTAATATTTTCATCAAAATTATCATTATTATTTAAAGGTGGATTGGTTATAGCTTCTAAACCATTTTTTTCCGTTACTATGGTATCTTTATCATTAGTTTGTGGAATGTTATCTAACTCTGCAATCATTTCCCGGAAATCTTCATCCGAAATAGTAACAGTTGCAGAATTGTTCAGTTTTTCTTTTGAATTTGAACTGTTTAAGTTTGTAAGAGGTAGTTGTGAAAGCATACTTTGTGTAGTATTCTTGAGAAAAGTGTTATCTTCTGATGTGTCAGCTGAATTCTTTGTAGTTCCTTCGTTATTTGTGCCATCTCCAGTCGGTAATGTATCAGTTGCATTTGTTGTAACGTCTTCGATGTTTCTGTTATCTTCAGTGACAAGTGTATCTGGTATTTTAGTATTCTCGATTATTGGTGGAAAAGTGGTAACAGTCGGTGTTATTTTAGTTTCTTCGTTTATAAACGGTGTTTGATTAATCTGAAAAGATATTTTTATATGAGTCATATTGTTTTAATTTGTTTTACTATCTTTGGGTTCAGATATCTCTGTATATAATCACATTGAATATTAAATTTATTATTTGCTTCTAATTGTAGTGCAATAAATAAAAATGTATCTTTCACAATATACTAGCTATGCTTCGCGGTATGAGAGGCGTTCATGTCTATTTATATATATATTTCCCACAAACACAGAACCCTTGGGTAATAATACTACGTACTACATACAAACTTTAACTTTAACACAACTTTGTGCACTTTTAGAGGTGATATTTCTAGAAATAATTTCTTAGTGCTCGCGTACTTCCCTGCGAAGTTTTAGATTCATAGCTCTTGTAGTTTTAAAGATTTCTTGATGAGCCTTTTTTCTTTTTTAATTATACTAGCTGTCTTGGCAAACGTTGTTTTGCCATATATAAAAAAAAAGAAAATAATTAATTAAAATTTTGTTCGATTATCAAACCTAACCAATATACTTACAGAAAATTCATTCAAATCGGTTCGGCCCTTTAGGTGGAGATTGGTAACTACCACCGCGACACGAGAATTTTATATTATTGTTTGTTATGTATTATTATTTGACGGCCCAGTTGGCACAATGGTCACCATGCCGGACTGCCAAACACAGGGTTGCGGGTTCGATTCCCACCCCAGACATGTATTTATGATTAGATATTTGTCTGTGGTCTGGTTGTTTCCATGTATTATAAGTATATATTTACAAAAGAAAAGTATATGAGTAGTATATCTGTTGTCTAGTACCCATAACTCAAGTCTAGTAACTTAGCTTGGGGCTAGATGGCGATGTTTGAAATGTCCTGCATTATTTATTTATTTACTAGCTTTTGCCCGCGACTTCGTCCACGTAGGAGTCGAAAATAGTTCTAATAGTATTTTTTTGTTGACTAAAAATTGGATTGAGTTTCGAACACGTGTCAAAATAAAATGTACATACTTCATTTAAATCAAAAGCACTAAAGAGTAAATCGACGGAAATCCTTTTCCAAAATAATTTTCTACTCCTTTTTAACCCTGCTAGGGGATGAATTTCAATAAAATACGAAATACGTGTTCCATCAATTCTGTTAAAGAATGTTTATGCAAAATTTGAAGTAGATTGGACCAAGGAATCACGTTGTCCCATACAAACTTTTGGGTGAAAAAGGGGGGGTTTTCACCCCCTTAGCGGTGGAATTTCGGAAAATCCTTTCTTATCCGATGTGTACGTCATACAAAGAACAGGTAAGTTTCAGGTCTCGATGATCAGCGGTTTAGGCTGTGCGTTGATCCGTCAGTCAGTCAGTCTGTAGCTGTGTATACATATAAAATGCATTGTAACAAAGCATTTTATATGTATAGATATATTTAAAATATATTATATACTTATAAGTTTTTGAACTCACCGCCTGCATAATAAAATGCTCATGCTTGGCTACATGAGTGAAAGTAGCCACAGCGTATATGTTACAAAGATGGTCGCTTCTTGGTGCCGTGGAGACGATACCTCGGAGGTAATACCTCTGAACACCATCGACTACCTCCGGAATAACCAGACCTCCCCCGCTGTCGCCTTTACACACTGCTGTTCCTGTAAGTATAGAGGTTAGTTTAAACTTTGAGTCAAAACAATAAGTTTTTAACCCACATCAATGGAAAAAGGTAACAAGATCCTGTCCTGAAAAAAGAAATAAACGTCAAAAAATAAACAGAAATGAAGCGTGCGAGCGCACAGCCATCACTAAAGATATAAAATGAGAAAAAAAAAACAGATATGAAATCAGATCATGACATCTCGATTATTCCACGGGGTAGTTAGATCTTGAACTTGTACTTATATACGGGCTGTTTTTCCGTAATTAGACCCTTTTCAATTGGGCCCTTTTCGCGTGAGGATGGAGTAGGCTTGCCCAGCACCTACTTAGTCGGCCATGTCCAGAGCAAAGAATTTCTTTATATTATTTTATTTTTTAATTTCTAGTTCGATCTTAAGCCTTCCTCACCGTTGTTATATCCAGCACATATTTTGTCGCTGGTAATGGATGGAAGGAACCCAGGTTCGGCTCCAGCGATGCACTGTTCTATACTGACTAAGGGCAGTTCCACCACGTTCAGAACTTGTGACGATGGACCGTCTTCGCTGTCCAGACCCCAGCCTGATACCTGGATGGAGAATTCACTATTTAAGAGGCCATAAATAGCGGAAATCTGCAAGAAATAGCGTAGAATAGGGAGCGATGGAAGACTCTTGTTTAGGAAGCCAAGATCCACTTTGGTTCGCTTAGTATTAGCGGTAAAATAGCGGAATGTAGAGAAAATGAAATACTCCGTTAGTCCCAAAAACTATTCATCTCAACTCGGAAAATGTTCTACACCATTATCTAAACCCTGGACAGCACTAACAGACCATAAAATAAATAAATATTGCAGGACATTCCAAGCATCGCCATCTTGCCCCAAGCTAAGTAACTAAACTTGTGTTAGGGGTGCTAGACAACGGATATACTACCTATATACTTTTTTTTGTAAATACATAATTTATAATACATAGAAATAAGCAGACCACACACAAATATCTTAGCATAAATACATTTCTGAGGCGGGAATCGAACCGTGAATGACAGTCCATCATGGTGATCATTGTGTCGCCAACTTGTAAAAATACATCATCTGTAAAAATTTCAACTCACTAGCTATCATGGTTCATGAGATACAGCCTGGTGACAAACATACAGACCGACGGACAGTTGGACAGCGAAGTCTTAATAATAGGGTTCCGTTTTTACAATTTGGGTACGGAACTTAATTGATCTGTACGTACAGTGCCAAAAACTTTGAACCATGGTATTTGCGACATGAATTAGATGAAAAATGTTTGCTCAGCACCAACTTAGTCGACCGCGTTTATAGGAAAGATCTCCTTAATATAATATCAGGTTTCATAACGACGTTTTCCTTCATCGTAAGAGCATATTAATTAACGAAGATGAATTTTCAGATCACAACGTGATGAAACCCGCGGCTTAGCGAAGTCAATAGATACTTAAAAAAATATTCTTCCCAATTCCCCTGGACTTTAGCTATCACTTAAAAATAGCTTAGTCCCATCGGCCCCGCAAGCTCTGCCCCGTGAATGGTGCAGATGGTAAAAAGAGTTTCATCGGCCCCCCTGAACGCCGACGACGACGGTTGCAGTAAATTTATCACCGACTTCTGCCACTTTTGTTGGGTGAGATGGGATGACACCTGTAGCCACCAAGAATCTGATCTGAAGATATGGTCAGTATAGCCTTACCCTTCCCAGCTTTCCCTCCGTCAGCTGCCTCGTATCAAAATCAAATTTGAAATCCAAACACGCCGGTGTTATGTAATTCGAGAATTTAATCACAAATGGCGCAGTCAATATCAAAAGAGCAATATCATCTTGGAAGTTGGTAGCACTGCCTTGGAAACGTGGAGGTATTCTTATTTCTTGAACCTGAGGATTAAAAAATAATAGTTTTTATTTTTATCACATAATAGCATGCCATACAGTCATTTAAATTAAAACATCAATAAAAATACAAGAAAAAATAAAGTTATAAACAGACAACATCCTCAAGCGTTTCTCTCCAAGGCATCGTTCTCAGACGGCTGGCAATATTTCCCCCCTGGATGGCCAGATTAACCCTCTAAGTAAGAAAGCCTTTCGATCACCAGACACGTCGACAAGAAGCGCAAAAATAATGAATATTAAATAGATTTTTTGGAAAAGGCAACTCTAAGCACCAGTTCCAAATCTGATCACATATAAATGGGACCACTTTCTAAAAGCACCAGCTTAAGCAACATCAGCTGCAAATGAAAGTTGCAGCTACTTGTAAATAGGACCATCAGTCAGTATAAACATGAAACCACTTCGAATTGGGATTAAGACACAAATAAAAAGGTTCCTCACATCAAATTTCTGCGCATCGGGATCTTTGGTATCATTCCAGGGTCTATACAGCTTACTAACAGCCACGGCGTAATTCTCAGCTGGAAGTATCTTCTCGACGTTGCTCCAGAAGCAGTGGGCAGCTGAAAATTTATTATATTTTTAAAATGCTAATACTGAGAAATAAAGAATCAAACAGAAATTCTTGTAGAAAATAA
This sequence comes from Idaea straminata, assembly GCA_951213275.1. NCBI lineage: Eukaryota > Metazoa > Arthropoda > Insecta > Lepidoptera > Geometridae > Idaea > Idaea straminata. Next base: position 4,686,474 of record OX577875.1, on the reverse strand, counting down.
GTCACCAGAAATAACAACGTTGTTGCTGACGATTGTTCCTCCACAGATCTGCATGTAAGGTCTGGTCGTCTTCGTGTAGACTCCAGCATGCCACGGGACCTCCTCCCTGTTCGCCTCCCGTCCGTTGACTACAGTTGTTCTAAACAATTGCGGAACTACGCCACATTCTGGAAGGAAACAGATGTGATGAGACTACAGACATTAAATTGACATACAGCTACGCTTCTTGCCACTGGCATGTATGTATGTATAGGTGCGTATTTATTTTGATTAAATATTATGTATTTTATTATCATTATTTAGAATATTTTATTTTCTATAATATTTATTTTATTCTCCTTCTTATATTCCTATCACGTTATTTACAACCCACCCATCCCCTTCTTTAATTCTTGTCCATCCAAAGGCTGCCTGGAAGAGATCGCATTAAGCGAATAAGGCCGTCCATTGTGCCATATTGTTAGGTTTAATATTGTTTTTGCAACAGGAGTTTTTGTTAGAATGAAGGTTTAATGTGGTACAATAAAGAATTTATCTATCTATCTAGCGACGTAGGTACAAATGAGAAACAATTTCAGTTATTGTTCCTAGTAATAAATGCCAAAACGCAGCTGCCTCTACCTGCGAAGCAGCACAAGTGGAAACCGTGCTGGAAGTTGAGGCTATCGGTGTTGGTAAACGTTAATGCTCAAAGGTGCCTCAATGTGAGCCGCGCGCTCAGTCAAGATTACTCGAGAGTTTAGCCATCGCAACTGAGAATCAGTATGAGAATGGATCTGGTAGAGGCGAGCTGCGTCGTTACTCGTATTTGTTGTGGCTCAAATGGAGACAATTTTTTTCCCACAACCCTCAGTACCTACGCTCAGGATGAGGCAGTTCGAGGTGATGCTGCGCAAGTCAAAGATACCTGGGGCCTAATTCTGCTATGTTGCATTAATTATCGAGACTCTATGGATTTATACCGAGATTGTGGCTTTCTGTGGTATTCAGTTAAACCGTGCTGAAAGTCGAGGCTATCGGTGTTGGTAAACGTTAATGCTCAAAGGTGCCTCAATGTGAGCGCTCAGTCTATATTACTCGAGAGTTACTCGAGAGAGGAGGCTCACAGCTAAGCGACGCTCGCTGATCGTTTACGGTCATGCGGGTTAAGTGACGCCTAGCGCGGTCAATACTTTGATGGGTGACCAATTAACAGTGTGGCAAAAATGTGTTTTTGTGAGCCCCTCCGTGCTTCGAAAGGCACGTTAAGCCGTTGGTCCCGGTTGCTATCGTTAGTAGCAGTCGTTAGGTCAAGTTAATAGCCTTAGGCTTATCTGAAAACTCTAACAATAGGTAAGCCGCACCAATATACGAGAAGAAGAAGACTCAAGAGTTCAGCCATGGCAACTGAGAATCAGTATGAGAATGGATCTGGTAGAGGCGAGCTGCCTCGTCATTCGTACTTTTTAACCCCCTACGCAAAAACGACGGAGTGTTATAAGTTTGATGTGTCTGTATGTGTGTCTGTCTGTGGCATCGTAGCTCCCGAACGGATGACCCGATTTTAATTTAGTTTTTTGTCGCTCAAGTGGAGACTTTTTTGTCCCACAACCCTCAGTACGCTCAGGATAAAGCAGATCGAGGGGAAAATGCGCAAGAAGATACCCAGGTTTAACTGCAACACGCGCTATTGAAAGATACCTAGTAATAATTTTTTCGGGTCTTAATCGCGTATAGTTGAGAGTAGTTACCGAGGGTAGCTCGAGTAAATAAATAAATATTGCAGAACATTCCACACATCACTATCTAGCCCCAAGCTAAGTAACTAGACTTGTGTTATGGGTGCTAGACAACGAATATACTACTTATATGCTTTTCTTTTGTAAACATATACATATAATACATAGAAACAACCAGACCACAGACAAATATCTAAGCATAAATACTTGCCTGAGGCGGGAATCGAACCCGCAACCCTGTGTTTGGCAGTCCGGCATGGTGACCGTTGTGCCAACTGGGTCGTGGAGTACTGACGCTCGATTTTATAACAGTCATAAGGACCGCGGCACACCACACTCACTATATCCGAAGATATATCCGGAGATTTCTCGCGACACTTGCACATTTTTATCACTGGATTCACTGTTCGCTTCGTTTGACCGATGTACGAACTACCACAGCGCGATACGCGATTAAGACCCGAGAAAATGATAACTATGAATACAAATCGTGTCAGTTTAAAAAGTTTATTTGAAAGATACCTGTTCACCTGTGACTTGAAGACCAGCTGTTACACGTCAGAAAAGACAGACTCAGGCAGGACTCTATTCCCTTTCGTAATCTACTTACGTAATTGAGGATTTGATCTGGTTGATATGTCATCGAGATTCCTCGGTGCGAGGCAACGTGCCTCACCAATTGCAAAACCAGTGCCACAGCTCAATACATCTGGACTGCTTCTTTTACAGGTAGCTGAAATAATACAAGTCATATGTTTTACATAGGATAGACTAGCTTTCACCCGCGTCTTTGTCTGCGTAGGGTTTGAATTTTTCAAAATCCTTTTTTATGGGAAGCCTACGTCACACTCTCTAAGTTTCAGGTCTCGACGATCAGCAGTTTAGGTGTTTTGATCCGTCAGTCAGTCAGGACAAAGGATTTTATATGTATAGAAGATATGATAGATATACATATTATAACTACAATAAAATAATTTTTATCACAGTTGCTCATAAAGTGGATCTTATTCAACCGCTTTTAGGCTCATAATACAACGTATTACGCACGCGTGCGTTATGCGTTACCTCAACGCCACTAGTGTGTAAAAAGTTATCCTGATAAGTTATATTGGCATCTTACTGCTAATTACATGTTAGGTAGATGAAACATTCTTAATTTATCTGGGTTATACTGTTTTGATGGATAAAAAATGTAGGTACCAAAACAGAGTTTTTACTCCAGCCATAAAGTTGTCTATAAAGTCGGTTTACGAACGATAATTTTACGTGATAACGTCTTAAAAAATGATTAAAAATTTAGTGTTGCTTTCATTGTTTTTTCTTTACTTAAATATATTTTTTTCCGTACCATTATATTCTGTTTTTAACCCCCGTCAGACGAGGCGGTATAGGTTAAAAGTCTTTTGCCTGGCCTTTCGGGGTGTATAATAATAATTAACAAAAAAATATTGCCTAAAAATTGTAAACATAGACTTATTACCAAATATTTTGTTATTTATTCTTTTCTTTTATTCACAACTGTGATAAAAAACGACTTACGATACACGTGTGGATTGATCATTTAATCTCGGCTTCTCAAACGCCCTAAACGTCATAAACCGCCTCGATGGAATGATCAATTTACCACACTTGTATCGCAATGTACTATTATTTGCACAACACAGTAAGGAATAGACCACGATATAAGTTGCACAAATAAAAATCAAGGTCCTGAGTCATACCACTGCAAGGGTGGAGAAAGAGAGTTGAAACTAATGTACAGAACCCTCGGCGCGTGAGTACGACTCGCACTTGACCGGTTTTTTTGTATTTTTTTTCTCTGTAGCTATCTCTTACTGTTTTTTTTTATTTGTGTCTATACTATGTCGTGTGTTTGTTCGAATAAATTATATTTCTACTTACGAAGACATTCCGGGAACTCATCCGTGCCCTTGCCTGTGATGCATTGCACGAGATACCATCCCTTCATGTTGAAACCGGGGTTGCAGGTCACCTTAAAACGAATATCTAAATATATAAAAGAAAGTCGTGTTTGTACAACACTTATAACTCGAGAACGGCTGGACCGATTGCGATGAAATTTGGTATCTAGATAGCTGGAGACCTAGATTAACACATAGGCTACTTTTTATTCCGATATTCCCACGGGACTTACGCGGGTGAAACCGCGGGCCGCAGCTAGTTATAAATAAATATCAAAACAGAAAAAAGTTTCATCAAAATCGGTTGATAAACAAAGAAGATATGCGCGAACATCCATAAAAAAAATACATACAACCGAATTGAGAACCTCTTTTTTTTTAAGTCGGTTAAAAACACAGGGCGGGACAGCCTGGCAGCCCCCAAATAGATGGACAGACGACTTGTACTCGTACTTGAAGGGGCTGTTTTCCATTTCAATTAGACCCTTTTTAATTGGGTCCTTTTTGCGTGAGGCTGGAGTAGGCTTGCCCAGCACCTACTACCCACTCAGCTTACTTGACCATTTCCAAAGGAGAGAACTTGTCGCGGGTTTCTTCACGATGTTTTCCTTCACCGTAAGAGCAATGTCAATTAGCGCACATAATTTTTTCTTAAGAAAATACATTAGTGCACGGCCGGTCGGGATTCGAACCCACGACCTTCAGAATGAAAGTCGAGGTATCTACCATTAAGCTAACACCGCTCTCCTTCTTTGATTAAAGTCGCGGGAAGCCATTGAACGCAGAGGGCATGCAACCAATCCATCTGGAAGTTTTGGGGAAGTATATGCAGTAGACGACCTGCGTCAGGATTGTCGTAAAATAACGCAACGCGAGGTAAGGGTACCGGGCGCTCTCTCCATACAAACGTAGTCGACTGTTTCCTCCCAGGATAATGACACTAGAGCAAATATTTTTGTTGCATAAAACTTATAACTGCCGAAACCATGCCCCTATGTTTTGATTTATTTTGTTTTTAAAATCTTAATTTCTATGATTATTTATATTAATTTATTTTAGGATATAATTGAATCTAAGCAAATTAAATACATCAAATTAAAAATACTTAAATGATAAATGAATAAATAAAAAGACATATATATTTAACATTATAAATACAAAAAATGAAGTGACCAGTTAGTAAAATAACCCGCCCCTTATCGTACCCGGCGTAAAGGTTTATTTTAATGATTATTTATATTTATATTATAAAAATGAAAAAAAAAAACATAATATGGGCACAGTCATGGCAGTTATAAGTTTTATGCCACAAAAATATTTGTGCTAGTGTCATTATTCAGGGAGGAAACAGTCGACTACGTTTGTATGGAGAAAGAACCGGTACATTTTCCTCTGCCAACCAGTGAGATGTAATGACACATCACTGCTGCCAACGACCTTGGTACACAGCCTACTAAATAGTTACTACCGGCACCGGTCGCCTTCGTTGGTGAACATTGTTGATTGTTACGAATGTGTTTTGTTTTTCTCAAAAGTGCTGAAATTAAATTGTAGGTGATATTTATACCGACATTTCGGTGTGAAAATTCCCTATAGTTTCGAAATAATCCTAAAATTAAAATTTAAGGCGTTCTTCCAGTACCGTGTGTAGGTATTCACATTACCTTAGCCCCCGCTCACAAAGACGTAGCGTGCTGCGTGCTAACTGTTACATTTGATCGATATGCAAAACATTTTAGCATTATTATCCACAAATATAGTTCCTAGAGGTCAAAACCTATCATTTGATTCATTTTTAGAAACAAACGTTAACTATTTTTGAATAAAACCTGATAAACGATCAAATAATTCTCTGTTTTCTAACATTTTTTTTATCGAACGAAGTTGTTCATATCATGTTTTCAACCACAATAAACAAAAATATGGTTATTATACTACAATATCCATTTATATCCAAATAACAAAAAAAGAGTATTTGATTACTTAGAGTTGCTTAAAACAAAGGTCGATTTTGGTAGCTTTATTAGCACCTGGCCTTAAAACTAATATAAGTTTGAAATAACAAGGAATTTTCGTCGCAAATTACCCCAAAATGTCGGTAAAGATTTCACCTACAATTCCATCTCAGCACTTTTGAGAAAAACAAAACACATTCGTTACAATCAACAATGTTAGTTGTAAGCGACGGGTATTTCTGGGGCGTTGCGTTTGGCAGCATAAATAGCCTTAGAGCGGTATATGTTGCATCAAGTCAAAAAGTAGATGCGCCATGTCTTGTTTTGAACCGAAATTAACCAAACTTACCTGTATAACGTAAGAATAAACTTTCTTCCCAGGTCGAGGCTGTTCATCATCATCGTAACCCTCGACTCTGAACCTTCCATTTCTGATTGTATCACTCGGTGGAATAATGCACGAATAGTTGAAACTGAAAATCATTACATAGTATAAAACAAAGTCACTTTTTTCTGTCTGTCCCTATGTATGCTTAGATCTTTAAAACTACGCAACTGATTTTAAGACACTTCAAAGTTATGCTTTGCATGACTTTTATTGAATAAAAAAATTCTGACTTTGACCCTACCGTTCTGCTTCAAGATCGTCTTCATCCAGTTCTGGGTCTTGGGTCAAAGCTCCAGATATTACTGCAAAATATTAATATTATTTTAATCACAGTTGCTCATAAAGTGGATCTTATTCAACCGCTTTTAGGCTCATAATCCAACGTATTATGCACGCGTGCGTTTTACATTACCAACTAGTGCTATAAGTTACCCTGATAAGTTAAATTGGTATCTTACTGCTAATTACATGTTAGGTAGATGAAACATTCTTAATTTATCTGGGTTATACTGTTTTGATGGATAAAAAAATATAGGTACCAACAAAGAGTTTTTAAGCAAGCAAAAAAGGTTGTCTCTAAAGTTGGTTTACGAACGATAATTTTACGTGATAACGTCTTAGATTTTTTTAAATTTTTATTCTTTACATAAATATTATTTTTTTCTTACCATTATATTCTGTTTTTAACCCCCGACGCAAAAATAAATGGAAAAACCCCTAAAAAATATTGTATGTCAGACGACGCTGTATAGGTTAAATGTCTTTTGCCTGCCCTTTCGGGAGTATAACCAACAAAAAAATATTGCCTAAAAAAACAATATAAATATTTTGTTAACGTTTTATTATTTCATGTCTTTTCTTTTATGTGACAAAAAACATTCGTATCGCAATTTACTATTCATCATTGTCTTTAGAAAAACAATAAGTAGACGACCCAGTTGGCACAATGGTCCATGCCAGACTGCCAAATACAGGGTTGCGGGTTCGATTCCCGCCGCAGGCAAGTATTTATGCTTAGTACCTACATTATCACAAACAACACTTTAATAGTACATTACGATATAAGTGTGGTAAATTGATCTTTGCATAGAGGCGGTTTATGACGCGCGAGCGGCAGCGAGCGTGTTAAAGACGCCAAGATGCAAAGATCAATTCCACACGTATATCGTACGACGTTTTTTATCACAGTTGTGAATAAAAGAAAAGACTTGAAAAGAAAACAAAATAATAATTAGCAAAATATTTGTGATAAGTCTATGTTTACATTTTTTTAAGGCAATATTTTTTTGTTAATTATGCTCCGGAAAGGCCAAGCTAAAGACTTTTAATCTATACAGCCTCGTCTGACTTACAATATTTTTTAGGGTTTTTTCTATTTGTTTTTGCGTCGGGGGTTAAGAACAAAATACAATGGTACGGAAAAACAATATATAAGATAGTACGTATTTAACCTATCGGGATAACTTTACAGCACTAGGTTGGCAATGTAAAACGCACGCGTGCATAATATTTTGGATTACGAGCCTAAAAGCCGTTGAATAAGATCCACAATAATTAATAATATTTGGTGGTGAAAGGCATTTTGATTTGGTGCCACCCATTTGCGTCATAATTTAATCAGTCTATTAAGCAACTCGCCATTAAACATTACACCAAATTAGCACTTTGCCCGATAGACTTTATGCAATGCAATGCAATTCTGACTATATCACACAAATCATGCGAAAGCCAAACAAAAAGAAAAACACTTACAAAACACGAAAAATAACACACAAAACATTTTTAATCCGTTTCAAAGTCAAAATTGAGGTAAAATTATTTTTAATTTACATTTTATTTTAAAAACGTCTTTGCAAGTTGTTGCTGCCTTGACCAAATGACTACTAATATGCTTTTTTGCTTTTTTACTTAACGAACAGGACTGGATTGAGGGAAGGGGAACGGGGCGCATCGAGTCTTGGAGGATCAAACTTGTATAACTTGATTTCTAAATATGGGTAAAACCAAGTACGCAAAACCAAGCAAGTAAATTATCTATTAATATAAAATTAAAAGTCCTGACTGATTGACTATTATCAACGCACAGCTTAAAATACAGGTCCTAAGGTCATAAAATTTCGAGGGTGGTTTCATTTTTGAACTGTCCCATCTATTGAGAGAGTTTTTTGTCACCCAAAAAGCTGCTACACTGAAGTGGAATTGGGCCGGCCATACCTGCCGTATGCCGGAATAAAGTTTAAATCATTAATTGTGCGGTCAGGCGCACTATAATACTTCGTCGTACGTTAATGATCAGAATCCATGGATATGACTTTAATAGTTCAATTTCAAATAATACCTTCAAATATTTGTAAATTGACCTTTGTGAGCATGATCAGAAAAAAGAAAAAATCAAAGTGTTTCATCTCTTTCATCACCTTCATCTCATTGGTGGGCGCGTTACGAAGGCACACATCCTAACTAAATTTTTAAGACGCGGCAAAGCGATGTAATACATTGCATGATACCTATGGAATAAAAAAAAATGTGTTTTACTTTGACATAAGTACTTTGTGTTAAATCTTCGACCATGGTTAAATCAACAAGTTTTCGGATCCACGAAAAAAGTTTATCCGGCAGACCCCGTTGAAGGTGGCGAGATGAAATGGACAAAAAGAAAGAAGATCGTGACCTATGGAAGCGGAGTAGAGAGGCCTATGACCTGCAGGGGGAGTCTGCAGGCTCTTAATAAAAACCCCTAACACGGTATTCAGGGGTTGCATTTGTTTCTTGCCACGCGGGTGAAGCCGTGGGCGGAAATGATAACTGAAATAACAAAACTGAAGATTTTGTCTGTTTGAAGGCACTAATCTATCACTGATTAAAAAAGAGAGAGGCTCCTTGGGTCCATTCAAGTTTCAAGTTCTTTATTGTAAATCATGTGTACAAAAGGTGATACAGATAGGTTATAGTTCATCATGATGCCCGTTTGGGCGTAGCATAGGTATATTTATATAAAAATACTATTACAATTAATTTACCTACTTTTGAACGTGTAGCAGGTCTTATTGAACCGTTATTGGGTTTATTTTTTGGCGGCCAGTGTAAAACATTCATACGTGAATTTTCAATCCGCCCATACAGAGAGTGCCTAAATACAACCCTGCTTTTTATAATCTACTTTTGCTGTGTTATTTTATTTAGACGTCATCTTTTATAGGACACAATGACCTGTTTTCGAATCACCCGGTTTGGATTTCCCTTTCATTTCTTAGTCATAAAATAAAACACTGCTTAGAGCACGCAATTACGGTGAAAGGGTACCGGCGCTCTCTCCATACAAACGTAGTCGACTGTTTCCTCCCTGGATAATGACACTAGCAAAAAAAATTTGTGCCATAAAACCGATAACTGCCATGACTATGACCCTATGTTTTTTTTTTTTTTCATTTTCTAATTATCATAGAAATTAAGATTTAAAAAACAAAAAGAATATAGGGGCATGGTCATGGCAGTTATAAGTTTAATGCAACAAAAATGTTTGCTCTAGTGTCATTATCCAGGGAGGAAACAGTCGACTACGTTTGTATGGAGAGAGAGCCGGTACCCTTTCCCCTTTATTAGGTAAGTATCAAGTTTTAATGATGAATTAGTTAATTTACATATACTTAATTGAATTTTGAGAAATTATACTTGTTATTTAATTTCTTGTAATTAATTTAAATACTTTTTGACGTGATCACGTCTAATAAATTGATGTAACATCTGCATTCACAAAAAAGTGTCTGTTAAACAGACACCGTCATGTTCCGGTACCATGACGGCGTCATGGTAAACGTTACGCGTCTCTTGTGTGTTTTATATTGTTGACAGCGCTCCGCAGTTTCACCCGCGTAACTCCCGATCCCGGTGGAATATCAGGATAAAAAGTAGCCTATAGGCTTCCTCGATAAATGGACTATCCAACACAAAAATAATTTATCAATTCGAACCAGTAGTTCCTGAGATTAGCGCGTTCAAACAAACAAACAAACTCTTCAGCTTTATAATATAAGTATAGATTAATAATATCGCTCAGATGGCTTGTGTAATGGTGACGAGTGACAAATAGCGGAAAAAAAATAAGGAAAAAGTATCTCAATTTTTCGTTATTAACCGACTTCAAAAAAAGGAGGAAGTTCTCAATTCGGTACGTTTTTATGGATGTTCGTGCATATCTTATTTGTTTATCAACCGATTTTGATAAATCTTTTCTAAATTAACCTTCGTAAATCAACTTTACAAACTACTAGCAAACCCGGCGAACTCCGTTTCGCCACCAGATTTTCCTGAATTTTCTTTGCTATAAACCTCACGGAGCCCGAGACCTTTCCAACGAATGCAAAACCGTGGAAATCGGTTCGTGCGTTCTGGAGTTATAGCGTCAGGAAGGAAACCCCGACTTTTTTTATATAATACCCTTTTTTAATTAATGGATGTTTTAGGGTTCCGCACCCAAAGGGTAAAAACGAGACCCTATTAAGACTCCACTGTCTGTCTGTCCGTCCGTCTAACACTGTTTCTAACGCTGTTTAAATCTAGATGAGTAGCTAATAAAGGTCATACAATCACTCAAAAGATGCTTACGGTAATAAAAAAATTAAGCATTCAATAAAAACAACTTTTGAATAATAAAAAAAACGTCAACAACATCCATATTCTCTGACGTCACAGCAAAAGTCACGCATAAGTTTATGGTTTTGACATTTCGAGAAATCGAAACATTTATTGCAAAGTTATGTACACATAGACATAGATCCTAAAATAGGTTTTTTTGCATCACTCTGGCGCAGGAAAGAAATCCTTATTTATAATTTCTTAAGAGAACCAGCTTAAAGAACAAAAAATCTAATTTTTTTACATAAAGAAAACAACTCGATTTTTCATCGTTTTCTTGTGACTTAGTATTCATATAGTGGCAACAGAAAAAGGTACATAATCTGTGAAAGTTTCAACTGTCCAGCTATCATGGTTCATGAACCATAATAGCTGGACAGTCTGTCTGTCTGTTACCAGGCTGTATTTCATGAGATACAGCCTAGTAACAGACAGACAGACGGACAGTGGAGTCTTAATAATAGGGTCCCATTATTGGCACAATGGTCACCATGCTGGACTCCCAAAACAGGGTTGCGGGTTCGATTCCCGCCTCAGACGAGTATTTAAGCTTAGATATACCGCGATAAGTGCGTCGACTTCAAGCCAACGCGTCGGCTTATGCCGACCCGCGCCCCACACTGGACGGAATTTTGAGCCTGCCTTTCATAGGATTTTTGAAAAATTAAGTTGATTTATTCGTTCCAAAAATTCTGCCCGGTATGAGAAAAATCCGAGGGGTAAAACCTACTAACAAGTAACGAAAATCGTGTCACGTTTTTGGTGCGCACCTTTAGTGCGCAACTTTCTAATTTGGCTGTGAGTGTATTGCGTATGGTTAGATACTCGTACTTAAGGAGTAATTTATTTAATTTAGAGAGTTTTATCGCTGGGCGACCACATCAATCTTTAGTTACAAAACAAAACAATAACATAATAATCACATCTTAACACCTAACGTCACTGCTGCTAATTTGTATAATATAAAGGCACTATCTGAATGTTCAGATAAAGCGGAGTTAATCAAACCGATCTCATTACCATTCAAAGCACTTCCAAAATGTGTTATCTTAATGATTAATGGCGGACACATTCTAACAACACATGTTGGACATCTTCCGCAACATCGCAATCTTCACAATTAGGTGATGTTATCTTTTTCATCAAAAAACCGAACTTTTTGGAAGGGATGTGTCCAGAGCGCAATCTTAAAGCCATAACGAGCATACCTCTCTTCAATAAGACCCCGTCGATTCAGTCTAATTTTGGGATATTAGTTTGGATAGTTCGAAACCAAATATCTTTCTCAGTTGATCTTCTATCAAAGTATTCTTGCCACATTGATTCTAGTAATTCCATTCTAGTAAAACATTGATTCTTTATAAGTTTAGTAAAATCCGAAGCCAAAGGTTTTATACTTATTGGAATGCCATCCACCAACGCTTCCTTTGCCAATAAATCAACCTCATCGTTTTAAATATCTAAGCATAAATACTTGCCTGAGGCGGGAATCGAACCCGCAACCCCGTGATTGGCAATCCGGCATGGTGACCATTGTGCCAACTGGGTCGTCAAAATCCTGATATTTTTCGCAATACTAGCAATATTCATAATTTCAACTTAAGAAATAAGAATGAACTAACCGTGCCCGGTAGTAGGCTCCCGAAAATAAACAGGTCGTTTAATAGTACATGTGTGCTCTATTATAATAAATTACTTATAGGAGCCCAACCGCGCTTATTGCGTCGGCTTCAAGCTGAAGTTGATATACCAACCCGCGCATTTTAAAAATTAGGTTGTTTTTTCGCATTTTTTTCGTGTTTCAAGTATGCGTATGCAAAACGAATTACACCTTACGCCGTTAAAATTTCGAAGACAATCCTTGGGTAGCGAATATTGGCTTAAAGCGAACTCCCTCATGAATAATAAATCAATTGATGCTGTGAATGATTTAACGTCAGATAGTGGGGCTATACTGGTCTATTAGAAAACTTCCACTTTTGGCAAGCATTCAATTAAATATAGACTCTGATTCTTTACACAAGGATGACCAGTTAGGAATGTTTTCACTAAACGTCTGGCTTAGTTACATTGGTACTTCTCAGGCGGTGAAAGATACAATTCCTGCCATCAATCAACCGAAAAGTATCAACCTAACTATAATATACGCATATCTGTGTTAGTTATCTTAATGAACAATATGGAGATTATTTTAAAATATTTACAGATGGTTCTAAAGATAATAATGATGGTGGTGATGCAGCCTTTTTAGACCCTCAGAATTGTTGTAATACAAAGCTTAAGATTGATTCTAATATCTCTATTATGCACATTGAGATGATTGCTATTTTAGAAGCCTTATCGTACATCGACTTAATAAATTATAGTAAATTTGTTATTCTAAGCAATTCTAGAAGCGCATTGCAACATTTGGCTCGATGCACCTCGCACGGGCGAGGTGATCCGATAGCCTTTCAGATATTACAATCAATTTTGAGTCTACAATTTGCACACAAAGAAATAGTCTTACAGTGGATTCCCTCACATATAGATTTAAAAGAAAACGATGAGGTTGATTTATTGGCAAAGGAAGCGTTGGTGGATGGCATTCCAATAAGTATAAAACCTTTGGCTTCGGATTTTACTAAACTTATAAAGAATCAATGTTTTACTAGAATGGAATTACTAGAATCAATGTGGCAAGAATACTTTGATAGAAGATCAACTGAGAAAGATATTTGGTTTCGAACTATCCAAACTAATATCCCAAAATTAGACTGAATCGACGGGGTCTTATTGAAGAGAGGTATGCTCGTTATGGCTTTAAGATTGCGCTCTGGACACATCCCTTCCAAAAAGTTCGGTTTTTTGATGAAAAAGATAACATCACCTAATTGTGAAGATTGCGATGTTGCGGAAGATGTCCAACATGTGTTGTTAGAATGTGTCCGCCATTAATCATTAAGATAACACATTTTGGAAGTGCTTTGAATGGTAATGAGATCGGTTTGATTAACTCCGCTTTATCTGAACATTCAGATAGTGCCTTTATATTATACAAATTAGCAGCAGTGACGTTAGGTGTTAAGATGTGATTATTATGTTATTGTTTTGTTTTGTAACTAAAGATTGATGTGGTCGCCCAGCGATAAAACTCTCTAAATTAAATAAATTACTCCTTAAGTACGAGTATCTAACCATACGCAATACACTCACAGCCAAATTAGAAAGTTGCGCACTAAAGGTGCGCACCAAAAACGTGACACGATTTTCGTTACTTGTTAGTAGGTTTTACCCCTCGGATTTTTCTCATACCGGGCAGAATTTTTGGAACGAATAAATCAACTTAATTTTTCAAAAATCCTATGAAAGGCAGGCTCAAAATTCCGTCCAGTGTGGGGCGCGGGTCGGCATAAGCCGACGCGTTGGCTTGAAGTCGACGCACTTATCGCGGTATATCTAAGCTTAAATACTCGTCTGAGGCGGGAATCGAACCCGCAACCCTGTTTTGGGAGTCCAGCATGGTGACCATTGTGCCAATAATGGGACCCTATTATTAAGACTCCACTGTCCGTCTGTCTGTCTGTTACCAGGCTGTATTTCATGAGATACAGCCTGGTAACAGACAGACAGACTGTCCAGCTATTATGGTTCATGAACCATGATAGCTGGACAGTTGAAACTTTCACAGATTATGTACCTTTTTCTGTTGCCACTATATGAATACTAAGTCACAAGAAAACGATGAAAAATCGAGTTGTTTTCTTTATGTAAAAAAATTAGATTTTTTGTTCTTTAAGCTGGTTCTCTTAAGAAATTATAAATAAGGATTTCTTTCCTGCGCCAGAGTGATGCAAAAAAACCTATTTTAGGACTTCAAGCCAACGCGTCGGCTTATGCCGACCCGCGCCCCACACTGGACGGAATTTTGAGCCTGCCTTTCATAGGATTTTTGAAAAATTAAGTTGATTTATTCGTTCCAAAAATTCTGCCCGGTATGAGAAAAATCCGAGGGGTAAAACCTACTAACAAGTAACGAAAATCGTGTCACGTTTTTGGTGCGCACCTTTAGTGCGCAACTTTCTAATTTGGCTGTGAGTGTATTGCGTATGGTTAGATACTCGTACTTAAGGAGTAATTTATTTAATTTAGAGAGTTTTATCGCTGGGCGACCACATCAATCTTTAGTTACAAAACAAAACAATAACATAATAATCACATCTTAACACCTAACGTCACTGCTGCTAATTTGTATAATATAAAGGCACTATCTGAATGTTCAGATAAAGCGGAGTTAATCAAACCGATCTCATTACCATTCAAAGCACTTCCAAAATGTGTTATCTTAATGATTAATGGCGGACACATTCTAACAACACATGTTGGACATCTTCCGCAACATCGCAATCTTCACAATTAGGTGATGTTATCTTTTTCATCAAAAAACCGAACTTTTTGGAAGGGATGTGTCCAGAGCGCAATCTTAAAGCCATAACGAGCATACCTCTCTTCAATAAGACCCCGTCGATTCAGTCTAATTTTGGGATATTAGTTTGGATAGTTCGAAACCAAATATCTTTCTCAGTTGATCTTCTATCAAAGTATTCTTGCCACATTGATTCTAGTAATTCCATTCTAGTAAAACATTGATTCTTTATAAGTTTAGTAAAATCCGAAGCCAAAGGTTTTATACTTATTGGAATGCCATCCACCAACGCTTCCTTTGCCAATAAATCAACCTCATCGTTTTCTTTTAAATCTATATGTGAGGGAATCCACTGTAAGACTATTTCTTTGTGTGCAAATTGTAGACTCAAAATTGATTGTAATATCTGAAAGGCTATCGGATCACCTCGCCCGTGCGAGGTGCATCGAGCCAAATGTTGCAATGCGCTTCTAGAATTGCTTAGAATAACAAATTTACTATAATTTATTAAGTCGATGTACGATAAGGCTTCTAAAATAGCAATCATCTCAATGTGCATAATAGAGATATTAGAATCAATCTTAAGCTTTGTATTACAACAATTCTGAGGGTCTAAAAAGGCTGCATCACCACCATCATTATTATCTTTAGAACCATCTGTAAATATTTTAAAATAATCTCCATATTGTTCATTAAGATAACTAACACAGATATGCGTATATTATAGTTAGGTTGATACTTTTCGGTTGATTGATGGCAGGAATTGTATCTTTCACCGCCTGAGAAGTACCAATGTAACTAAGCCAGACGTTTAGTGAAAACATTCCTAACTGGTCATCCTTGTGTAAAGAATCAGAGTCTATATTTAATTGAATGCTTGCCAAAAGTGGAAGTTTTCTAATAGACCAGTATAGCCCCACTATCTGACGTTAAATCATTCACAGCATCAATTGATTTATTATTCATGAGGGAGTTCGCTTTAAGCCAATATTCGCTACCCAAGGATTGTCTTCGAAATTTTAACGGCGTAAGGTGTAATTCGTTTTGCATACGCATACTTGAAACACGAAAAAAATGCGAAAAAACAACCTAATTTTTAAAATGCGCGGGTTGGTATATCAACTTCAGCTTGAAGCCGACGCAATAAGCGCGGTTGGGCTCCTATAAGTAATTTATTATAATAGAGCACACATGTACTATTAAACGACCTGTTTATTTTCGGGAGCCTACTACCGGGCACGGTTAGTTCATTCTTATTTCTTAAGTTGAAATTATGAATATTGCTAGTATTGCGAAAAATATCAGGATTTTGACGACCCAGTTGGCACAATGGTCACCATGCCGGATTGCCAATCACGGGGTTGCGGGTTCGATTCCCGCCTCAGGCAAGTATTTATGCTTAGATATTTGTCTGTGGTCTGGTTGTTTTTATGTATTATAAGTATATATTTACAAAAGAAAAGTATATAAGTAGTATATCCGTTGTCTAGCACCCATAACACAAGTCTAGTTACTTAACTTGGGGCTAGATAGCGATGTGTGGAATATCCTGCAAAATTTATTTATTTTATTTTGTGCCGTGTCGGTGCCGTTTCCATCTGATATAAAACAACAATGAAACCACATTTAAATCCACTCTTACGCATCGTAGGTTATACCTAAAGAAAAAAATTAAACAGGTATGTGCGTGTGTACTTCTTGAGGAAATACGAAAATTAAATATCCAGTACTAACTTTACCATGTAGCGGTAAACACTGTAAAACATTGGTAAGTTAACTAACTAAGGTAGTAAACTAAGTTTCATCAAAATCGGTCCAGAAGTTTCGGAGCCAATTCGTTAAAAACAAAAAATAACAAAGAAATCATTCCTCTTTATAATATTTTTTATTATAAAGATTAATTACAATTACAAAATTAGAATATACGAACGGAAAACGAAAATAAAATAAAATTACAAATAAAAGATATCCTCAAGCGCGTCTCCCCGAGGCATCGTTCCCAGAAGGCTGGCGTGGCCATCCAGAGGGGAAATGTTGCCACATTTCCCGTCTGGATGGCCAGACTGACCCTTTGAGCGAAAAAGCTACCAGCCCTCCGATCACCAGACACCTCGACAAGACGCGCGCCGAGGTCCCTAAAAATGCTGAGGCTTCGGGACCCCAAGACCCCAAAGTCTCCACCCCTATCGGGACGAACATGAAACGATCCGCCAGCTCCAAATACTTGCGAGACTTAAGAGACTCCGCGCTCGCAGCCGCCGCACCAGCTCGACCCGTCGTTGCCGGAATATGGGAAGCCGCCAGAGTGTCCACACAGGTGGCATCCCACACCAACGACATCCCTTGCCTCCAAGGAATGAGCGTTAAGCCGTTCTAACACTGCCGGAATAGTACATTACGATATAAGTGTGGTAAATTGATCTTTGCATAGAGGCGGTTTATGCCGCGCGAGCGGTAGCGAGCGTGTTAAAGAAGCCAAGATGCAAATATCAATTCCACACGTATATCGTACGACGTTTTTTATCACAGTTGCGAATAAAAGAAACGACTTGAAAAGAAAACAAAATAATAATTAACAAAATATTTGTGATAAGTCTATGTTTACATTTTTTAAGGAAATATTTTTTGTTAATTATGCTCCGAAAAGGCCAGGCTAAAGACTTTTAACCTATACAGTCTTGTCTGACATACAATATTTTTTAGGGTTTTTTCTATTTGTTTTTGCGTCGGGGGTTAAGAACAAAATACAATGGTACGGAAAAACAATATATTTAAGTAAAAAAAAAAATAAACAACTAAATTTTTAATCGTTTTCTAAGTCATTATCACGTAAAATTTTCGTTCGTAAACCGACTTTAGAGACAACCATTTTTGCTAGCTAAAAACTCTTTGGTACCTACCTTTTTATACATCAAAACAGTATGTAATTTAGCAGTAAGATACGTATTTAACCTATCGGGATAACTTTACAGCACTAGGTTGGCAATGTAAAACGCACGCGTGCATAATATGTTGGATTATGAGCCTAAAAGCCGTTGAATAAGATCCACTTTATTAGCAACTGTGATAAAAATAATAATAATGCTGCTTCATAATATTAAAATATGTATAGATTAGTATGACTAGTCGGGCAAAAACAATATGCTGGATATGAAATGCAGACGTGACTTACGCTGATGTTCGGTGTGATGATATCGGGCAAACCTGAGTATCTGTTTTCCAAGTTCAGTTGGGCCAGGGACTATAATCCTATAAAGACACGGGCTTCTGCGTATTTAATTGTTACAAGTGTCGGCTTTTAAGGGTAGTTTTAAACACTGCGCCACAAAGTGTTGGAATGACTTGCCACCACCACTGAGACAGCATCGCACTGTTAATTCCTTCAGGTCTGCATATAAACTTCTCTTAATGGGTAGACAATTAGCTGAACTAAGACATGGCTGTTTCTGATGCGAGAGGTATATATGCTTATGCAGAAGTATAGATTATGTATGTTGAGTGGTTTACTATTTTATTTTTTCTATTAATTTTAAGCTTCATTTGGTGGCGTATTTATTAAGTTTACTTTTATTTTTTACTATACTGAAACCTCTGCCCGGTCGGCGTCATGTGAGCTGATATGCAGATAATGATGTGTCCTGTAATACTTTAAGTCTTTGTGTATAATTCTATAATATTGTTTGTGTCGGATTGCCTAATCATTAGTTTTAGCATTTTGCTTGTTTTTTTGTAGATATTATCTTCAGTTTATATTCATGGTTATTAAAACAATTTAGAATATTTATTTGGTTATAAAGTTAGTGTCAGTGTTTCCTGCCTACTATAACCAAATTACAGCATCGTCCTACTCTCTCCAATCACAGGGTCTCTGCTGAAAATCAGCGTTGCATTTATGCAACACGTATCTGAGCAGGAGCCTATTTGGCGGCGACACTGTTACTGTGTTATAAATAACATAGCTTATAATATTTAATTAAGTTTGTTATATGTAGTCATATCAAAAATAAGTTATGTCTAATTTTTAGTTTTGTTGTTGGCCAAATAAAGATATATCTATCTATCTATCTATCTACTAGCTTTTGCTCAAAACTTCGTCCGCTTACTTAGAAGTCGAAAATGGTTTTAATCGGATTTTTAGTTTTTTTTATAAATTCGAATAGAGTTTTGAAACATATGCTATTTTATATCCCGATATTCCCACGGGATCGGGACTTCTGAAATGGTTTATAGGCCATTTTTCGTAACTGGACCTCTTTAGTTGGGTCCTTTTTATACTACCCTACTCTTAGCTTAGTCGAACGTGTCCAGAGAAAAGAACTCTTCAATACACTAAACACAATTACTAAGCCACGGGTTTTATCACGATGTTTTCCTTCACCGTAAGAGCGGTTTCGCTCCACGATCCGAATCCGATACGAACCCGTGGAAATATGGTCCGGAGTAATCGTAGAACTATTTCTATGGTAATTTACGTTTAATTTAATATTTAATTTCGAATCGAATTCGGATCGGGCGTAGTGAGTGCGAAAAATTATACACATGAAAAATTATACACTTAGCATAACCTGAGTGTATAATTGTTCATGTGTATAATTTGCTAAGCATCATTGTATAAAGTCACAACTGCTCTCTAGCTACCTGTAATTTTTGGTAAATACTTACCAAAGTTTCTTTTGTCGTGATAACGTCTTATAAATTGACGACTCAAATTTTCACATTTATAATATTAGTAGGATGTTATATTCTTCGCTTTAATATCATGGTAATCATTAAGGATATATTTTAGAAACTTTCCAGTAACCTCAGATGTGATCTTCCGCTCCCAGACGTTCCTAACAGCGAGGTGAACTTGTTAACCTACCAGCTGGTGCAAGACAAACGAATCTTTGAAAAAGATAATCTTCCCGCGAAGGTTTATGCCTTTTTTTGGACTGTTTGCCACAACAAGATCTCTTTCTTTATTTGTCCTCGAATTCTCGAAGTCCTTATTTATTTGTCCTGGAAGGAGTACCGCGGGCTCTCTCCATACAAACGTAGTCGACTGTTTTCTCCCTGACACTAGAGCAAATATTTTTGTTGCATAAAACTTATAACTCCCATGACCATGCCCCTATGGTTTTTATTTGTTTTTACGTCTGAATTTTTATGATAATTCGAAAATTAAAAAAACCAAAACATAGCATCGGGCATAGTCATGGCAGTTATAGGTTTTATGGCACAAAAATATTTGTGCTAGTGTCATTATGCCGGTGCTCTTTCCATACAAACGTAGTCGACTGTTTCCTCCCTGGATAATGACACTAAAGCAAATATTTTTGTTACATAAAACCTGTAACTGCCATGACTCTGTCTTGGTTTATTTTCATTTTCTAATTTTTTAAGAAATTAACATTTAAAAAAAGAGAAAAAACATAACAGAAACAACATGGTCATGGCAGTTATAAGTTTTATGCAACAAAAATATTTGCTCTAGTGTCATTTTCCAGGGAGGAAACAGTCGACTACGTTTGTATGGAAAGAGCGATCGGTATCCTTTCCTCTTAAAAGTACTCAGTGTGATTATTTTTCTCAACATAATCATTAGCTATGTTCAAATAGTGCTGCACAGGATTGTAAACGTTACGGTAGCAGTATACTTGTGAACGGTGATTGTACGTACAAGGTAATTTTTGAGGCAATAAGAAAATTAAATAAATCCAGTATTAAATTTATCGTGTAGTGATCAACACGTTGGTTTTTTTTTAGTTAAGGAAATCATTTTTGAAAAAAACCCAATTTGGTTTTTACGATGCTGTGCTTGTTTTTTTGTATGATTTGTAAGTATGATTTAAATAATTATCTACATTAGAGTTTTTGCCCGCGTCTTTTTAAATTGTGATTTTGATTTCATACCACAGAAAACCGGTTTTCATCCGCGTAACTCCCGATCCCATGGGAATCTAATACTAATATGTATTATTATTTGACGACCCAGTTGGCACAATGGCCACCATGCCGGACTGCCAAACACAGGGTTGCGGGTTCGATTCCCGCCTCAGACAAGTATTTATGCTTAGATATTTGTCTGTGGTCTGGTTGTTTATATGTATTATATGTATATATTTACAAAAGAAAAATATATAAGTAGTATATTCGTTGTCTAGCACCCATAACACAAGTGTAGTTACTTAGCTTGGGGCTAGATGGCGATGTGTGGAATGTCTTGCAATATTTTTTTTTTTTTTTTTATTTTATTTAATTATGAAGCTAAAGAGTTTGTTTGTTTGTTTGAACGCACTAATCTCAGGAACTACTGGTGCGAATTGAAAAAGTTTGAGTTGGATAGTCCATTTATCGAGGAAGGCTTAAGGCTATGAGTTTTTGGCGGGAACGAGTTAACAACATGTCGTGCTGCAGTTTTATGTTCATGAAACTTAGTTGTAACCCGAGTTGAATTGTATAATTCTGGTGGAATGTTATTCAATTTAGTTCTGTGAAAGTGCACAGGTGTAGTGAAAGTAAAATTCAGTGTCAAACATGAAGTTTTGTCGTTGCCTCCAAATCTCCTACTAAGGTTATGGTAAACTTGCCACCGCTTTACTATAGCCCCTGACTTGACGGACTATGACGACTTTGACTGTTTTGAAACACTTTAGGCCCGATTTATGAAAAATCGGGTCATAATTTGAAGCAAAATATATCTTGACACTGGCTAGAAATGCACATGCCGTGCGAAGCCATAATTAATAGAAAAAAAGGCTTAAGGCTATATAACATTACGCTGCGACCAATAGGAGCGAAGAATCAGTGGGAAATTTGGAAAAAAACGGGGAGAATTCATCTTTGAGAGCTTTTGTTAGTTTGAACACGATATCATAATAACAGAAATTTAAGTGGACAAAGTCGCGGGCAATAGTATCGGGATTAAAATTAGCCTATGTCAATGAGTCAATGTATCCTCATACCAAGTTTTATCAAAATCGGTGTAGTAGGTAGCTTTTAAGCATGTTCGTTAGAAACAAACAAAACCAGAAAAATATGTTTCTGGTTTTATGGAAAACTAGCTGCGCCCCGCGGTTTCACCCGCATAAGTCCCGATCCCGTAGGAATGTCAATATAAATAATTAGCCTATAGCCTTCCTCGGTAAATGGACTATCCAACACAAAAATAATTTTTCATTACTCCGAAAGTAGGTCTAAAGATGTCTGAAGAGCGTGTAGAAAGAAAAACTTTCAGCCCTAGGGAAAATCGCTTTCACTGACAGCTGTCATGTCAAATTATGGCTTCGCGCGGCTTGTGCAATGTGCTTGTAGCCAGTATCAGTATCATTACTCATTAGAAACTTCAAAAACCTAACCTCCTTGCTTTGGTTTTCACCAAAGAATAACAATTATGGCTTCACACAGCTCATGCAT
The DNA here is from genome assembly GCA_951213275.1 of Idaea straminata. Lineage (NCBI taxonomy): Eukaryota > Metazoa > Arthropoda > Insecta > Lepidoptera > Geometridae > Idaea > Idaea straminata. The sequence goes on along the minus strand of OX577875.1, from coordinate 4,664,056 downwards.
ACTGCCAGAGGTAGTATGGAGTCTCTCATTCACTCTCGTTATTATGAAGAATTTTATGTATTATTCGTAATGAAAAGCACAGTGTTTACCTCGGGTAAAAGACTCATTAAGTCCCTCGAACTATTAGCGCCCTCGATAAACTCGGGCACCAAACTCCGTCTCGGGACTCAATGAGTGACTTTCACACCTAGGGTAACAATGTACTATTTCATTACTCATACTCCGGAAGTAGGTCTAAAGGTCCCTGAAGAGCATGTAGAAAGAAAAACTTTCAGCCCTAGGGAAAATCGCTTTCACTGACAGCTGTCATGTCAAATTATGGCTTCGCGCGGCTTGTGCAATGTGCTTGTAGCCAGTATCAGTATCATTACTCATTAGAAACTTCAAAAACCTAACCTCCTTGCTTTGGTTTTCACCAAAGAATAACAATTATGGCTTCACACAGCTCATGCATACTGCCAGAGGTAGTATGGAGTCTCTCATTCACTCTCGTTATTATGAAGAATTTTATGTATTATTCGTAATGAAAAGCACAGTGTTTACCTCGGGTAAAAGACTCATTGAGTCCCGAGACGGAGTTTGGCGCCCGAGCGTAGCGACCCCTGTAGGTTTTGATTCCCTTGCGAGTAGTGGCGAGTTTCAAAATATGCGGTTTTAATTCCTGTTTCTTTTGATTGCGTTGACATAGAAGTTTGATTTTGTTACAGCTTAAAGGTATTATAGATTTGAGTATTTGATATGAATTTCAATATAATGCCACTCCGCGTTCATGAGGAAAGGGGTAGTAAGTTTAAAATTATTAAAAATATTTTTATTATATGATATAACTAAAAATGTATACTTTTCGCAATTTTTCCTATATCTCTGCTATAAGACGTTGCTTCATACCAAATTTCAAGATTCTGAGTTCACGGGAAGTACCCTGTAGGTTTTGATTCCCTTGCGAGTGTCGAAAATTTGCGGCATAAACGGGAGTATCTTTTGATCGCGTTGACTTAGAAGTTTGATTTTTTCACAGCTCCAAGAGACCATAGACTTAAGTATTTGATATGAATTTCAGCTCGATACCTCCACGCGTTCCTGAGAAAAAAGGTCTTGACAGACAGACAGACAGACGGACAACAAAGTGATCCTATAAGGGTTTCCGTTTTTACCTTTTGAGGTACGGAACCCTAAAAAAAGAGTATTTGATTACTTAGAGTTGCTTAAAACAAAGGTCGATTTTGGTAGCTTTATTAGCACCTGCCCTTAAGCTTACCCAGCCCAAAAAGGCATAAACCTTTGTGGGGAGTTCATCTAACGTTTCTTGTCGATTCTCTTGTTGGTTTACAACGATCCTCTTGCCTTTTACCAGCTGATAGTTTAACAACTTCACCTTGCTATTGGGAACTTCAGGTGGCGGTAGTTTACATCTCAGTTCACTGGAAAGTTTAAAAAAAATATCATTTTTTTTTCTTTTTCTTTTATTATGGCTTCGCACGTGTGCATTTAGCCAGTGTCAAGTTATATTTTGCATCAAATTATGACCCGATTTTTCATAAATCGGGCCTAAAGTTTTTCAATACAGTCAAAGTCGTCATAGTCCGTCAAGTCAGGGGTTATAGTAAAGCGGTGGCAAGTTTACCGTAACCTTAATAGGAGATTTGGAGGCAACGAGAAAACTGCATGTTTGACACTGATTTTTACTTTCACTACACTTGTGCACTTTCACAGAACTAAATTGAATAACATTCCACCAGAATTATACAATTCAACTCGGGTTACATCTAAGTTTCATGAAAATAAAACTGCAGCACGACATGTTGTTAACTCGTTCCCGCCAAAACTCCAAAAAATATCATTATCTTCTTATTCATGGATCCAAAATGAGGTTTAAGGATAGTCCGAGATGTGGATTTAAACCTTAGTTTTAGACATAGATTTACTCGTGAACTATAGTCTAAACACTATCCCTATATAATGTACTAGCAGCGCTCCGCGGTTTTACCCGCGTAACTCCCGATCCCGTGGGAATATCGGGATAAAAAGTAGCCTATAGCCTTCCTCGATAAATGGCCTATCCAACACGAATTTTTCAATTCAAACCAGTAATTCCTGACATTAGCGCGTTTAAACAAACAAACAAACTCTTCAGCTTTATAATATTAGTATGGAAAGGGATAGCGTTTAGACTATAGTTTCGTATATTTTATAATCTATAGGTGTAGTGTTTAGACTATAGTTCACGAGTAAATCTGTGTCTACATCTCGGACTATCCCTAAACCTCGTTTTGGAATAAGGGGGGAAGAGTTTCTTTCTAATGTCCTTCTTCATTCCTTAAACTACAACTATGACGATTTTTATCAAAATCAGTCCAGCCGGTTGACCGTGAACCAGAAACAAGCAAACAAATAGGTAAATAAGCTGGATCAGCTCCCTGATTCAAAAACCGTCAGAAGGCAACCGAAACGAAAAAATATTTTGCTGCTCTTTCACTCCCGCGACTTTTGACGTGTTGCCATCCTTGTCTTTTCAGTTTTATTCTCCAACGACCCAGTTGGCACAATGGTCACCTTGCCGGACTGCCAAACACAGGGTTGCGAGTTCGATTCCCGCCTCAGACAAGTTCAGTTCAGTTCATTTCATTTATTTTCGTAAAAGTTGGTACATTAATAAGAACTTATAAAATATTATTATACAGTATTTATGCTGTATTTGCAGTATACAGTATTTATGTTGTATGCAGTATTTATGCTTAGACATTTGTCTGTGGTCTGGTTGTTTCTATGTATTATAAGTATATATTTACAAAAGAAAAGTATTAAAGTAGTATATCCGTTGTCTATAGCACCCATAACACAAGTCTACTTACTTAACTTGGGGCTAGATGGCGCTGTGTAGATTGTCCTGCAATATTTATTTATATTTTACTAGCTGCGCCCCGCGGTTTCATCCGCGTAAGTCCCGATCCCGTGGGAATATCGGGATAAAAGGTAGCCTATATGTTAATCCAGGCCTCTAGCTATCTACATACCGAATTTCATTGCAATCGGTTAAGTGGTTTTGGCGTGAAGGAGTAACAAACACACACACACGCACAAACTTTCACATCTATATATATAAAAGGGAAAATCACTGACTCACTCACTCATCACGAAATCTCAGAACTACAAGTGCTAGGAGTCTCAAATTTTGCAAGGGGGTTTCTTTTATGACGTAGGTGCTCACTAAGACGGCATTTTGCGAAATTCAACCCCTAAGGGGGGCAAATGGGGGTTGGAAGTTTGTATGAAGGTTTGATTTTTTTTAAAGGTAGAAACTTGAAAATTAGTATTATATCTTCTTATCGTAAGTTAATGATGACGTGTTTCAGGGATTTTCAATTTTCCTATTTTAATTCCTACTAATATTATAAATGTGAAAGTTTGTGTGTGTGTGTGTATGTTTGTTACTCCTTCACGCAAAAACTACTGGACCGATTGCGTTGAAACTCGGTATGTAGATAGCTGGATGCCTAGATTAATGTATAGGTTACTATATTCCCACGGGATCGGGACTTACGGGATTACTCCTTTACGCAAAACTACCGGACCCATTGTGATGAAACTATGTAAGTAGATAGCTGGAGACTTGAATAAACACATAGGTTACTTTTTATCCCGATATTCCCACGGGATCGGGACTTACGGGATCAGGACTAAAGATGTATTTTGAAAGGTTGCAGTGAGGGGGGAGGCGGAGAGGGTGTAGGGAGAGGGGGAGGGGAGGTAATAGGGAGGGGAAGAAGGGGGAGGCAGGAGAAAATAGGAAGTGTATGAAAACGGAGAGAGGAAGAAATGGGGAGGGGGAAGGGGGGGCACGAAAGAGGGAGGGGAGGAAAGTGGGTGTGCAGGAAGGGGGGGAGAAACCTAACCTAACCTACTCCATCCGTAACGGTTCTGTGTCAAAAAAACATTCAGGGTCTCTCTGAAGTCCTAAAAATCTAACAAACTACTGAGTTTGTTTGTTTGAATGCGCTAATCTCAGGAACTACTTTTTCGAATTGTAAATTTGTGTTGGATAGTCCATTTATCGCGGAAGGCTTTAGGCTATATAACATCACGCTGCGACCAATAGTAGCGAAGAATCAGTGAGAAATGTGGGAAAAAACGGGGAAAATTATTCATCTTTGAGGGCTTCTGTTTTTTGTTTGAACGCGCTGATCTTAGGAACTGCTAGATCGAATTGAAAAATATAAGCTACATTTTATCCCGATATTACCACGGAATCGAGACTTACGCGGGTGAAACCGCGGGGCGCAGCTAGTTTATATATATAAAAGGGAAAATCACTGACTCACTCACTCATCACGAAATCTCAGAAGCTACAAGAGCTAGGAGTCTCAAATTTTGCATGGGGGTTCCTTTTATGACGTAGGTGCTCACTAAGACGGGATTTTGCGAAATTCAACCCCTGGGGGGGGCAAATGGGGGTTGGAAGTTTGTATGAAGGTTTGTTTTTTTTATACATAATATAACCGGGCGAAGCCGGGGCGGGGCTAGTTTATAATATTAGTAGGATTCGTTTCGGTAGCCTTCCCATGGTTTGTGAATCAGCCCCCAGTACCAGAGATGACGAGGTTGTCTCTGACGAGTGTTCCACCACAGACTTGCATATACGGTCGAGTGCTCTTAGAATAGATTCCAACGTGCCATGGAACGTCTCCGTGCCTAGCCGGCGCACCGTTCACGATGAAACTTCCAGCTGGTAATCGGCCACATGCTGGAGAAACAAGGTTAAAGATTAGCATCCATAATACCTGCACATTGGAGGAGCAACCTGATGGAGGCAAACGTTGCTGTCAAAATCAAAGTCAAAAATCTTTTTTTTTTGGAGTTTACTCCTTAAGAATCGATTTTCATATATAAGGCGCCCGGTATGAGAAAAATCCGAGGGGTAAAACCTACTAACAAGTAACGAAAATCGTGTCACGTTTTTGGTGCGCACCTTTAGTGCGCAACTTTCTAATTTGGCTGTGAGTGTATTGCGTATGGTTAGATACTCGTACTTAAGGAGTAAACTCCAGTCGTGCGTCGGAGCTGACACACACACTTTTTTCTATTAATTATGGCTTCGCACGGCTTGTGCATTTAGCCAGTGTCAAGTTATATTTTGCATCAAATTGTGACCCGATTTTTCATAAATCGGGCCTAAAGTGTTTCAAAACAGTCAAAGTCGTCATAGTCCGTCAAGTCAGGGGCTATAGTAAAGCGGTGGCAAGTTTACCATAACCTTAATAGGAGATTTGGAGGCAACGACAAAACTTCATGTTTGACACTGAATTTTACTTTCACTACACTTGTGCACTTTCACAGAACTAAATTGAATAACATTCCACCAGAATTATACAATTCAACTCTGGTTACATCTAAGTTTCATGAAAATAAAACTGCAGCACGACATGTTGTTAACTCGTTCCCGCCAAAACTCCCCAAAAATCTTTATTCCTTTGAATGCTTAATACTAGGTATAAGATCACATGGACACGTCTTAAAAACTAAGTTAGGATGTGTGCCTTCGGAACGCGCCCACCAATGAGAAGAAGGCACAAGAAACTCATGGAGGGTTTTTTTTTATGTGATCACGCTCACAAAGGTAAATATTACAAAAATTTTGTATTTGCAGTGTCGAAATTTGGGCAGAATTTTTTTTACCGCGCGAGACTCGAAAAGATGAAGATGCCTCCAGGCCCCCACAAATTTGTGAACGTTCCAAGCACTTCAGCACTTTATATTTGATCAATGGACATTTTTTTTGAATTTTATTAATTTTGACTTCATATATTCAACTTGATTATCGAATTTAAATTCCATATTATGTTTACCTACTTTTTAAAATGAAATTCTGACATCTGTATCTGTATAATCAGTTATTATTCTAAGTGTATTTGTATGGTATTTGTATATGGGTTTTGCCTGAATTAGACACAAATCTTATGTGCGCTAATTGGAATTGCTACGGTGAAAGAAAAGTTAGTCCAGCTATATTGCAGAGTTTTTTCCTCTAGACTAAGAAGAAAAGTATAAGTGCTGGGCAAGCCTACATCATCCTCGCGCAAAAAGGACCCAACTTGTTGCGGAAAATCCGGTACACAAATACAGTTACATTACCAATTATCTGATTCTGAACGCCACGTTATGAGAGCTCACTCTCTGATTCTGTTTTTTTAAACAATATACTAAACAATCTATCTATATCTATAAAAATCAATGCCACTTTTCGTTGTAATTTTATAACTCAAGAACGGGCTGACCTATCCTAACCAAATGTTTAAGCTTTGTTCGGACTATTTAGTAGATGGTTTATGTGAAGTTTGCACGAAATCGGTCGAACGGTTCTTCATTTATCACATTTTTTCACTTTATACTTTGGAGGTAGTTGTTGGTATGTAACTCCAAAGGGAAGATCTTCCTCCGGGCAGGTGTTATACCCGGTAGGCCGCGGCGCAACGATGTTTCGTTGGAACTTGTATATGAGCTTATCTTCAGAGAAACTTCGCTTGCGCGATCTAGGATCTCCGATCGGCTTAGTGGCTCCATCTGTTGGTGGCAATGTGAAGTGTCGCCACAATACGAAGCACGTACCGGGCCGCTAGTATAATATAAAAAAAAATAACAAAATCGGTAAATACTATTTTTTACAGATATCCGAGTGAGCTCTGGGTCACGTGGGGTTCAGCTAATTGGTATTGTGACTGTACCACTTTTGTTCTACGTACCAGGAGGGCTTGATGTCACCCCAAACCCTGAGATTCCATCACTTGGTATGATACATTTAGATATACTGTTATCATATCCCAAGCCGCAGGACAACATGTTCGGTTCATCAAGATTCTTTTCACAGGTCGCTGGAAAAAAAAATTAAAATATATATCCTCTCACCTGGCAGACAAAAATACCTTCATATATTTTTAATATGGCGCCATCTGTCGCTGCCAGTTGATGGATTATACATATAACTAGCATTTGCCCGCGACTTCGTCCGCGTAGAATTAATAGATTGGACCAAGGAATCACGTTGTCCCATACAAACTTTGCCCCCCTTTTTCACCCCCTTAGGGGTAGAATTTCGGAAAATCCTTTCTTATCGGATGCTTACGTCATACAAAGAACACAGTATCCAAGTTTAAGGTCTCTACGATCAGCGGTTTAAGCTGTGCGTTGGTCTGTCAGTCAGTCAGTCGTTCAGGACAAAGCATTTTATATGTATAGATATTGCAGAACATTCCACACATCGCCTCGCCATAGCTCCAAGCTAAGTAACTATACTTGGGTTATGAGTGCTAGTCAACGAATATACTACGTATGTACTTTTCTTTTATAAATATATACTGACTTATCCTACTAATATTATAAATGTGAAAGTTTGTGTGTTGTTTGTGTGTGTGTGTATGTATGTTTGTTACTTCTTCACGCAAAAACTATTGGACCGATTGCGATGAAACTCGGTATCAAGATAGCTGGAGACCTGGACTAACATATAGGCTACTTTTTATCCCGATATTCCCACGGGATCGGGACACACGTGGGTGAAACCGCGGGGCGCAGCTAGTAATACATAGAAACAACCAAACCAGACAAATATCTAAGCATAAATACTTGCCTGAGGCCGGAATCGAACCCGCAACCATGTGTCGGTCCGGCATAGTAACCATTCTACCAACTGGGTCGTCAAAAAATGGGACCCCATCGGAAGGCAACTGAAACGAAAAAAATGTTTGCTCCTCTTTCACTCCCGCGACTTTACACGTGTTGCCATCCTTGTCTTTTCAGTCTTTTCGGTAGCTTTTCGATGGTTTGTGAAGCAGCCAGCTGTTATGAAATAACTTAACTTACGGATAGCTACGCAGCTAGGTATCTTCGTTAGCTTGCCATCTTCGCAGGAAAAATTGCCTGCGAAGAGGCCACCGCCGGCCTGGATGAAACCAGGGTTGCACGTCACCTGAACACATAATCGTCAGATCAATTTCATTTAAATAGTTGGGGTGCTGGGGAGACGACACGCAGGAAAAATTGCCTGTGAAGAGGCCGCCGCCGGCCTGGATGAAACCAGGGTTGCACGTCAACTGAACACATAATCGTCAGATCAATTTCATTTAAATAGTTGGGGTGCTGGGGAGACGACACGCAGGAAAAATTGCCTGTGAAGAGACCGTCGCCGGCCTGTATGAAACAAGGGTTGCACGTCACCTGAACACATAATCGTCAGATCAATTTCATTTAAATCGTTGGGGTGCTGGGGAGACGACACGCAGGAAAAATTGCCTGTGAAGAGACCGTCGCCGGCCTGGATGAAACCAGGGTTGCACGTCACCTGAACACATAATCGTCAGATCAATTATTAGCACCTACCCTTAAATTAAATTGATCTGACGATTATGTGTTCAGGTGACGTGCAACCCTGGTTTCATCCAGGCCGGCGACGGTCTCTTCACAGGCAATTTTTCCTGCGTGTCGTCTCCCCAGCACCCCAACGATTTAAATGAAATTGATCTGACGATTATGTGTTCAGGTGACGTGCAACCCTTGTTTCATACAGGCCGGCGACGGTCTCTTCACAGGCAATTTTTCCTGCGTGTCGTCTCCCCAGCACCCCAACTATTTAAATGAAATTGATCTGACGATTATGTGTTCAGTTGACGTGCAACCCTGGTTTCATCCAGGCCGGCGGCGGCCTCTTCACAGGCAATTTTTCCTGCGTGTCGTCTCCCCAGCACCCCAACTATTTAAATGAAATTGATCTGACGATTATGTGTTCAGGTGACGTGCAACCCTGGTTTCATCCAGGCCGGCGGTGGCCTCTTCGCAGGCAATTTTTCCTGCGAAGATGGCAAGCTAACGAAGATACCTAGCTGCGTAGCTATCCGTAAGTTAAGTTATTTCATAACAGCTGGCTGCTTCACAAACCATCGAAAAGCTACCGAAAAGACTGAAAAGACAAGGATGGCAACACGTGTAAAGTCGCGGGAGTGAAAGAGGAGCAAACATTTTTTTCGTTTCAGTTGCCTTCCGATGGGGTCCCATTTTTTGACGACCCAGTTGGTAGAATGGTTACTATGCCGGACCGACACATGGTTGCGGGTTCGATTCCGGCCTCAGGCAAGTATTTATGCTTAGATATTTGTCTGGTTTGGTTGTTTCTATGTATTACTAGCTGCGCCCCGCGGTTTCACCCACGTGTGTCCCGATCCCGTGGGAATATCGGGATAAAAAGTAGCCTATATGTTAGTCCAGGTCTCCAGCTATCTTGATACCGAGTTTCATCGCAATCGGTCCAATAGTTTTTGCGTGAAGAAGTAACAAACATACATACACACACACACAAACAACACACAAACTTTCACATTTATAATATTAGTAGGATAAGTCAGTATATATTTATAAAAGAAAAGTACATACGTAGTATATTCGTTGACTAGCACTCATAACCCAAGTATAGTTACTTAGCTTGGAGCTATGGCGAGGCGATGTGTGGAATGTTCTGCAATATCTATACATATAAAATGCTTTGTCCTGAACGACTGACTGACTGACAGACCAACGCACAGCTTAAACCGCTGATCGTAGAGACCTTAAACTTGGATACTGTGTTCTTTGTATGACGTAAGCATCCGATAAGAAAGGATTTTCCGAAATTCTACCCCTAAGGGGGTGAAAAAGGGGGGCAAAGTTTGTATGGGACAACGTGATTCCTTGGTCCAATCTATTAATTCTACGCGGACGAAGTCGCGGGCAAATGCTAGTTATATGTATAATCCATCAACTGGCAGCGACAGATGGCGCCATATTAAAAATATATGAAGGTATTTTTGTCTGCCAGGTGAGAGGATATATATTTTAATTTTTTTTTCCAGCGACCTGTGAAAAGAATCTTGATGAACCGAACATGTTGTCCTGCGGCTTGGGATATGATAACAGTATATCTAAATGTATCATACCAAGTGATGGAATCTCAGGGTTTGGGGTGACATCAAGCCCTCCTGGTACGTAGAACAAAAGTGGTACAGTCACAATACCAATTAGCTGAACCCCACGTGACCCAGAGCTCACTCGGATATCTGTAAAAAATAGTATTTACCGATTTTGTTATTTTTTTTTATATTATACTAGCGGCCCGGTACGTGCTTCGTATTGTGGCGACACTTCACATTGCCACCAACAGATGGAGCCACTAAGCCGATCGGAGATCCTAGATCGCGCAAGCGAAGTTTCTCTGAAGATAAGCTCATATACAAGTTCCAACGAAACATCGTTGCGCCGCGGCCTACCGGGTATAACACCTGCCCGGAGGAAGATCTTCCCTTTGGAGTTACATACCAACAACTACCTCCAAAGTATAAAGTGAAAAAATGTGATAAATGAAGAACCGTTCGACCGATTTCGTGCAAACTTCACATAAACCATCTACTAAATAGTCCGAACAAAGCTTAAACATTTGGTTAGGATAGGTCAGCCCGTTCTTGAGTTATAAAATTACAACGAAAAGTGGCATTGATTTTTATAGATATAGATAGATTGTTTAGTATATTGTTTAAAAAAACAGAATCAGAGAGTGAGCTCTCATAACGTGGCGTTCAGAATCAGATAATTGGTAATGTAACTGTATTTGTGTACCGGATTTTCCGCAACAAGTTGGGTCCTTTTTGCGCGAGGATGATGTAGGCTTGCCCAGCACTTATACTTTTCTTCTTAGTCTAGAGGAAAAAACTCTGCAATATAGCTGGACTAACTTTTCTTTCACCGTAGCAATTCCAATTAGCGCACATAAGATTTGTGTCTAATTCAGGCAAAACCCATATACAAATACCATACAAATACACTTAGAATAATAACTGATTATACAGATACAGATGTCAGAATTTCATTTTAAAAAGTAGGTAAACATAATATGGAATTTAAATTCGATAATCAAGTTGAATATATGAAGTCAAAATTAATAAAATTCAAAAAAAATGTCCATTGATCAAATATAAAGTGCTGAAGTGCTTGGAACGTTCACAAATTTGTGGGGGCCTGGAGGCATCTTCATCTTTTCGAGTCTCGCGCGGTAAAAAAAATTCTGCCCAAATTTCGACACTGCAAATACAAAATTTTTGTAATATTTACCTTTGTGAGCGTGATCACATAAAAAAAAACCCTCCATGAGTTTCTTGTGCCTTCTTCTCATTGGTGGGCGCGTTCCGAAGGCACACATCCTAACTTAGTTTTTAAGACGTGTCCATGTGATCTTATACCTAGTATTAAGCATTCAAAGGAATAAAGATTTTTGGGGAGTTTTGGCGGGAACGAGTTAACAACATGTCGTGCTGCAGTTTTATTTTCATGAAACTTAGATGTAACCAGAGTTGAATTGTATAATTCTGGTGGAATGTTATTCAATTTAGTTCTGTGAAAGTGCACAAGTGTAGTGAAAGTAAAATTCAGTGTCAAACATGAAGTTTTGTCGTTGCCTCCAAATCTCCTATTAAGGTTATGGTAAACTTGCCACCGCTTTACTATAGCCCCTGACTTGACGGACTATGACGACTTTGACTGTTTTGAAACACTTTAGGCCCGATTTATGAAAAATCGGGTCACAATTTGATGCAAAATATAACTTGACACTGGCTAAATGCACAAGCCGTGCGAAGCCATAATTAATAGAAAAAAGTGTGTGTGTCAGCTCCGACGCACGACTGGAGTTTACTCCTTAAGTACGAGTATCTAACCATACGCAATACACTCACAGCCAAATTAGAAAGTTGCGCACTAAAGGTGCGCACCAAAAACGTGACACGATTTTCGTTACTTGTTAGTAGGTTTTACCCCTCGGATTTTTCTCATACCGGGCGCCTTATATATGAAAATCGATTCTTAAGGAGTAAACTCCAAAAAAAAAAGATTTTTGACTTTGATTTTGACAGCAACGTTTGCCTCCATCAGGTTGCTCCTCCAATGTGCAGGTATTATGGATGCTAATCTTTAACCTTGTTTCTCCAGCATGTGGCCGATTACCAGCTGGAAGTTTCATCGTGAACGGTGCGCCGGCTAGGCACGGAGACGTTCCATGGCACGTTGGAATCTATTCTAAGAGCACTCGACCGTATATGCAAGTCTGTGGTGGAACACTCGTCAGAGACAACCTCGTCATCTCTGGTACTGGGGGCTGATTCACAAACCATGGGAAGGCTACCGAAACGAATCCTACTAATATTATAAACTAGCCCCGCCCCGGCTTCGCCCGGTTATATTATGTATAAAAAAAACAAACCTTCATACAAACTTCCAACCCCCATTTGCCCCCCCCAGGGGTTGAATTTCGCAAAATCCCGTCTTAGTGAGCACCTACGTCATAAAAGGAACCCCCATGCAAAATTTGAGACTCCTAGCTCTTGTAGCTTCTGAGATTTCGTGATGAGTGAGTGAGTCAGTGATTTTCCCTTTTATATATATAAACTAGCTGCGCCCCGCGGTTTCACCCGCGTAAGTCTCGATTCCGTGGTAATATCGGGATAAAATGTAGCTTATATTTTTCAATTCGATCTAGCAGTTCCTAAGATCAGCGCGTTCAAACAAAAAACAGAAGCCCTCAAAGATGAATAATTTTCCCCGTTTTTTCCCACATTTCTCACTGATTCTTCGCTACTATTGGTCGCAGCGTGATGTTATATAGCCTAAAGCCTTCCGCGATAAATGGACTATCCAACACAAATTTACAATTCGAAAAAGTAGTTCCTGAGATTAGCGCATTCAAACAAACAAACTCAGTAGTTTGTTAGATTTTTAGGACTTCAGAGAGACCCTGAATGTTTTTTTGACACAGAACCGTTACGGATGGAGTAGGTTAGGTTAGGTTTCTCCCCCCCTTCCTGCACACCCACTTTCCTCCCCTCCCTCTTTCGTGCCCCCCCTTCCCCCTCCCCATTTCTTCCTCTCTCCGTTTTCATACACTTCCTATTTTCTCCTGCCTCCCCCTTCTTCCCCTCCCTATTACCTCCCCTCCCCCTCTCCCTACACCCTCTCCGCCTCCCCCCTCACTGCAACCTTTCAAAATACATCTTTAGTCCTGATCCCGTAAGTCCCGATCCCGTGGGAATATCGGGATAAAAAGTAACCTATGTGTTTATTCAAGTCTCCAGCTATCTACTTACATAGTTTCATCACAATGGGTCCGGTAGTTTTGCGTAAAGGAGTAATCCCGTAAGTCCCGATCCCGTGGGAATATAGTAACCTATACATTAATCTAGGCATCCAGCTATCTACATACCGAGTTTCAACGCAATCGGTCCAGTAGTTTTTGCGTGAAGGAGTAACAAACATACACACACACACACAAACTTTCACATTTATAATATTAGTAGGAATTAAAATAGGAAAATTGAAAATCCCTGAAACACGTCATCATTAACTTACGATAAGAAGATATAATACTAATTTTCAAGTTTCTACCTTTAAAAAAAATCAAACCTTCATACAAACTTCCAACCCCCATTTGCCCCCCTTAGGGGTTGAATTTCGCAAAATGCCGTCTTAGTGAGCACCTACGTCATAAAAGAAACCCCCTTGCAAAATTTGAGACTCCTAGCACTTGTAGTTCTGAGATTTCGTGATGAGTGAGTGAGTCAGTGATTTTCCCTTTTATATATATAGATGTGAAAGTTTGTGCGTGTGTGTGTGTTTGTTACTCCTTCACGCCAAAACCACTTAACCGATTGCAATGAAATTCGGTATGTAGATAGCTAGAGGCCTGGATTAACATATAGGCTACCTTTTATCCCGATATTCCCACGGGATCGGGACTTACGCGGATGAAACCGCGGGGCGCAGCTAGTAAAATATAAATAAATATTGCAGGACAATCTACACAGCGCCATCTAGCCCCAAGTTAAGTAAGTAGACTTGTGTTATGGGTGCTATAGACAACGGATATACTACTTTAATACTTTTCTTTTGTAAATATATACTTATAATACATAGAAACAACCAGACCACAGACAAATGTCTAAGCATAAATACTGCATACAACATAAATACTGTATACTGCAAATACAGCATAAATACTGTATAATAATATTTTATAAGTTCTTATTAATGTACCAACTTTTACGCAAATAAATGAAATGAACTGAACTGAACTTGTCTGAGGCGGGAATCGAACTCGCAACCCTGTGTTTGGCAGTCCGGCAAGGTGACCATTGTGCCAACTGGGTCGTCGGAGAATAAAACTGAAAAGACAAGGATGGCAACACGTCAAAAGTCGCGGGAGTGAAAGAGCAGCAAAATATTTTTTCGTTTCGGTTGCCTTCTGACGGTTTTTGAATCAGGGAGCTGATCCAGCTTATTTACCTATTTGTTTGCTTGTTTCTGGTTCACGGTCAACCGGCTGGACTGATTTTGATAAAAATCGTCATAGTTGTAGTTTAAGGAATGAAGAAGGACATTAGACCAGAGCCGAAGCCTTCAAAAATGGTAAAAAAATGAAAAAAAATTACAGTAGGATGAAACCCATTAGAAAAGGAGGGGAATATGATCAAAATGAAAGGAAAAATAAATTACGGTCGATCCGAGTTCGGGAAGTGGGAAGTGGGGGGTTTTAAGCGTAAAAAATGGTTTTCCTTGATTTCTGGCAAAACTATAAGTCCTATGGAAAAAGTTGAATAGCAAAGTTGTAGGTAATAAAAAGATCTACAACTTTTGAATATGCAATTTTTTCAAATAACCTCAAAATTTAGGTGAAAATTCAAAAAACCAAGTTTTTGGTTTTTTATTTATCTTAATCAAAAAAAAAATTCTACGAAATTTGGTGAAAACTGACCTTATTATGTCCCAAATACACTGTAATTCATTTGATTAAACATATTTATTTTTTCGCCTTATTTTAACTTAATATCAAAAAAGCACCCTAATTTTCGAGCGTAGCCACCAGATAATTAATCAACCTATATTTCTAACTTACATTCTTACGCGAATACGGCATATGACCGACTAGCTGCGCTCCGCGGTTTCACCCGCGTTACTCCCGATCCCGTGGGAATATCGACATAAAAAGTAGCCTATAGCCTTCCTCGGTAAATGGACTATAAAAACTAAAATAATTTTTGAATTCGAACCAGAAGTTCCTGAGATTAGCGCGTTCAAACAAACAAACTCTTCAGCTTTATATAAGTACTAGCAGCGCTCCGCAGTTTCACCCGCGTAACTCCCGATCCCGTGGGAATATCAGGATAAAAAGTAGCCTATAGCCTTCCTCGATAAATGGACTATCCAACACAAAAAAAAATTTTCTTCCAGTAGTTCCTGAGATTAGCTCGTTCAAACAAACAAACTCTTCAGCTTTATAATATAAGTATAGAAGTATAGATTACTTTCCGTCAGTATTTTCATGTGAAATCTGTTTCAGCTGCTCATTGCTTCTGGAGCGATATAGAAAAGAAGCTTCCAGCTGAAAACTACGCCGTTGCAGCTGGAAAGATCTATCGACCATGGAACAATGTCAACGATACGTCTACCACTAAATCTGACGTAAGTATTGAGGCTGCGGGTTCGATTCCCGCTTCAAAGAAATATTTACCACAGATATTTATATTTACACAGACATTTAGATATGACGACCCAGTTGGCACAATGTTTACCATGCCGGACTGCCAAACCTAGGGTTGCGGGTTCGATTCCCGCCTCAGACAAGTATTTATGCTTACATATTTGTCTGTGGTCTGGTTGTTTCTATGTAAGTATTACAAGTATATATTTACAAAAGAAAAGTATATAAGTAGTATATCCGTTGTCTAGCACCCATAACACAAGTGTAGTAACTTAGCTTGGAGCTAGATGGCGATGTGTGGAATGTCCTGCAATATTTATTTATTATTTATTTATTTATATTTCGCTGTAATGTCGGTATAAGTAAGGGTACATTGTATACCGTTTTAAGATAAGAAGAGAGCTGTGTTGGCTTAGTGGTAGATACCTCGACTTTCATTCTGAAGGTCGTGGGTTCGCATCCCGGCCGGTCGTGTTTTTCATAAGAAAAATTATGTGCGCTAATTGACATTGCTCTTACGGTGAAGGAAAACATCGTGATGAAACCCGCGGCTTAGTTGGCTCCAGAAGTATTGACAAGTTCTCTCCTCTGGAAATGGTCGACTAAGCTGAGAGGGTAGAAGGTGCTGGGCAAGCCTACTCCATCTTCACGCAAAAAGGACCCAATTAAAAAGAGTCTAATTGCGGAAAACAGCCCGTTCAAGTACAAGTACAAGATAAGATTTTTTCTTTTAATTTCAGGTTCGTGAGATCCGTATCCCGCCCCGGTACCGCGGTGGTGCCACCAACTTTCAAGACGACCTCGCCGTGTTAATACTCACTACACCTCTGCAACTCAGCTACGTCGTGGTCCTTGCCTGCCTTGACTTCGACAATACCCTCGATGAGAAGCAGTTACGAGATGGAAAATATGGAACGGTAACTTGTTACTTACTTCCTGGGGTAGTTTGTGTTTGTGGGTCTTGGTTTTCTCCACTATCTTCCTCCATTTCCTTCGATATATCGCTATAATCTTTCAAGATGTGAGATTCCATTCGCTGCAGGATTATCTTCAGACAGGAAGAAGACAGAAAGCTATTTATCTGAAACATGTCCTAGAATAGCGCTTTGAATTCCATGGATTAAACTTACTGGCGCTGGACAAAATAATATTGGATTTCGATTTCAAACTAGGTGACCGCCTCTCCACTATCGGCCATGATGGACAACTACAGAAAATGGCCAAAATTATGAGCCAACATTGGTCATTCCACATTTGGTAATTGTCGTCTATCTGGACATGGACGTGGAAACTGTAGGAATAGCGTACCGTAAACAAATACTAAGTGATTGATCGGCGAACATATCACACGTCTACAATCAAGACCGAACTTCCTTTGATGTTTGTCCGAAAAGCCGACACAGCGGCGATCATGCTCGATCGAATAGCGAATGGGCCCTCTACACGTATGGAATGGCCTGTGATTGTCCATCATGGCCGATCGTGGAGAGGCCCCATTACGAAAAACAAAACAAAATTAGCAGGCCGTTAATTCGACATTACCAAACAAACAAAGATCCGATTCTAACAAAACCTTACTAAACAAAGTGCCGTATGTTCTCAGGTGGCAGGCTGGGGTCTAACAGGCGCAGATGGTCCAGCTTCTCAGATCCTGAACGTGGTGAAGCTGCCAATCGTGGAGATCGAGCAGTGCATCAACAGTGCTGAACCCTCATTCCTATCATCCATCACCAGTGACAAGATCTGCGCTGGATATACTAATGGTAAAAATTAAGAGGAAAGGGTACCGGGGGCTCTCTCCATACAAACGTAGTCGACTGTTTTCTCCCTGAATAATGCCTAAAACAGATAAGTAATAAACTAATATTTGAATACATTTTAATTCTTTCTGGATTATGATTTGTGTTTTTGCTTGCTTGTTTTGTATCTATACCTATTCTGTTTTTTACTGAGAACCTATAATTGGCTTTTTGTTTCTTGTTTCGTTTCTTATTATTTTTGTAAAGCTGTTGGTTTTCCAAATAAATAAAAACTTGTGGCAACACTTCACATCGCCACCAACAGATGGCGCTACTAAGCCGATCGGACATCCTAGATCGCGCAAGCGAAGTTTTTCTGAAGATAAGCTCATATACAAGTTCCAACGAAACACCTGCCCTTTGGAAGATACCCCAAAAAACTCATTGAAACAGCCGTTGTCTCCAGGTACGACAGTCTGCAGAGGCGACAGTGGTGGTGGTCTAGCGATACCAGAGAGAGATGGTGAAGGAAACAAGTACTACCTTAGAGCGATCGTCTCCACGGCACCGAAGAGTGACCATCTTTGTAACGTCTACGCTGTTGCTACATTCACACATCTGGCTAAACATCAATTCTTTATCAAAGCTGCGGTAAATGTAAAATGCGTGGATTGTTTTCAGGAAGTACATTACTTTCTATGAAGCAATGAAGAATATTAATAGGTGTGCCAAATCGGTTGAAATTTTATTACAGTAAAGCTAGTTTAATACACTTTTTCTTATTGCGATTAAAGTTACATGACCGCATGTGACGTCAATTTATAACGCTCCGCTTAGTAACGCATCGAGTATGAGTCCGCGTCGCACGTTTACTTCTATAAATCGGAAACTGATTGACGTATCGAAGTAACACTGTTGCTGCCAGCCACTTACCTAGGACTATATGTACGCCTGGTGCGGCGGCAGAAGACGCAGCCAGTAAAAAACGGGCCAAATATGTGGACTTGATGCCCAATTATATTTTTGTGCCTGTTGCTGTGAAAACGTTGGGGTGCTGGGGAGACGACACCAAACAATTAGTTAAAAAGTTGGGTGCTAGGATTAGGGGGAATGGGAGTGACTCCCGCTCCGGCTCGTTTCTGGCGCAGAGGTTAGCCATCGCCATTCAGCGTGGCAATGCTTCTAGCATTATGGGAACCTTTATGCCAGGTACGATAAGGGGCGGGTTATTTTTAAAATTAGTTAACATTCTTCATTCTTTTTCAAATTTATTTTTTAGTGACCACGCGGTTTCACCCGCGTAAGTTCCGATCCCGTGGGAATATCGGGATAAAAAGATGTAACAGTTAAAAAGTTGTTATCTCCGAACTTCGCAATCTTATATTGTGATACAATAAGTGGACATGTCTTCATGCAATATGCGAAAACATATGAGGGATTATGAGTTGATTGCCTTACTGCCGTGTGATCAAGTTTATTTCGCAAAGAGGTACTGCCTCTTATTGACATATTACTGAATAAAAAGAAGTATCTTAATAGTACATTACGATATTAGTGTGGTAAATTGATCTTTGCATAGAGGCGGTTTATGACGCGCGAGCGGCAGCGAGCGTGTTATAGAAGCCAAGATGCAAATATCAATTCCACACGTATATCGTACGACGTTTTTTATCACAGTTGCGAATAAAAGAAAAGACTTGAAAAGAAAACAAAATAATAATTAACAAAATATTTGTGATAACTCTATGTTTACATTTTTTAAGGCAATATTTTTTTGTTAATTATGCTCCGGAAAGGCCAGGCTAAAGACTTTTAACCTATACATCCTCGTGTGACATACATTATTTTTTAGGGTTTTTCTATTTGTTTTTGCGTCGGGAGTTAAGAACAAAATACAATGGTACGGAAAAACAATATATTTAAGTAAAGAAAAAACAAAAAATAAACAACTCAATTTTTAATCGTTTTCAAAGTCATTATCACGTTAAATTTTCGTTCGTAAACCGACTTTAGAGACAACCATTTTTGCTAGCTAAAAAACTCTTTGGTACCTACCTTTTCGGGATAACTTTACAGCACTAGTTAACAAATCTAAAACGCACGCGTGCATAATATGTTGGATTATGAGCCTAAAAGCCGTTGAATAAGATCCACTTTATGAGCAACTGTGATAAAAAGTATGTTACTTCCAATTAACCACTGTATCCTCATACCAAGTTTCATCAAAATCGGTCTAGTAGTTTCAGAGTCTGGTCAATGCAAACAAACAAACAATCAAATCTTTCCTCTTTATAATATTAGTTTTACAACATTATTGTAATTATTACATTTATAAACAAACCAAAAATTGCAAAAATATACAAAACTAGCTGCGTCCCGCGGTTTCACCCGCGTAAGTCCCGATCCCGTGGGCATATTGGGATAAAAAGTATCCTATGTCCGTCTCCTGGCTCTAAGCTACCTCCCTACCAATTTTCACCCAAATCTGTTCTGCCGTTCTTGAGTTATAAGTGGTGTAACTAACACGACTTTCTTTTATATATATAGATAAGATGTTAGGACGAAGGGATTCTTAAACTAAGGGGCATTGTTCTAAGCGAATAACTTTTGTTCTACGAATTTTGAAAATTCGACCTTTTTCGATAATTCTGAGGAACATTTTCACTTGAAAAATCAGTTGCATCATACAAAATCTTCAAAAATTATTTAAATTTCCAAAGTTCGTAAACATAATTGTTCGACTAAATATCATAACAATCTGCTTTCGTGTTAAAAATCGCGTTGTATATTTAATTTTTTTAAGCTATTGCCTAGTTTTATCGCGGGCTTTAAGCCGAATCAAGAAATTCCGTAACGAAAATAATACCTAACACCCCCCACTCCGCCTACCATGTAGCTCGGCCGAGCGTTCGCTTAACGTGTATATTTTTCTTTTTTTTTATTCCTGTGTTTGTCTTGTGTTTATACTCAATAAATGCTTTTCTTTCTTTCTTATTTGAAACTTTTTTTCAGCTAACCGATGCCACAATAGCGGCTGATATAGAAATACCCTTCACTGGCGGCATTGAAGACAAAGATACAACAAAAAGATCATCAAATGAATCACTTACCGAACCAAAAGACATGAACCCTATCTTAAGCTCTGACGTAAATACTGACATAAAATCTGATGTTACTGACGTAATCAGCGATAAATATAACAACAGAACTGACACTTTAGACATAGACACAGCTATAACAAATGCTTCGCCTAAAGAAAACATTTGGGATATTAATAACCCTACAAACAATCAAGATAAAATAAACAATACTAAAAATGAAGATTCTATAACTCCAACTTTGGTTCAAGGGACACTTGTGACAGAACCTCCAGCAGTTTCTAAGCCAATAGTCTCTGATCTACTGCCAGTTAATTTAGATCTAATTCCTGATAATCCAGCCAAAGAAATTTCAGGCCCTATGCCTTCAGAATCGGGATCTTCTTATCAAGTACCAGTATTATCATCAGGGAATTCGGATTCTATATTATCACAAGACACTTTGGAACCAAAACCTCTACCTACAGTACCATCAGAATCGAGGCTGGTTCATCAAAAACCTGGATCAGTTCCCAATAAGCCTAGCTTCGATGACATACCTCCTCGTCACCACCAAAATGACCCAGATCAAAATGACTGGAATGATTCGCATGATAATCATCAAAATTTGCAGAATAATCCTCAAAATTGGCATAATTACCATCATAATTGTCATGGAAATGGGCATGGTTATCATCAGAATTGGGATGATCGTCAAAATTGGCATTATAATTATCAAAATCGGCAGAATTATGATAATAATTGGCAAAATCATCATGAAAATTGGCCAAATAATCATCAGAACTGGCAGAATAATTATCAGAATGCACAAAATAATCAATGGAATAAGCCAAACTATGGCCAAAATGGATATAATGAATATCAAAAAAATAGGTACAATGTAGATTTGAATCAACAGAATATGCCAGCTGTAAATGAAAATGGGTATTCAGGCTTTGGTAGATAAATGATCTCGGTAAACGTTGTTTCGCCAATTACAAAAAAATTGATATTCGATTCTTAGACCTAACGAATATACACAAAAGAATCATACAAATCGGTTCAGCCGTTTAGGTGATTTTATTTATACAGGGTTATTGGTAAACATACTAGCAAGCCGTTGAGGGCTACTTCTGTGCACCTAGACAAATAACTTTTGTTCTACGACTTTTGGAAACTCGAGCATTTTTTTAAATCCTCGGTTTCGGTTTACCTGAAAATCAACTGTTCCTCACACGAAGAGGTCATTAACCTTAAAATTTTACTTGTTTTTTAAGTTTTATCAACTGTTCTTAAGTCTGATTGACCTTTATTTTAAAAAATCTGCAATTTTTTGAATTTACTTAACCTCAAAATTTACATTTTTTTTTCGATTTTCCAATAGTCGTAGAACAAAAGTTGTTTGTTTAGGTGCACAGAAGTAGCCCGCAACGGCTTGCTAGTATAATTATAAATAACCCATTAGACAAGATATGATCACAAAAACCACTTTTTGATGGAATTTTCATTCCGAAACATATCTGTTTTCATCCCTTAAATTGTCACTTTAAGTTACAGTACAAGATCCCTTTAAGAACGACCTTCATCGAGCTTGTTAATGGATGAAAAGTATTATAATCAAATTTAATAGATCATTAAATATATTGCAAATGGGTTCACTAAAAGTTGCAGTCCAGGGGCTCTATTTAAATCGTTCACCCCGCGTCGAACGCTCGATTTCTACTGATATTCGTTCGTTCGTAATTTTTGAGTCGCTCGATCGTAACGAGTGGTCTTTTAAAATTATTTATTTTTAAACATTTCTCTTGTTTGGTTAATAGACAAATTCCATACCAATGAAATACATAATTTATTTTAACTTATGTTTAATTATTAACCAGACCAGTGCAAATTACTAGGATCGATTTACCCGTTTTTATCTGCCTATCCAAGACTTGTGATGGGAAAAAAAATAGTCAACCTAATGTCTGTATCCTACTAATATTATAAATGTGAAAGTTTGTGTGTGTATGTGTATGTTTGTTACTCCTTCACGCAAAAACTACTAAACCGATTGCGATGAAACTCGGTAAGTAGACGGGTAGAGACCTGGATTAACACATAGGCTACTTTTTATCTCGATATTCCCACGGGATCGGGACTTACGTAGGTGCAGCTAGTAATCTTTAAGTTACATACATTCGATTAGTAGGTATGGAATTTGTCCATGAGAAATAGAAAGATAGATAGATAAACACTTTATTTGTACAACACACAAAACATTGAAAATGACAAAAAAGACGAGAAAGCTGAAATGTTAAAAAATTTAATTGTTAATTATAAATCATATTCTGGACTGAAACTTTTAGTTTTGATATAAAATACTTTTTATCCATTAAACAACTCGGTGAAGGTTGTTCTTAAAGGGATCTTAGACTATGATTGATGTCAGTCGCTTGAATAGTTTGTGTTCTAGGCTTACATTTTTAAAAAGGTATCACTTAAATTTATAAGTTATTAGTGATTCAGAAAAAAAGCAGAAATAAAAGCCTAGTTTATAATTAAAAAATACCAGTTAAGAGAAACACCGAAATCGAATTTAATATTAAGGGAGGAAAAGAGCTATATTTCTTTTTTAATGTATAAGTATGCGGTCTCTTGCCCTTAGATTATTTAATTGCTCAAATTCGTAGAATAATTATTAAATAATAAGAATATATTACGTAGATGCGGGTTTGGCCGGAAGACCAGCGCTGCAGCCAAGCTACGCTTGACTGTGGCTTACAGCTGAGGTCGACCCATTATGGGCAGCACATTTAGGTTTAGTCTATGTTTCTTTCTTCGTTGTATAATGTTACCTATTTCTTTGTGTGTGTTTAATTTTAAAGTTGTCGTGTGCCTGTACCGAATAAATGTTTTTCTTTCTTTCTTTAGTTAGATTAACCAATTGAGTTTGTTTTTATTGAATTTAGCAACTTGTGAGTAATCAGCGTTAGCTCTCTATCAAACCTGCATGAGGATGCGCTCTTGTGAGCGGTGTTGGCTTAGTGGTAGATACCTCGAATTTCATTCTGAAGGTCGTGGGTTCGAATCCCGGACGTGCACCAATGAATTTTTCTTAAGACAAATTTATGTGCGCTAATTGACATTGCTCTTACGGTGAAGAAAAACATCGGCTCCAAAAGTGTTGACAAGTTCTTTATCTCTGGACATGGTCTACTAAGTTGAGAAGGTAGTAGGTGCTGGGTAAGCTCACTCCACAGTGAGGAGCCAATTAAAAAGGGCCTAATTGCGGAAAACAGCCCGTTCAATAACAAGTCGTCTGTCCATCTATTTGGGGGCTGCCATCCATCCTCACGCAAGAAGGACTCCATTAAAAAGGGTCTAATTGCGGAAAACAGCCCGTATACAAGTACCAGTACTTAGGCTCTTCAAATAATGACTGCATACCCTGCGGTGATGTCAGGAAAACTATGGAGCACATCCTGTTTGAATGCGACGCCTTAGCAGCGAAGCGTATGAGCCTAAATGCATATCTCAAACCAGAGGAATATAGGTTTCTTCCTCTTAGAGGGATCACCGCGTTAATCAACCACTTCTTCAAAGAGTAACGGTCCTGCCCCCTTAGACGAGATTGCTTTCTATTAGCGATATCGTCAATCGATATAATTAATTGTATGAAATTGTCATAAATCATTGTATAAAATTGGCATAAGATGATACTTATTTAACTTTCTTTACGCAAAAACGACGGGGTATTATAAGTTTGACGTGTCTGTGTGTCTGTGGCATCGTAGCTCCCGAACGGATGAAACGATTTAATATAGATTTTTTTGCTTGAGAGGTGAATTCGTCGGGAGTGTTCTTAGCTATGTTTGATCAAAATCGGTTCAGCCGTCTGAAAGTTATGAGGGATAAAAGTCAGGATTAAAAACCGTATGTTAGTAGATATGCTCGAGTGGGGTATCAAATGAAAGGGCGTGATTTGTTCGTTACAAATTACTATGTTTGATCGGAATCGGTTCAGCCGTCTGAAAGTTATGAGGGATAAAAGTCAGGATTAACAACCGAATGTAGAATGTACGAGTAAGTAGATATGCCCAATTGGCTCAAAAAAAAGAGCGGTCTCCCGACGCGACAATATTTAATCAAAAACATTCAGATGTACTTACGTAGGATCATAATTTCGGGGTTATTTTTTTTCTTTTTATAAAGTTCTTTTTTGCTTGTTTTAGGCTTTTTACGTTCATTTTGTAATGCAAAACTACGTGACTTTTCGTTGGCTTATGTAAATTTCATATCATACTACAAAATAATCAAAAAAAAGTCTGTCGATTGGCGATATCGCTAATAGAAATGGCTCGTCAGTTTAATTCGCGGCTCGTGTCATACAGAACGACTCACAAAGCCGCAGTATTACACCGGCGAGCCATGAAAACGTCGGTTTTACTCGCTCTTAGATCAATCTTTGGCGGTATTTAAAAATAACGTCTATAATCACTTTTTGGCTATTGCTGAAAAAGATCAAAAGGCCAACTCTCGTTAATTCCAGTTTGACGACCCAGTTGGCACAATGGTCACCATACCGGACTGCCAAACACAGGGTTGAGGGTTCGATTCCCGCCTCAGACAAGTATTTATGCTTAGATATTTGTCTGTGGTCTGGTTGTTTCTATAAGTATAATTTACAAAAGAAAAGTATATAAGTAGTATATCCGTTGTCTAGCACCCTTAACACAAGTCTAGTTACTTAACTTGGGGCTAGATGGCGATGTGTGGATTGTCCTGCAATATTTATTTATTTATTCATTGTTATAAAAATATGTAATTTTAGTATGGTATTGTATATAATTTTATTTATTTATTTGTACATTCTTGTGTAATTATATTAATATATTTATGTAAAGTTATTTGTGTGTATGTATATATATAAGTATAATGTGCATTATGTAATTATTATTGGTATGTAGTTTAAGTTTGTATTTTTGTCTGTTATACGTCCTGTATCACGGGGCTATGGAGCCCCGGACCTTTGGAAGGCGTGCGTGGAGCCGAAGCCAACACGTAGAGGCCCTTTACAATAACAAGTATAATAGCAAGCAATGAGGTGGATTCTAAACCGGTGATTATCCCTGTCTACACTATAAAGTGCAACCAAGGACAACCTCCGGTTTGGATGAAAACTATTGATAATCTACAGGACAAAACTACTGGAGCTATTGTGATGGGATGGTAGTGGACTAGATACTGGGGAACTATGGATACTATGGCACCTGCCGTAACAATGTTCAATAAACACGTAAAAATGGCAGGCGGAGACTCGCCAACTCTCAGACTGGGCCACCCTAATTAGCCGAGTGAATTACAGCAAGGGGGCAACAGGAACGTGAGTGGCTAAAGGATGGAGAGACCTCACTGGATTTTAAGTCATCGCTGGTAGTCCAAGCGAGCGGGCCAACTCATCACTGACGTTCAGCATCCATCCTTCGACCATTTCTGCTATTGCGACTCCACTCTGGACAGCCGGTGAAGGCAAGCCAGAGGCGGGGGACCGCTTCCTCATCAGGTTTCACTCCGACCAACCAACTAAGGCAAGCCGGAGGTGAGGAACGGTGACTTCCCCCTGGAGAACTCGGGACCGCGGGGTCGTTACTCCCCGTCACCTCGCCTCAAGGTGCCCTGCGGGCTAAGTTTGTATTTATTATTATGTTTTTGTTGTTATTTGCATCTTATTTAATTTCCTAAGTTTAAACACCCTACCCTTCACCTTCCTCAACTTCTTTTCCATCCAAAGGTTGCCTGGAAGAGATCGCTTTGAGCGATAAGGCCGCCCTTTGTAACACTTAGACTTAAGTTTGTTTTTTTTTTTTAATTAATGTTGTTTGAAATTGGTGTTTACAATAAAGAATTTATCTATCTATCTAACCTTAAGAAACATAACAAGAGATCCCACTTTTTTCTGATCACCTCTTTTCTCGGGTTATTTTATTTATTTTTATATTTTTCGGTTAAAATTCAATTAACACAACTCTTCAAATAAAGTCTATCTTTGTCATTCCAAATAAAAAAATAGTTTTTAATATAAACTTTTATTAGGGGTGGCGAGTGTTACATTAAGAGATTCCCAGTCGCCACCGGTGGAGGCATTGCTGGGGGTGGCGATCGGGAATAACCCCAAGTGTTGCTGGCTCTGTCTCACCCCGATATAAGATAAGATAAACTTAGACCCCCAAAAAACTGATACCTAACTGATACCTGCCTACCTAACTTTTTTCTAGGTCACGATTCAGAATGCTCAAAAAGATCTAAGTAAAAAAGATTCACCTTTGCTCGTTTATAGTTTTTATTCATCTATTGGTCCATTATCTCGGTTATGCTAACCTTAAATAACCCGTTTCGCGGTCATCAACACAGTGTTGCCAGCGTGGGAAAATTACACGATTTTAGGGAGTTTTTGATACGAAGTTCCTTATCGTGCGTTGCGAATGGGGGCTAGACGGAAAAATTAAGATCAAAAGTTGTAACGACACTTTTTGATTTTATTACAATTCCTTCAGAAATTAATCGAAAGAAACTTCGTTCCATCCGGGCGTCCCTTGACACCGCTCAAGTTTTTTTTGTTTATATTTCGCACATAAACTGTGTTTTTAACCGAGTATGATGGAATATTACTACTTTTATCCCGATATTCCCACGGGATAAGGACTTAGGGGTACAGCTAGCGATAAAACAGCATTTTGGCTGTAAGTATTATTTGTGTTGTGGAGTTTTCTGTGGTCAAACCCGAGTAGGAGAAAACTCCAAAAGAAAAGGCATTGTAATTATAATAATATAATAAGTAATAATTATAAAAATAATTCATTTATGTTAGATTAAATTACATTAAAATACAATTCAATTAAAAATTATCCATATGCAAGTTTGTCATAACTAAAATAAAATTCAAAATTTGACTAAAAATTCAAAATTTGACTAAAAATTCATAATTTGACTCAAAATTCAAAATTTGACTCAAAATTCAAAATTTGACTCAAAATTAAAAATTTGACCCAAAATTCAAAATTTGACTCAAAATTTGTCAAATTATAAGACTCAAAATTTGTCATGTTTTTTTCGAATTTCCAATAGTCGTAAAACAAAAGTTGTTTGTTAAGTGCACGGAAGTAGCTCTCAACGACTTGCTAGTATAATTAACAATAACCCTGTATATTTATCATTAGAGTTATTCCGTATTTTGGAAAACTCTGCTCGCTAGATGGCGCTCTGAGGAAATAGGTAATTTACCCACTCCTCACAATAACTTTAGTCCATGACGTCACAAATTCGCACAAATAAGGAAAAATTTCCCAAAAATTGGTATCACTGATGACCACTTTGGTTTTTCCCAACAAAATTGACAAGAATAGACGTCTAGCATTAAGATTATTATTGTAGTGTTATTTAACAACATTATAGTGTAAAATAATGACATAAAAATAATAATAAGTGAATAATAAAATAGTGTAATGTGATAACTAGTCATTGTGTTGAAAATAGTGAAGTTTAGTGCAAAAAAATGATTTTTTATTTTATGTTTTTGTTTTTTGCGGGTAAGTTTGTTTTGTTGTTTAAAAATAGAAATCAATTATGTATACTTACTAAATTCTTAGTAAATATATCTATACTAGCTTTTGCCTGCGACTTCGTCCCCTTAGGACTGGAATTTCAGAACATCGTTTTTTATCGGATGCCTACGTCATACAAAGAACACACCCTCCAAGTTTCAGGTCTCTACGATCAGCGGTTTAGGCTGTGCGTTGATCCGTCAGTCAGTCAGTCATTCAGGAAGAAGATAAAGACAATATTAATTTTTGATTTTTGATGATTTTGGACCGATTTTGATGAGATGAAATCCAAGGGACACTGCTAGTTTGCCACCAAAAAAGTCCCTAAGCATGTACTTAGGTAATTTTTACCAGTTTCCTAGTAGGTTATTGGTAATCTATACCTGCCTACCTAACTTTTTTCTAGGTCACGATTCAGAATGCTCAAAAAGATCTAAGTAAAAAAGATTCACCTTTGCTCGTTTATAGTTTTTATTCATCTATTGGTCCATTATCTCGGTTATGCTAACCTTAAATAACCCGTTTCGCGGTCATCAACACAGTGTTGCCAGCGTGGGAAAATTACACGATTTTAGGGAGTTTTTGATACGAAGTTCCTTATCGTGCGTTGCGAATGGGGGCTAGACGGAAAAATTAAGATCAAAAGTTGTAACGACACTTTTTGATTTTATTACAATTCCTTCAGAAATTAATCGAAAGAAACTTCGTTCCATCCGGGCGTCCCTTGACACCGCTCAAGTTTTTTTTGTTTATATTTCGCACATAAACTGTGTTTTTAACCGAGTATGATGGAATATTACTACTTTTATCCCGATATTCCCACGGGATAAGGACTTAGGGGTACAGCTAGCGATAAAACAGCATTTTGGCTGTAAGTATTATTTGTGTTGTGGAGTTTTCTGTGGTCAAACCCGAGTAGGAGAAAACTCCAAAAGAAAAGGCATTGTAATTATAATAATATAATAAGTAATAATTATAAAAATAATTCATTTATGTTAGATTAAATTACATTAAAATACAATTCAATTAAAAATTATCCATATGCAAGTTTGTCATAACTAAAATAAAATTCAAAATTTGACTAAAAATTCAAAATTTGACTAAAAATTCATAATTTGACTCAAAATTCAAAATTTGACTCAAAATTCAAAATTTGACTCAAAATTAAAAATTTGACCCAAAATTCAAAATTTGACTCAAAATTTGTCAAATTATAAGACTCAAAATTTGTCATGTTTTTTTCGAATTTCCAATAGTCGTAAAACAAAAGTTGTTTGTTAAGTGCACGGAAGTAGCTCTCAACGACTTGCTAGTATAATTAACAATAACCCTGTATATTTATCATTAGAGTTATTCCGTATTTTGGAAAACTCTGCTCGCTAGATGGCGCTCTGAGGAAATAGGTAATTTACCCACTCCTCACAATAACTTTAGTCCATGACGTCACAAATTCGCACAAATAAGGAAAAATTTCCCAAAAATTGGTATCACTGATGACCACTTTGGTTTTTCCCAACAAAATTGACAAGAATAGACGTCTAGCATTAAGATTATTATTGTAGTGTTATTTAACAACATTATAGTGTAAAATAATGACATAAAAATAATAATAAGTGAATAATAAAATAGTGTAATGTGATAACTAGTCATTGTGTTGAAAATAGTGAAGTTTAGTGCAAAAAAATGATTTTTTATTTTATGTTTTTGTTTTTTGCGGGTAAGTTTGTTTTGTTGTTTAAAAATAGAAATCAATTATGTATACTTACTAAATTCTTAGTAAATATATCTATACTAGCTTTTGCCTGCGACTTCGTCCCCTTAGGACTGGAATTTCAGAACATCGTTTTTTATCGGATGCCTACGTCATACAAAGAACACACCCTCCAAGTTTCAGGTCTCTACGATCAGCGGTTTAGGCTGTGCGTTGATCCGTCAGTCAGTCAGTCATTCAGGAAGAAGATAAAGACAATATTAATTTTTGATTTTTGATGATTTTGGACCGATTTTGATGAGATGAAATCCAAGGGACACTGCTAGTTTGCCACCAAAAAAGTCCCTAAGCATGTACTTAGGTAATTTTTACCAGTTTCCTAGTAGGTTATTGGTAATCTATATATATAAAATAAAGTCGTGTTAGTTACACCACTTATAACTCAAGAACGGCAGAACAGATTTGGGTGAAAATTGGTAGGGAGGTAGCTTAGAGCCAGGAGACGGACATAAGATACTTTTTATCCCAATATGCCCACGGGATCGGGACTTACGCGGGTGAAACCGCGGTGCGCAGCTAGTAATTACTAAACAGGGTTATTGGTAATTATATAAGAACTAGCGACCCGCTCCGGCTTCGCACGGCTATATTATGCATGTATTATACGTATAAACCTATCGACGACCCATTTGGCACAATGCCGAACTGCCAAACACAGGGTTGCGGGTTCGGTTCCCGCCTCAGACAAGTATTTATCTATACTAATATTATAAAGCTGAAGAGTTTGTTTGTTTGTTTGTTTGAACGCGCTAATCTCAGGAACTACTGGTTCGAATTTAGAAATTATTTTTGTGTTGGATAGTCCATTTATCAAGGAAGGCTATAGGCTACTTTTTATCCCGATATTCCCACGGGATCGGGAGTTACGCGGGTGAAACCGCGGAGCGCTGCTAGTGCTTAGATATTTGTCTGTGGTGTGGTTGTTTCTATGTATTATTAGTATATATTTACCAAAAAAAATATATAAGTAGTATATCCGTTGTCTAGCACCCATAACACAGGTCTAGTTACTTAGCTTGAGGCTAGATGGCGATGTGTGGAATGTCCTGCAATATTTATTTATTAAACCCCTCATCAAAATCCGTTGCGTAGTTTTAAAGATCTAAGCATACATAGTGACAGACTACGAAAAGTGACTTTGTTTTATACTATGTACGGTCGACAGCATAATTGCAGCCCCACCGTAGAGTTCTAAAATTAATATTATTGGAATGTTTTCATTTTAATTATTTTTGTTTGTTAAATTGAGTTAAAAGACTTAACTTCAACTAAAGCAGGTGTCTAGAATCTTGCTTGTGATGAAAAGATTTTTATAATAGCCGTTTTGGAGCTCTATGGTGGGTCTGCAATTATGCAGGCGAGTATCTAATGAAGCGATTGGGAGCTATTGCTGTGCACTGTAACAACTTTTGTTCTATAACTTGGCTATTCGAATTTTTTTTCGTATATTTTGAGGTTATATTTACCCGAAAATCAGCTGTCACTTACACAGAGAGGTCATTAACCTTAAGATTATACTTATTATTTGTATCGACAGTCCTAAGTCTGAATTTCTTACCTAAATTAAAAGAAATTTATTAACACGAAAGCTTAAAACAAGCAAAAAAATTTTGAGAAAAAAATGCCACAAATAGAAAGAACAGGTATAAACGTGAAACCCTACAAAAAGAAAAAAAATAACCCCGATATTATGACCCTACGTAAGTACAGTCGGCTGCATAATTGCAGCCCTCGGTAGAGTTCGAAAATTACTATTGGAATTACTTACAATAATACTTATTGGAATATTTGCATTCTAAAAATGTTTATTTGATTAATTGATAAGTTAGAAGACTTTAAACTTCACGTAAAGCAGG
Organism: Idaea straminata; assembly: GCA_951213275.1. Lineage (NCBI taxonomy): Eukaryota > Metazoa > Arthropoda > Insecta > Lepidoptera > Geometridae > Idaea > Idaea straminata. The sequence continues at coordinate 4,632,492 of OX577875.1, read as the reverse complement.
TGTCTAGAATCTTGCTAGTGTTGAAATCATTATTATAACAGCCGTTTTGGAGCTCTACGGTGGGTCTGCAATTATGCAGCCGACCGTACATGTGATTTTTTTTGACTAAATATTGTCGCGTCAGGGGACCGCTATTTTTATATTATAGAGATTACCACTAACCCTGTATAGATAGGTATAGTTTTTATTTATTTAGATGTTTTTCCTCAATTAATATTCGTAATCTTGCGGTTAAATAATAGATACCTATTAATAAACTACGTAGAAAAATCGCTCGTTAAGAAAATATTAAATATCTGATTGACTAAACTATTAAGAGGAAAGGGTACCGACGCTCTCTCCATACAAACGTAGTCGACTGTTTCTTCCCTGAATAATGACACTAGAGCAAATATTTTTGTTGCATAAAACCTATAACTGCCATGACTATGCCCCTATGTCTTGGTTTATTTTCATATTCTAATTATCATAGAAAGAAGAGTTAAAAAAAAAAACAAAATATATGTATATAAAAATAAGACATAGGGGCATGGTAATGGCAGTTATAAGTATTACCTATGTTAAAAAAATATTAGCTCTAGTGTCATTATCTAGGGGGGAAATAGTCGACTATGTTTGTATGGAGAGAGCGCCGGTACCCTTTCCTCTTAAGGCTCAAATGTGAGTCAAAAATCTACAGATCTAAAACTAAGCACAAAATTCAAATAATTTATAAATAAATAAATTTAGAATAAAGCACACGATAAATTTTGTCAAAAATACGATATAGTGAACGGAGCGCTGACTGTTCTCGCACGTAAGGGACCCGCTATAGCCTACAGTTTTTGTCCGCCCGCCTCCTAAGGTGGCTCAAACTGAGCCAATTAAACGCGAGACTAAATTTTTCCATTTCTTAAATATAACGAGTCCAATAAAAAAAGAAATTGGGAAATTCTCGATCAAAGTCGGCGAAATTTTTAGAAATTTTTAATATTTTTTTACGAATTTCTAAAAGTTACCGACCGATTTTGGGAATTCAAAGCCCGGCAGACGTATATTTTAATATATCTTGGCCCATCAGCGTACCTCTCATACCATTAAGGGAAAGGTCATGGCAGTTTTGGTTTAATGGTACAAAAATATTTGCTCTAGTGTCATTATCCAGGGAGGAAACAGTCGACTACGTTTGTATGGAGAAAGAGCCTGGTACCTTTCCTCTTAAGGTTGGTTCTAATGCCAAACGCAACGCGCCTAAGAAATACCCGCCGCTTACAACTACCATTGTTGATTGTAACGAGTGTGTTTTGTTTTTCTCAAAAGTGCAAAGCTGGAATTGTAGGTGAGATCTTTACCTATATTTTGGGAATAATTTGAGATAAAAATTCCTTGTCATTTCAAAGCTAGACTAGTTTTAATTTTGAATTTTAGGGTAGCTTCAAAACTATAATGAATTTTTGACTCAAAGTTATACCAAAATGTCGGTAAATATCTCACCTACAATTCTATCTTTTGACTTTTGAGGAAAACAAAACACATTCGTAACAATCAACAATTTTCGCCAACGAAAGCGACCGGGGGCAAGAACGCCAGTAGTAACTATTGAAAAGACTGTGACGACGGTGGGCGCGGCCAGTACGCCGCTGGCTTTCGGACGGGAAGGCCGTGTCGCGCTGCGCTATCGCACGGATATTTACGTTTATTGTGATCCCTATTCGGACCTTGTTTTCTGAAATAATACGAGTATATATTGGTTTGGCTAATGGACGCCTGAATAGTGCCAAGTTTTTGCTGTTTTTTCAAATACATATTTTCATACTGCGCAAGGACGCTTTTCTTTACTTCCATATGTACTTGTGATTGTTTACGGACGCTAAGAAAGTGCCAATTTTAAAAAATACTAAAATAAAAATATAGTGACCAGACTTATTACTTATTTATTTTCTAACTTGTGAAAAATGAGTAAATTGAAGAAATTTAGAGTTCGGAGTATGCTTCATTGTCTCGAAGTAACGTAAGTACATACCTAAACTTTACCTAGTAAGTAGTCAAGTACCTACCTATTATAAAAACACACATTTTTCCAGACTACGGCAAATTTATCGGTCGAGTCGAACGTTCAATTTGCAACCCATTACGCGCGAGCTACAGTGTTTGTACCTAAGTACGGTCGGCTGCATAATTGCAGACCCACCATAGAGCTCCAAAACGGCTGTTATAAGAATGTTTTCAACACTAGCAAGATTCAAGATTCAATTTATCAAACAAAAATTATTAGAATGAAAACAGCCGAATGTACAGTGGGCTGCATAATTGCAGCCCTCGGCCTCGGTAGAGTTCGAAAATTACTATTATTGGAATGTTTGCATTCTAATATTTTTTGTTTGAATTATTGATGAGTTAGAAGACTTTAGACTTCAACTAAAGCAGGTGCCTAGAATCTTGCTTGTGTTGAAACCATTTTTATAACATCCGTATTGGAGCTCTACGGTGGGTCTGCAATTTTGCAGCCGACCGTACCTATACCACATGAGTAGAGACCGAGCTAAGGTTATTCGGAGCTGTCAAAATTGATACGTAATCACGTAGGGTTGGCACAGGTGAATTATATTAAATAAAAAAAATGTGTATCAGTGTCTTTTATTATGTGCGTTTATTTTGACGCGGTGACAATGTAATCTGAATTTTGATGAATACTAATATTATAGAGCTGAAGAGTTTATTTGTTTACTTGTTTGTTTTTTTGAACTCAGGAACTACTGATTCGAATCGAAAAATTATTTTTGTGTTGGATAGTCCATTTGTCGAGGAAGGCTATAGATATTTTATATCCCGATATTCCCACGGGATCGGGACTTATCTATACTTTTGTTTGTTTGAACGCGCTTATCTCGGAAACTACTGGTTCGAATTGAAAAAATCTTTTGTGTTGGATAGTCCATTTTTCTAGAAAGACTACTTTTTAATTTGATATTTACCTTACCTTACTTGAGTTTATATTAGTAACACTATATTTAATTAAACATTAAAAAACAAACACTCGACGCGTGACGTTTCCCGCGAGCATGCGAGTGTGACAGCCCTGAACTCGGGCACTGGTCGAGCTAGTATAGACCGGTTTCTCTCCGTAAGTGACGGGCCGCCAGTGCTCACGCACACACGCGTGTCCATTTTGTAGGAGTGTACTTTCACAGGGCCTTGTGACACCTTAGTGTCTGGTTGTATTCCTACTCATGTGCCTATACCTAATTTTTGGTGATATTGATTTGTTGATTTATTTCAGGCGGTTGCGGAAAATGCAAAATGAAACTATTATCGATGCCGTCAAACGACTACCTCGGTCCTACCATAGTCAGTTGCCGGTACCCACCTACCTCGGTTCCATCACCTCGCTATAGTCCGGCAACATAACTCATAGACCTCCCTCTCGCGGGGAGGTAAGCGGGGGCGGGTATCGATACACACGTAGTTGATTAATCCAAGATATATCGAGCGACATGAGAGAGATGTTCGGTGGACTCAATATGTAATCTTTATAAATAAATGGTTTTGCAACATGATATCTATTTTAATTTATTTTTATAATGCAATATGAAAAAAGAAACAATAAATTATGCCAGAACCGTTTAATATTATTTGAAACTATGAAAAATGTAGAATCCTACTAATATTATAAATGTGAAAGTTTGTGTGTGTGTGTGTATGTTTGTTACTCCTTCACGCAAAAACTACTTGACCGATTGCGATAAAACTCGGTATCTAGATAGCTGGAGACCTGGATTAACACATAGGCTACTTTTTATCCCAATATTCCCACGGGACTTACGTGGGTGAAACCGCGGGGCGCAGCTAGTATAGAATAGATATGGATATAGATATAGAATAGATATTACTTTGCTTTGTGTATATCGTGTTCTATATTCCTTCCTGTGTTGTACAAATAAAGTTATCTATCTATCTATTATTCTAATTATTATCTTTACTTTCTTATCTAACTAGATAGATTATTCTTCCTCGCTACTATAATTCTCACTTGAACTATCTTCATTTTCAGAGCTTATTGATGAATCCGAATCATCTTGTAAATTAAATACTCATCGTAAATTAATCATCTTGTAAATTAATTATTATTTGATCCAATACATCATCGTGTATTCGATCATGGTGACAATATTCTTCTTCAATTTTCTGGACATGGTTATCACAGCTTTCCTATTTTTCTACAGAGAATTGCGCGAATAATTGCTCAAGTGCAATTTTTTTCTTATCCAAATTGCTATCAAGTTCATCTCTCGCTAGTTGTCCCTTGATGTTTCCCCAGACCAGCTCAATGGGATTCAAGTCTGGGTGGTATGGTGGAAGTCGTAATACTTCATGACCCGCAGCCTTTAACATTACGTCAATCTTATAAACATCCGTAGCAGATGTGTCTTGTTTTCTACTTTCAAAGAAATAATAAACATTGTACACTATTTGTTTCGTTTGCCTGCCAATTTTCTTGTCGAACATCTTTTTTCGATTCATCTTCGGATTGATCGTGGGATCGGGGTCTCGTGTGCCTTTTGTTTCAAGCGTCCGCTACAAATTAATCGACTGCCTGCGTCACTCGCCCCCCGCATACCTCTTACCCCTAGGGAGGTGTATGAGTTACGTTGCCGGACTATAATACTTCGCACTACCACAGTGTGGTAGGTGCGAGGTAAGTAGGTACCATCAGTCGACTGTGGTGGGACTGAGGTAGGTGTGAGGTTGACGATACCTACCTACTTCGCACATACCACATTGTGGTAGTGCGAGATACCACCGATCACCGAGGTAGTGGGACCAATGTAGGTAGATGCCGTCAAACGACTACCTCGGTCCTACCATAGTCAGTTGCCGGTACCTACCTACCTCGGTTCCACCACCTCGATAATAGTCGGGTAATCACCTCTCTCACTCGCTCGTCGCCTGCCATGACTCGTCGTCGCTCCTAACACCTAGCTAGGTGATACCTCGCACTAATACAGTGTAGTAAGTGCGAAGTAGGTAGATACCAACAACCTCGGTAGGTACCTCGGTCCTACCAGATTTATAAAATAAGGATTGAAAGAAGCCTGTATCAACAACACGACAACCTTACATACATACCTACGTACAGACATTCTGTTTAAATTATGTAGTAATTATCTTACCGATCAACTACTATACATTCTGTGGTGGTAGGATAGTGAGCGATCTTTTGCTAAGAGGCAGTGTGAGGAAGCGCGAGCGCCGCGCGGGACGAAGTGTCTAGCTCCGCCCACACTAGCAAGGTCATTGGCATTGATAGCCACCTTAAGTAGTCTTTCAGAATCAATCAGGCCCTAGTGAAGCAATTTATGCGCTTGCGCTGGCTTGTCAAATCTAGCGCCGAAAGTCGAAGACCGGCTTTCTAAATGAAACAGAGTTACGTGCTACCAAAATTTTGCAAAAATACAAAATTTCTAGGCCACGATTTCTTGGAAACCTGTAACCAACGTCAATCCAACAGGTTTTGAAAACCACTATTGATTTTATTGAGGTTATAAACATAATATTTTGAGATTTGACGACCAAGTTGGCACAATGATCACCATGACGGACTGCCAAACCTAGGGTTGCGGGTTCGATTCCCGCCTCAGACAAGTATTTATGCTTAGATATTTGTCTGTGGTCTGGTTGTTTCTATGTATTACTAGCTGCGCCCCGCGGTTTCACCCGCGTAAGTTCCAGATAAAAATTTGAGATATTTCTTTTGTTTTTCCTTTATATTTTATTCCTTATTTTTCCTTTTTAAAATCTTCTATTCGTCACCATAACACAAGCCCAGATGAGCGATATTATTAATAAAACAAACACGAGACGCGTGACGTTAACTATGACACCGTCATGGTACCGGAACATGACACGTTTTTGTGAATGCAGGTGTACCATCAATTTAATAGACGTAATCACGTCAAAATCTTTAGTTTCCCCGTTTCCCCAGTCCTAGATGCCCCTAGACCTGGTCCGTGATTCCAGGTCAAAATGATAACCTATTTTATCAATGACCTTATGTTTGCCTTTCTCAAAGGAATTCCCTCGTTGAAGTTTTTACCGCTAATGCGTCATATGTAAGTAGGTACCTACAATTTTACGGTTTTTTACATATTATATTTTATATTAGACGACCCAGTTGGCACAATGGTCACCATGCCGGACTGCCAAACACAGGGTTGCGGGTTCGATTCCCGCCTCAGGCAAGTATTTATGCTTAGATATTTGTCTGTGGTCTGGTTGTTTCTATGTATTATATTATGTATATGTTTACAAAAGAAAAGTATATAAGTAGTATATCCGTTGTCTAGCACCCATAACACAAGTCTAGTTACTTAGCTTGGGGCTAGATGGCGATGTGTGGAATGTTCTGCAATATTTACTAATACTAAGAATGGACACGGTCGAATAAGTTAAGTACTTTTATATAATAGCTATCTAGATACCGAGTTTCATCGCAATTGGTCCAGTAGTTTTTGTGTGAAGTAAGAAAACACTTCGAAGACCCTCATCCGATCTTATTTAAAACTAGCTGCGGCCCGCGGTTTCACCCGCGTAAGGAAAAGTAGCCTATGTGTTAATCTAGGTCTCCAGCTATCTAGATACCAAATTTCATCGTAATCGGTCCAGCCGTTCTCGAGTTATAAGTGTTGTAACAAAGACGACTTTCTTTTATATATATATATAAGATAAGATATGGTTCTCTATCAACATTCATACAAACCCAGTCTGGCGACTAAATTCTTCAAATTGTATAATGTAATCGTAGCTGATTGAAGAGTTTTCTGATGAGAAGGTGGTTTCAGATGTTCCATTTATCGGTAATTATTCGTTTATGGCCCAATTATATTCGAAAACCGAGCAATTTGCTGCACTCTTGAGGTGCAATTCTGTTCATCACTCCGATGATCCTCATCAGATCTTCATCCAATTTTTATGTGACCACCTGTGAGTTATCCCCTTTCAATCAAAAAAAGAATTTTCCAAATCGGTCCAGGCATCTTCGAGTAATCGGCGAACATACAATATATTCCACTAAAATTATAAATGTGAAAGTTTGTGTGTGTGTGTATGTTTGTTACTCCTTCACGCAAAAACTACTCAACCGATTCCGTTCAAACTTGGTAAGTAGATAGCTGGAGACCTGGATTAACACATAGGCTACTTTCTTACTTTTTATCCCGATATTCCTACGGGATCGGGACTGACGCCGGTGAAACTGCGGGGCGCATTTATAGGCGACGAATTGAGAACCTCCTCCTTTTTCATAAGTCGGTTAAAAATCTAGAAAGATTGCATGATCACGACTATTGTGTTCTTTTTACCTTGATATTAGACATTGAAGAAATATTCGAAGGAAACAATAATCTTGGTAGTTGAGTATTATGTGCTTTGAAAAATAAAGAGCAAACGAATAAAATTAAAACTAAGAGGAAAGGGTACCGCGGGCTCTCTCCATACAAACGTAGTCGACTGTTTTCTCCCTGGATAGATAGATAGATAAACTCTTTATTGTACCACATTAAACCTTAATTCTAACATAAACTCCTGTTACAAAAACCCCTGTGAATACGTGGTCCGATTGCTCGGTCAAACCGATCGGACGATGTGAACAATATTAAACCTAACAATATGGCACAATGGTCAGCCTTATCGCTAAAATCGATCTCTTCCAGGCAACCTTTGGATAATGACACTGGAGCAAATATTTTTGTTGCATAAAACTTATAACTGCAATGACCATGCCCCTATGTTTTGTTTTTATTTTTATTTTTAAATAAAAAGAAATTAAACAAAACATAGCCATGGCAGTTATAAGTTTTATGCAACAAAAATATTTGCTCTAGTGTCATTATCCAGGGAGGAAACAGTCGACTACGTTTGTATTGAGAGAGCGCCCGGGACCCTTTCACCTTAAAATAAATTAATCTAATCATTTTTACTTGCCATTTTTAAGTGTTTTCTTGACATTTTCTAAAAAAAACGTGTGGCACTCGGGGACTGCCGCAGTAAAGCTATTGCATCTTGCGAGCTTCGTACAGTCGTACCATATACATACACGTTAAGCGAACGCTCGGCCGAGCTACATGGTAGGCGGAATGGGGGGTGTTAGGTTTTATTTTCGTTACGGAATTTCTTAATTCGGTCGCCGCACTCAAAACCCGCGATAAAAGCTAAGCAATAGTTTAAAAAAAATTGATTAATTTATTAGTCTGAATTCATACTATTTTGTTCCAGTTTCACCAGTGCTTAATGCCGTGTTGAAAGAAGAAATACATTCTTGCAGGTTAGTTCAATGAAAAATCCTATCCTATACTACCTTCTTTTGCTAATATTATAAACTAGCAGCGCTCCGCGGTTTTACCCGCGTAACTCCCGATCCCGTGGGAATATCAGGATAAAAAGTAGCCTATAACCTTCCTCGATAAATGGACTATCCAACACAAAAAGAATTTTTCAATTCGAACCAGTAGTTCCTGAGATTAGCGCGTTCAAACAAACAAACAAACTCTTCAGCTTTATAATATAAAAGTATAGATGTGAAAGTTTGTACGTGTTCTTATGTGTGTTAGTTAGTATGTATGTTTGTTCCTCCTTCACGCAAAAACTGCTAAACCAATTGCGATGAAACTTTATGGGTTAGTGTACGAGAGCGGTATTGGCTTAGTGGTAGATACCTCGACTTTCATTCTGAAGGTCGTGGGTTCGAATCCCGGCCGGCCGTGCACCATTGTATTTTTCTTAAGAAAAATGTATGTGCGCTAATTGACATTGCTCTTACGGTGAAGGAAAATATCGTGATGAAACCCGCGGCTTAGTTGGCTCCAGAAGTATTGACAAGTTCTCTCCTCAGGACTAAGCTGAGAGGGTAGTAGGTGCTGCGCAAGCCTACTCCATCCTCACGCAAAAAGGACTCAATTAAAAAGGGTCTAATTGCAGGAAAGCCCGTATACAAGTAAAAGTAAAGGGGTTAGTGGCGGAGCTACTTGGAGCCCTATTTTTGCATCGTTCGCCCCGCGTCGAGCACTCGATTTCTACTAATATTCATTCGACTTCGGAAATTCGCTATTTTTCAATCACTCGATCGTAACGAGTGGTCTCCACCACTCGTCGCCGACAGGCGAGTGGTGGAGTAAACATCAAACAATCATAGTCAAACATTCGAAAACGATCTTTGAAAAATATTTATATCTTTTGGGATTATTTCGGATGTTCGTCGGTAATTGACGACCCAATTGGCAATATGGTCACCATGCCGGACTGCCAAACACAGATTTGCGGGTTCGATTCCGGCCTCAAACAAGTATTTATGCTTAGATATTTGTCTGTGGTCTGGTTGTTTTTTTGTATTATAAGTATATATTTACAAAAGAAAAGTATATAAGTAAGTAGTATATCCGTTGTCTAGCACCCATAATACAAGTCTAATTACTTACCTTGGGGCTAGATGCGGATATGTGAAATGTCCTGCAATATTTGTTATTTATTTAATTACCGGTTTTCAATTTTCTGCGTAAAACGAATAAAAATTGATATTTTAAGTTTCAACGACGAACGATTCAAAAATACAGAAAATTGTTGTCATGCGACTTGGTTGTCGAGCATGACTTGTAGGCGTATGCGACGAAGCTGTGTCACACGAACGATTCAATAATAGAGCCCCTGATCTCCGAGCGACGCATCATCACTGAGCTACCCACTTTCAAAACTCTCGACAAAACCTGAAGGACTTTTTCAACTTTTTACTTCAAATTTTTTTTTTGTATTTTTGGAACGATTGGAACGAAGTTCCTTACCGCGCGTTGCGAAAGGGGGCTAGACGGAGAAAATTAAGACCAAAAGTTGTAACGATACTTTTTGATTTTATTACAATTCCTTCACTAATTAATCGAAAGAAACTTCCTTCCATCCGGGTAACCCTTGACACCTCTCAAGTTGCTTGGAACGTAGTTCCTTATGGCGCGTTGCGAAAGGGGGCTAGACGGAAAAAAATAAGACCAAAAGTTGTAACGACACTTTTTGACTTTATTACAATTCCTTCACTAATTAATCGAAAGAAACTTCGTTCCATCCGGTTGTCCCTTGAGACCTCTCAAGTTTTTTTTTATAAATTTTTCCCTTTGGTATGTCTTCAGCCCGAGCGAGTATTACTGCCATGACGGTGGCTGCATCAGCTCGGAGCTGGTCTGCAATGGTTTCAGGAACTGCGCTGATGGAAGTGACGAGGCTGCTTGCGGAGTGGGCGAGTATGTACTCACTTATTTGACGACCCAGTTGGCACAATGGTCTCCATGCCGGACTGCCAAGCACAGGGTTGCGGGTTCGATCCCCGCCTCAAACAAGTATTTGTGCTTAGATATTTGTCTGCGGTCTGGTTGTCTATACGTATTATAAGTATATATTTACAAAATAAAATTATATAAGTAGTATATCCGTTGTCTAGCACCCATAACACAAGTGTAGTAACTTAACTTGGGGCTAGATGGCGATGTGTGGAATATCCTGCAATATTTATTTTATTTACTTTTTAACAGTATAACCTTGACTGCACAAGAAGCAGTGCTGGATAGAACGAAACGTCAAACTACAGCTGGATGTCGGTGAGTAAAACATCTATTGAACTATGCTTATTTTACCCGATTGCGGAAGGGTTATGTTCTTGCTTTAAATTTCTCTGGTATACAGATTTGTTGATAGTTGTAAAAAATTACCAGCGCTCCTCGGTTTCACCAACGTAACTCCCGATCCTGTGGAAATATCGGGATAAAAAGTAGCTTATGTGATTCCCAATAAATCAGTGTATCCTCACACCAAGTTTCATCAAAATCGGTCCAGTAGTTTCGAAATGAATTGGTTTCCAAAATAAATAAATAAATCTATTAGTATAGAAAATTGTTGAGGGCTGCGGCTGCTTCTATGCACATTTAAACGCAACTTTTGTTCTACAACTTTTGGAAATAGGTTCACGACTAACAATCCCCTAAGGTCAACAATCACCCTGAGCTGGGGGAACCGATAAATTCTTTTTTTTCCCATTTTAGAAAATTATGTTTACCCGAAAATCAGCTGTTACTCACACTATGACAGTGGTGAGATTTTAATAGAATAAGAGCAAAAGTGTGGTCCAAACTTGGATTCAAGATATGTCACAGAATCGACTGTGATGCGCATGCGCAGCAAAAAAAAAAAGATAGAAGCTTACCTATCATTTGGTAAAAATAATGATTGTGAAAGTTTGTGTGTTTGTGTGTGGTTGTTACTCCTTCACGCAAAAACTACTGTACGAATTGCGTACCGGTGTATAAATAGCTGAAGACCTGAATTAACATATTATGCTACGTATTATCCCAATAATTCTAATGGATCGAGACTTACGTGGATGAATCCGGTAATATTATAAATGTGAAAGTTTGTGTGAATGTTTGTTACTGCTTCACGCAGAAACAACTTTACCGATTGCGTTGAAACTCGGTGTGTAAATAGCAGAAAACTTAACACTTAAGCCACTTTTCATCCCAACATTCCTAAGGGATCGGGACTTACGCGGTCGAAAACACGAGGCGCAGCTAGTTAATTATAAATTACCACATTTAACGACCCAGTTGGCACAATGGTCACCATGCCGGACTGCCAAACAGGGGGTTGCGGGTTCGATTCCCGCCTCAGGCAAGTCTTTATGCTTAGATATTTATCTGTGGTCTGGTTGTTTCTATATATTATCCTACTAATATCATAAAGGTGAAAGTTTGTGTGTATGTGTGTGTGTTTGTTACTCCTTCACGCAAAAACTTCTGGACCGATTGCAATGAAACTCGGTATGTAGATAGCTGAAGACCTAGATTAACACATAGGATTCTTTTTATCCCAATATTCCCACGGGATCGGGACATACGGGGGTGAAACCGCGGGGCGCAGCTAGTAAGTATATATTTACAAAAGAAAAGTATATAAGTAGTATATCCGTTGTCTAGCACCCATAACACAAGTGTAGTTACTCAGCTTGGGGCTAGATGACGACGTGTGGAATGTCCTGCAATATTTATTTATTTATATTTATTGTCCGCAGCAAAAACCAATTCAAATGCCGTGATGGATCTTGTATCCCGTTTGATGGGAAATGCGATGGCGTCGTCGACTGCCGTGATGGAAGTGATGAGACTCATGCTCTCTGCAGGAAAATGCAGTAAGTATACCAAGTTATATCAAGCTTCAAGTCCCAAGCAACTCAGACGTGGACGGAGTTTTGGCGGGAACGAGTTACCAACATGTCATGCTGCAGTTTTCTTTTCATAAAACTTAGTTGTAACCCAAGTTGAATTGTATAATTCTGGTGGAATGTTATTCAATTTAGTTCTGTAAAAGTGCAAAAGTGTAGTGAAAGTAAAAATCAGTGTCAAATATGAAGTTTTTTCGTTGCCTCCAAATCTCCTATGAAGGTTATTATAGTAAACTTGCCACCGCTTTACTATAGCCCCTGACTTGACGGGACTATGTCGACTCTGACTGTTTTGAAACACTTTAGGCCCGATTTATGAAAAATCGGATCATAATTCGATTCAATATATAACTTGACACTGGCTAAATGCACAAGCCGTGCGAAGCCAGCTCTCATCTGTGCTGTAGAGTCCAGGTTGTTGATGTTAACGGAAAACGATCCCCCGGATCTGCGATAGCAATGGGGGTTCCTCAAGGAACCATATTAGGATCTATCCTGTTCTTAAAAAAACCCATGAGTTTCTTGTGCCTTCTTTTCATTGGTGGGCGCGTTCCAAAGGCACACATCCTAACTTAGTTTTTAAGACGTGTCTATGTGATCTTGTACCTAGGTATTAAGCATCCAAAGGAATAAAGAATTTTGACTTTGACTTTGACAAAAAAATTCATACAAATCAGTTTAGCCGTTCAGAAGGAGATTGGTAACTAAATAAATAAATATTTATATTGTTTTGTCTGTTATTTTGACCTGCAATTTGGAGAAAGACTGACGTAATGTCAACATGCTCTCATTTTTTTCGAATAAAAATTGAATTACACAAATAAAAATAAAAACACACATACACATCACAAATAAAAAATACCGTCCAGAGCGTCTCCACGCGGCATCGTCCCCAAGAGACTGGCGGCATTCCCCCTCTGGATAGCCAGGCTCACCCTTTGAGTGAAGAAGCCGCCAGAGCCCTTCGGTCACCTGATGCTGAACAAAAACCCGCCAGGTCCTTAAAAAATAAATGGGCACTAGGGCCCCAAGCTCCCAAAGTTTCTACCCCCACGGCTCTCTAACATTAAACTAATACATGCTCTCTGTTGACGCATCCTACCGCCAACAACTTCACGCGGCTCGCTCGCGCCTACATTCACACGGCGCCGAGCTCGCACACATTTCCCTCCGCGGCCGACCGAGTAACATAATAATATTATCAAACTACAGTAAATTTAAACATCACAATTACAAAGGTTTTTCATTTAATCATCAACCCCAACACTCTCTAACATTAAACTAATACATAATATTTGTATAATCCTCAGCTGCCAGCACAACTGGTTCCGGTGCACGTATGGTGCGTGCGTAGATGGCACTGCGCCCTGCAACGGTATCCAGGAGTGCGCCGATAACTCTGACGAACTGCTGCCCAGGTGTAGAAATGAGACGGATGAAATACGGTCAGTATATTTAAGTTGTAAAAGCTATGGCTGCTAATGGCCCTCGACTAATAGTTCACTAAAGAAATAAGTAAAGAAATTGTTTGACGCTGTTGTGTGGCACTTCACATTGCCACCAACAGATGGAGCCAATAAGCCGATCGTAGATTCTAGATCGCGCAAGCGAAGTTTCTCTGAAGATAAGCTCATATACAAGTTGCAACGAAACATCGTTTGGCCGCGGCCTACCGGGTATAACACCTGCCCGGTAGATCTTCCCTTTGGAGGTACACAACACCTCGGACCTCCAAACTGGTGACACCAACGTGATCCTCCAAAGTTGTATTGCATACTATCAACGGGTTTGGGGCGGTTTGTCAAAGATCTGTTTGATCAAAGTGCACATTCAGCGAAACGAGTATTTCGTCAGAACCTGGTTCTGTCATGGGTGTATTTTAGTCAACCTACACGTTTAGCCAAAGGAGTGTTTCGTCAAACTATAAAAATCATTAAAAAAGAAAATTACCTACCAACCACATCACTCTAAGCAACTCTCTCGTCTTTGGACACCACTTCCCGCCATCTTCATCGGCCATTTTGTTTTCGGCGATATAAATAAATGACGAACTACGTGGATATCACATCACGGAACAGCTGTGTGTGATCCGAATCTAAAGGGTAGTGTGTTATTTCTTACAGCAGTCAAAACTCATCAAGATTTTTAATGTGTAATCTTACATTTTCAGAGGTCAATTCCACTGCTTAGACGGCTCGACAATTTCAGCTGCGAACCACTGCGACGGCGTCCGTGACTGTCTGGACGGGTCAGACGAGACTGTACGAGCTTGCGCGGCCAAGACCTGCCCCTCTTACTTGTTCCAGTGCGCATACGGCGCGTGCGTTGATAGCGGGGCGGACTGTAATGGGGTATGTTGTTACAATGATTTTACGAGTTGGGCGACTAATGTCTTCATCGAATTGATTTGCAAGATTCCATAACAAACATCAAGGAAAGGTGAAGCTAAATAAAGCTTGTAAAAATGAAGAGGTATATAAATATCGATTAATATTGACGAAATAGAAAAATGACGTAGTATAATAATGTCGAAAAGGTATTAAGTATAGGTATACTTCTTTTTCTTAATGTCGATAGCAGAAGCTTAAGTTCAAGTCAGTACCAGCTCCAGTGCGTTTTTAAGTCTTTGGCTTTATTATTGGCTCTTACGTACAGCTACTAGAGCTGGAGGGATAAAGTAAATGTTTTATAATTTGCTCGGGAATCCTACATTCACATTTGATCAACTGCTGAATAATCATGCCAAGTTTGCCGTACAGCGACCCCTTAGAAGTTATAGGTATTATTCGTGTAAATCTCGCAGACAACAGTTACTGCTAATACTAATACTTTCAGTTATTTCGGGCACATGTCTTTAACGCCCAGCGATCAAACAGCGTCAAGCTCAAGTTTCAAGCATAACCTTCTTCAACAAGCGTACGCAACGATTGTTTCAAGAAAACGTTTACACCATTCCCGCCTCGTCATTTTTCTAAAGAATATACGTAATCTATCCTAAATATAATGAAGACTTTAATTTAGATTTTATCTGCACACAGTTGGAGGAGTGTGCTGACGGTTCAGACGAAGCTCCCGATCTTTGTAATAAGAATGGACCGGCTCCGAAGCCTACTGTCAAGTAAGATTTATTTTAACATCAAATTAGGACACCGTTTGTCTGCTGTTTGGTTTACCTTCTTCTCGAAGATAATTCACTCGCGTCTTGAAGGTCCAAAGTTGTAAGCAAACACGGACTCAGACTACTCATTCAAAAATTCTTTGTGTGAATCATCATCATCATATCAGCCACAAGACGTCCACTGCTGAACATAGGCCTCCCCTAAAGACTTCCAGAGCAATGTCGCATGCTCTCTGAGTCCAACGACTTACCGCGACCTTAATTAAGTCGTCCGTCCATCTAGTCGGAGGCCGTCACGCGCTGCGCTTTCCGGTACTTGGTCTCCAGTCTAAAATTTTTGGGCCCAACACCATCAGTTCTACGAGCCACATGCCCCGCCCATTGCCACTTCAGCTTACTTATTCTTTGTGTGAATAAAGAATTAA
The DNA here is from genome assembly GCA_951213275.1 of Idaea straminata. NCBI lineage: Eukaryota > Metazoa > Arthropoda > Insecta > Lepidoptera > Geometridae > Idaea > Idaea straminata. Next base: position 4,616,720 of record OX577875.1, on the reverse strand, counting down.
AATGATGGTTATGAGTTAAAATTATCATTGCTGTCATAATTTTGAAGAAAACTTTATTAAAAAAATATCGTAATTAATTTTTTTCTTCCTAATCTGTGTCTTTAAGCTATTACATAGCTTTATCGCGGGCTTTGAGCGCGGCGATCAAATCAAGAAATTCCGTAACGAAAATAAAACCTAACACCCCCACTCCGCCTACCATGTAGCTCGGCCGAGCGTTCGCTTAACGTGTATGTATATGGTACGACTGTACGAAGCTCGCACGATGCAATAGCTTTACCGCGGCAGTCCCCGAGTGCCACACGTTTTTTTTACGTGATAACGTCTTATAAATCGATGAACACGGTACTGCACTCACAAAAAAGTGTGACGTCATGTTACAGAAACGTCAGCGTTATTGACAAGGTACCCATAGCAACGTATCATCGTTGCTATCAATGTTTTCTTATGACGTTATCACGTATAATTGTCCATAAACCGACTTTACAGACAACCATTTTTTTTTTGGCAGACCACCTAAACCAGGAGACTGCGTGCTACCCTCATACCCTAAACACGGTTCCTACATCACCAACATCCCGAACGGGAAACCGGGAGAGGCATACGACGTTGTCACGCTCAATGTTACATGTAACCATGGTTACGGCGTGGTCGGTTCCAACTCGATTTACTGCCTGAATGGCTGGTGGCCGGAGAGCGTACCAAAATGTGTCAGTAAGTATCATGAAAGTTGGCATTTTGATGATTTTTAGTGAGGCGTCCCGCAGGGGTTGTTGATTGGGCCGGTGTTCTTTTTAATGTACATCAATGAGTATTAATAATTTCAATTATGTTCGGTCGGCAGACCCACTGTAGAGCTCCAAAACGGCTGTTACGTTTTCAACACTAGCAAGATTCTAGACACCTGCTTTAGTTGAAGTAAGTCTTCTAACTCATCAATTTATCAAACAAAAATTATTAGAATGAAAACATGCTAATAATAGTAATTTTAGAACTCTACCGAGGGCTGCAATTATGCAGCCGACTGTATTTGACATTATCCATGAAACTGTTCAATAAATTTTAATGTCTACTCCTATCTACGAGGATGCCTTAACCTTGCAGTGGGATACAATAATGGGATTTTACTTTTACATGCCTGATACGTACTTTTTTTTTACTATTTTGTGAGTTAGACTCGCAATTGACCTCAGTAGCTCACCAGATAGAAAGCACCATGCTTGTCTAGAAGGTGTGCCAATTCACTCTGCACTTTAAGGTTATACAATGTAAGCCTAATCTTCTTTATTTCCACTAGGATTGTGTCGACTTCAACAGCATCCCTCTGTGGAATACTCATGTCTTGTCACCGGCGCCGTCACTGGCCACAGACCTTGCAACGCCTTCGAACCTGATGGGACAGGTACTTGAACCTTCAATAGCTTAAAGGACAGTTAAAGAGTACCTATATTTACTAAGAACGTAACCAAATCGTCATTTGTCAACCCAGTTGGCACAATGGTCATCATGCTGGACTGCAAAACACAGGGTTGCGGGTTCGATTACCGCCTTAGACAAGTATGTATGCTTAGATATTTGTCTGGTTGTTTCTATGTATTATAAGTGTATATTTATAAAAGAAAAGTAGTTTATCCGTTGTAGTCGTTGTAAGCGACGCCTGGCGCGGTCATTCCTTCGATGGGTGGCCAATATAATAAAAATAGTGTGGCAAAAATGTGTTTTCGTGAGCCCCCTCCGTGCTTCGGAAGGTACGGTAAGCCGTTGGTCCCGGTTGCTACCTCTAGTCGCAGTCGTTAGGTCAAGTTAGAGGCCTTAAGGCGATCTGAAAACTCTAACAATAGGTGAGCCACACCACTATACAAGAAGAAGAAGAAGATCCGTTATCTAGCACCCATAACACAAGTCTAGTTACTTAGCTTGGTGGCGATGTGTAGAATGTCCTGCAATATTAAGATTTTTTTATTTAAATCTCTACCTAAAATAAACTAGACAGAACGCTTAACAATCCATTACATAATTCCAGTACCGATGGCTAATCGTAAGAGAATTTCTAGACTTTATACAGGGTTTTTGATAATTATACCAGCAAGCCGTTGAGGGCTACTTCTGTGCACCTAAACAAACAACTTTTGTTCTACGACTTTTGGAAATTCGAAAATAAAAATGCAAGTTTTGGGGTTATGAAAATTCGAATAACAGCAGATTTTTTAAACAAAGGTCATTCAGACTAAGGGCAGTAGATTAAATGAAACAATAAGTAAAATTTTGAGGTTAATGACCTTTCCGTGTTAACAGCTGATTTTCAGATAAACCTAACCTCAATATTTTCTAAAAAAAATTCGAATTTCCAAAAGTAGTAGAACAAAAGTTGTTTGTTTAGGTGCACAGAAGTGGCATTCAACCGCTTGCTAGTATATAATTACCAATAACGCTGTATACAGGGTTATTGGTAATTATACTAGCAAGCCGTTGAGGGCCTTATGATTAGGAATTTAAAATGCAGACCTTGTTGTAGGAATTTTTATAATTTCAGACTTAAGTTACTGTTTGTCTTTTCAGTCGTCAGCCCCCAATGCCGCACACCAAACTACTACTCAGCAACCACCCTGACCTTCATGAGGTGTCTCCAAGGCAACTGGGACTACATAGCACGCTGCACACCAGGTTTGACTAAAAATGGAACTAATATAACTATACTTATCAAAGATGAAGTTGAAATACACGTAGGTGATATCCAGTATGTTGTTCCTATTAAGAATAATCAAAATATAGTAGATTTAGGTGGCAATAGTCAAAGTACAGTTGACATTGGTAGTAATATAGGTGAAAATAATCAAGGTATAGGTTTAGATGATAATAATCAATATAACGTGATTCCTATTAAGAATAATGAAAGTACTTTAGTTGAAAATAATCAAGCGAATGTAGTTAATCCGGAATATACTACAGAAAACGAAATAACAGATAACGAACCTATTTATATAGATCCGAATATACTAAATCAGGTATTTGGTGTTACCACTCTCAGTGAGAATAAAGATAAAGTAACTAGTGATAGTAATGGCAACACTTATGATGTTGATGATCGTATGGGTGCTAATAATAATAAGTGGGGTGGAATTAAACCTAATTTAGGTACAAATTTCGTTTTTAATAATAAAACAAGAATAAATTTCAATGTAACCAATAGTAGCATTTATGTGAAGACGAATGATAAAGTTATATTTCAGAATTAAATTGTATTGGCATCATAAAACTAGTTGAAATATATTGTTAGATTTTTTGAAACCTCAATAATAAAATAGGTGGTATTCATTCGTTCTTTGACTAAGTATAACTAGATATTAGACATTTTAGAATTTCGCCATCTGCATTTTTTCGTCATACAACCAGGGGCCTAATTCTGCTAACACAATTGTGTTTCAATAGAGTGTCGACAGAATCGTAATAAACGTTTAATGAACAAGAAAAGAATAATTTGAAGGGAGAAGCAAAATACTCGACACTGGCAAGATGCGCAGCATAACATATGCACAGTCGCATTCGCCATTAGAAGAAAAAAAAACGTTTAATGTAAAAAATATGACATTGCATGTCAAATTGGTTTTCTCATAATGTTAACTATTCTATCGAAACACCACTGACGTACCACTGACTCACGTTCATATTGTATTGTATTGTATTCTACTCTGGAATAGTGGCTCAATGGAATCTCGACAGTTGTCAAAACAGTATATCTCTTAGCAACATATACCATGTTTCTAGGCAACACAAGCGACGTATCTATTACCATTCCATTGAGACTCCATAGCGATTCTATTGCGATGTTATTAAAACTTTAGCAGAATACCAAATAAATTCACAATCTTATTATACATTATATTAATTGCATAAACAACAGTAGCGCCATCTAGAAGTAAAGGGTATAAACTGCATAAACAACAGAAGCGCCATCTAGAAATAAAGGGTATAACATGTATAAATATCGGTGGTGCCATCTAGAAATAAGGAATATAAACTGCATAAACAACAGTAACACCATCTAGAAATAAAGGGTGTAACATGTATAAATATCGGTGGTGCCATCTAGAAATAAGGGATATAAACTGCATCAACAACAGTACCGCCATCTAGAAATATAGGGTATAAACTGCATAAACAACAGTAGCGCCATCTAGAAATAAAGGGTATACCATATATAAATATCGGTGGTGCCATCAAGAAATAAGGGATATAAACTGCATAAACAACAGTAGCGCCATCTTGAAATAGATAGATAAACACTTTATTGCACCATAAAAACACAACGCAAAATGATTACATATAACAAAATTAAAATTAATTCTAACTTAAGTAACTACCTATATGCTAAAAGAAAATTCATATTTAATACCTTACAATATGGCACAATGGGCGGCCTTATCGCTAAAAGCGATCTCTTTCCGGCAACCTTTGAATGGACAAGAATTAAGGAAGGGGATGGGTGGATTGTTCATAACGCGATAGAAATATAAGGAGGATAATACTAAATAGATATTAAAATAATATATAACATAAAATAATAAATAGTAAAATACATAAATAATAAAATATATTAATATATAAATTGTAATAAAAAAAAATACATACCAACACATAAATTTATACGTACAATGAAACACTAGGACATCTATACGTTTGATTGACGATCTTCAGCGAGAGCAAGGTAATGCTTGTACACATTGGCTTTAAAAACAGCCAAAGATTTGGATTGCCGAATAAAAGCAGGCAGAGCATTCCACAATTCTACACCGCGAGCGGTAAAGGAGTTGTGGTAAAAAGTAGAAGAGCGGTCAGGAACCGCTAGAAGAAGAACTTTAGAGGAACGGACTGATTTAGAGGGAGAATGACGAAATTGAAAGCGAGATTTTAGATTATAAGGAGAAGTTGGTAGGAACAGAATACTATAAAGTAGAGAAAGAACATGAGAATCTCTACGCAGACGAATGGGCAACCATTTGAGCTTACTGCGATATTCTGAAACGTGATCGATTTACGAAGACCGTAAATAAACCGAATAGCGAGATTCTGCAGCCGCTCAAGACTATTTAATTGTGCCTCAGTCAAGTCAAGAAAGCATTCGTCAGCGTAATCAAGAATAGGGAGCAAGAGAGTTTGTGCTAACATAATTTTGGTGGCAGTCGGAAGGAAATTCCGCAACCTTCTGAGCGAAGCATTAGATGCGAACATCCTCTGCCTCAGCCCAGCGAGCTGCGAGTTCCAAGTTAGATTGCTATCCATAGTGACACCAAGGTTCCTGACTTCGGAGCTGAAGGGTACCAAAGTGCCATTGAAAACTAAAGGTGGCAGTTGTGTGTATTTCATTTTACAAGTAAATCTTGAACTACCTATGATTATGGCCTGAGATTTTGAAGGATTTACAGTGCGGCCATAAGATTTACTCCAGTCACAGATTTTGTTAAGGTCATCATTTAATTTGTTAATGCCAGAATCAAGTTGCGCTAGAGGTGCCTGAGTATACATTTGCAAATCATCTGCGTACAGGTGGTAGGAGGAAGAAAGATTAGACGATATTGTATTTATATACACAGCGAAAAGTAGAGGAGAAAGTACGCCGCCCTGAGGGACACCAGCAGATATTGGATTCCAGGACGAGTAATTTTCGTCAATCTGAATACGTTGCCGGCGCCCATACAGGTAACTATGAAACCAATCAATCACCGACGGACATATGTTAAGAGAGCGCAGGATTCCAAGAAGCAAGTCAAAGTCAACATTATTGAAAGCATTGCTGAAATCAAGGAGTGTAAGCACAGTAAGTTTTTGGTTATCCATGCCAAGTCGAATGTCATCAGTGATCTTAACCAATGCTGTAGTAGTACTATGTCCTGAGCGAAAGCCAGACTGGAAAGGGTTCATCAAGGAATTGTTGGAGAGGAAGACGCTCAGTTGTTGATGAACGAGGCGTTCGAGCACTTTGGATAGGAATGGAAGGATAGATATTGGACGGTACTCAGAGAAGGATAAAGGATTTGGTTTTTTAGGTAGTGGAATTATCTGTGCTTCCTTCCAAGACACCGGAAAGGAATTAGTGGAGATGGAGTTATTAAAGATGAGAGTAATGACATGTACTATCTCATCGATAATTGGCAGGATCATATTACGGCTAATGCTATCAGTACCTACTGCGCTTGAAGAAATAGACTTGATGGCTCTCTTAACGTCAACATCGGAGAATTGAGAGAAAGAGAAAGAGAAAGAGTCTCTGATTTAGTTAGATAATTTAGATTGGAAGAACTAGTAAAGTGTTGGTTAAGGCTATTTATATCAAGATCTTTTGTAACTTTACTGCTAGAACGTGATTTTCCAACTCCCATGGACCTAAGAAACTTCCAGACCTTGGAAGTGTCTTCATTTTCAACAGATTCGTGGATATATCGGCGTAATGCATCTCTACACACTCTGTTACAGTGATTGCGTATTTTATGATATCTAGCTTCATTCTCAGACGTAGTGTTACGCTTCCATTTCCCTTTGGCTACGTTTTTTTATGCATGAGGGAACGGATATCATCATAAAATAAAGGGTGTAACATGTATAAATATCGATGATGCCATCTAGAAATAAGGGATATAAACTGCATAAACAACAGTAGCGCTATCTAGAAATATAGGGTATAAACTGCATAAACAACAGTAGCGCCATCTAGAAATAAAGGGTATAACATGTATAAATATCGGTGGTGCCATCTAGAAATAAGGGATATAAACTGCATAAACAACAGTAGCGCCATCTAGAAATATAGGGTATAAACTGCATAAACAACAGTAGCGCCATCTAGAAATAAAGGGTATAACATGTATAAATATCGGTGGTGCCATCTAGAAATAAGGGACATAAACTGCATAAACAACAGTAGCGCCATCTAGAAATAAAGGGTATAACAAATTGACGTATTCACATGCGGGAAGAGTGAATTCCAAAAAGTAGCTTTATGGATTATTTGTTATAATTAATTTAAATTTGTTTTAACTACACTATTGCATTGGGGAATCCTGTAATGATAGATGTAGTTTTTCTGATAAATAAATACATAAATAAAATGTATAAATATCGGTGGTGCCATCTAGAAATAAGGGATATAAACTGCATAAACAACAGTAGCGCCATCTAGAAATAAAGGGTATAACATGTATAAATATCGGTGGTGCCATCTAGAAATAAGCGGAAGTAATATGGCTTGTATGGTGTGACGTATTTTTGTTCGATAGCAGTCTATCTCTGGTAATACTTAGTCAATGATGCCCTATGAAATAATGTTGATAATAAATACAGACCCTACGTAAGTACGGTCGGCTGCATAATTGCAAACCCACTGTAAAGCTCCAAAACGGCTACTATAAGAATGTTTTCTACACAAGCGAGATTCTAGACACCTGCTTTAGTTGCAGTTTAAAGTCTTCTAACTCATTAATTTATCAAACAAAAAATATTAGAATGAAAACATTCCAATAATAGTAATTGTAGAAGTCTACCGGGGGCTGCAATTATGCAGCCGACTGCACATCTGAATTATTTTGATTAAATATTGTTGCGTCGGGGGACCGTTTTATATAAAATTGTGTTTTTAGATAATAAAGTGTTTGACAGTACTTGAAACACTTAATTTTTTTTTTTTATTTATATTTTTTTTTTTACAAAAGCCGTAGAACGAAAATCAATCGTGGAGTCGGATGTTATTGTTATGGTTTATTTAATCAACTAAGTTTGTTTTATTTCATTTAATTTTCATCGTTATGTGTACAAAAGTAGCCCTTTACGGCTTTCTAGTATAGTTACCAATAACCCTGTATAGCCAATAGCCAAAGAATCAACCAGTATTTTTTTTAAATATACACAATTGTAATAATAACTACGTGCCTTATTTATGTTAATAGGATGGATATTTTTGTCATTTTTTAAATAAATTCTTTTTCAAAATAAAATATATTGTTTTTTTTACTCCTATACCCACCATCCTATTGGCATAAGTAACTATTTTTCATTACTCATACTCCGAAAGTAGGTCTAAAGATGCCTGAAGAGCGTGTAGAAAGAAAAACTTTCAGCCCTAGGGAAAATCGCTTTCACTGACAGCTGTCATGTCAAATTATGGCTTCGCGCGGCTTGTGCAATGTGCTTGTAGCCAGTATCAGTATCATTACGCATTAGGAACTTCAAAAACCTAACCTCCTTGCTTTAGGTAACACCAAAGAAAAACAATTATGGCTTCACACGGCTCATGCATACTGCCAGAGGTAGTATGGAATATGGAGTCTCTCATTCACTCTCGTTATTATGAAGAATTTTATGTATTATTCGTAATGAAAAGCACAGTGTTTACCTCGGGTAAAAGACTCATTAAGTCCCTCGAACTATTAGCGCCCTCGTTACGCTCGGGCGCCAAACTCCGTCTCGAGACTCAATGAGTGACTTTCACACCTAGGGTAACAATGTACTATTATTAATTGGCTTCAGCCCGCGGTTTTATCCGCATTTGTGTCTCTTTAAAAGTGATATGCTTTTCTTATAAACACAGAATACATAATTACAACCTCTAACACTCCCAATGAATCAATGTATCCTCATACCTAGTTTCATCAAAATCGGTCCAGTAGTTTCGGGGCAAGCAAACAAACAATAAAATCTTTCCTCTTTAGAATATTTGAATATTGAAAAGCTCTTAAGAATATTGGAAAGCTATGCAAGAATTAAAGGAAAGATTCAAATACGTGTGGTGCAGAAATGGTAGGATTCTGATTCGCAAAGGGGATAAGGACAAGTCTTTTGTTATTCGATCGGAAGACGACATATCGCATCTCCGCTCTAATAGTGTCATATCTCAAAAAAGAAAACTGTCGAGAAAAAGGTGTCTAAAGTAATAATCTGTTTTTATTACTCATATTCCGAAAGTAGGTGCAAAGGTGCCTGAAGAGCGTGTAGAAAGAAAAACTTTCAGCCCTAGGGAGAATCGCTTTCACTGACAGCTGTCATGTCAAATTATGGCTTCGCACGACGTGTGCAATGTGCTTGTAGCCAGTATCAGTATCATTACGCATTTGGAACTTCAAAACCTAACCTCCTTGCTTTGCAAAACACTACATTATATATAACCTCTTTGGTCTCAACCTTGTAAGAGGATCAGGTAGTATGGAGTCTCTCATTCACTCTCGTTGTTAGGAAGAATTTTATGTATTATTCGTAATGAAAAGCACAGTGTTTACCTCGGGTAAAAGACTCATTAAGTCCCTCGAACTATTAGCTCCCTCGCTACGCTCGGGCGCCAAACTCCGTCTCGGGACTCAATGAGTGACTTTCACCCCTAGGGTAACAATGTACAATTTTTTCTGGTTTTCTATTCTTAATTTGAAAACTAAAGAATTAGCGATATGAACATTTCAGTAGATTTGGCTTTATAAATTGGTGTATTAGGTTTCCTGAAAATATGAAATAAATAATATTGTTTTTGAGTTATGATACTAATTGAGCGGAGGTGCGAATATATGACGTATTAAATAGCATATAATGAAGGTAGATAATCTAATATATAAAAATAAGTCGGGTTTTCCTCCCTGACGCTATAACTCCAGAACGCACGAACCGATTTCCACGGTTTTGCTTTCGTTGGAAAGGTCTCGGGCTCCGTGAGGTTTATAGCAAAGAAAATTCAAGAAAATCTGGTGGCGAAACGGAGTTCGCCGGGTTTGCTAGTATTATATAAAAATACGTTAAATACTCTGGTGTTAAAAATGCAGTATAAATAAATATTACAGGACATTCCACACATCGCCATCTAGCCCCAAGTTAAGTAACTAGACTTGTTTTATGGGTGCTAGGCAACGGATATACTACATAAATACTTTTCTTTTGTAAATATATACTTATAATACATAAACCACAGACAAATATCTAAGCATAAATACTTGTCTGAGGCGGGAATCGAACCCGCAGCCCCGGGTTTGGCAGTCCGGCATGGTGACCATTGTGCCAACTGGGTCGTCAAAAAAAATTAATTAATTATAGTATAAATTAATAATAACGTACTTGAGATTGAAAACTGTCTTAGTTTAACCGATTTTAAAGCAGTATCCCTTAATGCCTAAATCCCTTAGTAAATAAAGAAATATAAACAAGTGTAGAAGTATAGATATACGGAAAAAAGTCGTACTTGAATCGACCAAGTTCGACCCAAATGCCGGATTGTCAAACACAGGGTTCCGGGTTCGATTCCCGCCTCAGATAAGTATTTATGCTTAGATATTTGTCTGTGGTCTAGTTGTTTTTATGTATAAATACATTTTTACAAAAGAAAAGTATACAGGATTATTGGTAATTATACTAGCAAGTCGTTGAGGGCTACTTCTGTGCACCTAAACAAACAACTTTTGTTCTACGACTTTTGGAAATTCGAAAAAAATTTTTTTTTGAGATTATTTAAATTCGTAATCCAGCAGACTTTTTTAAAACAAAGGATATTCAGACTAATAACAGTAGATAAAACTTAAAAAATAAATATAATTTTAAGGTTATTGACCTATCCGTGTATGGAGCAGCTGATTTACAGGTAAACCTAACCTCAAAATGTTCATAAAAATGTTCGAATTTCCAAAAGTAGAACCAAAGTTGTTTGTTTAGGTGCACAGAAGTAGCCCTCAACGGCTTGCTAGTATAATTACCAATAACCCTGTATAAGTAGTATGTCCGTTGTCTAGCACCCATAACACAAGTCTAGTTACTTAGCTTGTGGATAGATGGCGATGTGTGGAATGTCCTGCAATATTTATTTAATCACGTTTACCCAATAGTCCCATATGAGGCTCCGGAAAATAAACAGGTCGTTTAATAGTACATGTGGCGGATTTATACATTTGCCGCCCGTAGGCTATTCAATTTTTGCCGCCTCTAAATTTTGATATCTTAGTCCACAATCATATCAATTTTCTATCAATAAAATTTCAACTTTATAATTTGTGCTCCATCATCCTCGGTACATCAACTTTTCCCATATAGTTATTATTATTGAGAACTATGGTAACGTGTTAGATCCTTGATTCTTATTTTTACAGCAAAGAATAAAAAATTGTCAATTTTAGTCAGTATTTTTATTAGACCATCGATATTATATCGATTGAATTAGGTAAGCAGATCTCATAATTATTAGGTACACGGAGAAAAAATTATAGCACTTATGAGTGAAGAATATATGTAAAAATTACTAAATTTCGATTATAATATCGAATCGATATTGCGATATTCTAAAAGTTCATAATCATTAATGTATAATTAGCAAAGCGTTTAGGAATTGTTCACACAGAGATGTTGAAATATTTATTAATTAGCACTGTATATGAGAATATTTCGATTTTTGTTAAATATTTTCATTTTTCTCCAATTTTCGAAATTCGTATTATGTGTGTGTATAATAATTTTTTTTTTTAAATTTGTAAACCGAAATAAAAATTTATGAACTCAATTTGCCGCCCCTTAAAATTTGCCGCCCTAGGCTCCAGCCTACTCAGCCTGCTGGTAAATCCGCCACTGACATGTGTACTCTATTATAATAAGTTACCTAAAGATGTATATGACATGCCCATTACCAGGTTCAAAACTTTTATAAAGCATAAATTGTGCAGTAAGGCGTACTATGATACTTCGTCTTACCTTAATGATAACAACCCATGGACGTGACTTTAATTGCTCCATTTCAAATAATATTTTCAAATATTTGTAATATTGACCTTTGTGAGCGTGATCACATGAAAAAAACACATGAGTTTCTTGTGCCTTCTTTTCATTGGTGGGCGCGTTCCGAAAGCACACATCCTAACTTAGTTTTTAAGTCGCTTCTATGTGATCGTTATACAAAATATACATAAGCATCCAAATGAATAAAGACATTTGACTTTGACTTTGATCGCAGAATGTGGACGAGTTACCCCTAAAGGGGAGCAGCTTGTCATCGGAGGGCGAGAAGTCGACCGGGGCGAGATTCCCTGGCACGCTGGGATATATAGGAAGACCACAAATCCTTATATGCAGATATGCGGAGGATCGTTGATTAGCAATACTATTATTATATCTGGTAAGTAGATAGATAAAACATTTATTTGTCCTCCAAAACACACATATTGCAAATTAGCAGCGCTCCGCAGTTTCACCCGCGTAACTCCCGATCCCGTAGGAATATCAGGATAAAAAGGAGCCTATAGCCTTCCTCGATAAATGGACTATCCAACACAAAAAGATTTTTTCAATTCGAACCAGTAGTTCCTGAGATTAGCGCGTTCAAACAAACAAACAAACTCTTCAGCTTTATAATATTCTATCTTATCTATAAGTAAGTATAGATAAGAATATTGAGAATATTGAAAATAATATTTTCTCAAACATACTTTGAAAGAACAATGGCAGTTCGCAATACATATATAAACTAAAACTTGCGGGTCTTGATAATAGAAATACAAGAAAAATCTACAGAATTCCCATATATTTATCCACTAAAATCAGCATAAATAAAAAATCGAGTTTACCGTGGATCGGGCAACTTCTAAGCGTAGTACTGGAAAAACGTACCACTAAATTTGTAGGACTATGTGGCCATTTGATTGTAAAAATATTTACTAAGCTGCATACAAAATATAACCTTGTTATTAATCATTTTAATGACCTCGTTATTTCGACACATTCGGAGTGGAGGACTGGAGAGTCATACCATCTATTTTGTACGACAATGGTTGTTCCGAGTTTATCATCCAATTACCTCGATATTCAAATAAGAAATTTACTGTTATTAGACAATTTCAACACCCCACGAAATCGACATGTTTTTTACCTGCGCACTACATTAGCTACCTCTATCGAGAATTGTCAGAGGAAGAAACTTGGGCGTCTCGTCGAACTGAACCTGCTCACGAAGATTCAACCTGTTATTAATCACTTAAAAAAACCTTAGAAGGCTGCCTAAGCCTTCTAAGGCCTAAGCCTACTTGACGTATCGAAGTAATTCTTTCACTTGTAATTTTTATTTTTGACAAAGAATATGGAGAGCTAATATTTAAAATTAGATAACATTCATTGTGTAACCCTTTTTTCCCTGCGCCTAGGTCCGACCTTGAATGTAGTGACAGGCGGACTGATTGAGGTCTAGACAAGGACCTGACGGTCCTCTGGTGCCGTTTTGCTAGTTTGCTTTCCTTAGAAATCACTCAACTTCACGAATGTTTTGGTCGGACACTTGATTGTAGTTTTGATAGTAGAAACGGTTACTTACATAATAGTGGCTATAGGTAGGGCTTGTACGGGTCCTGTACATTCAACACAGACCGCCCTACGGCCCATTCTGATAGAATTTCAATAGTTGTAAGGCAAATTACGTAGTGTTTGCCGGTGCGACATTATCACTGACTATTTCGTCAATTCCACCAAGCCGATCCTTACGGGACGCCTTATACAACACCATCTATCGTAGTTTTCACTTCCACGAATGATTTAACGTATTTTAAATCCATAATAATTTAGTATTATCATAATATTGTGTTTTGTAAACGAGCCTGCATCGCTTTTGTTTACAATTTAGTTTTGACAGTTAAGTTTCGTTTTACGCATCGAGTGACGTGGTCCGACTTGTACTAATCCTGACGGAGATCTTTTGTTTCCTTGCGCGTGAGTGTTTCGCGCCTACTCAGCATTAAAGTACCCGTGCGAAACGGAACGTCGATATCGGTGTTGCCGCTTCGGGCGGAGGATCTGCTTTTGTTGAATTATTGTGAGTGAGCGTTCCGAATTATATTAATTAACATTTATAATATTAGGGAGATAATGGTAGATTATGATGGTTAAGCTTTTTCAAATTACATTTCAAGGCCCTCTATTTGGGATTTGATGTGTGCAGTGTATTTTAGTCGAGAGTTTCGTCTCGATTCAGTGATGTGTTATTATATTATTCGCGTTGTGATGTATTTTTTGGAGAAGGTAAAACCATTCCGGTGGGTGAGTGTTGGCAACTCTTTTTCCTTTTCTTTCGACCCTCAGTCAGAGCAGTCGCACTATTCAATTTGTTCGTGAAATTCTCAGGGAAATCGAGAAATTGGTAAGCATTCTGCTTTGGATCATCGTCTTTCTTGTTTGGGACGTGCAGCACCTTGATTTTACGTGTTTTGTCGCAGTAATCTCCGACTTAAAAAAATCGTACACGTGGTGTCGCGTGCGCCGCATTCCATCTTCGCGTGCGCCGCATTCCATCTTCGTGCGCCGCCTTGTTCCCGACCTCGACCTCCCAACAGGTAAGCGAAAACGTAATCCTTGTGGTGATCCTTCCTTTAATTAATGCACCGTCATCCTGTGCCTTTTACAAACCTAGATTTCCCATAATGTCACATTGTGTTTCCACTTAATTACAACCTGCACTCTCCCCTTCCTGTAGAACCATGCGTTGTGGTGACCAGCCGCCGGGCTTCTTGTTCCGCATCCGTCGGGGCAAACCCCCGAGACTAAAGTGTGTGAAGCCGAGCCTAATGGTAGTTATTCCACTTTATTTACCCATTTAGTTGATGTGTATTGTATCCAGATCGGTTCTGGATTGAGCCGGAGTTTCCCTCAGTATTTTAAGGGAACGTTTGATGTTAACTTCTAGTTTAAGGTATTCTAAGAAGATTGTGTTTCAATATATAGTTTTAAGCTATCTAGAAATGTAGTTGTCCATGTTTGTCCGTACAGTCGGATACTGTCGGTCGATTGTGAGTGACATATTTTTGTGTTTGTAACTTCAGGAGGTGTATGGCGGGGGCCAGAGAACCCCGAGTGAGCATGGCCGTGGTTGAGGTGACCTCCCACAGGCCCTCTCTCACCGAATAAGTGCGGCGGTCCAGGTTTTCCTTTTTTATGTAGTAATGTGGTGATCTTCCCCAAAATATCATGAATGTTGAATGTGTATCTTCATCGTTATAAACCTTCCCTTCTGGAAGCTGATTTAATATTAGATTATGATTGTCTGTGTTTAGGTATCAATCTAAATTTAAGTACATTCCACTTAAACATGTAGAACCTATCGAGATGTACGAAGAACAGTTTTATAGGAATAACTGTAGTTTAATGTTCATGACCGTGTGAGATGATACTTAATATTTATTTTCTAAGGGAAGAAATTGTTATGTGTTGCGACCTGTAAGGTAGGAATTGTGTATGTTTGTATAGAGGTGACAATTCGAAGCGAGCCAGCCGTCCCACTTTCTATTTTTATTTAGTTTTTACTTTCTTTTCTAGACTTCTAGTTTTTCTTAGAAATAAAGTTTATTAATATTTAAACTTCTTTAAATCAGAGAAACCCTATTACAATGGCGCCCGAACAGGGACCCTGGCATTGCGAAGTATACCTTCCCTGACTCTGGTCTTTTGCCCCGAGACGGGTTCAGTTGTCACCTTTTGTTGGTTGATTGTGAAACCGAACTTAGAGTAACTATGAATATGTTTGCTGCATTGCATTGTCACTATTTAGAACGTTATCTATACTGTGTTTAATTTTATGATTGTTGTTGCTACGATTTGGATACACTTCACTTACTTTTCATACTTATTACTAACCGTGGAGATTGATTCTCTTTCTTACACACTTTTCTTTTTACGTCACCTACTACCATGAGTGAGGAACGCCCCATCCGTTTTAATATTTTAAATAAAGATGAGTTAGTGTACGAGGTTGCCATACGAGATGCGGAACCAGCTGCTACGGTTGAGCTATTGCGTTCTCAAATTAGGAAACTGGTGAAGGAGGTCCCGACTGATGAGGTGAGTGTCTTCGAGGGTGATGCGCAGTCTGAGCTGATAACTATAGAGTCCAAGTTGGCCGAGCTGGTGCAGCTCCTAGAGGCGAAGCCCATTTTGCTCAAAAAGCTGAACCGAATTCAATCGTTGGGAAACCACCTCTTCCATCGTTTAAGTCGAGTCGAACCTAGGTCCCCGAAGGAAACTTCTCTTAAGAGCCTGTTAGACGACCAATTGCTGGAGCTTTTGCAACGTATTGATCGAATGTCCCATACCTTTTGTAGTAGCTTCGAGTTTAAGCCTGCTGTGGATGAATCAACCGCTGGGAGTAGTAGTTTGACCCCTGCTGAACTTGTGCCTGTGCGTCCGACGGTGACATGTGATCGTACGTCAAACGTATCAGCTCTAAATTTACGGTTCAATGGTAAGGATAGTGTTCACGCTTTCATTCAGCGAGTCGATGAGTTGGCTCGGTCCAGGAATATTCCACCGGGAAAGTTATTTAATTCTGCTGCGGAGTTGTTTGTTGATGAGGCTTTGTATTGGTACCGTGGGTTAGGTGATGAGGTACAGGATTGGGAACAATTGAAGGCCGCCCTGCTAGAGGAGTTCCTGCCGTATGACTACGACCATAG
Organism: Idaea straminata; assembly: GCA_951213275.1. Taxonomy (NCBI): domain Eukaryota; kingdom Metazoa; phylum Arthropoda; class Insecta; order Lepidoptera; family Geometridae; genus Idaea; species Idaea straminata. The sequence continues at coordinate 4,600,287 of OX577875.1, read as the reverse complement.
GTTGTTGCAGGAGATCCGATCCAGGACTCAAGGCCCTGAGGAGTCCATATCCTTGTATCTGAACATAATGTTGTGTTACTTTTCGCGGTTACGCAAACCGTTAGATTTGAAGGAAAGGTTAGAAATTGTGAAATTTAATATTCGGCCGTTCTATTCGGTACCGTTGTCTTTATTGGATATCTCGTCCTGGGCGGAACTGAAGAAGCGTTGTAGGCAGCTAGAGGCAGCTCATCATCGAGCTGAATCTTTTGTCGAACCTCCTAAAAATAAGTCGAGTTCTGTTGCTCCTGATCTCTCCTACAAAGGTTTGGCGAAGAGTGTGCGGTGCGAGGCGGTACATCGAGGTGATGATGATAGGTTCTGCGTACAGTGCCGAGTCAAAGGTCACTTGTTGGTTGAATGTCCCAAGCCCCGAATTAAAATTTGCTATCGCTGTGGGAAGAAGGATGTGACAATAGTGGAGTGCCCTAATTGCTCGCCTAAGAGACAGGCTGAGACAAAAAACGAGTAGGGACGGGCCGTTATGTAGTTAGAAGTTTTACAACTAGGCGTGAGTCTGGTCGTAAGTTGGTTGATTGTGGTAGGATGGCCGCTACAACGGTCCGTCATAATGTATGTGGGGTAGAAAATAAGGGCATCCTCCCTTATTTAACTGTAGAAATAGGTGATATTTCTTATTCTGGCTTGATGGATTCCGGTTCGGAAATTTCCATTGTTGGTGGTTCTGTGGTGAATAGGTTTACTCATTTGGCTGAATTGCATCAGTCCGATGATTTGGAGTCGGTGGTGACCGCTAATGGTTCGGTCTCCTCAGTCTCCGGTTATTTGTTTTTGCCGGTGGTAGTTAAGAATGTGTTGCGTGTGATTAAGTTTTATGTTATTCCCGACATTTCAACGTCGTTGTTGTTCGGAATAAATTTTTGGAGAGCTTTTCAAATAGCTCCTGATATTTTAAGTTTAACCAAAGACCCCTGCGTCTTCCAGCATGAGTTTGAGCGTGTCGTGTCGCAGGTAAACCGAATTCATCCTTTTGATGTTCTGACGGATGAGCATAAGAAGGTGGCGGAGGACGTCTGTAAGTTGTTTGAGAATATTTCAGCTGAAAAGCACGGCCTCGGTAGGACCGATCTGATTACTCATCATATCGATACCGGTGACGCGGCCCCTATCAAACAGCGTTATTATACCATGTCCCCCGATAAGTTGGTGGAGTTGAATCGTCAGTTGGATGAAATGCTGGATTTGGATGTGGTAGAGCCAAGTTGTAGTCCGTGGAATAATCCCGTGAGGTTGGCGCCTAAAGCCAATGGAGAGATGCGTTTCTGTTTGGATAGTCGTAAACTTAATGAAGTGTCAAAACATGATGCTTATCCCTTACCCTACATCAATAGTATCCTAGACCAGCTTAGGGATGCTCGCTTCCTCTCCTCAATTGACTTAAAATCAGCGTTCTGGCAGATAAAGCTCTCTCCTTCTTCAAAGGAGAAGACGGCGTTCACCGTACCGTCGCGTGGGCTATTCCAATTTAAGGTCATGTGTTTTGGATTGACTTCTGCGCCTGCGACGCAGCAAAGATTGATGGATAAGTTGTTCGGACCCGAGTTTGGAGGGCGTGTATTTATCTATTTAGATGACATTATCGTGGTATCCCGGGATTTTTCAGAGCATATTGAGCTCCTGAAAAAGGTTTACGAACGTTTGCGTTCTGCAAAACTTACTGTAAACTTGGCGAAATGTTGTTTGTTCAGAAAACAGTTAAAATATTTAGGTTATGTGGTAGATGACATGGGTTTACGAACGGACCCGGACAAGGTTAGAGCTATTACGGATTTTCCCATTCCAACTTGCTCCAAAGATGTCAAAAGATTCCTTGGGACAGCGTCGTACTATCGTAGATTTATCCGAGGTTTCAGTACAATAGCCGCACCCTTGAATGCTTTGACGTCGACCCGTAAGAACAAGCCTCCCTTTGTTTGGTCTTCTGAGGCGGAACATTCTTTTCTTGAGTTGAAGAGCGCTTTAACCTCCGCTCCCGTTTTAGCTTGTCCGGATTTCTCTATTCCGTTCGTTGTACACACTGATGCTTCGGATGTAGGTATAGGTGGAATGTTGACGCAATTCTTTGATGGGGAAGAACATCCCATAGCTTATTATAGCCGTTCGTTAAGTCGACCGGAACGTAATTATTCTGCTACTGAGCGTGAAGCCTTAGCGGTGGTGCAAGTGGTTGAGCATTTCCGGCCTTATTTGGAAGGCCATAAGCAGTTTAAGATCATTACTGATCATGCTAGTTTAAAATGGTTTTTGAATTTATGTAATCCTACAGGACGTTTGGAAAGGTGGGGTTGTAGACTATCGCCTTATAACTTTGTAATCGAGCATAGACGGGGTCGTGAACATGCGGTTCCCGATTCTCTATCTCGTTCGGTTCCTGTGTGTGCAATCACTACGGACGTGGATCCCTGGTTTCGCAATTTGTACTCTCGATGTCAAAACCGGCCGCAGACCTGCCCGAATTACCAAATTATCGACAGTAAGCTGTATCGTTACACTAAGGGTAAATCCACGTTGACAGGAGATTTTGATTGGAAGGAAGTAGTTCCTTTAAATGACCGACTGAATTTGATAGCTGCTTGTCATGATTCTCCTTTAGGTGCTCATGCTGGCATTGATAAAACTTATAAGCGTTTACGTCTTCATTATTATTGGCCTCAGATGTACAAAGATGTTGAAGAGTATGTTTCGAAGTGTTCTACTTGTAAGGCGTTCAAGCATCCTAATCAAGCAACGCCTGGATTGCTAGGAAACCCGAAGGTTTGTCGGAGACCCTTCCAGTGTATCAGCATTGATTTAGTTGGTCCACTGCCCAGGTCTCGGCAACAGCACGAGTATCTCCTTGTCGTAGTATGTTGCTTTTCTAAGTATGTGTTGTTGTTTCCTCTCAGACGCGCCACGAGCAAGGTGGTGGCCCAGCGTTTAGAAGATCTTGTTTTCTTGGTTCACGGAATACCGCAGACCGTCATCTTAGATAACGGTCCCCAATTTGTAGGTCGTGATGTGAGAGCTTTGTTCGAGAAGTACGCTGTTCCACAAGTTCATTTTACTCCCACGTATTGCCCTCAGGTGAATACCGTGGAGCGTTATAACCGAACTGTTGTGACTGCCATCGCTGCCTTGGTTGGTACCGATCAACGTAGTTGGGACGCCCATTTGAGTGAAATTCAGTTTGCTGTCAACACCGCAGTGAATGATACGACGTCGTTTTCGCCCTTCTTGATCGTGCATGGACGCGAGGCGATAGTGGACGGTAATCTTTATGGTGAGCGTGAGGACTTGGAGGATTTCAGTATTGCGTCGCGAGCTGAATATGTGGATAAAATCGGAGCGTTGAAGGAAGTGTTTCTGAGAGTTGATGAAGGATTGAGAAAGTCGCATTTGCGAAATGCTAGGTATTATAATCGGCGTCGCCGAGATGTAAGCTTTGATGTTGGTGATGTAGTTTGGCGGCGTACTCATGTGCGGAGTGACGCCTCTAAGCATTTTTCTTATAAGTTAGCTCCTCGTTTTGAGAGATGTCGTATTGTGGAAAAACGGTCTAAGTTAGTGTATGTAGTAGAGGATGACAATGGGAAACGTAGTGAAACCCATGTAAAAGATATTAAGTGTCTTGGTTGACTTGAGTCATGTGGTCATGGTTATGTCTAGGCGGACCTATCCGCAGTGTTTCCGTATACCATAGATGTGAGGCTGGAGGCCAGCGGAATTTTTCTCGTTATCCTCGTAAAATTCTGGCGAGTGAGGGGACACTGTAACCCTTTTTTCCCTGCGCCTAGGTCCGACCTTGAATGTAGTGACAGGCGGACTGATTGAGGTCTAGACAAGGACCTGACGGTCCTCTGGTGCCGTTTTGCTAGTTTGCTTTCCTTAGAAATCACTCAACTTCACGAATGTTTTGGTCGGACACTTGATTGTAGTTTTGATAGTAGAAACGGTTACTTACATAATAGTGGCTATAGGTAGGGCTTGTACGGGTCCTGTACATTCAACACAGACCGCCCTACGGCCCATTCTGATAGAATTTCAATAGTTGTAAGGCAAATTACGTAGTGTTTGCCGGTGCGACATTATCACTGACTATTTCGTCAATTCCACCAAGCCGATCCTTACGGGACGCCTTATACAACACCATCTATCGTAGTTTTCACTTCCACGAATGATTTAACGTATTTTAAATCCATAATAATGTAGTATTATCATAATATTGTGTTTTGTAAACGAGCCTGCATCGCTTTTGTTTACAATTTAGTTTTGACAGTTAAGTTTCGTTTTACGCATCGAGTGACGTGGTCCGACTTGTACTAATCCTGACGGAGATCTTTTGTTTCCTTGCGCGTGAGTGTTTCGCGCCTACTCAGCATTAAAGTACCCGTGCGAAACGGAACGTCGATATCGGTGTTGCCGCTTCGGGCGGAGGATCTGCTTTTGTTGAATTATTGTGAGTGAGCGTTCCGAATTATATTAATTAACATTTATAATATTAGGGAGATAATGGTAGATTATGATGGTTAGGCTTTTTCAAATTACATTTCAAGGCCCTCTATTTGGGATTTGATGTGTGCAGTGTATTTTAGTCGAGAGTTTCGTCTCGATTCAGTGATGTGTTATTATATTATTCGCGTTGTGATGTATTTTTTGGAGAAGGTAAAACCATTCCGGTGGGTGAGTGTTGGCAACTCTTTTTCCTTTTCTTTCGACCCTCAGTCAGAGCAGTCGCACTATTCAATTTGTTCGTGAAATTCTCAGGGAAATCGAGAAATTGGTAAGCATTCTGCTTTGGATCATCGTCTTTCTTGTTTGGGACGTGCAGCACCTTGATTTTACGTGTTTTGTCGCAGTAATCTCCGACTTAAAAAATCGTACACGTGGTGTCGCGTGCGCCGCATTCCATCTTCGCGTGCGCCGCATTCCATCTTCGTGCGCCGCCTTGTTCCCGACCTCGACCTCCCAACAGGTAAGCGAAAACGTAATCCTTGTGGTGATCCTTCCTTTAATTAATGCACCGTCATCCTGTGCCTTTTACAAACCTAGATTTCCCATAATGTCACATTGTGTTTCCACTTAATTACAACCTGCACTCTCCCCTTCCTGTAGAACCATGCGTTGTGGTGACCAGCCGCCGGGCTTCTTGTTCCGCATCCGTCGGGGCAAACCCCCGAGACTAAAGTGTGTGAAGCCGAGCCTAATGGTAGTTATTCCACTTTATTTACCCATTTAGTTGATGTGTATTGTATCCAGATCGGTTCTGGATTGAGCCGGAGTTTCCCTCAGTATTTTAAGGGAACGTTTGATGTTAACTTCTAGTTTAAGGTATTCTAAGAAGATTGTGTTTCAATATATAGTTTTAAGCTATCTAGAAATGTAGTTGTCCATGTTTGTCCGTACAGTCGGATACTGTCGGTCGATTGTGAGTGACATATTTTTGTGTTTGTAACTTCAGGAGGTGTATGGCGGGGGCCAGAGAACCCCGAGTGAGCATGGCCGTGGTTGAGGTGACCTCCCACAGGCCCTCTCTCACCGAATAAGTGCGGCGGTCCAGGTTTTCCTTTTTTATGTAGTAATGTGGTGATCTTCCCCAAAATATCATGAATGTTGAATGTGTATCTTCATCGTTATAAACCTTCCCTTCTGGAAGCTGATTTAATATTAGATTATGATTGTCTGTGTTTAGGTATCAATCTAAATTTAAGTACATTCCACTTAAACATGTAGAACCTATCGAGATGTACGAAGAACAGTTTTATAGGAATAACTGTAGTTTAATGTTCATGACCGTGTGAGATGATACTTAATATTTATTTTCTAAGGGAAGAAATTGTTATGTGTTGCGACCTGTAAGGTAGGAATTGTGTATGTTTGTATAGAGGTGACAATTCGAAGCGAGCCAGCCGTCCCACTTTCTATTTTTATTTAGTTTTTACTTTCTTTTCTAGACTTCTAGTTTTTCTTAGAAATAAAGTTTATTAATATTTAAACTTCTTTAAATCAGAGAAACCCTATTACAATTGAACTATTTTATTTCCGGGAATAGGCCTTGATAGGTTTTAAAATACGAACTGTGGAGTTATAGCATAATAATATCAGTTCTCCATTAACCAATAAACACTTCCATTATTTTAGCTGCCCATTGCTTCTGGAATGACTTAGCCAAACAGCTACCTGCGACAGACTACGCTGTGGCAGTCGGGAAGATCTACAGACCTTGGAACAATCAGGTGGATGACGCGCAGAAATCTGACGTAAGTACTCTACTTCTGCTGCTGGTGTTTGGCATCAAACCCAGCTGGCCGTTGCTTTTGGAACGAGATAGTCAAACATCTATTTCGTTCCAAAATCGTAGTATAATAAAGTGGATGACGCGTAGAAATCCGATCTCAGTACTCCACTTCAGCTGGTCATTTCTTTTGGAACAACATAGTCACACAGCTATCTCGTTTCAAAACCGTAGCACAATACAGTGGATGACGTGCAGAGATCTGTTGTAAGTACCTACTCCACTTCTGATGCTTGTGTTGACATGAATACCAGCTGGTCGTTTCTTTTGGAACAACACAGTCACACAGCTATCTTGTTCCAAAACCGTAGCACAATACAGTGGATGACGTGCAGAGATCTGTTCTAAGTACCTACTCAGCAGTCCTTTATAGCAGAACTAGCAGCGCTCCGCGGTTTTACCCACGTAACTCCCGATCCCGTGGGAATATCGGGATAAAAAGTAGCCTATAGCCTTCCTCGATAAATGGCCTATCCAACACAAAACGATTTTTTCAAGTCGAACCAGTAGTTCAAACAAACAAACAAACTCTTCAGCTTTATAATATTAAGTATAGATTGAAGTAACCGGCAAATTCGTGTAAAATATCTATCTGCATATATAAAAATCTTGTGTCACGATGTATGTTGCCAATAAACTCGAAAACTACTGAACCGATTTCAATCAAATTTCACATGTACCCGTATTCTGGTCTAACTTACTGGATAGGATAGTTACATAGGCTGCACTAAAAGTATCGGGAATGGAATATTTCCACTGTTCCTGTCATATTTAAATCTTTTTAATTGAAAACTCCTTGGTTTTAAGAATCGAATACCATTTATTTATTTAAAAAAATAATCTCGGTCTTGTCACAAGGTTTTGTCAAACTTGTTTAGTCGTTGAGAAAATGGAATTGACGCGAGAAAATTCAAGAGCGATGATTTATTATGACTTTCGAAGTGGTTTATCACAAAAACAGTGTGTTGACCGGATGATTTCTGCATTTGGTGATGAAGCCCCATCCAAAACCACAATTTATCGCTGGTTTGCTGAATTTCAACGTGGACGTGTCAAGCTCAGTGATGATCCCCGTCAAGGTCGTCCAAAAACTGCACTCACCCAAGAAAAGGTTGATGCTGTGCGTAAGCTGATTGAGGAAGATCGACATGTAACATACCGCGAAATTCAGGCAACTTTAGACATTGGCATGAGTCAAATACAAATAATCTTGCATGAACAATTAGGTGTAAAAAAGTTGTTTTCCCGATGGATACCGCATTCGCTCTGTGAAGAGCAAAAAGTGGCTCGCGTTACTTGGTGCGTCAGAACTCTCGAAAGATTCCACGCAGGATCCTCAAATGCTGTATACAACATCGTATCAGGTGACGAATCCTGGATATACGCGTACGAACCCGAAACAAAAAACCAGTCACGAGTTTGGATGTTCGAAAATGAGTTAAAGCCAACAAAAATTGTTTGTTCACGGAGTGTTGCAAAAAAAATGGTGGCCACGTTTGTCTCCAAAACCGGCCATGTTGTGACTATTCCTCTTGAGGGACAAAGAACGGTTAATGCAGAATGGTATGCTAGCATTTGTTTGCCACAGGTCGTTTCTGAACTCCGTAAAGAGAACTGCAGCCGTCGCATCATCCTCCATCACGACAATGCGAGTTCTCACACCGCGAACAGAACAAAAGAGTTTTTAGAGCAAGAAAACATAGAATTATTAGACCATCCGCCGTACAGCCCCGACCTAAGCCCTAATGATTTCTATACTTTCCCTAAAATAAAGAATAAATTGCGTGGTCAGAGATTTTCATCACCTAAAGAAGCTGTGGACGCCTACAAAACGGCCATTTAGTAGACCCCAACTTCCGAATGGAATGGTTGCTTTAATGATTGGTTCCATCGTATGGAAAAATGTGTCAAATTTCGCGGAGAATACTTCGAAAAGCAATAAATACATTTTTAAATAGTAATGTTGTGTCACTTCCTTGATTCCCGAAATTTTCAGTGCCGCCCTCGTATCATCTCAATTATTCGCTTATGTCGTGAATGTAAACGAATAAAATGTATCAATTAATGGTTTGTTAAGCAAGTGTTTATTTACTGTTTAGTTTTATGAAGTTCTCATAGATGGCGGTGTACGTTGATTAATCAATAAAAATCTTTAATATTGTTTGACATCTAGGTTGCGAAAACACCCAATAGATGGCGCCGTGTTCGGGACATACGCTGGTGAAATCGCGGGGCGCAGCTAATTTTCATTATATTTTTTATTTATTTTTCCCAGGTAAAAGAATTAAAGATGCCAGTGCGTTTTCAAGGAGCAGCCGCGAACTTTCAAGACGACATTGCTATTGTAGTAACTACTGTTGCATTCGAATACAAAACATACGTGCGGCCCGTCTGTGTAGACTTTGATATAAACTTCGAGAGACGGCAGCTTCAACCTGGGAGGATTGGCAAGGTGGGTAGGGTAGTTCGTGGGGGGGTTTGGGTAGTGAGGCAAGTATGGCAGCTACAATCTTGGAGGATTGGCAAGGTGGGTAGGGTAGTTCGTGGGGGGGTTTGGGTAGTGAGGCAAGTATGGCAGCTACAATCTTGGAGGATTGGCAAGGTGGGTAGGGTAGTTCGTGGGGTGGGTTGGGTAGTAGGGCGAGTATGGCAGCAATAATCTGGGAGGATTGGCAAGGTGGGTAGGGTAGTTCGTGGGGTGGGTTGGGTAGTAGGGCGAGTATGGCAGCTACAATCTGGGAAGATTAGCAAGATGGGTAGGGTAGTTCGTGGAGTGGGTTGGGTAGTGGGGCGAGTGGTAATATGGGAAAGTTTGGATAGTAGGGAGTAAGGAAATGTTTTCACATAATAATAACTTTGAGAGACAGCAGCTGCAACTTAGAGGGAATGGCAAGGTGGGTGGGTAGTTGAGGGGTTGAGTTAGGTACTACCTAAATACCCTTCTTTCCCTAGTAGGGAGTAGGGTAGCAACGTATTAAGGGACTGGGGCAGATTATTTTGTTGTGTAACAAATAAATAAAATAAATATTGCAGGACATTCCATCTACACACATCGCCATCTAGCCCCAAGTTAAGTAACTAGACTTGTGTTATGGGTGCTAGACAACGGATATACTACTTATATACTTTTCTTTTGTAAATATATATTCATTATACATAGAAACAACCAGACCACAGACAAATATCTAAGCATAAATACTTGTCTGAGGCGGGAATCGAACCCGCTACCCTGTGTTTGGCAGTCCGGCATGGTGACCATTGTGCCAACTGGGTCGTCAATATAACCACAAACAGCGGTCTCTTCTTGACCAGGTACAAGATATTCTAGTTGGATGATTCGTTTGGTAGTACAGGACAGGGTAGCGATGATAGAGATATATGACAGAAGTGGAGCGAACGGGGTAGGAAATTTCGTATGGTGGGATGGACAGGGAAGTAAGTTTGTATGGAAACAATGGAGCAAAACAAGGTAGTAACGTTCGTGTGGTAGTAGGGTTGATAGGGTAGAAAACTTCACACAGCAATGGGGTGTACAGGACAGTAAAGTTCGTATGGTAGTGGGGTGCATAGGGTTGTAAAGTTCATACGATACTGGTGCAGATAGGGTAGTAGAGTTCATACGGTACTGGAGTAGACAGGGTAGTAAAGTTATGGTAGTAGAGTTGACAGGGTAGTAAACTTAACATAGCAATAGGGTGAACATAATAGTAAAGTTCGTATGGTAGTGGGGTAGGCAGGGTAGTGTATCATATTTTAACTTTTTTAAATCTCTTTCAGGTGGCAGGTTGGGGTCTTACAGCCGAGAACGGAAAAGAGTCTCAAACCCTGAAGGTGTTAGACGTGCCTTACGTCAGCATTGAGACTTGTATCACAGAGTCCCCGCCCGGGTTCCGCGAGTACATCACTAGTGACAAGATTTGTGCGGGGTATAAGGATGGTACGTATCGACTTTATCTATATCGATAGAATCCTAAAGGTGCTGAATTAGGTCATAATGTCAAATTTGCATAAAATCAAACATGGGTAAGATCAAACTTGCATCGTGCATAAATACGAACACGCTTAAAGTCAATCATTCATAAAGTCAAACTTGCTTAAGGTTGCATAAAGTCAGACTTTGGTAAGGTCAAACTTGCATAAAGTTAAATTCTGTAATAGGTTAAACTTGGTTATGGTCAAAGATGGGTAAGATCAAACTTGCATCGTACATAAATTCGAACACGCTTAAAGTCAACCATTCATAAAGTCAAACTTGCTTAAGGTTGCATAAAGTCAGACATTGGTAAGGTCATACTTGCATAAGTCAAGCACGCATTATATCAAACTAGTATAAATATTCAAACTTCTTTATTTCTTACTAGCAACCGGTATCGGTATAACTAAAAACTATGTTAATCCCAATGAATCAATGCATCCTCCTACCAAGTTTCAATAAAATCTGTCCAGTAGTTTCGGAGCCTATTCGTTACAAACAAACAAACAAAATCTTTCCTTTTTAGAATATTAGTGTAGATTTTTGGAACGAAGTTCCTTATCACGCGTTGCGAAAGGAGGCTAGACGGAAAAAATTAAGACCAAAAGTTTCGTTATGACTTTTGATTTTATTACAATTCCTTCACTAATTAATCGAAAAGAACTTCGTTCCATCCGGTTTCCCTTGACTCCTCTCAAGTTTTTTTTTATTTTTTTCACAGCGGGCTCAGCCCTCTGCAAAGGTGACAGCGGCGGAGGCCTAGCGTTCCCGGAGTCAGATAAAGGCACCGAGCGGTACTACCTGCGAGGGATCGTATCTACAGCACCGAACAACGAGAACCTTTGCAACGCTAATACTTATACAAGCTTTACACAGTTGTTGAAGCATGAGCATTTTGTTAAAGAATATTGGACGGAGTCTTAGAACTATTTATTTTGTTTTATCGATGTTTTTTTTCTGGAGTCGTGTCACATCACTATTTTTTTTTAGCGAGACTCGGGGTCTTGGGATATAGTACAACTGTATTCCGAGTGGAACTGAGGTCCGATACCAATATATTATTTTTTGGTATTCCAATTTAAAAAAACGGAAATCCTAGCTTTATTCCCGCATAGTTGATCCATATTTCAAATGTTTCTAAAAAAAAATTGGTTGCCTGTAAAGTCGGTATACGGGCGAAAGTTTTACGTGACAACGACTTTGAGTGGTAAAATATAGACCTGAACCGGTGTGTATGACTATCTCTCTCACTCTCTCTCTCTCGCTCTGTCTCTCTCGCTCTTAGGCGGGCTAACTGTGCTCGAGTGGAAGGGACGCGTGCCTTTCACTTTTTATGTCTGTCTCTCTCGCTCTTAGGCGGGCTAACCATGCCCGAGTGGAAGGGACGCGTGCCTCTCACTCGCTCTCATTGTGAGCGCATAACGTGAGCGGAGCGTAACGCAGTTTCTTGAAGTGTCACCTGGCAAACCAATTTATAAGACGTTGTTACGTCAAAAAATGATCTAAGTACCTATTTGAGTTTGTTGGAGAAAGTCTTCACTAATTCAAACTAATTTCACAGCTAATGTGAACCTTATGATATAAACCAAAAACTACTTTATTCATAACATTATTTCCCTGGTCTTATTCGCTTATTTCTATTTTTCTAACCTTACCTCAACTGATTTTATTATCCCAACGCATTATCTCTTTAAATTATCTTTTGTTTCGTGACAGCATGGTGTCGTTTCCTCAGTTCTAATAGAACTATCGACATCGATTAATTCAGATGTGTCCATCACTATATTTGTTGTAATCTTTTTTTCTGACTCCATTGTGATATTATATCAAGAATTTTATGCCAGACTGACTGTAATTCTAGTTATCTAGATAAATAAATACTTAATTCTATACATGACTATTTATTTATTTTCCTGTAAATATATACCTACTGGCTTCCGAGTCATGGCACTGGAAAAGGACGGCAAATTTAAACAATATCAGGTATCAAAATAGGTTATTCCAATTATTTCATAGTAATTTAATTAGATGTTTTTAATTTGCCGCCCTTTTCCAGGGCCATGACTCGGTAGCCAGACTCTACCTACCTAAATAACATCGATTTATGAAATATCGTTCATTTGTGCTGAATCGATCGACTTACACAACTACCAATCGACTAAGTCACATCTCTTAAAATAATTGTCAATGTCACTCATTTGGTAACTGTCAACGTCATTCAATTGTTTGTGTTAAGTTTTTCGCGGCAGCGGGACGCAAATAAAACTTATTTTCTAAGTGTTTCAGTGAAATTTTTATACAAAATGTCTGCGGCAAACTTAGCCAACTTCCTAAAGGCCTTAGACGCCGTAAACACGCATTACACCTGCGGCGTTTGTAAGAAAATTTGCAAAAACCCCGTCACCCTGAGCAAATGTTTTCATATAATTTGCAGTGAGCATTTGGCAGAGTTAAAAACTTGCCCCAACTGCGACACGGACCTTGCAGACTGTACTACGTTCATGGACGAGAGATTGACGTCCTGCATTGACTCAGCTAAAGAAATAACCCGAATCATTCAACCTTTCCGCCCAAACCAAAAGGTCGCAAAATCAACTGCAAACAGACCACTATCGGGATCAACAGAGCCGGAAAAGCCATTATCAGACCGTACCAATCAAAATAAAGCCACAATATCCAATCCGAACCTCTCTCTACTATCTTCAGGCAGTAAATTCAACAAGAACATTGAAAAACGGAACTTAAAAGGAGAAACAGCCCTCCACGTTGCATGCAGACTTGGTAAGATCACACGAATTACCGAACTACTGAACCAAGGAGCTAATACAAACACTAAAGACAACGCTGGCTGGACACCGTTGCACGAAGTCGTTCAAAACGGTCGAATCGACTTAGTCAAACTACTACTTCAGTATAATACTCTAATAAATGTCCCCGGACAGAGCAACGAGACACCATTACACGAGGCAGTCCGATACAATCATAAAGACATCGCTGCCGAGCTTGTTAAACATGGAGCCGACATAAATGCACAGAATTGTAAAGGTGAAACACCAATACAACTGGCCAATCCAGATATGAAAGCTATTCTACAAGAGGCCGCAGAAAATATCATACAAACTCAAAGCCTTAACATCAGCCATCTATCAGCGTTGCACACGGAACTAGATTCCGATGAAATGTTCATCTACTGTACATCCCAATACCGAACAGTTCACAACAAACTTAAATCTTTTAGACGTAGCCACAGTAATTTGCAAATCGAAGTAAATTTTACTAAGAAAGTGACACATCTAATTGTCGATGCGGACGATGAAGGGATATGCACATCTAGTAATGATGTACTTCAAGGGATTGTTAATGCATTATGGATTGTATCTTCTGACTGGATAACAAAGTCATCTGATGATAAATTGGAACCGTTCGATAAGTATGAAGTTGTCGGAGTTGGAAATAAAACTTATAATGGTAAGCATCCTACTAATCTGCACTAATATCATAAACTACTGGTCCGATTTTGATGAAACTTGGCATAAGGATATGTTGAATCCTTAGAAGTAATGTAGGCTACTTTTTATCCCAATATTCCCATGGGATTGGGACTTAAAAGGCTGAAACAACAAACTAATGCTAGTTTCGTAGGAATACAACACTTAATAGGAAAGGGTACTGACTCTCTCTCCGTACAAACATAGTTAACTGTTTCCTCCCTGGATAATGACATTATAGCAAATATTTTTGTAGCATAAAACTTATAACTGCCATCACCATGCCCCTATGTCTTATTTTTTATATATATTTTTTATGTAACTCTTACACATAACTTACTTTCTATGATAATTAGAATATGAAAAGACCAACACAAAGGGGCATAGTCGTGGCAGTTATAGGTTTTATGCAAAAAAAAACAATTGCTCTAGGGTCATTCTCCAGGGAGGAAACAGTTGACTATGTTTGTATGGAGAGAGAGCCGGGTACCTTTCCTCTTAAGTCAAAATGTTAAAGGCAACCAAACTATACATTGGTTAAGTTTTAAGCAGCCATGTTTTATTTATTTTTAACCAACTTTTAACAAAAGAAGGTTCTCGTTTCGTTGCATATTAAGGTATATTTTGTTATATGTTTACTAATTCCCAATTTAAAGATGTTTGAGCGATGAACAAAATTGCAGCAAATTACTCAGTTTTTAAGATTAAAAGTAGAATCGGCCCTTGTACTTGTACTTTGAACAGGCTGTTTTCCGCAATTAGACCCTTTTTAATTAGATATTTTTTGCGTGAGGATGGAGTAGGCTTGCCCAGCACCGACTACCCTCTCAGCCTTGTCGACCATTTCCAGAGGAGAGAACTTGTCAATACTTCTGGAGCCTACTAAGCCGCGGGTTCCATCACGATGTTTTCCTTCACCGTAAGAGCAATGTCAATTAGCACACATCAATTTTTCTTAAGAAAAACACATTGGTCGGCCGGCCGGGGTTCAGAATGAAAGTCGAGGTATCTACCACTAAGCCAACACCGCTCTTAGAATCGACGCTTAAACGAACAGGTACAGATTGATGGAGCATCTGGAAACACCTTCTCATCATAGGACTCCTCAATCAGTGATTACAGGTTACAATTTGAATAATTTGTCCCTTTGCCTGATATTAAATGATTTTTAGGGTTCTGCTCCCAAAGGATAAAAACGGGACCCTATTACTAAGACTTCTGTCTGTCCGTCTGTCTGTCACCAGGCTGTATCTCATGAACCGTGATAGCTAGACAGTTGAAATTTTCACAGTTGATGTATTTCTGTTGCCGCTATAACAACAAATATTAAAAACAGATAAAAGTAAATATTTTTTGAGGATGTTTTTAAGAATTGTTGTTTACAATTTTTTTAGGCAATATTTTTTTTGTTATTTATCTCCTACAAGGGCAGGCAAAAGACTTTTAACCTATACAGCCTTGTATGACATACGATTTTTTTTTGTTCAAGGTCCAAAGAACGCTCGGTATAACAAATACAAGCAATTGCCTGGTTTATTCAACGGCTGCCACTTTTACCTGCATAATTTCATAAATAAACTCGAAATATCCAAGACTGTGATACTTACTAAGGCAATATTAAGCAAGCTTATTACAGATGCAGGTAATCTATATATATAAAAGAAAGTCGTGTTAGTTACACCACTTATAACTCAAGAACGGCAGAACAGATTTGGGTGAAAATTGGTAGGGAGGTAGCTTAGAGCCAGGAGACGGACATAAGATACTTTTATCCCAATATGCCCACGGGATCGGGACTTACGCGGGTGAAACCGCGGGGCGCAACTAGTAATATATAAAACTAACAGCGCTATAGTCAATAGTCAATAGTATTTTATTGGTAAAAAATGCAATTTACAGGTCAAATAGTGGTAAAAATTCAAAAAATATTAGTAGCCGTGTGCTACTACATCAGTAGCTCATGGTCAATAACTTAAGTTAAGTAATAAATAATTATAACGATGTCAAATTAATTAATAAATAAATTCATTTGGTAGATCATGAGTCAAGTATTCCTCAACACCGTAGAAAGATTGCTCGATCAACCAACTCTTCAGTCCATTTTTTAATATATTATGACTGTTTGCTTCGGTAAATGCTATTGGCAGTTTGTTATAAATGATGGGGCCCATTATATGAGATAACTTGGACGACTTAGCCAGGGTTCTCTGCACATCGGCTAGTAGCGCTCCTCGGTTTCATCCGCGTAACTCCCGATCCCGTGGGAATATCGGGATAAAAAGTAGCCTATGTTACTGTCAATGAATCAATGTATCCTCATACCAAGTTTCATCAAAATCGGTCCAGTAGTTTCGGCACATGAGTAAAGAATAGAACCTAAGGTTGTTCGGAGCTTTCAAAATTGATACCTCATTTGGGGTTGGCACAGTTGGATTATATTAAGTAAAAAAATGTGTATCAGTATCTTTAATTATGGGCGTTTATTAAGACCATAAAACAAAACCTTTTTTTAACGTGATAACGTCTTATAAATCGATGAATATCAGCATTCATTCATAAAAAGTGTGACGTCATCGCGTAACGGGAACGTGAGTTTTATCGACAAAATGGTAACCATAGCAACGATAAATAAAATATATAAATATTGCAAGACATTCCACACTTCGCCATCTAGCCCCCAAGCTAAGTAACTAGACTTGTGTTATGGGTGCTAGACAACGGATATACTACTTATATGTACACTTTTCTTTTGTAAATATATACAAAGAAACAACGAGACTACAGACAAAAAACTTGAGAGGTGTCAAGGGACACCCGGATAGAACGAAGTTTATTAGTGAAGGAATTGTAAAAAAAGTGTTGTTACAACTTTTGGTCTTAATTTTTTCCGTCTAGCCCTCTTTCGCAACGTGCCATAAGGAACTTCGTTCCAATATCTAAGCATAATTACGTGTCTGAGTCGGGAATCGAACCCGCAACCCTGTGTTTAGCAGTCCGGCATGGTGACTTGTGCCAACAGGGTCGTCGATGTTTTCGTTATCACGTAAAATTATTAAAAGATTTTACAGACAACCATTTTTTTTTCACAGGTGGCATCGTCCTTAGAAGAACACCGAACCCTGAATCAATACCGGACCAAGAAAAATTAATACCCTACCACGCAAAGAAAGGTGGCAAACTAGTACACTGCAGCCATTACATAATATTTAAAGATTTATATGAACCAATGTATAATATGTCACATTTGAAAGCTCTGCCTGTCGGCTGGCTGATTGAATGTTTGGAGAAATATGAATTATGCGAACCGTGGTGGAAAAATGATGGTCATAATAAATAAATTATGCAGGACATTCCACACATCGCCATCTAGCCCCGAGCTAAGTAACTACACTTGTGTTATGGGTGCTAGACAACGGATATACTACTTATATGCTTTTCTTTTGTAAATATATACTTATAGTATACAGAAACAACCAGACCGCAGACAAATATCTAAGCATAAATACATGTCTGAGGCGGGAATCGAACCCGCAACCCTGTGTTTGGCAGTCCGGCATGGTGACCATTGTGCCATCAGTGGGCGGAGTGCGAGTTTTTTGTAGGCATTAGCTATGCTATTTATGGCCTAATAAAAATATTTTTTGATACCTAAAGAAGTTTTTTATTTATGATCCACTTGCATCGTACCGCGGTTTCACCCGCATAGATCCCGATCCCGTGGGAATATCTGGATAAAACGCCTAATATATATTAATCCAGGTCTCCAGCTATCTACAGAGTTTCTGTTTAGACAAGCATGCGGGTAACACCGCAGGGCGCAGCTAATATTCGACGAACCATTTGGCACAATGGTCACCATGCCGGACTGCCAAACACAGGGTTGCGGGTTCGATTCCCGCCTCAGGCAAGTATTTATGCTTAGATATTTGTCTGTGGTCTGGTTGTTTCTATGTATTATAAGTATATATTTACAAAATAATATATATGTAGTATATCCGTTGTCTAGCACCCATAACACCTTGTGTTACTTAGATTAGGGCTAGATGGCGATGTGTGGAATGTCCTGCAATATTTATTTATATTTATATCTTAACTTCTATACCAATAATTATAGAGGAAAGATTTTTTGTTTGTAACGAATAGGCTGCCAAACTACTGGACCGATTTTGATGAAACTTGGACCTTGGACTATAGGCTACTGTTTTATCCCGTTATTCCCACGACGTCGGGAGCTGCTAGAAAAAATAAATAAAAAGCAAATTAAAGAATATCGACATTTATTTTCAAAATAATTTAAAATATTTACAAATACATTAGGAGAAATAGTTTCTTTTTTAATACATTTCATAGGTATAACATTAAAAACCGGCCAAGTGGGAGTTGGACTTGAGCAAAGGGTTCCCGTATATGGAAGCTCCATTTTTTTATATTATGTGCTTGTAATAGCATCAAAATATCGAAAAACACTTGCGACTTATGAGACGAATCAAACGATACCTTAATTTAAGAAAACCAGTGGTTTGGAAGATATGAGGGAATAAACAATATTACAAACAATCATACAAATATAGCCTTTCCTTGCAGTCGGGTAAAAACATGTAGTCTAAGATCCCTTCAAAAACGACCTTCACCGAGCTGAATAATTGTTGAAAATAACTTATTTACTATCAAATTAAATTCCTGTGTATGTTCATTAATCCTTCACGCAAAAACTACTGGACTGATTGCGATGAAACTTGGTATCTAGATAGCTGGAGACCTGGATTAAAACATAGGCTACTTTTTATCCCGACATTCTCACAGATTGTCTAAAAAAATCAGTCCAGAATATGACGGGAAAAAAAACATAGCCCTTTCCTTGCAGTCGGGTAAAAATATGTAGTCTAAGATCCCTTCAAAAACCACCTTCACCGAGCTGATTAATTGATGAAAAGTACTTATTTTATATCAAATTAAATAGGTCAATAAATGTATTCCAAATGGATTGTCTAAAAAAAATCAGTCGAGAATATGACGCGAAAAACATAAGCCTTTCCTTGCAGTCGGGTAAAAACATGTAGTCGAAGATCCCTTCAAGAACGACCTTCACCGAGCTGATGCATGGGTGATAAGTATTTTATATAGATAGATAAATAGATATATCATTATTTGGCTAACAATAAAACTAAAACTAGGACACAACTTATTTTTGATATGGCTAAAAATAACAGACCTAATTAAATATTTTATCAAGTTAATTATAAGTGTATTATAAATGGATTGTCTAAAAAAATCAGTCCAGAATATGTTATTATTCTTAGAAGAATATTTTTGTTTTTTAACCCTTTCACTGATTTAGTTAAAGGAATTTGTCTCTTAACCAAACCAATGAAAGTCTAAAAAATAATTATTAAAAAAATAATTTTATAGCCTTAAATTAATTTTTTAATAATTATTTTTTATTTTATATTTCGATATTCCCACAGGATCGGGACTTACGCGAGTGAAACCGCGGAGCGCTGCTAGTTTGATATAAAATACTTTAATCAATTAATCGAAGGTCGTTTTTAAAGGGCTCCCGTACTAATATATCAAGTTTATTAACTTCAGTGAAAATAGCCATGGTTGTTTAAAATACTATATTGGAACGAAGTTCTTTATGGCGCGTTGCGAAAGGGGGCTAGACGGAAAAAATTAAGACCAAAAGTTGCAACGACACTTTTTTATTTTATTACAATTCCTTCACTAATTAATCGAAAGGAACTTCGTTCCATCCGGGTGTCCCTTGACACCTCTCAAGTTTTTTTAATAAAAACTTATAAAATTTTAATTAAATACTAAATAATTTATTACATTAAAATCACAATAAGAATACTTTTTTGTGTTAAAATGAACCAATAGATTTTTCTTACGAAAGGTCTTTAGACAACAAATATAGTTACACATAATGCCGCGGTGCATTTTGAGACCTATACCTATCGATAGAGGGCATTACGGCGAACAAATAATGCCTTCAGACCAAACCTCTAAAGCGTCTCGAAAACGGAATATTTAATCAAACGTCACCACGTTTGATTAACGGCACCGCGCACTTTAAGATCCATGCCTATTGATAGAGTGGTGTCATATGATTTTCCAAAAGTGTGCGGTGCACTTTAAGATCCTTATCTATCGATAGAGGGCATTACGGCGACCAAATAATGCCTTCACTCCATACCTCTAAAGCGTCTCGAAAACGGGGTATTTAACCAAACGTGGTGTCATATGATGTTCCAAGAGTGCACGGTACACTTTTAGATCCATCCCTATCAATAGAGGGCATTACGGCGAACCGTAGACAGAGAATAAATATAGACAAGCTACCAGCGTATACAGTTTGAGACAGAGAATATTCAACATACCTATAAGTATAGTCAAATTGCCACTAAACAGCAATTAACCATCACTGCACAAGTGCACACTAATTAGTACTCCTTTTTAATATCTTATAAGTCATTATATATAAAAATGAATCGCAAAATGTGTTGGTAAGCGCATCACGCCTAAACGGCTGGACCGATTTCGCTTATTTTTTTGTATTTGTTATTGTTAGTAGAAGGTTCTTATGAAAGAAAAAAATTGGAAAGTTGCGCAGAAAGTTTTACGCGAGTGAAGCCGCGGGGCGCAGCTAGTATCTTATAAGTCACAAGTAACACAAATTATAGTCTAACAGGATAAGAAAGCAAAACTTTGATAGACACCAAACGCTTGTTTGCCACCAACGACGTTGGTGGCAAACAAAAAAAATCCGATACGCAAATAGAGACAAAAAACTTATACTTCGTCTTGCTCCCACTTACTCATTTGACATTCAATCCTTCTCACTCTAGTAATTATTTTATTGGTCTATATTTATTCTCTGTCTACGCAGCGAACAAATAATTCCTTCACATCAAAGCTCTAAAGCGTCTCGATAACGTGTTTGAAGTGTGTGTGTGTCTGTCTGTGGCAACGTAGCTTCCGAACGGATGAACCGATTTTGATTTAGTTTTTATGAAAAGTATTCGACTTTTCGCTATTAAAAATTGCCGAACTCAACTTTTGTTGATCAAAAGTATTTATTTATTTATCTAAACATACATTATTATTTTGAATTTAATTTCCTTCCGCAGAAATGTCCATCTTTTGTTTGTACCAACCGCTTTGTTGCTCGCTACAAGAACTTTTTTCTTGATAACAAGCACTCTGTTGTTGATTACGAATTGTTTGTTGCTGATGACAAGAATTGTGCTGTTGAAGATCAGTTTGTTGTTGGTTACAAGCAGTTTGTTGTTGATTACAAGAACTTTGTTGTTGATTACAAGAACTTTGTTGTTGATTACAAGAACTTTGTTGTTGATAACAAACACTTTGTTCTGGATTACAAAAACTTTGTTTCTGATTACAAGTAGTTTGTTGTTGCTGTGGACAATAATTATGCTGACAAAGAACAGTTTGTTGTTGGTTACAAGAACTTTGTTGTTGGTTATGAATACTTTGTTGTTGAAAACAAGTATTATGTTGTTGAAGATCAGCTTGTTGTTGGTTACATGAAGTTTGTTGTTGGTTACAAGAATTTTGTTGTTGGTTACAAATACTTTGTTGTTGAAAACAAGTATTATGTTGTTGAAGATCAGCTTGTTGTTGGTTACATGAAGTTTGTTGTTGTCGACAAGAAATTCGATCATTATTCAAGTTGAAATTTGTCAGTCTTTCTGTGTCGCTCTCCATTAAATGTCAGGTATCAAAACTTCGAGGCATGTAACTGGAATCGAACAAATTATTTGTTAGAAAAATATGAGTAGACAACGCTCCGGGTAACTCCCAATCCGGATATATAAATATCGGGATAAAAAGTAGCCTATGTTATTCCCAGTTAATCAATGTATCCTGATAACAAGTTTCATGAAAATCGGTACAGTGGTTTTGGAGAATATTTTTTTACAAAAAAAAAATCTTTTTTATTTTATTAAGTGTAGATAAATATCTGTTCAATCAAATCAAATATCTTTAAATCATATTTATTTTTATCAATTTTGAAGGCTTTACCTCATGAGCCTTGATAGCTAGACAGTTGATTTTTCACTACAGATTTAAGTTTATTAGAAACTAGCTGCGCCCCGCGGTTTCACCTGCGTAATCATTTTCTGCGCAACTTTCTTAATATTTTCTTTCATAAAAACCTTCTCTTGACAATATCAAAGACAACAAAAAAAGAATTGGCCAAATTGGTCTAGGCGTTGTTGAGTTATGCGCTTACCAACACATTTTGCGATTCATTTTTATATTATAAGAAGATTATGTATGTATTTCTGTTTTTACCCCTTGGCTACGGAACCCTAGAAAAAGAAAAAATACTTACGTAACGCTGTAGTCGTAGAGTTTAAACACTGCGTAGTGTAAATTCCTATAGACCGGATAGAAGTGGTCAACCGCAGCTCGTAGCAGGGACCGGCAGAGGGGTACTCCGCCCCCGGGGGGCTGCTGTGTTGACCATATGTGTTCGAGGGAGTAGCCTTTACTGTAAATAGTATACATATATAGATAGATGACATTTTTTTTAAAATTAATTATGGCTTCGCACGGCTTGTGCATTAAGCCAGTGCCAAGTTATATTTTGCATCAAATTATGACTCGATCTAAAGTGTTTCAAAACAGTCAAAGTCGTCATAGTCCGTCAAGTCAGGGGCTATAGTAAAGCGGTGGCAAGTTTACCATAACCTTTAGGAGATTTGGAAGCAACGAGAAAACTTCATGTTTGACACTGATTTTTACTTTCACTACACTTGTGCACTTTCACAGAACTAAATTGAATAACATTCCACCAGAATTATACAATTCAACTCGGGTTACAACTAAGTTTCATGAAAATAAAACTGCAGCACGACATGTTGTTAACTCGTTCCCGCCAAAACTCCAAGATTGCGTTGCACATCTCTAGCGCGTATAAGGGACCGGCAGAGGGGTACTCCGCCCCCGGGGGGCTGCTGTGTTGAACATATGTGTTCAAGGGAGTAGCCTTTACTGGTACATCCTACTAATATTATAAATGGGAAAATTTGTGTGTGTATGTTTGTTACTCCTTCACACTAAAACTACTAAATTGAATGTGATGAAACTCGGTATCTAGATAGCGGGACACCTGGATTAACACATACAATACTTTTTATCCTGATATTTCCCCATTTTGACGACCCAGTTGGCACAATGGTTACCACGCCGGACTGCCAAACACTGGTTGAGTTTGATTCCCGCCTCAGACACGTATTTATGCTTAGATATTTGTCTGTGGTCTGGTTGTTTCTATGTATTATAAGTATATATTTACAAAAGAAAAGTATTCTTGGGGCTAGATGGCGATGTGTGGAATGTCATGCAATATTTATTTATTTAAAATTTAGAGTAGCTTGGGTCAAGGAATCACGTTCACGTTAACACAAACTTTGCCCCCCTTTTTCACCCCCTAAGGGGTATAATTTCGGAAAATCTTATCGAATACCTACGTCATACAAAGAACACACCCTCCAAGTTTCAGGTCTCTACGATCAGCGTTTTAGGCTGTGCGTTGATCAGTCAGTCAGTCAGGACAAAGCATTTTATATGTATAGATAGATAGTTAATAGAGATTAATGTTTACCTGCTTTTCCCATAACAGTATTTAGTTTCGACGATCAAATAGCTGACTTTAAGTTTGTTCAGTTCTTCGTAATATTCCTCCGGTGTGAACTTTCCATACATTTTGTAAACTGAATACGCTCTTTCTCTGAAAACAAATACATATTTATAATAATTAAGTTCATTTATAAGTTGCAGCTGCGTAACCCAAACAACAAAACGTAACAAGATTTGACCCGAACGAACAAAGAAACAAACAAACACACAAACATACATGCATATATACTCACATACATACTTACATACATACATACTCACATACATACATACATACATACATACTCACATACATACTCACATACATACTTACATACATACATACATACTTACATACATACACTGCAAGTTAAATAAAAGCTTTTAAAATAGGTCGAAGCTGCGAGAGTGAAATTTTAAGATGCGCGCGCATCAAACACTATTATAACATGTTGAAGCTGCCCGCAAAATAGATATTTGACGGACGGACAGAGAGACGTATAACTTCTCACGCGTGTACATAAGTAGGTAAGTAAATGCACCAATTTTTTAACCAACTTCAAAAAAGGAGGAGGTCCCCAATTCGTCGCGTATTTTAATTTTTTAAGGGTGTAAACACCAAAATCACACACAGGGTGCGGCCGGAAGACCAGCGCTGCAGATGCGCCTGCGTATATGCAGCACATGCTGAGGCTTCACCCATTCCACCAACACACGACTTCTTAGATACTTATTATTTATTCTCTGTCTTATGTATTTACTTATTCTCTGTAAAAAATTTCGCAGTGGAAGCGTTCTGGGCCCATAACCTTTATTAATTTCAATAAAACCAATACTTGTACTTGTACTTGAGTTTGTACTTGTATACGGGCTGTTTTCCGCAATTAGACCCTTTTTAATTGGGTCCATTTTGCGTGAGGATGGAGTAGGCTTGCCCAGCACCTACTACCTATCTCAGCTTAATCGACCATGTCCAGAAAAGAGAACTTGTCAATACTTCTGGATTTAACTAAGCCGCGGGTTTCATCTCGATGTTTTCCTTCACCGTAAGAGCAATGTCAATTAGCGCACATAAATTTTTCTTAAGAAAAATACATTGGTGCACGGCCGGCCGGGATTTGAACCCACGACCTTCAGAATGATAGTCGAGGTATCTACCACTAAGCCAACACCGCTCTTAAAAAAAAAAAAAGAAACCCATACTACTAACCACTGAAATATATTTTATTCAAACGAAACGACGAGAAACAAACTCAATATAAAATGGCCGAACCGACAAGAATTCTTTATTCTAATCAAAGACAATAGACAACGTTCAGTGTTGCCATTCTAACTAGGACAAAACTACCTATCTATAGTATTACATTGCCATAAATAACACAATGTCCTATTGTTTCTTATTTGTTTCACTTTTCTGTAACTAACTAATTTTTTATCACAGTTGCTCATAAAGTGGATCTTATTCCACCGCTTTTAGGCTCATAATCCAACGTATTACACACGCGTGCGTTATTACCTCGACGCCACTAGTGTGTTATAAGTTATCCTGATAAGTTAAATTGGTATTTTACTGCTAATTGCATGTTAGGTAGATGAAACATTCTTAATTTATTTGGGTTATACTGTTTTGATGGATAAAATAAAGTAGGTACCAAAAAAGAGGTTTTACTCCAGCAATAAAGGTTGTCTATTAAATCGGTTCACGAACGATAATTTTACGTGATAACGTCTTTAAAAATGATTTAAAATTTAGTGTTGTTTTTTTTTTTTGTTTTTTCTTTACTTAAATATAGTATTTCCGTACCATTATATTCTGTTTTTAACCCCCGACAAATGGAAAAACCCTAAAAAATATTGTGTGTCAGACGAGGCTGTATCGGTTAAAAGTTTTTTGCTTGGCCTTTCGGGGGTATAATTAAGGTACAAAAAATATTGCCAAAAAAAATTGTAAACATAGACTTATCAAAAATATTGTTTTTTATTATTTTCTTTTCTTTTCAAGTCTTTTCTTCTATTCGCAACTGTGATGAAAAACGTCGTACGATACACGTGTGTTGATCATTCCATTCTCGGCTCTATAGACGCGTCATAAACCGCCTCGATGAAATGATCAATTTACCACACTTGTATCGCAATGTACTATTTTTATATTTGTGCTTAAACTATGTCGTGTGTTGGTTTGAATAAAACTATATTCTATTCTATTCTAAAATGCGTACTCACCGAACATCAAAATGTTCATAATGCGGATGTAGAACAATAGGACGCCTCGTTACAAGCAACACTGTCGCCATTAGAGGCATCGAACCCGCGAACGCACCGTAAGCTGACTTAGATATCCATTCTAGCAGGTCCTCTTGATGTATATCCGAGAATTCACCTGAAGGAAAAAGAAAATTAAACCAATAAGGATATTTCAAAAATGGGAAAATTACTTAAGGCGGTCTTCCAGTACCGTGTGTAGGTATTCACATTACCTTAGCCCCCGCTCTCAAAAACGTAGCGTGCTGCGTGCTAACTGTTTTATTTGATCGATATGCAAAACATTTTAGCATTATTATCCACAAATATAGTTCCTTCAAAACCTATCATTTGATTCATTTTTAGAAACAAACGTTAACTATTTTTGAATAAAACCCGATAAACGATCTAATAATTGTCTGTTTTCTAACATTTTTTTTATCGAACGAAGTTGTTCATGTCATGTTTTCAACCACAATAAAGAAAAATATAGTTATTAAACTACAATATCCATTTATATCCAAATAACAAAAAAAGAGTATTTGATTACTTAGAGTTGCTTAAAACAAAGGTTGATTTTGGTAGGTTTATTAGCACCTGGCCTTAAATCTAATCTTTGTTAATATTATAAACTAGCAGCGCTCCGCGGTTTCACCCGCGTAACTCCCTATCCCGTGGGAATATCAGGATAAAAAGTAGCCTATAGCCTTCCTCGATAAATGGACTATCCAACACAAAAATAATTTTTCAATTCGAACCAGTAGTTCCGGAGACTAGCGCGTTCAAACAAACTACTGGTTCGAATTGAAAAAATAAATTTGATAATAATTACAGAATATACAGGGGGATTCAATCGATAGGTACTGAGGTCCCCCACCCCCCAGCAACCGATGATCCACCCCCCTTGTTACACTGTGTATATATACTTTTCACTTACCAACATGTGACAATTCTTCGTTAACATTTTGTATTAAATTTACCAAGACTGGAATCAAACTAACTATCCAAAATATAGGTACATATTTCATATACTTTCGTGGTAACCTGCAAAAACAAAAAAACATAATAAATCACAATGCGGGAATCGAACCTGTGACCTACTGAGTCAAAGGTGAAACTCGAAAAACTACTGAACCGATTGTGATAAAACTCAGTTTAATAGATAGCTAGACTGGATGATTGCCACATAATTTGTTTACACTAATATTAGAAAGAAATATTTTTTGTTTGTAACGAATTGGTTCCGAAACTACTAAACCGATCTTGATGAAACTTGGTATAAAGATACATTGATTAATTGAGAGTAACATAGGCTACTTTTTATCCCGATATCCCCACGTTATCGGGAGTTACGCGGGTGAAACCGCAAGGCACTGCTAGTAGTAATAATAATAAAAAACTCACCTATAATACTTTTTGTTTACAACCAAAGACGAAACGACAATCAATTGAGGCACAAATAATAACTTTAGTCTCATTACTAGAACCGCCATGACACCATAGACAAACATTTGTGACACATTATAAAACACCGCCGGCTCTATGGTCAAGTTTCTTAAAAAACAAACCAACTTGTCTTTGGTCAGAGTCCGTTCCATTTTAGACTTTATCCCTTTATTAATAAGGTTCAAATCGTTTCTCTTCTTCTTACGTATCATTTCAGTGTTCTCTATGCCGCTATCTTCGCCATCTGATTGGTTTTCCTTATTTTTTTTGTTCTCTATTTCAATTTGATCTTTTTTATATCCGTAAAGTGCGTTAGAGAACCAATAAATTAGTATATTTATTAAACTAATCAAGACGTAAGGTAAAAGAAAAGAAAAAAATAAATTACGAACAGTTTTCAGCGGTAAATAATCAAAGACTTCCGAACATGTGTATAATAAAGTATGAAAATTTTGATAGTTAGTAAATTTTGAATATAATAAGTCCCATATATGCGAATCTTCTTCCACACCCAAGAAATCGCTAATCAATTTCTTCAAATAGAATGACACGCAAACTACTATACTGATACGAAGTATAACCAACCACGATTCAATGAGCAAATCCAAACGATTCTCGACTTTAATGCGTAGAGAACTGAAGAATAAACAGTAAGCGGATAGTACGAGAAATAAAGATGCATATAAAGACGATTTTAGCATATCATTGCCTTGAAGAAGTAACACAGCCATGTGAAGACCACAGAAATGAGAATGTAACAGAATACATAGAGTTTTCAAATCTATTATTTTTAACTGTTCCATCACGAAGAAAATCGCAAGTTGAGTTAGAAATATAAATTGAGTGAATTGCCAGAATAATAGGCAAATTGAGTTTAATATGAAAATTGATATCTGAAACAAACAAAATAAGTATTTAGAAAGTGTAAATATTAGCTGCGCCCCGCGGAAGTCCCGATGGGAATTCCCGGAACTACCACTGTGCCTATTTTCATCGAAATTGGTCCAGTCGTTAGACCATAAAGAGGTAAACAAACAAACAAATAAATTGGGGAATAAGGCCTGTTGCACCACCCACAGTTGGCACAATGGTCACTATGCCGGACATCTTACCTGCGATCGATAGCTAGGACCTTTCCCCCTAAGCTGTAGACTGACCAGCCAAGTTTGTAACATAAGAAACGGTGCAGCCATGTTTTCACGTTCGTTAGGAGCCCACTGCACGCGAGTGCATTCAGTATGATTCGCGAAATATTGTAATACTGCTAAGAGACCGCCAAGGACTGTTTCACTGGAATAAATATTAAAAAATTGTAAAGGACTTCATCACGAACAAAGTTACTCATGTATGTATGTATGTAGACTGGTTTTTCCGCAATTAGACTCTTTTTTAAATGGGTCCTTTTTGCGTGAGGATGGAGTAGGCTTGCCCAGCACCTACTACCCTCTCAGCTCAGTCGACCGTGTCCAGAGGAGAGAACATGTCACTACTTTTGGAGCCAACTTAGCCGCGGGTTTCATCACGATGTTTTCCTTCACCGTAAGAGCAATGTCAATTAGCGCACATAAATTTTTCTTAAGAAAAATACATGCACGGTCGGCCGGGATTCGAACCCACGACCTTCAGAATGAAAGTCGGGGTATCTACCACTAAGCCAACACCGCTCAAAGTTACTCATAACAGTCCATTGCCAAGAATGTGCACATTATACAATGAGTTAAGCGAGGAGTTGGATATTTTCCATTACAGCTTGTTTAAATACAAAAGAAAAACAAAAGCTTTACTAGCTAATTGTCAAAACTAAATTGATATTGTATAAATTAAAAAGTGTAATCAAACGTTGTGCGTAGTTATCATAGACTAGCTTATGCCCGCGACTTCGTCCGCGCAGGAGTCGATAATAAAGTGTTGGTAATAAGGATTATTGATATCAACTTTTTACCTCTTTTTAACCCCGTTAGGAAATGAATTTCAATAAAATTCGAAACACGTGTTCCATCAATACTGTTAAAGAATGTTTATGCAATTTGAAGTAGATTGGACCAAGGAATCACGTTGTTCCATACAAACTTTGCCACCCTTTTTCACCCCCTTAGGGGTGGAATTTCGGGAAATTCTTTCTTATCCGATACCTACGTCATACAAAGAATACACCCTCCAAGTTTCAGGTCTCTACGATCAGCGGTTTAGGCTGTACGTTGATCCGTCAGTCAGTCAGTCAGGACAAAGCATTTTATATGTATAGATGTACAAATTGAAAATGATTATTTGCAACTCATGTCTATTTGTATATTGTTACTATGCCTAATAAAAATAAAATCATAATCATTGACACACGTCCCCTGTTGAACAGAAATTGATAGATAGATAATCATTTTAAAAAGGCACATACATACATATGTATCACTCTCGCTAATATCAATTATAATTCTATAAAAAAGCAACAAATAAATGATAAAATTATAGTATAAGCAAAAGTGTTTTAAACATTGAAAACGTGGTGAGCAGTGTGCCACAGTGATGCAAATGAGCAGTAGCTCAGTGTTGGATTTGTTAAAAGAAGCAAGACACAGATTTTCAGGTCAATTCTCGTGAGTAAAATTGTTCATAATAAAGATCTTTTATGTAAAAGAAGAATAGTTTCGGTCCCAGAACGGAACCTTGGGGTACACCTGGAGTTTTATTTTAGTAGATGTTGTGTTGCGTGGAGGCCAATTCGTGTAAATAAAATTGTTCAAATTACATTGCATCATTAAGATTTCATTTGGATTGCAAAGTTCAAAATACCCTCAAAACAGTTTTTGGTATTCTCATGAATACAATTTTTTTTGAGATGGAAATGCAATCATATAACAAAAATGTTATTTACGAGAATAAGCCTTCACGCCACTATATCTACTAGAATAAAAATCCAGGTGTACCCCAAGGTTTAATTCTGGGACCGCAACTATTCTACTTTTACATAAAAGATCTTTATGTATGTACCCTATCACCCCCTCCAGGAGGCAAACTGCTACCAAATATTATAACAATACATAAAAAAGCAGTGTATACCGTTGAAATTATCAACTGGAGTTAGGCCTCCGCCCCGGTCCACTGTATGTTAATTTCTAAGGGGTACCGCAAGGCTCTATTCTATGACATATATTATTCTCCAGATACATAGAATATCTTTTCTTTTTAATAAGTTACCTAAGTGCAACAGCATGGAAAAAGAGTCCCACGACCATAACGCCAGCTAGAACCCAAACTGCTTCTAAATAGAACAATATTGGCTGGCCTATACCATTGCAGCTTTCAACGGGGCTTAGGCCTTCGCCCCGGTCTACTATGTGGCAGTGCCGAGTCGTGTTTAATATCGGCTCGAAGTACCGGTATATAGCGCCTATTAACACCTGAAAATGATTTACTACTTTTAAAATAAGTTTATCTACAATAATAGTACTTTTTTGTTTGTACAAAATAGGCTCCAAAACTAAATACCAATTTTTATGAAACTTGGTATGAAGATGTATCAAGTCTTTGCAAGTAACATAAGCTACTATATATACAACCATAGCTAATATTTTGTTTTTATTTTGTGGGGTTGCGATGTTTTGGCACTGCTGCAATCACCATATTTCACGCTTAGTTTTTAATTCAACCACGTTAATTTAAGATACTATCAATACTTATATTTTGGGTACTCACCTCAGGGTGTATATTAAATCTGTTAAAAGCATTAACTTCTTTTGGAAACTCGACCAATCTATCATACATTAACTTTGTAATGCCAGCCATGAATGGACGCTCCTGAAACACGTAACAACCTTTGAATTACAGGCAGGAACAAGACCCGGTCCAGTAGAATATGACAATTTCTACGGTGTACCACAAGGGTGCATTCTAGGGTCCAAATTATTCTTCATATACATAGAAGGTCTTTTATTTTTAATGACTTTGACTTAATTAGGTGCAATACCATGGAAAAAAGATACGACTATCCTTCGTGTATCTATCTATCTATCCGACCTTCGCTAAAACCGAAACTGGTTTTAAATAGAAAAATATTGCCTACCCTAGGCCTATACCATTGCACCGGGCAAAGGAGCTTAGGCCTTCACCTATATATGGCTATGGCATCCCTTGACCATCGTGCAAGACGGTCTAAAAGGGTTTTTGGTTCACTATCAGATTCCTAAATAGCATTCAAATCTCGCTACGGTGTCTGCCTCGATGGCTGGCCCAGGAGATGGCGAGACGAGTTGGAATTGATTTGTAGGGATTGGACCGAGCTGGCACTAGACAAGGAACAATAGAAAGAGGGGAAGAAAGCCTTTGGCCTCCAGTAAGGAAAGAGCTAAATAATAATACCTGTACAATAGTTTTGTAGTAGGAGTAGTAGAATCCGAGTTCAGTTCTGAATGACATCTCACGTTCCATCTCCGAGAGATATGAGAAGTTGCGGTCATTCTCAAACAATGTCGATACATACTTGTAGTGAACATAGCCAGCTGTTAGAGCTGAAAGTAACGACAAGTGAATTTTTAAATGGAGTTTTTATGATGAATGTATGTAAGTATATTTGTTTATGTCCCATATTACAAGGCTATTTATTTTATTTATTTATTATTATAGTCAATTAAAACGATACATTACCATTTATATTAATTGACTTAGACAAAAAATAATAATTTGATCTCTCACAAAACTTCAAAAATACTGACAATATCTATCTCCACTCATCCGCAAACAGATCACATTCAGGAGAGCATTAATAGAAGCCCCTGACCTTTGGAAGGTGTGTATTGAGCCAAAGCCAACAAGTAGAGACTTTTTACAATAACAAGTTTAACCCGCCAGTGATGGTCGATTTCGGCCATGGGCATATGGGCTCTCCTTCTTAAAAATATCCAAAAATCACGCATATTGGAGACTAAATTAGAACTGTGCAAATAGCGGTAGCTAAGTATAATGTAAATACCAAACTGTTGATTATCCCTGTCTGCACTATAAAATACAGATTAGGACAACCTCCAGTTTGGATAGAACTATTGATAAACTACAGGGAAAACTACTTGGGCTACTGTGATGGGATGGTGGACTGGCTACTGGGGAATTATGAGTACTATGGCGTTTGCCGTAGCAATGTCCAATTTTATTGCTATTATACTCTTTATTAATAGCAAGTCCAAAAGTTTCAGAGCCTATTTGTTAATTTTGTGTAAATATTGACCGATTTTGACTATGAGTTTTTGATTTCGAAGTTTCGCTTAAGCTGTAGGTAGGTACAAAGTTTATTGTCAAGTATGCAAAATAACCAATTATAACATCTAAAATATGTTATGAATAATAGATTTAAATTCAAGGATAGGCAAGCTGTTTAACAAAGTTAATTTTGATTTAAAGATATGCAGAATTATTATAAACTAGCTGCGCGCCCCGCGGTTTCACCCGCGTTAGACTATCAAAATGAAATGTAGCCATTAAGCTTCCTCGATAAATAGACTATTCAACACAAAAATTATTTTTCAATTCGAACCAGTATTTCCTGAGATTTGCGTGTTCAAACAAACAAACAAACTCTTCAGCTTTATAATATTAGTAAAGATTTTATGTAAGACCTTTGAATTTTACATTGTATCCAATATACATTTTCAAAATTAAAATTACAATGTAAATTGTTCAATTTTGTTAATAAAAACTATTTATTACGTAATAATGAAGATAAAATTGTTATAAAATCAACGAGAACTTTGTAAATTTAAGTAAAACTGCTTAAAATCTGGGCTTACCGAGGATGGTTAGAATTGTGTATCTTGCAAGCCTTCGCTTTGAGAGAAGCCGCTTTCTCGGCTCTGCCTCGGCGGCAACTTCTGGGTTGACCATTTTTGAGTTTTTATTGGGTTCTCATTGAAGTAATAATAAATTTATTTTGTCGAAAAGTCAAAAATCCCTCTCGATCAAGCGTCGAAATGACAGTTGATACAAAATAGTTGACAGTAAATTGACATTACTAGAGATGTGCAGTAATTAAAAACATAGTCGATCGACTGTGCAGAAAAATATCACTGTGGCCATGCAGCTGCTGTACTATAATACCACTTATTATAATATTGGGCTTTAACGTCCAATCCAATGTAAATCATTACACCGCCAGCAACTTTAATCCAAGCTGTTCAGGACGCTGCAGTAGGACAGATGCTGTATTATCTAATTTTCTTTTTCTTAATTTTGCTTTTTCCATCTAATACGCTGTATTAGATGGAAAAAGCTTGCCTTGGAAATATCCCCACTCTCTCAGCTTAGTAGACCGTGTTCAGTCAACGTAGATCAGTCAACCAATCCACAGGTTTTATCACGATATTTTCCTTCATTTAGTATGGTAACAAATTCATCAGAAAAATTCAATTTTTTCGATGAATGTTGCACGGCCGAGATTCGAACCCATTACCTTCGGAATGAAAGAGCGATGGTATAATGGAAGATAATTCAACGGTATTTAACTGTGCAATTACTGACTGGCATAGGCCAGTACCATCAATAAATAAATAAATACAATTATAATTTATTTTCAATTCATTTATTAACATAAATTCTACAAAATATCTTAATACATAATTATGACAGTTATTTTATTTGTGGAAGAACACAATATGACTTAAGAGAAAGCTAGATGTGCCTAATCAAACCGACCAATTAATTGAGAGCAATCATGATTTTTTCGGTTAACCTAGGACTTCTCATTTTAATACAATAAACTTAATAAACCAACCTAGGTTTAAGTTATTTTTGACATGGCACAGGACATCCTGCTGTACGATCGGAGTCAGAATTGCAGAGCCATCATAGAGCTCCAAAACTGCTTTTATTAAAACCTTTTTAACTCAAGCAAGATTCTAAGGTTTTCCTCGAGTTGTAGTTTAGTCTTTCAACTCATAAATTTGTTAGAATAAAACATTCCAATAAGTAATAGTAATTTTGTATTTTTTTACGTTGGGTCTGTAATTCTGACTCCTATCATACATAGGCCTTCCCCAAAGACTTCCAAATCCTCTGCAGCTTACTGTAACCACAAAATTGTACACAAGCAAAAAAATACCTAAACTAAATCAAGCGAAAATATCTCTTATCTGATGACAAATAATCTGCGCCTTTTATAATGGAATTAAGACTATCCTAACAGAGCTTTCTTCAGAAAGCTCTGTTAGGATAGTCTTAATTCCATATATTTGAATATATTTGTATGAATACAAATATATTCTTCTATTTAGTGAATAGTCTTTTTCATAAAACCAACGTTTGCTGTACACATGTCTCTGTGTTTTAATTGTATAGACTTTCAAAAACTCATTTTTCTAATGTTAATTTGTTAGAAAAAAATGATTACAAAGGGAAATTTGTACAGCAAACCTAGCTTTTATTATTTGTTATAGAGGCTTTCTATAGGAAGGAAATGTACGGAAAAAGCAATACCCAAGTTCACTCATAAAGATGTTGCTTAGAAAAATTACAAATTAGATATATACCAGATATGTCACTGTATAATCCAACAAATAAGGACAGACAGAGGGCAAACTAACGCCATTTTATAACAAGTTTGGGTTAACTTGAGACTTTATTTAGATGAAATAGTTCACACTTAAGTTCAACTCAGTTTCGGTGCTTTTCTAATCAGTCTCTAAGCTACATTTTTCCCTTTAGCTTTAGTTAGCAAAGCGTCACGTGTCAGGGGCTCCCTTAACCTCCTTCCTACACCATCCCTCTTCAACTGTGACACTATTTCCTGCGTACATTTCAATTTTTTACGTAAATCATCAAATCTCCTCGCCAAGTTTACAATTTCCACTGAAAAATCTTCTAAATCTTTAGAATCGTCATCTGGGACCTCTGGTAAAGCATTTTTTGGCTTAAACTTGGAATTGGAGTACGTTTCGATCTGTAAATTCAATATTTTGTTCTCCATTTTAGAAGTTTTTATTTCGTAGTCGACACACATTTTGCCAAAGCGTTTTCTCGATTCCACGACTATGTTCATGAGGTTTTCGCATTTCGTTTCGAGGGAGGTGTCTTCTGTATCTGGAAATGTAAGTATGTGTAAAGTTTTTGATAGAAATTATTGAGTAAATAAGAGATAAATATGAGGAGTGAATCGCTTACCCATTTTGGCTGTTTATTGCTCAAAATTGTTGAATAAAATCCACCGAATGACGACTTTATTTAATGTACGTAGATATAAACCGCAGGGATAGAAGAATTTATCATATAATCACTTTATTCAACTTTATTTTCGATAAAAATCTACTAGGTATTTGTTTTGTTTACAACGCGTCCGGTAACTTTTCTAAATTCAAAAATTTTTGACATACATGATTCGTCTTTATGTAAGACCTGATTTGATTAGTAGCATTACTTTAAAGTTGAAGGGAGAAAGAAATAGAACAAACAGAGAGAGCTATATTCAATTCTCATGCTTACAACTCACATCACTAAATACTGGAATACATTTTATAAAAGTTGCCAAGATAAAAAAAAACCTTCTAAATTAATAGAAAATATT
The DNA here is from genome assembly GCA_951213275.1 of Idaea straminata. NCBI lineage: Eukaryota > Metazoa > Arthropoda > Insecta > Lepidoptera > Geometridae > Idaea > Idaea straminata. Next base: position 4,564,621 of record OX577875.1, on the reverse strand, counting down.
TAAAGTTAGGGATAAAAGAGAATTACGTTCTGCTATTTTCATAGAAGTATCATAGACGCTATTTCGAGTAGTGCAGGCACTCGTGCGTGGTGACATTTACCATGCACTATATTTTCTTAGTCTCGTTGATGAAAGACGACATGGAAACCCATGGCGTGAACGACTATGCGCGAACGATAACAAAATGATAGTGTAGTGAAAGTAGACACCAAATAGATTTTTCCGTAAACTGGACAAACCTTTTTAAGGTCTCGACTATTTTCTACATCCATGTCTCTGACCTTAAATTAAGGAATCCTTCTAATATTATAAATGTGAAGGTTTGTGTGTGTGTGTGTGTGTGTTTGGTACTCCTTCACGCTAAAACCACTTAACCGATTGCAATGAAATTCTGGTATGTAGATAGCTGGAGGCCTGGATTAACATGTAGGCTACTTTTTATCCCAATATTCCCACGGGAACGGAACTTACGCGGGTGAAACCGCGGGGCACAGCTAGTAGGTAATAAAAGTAACATTCAAGCATCTAAATTATTGTAATCAAATTAACAAACACAAACAACGATAAATAATAAATTGAGTATTAATAGGTCCATACAAATAATCATTAAGGTGTAACAATGTGAACACAGCCTTTAATCATTTTCATGAACTCAGGAACAGATACCTGAAAAATAAATTAACAAACTTTAATAATGATAATTATTAAGGTGAAGTAGGACCTAAAAACCCTTATCACTTTCCCCCGCGCGGGCCGCGAACCGTTTTGTGTAATTAAAAGACTCACATCTATTTTAGTAAAAAATCATTTGTACTACCATATGGGATTTAATGTAAAGTTTATGAAAAATAAATTTTATACTTGTTCTTTCTTTACAATCGCCGTAAGAATGAAAAATTTAAATAATACGACGATTTTTTTAATTTTTTCTATCGAAGCAAATCACTCTTGTATTTCGAAGTGTATGACAATACAAAACATTTCTTCACCTTTACGACAGTAGGAATTTTATTCTATGGATTTGAATGGTTGATACCCAAATTCGCGCTTCTGGTCATACCACTTCGTCTTAAGTATTTTTTACTAACAATCTCTGTAGGGCTGCCTGCGACATATAAAGTTGCGGGTTTGATTCCCATATTGGTTCGAACTACTGGCAGGCATTTATTTTTGGTTTAAGGCTGCCTGTCCACAGCAACGGTGCGGAGAGGAATGGAGCGGTTTCCACCAATAGTATTGCACAAAAACTCATAAATAGCTGGAGACGTGGATTAACACATAGGCTACTTTTTATATCGATATTCCCACGGGATCGGGACTTACGCGGGTGAAACGCGGGCGCAGCTTATTTATATATATTACTTACAAGTCCGTCAAGATCTTTATCAGCATCCTCGATCATCTCATCGATTTCTTCGTCTGTCAGGTAATGTTCAAGTATTTGGGTTACTTCTTTCACGTTCTCGAATGATATGAATCCTTTTAAAAAGGAACAGTGTTAATAAAAACGGGTCAAGTGCGAGTCGGACTCGCGCACGAAGGGTTCCGTATAAGCATTAGCCTTAGTTTTTAAGTTAATTATTATTGTGTTTATATTTTGCAAATAAGTTTTTTCAGGTGTTTTTGTTCAATTTTAATAGCAGATGTACCTACCTTTGAACTCTCAAAGCGTCAACTTTAAGATTAATTAAAACTGTAAATTCTCTTATATGGGAGCTTTTAACCCCCCCACGCAAAATTAAGAGTAAGTTTGACGTGTCTGTAACTGTCTGTGGCTTCGTAGCTCCCGAACGAATGAACTGATTTTAATTTTGTTTTTTTTTTTTGTTAGATAGATGAATTAATCGGGAGCTTCTAAGCTATATTTGTTCAAAATCGGTTCAGCCCTTCAAAAAATATGGTATAATGCAATTTTCTTTATCAGTTGGGTTTTTTATTTTGGCACCATACTGTTTGCTAAGAATACCTGAATCATCAATATCAAAGAGTCTGAAACTCTTCATAATATCCCCATCCTTGTCCTTGGACATGATCTTTCTCATAATCGCTGTCTGGAAGTTCTCGAAGCTAAGCCGTCCCGTGCCTCCGATGTCGACTCCATTCACCATGTCTTGGAGCTCTTCCTTGGTTGGTTCATAGCCTTAAATACAAATTTTATTATGATCATTATATCTATACTTATCTTTATCATATTATTAGAGTTATACTTCTTTATTCGCGTTATGAAGAAATGGTGAAATTTTAAGATGCGCGTACATCTGTAACACAAAAGTCACATGTTGAAGCTGCATAACCCAAAAGTAAAACAAGTTGAAGCTGCGAGAGTAAAATTTTAAGATGCTCGTGCATCACATCACTAAAGTAACAGGTTAAAGCTGCCCGCAAAATAAATTTCGGACGGACAGATAAACGGACGTATAACTTCTCACACACGTACCCATTTTCTAAAAATATCATTATTTATAAATCTGCTTAAACATATATACATTATTTACCTGCTTGAAGTGTGGCCGATCTGTGCGCTCGCGCTTAATGCTATTTAGCCACCAAAAGTGCTGCCGCGCTGGTACTTAAATTGTCTGGTTATAGACACCAATGATGAATTATATAAATAGAAATCTACTTACCTAAAGCTTTTATAGCAACCCTGAAGTCCAAAGTCTTTATTTTTCCTTCCCCAGTATGATCCAAAAGATTGAAGGCTTGCAGTAAATCGCTCTTCTGCAAAAGAAAAAAAATTACTAGCACACTGTGGAGTATAGGCTAGTTTTTAGATAGATAGATAGATGAACACTTTATCGGACCATAAAAACAAAACACAAAATTATTACATATAAAAAATTCAAACACAAGTATCTGCTAAAAGAAAAAAAACTTGAGTGGTGTCAAGGGACACCCAGATGGAACGAAAAAAGACGAAACTAAAATAACTGGCTTGTTTTCTATAAGAGAGAGAGAGAGAGACCGACAGAAAAATACGCGCACGGCTTACAACAATATATATGCGCGATAAGGAACTTCGTTCTAATGAATATAAACTAAACAATACGGCACAATGGACGGCCTTACTTATCGCCAAAGGCGAACCTATCCAGGCAACCCTTGGGTGGACAAGAATTAAAGTAGGTGGGTTTTTCATAACATATTAAGATATGAAACTAGTAGACAATAGTCATTAATAAGACTCGCAATTTGCTGCATAGCTAGAGCGGCTACACAGTGCGTAGAATTTTCAGGCTAATTCAGGCTAGTTCATGATACAATATATATTTTTTTAATAGCACTGAGTAATTTTTGGAAATATTTCCTTATATCGCACTACGATGAGACCTGTGCTGTGCCTAGATTCATTAAGGTTTAAGTCATCTCGGGCGTCATTGCCATAAACCAAGGGACTCCCGGTTGGAACGAAGAAAGACGAAACGAAAATAACTGGCTTGCTTTCTATGAGAGAGAGAGGCAGACAGAGAATCACGCGCATGCCGCACGGCTTACAACTATAGCAAAAAGTGTCGTTACAACTTTTGGTCTTAAGTTTTTCCGTCTAGCCCCCTTTCGTAACGCGCGATAAGGAACTTCGTTCCACAAACTGGAGTTATCGCGCACAAACCACATAACATGCCCGACGAATTAAACGTCATTGAATCGAGACCATGGGTCTAAAACTTCTACGTATCGCATAGTTACTACTAAAATAACGATTCTGAAATAATCGTACGAGTACCTACCGTGATTCACTTAAAGCATTACCTGTCGTTTTGTAAAAACTAATTTAGGCTCCAGTTCTTTAATTGTTGGTGGTTTATCATAGTCTAATTCATAGTTATGACCATGATCTTCAGAGTCTGCTGAGGCAGTTAGATTAGCAGTGTTAAATGATATTTGGTCCATTTTTAGGGTTTTGTACTTCAAAAGGTAAGAAAAGGGACCCTTACACGATCACTCTCTTAACTGGCTATTTTTACATTTATATAATCTATAAGGCTATGGCTGCTTAAAGGAGTATTGATTAAGCAAAATATTGTGTTTTCTTAGCAACGGTTTGCAAGTTTGCCAGTTATTTGAGATACGGTTATGTAATTATTATATAATTGAGGTAAATTATATGACCTACCTACTTGGAGCAGATTTAATGAATTAAATATGATTGGAAGAAAAACCCTTTTGGAGTTTTTTGGCGGGAACAAGTTAACAACATGTGCTGCAGTTTTATTTTCATGAAACTTAGATGTAACCCGAGTTGAATTGTATAATTCTGGTGGAATGTTATTCAATTTAGTTCTGTGAAAGTGCACAAGTGTAGTGAAAGTAAAAATCAGTGTCAAACATGCAGTTTTCTCGTTGCCTCCAAATCTCCTATTAAGGTTATGGTAAACTTGCCACCGCTTTACTATAGCCCCTGACTTGACGAACTATGACGACTTTGACTGTATTGAAACACTTTAGGCCCGATTTATGAAAAATCGGGTCATAATTTGATGCAAAATATAACTTGACACTGGCTAAATGCACACGTGCGAAGCCATAATAAAAGAAAAAAAAAAATATGATTGGAAAGCCAGTTAAAAGGTTGCCTGGAAGAGATCGCTTTTAGCGATAAAGTCGCCCATTGTGCCATATTGTAAGATATTAATATGAATTTTCTTTTAGCATATAGGTAGTTACTTAAATTAGAATTTATTTTGTTTTTGTTATGTGTAATCATTTTGCGTTTTGTTTTTATGGTGCAATAAAGTGTTTACCTATCTATCTACAAAATACTAAAATTATTAGGTTGAGTACTATCAAAGTTCAAGTTCTTAATGAATATTTTCAGCTAACTCAACCATGACACATAGCTGAGTCAGCTCCTACAGACCATGATGCGAATTAATGCCAAGTAGCAGTGAGTAGGTTTCTACATTTTATTTTATAAACAACACCGTTGCTAGTGTTGCTACATAGTTTTAAGGCCTAATTTGATGATTTGATCGTTGGAATATTAGTTTCAAATGTTTATGGAAGACATTTTTGGAATTTTGTTAAAAATATCAACAAAAATAGTTTCCGGAGGATAATTATACAGGTACTTTGCATTGGATGGCTTTACTTTATCATACGTAGCATATTTAAAAATGGTATTTAAAAGTACCTACATAATATAACGATTTTTCCGATACAATCATGATAGATCTTAAGAGACTTATACCTTATAATAGACCTTAACTACTACCCTATAATAGACCTTAACTACTTGATACACTATTGAACTACTATCATAAAAATGACATGTTATACTATTATTGTTATAATTTATCAGACGCGGCTGACGGACGCAACTAATAGGTGTGCATGGTCGTTTGGGACGCCGCGGGTCCTATTACTAAAGGGACGTCTGAACGCTCAAAGGCTAGGCTAGGTTACGTTCGCGACCACCCACGATCCGCGACTTGCGTCCGATAGTTTGAATAGTTCATACATTTAACATTACACAGCATGATACATACTTTTAGGTCATCCGATAATGTGTTTCCAGCTTTATACCTATCACTGATTATCGTATCTTGCTACAAACCTGTTCGTCTGACAGCATCAGTCGAGCACTGATTGTTTTCTCCTTTACTTCTGGTTGTTCTTCTACTTCTATTTCTAGTTCTCCCAAATCTTCTGCGAGATTCATGATGAATTATTTTATTAACCTTGTAAATATCGGACCTACAGTGAAATTGTACGGAAAAAATTTAATTGTGAAAAATGCGTTTGGTAAAACAAGAGATATTTGTTAAATCTTCTGTCAATTTCTGTCAAACTATTCGATTTAAAACTTTTTGTGGATTTTCCTCATCGAAAATGGTAGAATTTCAGAATTTATTCTCTGGTAGCACCGTGGCGCCATATTTTGTTTTCCATTTTGAGGTTAGGATTTCTAGACCGACGCTCGCCGCCGTTTCTTTGTTTTATTATCAAATATTGCAAATATTATTTAGAAAATGAAGCTTGTACGTTTTTTAATGAAACTAAGTCACGAAACAGTGACTATAGAGTTAAAGAACGGGAGCACTGTACATGGTACCATCACCGGCGTTGATGTCGCAATGAACACTCACTTGAAGGCTGTAAAAGTGACGCTAAGGCACTCAGAAGTGCTCCACCTGGAGACGATGAGCATCCGAGGGAACAATATCAGATATTACTTGCTGCCTGACAGTCTACCGCTTGAAACTTTGCTGATGGACGACACTCCTAAGGGTCGCGGGAAACGAGAAGGATTCCCTCGAGGTGGAGGCGCTAGAGGAGGCAGAGGTCGCGGCCGCGGCGGCCGTGGAGGACCCCGGGGTGGCCGCGGAGGCCGAGGACGTGGACGCCGATAGACTAAGCACCTAAAATAAGTCATTGTGATGTGATTACATTATTTATAAGGTCTGTAATTCGTTTCATTTTGTAAAAGTTCCTAAAGTAAAGTGGGTAAAAATGCTGTATTTTCAAGCTTACTCTGTCTAATAAATGTCCAAGGCACTACAGCATCTTAAATACTACAGAAAAAGTATTATTGATACCCATTATTCTTTAATTATGAAATTAAACTGAATCTTATTCCAAATTCTTACCGTAACTTGTTAATGGAGTCAAATGCTAAACGCATAATATCACTAATGACAGTTGTAAATTATTGCATGTGTGTACTATTGTTTAGTTTAGTTTTACGGGGCTGTTTCCGCACTTAGCCTCATTATTTGGGCCATTGTGCGTGTGAGAATATCCTACTTGTCACTCCAACCATCCCAGATCCTTCCAGAAGGCTAGTAGCCTTTTCAGGTTGCTACAGGCCTCCGGAAGAGATGCCGGCGATTGAAGAAACCGAGCCCGTTGACCTGCCACGCTATTGCACTCCATGAGCACGTGCTGTGGGTTTTCTTCTGCCTCCATGCATCCTCTGCACAGGGGGCTATCTGTGACACCTATGGTAAATTAAGTGTTTGTTTAATGCACAATGACCGGTTATGACAACTATGATTGTCCGGATTTCGTTTCTTTTTAGTCTAATGATGCTGCGGGCAAATCTTGGTTGCTTCCGGAACTGCACTCTTTGTGTGTACTATTGTATTTGTTAGTCTAGTTATTGCAACTCAACGTCTAAGTGCCTATTTTGAGTCAGCTATTAGATTTCAGGTACTAGAGCCATCCCAACTCCCCGAGGAAAGCTTAAAGACTTTGTACTTGTTGTATTCAGGCTTTTTCCACAATCACTTTAAATGGGTCCTTTTTGCGTGAAGATGGAGTAGACTTGCCCAGCACCTACTTCCCTCTGAGCTTAGTTAAGTCCAGAGAAAAGAACTTGTCAATACGTCTGCAGCCAACTAAGCTGCAGGTTTCATCACGATGTTTTCCTTCACCGTAAGAGCAATGTCAAATTAGCACACATAAATTTTTCTTAAGAAAAATTCATCGGTGCACCTTCGGCTTGGATTTGGACCCACGACCTTTAGAATGAAAATGGAGGTATCTACCACTAAGCCAACACAGGTCTCAGCACAAAGGATATTACCCATTGGTCCGTCAATTGTCCATTAACCAATAGAAGACGGGCATCGACTGATGACCCAATCAGAAAAAAGCTTGCTTGATAATTGACCAATGAAGAGTGCTAATTAATTCCTGTACTCTTCCTATTGCTCAGATTATTGGCTATTGTTTAAGCACCCTCAATTTGTATAAAAATGTAAGATCATACTTTGTATTCCAAAAATAATTCTAAGTTTTAATTAAAAATTGTATAAAATATACAGGATTTTTTATTAATACACTTCTAGACTAATCTATATTAGTTCGCCCGCGACTTCGTCCGCATATCCTTATCGGATGCCTACGTCATACAAAGAACCCTCCAAGTTTCAGGTCTCTACGATCAGCGGTTTGGGCTGTGCGTTGATCCGTCAGTCAATCAGGACAAAGCATTTTATATCTATATCTATACTAATAATATTATAAAGCTGAAGAGTTTGTTTGTTTGAACGCGCTAATCTCAGAAACTACTGGTTCGAATTGAAAAAATCGTTTTGTGTTGGATAGTCCATTTATCGAGGAAGGCTATAGGCTACTTTTTATCCCGAAATTCCCACGGGATCAGGAGTTACGGGGGTGAAACCGCGGAGCGCTGCTAGTTATGTATAAACACGGAGCATTTAACCAGGTTAAATGCTCCGTGTGTATAAAAGATAAAAGAAGATTAGATAGAGGAGAGGTTTGTTTGCATTGAATAGGCTCCGAAACTGCTGATTTAGATGAAACTTGGTATGAAGATACATTGAATTATTGACAATAACATAGGGTACGCGAGTGAAACCGCGAAGCGCTACTAGTAATATTATAAAGAAAAAAATTTTTGTTTATTACAAATATGCTCTGAAATTACTGAACCGATTTAGATGAAACTTGTTATGAGTATACATTGATTCATTGACAGTAACATAGGCTACTTTTTATCCCGATATTCCCACGGGATCGGGAGTTACGCGGGTGAAACCGCGAAGCGCTGCTAGTAATATTATAAAGAAATATTTTTTTGTTTATTATAAATAGGCTCTGATATTACTGAACCGATTTAGATGGAACTTGGTATGAGGACACATTGATTCATTGACAGTAACATAGGCTACTTTTTATCCCGATATTCCCACGGGATCGGGACCTAAATGGGTGAAACCGTGGACAGCTGCTAGTACACGATGCTACCTAGGTAGGGTACCTTATTAGGTATTCAAAAGATTCTATTGAACAGGTTTTTGGCAATGGACAGTGATACGTGAGGAATTAAGGTGAAAAGGTGCCAGCGCTCTCTCCATATAAACGTAGTCGACTGTTTCTTCCCTAGATAATGACACTAGCAAAAATATTTTTGTGCCATGAAACCTATAACTGCCATGACTATGCCCCTATGTTATGGTTTTTTTTTTCATTTTCTTATTATCATAGAAATTAAGATTAAAAAAAAAACATATGGGCATAGTCATGGCAGTTATAAGTTTTATGCAACAAAAATATTTGCTCTAGTGTCATTGTCCAGGGAGGAAACAGTCGACTACGTTTGTATGGAGAGAGCGCCGGTACCCTTTCACCTTAAGGTATATAACTTACTACCCGCGACTTCCTAAGCGTGGTAAAGTTTTATATACTAAATCCTTCCTCGAGAATCACTATCCATTGGTGAAAACAGCATGAAAATCTGTGCAGTAGCTTCTTTTCTGATAGTCCTGTGTCGTGTGCTTATTCAAATAAATGTTTTCTTTCTTTCTTTTAGTAGTTTTTAGGGTTCCGTACCCAAAAAAAACAAATTAAAACGGGACCCTATAACTAAGACTTCGCTGTCCGTCCGTCCGTCTGTCACCAGGCTGTATCTCATGAACCGTGATAGCTAGACAGTTGAAATTTTCACTGATGATGTATTTCTGATGCCGCTCTATAACAATAAATACTTATTCCTTTTTAAGGTTCCGTAAAAAGGGGACCCTATTACTAAGACTTCGCTTTCCGTCCGTCTGGCTGTCTGTCACCATGTATCTCATGAACCGTGATAGCTAGACAGTTGATTTTAGTTGAGCGTATAGAATCAGTGAACTTTGTCTTTGAGCCCTATTATTTAAAAAAAAAAGTGTGACACTCGGGGACTGCCGTGGTAAAGCTATTGTATTGTGCGAGCTTCGTACAGTCGTACCATATACATACACGTTAAGCGAACGCTCGGCCGAGCTACATGTTAGGCGGAGTGGGGTGTTAGGTTTTATTTTCGTTACGGAATTTCTTGATTCGGTCGCCGCGCTCAAAGCCCGCGATTAAGCTATTGCTTAATAAAAAATACTGTTCTATTTACGAACATATTATATGATGCAGAAATTAAATCCCAAAATGTTTTTTCAAAAATTTATTTTATGACGTGGTTTTTGCAATGAAAAAGATGAAGGGCAAGTGAGGTGACAGCCCTTAAATTATATAAATGAAAAAATGCCTGAGAAAACTGTGAGAGCAAGATTCTTATTGCTTTCTTATTGCGACTTTGTAAGGCGAAGCCGTAACATATAGCCGTAATTTATTCTAGACTAGCGACCCGTCCCGGGTTTGCACGGCTATATTATGCATGATTTATACATATAAACCTTCTTTAATCACTCTATCTATCAAAAAACGCATCAAAATAAAAAAATAAAGAATACCTATGAACAGACAGACAGCGGAAGCGACTTTGTTTTATACTATGTACTTAGTGATTAATTGATTTTTGATTTTCTCTTCGTCCCATAGTCAGGGATTGTATTTTATTAAAACCTCATCTTTTTATTAAAGCTTCATTCTATCAATAAAAATATATTTGGCAGAAATTAATAACAAAACTTCAAATCTAATCAAAATTTGACAAATATTTTTTTGGTAAATAGTAAATATTAAATTATAAGTTTTTAAAAATCTAAACTACAAAGACCAGGTACGATATTTCTAAGTTTTTCAGTAGATTATCCTGAACCGATTGTGATCAAACTATATAGGTATGTGCGTAACTGGAGCCGTGAAGAAGTATTGACGTTCTTTCCTCTGAACCTGGTCGACTAAGCTGAGAGGGTAGTAGGTGCTGGGCAAGCCTACTCCATCCTCACGCAAAAAGGACCCAATTAAAAAGGGTCCAATGGCGGAAAACTGCCCGTATACAAGTACCACTAGAGCCGAGGAATAAGACAGGCTACATTTATCCCAATACTAGCTGCGCCCCGCGGTTTCACCCGCGTAAGTCCCGATCCCGTGGGCATATTGGGATAAAAAGTATGTTATGTCCGTCTCCTGGCTCTAAGCTACCTCCCTACCAATTTTCACCCAAATCTGTTCTGCCGTTCTTGAGTTATAAGTGGTGTAACTAACACGACTTTCTTTTATATATATAGATTCTGAGTGCGTTACTTCAGTAAAATATTGTTCAATTTTGCAATTCTGTCTTGATAGAAAGTCTATCAAGACAGAATTGCAATTGCTGTCTTTTTTTTGCTATTAATTATGGCTTCGCACGGCTTGTGCATTTAGCCAGTGTCAAGTTATATTTTGCATCAAATTATGACCCGATTTTTCATAAATCGGGCCTAAAGTGTTTCAAAACAGTCATAGTCCGTCAAGTCAGGGGCTATAGTAAAGCGGTGGCAAGTTTACCATAACCTTAATAGGAGATTTGGAGGCAACGAGAAAACTTCATGTTTGACACTGATTTTTACTTTCACTACACTTGTGCACTTTCACGGAATTGAATAACATTCCATCAGAATTATATTAATTATAATTGAACTCGGGTTACAACTAAGTTTCATGAATATAAAACTGCAGCACGACATGTTGTTAACTCGTTCCCGCCAAAACTCCGACTCGCACTTGGCCGGTTTTCCATAACCCTGCCTTGTTAAGCTGTTTGTTCCAGGTATTCACATGCCTAGTGTTGTGGATCCATCCCAGGCGTCCGAGGTGGTCTATTCAGTGCTGGAGCTCGACGACGAACACAGCCCAAGGCCCATGGTTGATATGAAACCGGTTGAGGTTAGACATTTTACAAGAGCTATTTTATTTTATTTATTTTTATTCATTATGGAAGACAAACACTTTACTAAGGTATAACACTAAACCCCCTTATTCCAAAACGAGGTTTAAGGATAGTCCGAGATGTGGATTAAAAGATTTAGACACAAATTTACTCGTGAACACTATCCCTATAGGTTATATAGGGAACTATAGTCTAAACACTATCCCTATAGATTATATAGTCAACTATAGTCTAAACACTATCCCTTTAGATTATATAGGGAACTATAGTCTAAACACTATCCCTATAGATTATATAGGGAACTGTAGTCTAAACACTATCCCTATAGATTATACAGGGAACTATAGTCTAAACACTATCCTTATAGATTCTATAGTCAACTATAGTGTAAACACTAGCTCTATAGATTTTAGTTTTTTGTTTAGACTATAGTTCACAAGTAAATTTGTGTCTAAATCTAAGGTTTTAAATCCACATCTCGGACAATCCTTAAACCTCTTTTTGGAATATGGGGGATTTCGTTTAAGATTTAGGTTTATTACTCTAGTAAAGTGTAACTGTTTGTCCTCCTAAATAAATTAAAATTGGATTTTAAGTGGATTTTAAGTCATCGCTGGTAGTCCAAGCGAGCGGGCCAACTCATCACTGACGTTCAGCATCCATCCTTCGAGCATATCTGCTATTGCGACTCCACTCTGGACAGTCGGTGAAGGCAAGCCAGAGGCGGGGGACCACTTCCTCGTCAAGTTTCACTCCGACCAACCAACTAAGGCAAGCCGGAGGTGAGGAACGGTGACTTCTCCCTGGAGAACTCCGGGCCGCGGGGTCGTCACTCCCCGTCACCTCGCCTCAAGGTGCCCTGCGGGCAAAATTATAATTATTATTATGTTTATTAATGTTCAAGTATTGCCATGCCATAATCATATATGTTCCAGAAAAATCCGACAGCAGTAGACAAGTTTGACAAACATCAGGGCGAATACGAATCAAGAGGGAAGAGCAAAGATCGAGTGAAGCAGGTCCACGACCATAACTCCGGCTATCCACAGCTGAAAGATGAGCTGGACAGACGACGCTCCTTTACTAGGGTGAGGGTCCTATTCCCAAACAGTACATAAGAGGAACGGGTACCGGGTCTCTCTCCATACAAACGTAGTCGACTGTTTCCTCCCTGAATAATGATACTAGAGCAAATATTTTTTTAGCATAAAACTTATAATAATACACTATATATAATCTTCTTCTCGTATAGTGGTGTGGCTCACCTATTGTTAGAGTTTTCAGATCGCCTTAAGACCTCTAACTTGATCTAACGACTGCTACTAGAGGTAGCAACCGGGACCAACGGCTTAACGTGCCTTCCGAAGCACGGAGGGGCTCACGAAAATACATTTTTGCCACACTATATATAATAATATACACACACTGTAGCTGCGAATCGTAACGGTGTCGCGAGTTCAGAGATTTTATCTCATCTAAAAATATGCGTACCGCGCTAAAAGAAGTAGGTACTAGTACGTCACTTCAATAATATTAATTGGAAACGTAAAAACAGCAGAAATAGAGGAAAAAATTATCAATATCTATGGAACGCGGCGGGCTAACACCCGCCTGCAGAAAAGAAAGAAAATAAAAGTTTAAAAGAATTCTATCCCTTGCCTGGCCACCATAACACAAGTCTAGTTGCTTAGCTTAGGGTTAGATGGCGCTTTGTGAAGTGTCCCACAATATTTATGTTTGTATATTTACAAATAATTATGGCATGGCAATATTGACAATACTTGTACAAATAGAAAAAATATAATAAAATTCGCCGCTTTTCTAGATTACATGAAATTGAAAATACTTATTTCGGGAATTAGATGTGGAAAAAAAATTGCAGGACATTCCACACATCGCCATCTAGCCCCAAGCTAAGTAACTAGACTTGTGTTATGGGACAACGGATATACTACTTACATACTTTTCTTTTGTAAATATATACTTATATTACATAGAAACAACCAGGCCACAGACAAATATCTAAGCATAAATACTTGTCTGAGGCGGGAATCGAACCCGCAACCCTGCGTTTGGCAGCTACGCATGGTGACCATTGTGCCAACTGGGTCGTGAAATGATAATGACACTAAAGCAAATGTTTTTATTGCATAAAACTTATAACTGCCATCACTATGTCCTTTTATTACTAAAATTCAAACCAAGATAGGAAAAAAAACGGTTGCACTCAGGAAGTGCCGACAGAAGTAAATGCAAAAATACTTGTCTGAGGCGGGAATCGAACCCGCAACCCTGTGTTTGGCAGTCCGGCATGGTGACCTTTATGCCAACTGGGTCGTCAAAATATACGCGACGAATTAAGAACCACCTCCATTTTTAAAGTCGATTAAAAAAAAATTGGCATTTAAGATCACGTGTTTTTCATTTTCTCCATCTTCAAGCTTCAACCTAAACTCCTTGCAACCAAATAATTTTTGTTCGAAGTTTTTCCATTATTATTTTTGTATTAATTTATATTTACTATCACAGATACAATCGGATAACAGGGATCACAATACGAAGACCAAAAACCTTTCCAGGCAAATAAGAAATCCTCGAAGAAAAGAAAGAAAAACAAGACGCAATCAAAGATCTCGCGTGAACAAATACAGGAGACTTGATAAAACTAAGCTACGTAGAGCAATGAAATATTCGACTGCAAAACCTTATGTGTGTGATTATTGTGGTTGCCGTTATGTGAGCAAGGATTTATTGACCAGGTATTGCCCATCCATATCTATGCTTACTCCCCCTTATTCCAAAACGAGGTTTAAGAATAGTCCGAGATGTGGATTTAAACTTTACAAGACTCAGATTTACTAGTGCACTATAGTCTTAACACTATCCCTATAGATTATATAGGGAACTATATTTTAAACACTATATCTTATATCTTTAAATGAGCAATTCTTGTATATATATAATTGGAATCTCGGAATCGGCTCCAACGATTTTCATGAAATTTGGTATATAGGGGGTTTCGGGGGCGATAAATCGATCTAGCTAGGAATCATTTTTAGGAAATGTCATTTTATTCGTGTTTTATCGAAACTTACTTTTTTTTATCTGAAAAAATATGACTCTTCCTGACATCTATTGGCGAACTACTAATACTATTTTTTGTGAGCAATAAAGTTATTCCAGCAGATGGCGTTGTTACGTAACACGAAGTCAATGAGTGTTTGCTTTGAGGTTAGACTAAGTAAAAAAAAAATAATAATACCATCCAGGTACTAATTAGATTATACTAGCTTTTGCCCGCGACTTCGTCCGCGCAGAAGTCGAAAATAGTTCTTTTAAGAGTTTTTTGTTGACTTAAAATTTCATTGAGTTTCAAACATGTGTCAAAATAAAATGTACTTACTTGATTTAAATCAAAAGCACTAAGGAGTTTGAGTCGAAGGAAATCCCCCTAAAATAACTTTCTACGATGAAGGGATGAATTTTAGTAAAATACTAAACACGTCTTCCTTCAATTCTGTTAAAGAATGTTTATGCAAAATTTGAAGTAGAATGGACCATGTCTCATACAAACTTTGCCCCCTTTTTCACCCTTTTACGAATAGAGGTTCGGAAAATCCTTTCTTATCGGATGCCTACGTCATACAAAGAACACACCCTCCAAGTTTCAGGTCTCTACGATCAGCAGTTAGTGCGTTGATCCGTCAGTCAGTCATTCAGGACAAAGCATTTTATATGTATAGAAGAAGATAGGGAACTAGAGTCTAAACACTATCCCTATAGATTATGTAGGGAACTATAATCTAAACACTATCCTTATAGATTTTATGGGGAACTATAGTCTAAGCACTATCCTCTATGGTAGTTCCCGTTGACCTAGAATCACGAAATTTGGCAATAAGCTAGGTCTTACAGCACATATAAAGTAAAAATGCCAAAAAATTAAAAAGTTGAAAATTAGAGGATGTCGCCATACATATAGTAAAACCAATCTAACTTGACCCTGACACAGGGGTCAAGTTAAATTGATACCTACCATACTGCAAGGGTAGAGAAAGAGAGTTGAAACTAATGTGCGGAACCCTCGGTGCGCGAGTACGACTCGCACTTGACTGGTTTTTTTTATTGTTATAATTTCAGATGCGCGTCACACCCGGTCTCGCGAGTGTCAACATCAAGCGTGGAAATGTTCAAGTCCCGTCATACGAGAGATTCAATGTCTAATATGTCACAAAAACATCCGGAACCGAGCGAAGCTTCCGTCTCTAGCTATCATAGTTTCTATTCATCTGATCATGAACCTATGGAGTAGATTAGGACTTTTTGTCTGTGGACTTTTGTCCGCAGACTCTTTGTCTGTTGACTTTTGTCCGCGTACTTTTTACTGTAGAATTTTGTTTCTGTAGAAAATGATGTGGTTGTCCTTTGTCTTCGGACTTTTGTCTATGGACTTTGGCCGTCAAAACCTTACAGTCCCAGGCCAATGTCTGTTATTTATTATTGTAAATGTCTTTTTTACCACAGTTGCTCATAAAGTGGATCTTATTCAACGGCTTTTAGGCTCATAATCCAACATATTATGCACGCGTGCGTTTTTCATTGCCAACCTAGTGCTATAAAGTAATCCCGATAAGTTAAATACGTATCTTACTGCTAATTACATGTTAGGTAGGTGAAACATTCTTAATTTATCTGGGTTATACTGTTTTGATGTATAAAAAAGGTAGGTACCAAAGAGTTTTTTAGCTAGCAAAAATAGTTGTCTCTAACGTCGGTTTACGAACGAAAATTTTACGTGATAATGACTTAGAAAACGATTAAAAATTGAGTTGTTTATTTTTTGTTTTTCTTTACTTAAATATGTTGTTTTTCCGTACCATTGTATTTTGTTCTTAACCCCTGACGCAAAAACAAATAGAAAAAACCCTAAAAAATATTGTATGTCAGACGAGGCTGTATAGGTTAAAAGTCTTTAGCCTGGCCTTTCCGGAGCATAATTAACAAAAAAATATTGCCTAAAAAAATGTAAACATAGACTTATCACAAATATTTTGTTAATTATTATTTTGTTTTCTTTTCAAGTCTTTTCTTTTATTCGCAACTGTGATAAAAAATGTCGTACGATATACGTGTGGAATTGATCTTTGCATCTTGGCTTCTTAACACACTCGCTGCCGCTCGCGCGTCATAAACCGCCTCTATGCAAAGATCAATTTACCACACTTATATCGTAATGTACTATTATCTGCATGCCATTTTTTGTCAAAAATCTATCGTAAAAACCAAGAATAATGAGCCTATCATCATGAGGGCTAGATTTTATTACCTACTGTACTTTTTAGGACTTCTATCTGCGATGTTATTTGTCCTTCGAATCTTGTTATTAGTTTTGCCCATGTTTTTTTAGTTTCCTTCACAAAAAAGTATTTGATAAGTATAGTTTTTTTAATCGTGTGGATGTTAAAACATGTTATTTTTGAAATTTTAAGACTTGTTTTTTATTTTTATTTGACTTTAGGACCTAAATTGTCGTGAAAAAGGGGATTTAAATGGTTTTTGTGGTTTATCTGACTAAATATAGGTCTCACAAAAAATAATATTTAACATTTTTTGTTGAAAATAACATTATCTACAACTTTTAGTCGTAACCCAAAAACTAAAAAAGTTAAAAGCGAAAATTTCCTTAGCTTTTTTTACGATTCCATCTTCATTATCAGATTTGGACATAGATTTCCTCGTGAACTTTAGTCTAAACATTATCCCTATAGATTATATAGGGAACTATAGTCTTAACACTTTCCCTATAGATTATATAGGGAACTATAGTCTAAACACTATCCATATAGATTAAATAGGGGACAATAGTCTAAACACTATCCCTATAGATTAAATAGGGAACTATATAAACACTTTCCCTATAGATTACATAGGGAACTATAGTCTAAACACTATCCATATAGATTATATAGGGAACTATAGTCTCAACACTATTCCTATAGATTATATAGGGATATATCCTTAAACCTCGTTTTGGAATATGGGGGTTTTTGCGCGAGTTCAACTCTCACATGGCCGATTTTTTTTCTGTGCATCTGATACGAAATACCCTTGCAACCAAAACCTGACCATCAAATTAGATTGGTAAAACAAGTTCTCACTAAGTAGATAGTAAGTACAGTATGCGTCTTAAGTCCCCTATCAGTTTGCTACAATAATACTATCAACAAGTATTGGACTTACGACCTTCTTCTAATAGACGTTACCCACAAACATAAATACTTGAATTAAAAGTACTCAGTGTGATTATTATTTTCAACATGTTAGCTATGTGTTTAGTTGTGTGAGTGGTATAAGCCGCCACCCGCTACACCAACCGAACGTGGGTTCGATTTACAGGTTACGTTGTTATAATGTTCAAATAGTGCTGCACAGGATTGTAAGTGGTGGCGGTGACTTTTGAACGTTGATTGTACCTGCCTAAATAAATAAATCACCAAATTACTTACCAATAATTTCATAATGAATTCGTTGGTCATCAAGAACCGGTTTATTTCATAATGCAAAAACACCCATAAATACGTTCGAATAAATTACTCACTTTGGACTAGTAGAGCCCTACGGTTTCACCCACAATAGATCGGGATAAAAATTAGCCTACGTCTTTTTCCGAAGTATTTACCATCTATCTTCATACCAATAGTCATCAAAATCGGTTCAGCTGTATAACCGTAAAATCAGGGTTACTTGATTTGATATGAGTATGGATGTTCCAGCATCCAGGCTGAGGCTTTGTTTACTGCGCCGGTCATTATTTGGCGTGAACGAAATAAAAGTTAGATTTTACAGAAATATCCATATAGAGACCGAAGTGTAAAAAATAGGCTAGAACACAAGACTCTGTTGGAACTTAGTTTTTGGTTGGGTAATTTTCCCAAAATTAACAAAAACCATTTTGTTCTTTTATTTTTTTTGTAAGGTCTGGGGGTATGTGACCTTAAAATGATTACAGGGTTTTCTTTACACAGTGTACTTTGATCTCTAATTACTCGGTTTTTAAGGTTCTGTACCCAAAAGGTAAAAACGGGACTTCACTGTATACTTCACTGTCCGTCCGTCCATCTGTCTGTCTGTCAGCAGGCTGTATCTCATGAACCGTGATATTTATACAGTTGAAATTTTCACAGATGATGTATTTCTGTTGCTGCTATAACAACAAATACTAAAAACAGAAACAGAAAATGTAAGTGGGGCTCATACCCACACCCTTCATGCGCGAGTGCTTATTATCTTATTTTTGCAAAAATCTATCTCTTATTTCGTCCCCGCCGTTTTAGGTTAGGA
Organism: Idaea straminata; assembly: GCA_951213275.1. Classification (NCBI taxonomy): domain Eukaryota; kingdom Metazoa; phylum Arthropoda; class Insecta; order Lepidoptera; family Geometridae; genus Idaea; species Idaea straminata. Next base: position 4,545,732 of record OX577875.1, on the reverse strand, counting down.
GCCTTAAATAATACTGTAACCTTTTAAATTGTATTGAATAATATTTCGCTTCAAAGTATGACCATGAGATGCCTCAGTTGGTTTTTGATCGCGGTCGACTCATCACGTGTGATTACAAAAATACAAAATTTCATTAAAAAAATACGTTAATTTGTACAAATAAATAAGTTGATGTAATAAAAATAACTTAATTTTTGTATTTTGATGTGTTTTTGTTAAAAATTTCATTATTTATTTTGCGTTTTGTTACTTTTAATAAAAAAGACACTTTGCGTGATGTGTTTATAAAAAAAGAGAAAAAATGGCGAGTGCGTTAGTGTTTTTCTTTTTATTTTCTTTTTTTAATTCCGGTTTGCTTCAAGGCACCGGTTCTGGGACCAATGGGAACTGTAAGTTGTTTTTTAATCGGCTTAAAAAAAAGTGGAAGTTATTTTTATTTATTTTGTTACTTGGGTTGGTTATTTTAGTACTTGATGTAAAAAGTACTGAATCAATTGCGATGAAATTTGGTATGTTGATAGATGGAGACTTGAATTAAGACATAGGCTACTTTTTATCCTGATATTCCCACGCAATCGGGACTTATGGGGGTAAAACCGCGGGATGTTTCTTTGTTTGTTTGAACGCGCTAATCTCAGGAACTACTAGTTCGAATTGAAAAAATATTTTTGTGTTGGATAGTTCATTTATCGAGGAAGACTATAGGTTACTTTTTATTGTGATATTCCCGCGTAAGTCCACGGGATCAGGACTTACGCGGGTGAAACCGCGGAGCGCAGCTAGTTAAAAATATAACAAATGAATTGCTGTTTATTAGTCTCGCAAAAACTCGAGAACGGCTGGACCGATTTATTTTTTGGCTCGAGGGAAAGTTTAAATGGTGATTTTTAGATAAGGACTTACGCGAGTGAAACCGTAGGGCGCTGCTAGTTTATTATAAAAATGAAAATTTCAACTGTCTATAGCTATCACGGTTCCTGAGATACAGCCTGGTGACAGACAGACAGTGGAGTCTTAGTAATAGGGTTCCGTTTTTACCATTTAAAAGTCAAAAGTATTTTTTTAATTCATTTAGAATCATGAACCTACATTGCATAGGTTAACTTTGAATAGTATTAAAAACTAAGTTAGGCTGTGTGCCTTCGGACCGCGCCCACCAATGAGAAGAAGGCACAAGTAACTCACGTAGGTACGGTGGGTAGGTTCGCTTACGGACCCCTGAACCTACCTAATTTAAACGCTTAAAACCATAATAATAATAATAATAAGCCCGCAGGGCACCTTGAGGCGAGGTGTCGGGGAGTAGCGACCCCGCGGTTCCCGAGTGCTCCAGGGGGAAGCAACCGTTCCTCATCTCCGGCTGGCCTTAGTTGGCTGATCGGAGTGAAAAATGACGAGGAAGCGGTCCCCCGCCTCTGGCCCCCGCCTCTCGTCCCTGTTGCCCCCTTGCTGTAATTTACTTAGCTGATTAGGGTAGCCCAGTTTAAGAGTTGGCGAGTCTCCGCCTGCCACTTTTACATGTTTGTTGAACATTGTTACGGCAGGTGCCATAGTACCCATAGTTCCCCAGTATCCAGTCCACTGTCCACTACCATCCCATCACAATAGCCCAAGTAGTAATTTTCTCCTGTAGTTTATCAATAGTTCTATTCAAACCGGAGGTTGTCCTTGGCTGCATTTTATAGTGCAGACAGGGATAATCGCCGGTTTGATGTCCACATCATACTTTGCCATTAAACTTGTTATTGTAAAGGGCCTCTACGTGTTGGCTTCGGCCCCACGCATGCCTTCCAAAGGTCCGGGACTCCATAGTCCCGTGATATAGGACATATAACAAACAAATAATAAAAAAAAAACAAAAAAAACTTGTGGCACTCGGGGACTGCCGCGGTAAAGCTATTGCATCGTGCGAGCTTCGTACAGTCGTACAATATACATACACGCTAAGCGAACGTTCGGCCGAGCTACATGGTAGGCGGAGTGGGGGGTGTTAGGTTTTATTTTCGTTACGGAATTTCTTGATTCGGCCGCCGCGCTCAAAGCCAGCGATAAAAGCTATGCAATAGCTTAAAAAAAATGGGAGCCCGTTGATGTCTTTTGTATTGAAAAAATGTAAGAAAGCATTGATAGTTATTAATTATATTTAATTACTAGCTGCGCCCGGCGGTTTTACCCGCGTAAGTCCCGATCCCGTGGGGATATCGGGATAAAAAGTAGCCTATGTGTTAATCCAGGTCTCCAGCTATCTACATACCGAGTTTAATCGCAATCGGTCCAGTAGTTTTTGCGTGAAGGAGTAACAAACACACACACACACACACACACACACACAAACTTTCACATTTATAATATTAGTAGGATTATTCATTACTTGATGAGGAACTTAAAAAACTAATTTTTTTTAAGTTCCTCATTACGTTACTCATCAGAATATTTCTAGGTCGATTTTTAGAGTTCCGTACAAAAGGCAAAAAACGGAACCCTTATAAGGAGTTTTGGCGGGAACGAGTTAACAACATGTCGTGCTGCAGTTTTATTTTCATGAAACTTAGATGTAACCCGAGTTGAATTGTATAATTCTGGTGGAATGTTATTCAATTTAGTTCTGTGAAAGTGCACAAGTGTAGTGAAAGTAAAAATCAGTTTCAAACATGCAGTTTTCACGTTGCCTCCAAATCTCCTATTAAGGTTATGGTAAACTTGCCACCGCTTTACTATAACCCCTGACTTGACGGACTATGACGACTTTGACTGTATTGAAACACTTTAGGCCCGATTTATGAAAAATCGGGTCATAATTTGATGCAAAGTGTAACTTGACACTGGCTAAATGCACACGTGCGAAGCCATAATAAAAAAAAAAAAAAAAAAAACCCTTATAAGATCACTCTCTTGTCCGTCTGTCTGTCCGTGTATCACCAGTTCACCACCGACAGCGGAACGGTGGACCTAGCAAGTTGAAATTTATACTTTACTTGATTATTGATTGTTTACGAATAAAACTTAACAAAAAACTAAATAAACGTGATTATATCTGTTAATTTTTTATCTCTTCTTCTATACATATAAAATGCTTTGTCCTGAACGAGTGACTGACTGACGGATCAACGCACAGCCTAAACCGCTGATCGTAGAGACCTGAAACTTGGAGGGTGTGTTCTTTGTGTGACGTAGGCATCCGATAAGAAAGGATTTTCCGAAATTATACCCCTAAGGGAGTGAAAAAGGGGGGCAAAGTTTGTATGGGACGTGATTCCTTGGTCTATTTTCGACTTCTACGCGAACGAAGTCGCGGGCAAAAGCTAGTATAAACATATTGCAGGACATTCCACACATCGCCATCTAGCCCCAAGCTAAGTAACTACACTTGTGTTATGGGTGCTAGACAACGGATATACTACTTATATATTACAACGTAAATATATACATATATAACATAGAAACAACCAGACCACAAACAAATATCTAAGCATAAATATTTGTCTGATGCGGGAATCGAACCTTGGTGTTTGGCAGTCCGGCATGGTGACCATTGTGTCAACTGGGTTGTCAAAAAAATCGTTTTATTATGATAAAAAGTAATTAAATATTACTCTCAAGAATTCATTGTATTCTCATGCCAAGTTTAATTGAAATCTGTTTAGTAGTTTAGTAGTTAAAAAAAGCATCGTGCGAACTTCGTACAGTCGTTCCATATACATACATGTTAAGCGAACGCTCGGCCGAGCTACATGGTAGGCGGAGTGGGGGGTGTTAGGTTTTATTTTCGTTACGGAATTTCATGACTTCTTGCCCGCGATAAAGCTTTAAACATAAAATTAGTATTGTAAAAGGAAATACTAAGGAAAATTTATGATTAAGGTAAATATGGAGTTGCGAAAGTTACCTGCGTCTGGGTTTTTACACCGGCGCAGGCGCAGCGTGGAGGATTCCCCCTGTAAATCAAGTTTCTTGCCTCACTAAAGAAATATTTTAGTACATTTCACACAGCGCCACTTGTCCTCAAGTTAAGCAACTATAGGCTTATGTTATGGTGGCTAGACAACGGATATAATCCTTATGTGTGTGTGTGTATGTGTGTGAATGTTTGTTACTCCTTCACGCAAATACCACTGAATCGATTGCGGTAAAACTCGGTATGTAGATAGATAGTGACCTGGAACAACACATAGGCTACTTTTTATCCCGATTTTCCCACGGGATCGCGACTTACGCGGGTGAAACCGCGGGGCGCAGCTAGTACTTTTATATTTTTCTTTTATAGGTTAATACCTATATAATTAAGGTGAAAGAGTACCGCCACTCTCCCCATACAATCGTAGTCAACTGTTTCCTCCCTAGATAATGACACTAGAGCAAATATTTTTGTTCCATAAAACCTATAGCTGCCATGACTATGCCCCTATGTCTTGTTTTTTGCTTCATTTTCTAATTATCATAGAAATTAAGATTCAAAAAACAAAAAAGCAAAACATAGAGGCATGGTCATGGCAGTTATAAGTTTTATGCAACAAAAATATTTGCTCTAGTGTCAGTATCGAGGGAGGAAACAGTCGACTACGTTTGTATGGAGAGAGCGCCCGGGTTTTTCTTAACTAGCAGCGCTTCGCGGTTTATTTTATTTTATTTTATTACGATATTCCCACGGGTTTGGAAGTTACATGGGTAAAAGTGCGGAACGCTGCTAGTTTAGTTAAGATTTTTTTTTGCTATTAATTATGGCTTCGCACGGCTTGTGCATTTAGCCAGTGTCAAGTTATATTTTGCATCAACTTATGACCCGATTTATTATACCATGAACTCAGACTACAATAAATAAATAAATAAACCTTTATTTATTGTAGTCTGAGACCATGAATTCACAAAAACTTTAATTTGACAAAGGCAATCATAGTTACCGACGTGCGAAATTTGCGCGAAACGAGCGCGTGACATTTCTTAAATGTCATCAATTTGACATTTATTTCTATAGAAAATCGATTTTATCGCTTATTATTATTCGTGGGAATGACTGGCTTAAGCGTTTATAACCATACTAGCTGGGTCCCGCGGTTTCACCCGCGTAACTCCCGATCTCGTGGGAATATCGGGATAAAAAGTAGCCTATAGCCTTCTTCGACAAATTGACTATCCAACACAATAGTAATTTTTCAGTTCGAACCAGTATTTCCTGAGATTAGCGCGTTCAAACAAACAAACTCTTCAGCTTTATAACATTAAATCTTATATCTTTAAATGAGCAATTCTTGTATATATATAAATATATATAATTGGAATCTCGGAATCGGGTCCAACGATTTTCATGAAATTTGGTTTATAGGGGGTTTCGGGGGCGATAAATCGATCTAGCCAGGAATCATTTTTAGAAAATGACATTTTATTCGTTTTATCGAAACTTACTTTTTTTATCTGAAAAATATGACTCTTCCTGACATCTATTGGCGAACTACTAATACTATTTTTTGTGAGCAATAAAGTTATTCCAGCAGATGGCGTTGTTACGTAACACGAAGTCAATGAGTGTTTGCTTTGAGGTTAGACTTAGTAAAAACCGGTCATCCAGGTACTATAGATTATACAAAACTAGCTTCTGCTTACGGCCAAACGCCGAGAAATTGAAAAATTAAAAATAAAAAGATTTTTTAAGATTTTCGGGATTTCTTTCTATCGAGGCAAATCACTCCAATCGTGTTTCGAAGTGTATGACAATACAAAGTATTAGGTACTTCACCTTTACGACAGTAGGAATATCATTCTATGAATCTTAGTGGTTGATACGCAAAAACTATCGCGCTTCTGGTCGTCTCGTCTTAAGTGTAAGCTGCGCCTCACCCAGTGTCTAATGAGGTCGCCTATGAGGATTGACGCTCTTTTTTTTAGGGGCAGGTGCTAATAAAGCCACCAAAATCGACCTTTGTTTTAAGCAACTCTAAGTAATCAAATACTCTTTTTTTGTTATTTGGATATAAATGGATATTGTAGTTTAATAACCATATTTTTGTTTATTGTGGTTGAAAACATGATATGAACAACTTCGTTCGATAAAAAAAATGTTAGAAAACAGAGAATTATTATATCGTTTATCGGGTTTTATTCAAAAATAGTTAACGTTTGTTTCTAAAAATGAACCGAATGATAGGTTTTGACCTCAAGGAACTATATTTGTGGATATAAAATGTTTTGCATATCGATCAAATAAAACAGTTAGCACGCAGCACGCTACGTCTTTGAGAGCGGGGGCTAAGGTAATGTGAATACCTACACACGGTACTGGAGGAGCGCCTTAAACTATTGCATAGCTTTTATCGCGGCGACCGAATCAAGAAATTTCGTAACGAAAATAAAACCTAATTTTGTGACAGACAGTAGCCAGTGGCTACTCTATTTGGCGACTTAGGATACTTTTGTTTCCGTTTCGATCGTTTTTTGTTAACTTTTACGATCGCCTTTTGTTTCCATTGTTTGACTCTTCCAAATCTAGTTAAATAAACGACCGAACGAATACGAAAATTACTTGATCAGAACCCAGTTCAATAGTCATCATCATCATATTAGCCCATACACGTCCACTGCTGGACATAGGTCTCCCCCAAACGACGCCACAAACAGCAAGCTATATGACCTGCTTATTGCCACTTCAGCTTACCAATTCTGAGAGCTATGTGACTTTGGTTCTTCTACGGATCTCCGTATTTCAGAGGTTGTTATCATTAAGGTAAAACGAAGTAGCATAGTACGTCACCATGACGTCCCGGCGAGGTAGGGCGTTCACGGTAGATTCTCGAAAGCCTTCTATAGGGGTACAAAACCAAAAAAATGCATACAAAAAACTAGCTTCCTCCTTCCTCTTAAACTTGTTTTGTACGTGAATTAAAACAATGAACTTAAAAATTCACGGCCATCAGTAGGTGTTAACATGAGAACAATTTTAAGCAGACATGTAGCACATACTACTCAAAAATGTAAAAAAACCGGTCAAGTGCGAGTTAGACTTTCGCACGAAGTGTTCAGTATTTTATTTATTAATTTTATTTTATTCGGAAAAGAAACAGCACTAATAACAAACATAAATCAACCTTACTTACTAAAAAACCATTTACAAGTCTCCGCATATATCTTGCTAAACGCTTAGACGCATCGCATAAAAACAGAAGTATCTACTTGACTAATAAATAATGAAATTAACAATAATTAACAAAGAAAGTAAAATATATACTTAAGAACAGATAATTTAAAATATATATATAATAAAAAACTAAACATGAAATATAGTTAAGAGAATAAATAAAGTTAAGAGTCCGCAATCAACCAACGAGATGTTAATGCTCTTTTAATACTGTAAGAGGAGGTGTTAAAGAGATCCAGAGTATGAATATAATTCTATTTTTTTGTTATAGCGGCAACAAAACTCTTAGAATCGGTGAAAATGTTAACTATATATAGCTATCACGGTTCATGAGATACAGCCTGGTGACAGACAGACGGACAGATGGAGTCTTAGTAATGGGGCCCGTTTTTACCCTTTGGGTGCGGAACCCTAAAAGGAACCTCCATGCGAAGTTTCAGACTTGTAGCTCTTGTTGTTTCAGAGATTTCGTGATAAGAATTTTTCTCTTATATATTATAGACTAGTAGCGCTCCGCGGTTTCACCCGCGTAACTCCCGATCCCATGGGAATATCGACATAAAAAGTAGCCCATGTTATTCCCAATGAATCAATGTATCCTCAAACCAAGTTTCTTTAAAATCAGTTCAGTAGTTTCGGAGCCTATTCGTTACTAACAAACAAAAAAAAAGCTATTCCATCGTGCGAACTTCGTACAGTCGTACCATATACATACACGTTAAGCAAACGCTCGGCCGAGCTATGGTAGGCGGAGTGTTAGGTTTTATTTTCGTTACGGAATTTCTTAATTCGGTCGCCGCGCTCAAAGCCCGCGATAAAAGCTGTGCAATAGCTTAAAATCTTTCCTCTTTTTTAATACTGGTGTAGATAAATAGGACTTTGTTTGATTATAAGTAGGTATTATAAAAGATTTACTCATAGGTCACTGAATCATCTGACAGATGATTTATTACTATGCCATTGAACTTTACAATAATTAATAAAGAAAAGGCGACGTCATCTTTGGTGCTGTGGGCGGAGAGGAGTGTTCAGGGCTGGTAGTAGGTACGAGTCCCGTCCGGAAAAAGTTCGTTTTAGAGGATAGGGTTACGACCCAGTTGGTAGAATGGTCACAGGGCCAAACACAGGGTTGCGGGTTCGATTCCCGCCTCAGACAAGTTCTAGTTGTTTCTATGTATTATATAAGTATATATTTACAAAATAAAATTATATAAGTAGTATATCCGTTGTCTAGCTCCCATAACACAAGTGTAGTTACTTAGCTTGGGGCTAGATGGCGATGTGTGGAATGTCCTGAAATATTCCTATTAAATAATACAGGGTTATTGGTAATTATACTAGCAAGCCGTTGAGGACTACTTCTGTGCACCTAAACAAACCACTTTTGTTCTACGACTTTTGGAAATTCGGGAGTTTTTTAAATTTCAAATTTAAGTTTCTCTTTTCTTGTTTTACGTAGTAATCTATACATAAAAAATGCTTTGTCCTGAACTACTGACTGACTGACTGACTGACGGATCAACGCACAGCCTAAACCGCTGGTCGTAGAGACCTGAAACTTGGAATGTGTGTTCTTTGTATGACGTAGGCATCCGATAAGACAGGATTTTCCGAAATTATATCCCTTAGGGGGTGAAAAAGGGGGTCAAAGTTTGTTTGGGATAACGTGATTCCTTGGTCCAATCTTCTTCAAATTTTGCATAATAGTACATTACGATATAAGTGTGGTAAATTGATCTTTGCATAGAGGCGGTTTATGACGCGCGAGCGGCAGCGAGCGTGTCATCAGAAGCCAAGATGCAAAGATCAATTCCACACGTATATCGTACGACGTTTTTTATCACAGTTGCGAATAAAAGAAAAGACTAGAAAAGAAAACAAAATACCCTAACCTATACATCCTCGTCTGACATACAATATTTTTTTGGGTTTTTTCTATTTGTTTTGCGTCGGGGGTTAAGAACAAAATACAATGGTACGGAAAAACAATATATTTAAGTAAAGAAAAAAAAAATAAACAACTCAATTTTTAATCGTTTTCCAAGTCATTGTCACGTAAAATTTTCGTTCGTAAACCGACTTTAGAGACAACCATTTTTGCTAGCTAAAAAACTCTTTGGTATCTACCTTTTTTATACATCAAAACAGTATAACCCAGATAAATAAGAATGTTTCACCTACGTAACATGTAATTAGCAGTAAGATACGTATTTAACTTATCGGGATAACTTTACAGCACTAGTTACTAGTTACTACAAATCTAAAACGCACGCGTGCATTAAATGTTGGATTTTGAGCCTAAAAGCCGTTGAATAAGATCCACTTTATGAGCAACTGTGATAAAAACATTGTTTCGATTTCTACGCGGACGAAGTCGCGGGCAAAAGCTAGATATTATGTATTTCTAAGAAATCAATATCATAGTCATTTAACGTCAAAAGTAGGCAAATGTGGTAAATACCTACATATACATAAGCAAAGTAGATAATATACTAAAATAAATTGACCGCAGCAGTCGTTTGTCCACCCAAGGTTGTTGCAAACCGGATTCTTAAGACGCAGGTTTTTTGTTCATCTTTTATTTACTTTAAATTATATAGTTACTAGCTGTTGCCGGTGAATTCGTACGCGTAGTATATTTGTTTTATATACGAAAACCTTCCTCTTAAATTACTTTATCTACTTATTAAATTGTTAAAAGTAATCATAATCCTTTTTTTCCAATAGATCGTTACGTCATGATAGCCTCAGAAATAAATATAAGCACAACATTTGCATGCCTCAAGTTAACAATTTAAAAAAAATCTCTTTGAATAACCATCCTCATTTAAGGATTTTTTTTCCAATAGATCTTTACGTCATGATAGCCTCAGATAAGCACAACATTTGCATGCCTCAAGTTAACAATACTATGTATCATAGAAGCTCTTATATTACCGCAATAAAGGTCTACAATGCTCTTCCAACTGACCTCAAAGCTCTACATAATAATGATATATTTAAGTCAAAGTTAAAAAAAATGGCTCATAGAAAAAACCTTTTATAGTTTGTCTGAGTTTTATGAAGAAACAAAGATATATTTTTTAATTGCCTACCTACCTATAATATTATGAAAATGTTCATTTAGTATATAAGTTTATTATATTGAATGCCTGTAATGGGTAAGTTATTGTTACTTAATTAAGCCTATTTTAAGATCCTTGTGTACATAACTTTGCAATAAAAGTCTTGATTTCCAGATTTCTAAAAAAAAAAACTCTTTGAATAGGTAACGGAACTTTTTTTCCAATAGACGTTTACGTCATGATAGCCTCAGAAATAAATATAAGCACAACATTTGCATGCCTCAAGTTAACAGTTTAAAAAAAATCTCTTTGAATAACCATCCGTACATGAACGCCCCCTTTCGTATTTATATACCCTCTTCCAGACACACCGTATACACGTAATAATAGATATATAGGTGCTATGTATAAAGTAATTGTTTTGGTTTTCCTTATGAGTTCATTTTGTGGTTTTTCCTCTTAAAATAAATATTGTAGGACATTTCACACATCGCCATCTAGTCATATACATCTATATACTAGCTACGCCTTGCGGTTTCACCCGCGTAATAATTTTCTGCGCAACTTTCTCAATTTTTTATTTCATAAGAACCTTCTCCTGATAATAACAAACAGACCAAAAAAAGAATTGGCCAAATTGGTCCAGGCGTTGTTGAGTTATGCGCTTACCAACACATTTTGCGATTCATTTTTATATTATAGATATAAAAATGAATTGCTGTTCGTTAGTCTCACTAACACTCGAGAACGGGTGAACGGATTTATCTTATCTTAGTCTTGAAATGTTCGTGGAGGTATAGGTTTAAAAGGCGAGAAAAAAATCGAATAATGTCCGGGAAAACCCTAAAAGCAGCCCTTTTCTATTTCCCATACAAACGTTTTCTAGAGTCAATTCCTACGGGATCGGGACTTACGCGGGTGAAACCGCGGGGCGCAGCTAGTTTTATAATATTAAGTACATTGCGATACAAGTGTGGTAAATTGATCATTGCATAGAGGCGGTTTATGACGCGCGAGCGGAACGCGGCTGCGTTTATCAAGCCGAGATGGAATAATCAAACCACACGTGTATCGTATGACGTTTTTTATCACAGTTGCGAATAAAAGAAAAGACTTGAAATAATAAAAGTTATTAAGTAAGTTAAGTTTAAATATTTGTACTATTTTGTGTTACAGTAAGACTGTGCATCGTGGAAGGCCGCGGATCATACAAACGTGCTCCGAAGTACTGCCCCGTGCTTGATGAAGAAGACTCCGGAGTAGAATGTGTTATTGGAACTGATAGGTAACAATGCTACAGGCCCCACTTTAAGTAGGTACGGTCGGCTGCATAATTGCAGACCCACCGTAGAGCTCCAAAACGGCTGTCATAAGAATGTTTTCAACACAAGCAAGATTCTAGGCACCTGCTTCAGTTAAAGTCTTCTAATGAATTCACATGAATTTATAAAACAAAAATATTAGAATTTAAGCATGCCAATAATAGTATTTTTTTAACTCTACCGGGGTCTGCAATTATGCAGCCGACTGTACCTACTGACTGTACAGTCGGCATAATTTTTAATTCTAATAATTTTTGTTTGATAATTTGATGAGTTAGAAGACTTTAAACTTCAACTAAAGCAGGTGTCTAGAATTTTGATTCTGTTGAAAATATTCTTATAATAGCCGTTTTAGAGCTCTACGGTGGGTCTGCAATTATGCAACCGACTGTACAATTGACGCTTAAAAGTCTACTAGTAGCATACCGTTTACAATCCTGTGAAGCATTATTTTAAACACACACAGAATCAGATGCACTCCATGCAGTGTAACAACGTAACCTGTGTATCGAACCCACGTCGGTTGGTGTGAGCGGGTGCCGGCTTATACCACTCACACAACTAAACACATAGCTAACATGTTGAAAATAATAATCACACTGAGTACTTTAAATTCAAGTAAGTGTGTGTGTAACGTCTATTAGAAGAAGGTCGTAAGTCCAATACTTGTTTATAGTATTACTGAAGCGCGATAGTGTACAAACATATGAGGTATACTGTACTTGAACTTGTATACGGGCTGTTTTCCGCAGACCTCTTTGGTTGAAAGAGTCCTTTTTGCGTAAGGATAGGATAGATAGATATATAAACACTTTATTTGTACAACACACAAAACATTGAAAATAACAAAAAGGATGAGAAAGCTTATTAACCACGAAATTATACAAACAGGCGACCTTATCGCTTAAAGCGATTTCTTCCAGGCAACCTTAGGATGGATTATACAAAATACAAAAATACAAAAAGTTTATTTCAGTAACATATTTAAAATAACATAGATTTACACAGTATAAAGAGTCTCCTTTTAAGTATTAAACTACCTGTGTGGTAGGAGACTCTAGTCTTCCAGTTTGGTGTTACGTAAGTATACATTTAAATATGTCAAATTAATATAATCATACAAAATATTACATTCAAATTAATCTCGAAATTAAAAAGAAATAAAAATCACGGAATAAAATTGAAATTCAGCATAAATAACAAAATAAAAGAGTAAACAAAATCCATCACACAATAATTATGAAAAGCATGTCATTAAAGCAAATTAAATTTATCTTAAAACTAGCTGCGCCCCGCGGTTTTACCCGCGTAAGTCCCGATCCCGTGGGCATATCGAGATAAAAAGTAGCCTATGTGTTAATCCAGGTCTCCAGCTATCTACATACCGAGTTTCATTGCAATCGGTCCAGCCGTTCTCGAGTTATAAGTGTTGTAACAAACACGACTTTCTTTTATATATATAGATTACAATAATTAAATTGATCGTAGAGGCAAAATTATCAAGAAATAAATTAAGTCATGGTAAAACAAAAAAGATAAATACTTCATATTCTCCGATCTCAACATAAAGGCAAATAAATTAAAATTAAATTAAACATTAATCTTATATATATAAAAGAAAGTCGTGTTAGTTACACCATTTATAACTCGGGAACGGCTAAACCGATTTGGCTGAAAATTGGTGGGGAGGTAGCTTACAATCATAAGACGGACATAGGATATTTTTTTCGATATTCCCACGGGATCGGGACTTACGCGGGTGAAACCGCGGGACGCAGCTAGTTAGTTATAAAAAGCAAATGTGGCGGTGTTAAATAATTGTAAAAACAGATGTTTTTGAGCAGCTTACCAAGTCACCCCAGGATCTTAAGACCCTGGGTACGTGGATTTAACTATGTCTGGCATCCATGCATCTAGCATCAAGCCGAGCCGTTCACCACATAGGTACTAGGAAAATTTGTACTATAGGTGACAGTTGATTCCTCAAACAAGATTTTATACAAATATACTAGCTGCGCGATTTCACCCGCGTAAGTCCCGAACACAGTGCCATCTATTGGGTGTATTTGCAACCTAGATATCAAACAATATTGAACAATTTTATCGATAAATCAACGTACACCGCCATCTATGAGAACTTCATAAAACTAAACAGTAAATAGACACTTGCTTAAGAAACCATTAATTGATACATTTTATTCGTTTACATTCACGACATAAGCGAATAATTGAGATGATAACTATCCTATCCAGTAAAGTAGACCAAAATACGGGTACATGTGAACATTTGATTGAAACTTACTTTAGACACCTTTTTCTCGACATTTTCATTTTATTAGTTATGACACTATTTGAGCGGAGGTGCGATGCGTATGAAACAAAAATGGGAAAATTACTTAAGGCGCTCTTCCAGTACCGTGTGTAGGTATTCACATTACCTTAGCCCCCGCTCTCAAAAACGTAGCGTTCTGCGTGCTAACTGTTAAATTTGATCGATATGCAAAACATTTAAGCATTATTATCCACAAATATAGTTCCTAGAGGTCAAAACCTATCATTTGATTCATTTTTAGAAACAAACGTTAACTATTTTTGAATAAAACCCGATAAACGATCTAATAATTCTCTGCTTTCTAACATTTTTTTATCGAACTAAGTTGTTCATATCATGTTTTCAACCACAATAAACAAAAATATGGTTATCAAACTACAATATCCATTTATATCCAAATAACAAAAAAAGAGTATTTGATTACTTAGAGTTGCTTAAAACAAAGGTCGATTTTGGTAGCTTTATTAGCACCTGCCCTTAATATAAATATTTTTGAATTTCCAGACTAGACTGTCTCCGGCGTATCAGCAAAGGGACAGTGGACTTCGGAGTGTTCAGTCCTGAGGACCTGGTGGCTGCGCAGTGGGCAGACATTGACGTGCTGGTCACTAATGAGATAAGACATAGGAATTGTAAGTTAACACAATACTTGAATTTGCATGAGGACGTAGCATGCTCACCTAGAAAAATAGTATGGACGTAAAAAGCCTAAAGCAAGCAAAAAAACTGTGAAAAAAAACCCTACAAAAATAAAAAACTTTTTCGAATTTTTTTAATTAAATGTTGTCGCGTCGGGGGAAGTTTAGTTAGGCTTTTTGCGTTCATATCATTTTATTATTTTGTGTCGGGCGTTTTTTAAATTTTTATTTTATCCTTTTTGTAGGGAGCGACCTTTTAATTAGCTATTTGCAATGTGCAAATTATGCCCTTTCATTTGATACCCCACTCGGGCATATCTACTTACATTCGGATGTTAATCTTGACTTTTATCCCCAGACGGCTGAACCGATTTTAATCAAACATAGCTAAGAACACTCTCGACCGATTCACCTTTCAAGCAAAAAAACTAAATTGAAATCGGTTCATCCGTTCGGGAGCTACGATGCCACAGACAGAGAGACACGTCAAACTTATAACACCCCGTCGTTTTGCGTCAGGGGTTAAAAAAGAAAGGCATGCCTAGAGAACATGATGAAATGTGACGAGTCACCATCATCTCAAAGTCATGGTGCCAATCACTTTGAAAAAAAAATTAAGACCAAATGTTAAAAGCAAAAGTTGAAACGACACTTTTTGCTATATTTGTAAGACGTGCGGCGTGCGCGAGTTTCTCTGTCTGTCTCAAGTGTAGTGAAAGTAAAAATCAGTGTCAAACATGCAGTTTTCTCGTTGCCTCCAAATCTCCTATTAAGGTTATGGTAAACTTGCCACCGCTTTACTATAACCCCTCACTTGACGGACTATGACGACTTTGACTGTATTGAAACACTTTAGGCCCGATTTATGAAAAATCGGGTCATAATTTGATGCAAAATATAACTTGACACTGGCTAAATGCACACGTGCGAAGCCATAATAAAAGAAAAAAAAAATTGAGCCTACTGATTGAGTTTATATTAGGTACATTATATTTGTTGATAATAAAAAAATATTAATATAACTTAAAAAAAATAAAATTTTATTACTATTCCTTCACTAATTAATCGAAAGAAACTTCGTTTCATCCGAGTGTCCCTTGACACCTCTCAAGTTTTTATTTTATTTTCCAGGGCCATTTCAACGTAACATAGTAGCAGTGGTGAACCGGCGCATCCTACCAGATAGTTCGTCTACTCTTCACGCGGTGTTGAGAAACAGTACTCTCTGTCACCCCGGAGTGGGAGCTGAGGACATCAGACCGTTGAGCGATACTCTCTCCGGGGTAAGATAACATAGTAGCAGGGGTGAACCGGCGCATCCTACCAGATAGTTCGTCTACTCTTCACGCGGTGTTGAGAAACAGTACTCTCTGTCACCCCGGAGTGGGAGCTGAGGACATCAGACCGTTGAGCGATACTCTCTCCGGGGTAAGATAACATAGTAGCAGGGGTGAACCGGCGCATCCTACCAGATAGTTCGTCTACTCTTCACGCGGTGTTGAGAAACAGTACTCTCTGTCACCCCGGAGTGGGAGCTGAGGACATCAGACCGTTGAGCGATACTCTCTCCGGGGTAAGATAACATAGTAGCAGGGGTGAACCGGCGCATCCTACCAGATAGTTCGTCTACTCTTCACGCGGTGTTGAGAAATAGTACTCTCTGTCACCCCGGAGTGGGAGCTGAGGACATCAGACCGTGTTGAGCGATACTCTCTCCGGGGTAAGATAACATAGTAGCAGGGGTGAACCGGCGCATCCTACCAGATAGTTCGTCTACTCTTCACGCGGTGTTGAGAAACAGTACTCTCTGTCACCCCGGAGTGGGAGCTGAGGACATCAGACCGTTGAGCGATACTCTCTCCGGGGTAAGATAACATAGTAGCAGGGGTGAACCGGCGCATCCTACCAGATAGTTCGTCTACTCTTCACGCGGTGTTGAGAAATAGTACTCTCTGTCACCCCGGAGTGGGAGCTGAGGACATCAGACCGTGTTGAGCGATACTCTCTCCGGGGTAAGATAACATAGTAGCAGGGGTGAACCGGCGCATCCTGCCAGACAGTTCGTTTACTCTTCACGCGGTGTTGAGGAACAGTACTCTCTGTCACCCTGACATGAGACCGTTCTTCTTCTTCTCGTATAGTGGTGTGGCTCACCTATTGTTAGAGTTTTCAGATCGCCTTAAGGACTCTAACTTGACCTAACGACTGCTACTAGAGGTAGCAACCGGGACCAACGGCTTAACCTGCCTTCCGAAGCACGGAGGGGCTCACGAAAATACATTTTTGCCACACTACTAATCGGTCACCCATCAAAGTAATGACCGCGCCAGACGTCGCTTAACCCGCACGACCGTAAACGATCAGCGAGCTTCGCGTAATACGCTCTAAGATGACATGGTATTTGGTGTACCGGCTTATCCTACAATATTGGAACGAAGTTCCTTATGGTGCGAAAGACGGACAAAATTTTGACCAAAAGTTGTAACGACACTTTTTGATTTTATTACAATTCCTTCACTAATTAATCGAAAGAAACTTCGTTCCATCCGGGTGTCCCTTGACACCTCTCAAGTTTTTTGGAACAAAGTTCCTTATGGCGCGTTGCGAAAGGGGACTAGACGGAAAAAATTTGGACCAAAATTTGTAACGACACTTTTTGATTTTATGACAATTCCTTCACTAATTAATCGAAAGAAACTTCGTTCCATCCGGGTGTGCCTTGACACCTCTCAAGTTTTTTTGAACAAAGTTCCTTATGGCGCGTTGCGAAAGGGGACTAGACGGAAAAATTTTTGACCAAAATTTGTAACGACACTTTTTGATTTTATGACAATTCCTTCACTAATTAATCGAAAGAAACTTCGTTCCATCCGGGTGTGCCTTGACACCTCTCAAGTTTTTTTGAACAAAGTTCCTTATGGCGCGTTGCGAAAGGGGACTAGACGGAAAAATTTTTGACCAAAATTTGTAACGACACTTTTTGATTTTATGACAATTCCTTCACTAATTAATCGAAAGAAACTTCGTTCCATCCGGGTGTGCCTTGACACCTCTCAAGTTTTTTTGAACAAAGTTCCTTATGGCGCGTTGCGAAAGGGGACTAGACGGAAAAATTTTTGACCAAAATTTGTAACGACACTTTTTGATTTTATGACAATTCCTTCACTAATTAATCGAAAGAAACTTCGTTCCATCCGGGTGTCCCTTGACACCTCTCAAGGTTTTTGGAACAAAGTTCCTTATGGCGCGTTGCGAAAGGGACTAGACGGAAAAAAATTAGACCAAAAGTTGTAACGACACTTTTTGATTTTATGACAATTCCTTCACTAATTAATCGAAAGAAACTTCGTTCCATCCGGGTGTGCCTTGACACCTCTCAAGTTTTTTTGAACAAAGTTCCTTATGGCGCGTTGCGAAAGGGGACTAGACGGAAAAATTTTTGACCAAAATTTGTAACGACACTTTTTGATTTTATGACAATTCCTTCACTAATTAATCGAAAGAAACTTCGTTCCATCCGGGTGTGCCTTGACACCTCTCAAGTTTTTTTGAACAAAGTTCCTTATGGCGCGTTGCGAAAGGGGACTAGACGGAAAAATTTTTGACCAAAATTTGTAACGACACTTTTTGATTTTATGACAATTCCTTCACTAATTAATCGAAAGAAACTTCGTTCCATCCGGGTGTCCCTTGACACCTCTCAAGTTTTTTGGAACAAAGTTCCTTATGGCGCGTTGCGAAAGGGGACTAGACGGAAAAAATTTAGACCAAAATTTGTAACGACACTTTTTGATTTTATGACAATTCCTTCACTAATTAATCGAAAGAAACTTCGTTCCATCCGGGTGTGCCTTGACACCTCTAAGGTTTTTTTATATCTGTTTTCCAGTACCTAGAAACCCTGGTGCTCGAGCGTTCCTGTGAGCCGAGCTTGTCACTATGGGAGAACCGCATCGCGTCTCTCGCAGCGTTCTTCGGGAAGGCTTGCAAGGCAGGACCCTGGGTACCTGATAGAAGAAGAGATGCTGAATTGAGTAAGTTAGCACAATTTCTAACCTTCCCATTCCGTAATGGCCGCTCTTCACGTTGGCCATCATTGTGGCGAACATTGTGGCGAATATGTTGGCGAACAGATTGTGACGGCATCCACAAGATGGAAGGTCGTTCAGTCTGCTTCGGTACAGGCCAATGTGCGGACGTAAAAATGGATGTTGAGGCGATAACGGCTGCTGCGGTTTATTTATTCACAGCATACCGCAACTACGTAAATGTGTATGAGAGAAGGGTGATCAAAAAGAAATGGAAAAAAAGAAAGTGGTAGATGCTGTCTAACTATAAAATCAAACTACAGGTACACGTGCACTCGCTCTGGGAGCTCGCAGCTAACTAACTAGTTGGCCAACGTGTGGATGCGTCGGCCACAACTGTGCCACGACCCTTTGATCTTTTGTGAAAAACCGACACCACACGTATTTATCGCCAAGTTGTGGGCCATCATTCCAATACATTCTAAGTACCCCCTCTTCATGATGGCCATAGTAGTTCGCCATCTATGTTGGCCAACGTGAAGTGGGCCCTTAAAACTAAACCGACCAACTTAAATCAACTATTTCTCCTGTTCTCCCACAATAGTACATTGCGATACAAGTGTGGTAAATTGATCATTGCATAGAGGCGGTTTATGACGCGCGATCGGAACGCGATTGCGTTTATAGAGCGCCGAGATGGAATGATCAAACCACACGTGTATCGTACGACGTTTCTTATCACAGTTGCGAATAAAAGAAATTAATAAGACTTGAAAAGAAAATAATAAATAACAAAATATTAGTGATAATTCTATGTTTACTATTTTTTAGGCAATATATTTTTTTAATAGTTATATTTGTTTTTTCCTTAGAGCGTAAATATCCTTCACTCTGCGCGGCGTGCCGTAACCCGTCAACTTGTAATGTGAACGACCGTTATTGGGGTGATACTGGAGCCCTAACCTGTCTTGGGGAGGGCGGCGGTGACGTCACGTGGGCAGAGTACTCTGATGTCGTCGCTTATTTTGGGGTAAGGTTTTAAAGGGCTGAATGTGTAATAATAAATATTGCAGGACAATCCACACAACGCCATCTAGCCCCAAGCTAAGTAACTAGACTTGTTTTATGGGTACTTATATACTTTT
Source organism: Idaea straminata (assembly GCA_951213275.1). NCBI lineage: Eukaryota > Metazoa > Arthropoda > Insecta > Lepidoptera > Geometridae > Idaea > Idaea straminata. The sequence continues at coordinate 4,526,076 of OX577875.1, read as the reverse complement.
CTTTTGTAAATATATACTTTTAATACATAGAAACAACCAGACCACAGACAAATATCTAAGCATAAATACTTGTCTGAGGCGGGAATCGAACCCGCAACCCTGTGTTTGGCAGTCCGGCGTGGTGACCATTGTGCCAACTGGGTCGTCAAACGTCGTAATATTTTTCCATTAATTATATTTAATGAAACAACAGCGTAGGAGCACTTGTGTATTAATTATTGGAACGTAGTTCCTTATCGCGCGTTGCGAAAGGGGGCTGGACGGAAAAAATTAAGACCAAAAGTTGTAACGATACTTTTTGCTATAGTTGTAAGCCGTGCGGCGTGCGCGTGTTTCTCTGTCTGTCTCTCTCTCTCTCATAGAAAGCAATTACTAAAATTGAGCCTACTGATTAAGTTTATATTACATTATATTTGTTAACAATCAAAAAAAATATAATTAAAACTTAAAAAAATGAAATTTTACTACAATTTCTTCACTAATTAATCGAAAGGAACTTCGTTTCATCCGGTTGTCCCTTGATATCTCTCAAGTATTTTTCTGTATTTTCAGTTAGACAAATCGAAGCGTCAATTAAATACGTTCCCATCAGTGGATCGGTTCGCGTACCTCTGCCGGGACGGTACGTGGGAGCCGCTCGGTGCAGGCGAGCCTTGTGTGTGGTTAAATAGACCGTGGAATGTTATTGTTGCTAAACGGTAAGTGATTACGTTCCCATCAGTGGATCGGTTCGCGTACCTCTGCCGAGACGGCACGTGGGAGCAAATACGTTCCCATCAGTGGGTCACGTTCATACGACAGCTGACGTGTCACTACCATGCATAAAATTGAATGAACATAGCTATAAAAAAATCCCCATTGTCTTAAGGAAAAAGCATTTATGTAAAAGCAATTTTTACATTATGGCCGGTTTGCATTATGCCAGTCCAGCGATCGAATCCAGTGCTGGATTGCTACTGGAATGTAAAACCACACCCACACTGGAATGCACTGGATCCAGTGAGCAATCCAGTCCATTAACTGGATTGGCGGTCTACTTTTGAATCCAGTCCAGTAACTTGATTGGCGGTATACTTTTGAATCCAGTACGACCATTCCAGCGCAACTGCCAATCCAGTGCCATTCTAGTACTAGCAGAACAATTATACAGGCTACGCAAATTAAGCTTTTAAATGACTGGGATCATGTAGACGATATCTTCAGTCTGATCCATTCCAGTCCATCGCTACTGAGTTACTGGACTGGAATAATGTATATGTGTATAACTTCAATGTTACAAAAATAACAATAAATAAAAATCTTCTTTTATTTTCACAGAAAAGCGTCATCAGCCGTCAGTAAATTAGCTGAATCATTGACAAACACCTCAGTTACTGTAGATACACACTGGCGCGGAGCCCTAGCCCGCCTGTTGGAGAGCCCTGCGGCGTTGAAGCAGCCCCTTAGCCCTCCGCCTCCGCCGGCTGACTACTTGGCAAAATCTAAAGGATTCAGAGAGGCATATAGTCAGGCTGGCTGTGATCCACCTAGGTAATGATTTTATATTAAAAGACTAGCTTATGCCCGCGACTTCGTCCGCGTAAAAGTCGAAAATGGACCAAGGAATTACGTTGTTCCATACAAACTTTGCCCCCCTTTTTCACCCCCTGAAGGGTGGAATTTCGAAAAATCCTTTGTTATCGGATGTCTACGTCATACAAAGAACACACCCTGTAAGTTTCAGGTCTCTACGATCAGCGGTTTAGGCTGTGCGTTGATCCGTCATTCAGGACAAAGAATTTTATATGTATAGATTATGTATTTCTGTTGCCGCTATAACAAAAATTAAAAACAGAAAAAAGTAAGTGGGGTTACCATACAAAATGGAACCCTTCATGCGTAAGTCGGACTCGCACTTGGCTGTTTTTTTTCTCTTTAATTATTATGTACTTTGTTTTATTTGGGAAGAAATAAACGATTATAGTCGGAGATCCCTTTAAGAACGACCTTCATCGAGCTGTTTGATGGATGAAAAGTATTTTATATCAAATTAAATAGGTCAATAAATATATTGCAAATGTGTTTGTTGCCTAAAAATGTTTGTCCAGAATATGATTAATTACCAATTTAAATTTTTGTTTTGTTTTTTTAAACCTTTTACTGGCTTGTTTAAGAGACAAATTCCATACCAATAGAAAGTATGAAGACTATAGAATATGCAAACGTTATGTTGACTATTTTCTCCCGTCACAACTATTGGGTAGGCAGGTAAATTGACACTAGTCATTTGCACTGGTCTGGTTAATAAATTAAAGTTAAGTTACAATCAAGAATATGTATTTTATTTGCCCGGAATTTGTCTATTGACCAAACCAGTGAAAAGTCTAAAAACAAAGATAATAAAAACTGTTTTTTTTTTTTAGAAAATCCATTTGCAATATATTTATTGACCTATTTAATTTGATAAAAAATACTTTTCATCCATTAAACAGCTCGAATCAGTTTTGGCGGGAACGAGTTAACAACATGTCGCGCTGCAGTTTTATTTTCATGAAACTTAGATGTAACCCAAGTTGAATTGTATAATTCTGGTGCAATTTAGTTCTGTGAAAGTGCACAAGTGTAGTGAAAGTAAAAATCAGTGTCAAACATGCAGTTTTCTCGTTGCCTCCAAATCTCCTATTAAGGTTATGGTAAACTTGCCACCGCTTTACTATAGCCCCTGACTTGACGGACTATGACGACTTTGACTGTATTGAAACACTTTAGGCCCGATTTATGAAAAATCGGGTCATAATTTGATGCAAAATATAACTTGACACTGGCTAAATGCACACGTGCGAAGCCATAATAAAAGAAAAAAAAACAGCTCGAATTGACATGACTGTGATGAGTTGGTTTATGCTTCGTGACTCATCACTCTCATCAGTCAATAATGTAAAAAATATGTAGATGTGTGTAAGCCCAAGAGGCGGGGACTAGAGTTACCATTATATTGTGTGCCTTTAACATCTGTTATTTACCTAGTTCCACAGACAATAAATTCATTTTATTTCATTTCATTTCGATGATGGTCGTTCTAAAAGGGATCCCGTACTATTATTTATTCGTTTATTATAAGTTTTTAGTTTAGTTATTTAGTTTCACCTGTCCCGACTTGTACTTGTATACAGGCTGTTTTCCGCCATTGGACCCTTTTTAATTGGGTCCTTTTTGCGTGAGGATGGAGTAGGCTTCCCCAGCACCTACTACCCTCTCAGCTTAGTCGACCATGTCCAGAGGAGAGAACTTTTCAATACTTCTGGAGCCAACTAAGCCGAGGGTTTCATCACGATGTTTTCCTTCACCGTAAGAGCAATGTCAACACGCGCACATAATTTTTTCTTAAGAAAAATACATTGGTGCACGGCTGGCCGGGATTCGAACCCACCACCTTCAGAATGAAAGTCAAGGTATCTACCACTAAGCCAACACCGCTCTCACCTGTCCCAATGTTTGTCATCAAATCTCGCAAATTTAATCCACTTCTCGGTTATCAATTGAGCTGATTTTTTTATTACTACTTCCAGACACATAACATTCTGCACAACATCTTTACTAGAGAAGAATAAATGCGAATGGCTGAGCGAAGCGGGCGCTGTCTATGGTATCACACCGCCTTTACAGTGTACTCTTAGAGAGAATACAAAGGAGTGCATCAAAGGGGTGCAGGAGGGTAGTGTCGATGTTACTACAGCGGGTAGTGACTGGATTTTCAAGGGAAAGAGGTAGGTTTGAGTACTAAGTGTTGAATTAATTCTAAGAGAGTATCTGAGAGGGTAGTGTCGATGTTACTGGGGCGGGTAGTGATTGATTGTCAAGAAAAAGCGGTAGGTTTAAGTACTAGGTGTTGAATAACGCTTAGAGAGGATCCGTGACGGTAGTTTCGATGTTACTACAGCGGGTAGTGACTGGATTGCAAAGGAAAGAGGTTGGTTGAAGTACTAGGTGTTGAATTAATGCTTAGAGAGGATCCGTGAGGATAGTTTCGATGTTACTGCGGCGGCTAGTGACTGGATTGTCAAGGGAAAGAGTTAGGTTGAAGTACGAAGTGTTGAATTAATGCTTAGAGAGGATCCGTGAGGGTAGTTTCGATGTTACTGCGGCGGGTAGTGACTGGATTGTCAAGGGAAAGATGTAGGTTGAAGTACGAAGTGTTAAATTAATGCTAAGAGAGGATCCATGAGGGCAGTGTCGATGTTACTGCGGCGGGTAGTGACTGGAGTGTGAAGGGAAAGAGGTAGGTTGAAGTACTAGGTGTTGAATTAATGCTTAGAGATGATCCGTGAGGATAGTGTCGTGACTGAAAAAAGTACCTACATAATTCTTTTACTTATTTTACTGTTTCAGAGATTACAAAGTAATCCCATTACTACATGAAGTGACACCGATCATAGAAAAAGCTAATACGATTGTGGCTTACGTTAGAAAATCATCAAAAATAACAAGCTTTAGTGAATTGCGTCGAAAACGGGCTGCGTTTTCGATGTTTGATGGAGCTGGGTGGCATTCTGTAAGAAGTTATATTACAGAGATGGAGGGAATAGGCTGTGAGCAATTTGTTGGGTATTTTAAAGAGATTTGCGCGCCGGGGAGTCAAGGTACGATTTTTTTTTTAAAACCAGCCATGTCCGAGTCCGATTCGCACACGAAGGGTTCTGTACTATTATATTCTATTTATTTGTTGTTATAGCGGCAACAGAAATACATCATCTGTGAAAATTTCAACTGTCTAGCTATCACGGTTCATGAGATACAGCCTGGTGACAGACAGACAGACAGTGGAGTCTTAGTAAAAGAGTCTCGTTTTTATCCTTTGGGTATGGACTTAAAATTGTTAAAATGGCCATTAAGCGATTCTAGCTCTCAGCTAAGCGACGCTCGCTGATCGTTAACAGTCGTGCGGGTTAAGTGACGCCTGGCGCGGTCATCACTTTGATTGGTGACCAATTAACAGTTTGGCAAAAATGTATTTTCGTGAGCCCCTCCGTGCTTCGCCGTTGGTCCCGGTTGCTACCTCTAGTAGCAGTCGTTAGGTCAAGTTAGAGGCCTTAGGGCGATCTGAAAACTCTAACAATAGGTGAGCCACACCACTATACGAGAAGAAGAAGAAGCGATTCTGAATTAAAATTTAAAAAGTGCAAATCTATTGAAAATTTAAATACTTTATATTTTCCGATTCCAGTATCAATTACTTAAATCGTATTCTATGTTTTTTTTTTCAGGGATGTATGAAAATGTGAAAGATTGCTACGAAGAAGGAGAAGTCACAGCTCTGAAGTCGCTTTTGGAGGGAAAAAGCGATGTGGCGTTTGTTAGTATGACCACCTACAACAAGTTTTTGCGTAAGTTGTTTTTGCTTTAAATTCCTAACATACAACCGAATTGAGGACCTCCTCCTTTTTTTGAAGTCGGTTTAAAAGTCACACAAAAGTCAAATCGGAATAATGAATAAATATTGCAAAAAAATATATACTTACAAACATACAAAGATAGGTGCAAAAAACATAACAATTTCTTTGCAGTCGGGTAAAAAGTACAGCTAACTTGTCTGCGACAAAAAAACACGTTTTAAAAACTTAATTAAGACCAGGTGCTAATAAAACTACCAAAATTGACCTTTGTTTTAAGCAACTCTAAGTAATCAAATACTCTTTTTTTGCCAATCAAACCATATTTTTGTTTATTGTGGTTGAAAACATGATATGAACAACTTGGTTCGATAAAAAAAATGTTAGAAAACAGAGAATTATTAGATCGTTTATCGGGTTTTATTCAAAAATAGTTAACGTTTGTTTCTAAAAATGAATCAAATGATAAGTTTTCACCTCTAGGAACTATATTTGTGGATAATAATGCTAAAATGTTTTGCATATCGATCAAATATAACAGTTAGCACGCAGCACGCTACGTCTTTGAGAGCGGGGGCTAAGGTAATGTGAATACCTTCACACGGTACTGGAAGAGCACCTAAAGATGTGTGCTATTTTTGTCGTCAGATTTTTTAGCAAATCGATTTAGTGAAGGCTATTTATGCTGCCAAATGCAACGCGCCACAAATACCCGTCGCTTACAACTAACATTGTTGATTGTAACGTATGTGTTTTGTTTTTCTCAAAAGTACTGAGATAGAATCGTAGCTGAAATCTTTACCAATACTTTGGGGTAATTTGAGACGTAAATCCCTTGTCATTTCAAAGCTAGACTAGTTTTAAATCTTAATTTTAAGATAGCTTCAAAACTATCAGGAATTTTTGGCTCAAAGTCACACCAAGATGTCGGTAAAAATCTCACCTACAATTCCATCTCAGCACTTTTGAGAAAAACAAAACACATTCGTAACAATCAACAATGTTCACCAACGAAGGCGACCGGTGCCGGTAGTAACTATTTAGTAGGCTGTGTAGTGTACCAAGGTCGTAGGCGTCCCAGCGACAACAGAAATACATCATCTGTGAAAATTTCAACTGTCTAGCTATCATGAGATACAGCTTAGTGACAGACAGACAGACGGACAGTGGTGTCTTAGTAAGAGAGTCCCGTTTTTTACCCTGTGAGTACGGAACCTTAGAAGTGTTGTTAGAGTTCCCCTTTTTTTGGAACGAAGGTCCTTATCGCGCGTTGCGAAAGGGAGCTAGACGGAAAAAATTAAGACCAAAAGTTGTAACGACACTTTTTGATAACCTTCCTCGATAAACGGACTATCCAACACAAAAATATTTTTTCAATTCGAACCAGTAGTTCCTGAGATAAGCGCGTTCAAACAAACAAACAAACTCTTCAGCTTTATATATAATATTAGTATAGATTATATTTGTTAATAATGAAAAAAAAACATTATTATAACTTAGAACAACAAAAAAAATATTTCAATTCCTTTACTAAGAGAGGAACTTCTTTCCATCCGGGTGTCCCAAGGGACAAAAAGTATTTTTTTTTAGAGTCGGTTTTTTTATTGTTTTTTTTTCTTCTCTAGATAACCCAAGTCAATACAACCACGACGTAGAAGAAATCCAAGATTTAACCCCCCTCTGTCCTGAAGACAACATGAAATACTGCTTCATCACTTGGTCCAGTCTTGGACATGTTTTTACATCGCAAAATGTCACAGGTAAGTTATCATTTCAATTTTAGCGGGAACGAGTTAACAACATGTCGTGCTGCAGTTTTATTTTCATGAAACTTAATTGAAACCCGAGTTGAATTGTATAATTCTGGTGGAATGTTATTCAATTTAGTTCTGTGAAAGTGCACAAGTGTAGTGAAAGTAAAAATCAGTGTCAAACATGAAGTTTTCTCGTTGCCTCCAAATCTCCTATTAAGGTTATGGTAAACTTGCCACCGCTTTACTCGTCATAGTCCGTCAAATCAGGGGCTATAGCCGGGGCTATGACGACTTTGACTGTTTTGAAACACTTTAGGCCCGATTTATGAATAATCGGGTTATAATTTGATGCAAAATATAACTTGACACTGGCTAAATGCACAAGCCAAGCGAAGCCATAATTAATAGCAAAAAAAAATTATCATTTTAAAAGCAGGGCTCCGCAGTCCCTTTAGAATATCAAGATAAAAATTAGCCTATGTTTTAAGCTATTGCATAGCTTTTATCGCGGGCTTTGAGCGGCGACCGCATCAAGAAATTCCGTAACGAAAATAAAACCTAACAACCCCCACTCCGCCTACCATGTCGCTCGGCCGAGCGTTCGCTTAACGTGTATGTATATGGTACGACTGTACGAAGCTCGCACGATGCAATAGCTTTACTTTAAAAAAAACGTATGTTTTTTTCCCAATTTTTTTCCGAAATGAATCAATCTATCCTCATACTAAGTTTTATCAAATTAGGTCCAGTAGCCTGTATGTTAATCCAGGTCTCCAGCTATCTACAGACCGAGTTTCATAGCAATCGGTCAAGTGGTTTTTGCGTGAAAGAGTTACTTAGAGTTACATTAAGAACTAACACACAAACTTTCACATTTAAAATATTAGTACAGAATCCTTTTACAATGTGTTTCAGCGAAGGGGTTTTAATACCAAAGGGAGTTGTTCTAGACGGCTAGGCGAACAACTTTTGTTCTACGACTTTTGGCAATTCAAACATTACGTTCAGCTGATTTTCAAGTAAAAATTCCCTCAGAGTTTTCGAAAAAAAAGAGTGAATTTCCAAAATTCGTAGAACAAAAATTGTTCGCCTGGACGTCTAGTATAATAAAAATATTTGCTCTAGTGTCATTATCCAGGGAGTAAACAGTCGACTTAACTACGTTTGTGCCGAGAGAGAGAGCGCCGGCACGCCGGTACCCTTCAATAAGTTTGATTTATTTTATTTCAGAAACGAAACGCCACGAGATAATTAACGTTTTTGAAACGTACGACAAAATGTTCGGAATCCGACCGCCATTCCATTTACCAATGTTCTCAATGTATGGGCCTTTTAATCACGAATTAGATGTTCTATTCCACAATAACACTAAAAATCTAGGCACAGACGCCATCTTTGATAATAATAGTTACCAAATAAGTCTTAATTTTGAGAGAAAGTTTGTGAATATGACGGATTTCGCGTGTGGTTTCGGTTTGAAAGTGAAGCCGGAGGTTTTGCTTGTGCTTTTATCTGTGATTTTCGTTTTAAGATTATGATTTTAGTAATAAATAGTTGAATTCGAGTGTTTGGTTTCATTATGTATGTTATACGAGTTATAACTCCCGATCCCGTGCGTATATCGGAATAAAAAGTAGCCTATTTTATTCCCAATAATCAATGTATTCTTATGCCAAGTTTCATCAAAATCGGTCCAGTAGTTTCGGAGCCTATTCGTTACAAATAAAAAAATCATTTATAAATGTCTAGATATGATATCAGCGCCATCTAGCCTCAAACTAAGCAACTAGGTTCAACATTTTTATAATTTCAAGGTGGTAGAGAGAGCTTTCAAACATCTCTGCAAGTTTATTATAAAAAATAAAATAAAGATTGTAGAAGTGCTATCTACCAGCTAAAATACTCAGAATTGTTTAATTTTATTATTTGTTAGCACTAGGCCGGATGAATAGTTTTATTGAAATTAGCGACATCTATGAACCGTTTTATTAAGTATTAGTTACAATAAAGAACGTTAGATAGCGCTATTTTAATGTTTAGATTTAGCAGTGACATCTAATGTCAAATAGATGTACCAAAAATATTAATAATCTGTTTTCCGGTTTGACCATCAACAATGTAGACATATAAAGTTGAGCGTATACTCAGTCTACCGGTTAAATATTTCGGAAATCTACCGATTTTTTATAGAAGCGATTTATGTGGATTTTATATTGAGATCATTTTTGTTATATTTTTATTATGAATATCTATTGACTTTTTTGACCTAGGTCCATGACCTAGGTATATGAAATCGCAGAAGACTTACTCATAAAATACTCCTTGTGCTTTCGTTTTTTATTGCTAGGCAACAATGTTTTGTCAATAAGTTATTTCAATGTCAATTTGCCGAATAAAGTTTCATTCAATTCCTTGTTCGGTTCTAATTGTATTTATTTTATTTTCTGCTGTGATATTATGCTCCCCGTCAGCAATGACTGACATTGCAGCTTTATTTAAAGAAAATTGCATAGTCCCCGACGTTTTAACATCGGCTCCTACAGAATTATTGGACATTCAATATTCAAGCGGAGTTAAAGTCGATTTAGGTAAGGAACTAACACCAACCCAAGTACAAGATAAGCCTGTAGTTAAATGGACATCGAAAGAAAATACTTATTATACTCTCGCAATGGTGGATCCAGATGCTCCAAGCCGCGAAAACCCGAAATTCCGTGAATGGCACCATTGGCTTGTGGGTAATATTTTCGGAAGTCAAATAGAAAAAGGCGAAGTTTTATCAGACTACATTGGATCTGGGCCTCCGAAGGGCACAGGCTTGCATCGCTACGTATTTCTACTTTTCAAACAACCGGATAAATGCGATTTTGCAAAGATCCCAAAGCTGCCAAACAATTCTGGTGATAAACGAGGAAAATTCTCTATCTCAAAGTTTTCCCAGCAATTCAAGCTAGGAGCTCCAATCGCTGGTAATTTTTATTTAGCAAAATACGACGATTATGTACCAAAACTCTATGCAAAATTGAAAGGTTAGTAAAGAAATCGGTAAACTCCGATACAAAATTGCTTCAAGTGAATAGAACGCTTTATCATAGAAGTCAAATTGTCTATGGCGTCGATCGATAATATCCGCCTCCGCGTGACATTTCCATTTTTCTTTGGTGTCCGCCATTACATTTTGGAGTTCGCGTAAATTGGTCGTTTGTCAGAGCGTTATCAGTGACAGTTAAATATCGTGTACGTGCGTAGTATCGCAGTGTTTCATTAGAACAAAGAGAAGGAACGTTCAATCGTATGTCCATCCAGAATCTGAACACATTTGATCCATTCGCCGATGCTATCAAAAGCTCGGAAGACGACGTGCAAGATGGTCTAGTGCACGTTCGGATCCAGCAGCGGAACGGGCGCAAGACGCTGACGACGGTGCAAGGGCTCTCGTCAGAATATGACCTGAAGAAAATTGTCCGGGCATGCAAGAAGGAGTTCGCGTGCAACGGTACTGTCGTCGAGCACCCCGAGTACGGCGAGGTGTTGCAACTCCAGGGCGACCAGCGCGAGAACATTTGCCAGTGGCTGACCAAGTCGGGCCTCGTTAAGCCCGAGCAACTCAAGGTGCACGGCTTCTAAACCAAACATGTTGATTACTTCACTTACATTACTATACCTACTACGAACGAGTATGAGCTGATAGCGTGCGTGTTATAAATAAATAAATAATTGTATCTATCGTAAAGTATGTATTTAGAAAGCACCGACGTATATAGAGAAGCAGATGACATAAGGGGCTCCGCTCGGCGGGCGGTCGGCCCGCGCCCTGTGCCTTGCTACATCCATTTATCTATAAAACTAAATAAACTACTATATCGACGCCGCACGTCCTTTGTTGCTAATCGCCGAACGAAATAGTATAAATCACTTTTGTTTTTGTACGACATTATATTTTTAAATTGCTGTATGTAATGATTCAATTAATAATAAACATGTTTTTGTAAATTTGTCATATTTCTTTTAAAATACCTAAAACAATACTCAAACTAGGCTAAAATTACCTCGACTAGTGACCGTCCCTTGGGTTTGTTAAGAAAAATGCTCTGTAGATGTTCCTAAGAATAAATTCTACTGTAGATTTCTTTTAAATACCTAAAACAGTAGTCATAAAAGCTAGCCTAAAATTACCTCGAGCAAGTGGCCACATATGTCAAAGTTTGTTAAGAAAAGTGCTTCTAAGAATATATTTTAGTGTAGATTTCTTTTAAAATACCTAAAACAGTCATAAAAGCTAGCCTAAAATTACCTCGAACAAGTGGCCACTTAGGTCAAAGTTTGTTAAGAAAAGTGCTCCTAAGAATATATTTTTTAGTGTAGATTTCTTTTAAAATACCTAAAACAGTAGTCATAAAAGCTAGCCTAAAATTACCTCGAACAAGTGGCCACTTGGGTCAAAGTTTGTTAAGAAAAATGCTCTCGAGATGTTCCAATATATTATTTCTATCTATGATATGGCAGCAAGCCAGCATAGCAACAATAACGGTATATTAACTAGGTACGCGTCTGACGGCAGGTAACAACCAGTGAAAGTGGATAAAACTTGCCAATTTTTAAATAATAAAATGACCGTAATAGCGCGTGGCATTTTGTTCGACATTAGTGTCGAAAAAAACTTTATGATTCTAAAATCATAAAGAAAGTTTTTTTTTGCAAAGAACACTGGTTTTTACCTGGGCTTGAATAGATATAAATTCTTTCTTTGCCCTTACAGGCAACTTTCCCAACAAAGTATTACTCTATTATACTAATATTTTGAAGTTGAAGAGTTTATTTGTTTGAACGCGCTAATCTCAGGAACTACTGGTTCGAATTGAAAAAATATTTTTGTGATGGATAGTCTATTTATCGAGGAAGGCTATAGGCTACTTTTTATTTTGATATTCCCACGGGATTGGGACCGCGGGGCCCAGCTACTTATTCTTGAATTTCACTAGTAGCGCTCCGCGGTTTCACCAGTGTGACTTTCGATCCCGTGGAAATATCAAGATAAAAAGTAGCCTATGTTATTCCCAGTGAATCAATGTATCCTCATACCAAGTTTCATCAAAATCGATCTAGTAGTTTCAGAACCTATTCGTTACAAAATGACAAAAACTAAATCTTTACTATTTCTACATCCAACTAATATTACCTATAAATGTGAAAGTTTGTGTGTGCGTGTGTGTGTTTGTTACTCCTTCACGCAAAAACTACTGGACCGATTGCGATGAAACTCGGTATCTAGATAGCTGGAGACCTGGAATCCTGATATTCCCACGGGATCGGGACTTACGCGAGTGAAACCGCAGGCCGCAGCTAGTTCATCTATAAATGTAAGAAGTAGGTAAGTGCTTATAGCAAATAGATTCGTAAATAAATAAAAATTAGGATCAACATCAACAATTTTCTTGTGAATATGTCTTACTAATCTTTAAAATAATAGATGACATCAATATACAGGGTTATTGGTAATTATACTAGCAAGTCGTTGAGGGCTACCTACTTCTGTGCACATAAACAAACAACTTTTGTTCTACGACTTTTGGAAATTTGAACATTTGTTTGAAAATTTTGAGCTTGGGTTTACCTGAAAATCAGCTATTCCATACACGGAGAGGTCATTAAACCTTAAAATTTTACTTATTTTTTAAGTTTTATTACTGTTCTTAGTCTGAACGAACTTTGTTTTAGAAATCTGCTGTTTTTCGAATGTAGGTAAGTACGTAACCTCAAAATTTTCATTTTTTTTTCGAATATCCAAAAGTCGTAGAACAAAAGTTGTTTGTTTAGGTGCACAGAAGTAGCCCTCAACGGCTTGCTAGTATAATTACCAATAACCCTGTATACATATTTACTGTATTTATTAGACAATGATGACTAATAAAAATATGCTAGAATGCACCATTAGCAGTTGAGGAATACCTACCTATCTCATTTGATTCATATGAGTCATAATATGACCTCAATATATTTAGCATAAGGTACCTATTTCCATAGTATTTGAATAGTTTGAGTGATAAAACTGATTAGGAAAATTTATTATTTACTGCGTCCTGCGGTTTCACCCGCGTAAGTCCCGACCCCGTGGGAATATCAAAATGAAGTAGCCTATAGCCTTCTTCGATAAACGGACTATCCAACACAAAAATATTTTTTAAATTCGAACCAGTAGTTCCTGAGATTAGCGCGTTCAAACAAACAAACTCTTCAGCTTTATAATATTAGTATAGAGTAGTATACATTTAAACAGCGCCAGCAGCAACTTTTATTCATGCTATGTAAAAAAATGTCAGTTTAACCATCAATAATTGATAAATAGTTCATTAATTTCGACTATTATTCATTTTATCTTAAAAAATTATAAATCTATACTAATATTAAGCTGAAGAGTTTGTTTGTTTTTTGAACGCGCTTATCTCAGGAACTACTGGTTCGAATTGAAAAAATATTTTTGTGTTGGATAGTTCATTTATTGAGGAAGGCTATAGGCTACATTTAATTTTTATATTCCCACGAGATCGGGACTTACGCGGGTGAAACCGCGGAGCACAGCTAGTATATCATAGAAGCGCCAACTAGCCCCAAGCAGCCCAAGCTAAGCAACGAAGTTAGACCAAAAGACGGATACATGTGAAGTTTGATTGAAATTGGTTCAGTAGTTTTGGAGTTTATTGGCAACATACATCGTGATACAAGATTTTTATATATACAGACTAGATTAGAATTTTTTGCTTCCAAATACAGACTTTTTCTTTGTTTAGGTAGATGTCCTTTAAATTGTAGGTAAGCCAAATGCATAACAGTACCACAGCACTAACATATTCGCAAGAATTTGACCTCGAAAACTCCGAATTCAATGCCGCACCAACTCAGTCAAGGTAAAACGGTGAAAGCCAGCGAAAGTACAGCAATAACTACTCTTGTATAGGTACATGATTTTTTTTTGCTTATAATTATGGCTTCGCACGGCTTTTGCATTTAGCCAGTGTTAAGTTATATTTTACATGAAATTATGACCCGATTTTTCATAAATCGGGCCTAAAGTGTTTCAAAACAGTCAAAGTCGTCATAGTCCGTCAAGTCAAGGGCTATTGATTCTCACCGTGGACCAAATATACGCGTTCCGAAATGCCATGAGCGCGAAAGCGCTCACGAAAGATTGTTGTGACGTCATGAATAGGTACACAAGGATATACGTCGAGTTTTGGCGGGAACGAGTTAACAACATGTCGTGCTGCAGTTTTATTTTCATGAAACTTAGATGTAACCCGAGTTGAATTGTATAATTCTGGTGGAATGTTATTCAATTTAGTTCTGTGAAAGTGCACAAGTGTAGTGAAAGTAAAAATCAGTGTCAAACATGCAGTTTTCTCGTTGCCTCCAAATCTCCTATTAAGGTTATGGTAAACTTGCCACCGCTTTACTGTAACCCCTGACTTGACGGACTATGACGACTTTGACTGTATTGAAACACTTTAGGCCCGATTTATGAAAAATCGGGTCATAATTTGATGCAAAATATAACTTGACACTGGCTAAATGCACACGTGCGAAGCCATAATAAAAGAAAAAAAAAAAAAAAAATATACGTCATCAACGACGCCATGTTGTGCTTTTTTTTTTTAAATACGGCTTGGCACGGTTTGTGCATTTAGCCAGTGTCAAGTTATATTTTGCATCAAATTATGACCCGATTTTTCATAAATCGGGCCTAAAGTGTTTCAAAAAACAGTCAAAGTCGTCATAGTCCGTCAAGTCAGGGGCTATAGTAAAGCGGTGGCAAGTTTACCATTTAATAACCTTAATAGGAGATTTGGAGGCAACGAGTAAACTACATGTTTGACACTGATTTTTACTTTCGCTACACTTGTGCACTTTCACAGAACTAAATTGAATAACATTCCACCAGAATTATACAATTCAACTTGGGTTACAACTAAGTTTCATGAAAATAAAACTGCAGCACGACATGTTGTTAACTCGTTCCCGCCAAAACTCCCCTGTATACATGTTTACTTGTTAATTTTTATTTTTTATTTTTTTTATTTAATTAAATAAGAATAAACATAAATACAAAATATAAACACCTATTAAACCACACGAGGTTTATCTTAGGTGTACATTCCTCATTTACTCACTCAGGTGCAGGGTAGGTAGGTCTACTTATAGTCTATTTGTTGTTTACGTCGTCGTATTCAATGCAGTCGTTGCATGCCTACTTGTACCAGCCTATACAGGGCCATTGGCAACCAGTGCTACCTACATCTACCTACTTGTTTTTTTATTTTTTTATTATTTTTAATATTTAGTGGTAATAAATTATTCATTAGTGTAGATATACTCATTTTTTCAAGTGAAAGAAATGTGAGTCGACCTTTATGGTGCGGTGGGCGAATATCCACTTGCAAAGTAGGAGGTTGCGCCTTCGATTCTCACCGTGGACCAAATATGTATGATGCAGCGGTCCGAAATAGACTTTGAGCGCTATCAGGCGCTCAAACGCGTTCCGAAATGCCATGAGCGTGAAAGTGCTCACGAAAGATTATTATGACGTCATGAAAACAAAAGGAAATACGTCATCAACGACGCCATGCTGTGCTTACGACGACAATGCTCTTCAGCAACATCTCCGTGAGCGAACTGTCAAATTGAATTTTGCATCCGTTCTTTTGCGAGCGAAATTCGAATTTAAATATTTGATCCTGAGTTTAGAAGTATCTCTCTGTGTTTTTAAATGTGAATACGTGTTACAAAGAACGAAGGGGCTGTTTATTGATCGCATTTGTACACAACACTTCAAACAAATAAAGTAAAAAAAACTTGTGGCACTCGGGGACTGCCGCGGTAAAGCTATTGCATCGTGCGAGCTTCGTACAGTCGTACCATATACATACACGTTAAGCGAACGCTCGGCCGAGCTACATGGTAGGCGGAGTGGGGGGTGTTAGGTTTTATTTTCGTTACAGAATTTCTTGATTCGGTCGCCGCGCTCAAAGCCCGCAATATCTAATTTAAGCATAAAAATGATGTTTCAGTAGATAGTTGACGAGGTGAAACCCGGTCCGAAATCATGAACGTGGTAGCACCGTAAATTATGTAATTCAAGAGGAAGGTTTTAGATTTAA
This sequence comes from Idaea straminata, assembly GCA_951213275.1. NCBI lineage: Eukaryota > Metazoa > Arthropoda > Insecta > Lepidoptera > Geometridae > Idaea > Idaea straminata. The sequence goes on along the minus strand of OX577875.1, from coordinate 4,509,801 downwards.
AACAAAACTGCCACGCGTACGAAGTCGCGGGCAACAGCTTGTTATCTCTAAACATATCACAAAAAAAAAATAAGTACCCCATGACTTTGTTAAATATTTTTCTTAAAATGCGTTATTTTTTTATGTTTGTGTAAATTTTATACAAATAGAGCACATTGAAACGTCTTAAAAACTAAGTTAGGATGTGTGCCTTCGGAACGCGACCACCAATGAGAAGAAGGTACAAGAAACTCATGGGGTTTTTTTTATGTGATCACGCTCACAAAGTTCAATATCATTAAGGTAAGACAAAGTATCATAGTACGCCTTACTGCATAATTTATGCTTTATAAAAGTTTTGAACCTGGTAATGGACATGTCATATACATCTTTAGGTAATTTATTATAATAGAGCACACATGTACTATTAAACGACCTGTTTATTTTCCGGAGCCTACTATGGGGCACGATCAGTTCATTCTTAATTGTTAAGGTAAGTTACGAAGATACACAACATAGCTTAGTTCTCTCAAAAACATTTGATTATGAGATTTTGACACAAGTTTGTAACAAATAGGCTCCGAAACTACTAGACCGATTTTGATGAAACTTGGTATGAGGATACATTGATTCATTGGAAACAACATACGCTAATTTTTATCCCGATATTCCCACGGGATCTGGACTTACAAGGGTTTAACTGCAGACTATGCAAGTATATTTAGGGTACATGTATTTTGTCAGAGAATCATGCTATTTGCTAATTATCTTGGTTCTCATAAATCGTGTTGTTTGGTAAAAACTTCAATAATAAAACACCATATTTTTTTCATAAATAATTTATTTATTTAGTAATGTAAGATAATAAGTACATAAACTAAGTAATCAATAAATACTATTAATTTTTATTAATAGTATTTATTATCTAGGGACATGGTCATGGCAGTTATAAGTTTTATGCAAAAAAAGATATGAGCTAGTGTCATTATCCAGGGAGAAAACAGTCGACTACGTTTCTATGGAGAGAGCGCCCGGTACCCTTTCCTCATAAAACGAACCAAGTACAAGTCGGACTCACGCTCCGTACCATTACGATCGATGCATATCGAGCAAAAAACCATAAAAATATTGTATGTCAGATGAGGCTGTATAAGTTAAAAGTATTTTGCCTGCCCTTTTGGGAGTATAATTACCTAAAAAGATATTTCCAAAAAATAATTATAAACGTGAAAATAACCTAAAATTCTAAAAAAATATTTCCTATTTCTAGTAGTTGTTGTTATAGCGGCAACAGGAATACATCATCTGTGAAAATTTCAACTCTCTAGCTTTAATGGTTCATGATATCGACGGTTAAAAGGAAATAGGGCATAAGCGACATTTTATTGTCAAAAATGACTTTTGAATGCCATTCTACTCTTATAAATAAAAAAACCAATTAATGCTTCCATTTTTCTCGATTTTAAAGCTATTTTCATTTTTACGTTACGATAATAAATAAGAAAGTTGTGACCATATTGTTCTGCAATTTCAAACTTTAAACAGCTGTCCTGAACAATTTGGTTTTTGGCGGTTATACCCTATTTCCTTTTAACCGTCGATATACAGCCTGGTGACAGACAGACAGACAGACAGCGAAGTCTTAGTAATAGGGTCCCGTTTTTACCCTTTCGTTACGGAACCCTAAAAATGAGCACAAAATCATCTTATCGTAAGTAATTCTACTTTGACGGTGCAAAGTAGACACGTAAATAAGCAATGCGCTTTATTAAACCGATTTTGATAATAATCCTTTCGATTATCGAAAGGAACAAAACCACATAAATTACGGCCGTTCCCAGTAGTTTTACTAGTTGAACTACTGGGAGTTTCCTTCCTAATAGACTTACTAGTAAGACTATTGGAACAACAAAAGACTATCGAACTGAATCACCATTTTTAAATGTTACGCATAAATTCAAAATGGACAATAAAGGACAAGACCCATTATTGGCTTTTCCAAGAACAAATTGTTCTAAAAGATATTATTTTAACTAAAGGGTCCGGTAAGAGGGGCCAACAAAAGATTATTTTTCACCTTTATATTAGTGACAAAATAATAAGAAAATAAACAAATTAGTTTTTCGGATTGACAATAAAGCAGATGTTTATCTAATGACCTGTTTTTAAGTAGTTTTCCCAATTTTATTTAGTTTTTAATTAAGGTGGCAGGTGGCCCTTATCAGCCGCAGGTACAGTTGGCTGCATAATTACAGCCTTCGGTAGAGTTTTAAAATTACTATTATTGGAATGTTTACATTCTTATAATATTTGTTTAATTATTTGATGAGTTAGAAGACTTTAAACTTCACATAAAGCTGGTGTCTAGATTCTTACTCGTGTTGAAAACATTCGTATAATAGCCGTTTTGGAGCTCTACGGTGGGTCTACAATTATGCAGCCGACCGTACCTTAGTTTATTTTATTAATACCACCCTTCGTCATAACGTTTTAGGGTAAAAGTTCACAATTTTTAGTATTCCACGTGATCACAGGAAACTTGAATTCAACAATTTCCATTGTCATAGTTGAGTTGCGTCCATAATTATATAGATTCCAAGTAAGTAATGTGAATTGATCAAAACACACGACTTCTCAGATAGTTATTATTTATTCTCTGTTTTTATTTGTATTTACTTTTCTCTGTAACTATCTCTTAATGTTTCTTATCTATGTGTATACTTTGTCGTGCGTTAGTTCGAAAAAAATATTAAATTAATTAAATATTGCAGGACATTCCACACATCGCCATCTAGCCCGAAGCTAATTAACTATAAGTACTTGTGTTATGGGTGCTAGACAACGGATATACTACTTATATACTTTTCTTTTGTAAATCTAAACTTATAATAAATAGAAAAAACCAGACTATAGACAAATATCTAAGCATAAATACATGTCTGAGTCGGGAATCGAACCCGCAACCCTGTGTTTGGCAGTCCGGCATGGTGACCATTGTGCCAAATGGGTCATTATATTCTTCAATTGAAATGAAATCAATTCATAGTAAATAGAGAAGACCTAAGATTAAAGCTCGTGGAAATAACCTGGCACTCCAATATATTGCTATTATGATCCTTGCTGTACTAATTATTGAATCTAAATTATATAAAAAAATGTTTAAATTCAAGCCTTATCTTCTATGGAAGTGGACATTGTCCTTTTTAGAAATAATTATTTTATGAATTAATGTTATTTTTGCAAGAAAAATCAACAAGGTTATAAAATATTTTGAGATTTTATTAGTTTTATTTATTTAATTGTACATTTTTAATGTAATAAGCTGTGTTAATTAAGTTAAAAAAAAAGCTAAGCTACCGAAAATTAAACTTAAATATTTTATATAAGAGCTAAAAACAAGCGTAATTTGGAATCAATAAAAAAACCCTGAATTAATAATATTCATAAACTAAAAACTAAAGTTTCCAGTATATAACCTAGAATCGACTTGCGGTTTCTCCCGCGTAACTCCCGATCCCGTGGGAATATCGGGATAAAAAGTAGCCTATAGCCTTCCTCGATAAATGGACTATCCAACACAAAAATAATTTTTCAATTCGAACCAGTAGTCCCTGAGATTAGCGCGTTCAAACAAACAAACAAACTCTTCAGCTTTATAATATTAGTATAGATAACATAGGATAATTTTTATCCCGATATTCCCACGGGATCGGGACTTATACGGGTAAAACGCAGACAACTGCTAGTAATGAAAATATTTATATTAAGCAGCACAAACAGTAACGTCTAGCGGGTTCAGTTCCAATTTGATATCATCGGATTTCAATTCCTTCACCATATCACGGATTCTGTAACAAAATTAAATATAATTATAATATTTGTACTTGTACTTGAACGGGCTGTTTTCCGTAATTAGACCCTTTTAAATTATATAATAAACTAGCTGCGCCCCGCGGTTTCACCCGCGTAAGTCCCGATCCCGTGGGCATATTGGGATAAAAATCTCCTGGATCTTATGTCCGTCTCCTGGCTCTAAGCTACCTCCCTACCAATTTTCACCCAAATCGGTTTAGCCGTTCCCGAGTTATAAATGGTGTAACTAACACGACTTTCTTTTATATATATAGACTAGCTGCGCCCCGCGGTTTCACCCGCGTAATAATTTTCTGCGCAACTTTCTTAATTTTTTATTTCATAAGAACCTTCTCCTTATTGGCCAAATTGGTCCAGGCGTTGTTGAGTTATGCGCTTACCTTACATATTTTGCGATTCATTTTATATTATAGAATAAATAAATCTATATATATATAAAAGAAAGTCGTGTTAGTTACACCACTTATAACTCAAGAACGGCAGAACAGATTTGGGTGAAAATTGGTAGGGAGGTAGCTTAGAGCCAGGAGACGGACATAAGATACTTTTTATCCCAATATGCCCACGGGATCGGGACTTACGCGGGTGAAACCGCGGGGCACAGCTAGTTATAGAATAAATAATTATTCAATAAATATTGCAGGACATTCCACACATCGCCATCTAGCCCCAAGCTAAGTAACTAGACTTGTGTTATGGGTGCTAGACAACTCATATACTACTTATAATCAGTGGCGGATTTACCAGCAGGCTGAGTAGGCTGGAGCCTAGGGCGGCAAATTTAGTTCATATTTTTTTTATTTCGGCTTTAGTGTAATAATAAATGTTAATCAACGTTCGCCAAATGTATGTTTTTTACATAAGCTTAATTCATATTATGTAAGTAGGTATTGTATAGTTTTAAGACATACCTTACCTTACTTTAAAAGTGGTATACGATTGAGATATTTTTTCCTTAAAATAATGTTTTTTTGATAATTCTTTGCTGTAAAAATAATCAAGGATCTAACACGGTACCATAGTTCTCAATAATAATAACTATATGGGAAAAGTTGATGTACCGAGGACGATGGAGCACAAATTATAAAGTGGATGTACCGAGGATGATGGAGCACAAATTATAAAGTTGAAATTTTATTGATAGAAAATTGATATGATTCTGGACTAAGATATCAAAATTTAGAGGCGGCAAAAATTGAATAGCCTACGGGCGGCAAATCTATAAATCCGCCACTGCTTATAATATACTTTTCTTTTGTAAATATATACTTATAATACATAGAAACAACCAGACCACAGACAAATATCTAAGCATAAATACGTCTGAGGCGGGAATCGAACCCTGTGTTTGGCAGTCCGGCATGGTGACCATTGTGCCAACTGGGTCGTCCGTAGGTCTTTTTCGCGTGAGGATGGAGTAGGCTTGCCCAGCACCTACTACCCTCTCAGCTTAGTCGACCATGTCCAGAGGAGAGAACTTGTCAATACTTCTGGAGCCAACTAAGCCGCGGGTTTCATCACGATGTTTTCCTAATATTTGTAATGCAGATAGCTTACTTCTATCAAAAACATTTGAGTTTGATATTTTGACTTAAGTTTGTAACGAATAGACTCCGAAACTACTGGACCGATTCTGATGAAACTTGGTATGAGGATACATTGATTAATTGACAGTAACTTAGGTTTTTTTTATCCCAATATTCCCACGGGATCTGGAGTTACGCGGGTGATAAGACCATAAAAATAGGGGTTGTGATACTCACTTGGCTAACTGCGCAGGAGTGACGAATATCGTATCATCGTCTTGCGCATCAGACGACGCAGGATACTGGATCGTTCCTAATTCTATTGACTTCGATGTTAAAGCCTGCAAAATTACAAGAAAATATATTAAAATACTAGCTTTTGTCCGCGAATTCGCCCGCGTTAAAGTCGAAAATGGACCAAGGAGTCACGTAGTCCTATACAAACTTTGCCCCCCTTTTTCACCCCCTTAGGGGTAGAATTTCGGAAAATCCTTTCTTATTGGATGCCTACATCATACAAAGAACACACCCTCCAAGTTTCAGGTCACTAAGATCAGCGGTTTAGGCTGTGCGTTGATCCGTCAGTCAGTCATTCAGGACAAAGAATTTTATATGTCTAGATAGAATAGAAAATAATAGAATAGTTTATTCAAACCAACACACGAAATAGTATACATACAAATTAGAAAAAAACAATAGGACCTAGTTACAGAGAATAGTAAATACAAAAGACAATAAATAATTAGTATCTGAGAAGTCATGTGTTGCACGAATGGGTAAAGCCTCATCTATATATATATAAAAGAAAGTCGTGTTAGTTACACCATTTATAACTCGGGAACGGTTAAACCGATTTGGCTGAAAATTGGTGGGGAGGTAGCTTACAATCATAAGACGGACATAGGATATTTTTTTCGATATTCCCACGGGATCGGGACTTACGCAGGTGAAACCGCGGGGCACAGCTAGTATTCTATATTAAATACTTTAAAAAGAATGTTGTCCAAAAAGTAATTCAGAATATGTCTTACTACTTTTTTTCTCATTTTAGTATTTTTTGTTATAGCGGCAACAGAAATACATAATCTGTGAAAATTTCAACTGTCTGGCCAATTCTCGTAATATCATTCCGATTCTCGTAATATCATTCCGATTCTCGTAATATTATTCCGATTTTCATAATATCATTTCGAAAAAATACCCTCAAAGTAGCTCAAAAAGTTAGCTTTTGGTATTCTCAAGATTATTTTTAACCGACTTCAAAAAAGGAGGAGGCTCTAAATTCGTCGCGTTTATTTATATATATTTATTAAGTGTTTTCGCCGATTACTCGATAACGCCTGGACCGATTTGGAAAATTATTTTTTTTATTGTAAAGGGATAACTCATTTATAATCGAAATGCAATTGCAATGATAATGCAATGTAATTTAAACAATTTTACTTTCGAAAATTGAACTTTTGATGACAGACAGACAGACGGTATCTTAGCAATAAACCCTTTACCACGAAACCATAAAGAACTTAACTACTTAGGTTTATAACTAAATTATTGAAGTGAAAACTTCTTTTTAGCACGGTACGCATATTTTTAGATGAGATAAAATCTCTGAACTCGCTACACGGTTATGAGACGCAGCTACAGTGTGTGCATATATGCTTATACATATAGCAGGCCGCGAAAATTTATCAAAGGATGTATATCGTCGAACTTCTTCATACAAAAGTAGACCGTACGGTTTCACCCACGTAAGTCCTGATCCCGTGGGCATATTGGGATAAAAAGTAGCCTATGTGTTAATCGAGGTCTCCAGCTATCCAGATACAGAGTTTCATCGCAATCGGTCCAGCCGTTCTCGAGTTATAAGTGTTGTAACAAACACGACTTTCTTTTATATATATAGATGTATATCGTCGAACTTCTTCATACAAAAGTAGACCGTAACTACTAGTAATTAAGCTCAAAGTCAAGGGGAGAATGCGGCGGGCACCGCTCGGAGTTTGACGGCGTGGCGCCATATTGGAACGAAGTTCTTTATCGGGCGTTGCGAAAGGAGGCTAGACGGAAAAAAATAAGACCAAAAGTTGTAACAACACTTTTTGCTATAGTTGTAAGCCGTACGACGTGCGCGTGTTTCTCTGTCTGTCTCTCTCTCATAGAAAGCAAGCCAGTTATTTTCGTTTCGTCTTTCTTCGTTCCATCCGGGTGTCCCTTGACACCTCTAAAGTTTTTAAGCTATTGCATAGCTTCTATCGCGGGCCTTGAGCGCGGGGACCGAATCCAGAAATTCCGTAACGAAAAAAAAACCTCACGCTCCCCACTCCGACGGGCACGGAGGTGTGGCTTGTTTTTATTATTATTTTTTTATTTTTATTTTTTATTTTTTTTATTTTTTTTTATACAAATATACTTACAGCAGCTAGTTCGGTGGCTGGGAACTGTGCGAAGTCAGCGTCGACACACCGCCACGGCCGATGCACCAATAACTGACGTTTGGCTTCAGCTTGCAGCAAACACAGCCGATCCTGTAAACCAAATGAATAATATAGAATAGAATATAGTTTATTCAAACCAACACACGACATAGAATACACACAAATAAAAAACAATAGGACATAGTTACAAATAAACTCAGATAATAATAAATACAAAAGACAATCTATACATATAAAATGCTTTGTCCTGAACGACTGTGTGTTCTTTGACGTAGGCGTCCGATAAGAAAGGATTTTCCGAAATTCTACCCCTTAGGGAGTGAAAAGGGGGGGGGGGGGGCAAAGTTTGTACGTGATTACTTGGTCTATTTTGGACTTCTACTCGGACGAAGTCGCGGGCAAAAGCTAGTCAATAATAATATTACAGGACATTCCACACATCGCCATCTAGCCCCAAACTAAGTAACTACACTTGTGTTATGGTTGCTAGACAACGGATTTACTACTTATACGCTTTTGTTAATATAAACCTAAAATACATAGAAACAACCAGACCAAAGACAAATATCTAAGCATAAATACTTGTCTGAGGCGGGAATCGAACCAACAACCCTGTGTTTGGCAGTCCGGCATGGTGGCCATTGTGCCAACTGGGTTATTTATATGCAGTTAAGAGGAAAGGGTACCGGGGCTCTCTCCATACAATCGTAGTCGTCTGTTTTCTCCCTGGATAATGACACTAGAGCAAATATTTTTGCAGCATAAAACTTATAACTACCATGACCATGTTTTGTTTTGTTTTTAAAATCTTAATTTCTATGATAGTTAGAAAATGAAAGAAACCAAACAATAGGGGCATATACAGGGTTATCGGTTTCCAATCCAAAACCGTGCAGGTGATAGTTTTCTACATCAAAACGAACAACTTTTGTTCTAGGACTTAAGAAAATTCGAACATTTTTTTGAATTTTTTGAGGTTATATTAATTCGAAAATCAGCTGATTTTTTAAAATAAAGGTCATTCATAGTTAAAACAATCGATAAACCTCAAAAAATTATTATAATCTTTAGGTTGATGACCTCTCCGTGTTAGTAACAGCTAATTTACGGGTAAAAATAACCTCAAAAATTCAAAAAAAATGTTCTAATTTCCAAACGTCGTAGAATAAAAGTTGTTCGTTTTAATGTAGAAAACTACCCCCTGCACGGTTTTGGATTGGAAACCAATAACCCTGTATATATTTTATATATATATATATATTTTTAAATGTAATTTAATGTTGATTATGTCCTAGTTATGATTAAGTATTTTATTTTATTTGAAATTTTATTTTAATGTAACTAATGTAATTTTATTTATTGTTGACATTTAATTTTATATTTTGTAAGATTTCTGACTTTGTTTATTTTCATCATTTATTATTTTTTTCTTTGTTTCTTTATTTGATTATTTTTTGAATTGAATCTAGTTTAGTAATGACAACTTGCATATGGATTAATTTATAATTGAATTGTATTTTAATTGAAGTTAATCTGAAATAAATGAATATTATTATATCTGTTATACGTCCTGTATCACGGGGCTATGGAACCCCGGACCTTTGGAAGGCGTGCGTGGAGCCGAAGCCAACACGTAGAGGCCCTTTACAATAACAAGTATAATAGCCAGCAATGGGGTGGATTCTAAACCGGCGATTACACATGTCTACACTATAAAGTGCAACCAAGGACAACCTCCGGTTTGGATGAAAACTATTGATAATCTACAGGACAAAACTACTGGAGCTATTGTGATGGGATGGTAGTGGACTAGATACTGGGGAACTATGGATACTATGGCACCTGCCGTAACAATGTTCAATAAACACGTAAAAATGGCAGGCGGAGACTCGCCAACTCTTAGACAGGGCCACCCTAATTAGCCGAGCAAATTACAGCAAGGGGGCAACAGGAACGTGAGTGGCTGAAGGATGGAGAGGCCTCACTGGATTTTAAGTCATCGCTGGTAGTCCAAGCGAGCGGGCCAACTCATCACTGACGTTCAGCATCCATCCTTCGAGCATTTCTGCTATTGCGACTCCACTCTGGACAGCCGGTGAAGGCAAGCCAGAGGCGGGGGACCGCTTCCTCGTCAGGTTTCACTCCGACCAACCAACTTAGGCAAGCCGGAGGTGAGGAACGTTGACTTCCCCCTGGAGAACTCGGGACCGCGGGGTCGTTACTCCCCGTCACCTTGCCTCAAGGTGCCCTGCGGGCTGATGGGATGGTTATTATTATATTATTATTATATAGTCATGGCAGGTATAGGTTGTATGGCACAAACATATTTGTGCTAGTGTCATTATCCAAGGAGGAAACAGTCTACTACGTTTGTATGGAAAGAGCGTCGGTACCCTTTCACGTAATATAACTTACCTCCAACTGTCTTCTAATGTCCTTTTGTTTCTCCTTGTGTTGCTTCAAAGCGTGCGCGTACTGCGATGGTTCACGGGGGAACTGCATTAGCCCGGACCTCGCCACGAATAGGGTCCATTCCTGGGGAACAAAACAAATAAAATAAACGCGAATATCCATTAAAAAAACGTGTGGCACTCGGGGAATGCCGCGGTAAAGCTATTGCATCGTGAGAGCTTCGTACAGTCGTACCATATACATAAACGTTAAGCGAACGCTCGGCCGAGCTACATGGTAGGCGGAGTGAGGGGTGTTAGGTTTTATTTTCATTACGGCATTTGTTGATTCGGTCGCCGCGCTCAAAGCCCGCGATAAAAGCTATACAATAGCTTTTAAATACATACAACCGAATTGAGAACCTCCGTATTTTGAAGTCGATTAAAAATAGTAGTTTATTTATACATATTAAATGCTTTGTCCTGACTGACTGACTGACGGATCAACGCACAGCCTAAACCGCTAATCGTATAGACCTGAAACTTGGAGGGTGTGTTCTTTGTGTGACATAGGCATCGGATAAGAATGGATTTTGAAGAATGCGCGAACGCTCGGCAGAGTGGGGGTGTTAGGTTTTATTTTCGTTACGGAATTTCTTGATTCGGTCGCCGCGCTCAAAGCCCGCGATCAAAGTTATGCAATAGCTTAAAAGAAAGATTTTTTGCTTGTAACGAATAGGCTCCGAAACCACTAGACCGATTTAGATGAAACTTGGTATGAGGATACATTGCTTCATTGATAGTAACATAGGCTACTTTTTATCTCGATATTCCCACGGGATCGGGACTGACGTGGGTGCTAGGACCAGCTAATGGAGATCAGCTAATCTATACATATAAAATGCTTTGTCCTGAATGACTGACTGACGGATCAACGCACAACCTAAACTCTCTCAGGTCTCTACGATCAGCGTCGTAGAGACCTGAAACTTGGAGGGTGTGTTCTATGTATGACGTAGGCATCTGATAAGAAAGGATTTTCCGAAATTCTACCCCTTAGGGGGTGAAAAAGGAGGGCAAAGCTTGTATGGGACAATGTGATTTTTTGGTCCAATCTACTTTAAATTTTCGACTTCTACGCGGACGAAGTCGCGGGAAAAAGCTAGTGGAGTTTAATGTACTTACAGTCTGAAGTTTGGCCAGTTCCTTCTCCAACGCTGTAGCAGCCTGTCTTCGGGCGACGGCGGCTCCGCCCGCGGGGTGCTCCAAGGGACGGAGGCGGCTCATAGTCGCAGCCTCCGCTTTACGACAAGCGGCCACACGGGCTGAACGCTCGCGTTCCAACGTCCTGTGCCAAATAATATAGAAAATTAGCAGTTTCATATAGAAAAATAGGTTTCTTAAAGCAAGAAATAATCCTCTTATTAAGTGGAAAGGGTACCGGCTCTCTCTCAATACAAACGTAGTCGACTGTTTCCTCCCTGGATAATGACACTAGAGCAAATATTTTTGTTGTATAAAACTTATAACTACCACGACCATGCCCCTATGTTTTGTTTTTTAAATCTTCATTTCTATGATAATTAGAAATTGAAAAAAACCAAGACATAGGGGCATAGTCAATAATAGTCATGGCAGTTATGGGTTTTATGCAACAAAATTATTTGTGCTATTGTCATTATCCCAGAGAGGAAACAGTCGACTACGTTGATATGGAGAGAGAGCCGGGTACCTTTCAAAATAATTTCTTGGTTTCAGTATGGGTCGAAAACCTATAATAATATGGTAGTTCCCGTTGACCTATAATCGCGAAATTTGGCAAAAAGCAAGTCGCGGGGAAAAGCTATTAGTAAATAAAATCTTAAAGATCTCTAATTATTTATTGCATCTTTGCGACTCATTTTCAAAAGGTTTTAAAGGTTTTTTTTTGGCCTAGCTTAAAGTTGTCACCCCTCGCTACGGTTTGTTGTTCAAAGTCAAATTTCTTTATTCATTTGAATGCTTATGTATATTTATATATATAAAACTAAGTTAGGATGTATGCCTTCGGAACGCGCCCACCAATGAGAAGAAGGCATAAGAAACTCATGGGGTTTTTTTTCATGTGATTACGCTCACAAAGGTCAATATCTATATATATAAAAGAAAGTCGTGTTAGTTACACCATTTATAACTCGGGAACGGCTAAACTGATTTGGCTGAAAATTGGTGGGGAGGTAGCTTACAATCAGAAGACGGACATAGGATTTTTTTCGATATTCCCACGGGATCGGGACTTACGCAGGTGAAACCGCGGGGCACAGCTAGTTATAAATATTTGAAAGTATTCTTTGAAATGAAGTAACTAAAGTCACGTCCATGGGTTGTTATCATTAATAATTTATGCTTTATAAAAGGTTTGAACCTGTTAATGGACATGTCATATACATCTTTAGGTAACTTATTATAATAGAGCACACATGTATTATTAAACGACCTGTTTATTTCCCGGAGCCTACTACCGGGCACGGTCAGTTCATCCTTATTTCTTAAGTTGAAATTATGAATATCGCTATTTTTACGAACAATATCAGGATTTTTGTGAACGTATAGCAAGTTTTCGTAGATATATTGTGAATAGAGCGTTAATATATTTAACTCCTTAAAATTTTTCTAAATTTTAATTAAGTGATTCCCTTCAAAAAAAAAATTGATAGAGATTTTTTTTTAAAACTCATTTTGTAGATAGCACGGACAGTCGGTTCACTTACCAGCTAAGTACTTTAAGTTGCTGTTGCAACGCTTCGTTGACTTCGCCGGCTGCGAGTCCAGGCGTCACTTTTACAGGTGTTTCTTCTGGAAACCGTATTTATTCTTATTATACAGGATTATTGGTAATCATATTAGTAAGCGGTTGAGAGTCACCTCTGTGCACCTAACAACTTTTGGCAAACAACTCTGGGCAAGCCTACTCCATTCTCACGCAAGAAAGACACAATTTAAAAGGGTCTAATTGCGAAAAACAGCCCTTTCAAGTACAAGTACAAAATAAATAACTATAATCTTAAGGTCAATGACTTCTTCATGTAAGGAACAGCTGATTTTCAAGTAAACATAGCCTCAAAATTTTCAAAAAAATTATCAAATTTCCAAGTCGTAGAACACAAGTTGTTTGTTTAGGTGCACAGAAGTAGCCCTCAACCGCTTACTAGTATAATTACCCTGTAAACGTTAATCTGTATTAAAATTAATATAACATAAATTAAATTAACATTAATAAATAAAATTAATCCATGCAACAAAAACCGCAAAAACAATATAATTAGTAACATAAATCTGAAAAACAAAAGCGCAAATTATTTTTGTTAAAACTGCATTCCCTTTTCTGAAAATATCAACTAAAAAAATAATACGGAGAAAATCTATGGACGACATCTATAGACGAAAACAAAAACTAATATTTTGACACTTTTTAGACTTTTAGGTAATTTTTTATTTAGATATTCCACACATCGCCATCTATCCACAAGCTAAGTAACTAGACTTGTGTTATGGGTTCTAAAATAACGGATATACTACTTATATACTTTTATTTACGTAAATATATATTTATAATACATAGAAAAAACCAGACCACAGACTAATATCTAAGCATAAATACTTGTCTGAGGCGAGATTCAAACCCGCAACCGTGTTTGGCAGTCCGGCGTGGTGACCATTGTGCCAACTAGCAACTGGGTCGTCAAATAGTTGACAAGACTTGACTGAAAAGCTATTGGGACTTAAGAGAAAAGGGTACCGGCCCTCTCTCCATACAAACGTAGTCGACTGTTTTCTCCCTAGATTATGACGCTAGAGCAAATGTTTTTGTTGCATAAAACTTATAACTGCCATGACCATGACCCTATGTTTTTTTTTGTTTTTTAAATCTTAATTTCTATGATAATTAGCCCACGGTACCCTTTCCTCTTAAGAGTGGCTGCATTGTTGTGTTTTTTGAGCGATCATTAATTAAACTTAATCAATTAGTTGCAAAGTACTAAGACAAACAACAGACGGACAAGAGAATGATTTTATAAGTTCCTTATTTAAAATTTTCAGATATGGAACCCTCAAATCTGTTCAGGGGTGTCTTAAGAGGAAAGGGTACCGGCGCTCTCTCCATAAAAACGTAACCGACTGTTTTCTCCCTGGATACTGACACTAGAGCAACTATTTTTGTTGCATAAAACTTATAACTGCCATGACCATGCCCCTATGTTTTTTAATTCTCAATTTCTATGATAGTTAGAAAATGAAAAATAAACCAAAACATAGTCATGGCAGTTATAGGTTTTATGGCACAAAAATATTTGTGCCAGTGTCATTATCCAGGGAGGAAACAGTCGACTACGTTTGTATGGAGAGAGAGCCGGCACCCTTTCACCTTAATAAACTCGCTCGGGGCGGTGTTATATCAATTTTAAAAATTGCTTATTTCAATGGAATGTTTTTTTAAGATAAAAATTTACATTTAGCTAAGAACCTAGTTCTAAAAACAGGTCAAGTGCGAGTCGCACGAAGGCTCCGTACCATATTATATAAAAACCCCAATTAAAGGTTCCAACCTTAAAAGTTAAAAAAGGAACCGTTATAAGATCACTTTTGTCTGTTTCCAATATTTGTTCTTACAGAGGCAACAGAAATACATAATCTGTGAAAATGTCAACTATCTAGATATCACATGAGATACAGCTTGGTGATAGACAGATAGACGGACAGTCTTAAAAACAGGGTCCCATTTTACCCTTTGAGTACGTAACATTGAAAAGGTTTTAAAGTCGAAAAAGTGTCAAAACTCACAACACAAATCTACCAAGTTTAATATCTTACGCGGTTGTTTTTCCGGCGCGTTTGTTGGTGTCACCGCTGCTATAAATATATAGGAATAATGTAGATATATTACAACAATTCGTATTATAGGTTAAAGCCCGAAGTATGGTCATTCCTAGGCTTAACCAATTTCATTTGGTTAACTAAGTTTAGTCATCGTCGCATAGCTTATATCGGCGCCTTCATTGTTTGATCGTTTCTGGCTTATGCTTGGGAAATGTGTAACGCTCGAATACCGAAAAGCTTATCGTGTGTGGCGATTAATTTGACATTTAAGTGTCATGTTTAAATAGGATAGGAGCGTCTTAAATATTTAGGTGACCCCTAAACGTTTGAGTATTCGGGCTGTTGCTGGCGTAAAAAGTAATTAATCAAAAATATATTTTTAGATTAGAACTGTGATCTATCAGCAAGCATCGATATCGGATGTATAGAGATATGGCTACATACATCTAGATTTAACCGGTTACAACTAAGTTTAACCAGTTATATCTAGTTTTAACCGGTTACATCTAGGTTTAACCGGTTACATCTAAGTTTAACCAGCTGCATCTAGGTTTAACCGGTTACATCTAGGTTTAACCGGTTACATCTAAGTTTAACCAGCAATATCTAGTTTTAACCGGTTACATCTAGGTTTATCTGTAACATGATGGGTTACACCTCGATTTAGCCGTAAACAATGGGTAACACCTAGATACACACTGTACTTCGGGCTTTAACAGCAACAACACTTAATAATATAAATATAAACATTTAGAAAATACTAAAAAAACACTCAAAATCTCTATCAATCAACCTTTAGAACTCAATCTATAGAACTTATAAATACACCTTTTTTGAGATCAAAATTCATAAAAAATATTATTGGACAAAAACATATTATTTCTCTCTCTAGTGGTTCACAGTCACAGCACACTCAACAAATAATGTGTTTTTGACTCTAGTTACAAAAAAAATTTGCATATTCTTATACTGTATGGAATAAAAAGGGAATGCATGCAGGATTATTTTTTTAATACGCATTTTGTTATGAATTATGTAACTTTTTATTTCGTTTAATTTAAACTTTATGTGTCTGAAATTGAAAATAGTTGTCAACAACTGAAGTTAGGTGTTAACAACTGGCCCTAGGTGTTAACAACTGAACCTAGGTGTTAACAACTGGCCCTAGGTGTTAACAACTGAACCTAGGTGTTAACAACTGGCCCTAGATGTTAACAACTGAACCTAGGTGTTAACAACTGGCCCTAGGTGTTAACAACTGAACCTAGGTGTTAACAACTGGCCCTAGGTGTTAACAACTGAACCTAGGTGTTAACAACTGGCCCTAGGTGTTAATACTGGCAATACAAGAGATTTTAAATTTGAAATGACATTGATATTATTTTATTTTTGACATTGTATTTCATTATTTTTCTTTGACATATATTTTAATTTCACCACATGACTTGTAATTCAATATCAAATATTTTAAATTGAATTAATTAAGTTTTTTTTTAAAATTTTGCATGCCAAATACTGGCAAGGTATGTGATACGCTACTAATATTTAAGAACTACTGTTACCATACTTTATGCAAATAAATATCTTTATCTTTATCTTTAATATAAAATGGAAATAGAAATAGATTATATCTAATAAGTTTATTTTTTTTTTCTTTTGGTGACCAAGCCGTTTGTTGGGAGCGGAAAATTCACACACAGGGTGCGGCCGGAAGAACAGCGCTGCAGATGTTCGTGCGTATCTGCAGCACATGCTGAGGCTTCACCCATTCGGGCAACACACGACTTCTCAGATACATATTATTTATTGTCTTTTGTATTTACTATTCTCTGTAACTATGTCCTATTGTTTCTAATTATTTTACTATTTTCTGTAACTATGTCCTGTTGTTTCTAATTTTTTTACTATTCTCTGTAACTATGTCCTATTGTTTCTAATTATTTTACTATTTTCTGTAACTATGTCCTATTGTTTCTAATTTTTTTACTATTCTCTGTAACTATGTCCTATTGTTTCTAATTTTTTTACTATTCTCTGTAACTATGTCCTGTTGTTTCTAATTTTTTACTATTCTCTGTAACTATGTCCTATTGTTTCTAATTATTTTACTATTCTCTGTAACTATGTCTTGTTGTTTTTAATTTTTTTACTATTCTCTGTAACTATGTCCTATTGTTTCTAATTATTTTACTATTCTCTGTAACTATGTCTTGTTGTTTTTAATTTTTTTACTATTCTCTGTAACTATGTCCTGTTGTTTCTAATTTTTTACTATTCTCTGTAACTATGTCCTATTGTTTCTAATTATTTTACTATTCTCTGTAACTATGTCTTGTTGTTTTTAATTTTTTTACTATTCTCTGTAACTATGTCCTATTGTTTCTAATTATTTTACTATTCTCTGTAACTATGTCTTGTTGTTTTTAATTTTTTTACTATTCTCTGTAACTATGTCCTATTGTTTCTAATTATTTTACTATTCTCTGTAACTATGTCCTGTTGTTTTTAATTTTTTTACTATTCTCTGTAACTATGTCCTATTGTTTCTATTTTTTTTATACGACATAATCCAACGATAAGTCACGTAATCTTGCGTTAGAGGAAAAAAAAGATTGATAAGTTTCATCTTATGCAAATATTATACAATGCTTTATGTCAATTTCTTACAATTAAATCTATCGATTGGCGACATCGCTCATAGAAAGCAATCTTGTCTAAGGGGGCAGGACCGCTGTCTGTGGCGTCGTTTGGGGGAGGCCTATGTCCAGCAGTGGACGTGTATGGGCTGATATGATGATCACTAATTAAATAACAGTGCCTGGATGACCGAGCTTTGCTCGGTATTTTTTTTTACTTAGTCTAACCTCAAAGCAAACACTCATTGACTTCGTGTTACTTAACAACGCCATCTGCTGGAATAACTTTATTGCTCACAAAAAATAGTATTAGTAGTTCGCCAATAGATGTCAGGAAGAGTCATATTTTTCAGATAAAAAAAAGTAAGTTTCGATAAAAAACGAATAAAATGACATTTTCTAAAAATGATTCCTAGCTAGATCGATTTATCGCCCCCGAAACCCCCTATTTACCAAATTTCATGAAAATCCGATTCCGAGATTCCAATTATATATATATATATATACAAGAATTGCTCATTTAAAGATATAAGATATTTCATTAAACTAAAAATAAAGTTACATAATCCACAACAGTTAGACAACAGTTTAGACAAGACAGACAGGCAGACATCGTCGATATGGGTAGTGAATCTTACGTGTGTAATCTCGTACGGTAGGTGTCGGCACCGTGGCTGCACGTACAGACAACGTTTTAGTATGCAATACACACACATACACATAGTACATAGGCGTCAATGATTGAACCTAGGTGTCAGCAATTGAATCTAGGTGTCAACAACTGCACTGAGGTGTCAGCAATTGAAGCTAGGTGTCAACTACTGAACCTAAGTGTCAACAACTGCACTGAGGTATCGGCAATTGAAGCTAGGTGTCAACAACTGCACTGAGGTATCGGCAATTGAAGCTAGGTGTCAACAACTGCACCGAGGTGTCAGCAATTGAATCTAGATTGTCAATAACTGAATCTAAGTGTCAACAATTGAACCTAGGTGTCAATAACTGCACCGAGGTGTCAGCAATTGAATCTAGATGTCAATAACTGAACCTAGGTATCAGCAGTGGAACCTAGGTGTCAGCAATTGAATCTAGATGTCAATAACTGAATCTAAGTGTCAACAATTGAACCTAGGTGTCAATAACTGCACCGAGGTGTCAGCAATTGAATCTAGATGTCAACTACTGAACCTAGGTGTCAGCAATTGAATCTAGATGTCAACTACTGAACCTAGGTGTCAGCAATTGAATCTGGGTGTCAACAACTGCACCGAGGTGTCAGCAATTGAACCCAAAAGTCGTAACTTACAACAATTTCTCTTAAAAATATTAATAAGTGTATAAAAATGCAATTAAATGTCAGACTGTTAGAAAAACTAAACAAAATTATTTCGAAATTCAAACTTGAACTTACTCAAAAACGCCAAATCTAAAAGAAAATCCATGATATAACATTTAATAGAGTAACGTTACAGTCAAAGGTAATAAGCATCAACAGTTTCATCAAGTCTCTTAAGGCCCTACATCAGCTAGCTACGTGGCATTGACAAGCAAGGTTGCGGTCCGAATATAGATGACAGCGCTGACAGTGTTAACGATCACTCTCGGTCCGATATTGTGAGCGTACTCAAAATGCTTGCTATCACCACGTTCATGATTTCGGACCGGGTTTAACCGCGTCAACTATCAACTGAAATGTCATTTTTAACCGACTTTAAAAAAAGTAGGCGGTTCTCAATTCGGTTGTATGATTTTTTTAGGAAGTTCGCGCATATATTCTTTGTTTATCAACCGATTTTGACGATTCTTATTCTGTTGTTATACTGTCTTTTATTGAAGTGTTGGGTACAAATACTATTAATAAACTGCTCCTTCGTGCTTTGTAACACATTTTCACATTTAAAAACACAGAGATATACTTCCAAACTCAAAATCAAACATTTAAAAGAACGGATGCAAACTTCAATCTGACAGTTCACTCACACAGATTTCGCTGGAGAGCAAATTCGCTGTAAGCACATCATGGCGTCTTTGATGACGTATTTCCTTGTGTATTCACGACGTCATAATCTTTCGTAAGCGCGTATTGGCGTGCTTATAGCATTTCGGAACGCGTTTTAACGGCCTGACAGCGATTTCGGACCGCATCCCAAGTTGACATCTGCAGGGCTAGCATGGCCGGAGACATTTTATACACAGGGAAGGACAAAATAGTCTTTCCCTCTGTCAGTTTTGTCCACCCCCCGAGCATGGCCGCAAGGGGGATATACTATCCACGGTAGCCAAAACGGGGGAAAGGCTTTTTTTTCTATTAATTATGGCTTCGCACGGCTTGTGCATTTAGCCAGTGTCAAGTTATATTTTGCATCAAATTATGACCCGATTTTTCATAAATCGGGCCTAAAGTGTTTTAAAACAGTCAAAGTCGTCATAGTCCGTCAAGTCAGGGGCTATAGTAAAGCGGTGGCAAGTTAATAACCTTAATAGGAGATTTGGAGGCAACGAGAAAACTTCATGTTTGACACTGATTTTTACTTTCACTACACTTGTGCACTTTCACAGAACTAAATTGAATAATATTCCACCAGAATTATACAATTCAACTCGGGTTGCAACTAAGTTTCATGAAAATAAAACTGCAGCACGACATGTCGGTAACTCGTTCCCGCCAAAACAAAGGGGGAAACGCTTATCCCCGTAATTATTGCCACTATAAGAATACCACAGAGTACCTAATAAATTCGTTTTCTTATACATCTGTGCTTGTCATTCTTGTCAATGTCATTTGTTTGACTTAACTTTACTGTCATTGAAGTTTCCATCTTTGCTTTATTTGTGGAATCGATAAAATGTCCCCATGCTATAAGGCGGGGAATAGATATCCACGTATACCCCCATTTGACATCCCCTTTCACCTTTTGCCCTGCATTGGCAGGTGGACAAAATAATTTTCTCTCTTAACAGAGGACATAACGGGTGGATATCGTTTTGGTCCTCAACCAATGTTTACCCTGCAGATGAGCTACTTATATAATTGCATAAATTAACACCGTTAGTGAGCTAGGGCCTTTAGGGTGCTCCATAGACTGACTTAAGGCCTGACAAGTCACAAATTCTCTCCCTGAAGTAAGAAGTGGGTAAAATATAATAAATAAATAAATATTACAGTACATTCCACACATCGCCATCTAGCCCCAAGCTAAGTAACTAGACTTCTGTTATGGGTGCTAGACAACGGATATACTACATAAATACTTTTCTTTTGTAAATATATACTTATAATAGATAGAAACAACCAGACCACAGACAAATATCTAAGCATAAATACTTGTCTGAGGCGGGAATCGAACCCGCAACCCTGTGTGTGGCAGTCCGGCGTGGTAACCATTGTGCCAACTGGGTCGTCAATGAACAAATGAACTTACCATGATGGGTTCCGCCTCGTTTCGCATACAATTTCAGTTTATCTCTGAGAGCTCCACGTTCGCTCTCCAACGAGTCTATATCCTGTTGCAGGTGATCCATTGTCTCTTCGAATTCTTTCTCTTTACTGGAAATATACGATAGGAAATATGTCAGCTTTGATCACTATTTCAAGTGACTATGCGGTCTAAGATGTAGCACGCGGTGTCTAGAACCACACCTCACACTTGGCGCATCTGCTCAAAATTGTAATACAAATACTTAAAAGGAAACGTAGTCGACTGTTTCCTCCCTGGATATTGACACTAGCACAAATATTTATACCTATAACTGCCATGACTATGCCCCTATGTCTTGTTTTTTTCATTTTTTAATTATCATAGAAATTAAGATTTAAAAAACAAAACATAGGGGCATGGTCATGGCAGTAATTTTTTTTTTTTTTTTTTTTTTTTTTTAAATATAATAATAATAAATAAATAAATATTTCAGGACATTCCACACATCGCCATCTAGCCCCAAGCTAAGTAACTAGACTTGTGTTATGGGTGCTAGATAACGGATATACTACTTATATACTTTTTTTTTGTAAATATATACTTATAATACATAGAAACAACCAGACCACAGACAAATATCTAAGTATAAATACTTGTCTGAGGCGGGAATCGAACCCGCAACCCTGTGTTGGCAGTCCGGCATGGTGACCATTGTGCCAACTGGGTCGTCAAGTTATTGGTTTTATGAAACAAAAATATTTGCTCTAGTGCCAGTATTCAGGGAGGAAACAGTCGACTATGTTTGTATGGAGGGAGCGCCCGGTACCCTGTCCTCTTAAATATTTTGTCTCCTATATACATCATCAGTAATTTGTCCTCATATGTACTAGTCAATTGTCTCCCAAATGCACCTAAAATCATGTGTCGTGTCTCCTTTTTGCAGCTTAATGCTGGTATATATTACCGTTTGAGTTGAAGATTAGCATCCTCAAGTTTCCACTGCAACTGTTCTATACGTAGCTCAGCGTCTCGTGACGCTGTCGACCATTTCATCTCGCTATTTGCACCATAATGCTGGTATATCTTACCGTTTGAGTTGATTATTGGTATCCTCAAGTTTCCTCTGCAACTGTTCTATACGTAGCTCAGCGTCTCGTGACGCTGTCGACCATTTCATCTCGCTATTTGCACCATAATGCTGGTATATCTTACCGTTTGAGTTGATTATTGGTATCCTCAAGTTTCCTCTGCAACTGTTCTATACGTAGCTCAGCGTCTCGTGACGCTGTCGACCATTTCATCTCGCTATTTGCACCATAATGCTGGTATATCTTACCGTTTGAGTTGATTATTGGTATCCTCAAGTTTCCTCTGCAACTGTTCTATACGTAGCTCAGCGTCTCGTGACGCTGTCGACCATTTCTTCTCGCCCAATTCACGTCTTATCTGCATCTCTGATAATTCTTCTTGTTTCGCCTAAAGAAAACCAGAATTTTTGTCGCAGTTGCTATCTAATATAGACTTATGCATGCAGTCACCGACCCTTCGTACTTACTTCCACACCAGACAAAGAAAAATACATTGGTACATGGCCAGCCAGGATCCGAACTCACGATCTTCGGAATGAAAGTCGAGTATCTACCACTGGCCAACGTTGCTTTTAAAAAAGTATGTTACTCCCAATGAATCAATGTATTCTCATACCAAGTTTCATCAAAATCGGTTCAGCCATTTCAGAGCCTATTCGTTACAAACAAAAAAAACGTGTGGCACTCGGGGACTGCCGCGGTAAAGCTATTGCATCGTGTGAGCTTCGTACAGTCGTACCATATACATACACGTTAAGCGAACGCTCGGCCGAGCTACATGGTAGGCGGAGTGGGGGGTGTTAGGTTTTATTTTCGTTACGGAATTTCTTGATTCGGTCGCCGCGCTCAAAGCCCGCGATAAAAGCTATGCAATAGCTTAAAATCTTCCTTGTTAGTGTAGAATTATACCTTCAAAGCCTTCCTAAGTTCCTTGATATCAGCATCCTTGTTCTCCAATTTGATCGTCAATGATTTAGTCTCTTCCAATTGTTTCTTCACTAGTTGTGCTCGGAGGACTACGGGCGGTGTCGGCTGAAATTATGATAGTTTATTTTACTTTAATGATAAATTAACACTTTGATCAATTATTTTAACCAATTTGATCATTAATTTTAACCACTTTGATTATTAATCTTAACCAATTTGATCACGTTCAACTCTTTGATCGTTATTTTAACCTACTTTTATAATTTATTGTAAGCTCTTTGATCATTAATTTCAACCTTTTTGATTATTAATTCACTTATAAAAATTAACCAAATTGATGATTATTTTAATCACTTTGATCATTAATTTTTACTACTTTGATCATTAATGTTATAAATATTATCTTACCTTCTCAGTATGTACGTTTGTAAGCGACATCATATCGTATTCCTTGTCTTGCGCGAATGTCGCAAGTTTCGTAACATCACCAGTTACGTGTGACAAGGCGTGTTTTATTGTACGCACCGCGCCGTGGTCGTCCTGTCAACATGAAGATAACAAAAATTTAAATACTTTCAAAAATGTTTACCCGTGGTATTTGAACTAAAGGCCCTGCTTCACCAAAGCGGTCGCACCACCACCACCGAAGAAAAAGAAAAATGGTGAATGGTGGTGAAAAAAACCTTTGAATTTTTTCGACTTTTCCCCGAATCGGGAAACAGAAATTAGAAAATAAACGAGATTCTGGTAGTCTGAAAACAGACGTTACAGGTCTATAAATATATGTATAATTCAAAGTCCTAAACTTTAGATATCTATAAATATATATTTAAAAGTCCTGTCTGACTGTCTAATCTATACATATAAAATGCTTTGTCCTGAACTACTGACTGACTAACTGACGGATCAACGCACAGCCTAAACCGCTGATCGTAGAGACCTGAGGGTGTGTTCTTTGTGTGACTTAGGCACCGGATAAGAAAGGATTTTCCGAAATTCTACCCCTAAGGGGGTGAAAAAGGGGGGCAAAGTTTGTATGGGACAACGTGATTCCTTGGTCCATTTTCGACTTCTACGCGGACGAAGTCGCGGGCAAAAGCTAGTGTTATAATATGAAGGTACAGCTCAAACCAATAGGACGAATCGGGCTAAAATTTGGCATACCAGATAGGTATTATGACTTTAGCATCCGATAAGAAAGGATTTTATAGCTAGTTTTCTTATAGTATAAAGAAATTACTTTGAAATCGGTAAATTAAAATTATCTGTTGATGGAAATGTTTTAGTTTGTCAATCCACTTTTAGAGCAGCATCAATTAATGAAGAAACTAGTCATACAGGATATCTCATTGTGTATCATTTATATCCTATAACACAAATAAGCTTGACTTAATATTCCATAAAAGAGGTCAGTTTTCTTTTGACGAAAATCACATGGAAAATCACAAATCACATTTTACTGATATGACAGCCGCCCGCCCAGCGTGTTTGTACTTGTATACAGGCTGTTTTCCGCAATTAGACCCTTTTTAATTGGGTCCTTTTAGCGTGAGAATGGAGTAGGCTTGCCTAGCACCTACTACCTTTTCAGCTTAGTCGACCATGTCCAAAAGAGAGAACTTGTTAAATCTTCTGGAGCGAACTAAGCCGCGGGTTTCATCACGATGTTTTCCTTCACCGTAAGAGCAATGTAAATGTCCATTCCCAGCGTAGTAATATACACTATGGAGGTCAGTGGTGTGTGTTGTTAAATACCTGCTGGTACGTCTTATCGACGGCAGCGGCCCAGACGGCTGCGAGCTGCGCATGCGCCAACGCGGCCGGCTCGCCGCGCTCGCCCGCTGTCGCCGCGCACGCGCTCGCTCCTCGAGCGCACAGCGATACGCACCGAGCGGCGCGGTATAGAACCAACGCTGTCTCCCCGCGGAGACGTTCTATTAACTAGAAAAAAATAAGCCGGTCTGTTAGTATGTTTTAAGCTATGATCATTAACTTTGATCATTCGTTCTAACCACTCTGTTGATTGATTTCCATGACCTTGTTCATTAATTGTCACAATTTTGATAATTTTAACCAAGTTAAACATACATTTTAACCACTTTGATCATTCGTTTTAACCATATTGATCGAAAAGCGAAGTTTTGCCATTAATCTTTCTGTCTTGTTACTTAGTAAAACAAAGCAAAATCCTTAAGATTCTAGCCTACCTGTAAATCAATAGGCAACCTCTGCAACTGCACTCCAGGCGGTAATCTTCTTCTTATACTCTTCAATTGTTGTTGAAGAGCAGAGGAGCCCGTGCAGAGGGCCTCGTGGAGCTGGCCTAGCTCTTGTTGTCTGTCGGTTGCCTGTAAATATAGGCAAATAACAACGATAGGTCAATGACTGATTGGTGATCAACGATTAGCCAGTGACTGAAGAATGATTGACCTGTGATTGATCAATGATTAGCCAGTGACTGAAGAATGATTGACCTGTGACTGATCATTGCCTTTATTACAATATTTATTAATGTAGTAAAAGAACTTAAAAGAATTTTACATAAGATTCAAATTCAGTTGGGTTGTAGAGGACTTTAGGCTTGTCAGGCTAATATAAATAAAATAAATATTACAGGATATTCCACACGTCGCCATCTAGCCCCAAGTTAAGTAACTAGACTTGTGTTATGGGTGCTAGACAACGGATATATTACTTAAATACTTTTCTTTTGTAAATATATACTTATAATACATATAAACAACCAGACCACAGACAAATATCTAAGCATAAATACTTGTCTGAGGCGGGAATCGAACCCGCAACCCTGTGTTTGGCAGTCCGGCATGGTGACCATTGTGCCAACTGGGTCGCCAACAATTTATACACTTAGCATGCAAATATTAAGTGATAATACCAGGACGAGTGATTAATTGATAATTGATCAGTGACTGACCAATGACTGAAGAATGATAGACTAGTGACCTATGACTGACTAGTAGCTGGCCTATGACTGACTAGTAGCTGACCTATGACTGACTAGTGGCTGACGTATGACTCACCTGCAGTATATGTGTGAGAGCACTACCGTCAGCATGCAGAGCGCGGGCCAACGCGTCGAGCGCACGACACGACGCAACTAACGCGGGTCGCGTCGCGCCTGTCGCGCCTGTTCCACCCACAGCACTCCACATAGCCGATAGGTATGTCCAACAACGTTCTATGCCTATAAAAATACGATTAAATATTTTTTATCACAGTTGCTCATAGAGTGGATCGGGACTCACAAGGATGAAACTGCGAGGCGTGAGTTTATGAATGACTAGCAGCGCTCTTCGGTTTCACCCGCGTAACTCCCGAACCCGTGAGAATATCGGGATAAAAAATAGCATATGTTACTGAAAATGAATCAATGTATCGTCACGCCAAGTTTCATCAAAATCGGTCCAGTAGTTTCGGAGCCTTTTCAATTCAAACAAAACAAACAATTAAATAATGTTGGTTAAAGTCTTTACCATCAAGTGAACAGTTCTCATCTAGCTCGTTGTTCTTCAACAGATGAGCAGCCCCGTCCAACGCCCGTTCCTGTGTCGCGGCGTCCTGTAGGGCTCCGCCCGCCTGGAGCAGGGCTTCCGGGGTGCAAGTGTCTAGGTAATTCGACCATAATCCCGTGTAGCACTGGAAAAATAAGAGGTATATTCGCGTTAGAATAAGGAATTGTACTTTATATTTGTCTGTACATCAGGCAAACGGTTAGGGCTTCGCAAACAGGCGGGCGAAGTCCTGCGCACACTATTCTTACGGTGAAGGAAAACATCGTGATGAAATCCGCAGCTTAGTTATGGACACGGTCGACTAAGTCAAAGTCAATTTTTTTATTTCTTTGGATGCTTAATACAATTGTACAAAGACCACTTGAAAACGTCTTAAAAACTAAGTTAGGATGTGTACCTTCGGAACGCGCCCACCAATGAGAAGAAGGCACAAGAAACTCATGGGGGTTTTTTTTATGTGATCACGCTCACAAAGGTCAATATTACAAATATTTGAAAGTATTATTTGAAATGGAGCAACTAAAGTCACGTCCATGGGTTGTTATCATTAAGGTAAGACGAAGTATCATAGTACGCCTTACTGCACAATTTATGCTTTATACAAGTTTTGAACCTGGTAATGGACATGTCATATACATCTTTAGGTAATTTATTATAATAGAGCACACATGTACTATAAAACAACCTGTTAATTTTCCGAAGCATACTACCGGGCACGGTCAGTTCATTCTTATTTCTTAAGTTGAAATTATGAATATCGCTGTTTTTACGACAAAATTCAGGATTTTTGTGAACGTATAGCAAGTTTTCGTAAAAATATTGTGAATAGAGCGTTATTATATTTTTCTCTTTAAATTTTTCTCTAAGTGATTCCCTGGGGCCCATTTTGTAGATAGCTCGGACAGCTCTCTGTTGCAATATGAAAATAGTAAATAAGCTAAGGCCTAGCTCGTATTGAGCTAGTATTTTAGACAAGTAGCAAGTAATTTAGTCGAGTAGCTTAGTAAGTAATTTAGTCGAGTCGATCCAATTTAGTCTATTTTTATTAGGCGAGTGGCGAGTAGTACCCCTCCCCCCACGATTCCCTATCCACTGGCTCACCGGCTAAACAAGTCCGAACCTGTCGAATCAATCGAGTTGATTAGTTCCCGCCTCATCGTTGCATTGTTTTGTAGGATGTTTATCTTGCAATACACCACTCACTTGTAAACTGTACAAAATTCGACAGGTTTGGACTTGTTTGGACAGTGAGCAAGGACGCTTGGGAGGAGGGGTGCTACTCGCCACTCGCCTAATAAAAATAGAATAAAATTGATCGACTCGACTAAATTACTTGCTACTCGACTAAAATACTAGCTTAATGCGAACTAGGCTTAAAGAGTAGTATATGTGTTGGACATATTCCCCATCTTCACGCAATAAGGACCTAAGTAATAATAATAATAATATCGGCTTATTAGGGTGGCCCAGTCTGAGAGTTGGCGAGTCTCCGCCTGCCATTTTTACGTGTTTATTGAACATTGTTACGGCAGGTGCCATAGTATCCATAGTTCCCCAGTATCTAGTCCACTACCATCCCATCACAATAGCTCCAGTAGTTTTGTCCTGTAGATTATCAATAGTGTTATCCAAACCGGAGGTTGTCCTTGGTTGCAATTTATAGTGTAGACAGGGATAATCACCGGTTTAGAATCCACCCCATTGTTTGCTATTATACTTGTTATTGTAAAGGGCCTCTACGTGTTGGCTTCGGCTCCACGCACGCCTTCCAAAGGTCTGGGACTCCATAGCCCCGTGATACAGGACGTATAACAGACAATAATAATATATTTATTCAAGAAAAGCTTACAAATATTAAAATGCCCTTGGGTTCCCGCACGAGGCAGAGCCTGTATCGCGGGACACCGACTTTAAGTAAGAGGTCTAGTTTCGAAAAATAGCCCATAATCAGGGTTAATGGTAATTATACTAGCAAGTTGTTGAGGGCTACTTCTGTGCACCTAAACAAACAACTTTTGTTCTATGACTTTTGGAAATACGAACATTTTTTTGAAAGTTTTGAGGTTAGGTTAGGTTTACCAGAAAATCAGCTGTTCCATACACGGAGAGGTCATTAACCTTAAAAAATTTAAAAGTTATATTTACTGTTCTTAGTCTGATTGACCTTTCAATTCAATTCAATTCAATACATTTATTTCAGATAATTAAAATCCATACATGATCCATACAATACACATAAGTCAAGAACAAAATATACAAAATCAAGAACAAAATCAAATCCGAATATAAAATAAAATGTCATCATACGTAAATGTCAACTAAATTTAGTAATGTCAAAAAATAAACACAAAACACCTTTCAAAATAAATTCAATAAATCAATTAAATGTCAAAACGATAAAATACAAATACAAAATAAAAGCAAATAAATACAGTCCAATAATAACAATTCACCAATTACATGTCCTGGTTTCTAAGAACCTGAACCATACAGCAGTGGCTGAGATAGTGGCTGTCGAACCTCAATACAAATACCCTCAGGACACTGCTAGCGCTGCCCCGTATCCTGCGCACCAGGGATGCACACCGTTTTCGCATTGTAGTGTAAAAACAGTCTACTTGCAGCTCGGCAAACATCCCCGATGCACCATAGAAACGTGGCAGACCCATCAGTATCCTGAACGCATTATTGTACTGAACTCTCAGTGCATTGAAGGCTCGCTTTGTGTAACTGGCCCACAGGCTGCTCGTGTAAAAGGATGTACAGTAAGCTCTACTTCTTGCTTGGGCAGCACATGGCTTCTTAAATATTCTTAGGTTTAGTGTAGTTTCTTTCCTCGTTGTATAATTTGTTACCTTTTTCTTTGTGTGTGTTTAATTTTAAAGTTGTCGTGTGCTTGTACCAAATAAATGTTTTTCTTTCTTTCTTTCTTTCTTTCTCTAAAAAGAGTAATTTTAACCTCAGGTGAACAACGAGCAAACCTGCGGGCAATCATGTTAGCACGCACAGACAACGCCCTCCGCTTCCTCTCTAGGTTTGTTTTAAAAAAAACAGCCATTTTACGAATATACATAACCTCAAAATTTTCATATGTTTTGTCGAATTTCCAAAAGGCGTTAGAACAAAAGTTGTTTGTTACGGTGCACAGAAGTAGCCCTCAACGGCTTGCTAGTACCAATAATCCTACTAATATTATAAATGTGAAAGTTTGTGTATGTGTGTATGTTTGTTACTCCTTCACGCTAAAACAACTGAACCGAATGCAATGAAATTCGGTATGTAGATAGCTTGAGGCCTGGATTAACATATAGGCTACTTTTTATCCTGATATTCCCACGGGACTTACGCGGGTGAAACCGCGGGGCGCAGCTAGTCCTGTATAAGGTTGCCTGGAAGAGATCGCTTTGAGCGATAAGGCCGCCCTTTGTAACACTTAGACTTAAGCTTTGTTTTTATTTAATGTTATTTGAAATTGGTGTTTACAATAAAGAATTTATCTATCTATCTATCTATAAATACAAGTACAAAACCAACCTGTATCATATAAAGTTGATATTCCAACTGACATCTGAAGCTGTATTGTGTTGCAGTATGGGTTTTGGTGACGACTTCACGATCCCACACGTTCACTGCTGGGAATCTGTAAGAACGAAAACACGGTTGGATATATTAAGACCCTCTTCCAGTACCGTGTGTAGGTATTCACATTACCTTAGCCCCCGCTCTCAAAGACGTAGAATGCTGCGTGCCAACTGTTATATTTGATCGATATGCAAAACATTTTAGCATTATTATCCACAAATATAGTTCCTAGAGGTCAAAACCTATCATTTGATTCATTTTTAGAAACAAACGTTAACTATTTTTGAATAAAACCCGATAAACGATCTAATAATTCTTTGTTTTCTAACATTTTTTTTATCGAACGAAGTTGTTCATATCATGTTTTCAACCACAATAAACAAAAATATGGTTATTAAACTACAATATCCATTTATATGCAAATAACAAAAAAAGAGTATTTGATTACTTAGAGTTGCTTAAAACAAAGGTCGATTTTGGTAGCTTTATTAACACCTGCCCTTAAGAGTCCACTGTTTGACGGGTTCAACTCATAGACGCACGTGGCTAAAATTATAGCTATTTCACCTTACACTGTTTAGGAAAAGGAAAGGCTCAGTAAAGAGCAGTATGAAGGAATTACACTCTAAATTCATTTGTATGGAAACACGATCGACTAGCGGAGTCTTAAAAACACCGCATCAAAATCCGTTGCGTAGTTTTAGGATCTAAGCATACAAAGGGACAGACAGCGGGAAGCGACTTTGTTTTATACCATGTAGTGATAATTCACTCGCGTCCTTCGCTTCACTGTGTGTTGGTTTACAAGTGTATTATTGCATTAGTATAGGGCTAACAAGAGCCCCTACATAAACCCTTCGTCCAAATACATGGATAATTTTAAAACTGATATTTTTTTTATTTTTAAGCTATTGCATAGCTTTTATCGCGGGCTTTGAGCGCGGCGATCGAATCAAGAAATTCCGTAACGAAAATAAAACCTAACACCCCCCACTCCGCCTACCATGTAGCTCGGCCGAGCGAAACGATGCAATAGCTGTACCGCGGCAGTCCCCGAGTGCCACACGTTTTTATATTATTTTAATTGAATTTGATTTTAATGACATATCTAGTATTTTTACAACATTTTTATTTTATTTTTTATTAAAAAATATAAATAAATAAATATTTCAGGACATTCCACACATCGCCATCTAGCCCCAAGCTAAGTAACTAGACTTGTGTTATGGGTGCTAGATAACGGATATACTACTTATATACTTTTCTATTTTAAATATATACTTCTAATACATAGAAATAACCAGACCAGACAAATATATAAGCATAAATACTTGTCTGAGGCGGGAATCGAACCGGCAACTCTGTGTTTGGTAGTCCAGCATGGTGACCATTGTGCCAACTGGGTCACCAAATTAATGACCATGTAGTTTATTTTAACATTGTATTTGATTGGTTAAAACTTGAAAATATTAATAAACCTACTTGTAAGAATTCCACACCATTGTTACCATTACCACCTACCACCTAGTATTTGAATACCATTTAAAACTACATCCTAAAAATAAATTAAACTAGCAGCGCTCCGCGATTTTACTCGCGTAACCCCCGATCCCGTGGGAATATCGGGATATAAAGTAGCCTATAGCCTTCCTCGAGAAATGGTCTATCCAACACACAACGAATTTTTCAATTCGAACCAGTAGTTCCTGAGATTAGCGCGTTCAAACAAACTCTTCAGCTTTATAATATTAGTATAGATTTGATGATTTGATAAAAGTTTACCTTTCTCTAATTTGTCCCAATATGATTTCTGCCTTTGTGTTCAACCTTTGCAGCAGTAGAATCAGCAATATTGCATCATGATCGCCTATAACATAAATAACCAGACCAATTAAATAAATATTGCAGGACATTCCACACATCGCCATCTAGCCTCAATCTAAGTAACTACACTTGTGTTATGGGTGCTAGACAACGGATATACTACTTATATACTTTTCTTTTGTAAATATATACTTATAATACATAGAAACAACCAGACCAAAGACAAATATCTAAGCATAAATACTTGTCTGAGACGGGAATCGAACCCGCAACCCTGTGTTTGGCAGTCCGGCATGGTGATCATTGTATCAACTGGGTCGTCATAATGGGGTATGATTGACTCCTGCGGTTTAGTGCGACTTCGGGGCTCTCGAGCCAATTATGCTCCACCTCTTGACCTGCCCCTCCAGCTCTAATAGCTATACAATGTCAGCTAATAACAACGCCAAAGACCTGGCACCACACTGGAGAAGGCGGATCCGACCCTACCTTATCAATTCCTCTTTAATTTGCGCTACGATAGGAAGATGAAGATCATACCAGAAGGCTGCATGGAGTGGTCAGGTAGACATGATTGCAGCAGATCAGCTTGAGTCCGCGCCTGCTGGATCTCCAAGAACCGAGGTTGGAGCTCTACGGAGCGAGTGTACGCTTGGAAAACAAGCACCAGGGAGCCCAAATCTAATATATATTTTTCAATATCATACCAGAAGGCTGCATGAAGTGGTCAGGTAGACATGCTTACAGCATATCGGTTGGAGCCCGCGCCTGCTGGAGCTCCAAGGATCGTAGTTGCAGGTCTACGGAGCGAGTGTACGCTTGGGACGCAAGCACCAGGAAACCCAATTCTAATATTTTTTTAATATCATACCAGAAGGCTGCATGAAGTGGTCGGGAAGACATGCTTGCAGCAGATCGGCTCGAGCCCGCGCCTGCTGGAGCTCCAAGGACCGTAGTTGCAGGTCTACGGAGCGAGTGCAAGCTTGGGACGCCAGCACTAGGGAGCCCAATTCTGCGGGCGGTTTCGTTGTCTCCTCGCTTGAAGCACGCGATTCTGTGAAAAGGGGAAGTTTTGTGAAAACTGGCCAAGTGCGAGTCGAAACCTCGCACGAAGGGTGCCGAACCAAGTTTGTATGGGAGCTCCACTTGTTTTTTTTTCTGTTTTATGTATTTGTTGTTATAGCGGCAAAAGAAATACATCATCTGTAAAAATTTGTTTCAAACAGTCAGAAATAACTGTTTAAAAAATCCGTTCAGACAGACGCGGTGAAGGAACTTTTTTATATTAAGTAATAGCTGCGCCCCGCGATTTCACCTGCGTAACTCCCGTTCCCTTAGGAATACCGGGATGAAATGCTATGTGTTATTCTAAGTCTCCAGCTATCTACATACAGATTTTCATCGCAATAGGTCCAGTAGGAGAACAGTGTTGGCTTAGTGGTAGATACCTCGACTTTCATTCTGAAGGTCGTGGGTTCGAATCCAGGCCGGCCGTGCACCAATGTATTTTTCTTAAGAAAAATTTATGTGCGCTAATTGACATTGCTCTTACGGTGAAGGAAAGCATCGTGATGAAACCCGCGGCTTAGTTGGCTCCAGAAGTATTGACAAGTTCTCTCCTCTGAACATGGTCCACTAAGCTGAGAGAGTAGTGGGTTCTGGGGAAGCCTACTCCATCCTCACGCAAAAAGGACCCAATTAAAAAGGGTCCAATGGCGGAAAACAGCCTGTATACAAGTACAAGTAGGTCCAGTAGTCAAACACACAAACCTTCACATTTATAATATTAGTAGCATAGAACCTTACCTTGTTTAGAATCAGCTTGCGCTCTTAGCTCATTATACTGTTCAGTCATCTTTTGCACCAATTCTCTAAACTTCTGTATAGTTGAATCGCGGTCCATTATCGTTTCTAAAGCCGCTTCCTTTTCGCGGACAGACTGAAAAAATGCGCGAAAACAAATCTCAAAAATTGGATCAAAATTAAATTGCAAGATTTGACACGAACAAACATACATACATACTAACATACATACATACTTATATACATACATTGCAAGTTAAATAAAAGCTTTTAATAGTACATTACGATATAAGTGTGGTAAATTGATCTATGCATAGAGGCGGTTAAAGACGCCAAGATGGAAAGATCAATTCCACACGTATATCGTACGACGTTTTTTATCACAGTTGCGAATAAAAGAAAAGACTTGAAAAGAAAACAAAATATTTGTGATAAGTCTATTTTTTTGTTAATTATGCTCCGGAAAGGCCAGGCTAAAGACTTTTAACCTTAACATATATTATATAGCTGCGCCCCGCGGTTTCACCCGCGTAAGTCCCGATCCCGTGGGAATATCGGATATTCGATTTTTTCTCGCCTTTTAAACCTTCCCTAGACCTCTACGAACATTTCAAGACTAAGATAAGATAAATCCGTTCAGCCGTTCTCGAGTTTTAGTGAGACTAACGAACAGCAATTCATTTTTATATATAAGATTTTTTAGGGTTTTTTCTATTTGTTTTTGCGTCGGGGGTTAAGAACAAAATACAATGGTACGCAAAAACAACATATTTAAGTAAAGAAAAAACAAAAAATAAACATAACTAAATTTTTAATCGTTTTCTAAGTCATTATCACGTAAAATTTTCGTTCGTAAACCGACTTTAGAGACAACCATTTTTGCTAGCTAAAAAACTCTTTGGAACCTACCTTTTTTATCCATCAAAACAGTATAAACCAGATAAATTAAGAATGTTTCACCTACCTAACATGTAATTAGCAGTAAGATACGTATTTAACTTATCGGGATAACTTTATAGCACTAGGTTGGCAATGTAAAACGCACGCGTGCATAATATGTTGGATTATGAGCCTAAAAGCGGTTGAATAAGATCCACTTTATGAGCAATTGTTATAAAAAATATATATGCTTTTCTATGGTAGATAAAAAAATACGCCCTACATTTTACAATTTCAAAGTTAATACTAATAGTTAAGAATAATGGCATAACTTTGAACAATAATTACTTGTTAGCAAGGAGGTTAGGTTCTTGAAGTTCCTATATGTGTAATGGCGTCAGATGATGGAGAAAATGAAAACACATGACTTTGAATGCTTATATGTTTTTTTCCAAATCTAGTTCACAAAATACCATCAATTTAAGAGGAAAGGGTACCGGGGGCTCTCTCCATACAAACGTAGTCGATTGTTTTCTCTCTGGATAATAACAGAGCAAGTATTTTTGTTGCATAAAACTTATAACTGCCATGACCATGACCCTATGTTATTGCATAGCTTTTATCGCGGGCTTTGAGCGCGGCGACTGAATCAAGAAATTCCGTAACGAAAATAAAACCTAACACCGCCCACTCCGCCTACCATGCACCCCGGCCGAGCGTTTGCTTAACGTGTTTGTTTTTTTTTGGTCCTTAATTTCTGTAATAATTAGAAAATGAAAAAAACCAAAACATGGGACATAGTCATGGCAGTTATAGGTTTTACGGCACAAAATATTTGTGCTAATGTCATTATCCAGGTTGGAAACAGTCGACTACGTTTGTATGGAGATGCGTCGGGACCCATTTACCTTAACTGTAATCTAGAAAAGCGTATTTTTTCTATTTGTGCATACGCTCAAGTATTGCCTTGCTATCATTATTTGTTTTTTTATAACTTACCTCTCTAGTAGCCAAATGTGCCATTTCTAATTCCTCTCTTAGATCCATCTCTAATTCTCGGTTGGATTCCACCAATTGCTCGTGCACTTCTTGTAATGCTTCTAACTCTGACACGTCTTGCTTTAGTTGCTCGACCTGTAAGGTTGGATTAGGTTAGAAAGTTGTTTGAGCGAGCAAAGTGAGCAGAATTTGTTTACGGATATATTTTGATCATATCCTAAGATATTTCAGAGTATATTTTGACCGTATTTCTAAGACGTCTTATTAAAATTTCTCAATTTGTAAGGATTAGGTTAGAAAGTCGGTTAAGTGAGCAATATAAGCGGAGATTGTTTTTGTGTATGTTTTCACCATAACTCTAAGGTATTCTGCATGAGTTGGTCGACCTGTTAGGTTGGATTAGGTTAGAAAGTTTGTTAAGTGAGCAATATAAGCGGAGATTGTTTTTGGGTATGTTTTAACCATAACTCTAAGACATTCTGCTTAAGTTGCTCGACCTGTAAGGTTGGATTAGGTTCGAAACTTGGTTAAGTGAGCAAAGTAAGCAGAGTTTATTTATTGGTGTATTTTGGCCATAATGCTTAAGGCATTCTGCTTAAGTTGCTCGATTTGGATAGGTAAGGAAAGTAACTCTAAGACGTCTTGTTAAAATTGCTCGACTTGTAAGGTTAGAGAAGGTTAGAAAGTTGTTTGAACGAGCAAAGTAATCAGGATTTGTTTACGGGTATATTTTGATTATAACTCTTAAGACATTCTCCTTTTAACTTGTTCTATGTGAATGGGTAGGGAATGTGAGCGGAAACGGTTTGAGAGTATATTTTTGCTATAAGTCTAACACGTCTTGTTGCTAAGTCAATGCATTTTTTGACTTAAATTGATAATAATAATTATTATTTTCTTATTAACTCTTAATTGTGACAAGTTTATTAATAATCATTTTGACATTTTATTATTTGCGACATGTATATTTTTATTTTTTTATAACATTCATTGTTTCAACTAACATTTTTTAATTTCTTAATTTTACTTTATCATATTAAATTCATTCAATTGTAGTTCACATACCTAATGTAGGTTAAATATAAAGCATCAATATATATGTCATCTGTACGTTCATCCCATAATCTATTTGTGAATAAATGAAATTGTTAAAATGGCTGTAAAGTTAGAAAGTTGTTTAAACGAGCAAAGTGAGCAGAATTTGTTTACGGGTTTATTTTGACTATAAGTCTAAGATAATTGATGAGAGATGCTTAGACTAGGTTAGAAAGTTATACCTGGTCCTCCAGCGCCATCTTCTTTTCAGCGAGCTGTTCCACCATCTCCTCGGCTCCGAGAGCTGCATCGACCTGCTCTCTCAGGTCTGCTACTTGAGCTTCCAACTCTTCGACCCTGGATGATAGCTTCTCCTTGGTCCGGGATAGCTCGGCTATCTCAGACTTATATTGTTCTATATCCTGGAAACAGTCATATCATTTATATACCTCTGGTCGGCAATGGACTCCAACCATAACGACCCAGTTGGCACAATGGTCACCATGCCGGACTGCCAAACACAGGGTTGCGGGTTCGATTCCCGCCTCAGACAAGTATTTATGCTTAGATATTTGTCTGTGGTCTGGTTGTTTCTATGTATTATAAGTATATATTTACAAAAGAAAAGTATATAAGTAGTATATTCGTTGTCTAGCACCCATAACATAAGTCTAGTTACTTAGCTTGGGGCTAGATGGCGATGTGTGGAATGTCCTGCAATATTTATTTATTTATTTATAAGGAGGATTACTCTCCCTTATGGTTGGAATCTTACGATTATTATCACGCCACACTTGTCAAGTCTGGGTTAGCGAATGTCCATAGTTTGAACCGTGTTGAGTTTTATTTATAACGTGGGACGGTCTTCGCCTAGATAGACGGACGACTTAATTAAGATCGCGGGAAGTCATTGGACGCAGAGAGCATGCGACAGATCGCTCTGGAAGTCTTTGAGGGAGGCCTATGTTCAGCAGTGGACGTGTTGTGGCTGATATGATGATGAGTTCTATTTAAGGCTAATTCCTTGGTTTCCTCTTGACGATTTTTCTAAACACCGTCTTTCATGTTGAGTTATTTTTGTCTTACCAACTAAGTTGATATTAGCTCGGCCTTTTCTCAGTCTCACATTCTGCTGCTAAACTTGCCTTATGTCGTCTAGGGTGGCGCCATCGTCACTGGCTACGTACAGCTGATTAAATGAATGGGCCTAATACTATGTACATAAGGTTGTACTTTACCTTGTTCATGTTCCGCTGAAGTTGCTTCATCTCCTACAGTGGCGCCACCATCGCTGGCTATCTAGGGATAATGTGCCTTAATAATATTAAAAAAGGTTGTATTTTACCTTGTTCATCTTCTGCATGCTATGTTTGTCATGAGCGGAGAGATCTCTGAGTCGCACCAGCGTGTCCCTGAGTCTCACGTTCTGCTGCTGTAGTTGCCTCATCTCGTAACCGGTGGCGCCACTGTCGTTGGCTGCGTACGGGTGATCTAATGACGCGCGAGCACACACAGGTATGTGATTTGTTGGTTAGCATGCCCAGTCTCCATGTCTGTATGTTTGTTTATCTGTCTGTCTGACAAGTAAATATTGTCATATCCTTGAAACGCATATTTTTTTTAGTAGCGCTGTAGTCAATGTTAATTTAAAGCCATAATCATTATGAAAAAAAAAACTAGAGAATTGGAAGCATTTTTTTGTCAATCATGAGCCAATTTTGGCAGAGTTTTAAATGTGGAAATTAAACAAAAAATTAAAATGCAGACTGCCAGTATTTTTTTCCACTTGTTACTGGATTTATATTGGAAGAGTTTTAGAGGAGCAAAAGAGAGATGGGTGATGGAAGTCTCTGTATATAATAAGATACACAAATTGTCAGCTCTTTAATACAAACGTCTTAATTTTTTTCAACCAGTATGAGGCAATTCCGGCAGAGTTTTAAAAGGGCAAAAGATGGATAAGATGGGGAGACCGTATTGCGTACGTTAATCATTTTTTTTTTCAAACAATAATGAGGCAATTCTGGCAGATTTTTTATACAAGGGCGTTCAATATTTTGGCATGAGGGGAACGTGTCATAATAGTCATGTCAATCGGAGACCATAACACAAAATAATAACAAACAAACATGCTATACATAATAAATATAAAGATTTGACATATTCACTGCAGCTTCAACACTTAACCAAATAATTTGTTTCGATCTTTTGACCGAACGAAGCGAGGTTTCATTCGTTAGGTGGCGTTTTTATATGTACATATATTTTAAGGAAATGAGAAGGCTATAATCGTTTACAAAGAATTACCAGACACAGACAGCCAGTCACGAACAAAAAAGCGTCACATTAATACCCCTTATAATATCTTTGGCTGTTTTTAAAGCCAATGTGTACAAGCATTACCTTGCTTTCGCTGAAGCTTGTAAATCAAACATAAAGCTGTCCTATTAATTATTTGTACGTATAGTTAAGTGTATATTTATATGTATATATATATATGTTTATGTATGTATGTATAGGTGCGTATATATTTTTACTGATTTTATTATTATTATTTAGAATATTTTATTTTCTATGTATAATAATATTTATTTTATTTTCCTTCTTATATTCCTATTACGTTATGTACAACCCACCCATCCCCTTCTTTAATTCTTGTCCATCCAAAGGTTGCCTGGAAGAGATCGCTTTTAGCGATAAGGCCGCTTATTGTGCCATATTGTTAGGTTTAATTTTGTTTTTGTAACAGGAGTTTATGTTAGAATTAAGGTTTAATGTGGTACAATAAAGAGTTTATCTATCTATCTATCTATCTTATTTATAGATGGCGCCACCGCTAGTTATACCTCTTATATCTAGATGGCGCCACCGCTATTCTTCCTTGACTTTATTAGTACTGTTACGCAATTTACATTGAATTTCATTTTACTATTTTTTGAGCCTAAATTATGTTAAAAAATTATTAAATACTAGTTGCGCCCCGCGGTTTCACCCGCGTAAATCCCGATCCCGTGGGCATATTGGGATAAAAAGTATCTTATGTCCGTCTCCTGGCTCTAAGCTACCTCCCTACCAATTTTCACCCAAATCTGTTCTGCCGTTCTTGAGTTATAAGTGGTGTAACTAACACGACTTTCTTTTATATATATAGATGAAATATTCATTTTAAACTGAGAAAACCCGCTTAAAATTAGTAAATTAAATCTTAAAGTTTTCTAATTCTTTATTGCATCTTTGCGACTCATTTATAAAGGCTTTCTTTTTTTTAACAAAATAGGCTTGCATTTGACCTCATCTCACCTGATGGGAAGCGAAGATGAGGTCGAAGATGTGGCATGCTCGCCTAGAAGGTACCTATTCAATCTAGACTTGAAGACTCCAGGTTGTAGTTTTGTGGGAACAGCGACGCGGGTAGAGAGTTTCATTTCTTAGCAGTGCGTACGAGAAAGGTGGATGCGTGACGCTTTGTGCGCGAAATTGGAATTTTCATGTGTGGATGGCGATCCTTCGTGCACCTCGTTGTCTTATGGAAGAAAGGGCAGGATGCAACGAGGTAATGAAGTTCCTGAGAGCATTTACTTAAGTGAATACGATAGAAGATCGACAAGCTGACGACCTCACGACGGTGTCCTAGGCTTGGAAGGTTTTGCAACAGATGGCATTTTGACGACCCAGTTGGCACAATGGTCACCACGCCGGACTGCCAAACTCAGGGTTGCGGGTTCGATGCCCGCCTCAGGCAAGTATTTATGCTTAGATATTGTTTGTGGTCTGGTTGTTTATATGTATTATAAGTATATATTTAAAAAAGAAAAGTATTTAAGTAGTATATCTGTTGTCTAGCACCCATAACACAAGTCTAGTTACTTAACTTGGGGCTAGATGGCGACGTGTGGAATGTCCTGTAATATTTATTTATTAATAAAACATATGTACGCTATTTTATAGGGGCATTGTTCGTCTATCACTGGTAATTCTTTGTCTATGGTATAATTTACATCTGTGCGGAGATCTGCTAACAAGTATGCCAATAGATACCAACTCCCAATTTAAAAAAAGAAGCTATAACCGCCATTTTTTTTTTCAAGCCGTGAATGTGCCAATTGCATGCAGACAAAACAAAATAAAATAAAAATATACATAAACTAATAATACGAAAAAAATATACGTACATTTTTTAGTTGTTTATGTATTTCTATAAATAAATACTTATATAAGAACGTAAAGCATATAAGTTATATAGCATATAAAGCGTCTAGACCCGTGTGTACTTGTGCTTGTCTTCGCATATTGTTTTTTTTAAAGCTAAAGTCTTAAATGAGGAAAAAATAATTAGGTACCTTCGGATAATAAAGGACACAAAAAGATTTTTTTAAAACCTTGATAATAGTGACAAAACAAGAAAATAAACAAATGAATTATTTTCCAGATTGAAAATAAAGCATTTTTTTTAATTTAGATTTATAATTTTACCCTATATTTACGAAATATTTACTTTTTACTTAAGGTGGTAGGCGGGGGTCTTATCCGAAAGTACCTTGCTAAGAGATGTCTAGAAGCAGTTATAGTCGAATCATTCACTCGCGGCAAACTGGGTCATCAAAAAACATAGGAGCATCAATGTTGGAGGTGTGCGGCGCGGGCGCAAGCTCTTCATAGATAATCTAGACACGAATCTAGCCAAGTTCAAAAGAAAAAGAAACTATTTCGAGCTACTTTGGACTCCTTAACAACTCAAATTTATTTCTTTTTTGATGGGAAAGAAGATATAAATAATTATCTTGTTATTTTCTGGACTGTACACATAAAGATACACATAAAAAACAAAACTCGGGGACCGCGGTAAAGCTATTGCATCGTGCAAGCTTTGTACAGTCGTACCATATACATACATGTTAAGCGAACGCTCGGCCGAGCTACATAGTAGGCGGAGTGAGGGGTGTTAGGTTTTATTTTCGTTACGGATTTTCTTGATTCGGTCGCCGCACTCAAAGCCCGCGATAAAACCTATGCAATAGCTTAAAAAAACAACAGTAGTACAGTATATGTATAGATTTTTTTTTGACAGAACCACGCGCTAACGTGACATGAAATATCTGTACAGAGCTGCTCCATGGGAAAGAGAGCGCAATATCGCTGTTCCGCTTCTACAATTTATGACCCAGTTTGCCTCGAGTGTATAACTCTACTATAGCTGTATATGCAGTGTTTAGAAGTACTGCCTTTGAAATTCTACCACCAAGCACTGCCGTGTTCTAGCTTAAAGATCGTAGGTATGCTTGGCACATTGGGCGAGTCGCAGGTTCGATTCCCGGACTTTAAGCAACAGATACTTGTTTCTAATCTGGGTTGTTTCTCGGTTGTTTCTCTATGTATTATAAACCAGTATGTTATCCTACTAATTATATAAATGTGAAAAATTGTGTGTTTGATACTCCTTCACGAAAAAACTACTGGACCGATTGCGATGAAACTCATGTAGATAGCTGGAGACATGGATTAACACATACTTTTCATCCCAATATTCCTTTGATATAGGAACTTACGCGGGTGAAACCGCAATGCGAAACTAGTGTTTTACATAAATGTGCATACGGAATTCGATACCTGTAGTGGGTGATACCGCGTTATGTAACTAGTATGTAATGACTTACGTATATTCCCGCCTGCTTCCATTTCAGCCCTCATCAGCTGTAGGTCCAAAGTAGCTTCCTCCAATTTCTCCCTATAAACAAAAAAAAAATGGCAAAACTTCTAACAAAAATGACTTGTTCCCAAGGAGGTTAGGTTCTTGAAGTTCCTATAATTATGTGTAATGGCGTCAGATGATGATGAAGCAAATGTAAAACACGTGACTTTAAATGCTTATATTTTTTATCCACATTTAGTTCACGAAATACTATCAATTTAATTGATATCTAGGAAAACGGAGAATTTTATAATATTTTTTTCATCACAGTTGCTCATAAAGTGAATCTTTTTCAACCGCTTTTAGGCTCATAATCCAACGTATTACGCACGCGTGCGTTATGCATTATCTCGACACCACTAGTGTGTAATAAATTATCCTGATAAGTTAAATTGGTATCTTACTGCTAATTACATGTTAGGTAGATGAAACATTCTTAATTTAACTGGGTTATACGAAATACGAAAGGTAACAAAGACAATAACAAAGAGTTTTTCTCCAGCAAAAATGGTTGTCTATAAAGTCTGTTTACAAACGACAATGTAAAATTATTGGCAATTTATCGTCACGCACGTACATGCACTATTTTCGCTCAATTCATTCATATGGTTACTTTTTTCTTACGAACACCAACATTTTTATTTGTATGACGTCAAAAGGCCGACAAATTATGACTTCGCCCTTTATAATAAATTCCACCCCCGATTTACCTCCTTTAGGGGTTGAATTTCGCAAAATCCCGTTTTAGTGAGCACCTACGCCATAAAAATAACCCCCATGCAAAATTTGAGACTCCTAGCACTTGTAGTTTCTGAGATTTCGTGATGAGTGAGTGAGTGAGTCAGTGATTTTTTCCTTTTATATACATAGATTGATGGAACACCTGCACATTCACAAAAAAGTGTCATCTTGGCATCTGGGCATGTGTGACGAGTGACGAATAGAAGATTTATATATAGAAAAAAAAAACAAATATTTATAGAAAAATTAAAAAAATTAAAAATACCCGAAATAAAAATAGTATGAACGTAAAAAGCCTAAAACAAGCAAAACAAAAACTATGAAAAAAAACCCTACAAAAAGAAAAAAAAATAACACCGAAATTATGATCCTTCGTAAATAGGTACATCTGAATTTTTTTGATTAAATATTGTCGCGTCGGGGGACCGCTCTTTTTTTCGAGTCAATTTAATATAATGTAAGAGTCATTAGTTTTAGCATTTATTTGGATAGTTAAGTTGTGTAAGTTTTTAGTTTTTAAGTAGTTTCACTTGTAATTATTAATACTTACTTTAAAATTTTCTTTGAAATTTTAATATATCATTTTATGAAGGTGTTTTTATAGGTAAAGAGCGGTCCCCCGCCGCGAAAATATCAATAAAATTCAGATGTACCTACTTACGAAGGATCATAATTTCGGTGTTATTTTTTTTCTTTTTGTAGGGTTTTTTTTCATAGTTTTTGTTTTGCTTGTTTTAGGCTTTTTACGTTCATACTATTTTTATTTCGAGTCGGGGGTTTTTTAAATTTTAAATTTAATTTTTTATTTTATCCTTTTTGTAGGGAGGGACTTTTTAATTAGCTATTTGTAATGTGCAAATCATGCCCTTTCATTTGATATCACACACACACACACACACACACACAC
Source organism: Idaea straminata (assembly GCA_951213275.1). Classification (NCBI taxonomy): domain Eukaryota; kingdom Metazoa; phylum Arthropoda; class Insecta; order Lepidoptera; family Geometridae; genus Idaea; species Idaea straminata. The sequence continues at coordinate 4,465,679 of OX577875.1, read as the reverse complement.
ACACACACATACACACACACAGACACGTCAAACTTATAACACCCCGTCGTTTTTGCGTCGGGGGTTAAAAAAAAGATTTTTTTTTATAAAGGAACAACAAAAAACAACTCAATTTTTCATCGTTTTCATAAGACGTTATCACGTAAAATTATCATCCGTAAACCGACTTTACAGACAACCATTTTTTAACCCCCGACGCAAAAACGACGGGGTGTTTTAAGTTTGACATGTCTCTCTCTCTCTCTCTGTGTGTGTGTGTCTGTCTGTGACATCGTAGCTCCCGAACGGATGAACCGATTTTGAATTTGTTTCTTTTGTTTGAAAGATGAATTAGTCGGGAGTGTTCTTAGCTATGTTTGATCGAAATCGGTTCAACCATTTGAAAGTTATGGGGGATAAAAGTCGGGGGTTTTTAATTTTTATATTATTTTTTTAGCATTAGTCCTGAAGAGAAACGCTACTGCAGTCACCTGCAATTAATTAATACCTGCACTGTTCCAACTCCATCTGCAAAGCTTCGGCTCTCTCCTCAGCCATTTCCTTGTCCAGCGCGGCCATTTCCGCAGCCTCCGTCAACTCGGCAGTCTCATCCGTGTGTGTTTCGAGGGCTTCTTGTGCTTCGCGCACCTTACAAATAAACACAAAGACTTATCTTAAATCTTTAAATGAGCAATTCTTGTATATATATATATATATATATAATTGGAATCTCGGAATCGGCTCCAACGATTTTCATGAAATTTGGTATGTAGGGGGTTTCGGGGGCGATAAATCGATCTAGCTAGGAATCATTTTTAGAAAATGTCATTTTATTCGTGTTTTATCGAAACTTACTTTTTTTAATCTGAAAAATATGACTCTTCCTGACATCTATTGGCGAACTACTAATACTATTTTTGTGAGCAATAAAGTTATTCCAGCAGATGGCGTTGTTAAGTAACACGAAGTCAATGAGTGTTTGCTTTGAGGTTAGACTAAGTAAAAAAAGAAAAAAAATACCGAGCAAAGCTCGGTCATCCAGGTACTGTTAGATAAAAATAGTTTAAAAAAACTAAAAAATCACGCTTTTTATAGAAAACTAGCTGCGGCGTAAGTCCCGATGCCGCTGGAATTTTGGAATAAAAAGTAGCTTATGTCCTTATCCAGGTCTCCAGCAATATACATACCGAGTTTTATCGCAATCGGTCCAGTCGTTTTTGCGTGAAGGAGTAACAAACATACACACAAACTTTCACGTTAGTAGGATAGGACTCCTGCTTAGCCCTTTGCAAGTCTCTCTGCAGCTGCGCCTGCAACTCCATGATATTCGTCTTGAACTCATTAGCCTGCTCCAACTGTAGCCTCACTCTCTCCAACTCACGTAGCTTCTCTTTCTGTACAATAACCTTACCTTCTGCTTGGCCCTCTGCAAGTCTCTCTGCAGCTGCGCCTGCAACTCCATGATATTCGTCTTGAACTCATTAGCCTGCTCCAACTGTAGCCTCACTCTCTCCAACTCACGTAGCTTCTCTTTCTGTACAATAACCTTACCTTCTGCTTGGCCCTCTGCAAGTCTCTCTGCAGCTGCGCCTGCAACTCCATGATATTCGTCTTGAACTCATTAGCCTGCTCCAACTGTAGCCTCACTCTCTCCAACTCACGTAGCTTCTCTTTCTGTACAATAACCTTACCTTCTGCTTGGCCCTCTGCAAGTCTCTCTGCAGCTGCGCCTGCAACTCCATGATATTCGTCTTGAACTCATTAGCCTGCTCCAACTGTAGCCTCACTCTCTCCAACTCACGTAGCTTCTCTTTCTGTACAATAACCTTACCTTCTGCTTGGCCCTCTGCAAGTCTCTCTGCAGCTGCGTCTGCAACTCCATGATATTCGTCTTGAACTCATTAGCCTGCTCCAACTGTAGCCTCACTCTCTCCAACTCACGTAGCTTCTCTTTCTGTACAATAACCTTACCTTCTGCTTGGCCCTCTGCAAGTCTCTCTGCAGCTGCGCCTGCAACTCCATGATATTCGTCTTGAACTCATTAGCCTGCTCCAACTGTAGCCTCACTCTCTCCAACTCACGTAGCTTCTCTTTCTGTACAATAACCTTACCTTCTGCTTGGCCCTCTGCAAGTCTCTCTGCAGCTGCGCCTGCAACTCCATGATATTCGTCTTGAACTCATTAGCCTGCTCCAACTGTAGCCTCACTCTCTCCAACTCACGTAGCTTCTCTTTCTGTACAATAACCTTACCTCCTGCTTGGCCCTCTGCAAGTCTCTCTGCAGCTGCGCCTGCAACTCCATGATCTTCGTCTTGAACTCATTAGCCTGCTCCAACTGCAGCTTCACTCTCTCCAACTCACGTAGCTTCTCTTTCTGTACAATAACCTTACCTCCTGCTTGGCCCTCTGCAAGTCTCTCTGCAGCTGCGCCTGGGACTCCATGATCTTCGTCTTGAACTCATTAGCCTGCTCCAACTGTAGCCTCACTCTCTCCAACTCACGTAGCTTCTCTTTCTGTACAATAACCTTACCTCCTGCTTGGCCCTCTGCAAGTCTCTCTGCAGCTGCGCCTGGGACTCCATGATCTTCGTCTTGAACTTATTAGCCTGCTCCAACTGCAGCCTCACTCTCTCCAACTCACGTAGCTTCTCTTTCTGTACAATAACCTTACCTCCTGCTTGGCCCTCTGCAAGTCTCTCTGCAGCTGCGCCTGGGACTCCATGATCTTCGTCTTGAACTCATTAGCCTGCTCCAACTGTAGCCTCACTCTCTCCAACTCACGTAGCTTCTCTCTGTCTTCAGCCCGCCGGACTTTCAAAGTCTCTAGTTTCTCCTTGTAGTCTTCTATTTCGGCTTTCAAGCTTGTTATCTAAAAAAAGAACGCATAGGATGACTTAAAAAATGATTTAAAAAATGTTTTTTTCATAAGTACCCATAATATTTTTTAAATCGTACTAGCTTTTGCCCGCGACTTCGTCCGCGGAGTAGTCAAAAATGTTCTAATAAGATTTTTTTGTTGACGTAAAATACGAAACACGTGTTCCATCAATTCTGTTAAAGAATGAATACAAAGAATTTCGGAAAACCCTTTCGTATTGGATGCCTACGTCACACAAAGAACACACCCTCCAAGTTTCAGAACTCTACGATCAGCGGTTTAGGCTGTGCGTTGATCCGTCAGTCAGTCAGGACAAAGATTTTATATGTATACATTAATGAAACCTCACACAATGATATTTCCAAGAAAAAAAAAACAAATGATTGTCTGTAAAGTCGGTTTACGGACGATAATTTTACATGATAACGTCATAAGAAAACGGTGAAAAATTGAGATTAAAAGTTGAGATTCTAAGTCTAAATGATCTTTGTTTTAAATAATCAGCTGATTTTCGAATTTACATAATCTCAAAATTGACAAAATAATGTTCGAATTTCCATAAGTCGTAGAACAAAAGTTGTTTGTTTTAGTACACAGAAGTAGCCCTCAACGGCTTGCTAGTATAATTATCAATAATCCTGTATTTCTTCAAGTCAGCAGGACAATATGAACTACTAGCTGCGCCCCGCGGTTTCATCCGCGTAAGTACCGATCTCGTTGAAATATCGGGATAAAAAGTAGCCTATGTGTTAATCCAGGTCTCCAGCTTCTAGATACCAAATTTCATAGCAATAGATCCAATAGTTTTTGCGTGGAGGAGTAACAAACATACACACACACACACAAACTTTCACATTTATAATATTAGTAGGATAAATAATTAAATATTGCAGGAAATTCCACGCATCGCCATCTAGCCCCAAGCTAAGTAACTAGACTTGTGTTATGGGTGCTAGACAACGGATATAGATAGATAGATAGATAACTTTATTTGTACAACACAGGAAAAAACAGAACACTATATACACAAAGCGAAGTAACAGCTATAAAGCATAAGTTGCACAAATGGGCGGCCTTATCGCTGAAAGCGATTTCTTCCAGGCAACCTTTGGATGGAAAAGAACTGATTCAGCTTTAATGGTAGGTTGTGAATTTCCTCAAGCAGGATACCAAACATAACCTGTAACAGGTGATAATATAAAGTATTTACATAAATATGGCTTTAAAATATCAAATTATACATACAATACATACCAATATATAATTATATACATAAATAAAAAATAAAATAAAAACATATATACATACATAAATAATACAGGAATACATATGGATATTAGACAGTACTGAGGTAGTGATCAGTTACCATAGATTTGAAAATGGGTAGGGACTTAGCAGATCGGATGGGTTGCATACTAGTTATATACTTTTCTTTTGTAAATATATACTTATAATATATAGAAACAACCAGACCACAGACAAATATCTAAGCATAATATTAGTATGATACCTCTTGTTGAGCCTGAATGTTGGCCAACTTGTCTTCAACAGATGGCGCTGGTTGCGGAGACGTTAAGCTCTGACCCGGAGTGTATTGTGGAGTTAGAGTCTCTACAAAGTTTGTCTGTGGAAAAAAATAACCGGCTTCAATAAAAGAAAGTTTATAACTCGATTTTGAGAGTTTTTGGCGGGAACGAGTTAACAACATGTCGTGCTGCAGTTTTATTTTCATGAAACTTAGATGTAACCCGAGTTGAATTGTATAATTCTGGTGGAATGTTATTCAATTTAGTTCTGTGAAAGTGCACAAGTGTAGTGAAAGTAAAAATCAGTGTCAAACATGCAGTTTTCACGTTGCCTCCAAATCTCCTATTAAGGTTATGGTAAACTTGCCACCGCTTTACTATAACCCCTGACTTGACGGACTATGACGACTTTGACTGTATTGAAACACTTTAGGCCCGATTTATGAAAAATCGGGTCATAATTTGATGCAAAATATAACTTGACACTGGCTAAATGCACACGTGCGAAGCCATAATAAAAGAAAGAAAAAAAAAAAAAAGTTTATAACTCGAACTGGAGTTTTTCAATTTTGAGTTTTTCCTATATGTATTAGATAGATATACCTTTATGTGACCAACAACAAAATTAAAAATTAGACATAACTTATTTTGATGACTAAAAATAACAGAATAAAATAATATAAGCTATGTTATTTATAACACAGTAGGTAACAGTGTATTAGTAGGAATTGGCGCAAATTTACCTTTTTCCTTTGGAACGAAATTCCAGAAGTTTTTAATAGAGAAAAAAATGTAACGCGTTACGAAAATGGGGAACGAAAAACTCTAATTGAAAGATAGAATAAAAAAGAACGATATTTTTTTCATAAATAACATAAATGTAAATTAAAAAACCGGTCAAGTGCGAGTCATACTTGCGCGGCGAGGGTTTCGTACATTAGTTTCAACTCTCTCTACCCTTGCAGTGGTATGGTAGGTATCAATTTAACTAATTAGACCCCTATTACGTTTGGGCGCCCATACATTGTAAGGGTCAAGTTTAATTGGTTTAACTATGTAGGTATGTATGAGGACACCCTTTAATTTTCAATTTTATTATTTTTTGGATTTTTTTTTATTTGTGCTGTAAGACCTTACTTCTTGCCTAATTTCGTGATTCTAGGTCAACGGGTGTTGACGCATCCTACCGCCAACAACTTCACGCGGCTCGCTCGCGCCTACATTCACACGGCGCCGAGCGCGCTCACTTTTCCCTCCGCGGCCGACCGAGTAACATAATATCAAACTACCATTGAAAACTACAGTAAATGTTTAACATCAGTTACAAAGGTTTTTTATTGAATTATCAAACATCCCCAACAAGTGGTCTTCAGAGCCGAATAAAGAAAAAACGACCTATTGAAGAGATACAAAGCGTCGCCTGTTGAAGAAATACAAAGCGTCGCACGCGGCGGATCCAAAATGGCGGTGCGCAATAACTAGAAAATCTCGGCGCAAATCTACATCTACTTATCAAGGATGAAGTCCTAGGAAGGGTAAATTGCAGTGTTTCGTTCCAATTCCTTTCTTTTATCCCAGTTCCCAACAAACATCCACACCAATCGAGAGTCAAAACGGCTATTTTGCATAAACGCGGTGGGTCAATTCATCCCTCCAAGTTCAAGTGCTATTTTGTCATTTGTGAACTTAAAGTGCTTTTAATCGCTTGCAGCAGTTCCTGACGTGATCGCCCGCGCGCCCTTTGCTTGACCTAGCGTGCAAGTCCCCGGGTCGTGCGCGAGGTGGCCACGTTGCACGTGGCGTGTGTGGAGTTGGACGTGCACGGTTTTTGCGTGCTTACAAGTCTCACTGCTTTCTCATCTGCACCCTATTCGATTTAAGTATCGTTCTACTGCCTTTATTTGTTTATTTTGCAATTTTTGTGTGAATTTTGCTAATTTGTTGCATACTAACCTAACATTATTTATTTAGCTTACCTTCAAATTACAACGCACATTTCAAGTTATTTTGCACAATTCAACTCACTATCATGGATATAAAGACCTTAATCAAACGCAGAGGAACTCAAAAAGCTAAACTTACTCTGTTCAAAAATTATCTTGAGCCATTATCATCCTGTGATTCAATATCATCTTTACAAATAAAAGAGCTCAATCTTCGTTTGTAAAAATCGAGGAATTATATGCTGAATATGATTCAGTACAGGGTAATATAGAGAACTTGTGCGACGACATTGCAGGGGAGTTCAACGAGCGCGACGAGTTTGAGAAGTCGTACTTCGCGGCGGTCGCCGAAGCCCGCGATCTGCTCGAGCGGCAGCCCTCTGCGAGCACCGCGAGTAGCGAGAGCTCGTGTGTCGCCACAGCCCTCGAGGGACATTCAGGTGATACAGTCGGTACAGGTGGGCTTTCATTTCAATTACCTACTATACAGTTGCCCGATTTCTCTGGTTGCTATCATGATTGGCTAGAATTCCGGGACAAATATACATCCATGATACACAATAATAAATCAATCGCAGACATAAACAAATTTCACTATCTCCGAGCAGTGTTAAAGGGTAGTGCAGCTTGTGTAATCGAATCAGTAGTGTTCTCATCGGACAATTACAAAATTGCATGGCAACTATTGTGTGATAGGTTTAATAACAACAGTCAACTCGTTAACAATCACATACATAACATTTTCAATATTGAACCTCTAACGAAGGAGGCATCCGAGCCTTTACTTAACATCATTGACACGGTTAGCAAAAATCTAAAGGCTCTTAAAACATTACAATTGCCAACAGACCATTGGGATGTACTAATTATATCGATAGTTGTTCAAAAATTGGACCCAATAACTAGGAGAGAGTGGGAGGTTGGCCGCAAACAACTTAAAAATAAGGCTTACCCTACTCTAACAGAGTTCTATCATTTTCTAAGAAGTCAGGCTGAGTTATTAAGTTCTGTTGAACCATTAATCATTCAAAATAAAACCTTCATCACACAATCACTAAAACAAACATCAACAAACACACAAGCATCATCGAACACACAGGGAAGCATCAATAAACTTATAGTATGTCCTATTTGCAAGCATAATCATTCAATATATAAATGTTTCAAGTTCAAAGCTTTTTCTATCGAAAAACGTATAGAAACAATTAAATCTTTAAATTTATGCTTAAATTGCCTACGGAAACATCCAGGAAAAGAATGCAAATCAGGATCATGTACTTATTGTTCAAAGAAACACAACACATTGCTACACATAAATAACACCCAACCTAGTATACAACCTAGTATTGTTTTATCTTCAACTATGCAAGAAAACTCACAGTCAGCAGTTCTTCTATCAACAGCAGTTGTCAAAGTAAAGGGTTACCAATGTCGAGTACTACTTGACAATGGCAGCACCTCCAATTTCATTACGGAATCACTTTCCAAAAAACTTAATTTAAAGCTTCATCCATCACAGACTGTGGTGGAGGGCCTGAACCACCAGAGTTCAACAATTTTTAAGCGATGTAATGTAAAAATATCATCTCGCAGTGATAACAATACATATTCAACCGAAATATCATGTCTCGTTGTCCCATACATCACACAATCGTTACCTACACATTGTATTACTATCGACATACCTAGTGACATCGTCTTAGCCGATCCTACATTCGACACACCCAACAGGGTAGACATGTTGTTAGGTGCAGATATTTTTTGGGACGTACTAGGGACCAAGCGCATACCCTTAGGTAAGACTAAACCAACACTAATTGAAACAAAATTGGGTTGGCTTGTGTCAGGCGCTATACATTCCCAATACATACAACAAACAAATAATACAGTCCACTGCCATCACATTCACAACACTAACAGTACTGACACTGATTCACATGATCAGGTGTACACTGATTTACATGATCAGGTAGCTCAGTTCTTTGACCTCGAGACTGTTTCACCCATATGTGACAACATGTCTAAGGAACAATATGAATGTGAACAATCATTTATTAAAACTACTTACCGCCAACCAGACGGTCGTTTTGTGGTACACATACCACTCAAACAATCTCCTCAAAGCTTAGGAGATTCATATCATCAAGCAGCAGCTAGATTTTGTTCCCTTGAACGCAGGTTCAACCGTGAACCAGTACTAAAACAACTTTACAGTGAATTTATACAGGAGTACCTGGACCTGGGCCACATGTCTGAGGCCTACACAGTAACTCACAATGTAGACACTGTACAAAATTACTTACCACATCATGGTGTACTTCGGACAACCAGTCTTACAAGCAAACTACGTGTAGTATTTGACGGGTCAGCTGTCACATCATCAGGTTTGTCCTTCAATAACATTCAGTTAGTAGGGCCAACAGTACAGAACGATCTCATAAGTATACTCATCAGATTCAGGCAACATAAATACGTAGTAACAGCAGATATAGAGAAATTTTACCGTCAAGTGAATACTGTCGAACAGCATAGACAGCTACAACAAATTCTGTGGCGCTTTGATCCAGCTCAGGAACTCAAAGCTTATACACTTAACACTGTAACTTACGGTACAGCCTCTGCTCCATACCTAGCTACTCGATGTTTAGTTGAGGTAGGAAATAAATGCAAAGATAAATCTGTGAGCGATGCTATTATAAATGATTTCTATGTCGATGATTGTTTAACTGGATCAGACAGTCGGTCTCAATTATTACACATTTGTAAGGGCTTAATTCAAGAACTACAAGGTGCCCATTTTTATCTAAGGAAATGGCACTCAAATGACCCACATATCCTTGAACAGCTTCATGGTCAGGATACAAGGGATTCTTTGCTCAATCTAGGCGGGGAAGAGCGGTCCAGGACGCTTGGACTGTTGTGGGCGTGCAGAGAGGATTGCTTAGTATTCTCTGTCAAAAATCTTGAAGAATCTTAAATCACTAAAAGAGCAATACTGTCTAGCACGTCAACAATTTTTGACCCTTTAGGTCTTATCAATCCCTGCATTTTATTAGCTAAAACACTATTACAAAAACTTTGGTCAATAAAACTATCTTGGGACGAGCCCATCCCACAGGAACTAGCTAAACAATGGTCTAATTTTACTCAGTCTCTAGTTAACATTAGAGAAATCAAGGTTCCTCGTTTAATAGTTGGTATCAAACCTACACAATTAGAATTGCATGTATTTTCTGATAGTTCAACTATTGCCTATAGCGCATGTGTTTACTTACGTTCTATTTCATGTGATAATGTTACAGTTCATTTGGTAATGGCAAAAAGCAGAGTAGCTCCTCTCAAGGCGATGACAGTGCCGCGCCTTGAGCTGTGTGGTGCTCTGCTCGCTACTCGCCTAGCAAAAAAGGTCAAACAGGCACTCAGACTCACCATACACTCTACTACATACTGGTGCGATTCCACAATAGTCCTAGGATGGATAAAGAGTTCTAATTCACATCTATTAAAAATGTTTGTATTAAATAGAATTAACGAAATAGTTGATGAGACTGACCCACACTCTTGGAGATACATACCTACACACTTAAACCCAGCTGACATAGGCTCTAGAGGAATTGATGCTGTTAGGTTACAAGAGTCCAAGTTGTGGTGGCATGGTCCCCCATTTTTATTAAAGCCTGAAAGCAACTGGCCTATTCATCCCAATAAAATTGACTATAACAACTTGCCAGAACTCAAAGCACAAAGTCACACTCATACAACTCTATCAAACACTGAAAAATCACCTTTATTCATACATAACTATTCTAACATAGTAAAACTAAATCGTATCACAGCATACATTTTACGGTTCATACATAACTGTCGCTTTCCAAAGGCTAAATATGCAGGTTATTTACAAATTAAAGAACTACGTTTAGCCATGCATCTACTTTGTAAGTTATCTCAAATGGAATCCTTTCCTAGTGAGTATAAAATATTATCTAACAATAAAGAATTAAACATAAAAAATACACTTGTTAAATTCAATCCTTTCTTCCAGGAAGGTTTAATGAGAGTAGGTGGCAGGCTGTCCAATTCAAACTATGACTATGACACCAAACACCCCATTCTACTTCACTCATCTCATCACATCACAAATCTTATATTTAAATGGTATCACACCAATTTAATGCATGCTGGTCCCCAGCTTTTACTCGCCACCCTACGTCATAAGTATTGGGCTATAGGCGGGCGTAACTTAGCTAGAAGTACTGTGCATAGGTGCTTAACTTGCCTACGATATTCAGGTAGGTACATTCAACCTATCATGGGAAATCTTCCTAAAGAACGCATACAAGGTGAATTTCCATTCTTACATACAGCCGTCGATTATGCTGGTCCTATCATGATAGCAGACAGAAAGGGTCGCGGTAGTAAGACTATCAAATCTTACCTTTGTGTATTTGTTTGCCTCACTGTAAAGGCTGTACACATTGAATTAGTCACCGAATTAACTACAGAGTGTTTCCTAGCTGCACTCAACCGATTCATTGCTCGCAGGGGCCGCCCTTCCAGCATTCACTCAGATAATGGTACGAATTTTGTAGGGGCATGCAACGAATTAGCGAAATTTTTAAAACACTCAAATCCAGAAATAAGGGCATATGCAGCTGAGAATGCAGTGAAATTCAATTTTTCACCGGCATACTCTCCAAACTTTAATGGTCTAGCAGAGGGCGCTGTCAAGTCAATAAAATTTCATCTGAAGCGAGTTCTAACAAAATCTCACTTAACATACGAGGAAATGAACACATTGCTCGTGCAAATTGAGTCTATATTGAACTCTCGACCCCTAACTCCATTGTCCTCTGATCCCTCCGACCTCATACCTCTTACTCCCTCCCACTTTTTAATTGGACGTACACTGACAATGCTCCCCTCTCCTGAGGAACAGAATATAAACGCCATACATGCGTTACCTCGCTTCCAAAGAGTGCAGCAGCTCAAAGCTGCATTCTGGCGGAGATATTATTTGGAATATATTGCAGAACTTCAAAAAAGGTCCAAGTGGCAGAAGGGAATCACCGAGCTTCGTCGTCACGACATGGTCATCGTGAAGGACGACAGGCTACCACCGAACCGATGGCTGATTGGACGAGTAGTCGAAACGCACCCGGGCCTCGACGGCGTCACCCGAGTCGCGGACATTGCCACCACCACCGGAACCATACGGCGAGCCTGCTCCCGCCTGTGTCCACTACCATTGGAACCTCCAAGCTTCCAAGAGGGGGCAGCCTGTTGACGCATCCTACCGCCAACAACTTCACGCGGCTCGCTCGCGCCTACATTCACACGGCGCCGAGCGCGCTCACTTTTCCCTCCGCGGCCGACCGAGTAACATAATATCAAACTACCATTGAAAACTACAATAAATGTTTAACATCAGTTACAAAGGTTTTTTATTGAATTATCAAACATCCCCAACAACGGGAACTACCATATAGGTTTTCGACTTAAAACCTATAGGGTACTTACGGTTGACCTGGAATTTTCAATTTTGCTCAAAGGCAAGGTCTTAACAGCACAAGTAAAGGGAAAAGTCCGAAATATAAAAAAAAAAAAAATTAAGGTTTTTGGTAAGTACTTGCAAGTTTTTGCGAAAATGTAAATTTGCCCATATCTTTTTATTATGTTGACTCAGGACCTTGATTTTTATACACCAAATAGGGACTATAGACCTCAGTATCTGGTATGAATTTCAACTTGCTAGGTCCACCCGTTCCTGAGTAAATCGGTGGTGACACACGGACGGACAGACAGACAGACAGACAGACAAGAAAGTGATCTTATAAGGGTTCCTGTTTTTACCTTTTGCGTTATTGAACCCTAAAAAGTAAAGAGGGACATATATCAAAAAACCCTACCTCAATAAAAGAAGCACGCTTCGTCAACTGCGGCGAAGCTGTCCCCTCGGCTGTAGGTGAAACGTGCGAAGCGAGCGACTGCCGGCTGCTTCCGAGCGAAGTGCGAGAACTGTGAACACGACGCTTCGCTTTTACAAGAAGTACTTCGGAAGATGAGCTGTATTCTGTAGCTTTTAGAGATGGCTTGTCGATTTCACAATTTTTTTGAAGTGAGAAATAATTCTATACCTATAGACGCTAGAGAACGTTACATAATTACCAGTTGTTTTATTTCAAAGCAATCTTTTTTTAAAGATTTTTATTGTTTGAAAGGTGAATTAGTCGGGAGTGTTCTTAGCTATGTTTAATCGAAATCGGTTCAGCGGTCATGAAGTTATGAGAATTAATTCAGAATTAAAAACCGAATGTAAGTAGATATGCTCGAGTGGGGTATCAAATAAAAGGGCTTGATTAAGTACATTACAATAATCTATGTTTAATCGAAATCGGTTCAGCCGTCTGAAAGTTATGGAGGATGAAAGGATTAATACTTCTAATATTTAATACAAAAGTCAAATAACTAAATGAAGAACTAGAAAAAGGACATACTTAATAAAAAAACTGTTAAGGGATAAAACATATTTTTATATCTTATTGTATAGAATAAGTAAGTACTGATTATTATTTCAAGAACATTTACTCAAAATAATCCATTCTCTAGCGTCTACAGGAAGATAGGAACAGGATAATTTCTTCCTTCAAACAAACCTTTTTTCTATACAAACTTGCATTTATGAATATCAGTAGAAGTCAGAAGTGAAATCGACAAGGAATCTATAAACAAAACGTATAGAATCCAGATCTTTTCATGGCAATGTATAAAGCTTTACCGTTCACAGGAAAGCCACCATTTTCACCAGGGTATATGGGCTAGTTTTGCTTGTATAATGTACTATAGTGTGACCAATGCTTTTTATAACACGGTCAAAAAATAAAATAATAACATATACATTAAAGGACAATGTTTTCTTTGGGCGTGGGAGTCTCATGAAACGAGTCATCAAATTTTTCAACATCTGATTCTATTGTAGGGCCTAAGTCTGCTAACACAATTTCGTTTCAATAGGTTGATAGAATCGTAATAGACATTGAATGTCAATTATTTATTTATTATTATACGTATTGACGACCCAGTTGGCACAATGGTCACCATGCCGGACTGCCAAACACAGGGTTGCGGGTTCGATTCCCGCCTCAAACATGTATTTATGCTTAGATATTTGTCTGTGGTCTGGTTGTATCTATGTATTATAAGTATATATTTACAAAGGAAAAGTATATTATAAGTAGTAAATCCGTTGTCTAGCACCCATAACACAAGTCTAGTTACTTAGCTTGGGGCTAGATGGCGATGTGTGAAATGTCGTGCAATATTTATTTGTTTATTTTATTTATTTATACCATGTTGCTAGGCAACACCAGCGACGTATTTATTACCATTCCGTTGATAGAAATTCTATTGCGATGATGGTGCGACCACATTAGTCATAATCTTGATATAATATTTATACTCCTTATACTCGGAGTGGTGCACGGAGGAAATTCGAAAGTGCAACAACCTGTGGTAACGACCACCTACCGTTAATCCTACTAATATTATAAATGTGAAAGTTTGTATGTGTGTGTATGTTTGTTACTCCTTCACGCAAAAACTACTGGACAGATTGCGATGAAACTCGGTATCAAGATAGCTGGAGACCGGGAAAATAACACATAAGCTACTTTTTATCCCGATATTCCTACGGGATCGGGACTTACGCGGATGAAACCGCGGGGCGCAGCTAGTGACCTATAACTCCAAAAACAATTCAAAAATGTGGTCATACAATTAAATATTTCTCTTGAAACCGCATTTCATATAGAATTATTTCATGAGGATCCCAGGCCCAAGGCCTATACATTTTTTGTCATGTACCTTTTGTTTCTAAAAAAAAAACTTTTCTGCAACTATTTCAAAAGACATTTGATATAAAGTAGTGTATAAAGTGTGTATTAAAAACCCTGTAATCCCTCTAAGGTACTTGTAGGTACTAGAACATTACTAAAAAAATATTTATTTTTCTGCCTGAGTATAAAAGTATTATTTTAAAAAACCTTATTAACCACTTTTTTTGTACAGTCGTTTTATGTACCTTAGAAGATTAACAGAGTTTTCGTTGTATTGGTGCTGAAAGGCAAAAACAAGATCATATATTCTTCGTCTTCTAACAAATAATATATTTGGTGCTAATAAATAAAACGAGAATAACAATGCATGGCAAATACGACATGTGCAAATAATAAATATAATAAAATCCAAACCAACGCTTCTAGCGACCGATTAAGAGGATCACATGACATTTTTTTGATAAAATTTTCGTCCGGGGCATATTTGTTTTCATTCCTTAAGTGGAAAAGGGTACCGAGGGCTTTCTCCATACAAACGTAATCGACTGTTTTCTCCCTGAATAATGACACTAGAGCTAATTTTTTGTTGCATAAAACTTATAACTGCCATGATCTTGCACCTCTGTTTTTTTTATGTTTTTTAAATCTTAATTTGTATGATAATTAGAAAATGAAAAAGCTAAAATATGGGGGCATAGTCATGGCAGTTATAGGTTTTATGGCATAAAAATATTTGTGCTAGTGTCATTATCCAGGGAGGAAACAGTCGACTACGTTTGTACGGAGAGAGCGCCGGCACTCTTTTACCTTAAACTGCAACAAAATGTTGTCATTGATGTCAATCGCTTGAATAGTACGTATTCTAGGAATGTTCTATTATTTATGAAAAAAAGTACCTATAGCATATTTTATTTATACTAATATAATAAAGGGGAAATATTTAATTGTTTGTTTTTTGCACGGAATAGGCTCCGAAACTACTGGACCGATTTTGATGAAACTTGGTATAAAGATACATTGATTCATTGACAGTAACATAGACTACTTTTTATCCCGATAGTCCCACGGGATCGGGAGTTACGCCGATGAAACCTCGGAGCGCTACTAGTAATTAATTACACAAAAAAGAAACACTGAAATTGTACAATATTAAGGAGAGAAAAGAGCTATTTATTTTTGTATGAGAAAGTACGCGGTAATAAAATGGTATGTGACCCTCTTAAGGAATGATTTATTAAACTAGGCCGTGCTGCTTCAAGCCGTCCGAGCTCGAACGATGTATTATGAACATAATTAGCTACATAAAAAAATGTAGTGTGTAACAAAATTACAGGGATTACAGAAATCTCTCTGCCCAGGACATCACAAAAAAAATTGAAAACATAAGAATTCGGGAAAATTACTAAAAAAGCAGCAAATCCTTAGGTAATCGGTGTTGTGACGTTTTGAAATGTGAAAAAAAACCTTATCTCTCATTATAAGCTATTGCATAGCTTTTATCGCGGGCTTTGACCGCGGTCGAATCAAGAAATTCCGTAACGAAAATAAAACCTAACACCCCCGACTCTGCCTATCATGTAGCTCGGCCGAGCGTTCGCTTAACGTGAAAGTCCGTGTACACCTTAGAAAGATTACAGGTCTTTGTTACACACTGTATGTATGCAAAGAATTTAAAAGGAAATGGCGCGTGAGTTTTGGCGGGAACGAGTTAACAACATGTCGTGCTGCAGTTTTATTTTCATGAAACTTAGATGTAACCCGAGTTGAATTGTATAATTCTGGTGGAATGTTATTCAATTTAGTTCTGTGAAAGTGCACAAGTGTAGTGAAAGTAAAAATCAGTGTCAAACATGAAGTTTTCTCGTTGCCTCCAAATCTCCTATTAAGGTTATGGTAAACTTGCCACCGCTTTACTATAGCCTGACTTGACGGACTATGACGACTTTGACTGTTTTGAAACACTTTAGGCCCGATTTATGAAAAATCGGGTCATAATTTGATGCAAAATATAACTTGAACTGGCTAAATGCACAAGCCGTGCGAAGCCATAATTAATAGAAAAAAAAAGGATGTGCCGCCTACATAGGCCAGCCCGGGGCCGGGAAGGCATAGTATAAAAAAAAAAAATTTGACAAGTTTGATACTGGCTATAATAACATGTCACAAATCGTGCGAGGCCAAAATTATAAAAAAAATCTCCCTCCTATACTATTTTACACAAATTTACCTTGACATAGAGAGTGTTCCAGTTTTTGTCTGCGCCGGCGACGGTTTCCTTCGAACCCTTTTAGGGGAATCACCACACATGTTAGTTAGGTTAGAATTATGTTATTTACAAATGTTAAGCTTTATTAACATTGAGAAAATCATTTTTAAGTGTTACATAAAACGAAGCCATCTGGTGGCGAAACGGAGTTCGCCGTGTTTGCTAGTACTAACTATAAAAAGGCTATGCCGAAGATGCATCGCACATCGCCATCGCACAAGGTAGACAGACAAATTCTTTATTGTTGACACCATTTTTTAAGTGGTAACATCTAATTACACCTGCATTCATAAAAAAGTGTCACGGTAATATTGTGTGACGTCATGCGTCATGGTAACTTAGGAAACAGAGTATTTAATAATAATATCGCTCATCTGGAATTATGTTATAATGACGAATGACAGAAGACTTATACATGAAAGAAAAAAAACGAAAAAAATATAAGGACTATTTTTTTTTCATCTTTTTCTTATGACGTTATCATGTAAAATTATAGTCCGTTAACCGACTTTACAGACCATTTGTTTTTTTAAATGACATTAAATAAGTCCACAGAAGCGGAGCGAGGTAGCAGAGCGGCGTTTCCACATAGTAAATAAGTATACTGTGCAACATAAAACTCCGCACGCGGAGTCCACGCATGTCGGTTTAATGTTTTACATTAATATGACATCGATGTCGACTCAGTTGGCACAATGGTCACCATGCCGCACTGCCAAACACAGGGTTGCGGGTTCGATTCCCGCCTCAGACAAGTATTTATGCTTAGATATTTGTCTAAGAAAAGAAAACTATTAGTTAGGACAACTCTACACACACTGCTAAGTTAAAACACAATAAACTAACAATATTTTCAAAATGTTATTTGAAGCTTACTAAATTCGGTACTTGACAGTTGTAAAACTGACCAATATTTTGGGCTCACATATTTTTTTTTACTTTTTATATTTTATATTCGTGGAACTCTGTAATTGGCTTTCTGTTGTTGTACTGTTTATATATAATTCTGTATTAGCTGTTGAGTTTGCTAAAAAATAAATAAATATTTATTCGCATTAAAATATTTTAGCAAATGTTTTATTTTTATCAGTTAGGACAACGCTACACACGGTTCAAAGGTTAAAACACACTTTAATATTTCTCTTTAATATGTTATTTAAATCTTAATAAATTCTGTACTTGACAGTTGTAAAACTAAAGCATATTTATTTACAATTAAATATGTTGCAAATTAAATATTTATTTATTTTATTATCTTCGGAAAACCAACAGTGAGAGATAACAATATATGACAACAATAATTAATGCTATACACCATTTGCAGGCTGTGATCTGGTTGTTTCTATGTATTATAAGTATATATTTACAAAAGAAAAGTATTTAAGTAGTATATCTGTTGTCTAGTACCCATAACACAAGTCTAGTTACTTAGCTTGGGCCTAGATGGCGATGTGTGGAATTTTCTGCAATATTTATTTTCTTTGTGCGACTGGTGATGTGCGAATTGTGCGATATATCTTCGGCATAGCAATATCCTTAGCCTTTAATTGAAAAATGTGTTATGTCACATTTGCACTTTTGTACCTATATGACAATTTGCAACGGGCAAATCACATTTTGACAATAAAAGGCTTTGAAGGCTGGGCCGAGCATAACTTTGACTAGATCGAATTAAAAACTAGATTTTTTGCAAATAAATTAGGCATGGAAGCATAAAATTTCCTTGAGGATTATTTGTAAAAAGCATAATTTCCAATAAATTTAGCTCTTACTTCGTTTTCACCAACTTTATGCTCGGTCCATTAAATATTTTTGAATACAAAAAGTAAGGTTAGAATACAAAAAATCAACTAGGTTTTAATAAAACAAAATCATATTTTTAAAGTAGGTAGATAGAAGTAGATATTTACAGAAAGGACAAGATAATTTAAAAAAAAAAAACAAATCGGATTATGCCATTTTCTTACAAGACCCTAAGGCGTATAGATAAATAAGTTTAAAAAATACACTCATAAAAAAACGACAGTTTACAGTTTTCAAAGAAGATAGAAGGACTAAAACAAAAAAAATTTTTGTAAATAACGTAAAAATAAAATAAATTCAATCGAACACATGAACGTTTCGGTAGTACTTCTATCTTCAATTCGCACACAGAAGGAACAGTGCTCAAGCTCACTACTACTATACTCTATTCCAAAAGCAGCGCGAACTAACTAACCCAAGCTACACCGAAATAAAAAGTAAGTGTTTTTTTCGTTTGGAAGTCGTGAGATCTCAAGTAAGTAGCAAAAGTAGAGATTTATACATTGAAATTAAATTGAATGAATATTTTATCTCAGAAAGTTTGTTTATTTAGTTTTTAACCCCCGATGAAAAATGACGGGGTGTTATAAGTTGAACGGTCACACGACGCAACAATATTTAATCAAAAAAATTCACATGTAGGGTTTTCGGGGTTATTTTTTCCTTTTTGTAGGTTTTTTGCTTGTTTTAGGCTTTTTACGTTCATACTATTTTTATTATTTTGTGTCGGGGGTTTTTGTTTGTTTCCTCTTTGCGGTCGAACAACTTGGCCGATTTAGATGATCTATCTAAGGATGGAAAAGAATTTCATTTAGATAGCATTTTAACTTTTGAACGAAATTCCCGCGGAATTGAAATTCTCTCTAGTTTTGAAATAGAGTACATTATAGATTACAAGCCGGTGCATACTACATCATTTTACTTACGTGGTGGGCCTAGATCTCTGCGCCACAGTTATACTAAGAAGAGAAAACTATTAGTTAGGACAACTCTACACACACTGCTAAGTTAAAACACAATAAACTAACAATATTTTCTAAATGTTATTTGAAGCTTACTAAATTCGGTACTTGACAGTTGTAAAACTAACCAATATTTTGGGCTCACATATTTTTTTTTACTTTTTATATTTTATATGCGTGGAACTCTGTAATTGGTTTTCTGTTGTTGTACTGTTTATATATAATTCTGTATTAGCTGTTGACTTTGCTAAAAAATAAATAAATATTTTTTCGCATTAAAATATTTTAGCAAATGTTTTATTTTCATCAGTTAGAACAACGCTACACACACGGTTCAGTTAAAAGGTTAGAACACACTTTAATATTTCTCTTTAATATGTTATTTAAATCTTAATAAATTCTGTACTTGACAGTTGTAAAACTAAAGCATACTTTTTCGATGTTGCAAATTAAATATTTATTTATTTTATTATCTTTGGAAAACCAACAGCGAGAGATAACAATATATGACAATGATAATTAATGCTATACACCATTTGCAGGCTTTGAAGTCTACAAACACTTTATGCGGCAATTCAAGTTAAAGAATAAAAATGCATTTATCTAATAAGTTTTATCGAAAAAAAAATAGGATAAAATTGCAAGATGTTTAAATTATAACATTAGCGACTCTTAAAATAAATTGGTAAACTGTCAAGGAGCCAATTAACTAAACTAGTACAAAATCCGTATTACAAAAGGAATTTCAAGCGCAAATATAACACTTGTCAACTAAATGATCTTATTAATTTTAAATAGCATTTTTTACTAGATGATATTATTCTGAAGGTGTTAAAACTCACACTAAAAGTACGGTTATATCAAAGATGCATAGCACATCAACATCGGACAAGAGCACCGTGGCGAGAGTGAGACGCGGCATACCTTGATCCAATCACGAGCCTTGATTTGACCATCTATGTGCTCTACATAGATGAACTGCATCAATGCATTGCACTGAGGCATCTTTCGACATGTGCGTGCGCCTCTATTTGTTTTGTTTTACATGGAGGTGACATCAATGTGCGACATGCTATGTGTGATGCATCTTCGGCATAGCCATACCCTTATGCGCACAATGGCCTAAATAAAGAGGCTAAGTGCGGAAACAGCCCGTAAAGCTAAACTAACCCTTATATAATTCTTTAATTAAAAAAAGTTCTGTTTAATTTCGATCTGGTGTACTATAGAACGTAGCTCAGGTATTTTGTTCAACTAATCTATGTTTATATGTTGGACATCACTTCTTGATACAAAAAAAATGCCCTTTAAAATATTTATATAACCGGCAATCTATTTTGATATTACAATTCACTTGCATTGAATAAAATAATACACCCTGTTATTCTTGTTGTATTGATCGGGCTTAGTCGTGGTGTTGCCAGTTGAGGGCTTCATTAAACATATTATATGTAAATATTATGACAAATTTTTTTTTGAGATGAAAAGAACATTTTTCAACAATGTCTAATTCTTATACAATTTTTTAATACATATTTATATAAGACTAGCTTTTGCCCGCGACTTCGTCCGAAAACGGACCAAGGAGTCACGTTGTCCCATACAAACGTTGCCCCTCTTTTCACCCCCTTAGGGGTGGAGTTTCGAAAAATCTTTTCTTATCGGATGCCTACGTCACATAAAGAACACACCTTCTAAGTTTCAGGTGTCTACGATCAGCGGTTTAGGCTGTGCGTTGATCCGTCAGTCAGTCAGGACAAAGAATTTTATATGTATAGGTAAGATATAAAGTTTAGAAATCCAATGTGTATGTCAGTAAATCATGCTATTTAACTTCTATGTTATAATAATCTATGAAAAACCACCAAAACCGCAATTAATCTAACACTAGACTGTATTAAGTTCACTAGAATTTAATTTTTAATATCTATTAATAACTTAAAACCTCAAAACACCCCACACTGCAGACCAAAAATATAAAAAGATTCTCGCTTAGCTGTCAGTAAAAAATATTTCAAAATTAAGTTGAAAACGGGATATTTTCATGGTCTTTGTTTTTATTTTGTTTCATATTTCAACGTTGTTTCAAACATCATTTTCAGTTTAAGATGTAGCATGCTTTAATAGACGATACCTGTTAACTCGCCACTTGAAGCCGTAATAAGTTTAATAGTGAAAATAAAGATGGTAGTTTAAAATAATATTCCCATTCTTTAAATCACAAAATGATTTAAGAAAATAGCAGTCTGAATATCACAAATACTATCGACAACTGAGCAAAAATCACCAACTCTGATGGTCTGCAAAATTGACTAACTGCGGTACGCAGAGTCCCGCATGGTTTGATACAAAATCGCCTCACCAACGAAGCAATTTTATATGTAAAACCGTGTGGGCCTCCACGTAATGCAATTTCAGGCTTAAAACCTCATTCAACCCTAAATAACCCAGAAAAATGTTGCATATTAGTGTATATTTAAGGAAATTATTTGACAAACATACTTGCTTAATCGTCTATTTGTTGCAGTATTCGCTCTTGGTGTCGGTGGCTCTTCCGAGGATGTTGTCATCGAGGTCTCCATAGGGTTGTCATCGGAGTCAAGCAGCTGGATCTGGGTTGGACGTACGAACACTCCGCAGTTCTCATCACACTGGAATTAAGAAGTATGAGGATGTATAAAATAATGAATGAATATATTAGAGGAAGGAGGAAGGAAGAGGGAACTGTTTGAGTTGGTATGGACATGTGAAAGAGAAGAGGTGCATGTGACTAGAGAGTGATGAGTATGAATGTAGAGGGATGGAGAGGAAGAGGAGGACCTAAGGAAATATGGACGCACTGCGTGAGACAAGACATGAGAGAGATGAATGTGAACGATGAGATGACGACTAATAGGAGTGAATGGAAGAAGAATACATACTGCGGCAAACAAATCTCAAATAAATTGGGATAAGGGCAGGAAGATGATAATAATGTTGTAAAATACATGACCATGTTGAGATGTTAAACTAGGTACTTATGAACTTAGTGCACTTTTGAACTACAGTAAGATGCTTAGATGATAAACTGAGGTTAAAAAGTCCCATGTAAGTCCCAATCTCGCCGCAATTTCAAATT
Organism: Idaea straminata; assembly: GCA_951213275.1. Lineage (NCBI taxonomy): Eukaryota > Metazoa > Arthropoda > Insecta > Lepidoptera > Geometridae > Idaea > Idaea straminata. The sequence continues at coordinate 4,443,372 of OX577875.1, read as the reverse complement.
CAAAAATATCTAATGTCCTTCTCCATCTCCTAAACTAACACCATCACTATCAAAATCGATTCAGTAATTTGACGGTACAAACAAACAAAAAATAATTCAGATTTATAATACTTATTAGGTTACGATGTAAAGATTGGCTTGTATGTTCCCTCTTCAAAGTCAAAAGGCCTAATCGATTTTGATGAAAATTGTCAGGGTAGGTTATAATACAGAGAAAGACATGATCCTTGGTATTTATATACCTAAGTGAATTATGCTCATTATTTACTAAGGTCATACAGCTTTGAGTCTTTCATCACAGTATACAAAAATGTATGGTGTTTTACATTCCCTGTTGTTAACAAACATTCATAGTTCTCTTTCTTCATAATTGTTAGCTACAATATACAAAAGTAATAAATCACTTACACTAAAATAAGCGTGTCCTCGAACAGTACCATTATTTTTTCCTTTAGCTTCGTCCAGAATCACTCCTATCCACTTCCCAGTGGCGAAAGTGGGATACCCAACGTAAGCAACAGAGCCTTTCTTTCCACCTTCTTTTCCAACCACCATGACCCTTTGGCCATGAGACAAGCCTTTATCCGACATGTTTACACCTTTTCACTGACACTGTAATAGATTTTCACCGTGTTAAGTCAATTGAAATATGAAATAAATGAGAAAAATCTCCGATCGATGTTGTGGCTGGTGATGACATACACTTGCCTTATTTGTAAATAATAATTAACAATAATAACGAGTACTAAGGAACTAGAAATTAAGAGTTATCTAAACATGTTCATTTTCTCTTTAATTAGCAAAAGTTAATCAACAATTCTAGGTAATTTTCGTAATTATTTTGATGCAGTGAAAATGCTGCAAAATCCGATAAAAGTAAGATTTTGGAAATGTCAAGTTGAATTTGGCAGCTGTCAAGTGGTTGACAGATTAGTCATCGTTTGCGTTTCGTTTTTGCTGATTGTAGCTATAACATTTTAATTTTGGTATACCATTGATTTGTAGATTACTACATAGTATATAATGATTTTTATGTATAAACACCATATAAATACAGAATGTATAATGTATAGCCCCGCAGTTTCACCAATTTTATATTATTATGTAGTTCCTTTTTTTGCCACAATCTAAAATATTCTTAAAGATCCAACTCCTCTTTCGAAATGATCACTTGAAATTCTCGTTTTGCTTCGATTATAATGTCGAAGTACCTCATAGATAACTTCATAGATGGCGCTTATCTCACTAAAAAGCTAAATCGTAATGATATATGTGATGCTATTTCGGACGCTCTCTCCATACAAACGTAGTCGACTGTTTCCTCCCTGGATAATGACACTACAGCAAATATTTTTGTTACTTACATAAAACTTATAATCTTTATTTCTATGATAATTAGAAAATGAAAAAAAAAAACAAAGACATAAACGGCACAGTTATGGCAGTTATAGGTTTTATGCTACAAAATACATTATAGTGTCATTATCCAAGGAGGAAACAGTCGACTACGTTTGTATTGAGAGAGCCCCGGTACCCTTTCCTCTTAAAACTTATGCTCATAGACTTTTTTGAAGAGCACCATCTAAAAGTGAAGAGCACCATTTATAAAGCCAAACGAAAATATTTTTTTATATTATTATTTTCGAAGGCTTCGCTCATTAGCTACCCTTCCAAAGGGTGGCCATATGGACAAACAAACTTAAACAACGTAGCTAATGATTCATAAACTGACCGGTGTCCCTTCTTAATCCTATTAGTAGAGATTAATTTATCTGGTAAATAAACTGTTCGTTTTGTACATTATTAACAATTTTGTTCTCTTTACGAAGCATAAAAGGTTCAATATTCATTGGTCAAATCACATTTGCAATACCTTATCGAGGTATGGGGGTCGGCTGCTAAATCAAACCTTAAAGATTTACAAATAACACAAAACAATAGTAGGTATATTATGCAACTAGTGAATAAAGGATGGATTTAAAGCGAGGGCCATAGATGAATCACGAGCAAGCTAAGGATTCTAACAACTGAATCACGACCGTAGGGAGTGATTATAGATGATTGTGATTGAAGTGTTAGAATCCTGAGCCACGCGAGTGATTCATGGCCCTCAATGTAAATCCGTACTTTATTCAACAGTTGCATACTATACTTTATACCATGCTACGAGAAAAAGAAAACAAAACGTGTGGTGCTACCGACAGACAGACAGACAGACACAGACAGACACAGACAGACACATACAGACAGACAAAAAGACAGAAGAAAAGACAGAAGAAAAAAAGGCCTTTTTATTCACTGTTTTCAGTGAATAAAATAAGCTTTTCAGAGTGGGCATGGTATAAAACAATTAAAACACTGTTTAGATACAAAAAAATTACAAACACCAGAGCTTTATACAAAAAAACACAGCAACTTAATCTACAACAATTATTTACATACACAACATGCATACTTAATAGAAAGATACATACTAATGAAATACATATTTAAGCAAAATCTTAGAAATACAGATAAAATAAAATTACATAACTTTAGAACAAAAACATATGATCGGAAAAACATAATGTTTGAAGGTGCGCAGATGTATAATCTATAGGTACTTCTATACTAATATTATAAAGCTGAAGAGTTTGTTTGTTTGTTTGAACGCGCTAATCTCAGGAACTACTGGTTCGATTTGAAAAAATATTTTTGTGTTGGATAGTCCATTTATCGAGGAAGGCTATCGGCTACTTTTTATTTTGATATTCTCACGGGATCGGGAGTGACGCGGGTGAAACCGCGGAGCGCAGCTAGTATATTATAAAGCTGAAGAGTTTGTTTGTTTGTTTGAACGCGCTAATCTCAGGAACTACTGGTTAGAATTGAAAAAATCTTTTTGTGTTGGATAGTCCATTTATCGAGGAAGGCTATAGGCTACTTTTTATCCTGATATTCCCACGGGATCGGGAGTTACGCGGGTGAAACTGCGGAGCGCTGCTAGTGACTTACATAAAGAGATAAAACAATGTAAAACAGTTAATAAATATAAAAACAAACTTAGAGAATATATTATGAATAACATATTTTGATAAATGATCTGCGAAATTTCTGAAACTAACCTAATGATAAGTACTTACTAATACTCATTATAAGTGGACTTATGTATTTTATGAGTAAACTAGCAGCGCTCCGCGGTTTTACCCGCGTAACTTCCGATCCCGTGAGAATATCGAGATAAAAAGTAGCCTATAGCCTTCCTCGATAAATGGACTATCCAACACAAAACGAATTTTTCAATTCGAACCAGTAGTTCCTGAGATTAGCGCGTTCAAACAAACAAACAAACTCTTCAGCTTTATAATATTAGTATAGATAAATTATTTAAACCTAAACCTAAAGGTAGGTTCGGTCGGAGTCAGAATTATCTTAGGTGAACCATGGGATGAAAAAAACGTGTGGCACTCGAGGACTACCACGGTGAAGCTATTGCATCGTGCGACCTTCGTACAGTACCTACATACACGTTAAGCGAACGCTCAGCCGAGCTACATGGTAGGCGGAGTGGGGGGTGCTAGGTTTTATTTTCGTTACGGAATTTCTTGATTCGGTCGCCGCGCTCAAAGCCCGCCATAAAGGCTATGCAATAGCTTAAAACTCCGCATCCGTTGGTAGAGCGACCGCGGGCAACGCACAGAAAACAACTATAAACAAGGATTCCAAAATAAAAAATCGCGTTATAACTTAATAGTTATTTTAATACCCGTATTTTCGCGACTATGATCGGTGCAACTCGATCGAAACGTCTCGTCCGCGTCGTCGGGTAAATATACTACTTATATACTTTTCTTTTGTAAATATATACTTATAATACATAGAAAAAACCAGACTACAGACAAATATCTAAGCATAAATACATAAATGTCTGAGGCGGGAATCGAACCCGCAACCCTGTGTTTGGCAGTCCTACATGGTGACCATTGTCCCAACTGGGACGTCAAATACTAGTTATAAAGCGATCGCGACCCATGTTTACTAAAATAGAATGAATATTTACACGTAAAAAAATAATTTAAGCTAAAAATATAATGTAGAGATTTACGCAAAAACATTATAAAAAGATCGATCGGCTCTACCTGCTTGTGACCAACTATAATTACTCTATTTTTATTTATATTTTGGATAAATATATCTAACAACAAATAAAACGAGAAAATCCGCGGAAAAGTATGCGTATAGCTCACAAAAGGCAGGGCCGGTTCTGGTGGAGCGTTTAGGGGACAAGCCGAGCGCGGATTAATTTAAATACCGGGCATTCTCTGGGTACAGGGCTGGACTGAGGGATAATATTTAAAAAATACTGAAGTAAAAAATGGTTGTCTGTAAAGTCGGTTTACGGACTATAATTTTACGCGCTAACTTCGTAAGAAAACGAAGAAAAAATTGATATTTAAAATATTTAAAAAAAAAAATTTGAAATTGCTATTAATTAAAAAATTGATATTTGATATTTAAAAATTGATATTTGAAATAGCTATTGTATAGTTTTATCGCGGCCTTAGCCAATTGGCAAAAGATAGCACAGGGCATGGAGCGATGAAGGACTCTCGTTTCGGAGGCAAAGACCCACTTTGGATCGCTGAGTAAGTAAGCATTTGTTTAGCACAGGGCCACTATTTGATAATGCCGATCGCCAATTGCAACGACTTTTAGAGTTTTGGCGGGAACGAGTTAACAACATGTCGTGCTGCAGTTTTATTTTCATGAAACTTAGTTGTAACCCGAGTTGAATTGTATAATTCTGGTGGAATGTTATTCAATTTAGTTCTGTGAAAGTGCACAAGTGTAGTGAAAGTAAAAATCAGTGTCAAACATGAAGTTTTCTCGTTGCCTCCAAATCTCCTATTAAGGTTATGGTAAACTTGCCACCGCTTTACTATAGCCCCTGACTTGACGGTCTATGACGACTTTGACTGTTTTGAAACACTTTAGGCCCGATTTATGAAAAATCGGGTCATAATTTGATGCAAAATATAACTTGACACTGGCTAAATGCACAAGCCGTGCGAAGCCATAATTAATAGAAAAAAAAAGGATATCATTTAGAAAAGTTCGTTCCACATTCCGTCCCTGTACAAACAAAGACAGATTTATACCGAGGTAACGCATCTCCCTCTTTCGATCCTCCAACACAATATTATAAACAGATACATACATCCCTAGGTACTTTGGTACATACAGGGTTAGTGGTTATCTTGTGTCTAGATGGCAGTGTTTGCAGTGTCCTGCAATATACAGGGTTATTGGTAATTATAGCGGAACGGACCCCGGGCTCCCGAGAGGGATGCAACCGGGAACATCGCTCGGATGATGATGATTGGTAATTATACTAGCAAGCTGTTGAGGGCTAATTCTGTGCACCGTAACAAACAACTTTCGTTCTACGACTTATGGAAATTAAAAAAAAAATATGAAACCTTTGAGGTTATGTAAATCTATACTAATATTATAAAGCTGAAGAGTTTGTTTGTTTGTTTGAACGCGCTAATCTCAGGAACTACTGGTTCGAATTGAAAAATTATTTTTGTGTTGGATAGTCCATTTATCGAGGAAGGCTATAGGCTACTTTTTTATCCTGATATTCCCACGGTATCGGGAGTTACGCGGGTGAAACTGCGGAGCGCTGCTAGTTCGAAATATAGCTGAATTTTTAAAACAAAGGATTTTTTTTAACTTAAAAAATAAGTATACTTCTAAGGTTAGTGACCTCTCCGTGTATGGAACAGCTGATTTTCAGGATAACCTAACCTCAAAATCATAAAAATGTTCGAATTCCCATAAGACGTAGAACAAAAGTTGTTTGTTTAGGTGCACAGAAGTAGCCCTCAACGGCTTGCTAGTATAATTACCAATCATCATCATCCGAGCGATGTTCCCGGTTGCATCCCTCTCGGGAGCCCGGGGTCCGTTCCGCTATAATTACCAATAACCTTGTATATTGCAGGACACTGCAAACACTGCCATCTAGACACAAGATAAGTAACTAGGCTTGTTTTATGGTAGCTAGCTAGACAATGAAACGGATGGAAACTATACTAATACTAGCTGTGCCCCGCGGTTTTACCTGCGTAAGTCCCGATCCCGTGGGAATGTCGAAAAAAATATCCTATGTCCGTCTTCTGATTGTAAGCTACCTCCCCACCAATTTTTAGTCAAATCGGTTTAGCCGTTCCCGAGTTATAAATGGTGTAACTAACACGACTTTCTTTTATATATATAGATTATAAAGCTGAAGAGTTTGTTTGTTTGTTTGTTTGAACGCGCTAATCTCAGGAAGTACTGGTTCGAATTGAAAAATTAGTTTTGTGTTGAATAGGCCATTTATCGAGGAAGGTTATAGGCTACTTGTTATCCCGATATTCCCACGGGATCGGGGTAAAACCGCGGAGCGCTGCTAGTATGATATAAATTTGTTAAAGGCCAATCAAATGCATTCATCACCGGGTGAAAAATGTTACTTTTCCACCCGCGACCTGGCAAAAAGTACTACTTTCCACCCGAAAATACGAGTTCAAAGCATTTTACCAGAGCAATATTAAGCATATTCACCTATAGACAAATACCTTAACTTCGCCACAAATAAAGCAAAATATGATTGAAAATTTCATTACGTTGCCACGAAGGTACATCAACAGATTTTTGGCGGGAACTCTCTCCCAACCTTTATTGAATATTTCCAACATCAAAGGCGAAATATGAAATTATTCGTTTGAAGTGTAGTAACTATGTATTAATTTAAAATTGCTGAGATATTGTTCGTTATTGTGGGGTAATAAGTGCCCACAGAGGTTTAAAGTCATCTCCATTCAATTCAACTTTTTTAGATGGCTGATTGCTGACATAAGGGAAGCAATTCTGCCAATGTCAAGTGAGTCGAGGTAAAAAACTATAGCAATGAGAGTGATGTTTTGACCGGTACTTGAGATTCCTTGTGCAGAATAATTTAGGAGTAAGACTAAACAAAAAAAAAGGAATTTTGTCGGGAACGAGTTAACAACATGTCGTGCTGCAGTTTTATTTTCATGAAACTTAGTTGTAACCCAAGTTGAATTGTATAATTCTGGTGGAATGTTATTCAATTTAGTTCTGTAAAAGTGCACAACTGTAGTGAAAGTAAAAATCAGTGTCAAACATAAAGTTTTCTCGTTGCCTCCAAATCTCCTATTAAGGTTATGGTAAACTAGCCACCGCTTTACTATAGCCCCTGACTTGATGGACTATGATGACTTTGACTGTATTGAAACACTTTAGGCCCGATTTATGAAAAATCGGGTCATAATTTGATGCAAAATATAAGTTGACACTGGCTTAATGCACAAGCCGTGCGAAGCCTTAATTAAAAAGTGTGATGTTTTGACCGGTACCACAGATGCCTTGTGCAGAATAATTTAGGAGTAAGACTAAACAAAAAAAAACACGTATAAAGATACATAAATAATACCTAGTGTATTTACCAAAAAAAAAATGGTTAAATATCTAGGTACAATCAGGCAACAAAGTCAAAGTCAAATTTTTTATTCCTTTGGATGCTTAATACATTTGTACTTACATAGACCACATAGCAACGTCTTAAAAACCAAGTTAGGATGTGTGCCTTCGGAACGCGCCCACCAATGAGAAGGCATTACAAAAACAACAAAACACAAGTGCAGACCCATCGTAGAGCTCTAAAACATTTATAGATTCCCACTCAAGTTGAAGTTAAAACTCATTAATTTATTAGAGAAACATTTTTGACGTCATGTCTAAATAGAACGCCTGCATTCACAAAAAAGTGTCATAATAATATTGTGTGACGTCATTGTCACGTTCCCTTTGTGTGACGTCATTGTCACGTTTCCTTTGTGTGACGTCATTATTACGTTCCTATTGTGTGACGTCATTGTATGACGCTGTCGTCACGTGAACGGAACGTGAAAATGAAAAAAAAAGTTTATTTTTTTTTCCATTTTTCATTGGTTTCTTAGGACGTTATCACGTAAAATTATCGTCCGTAAATAATATGTTTTTTAGGACAATAAGAACGGAAACAACACTAAATAGTTAAAAGTTAAATCCAAATCAAAGTCAAATGTATATTTGTCCAAAATAACAAATCAACACAACATTCAATAACAGCGTCACATAAATCAGATCAAAGCGTAAAAAAGCCATCCTAATAAAAAGCGATCACTCTTCTAAATTCAAATAACTGTCACCGCTTTGTACCATAGACAATATTTAATTGTTTTTCCGGCGCGTGTCGGCACTGAACAACATGTTATTATGCCAGCCGGGGAACGGGACAATGGATGACAAATTGGCGGCAACAAAGGATCAGGTTTATTGGGTAACGTTATGAGGGTACTTTGCGAGTTTGTCGGACAACGAAATACGTGGAGATGCCATCTCTATTTTTACAAAGTTACAAACTTGAGAGGTGTCGAAGGACACCCCGATGGAACTACATAAGTTCCTTTCGATTAGTTAGTGAAGGAATTGTAATTTTTTGTTTTTAATTTATAATAATATTTTTATTATTATTAACAAATATACTTAATGTAATATAAACTTAATCAAAAGGCTCAATTTTAGTAAACTGGCTTGATTTCTATGAGAGAGAGAGACAGACAGAGAACACGCGCACGCCGCACGGCTTACAACTATAGAAGAAAGTGTCGTTACAACTTTTGGTTTTATTTTTTCCGTCTAGCTCCTTTCGCAACGCGCCACAAGGAACTTCGTTCCAATAATAATAGTCGGAGATCCCTTTAGTAACGACTTTCATGGAGCTGTTTATTGGATGAAAAGTATTTTATATCAAATAAAATAGGTCAAATATATTGCAAGTGATTTTTTTGAAAATTTTGAGATTATGTTTATATAAAAATCAGTTCCTTACACGGAGAAGAACTTTAAGATAATACTTTTTTTGGAACGAAGTTCCTTACCGCACGTTGCGAAAGGGGACTAGACAGAAAAAATTAAGACCAAAAATTGTAACGACACTTTTTGCTATAGTTGTAAGCCGTGTGGCGTGGTCGTGTTTCTCTGTCTCTCTCTCTCTCTCTCATAGAAAGCAAGCCAGTTTACTAAAATTGACCCTACTGATTAAGTTTATATTTGTTAATAATAAATATAAGTAATATAATAATATCGTAAAAAAATAAAATTATTACAATTCCTTCACTGAGTAATCTAAACTAAACTTCGTTCAATCCGGGTGTCCCTTGAAACCTCTCAAGTTTTTTAAAGTTATAAGTTTCAATGACCTTTGTTTTATAAAATCAGCTGTTTTTCGAACTTCGTTCTTAAACAGACGAAAAATTTTGTAACAATCTTACTCCACATATTTATGTAATCTACCGTGATTCAGTACGTCCCGGTCTCCATATAATGAGATAGTGAGGTATGCGGTACATTGCGCGCATTATTAAACTGTTATATATGATCTACAGCTGTATCTTCAAGCAGGTATAATACCTAGGGGTTCTCGCAGCCCCGACAGCCGTCGGGTGCCGTGGAAGAATCGCAGACGTTCCCGCAGCCCGACATCACGAGAGAGGAACCTTTTAGCGGGTAAACCTCTGGCCACCCACCACCTTCAGGCCAGTATGATGGACTAGCAGCGCTCCGCGGTTTTACCCGCGTAACTCCCGATCCCGTGGGAATATCGGGATAAAAAGTAGCCTATAGCCTTCCTCGATAAATGGCCTATCCAACACAAAATGATTTTTTCAATTCGAACCAGTAGTTCCTGAGATTAGCGCGTTCAAACAAACAAACTCTTCAGCTTTATAATATTAGCATAGATAAGGCGCACTTCTCCACCTTAAAAAATGGTATATACTTAGGGGTAGGTGTATATACCTACAATACAGTGCAATTGAGCAAAAAAATACCAATCTTTATACAAATAGGTCCAGTAATTTAACCGTGAATAGGGAAAAATAGTAATACATTACGATATAAGTGTGGTAAATTGATCATTGCACAGAGGCGGTTTATGACTTGCAAGCGGAGCGCGAGCGTATTCAAAATGCAAAAATGGAGATGCAATGTTCAAACCACACGCGTATCGTACGACATTTTTTATCACAGTTGGGAATAAAGGAAAAGACTTATTAAAATAATAAAAAGTTAAGAAAACATTTGTGTTTAAAAACAGCAAAAAAGAAAATATTTTTTGAGTATTAATTGAATTGAAGTATAAATGTATTTATTTATTTTTATTTCTCAAATTGAAATGCAAAACAATGTTGTTATATGAAACTTTACCTAAACCAAACCTTATCCAGTAGAGAAGTTAAAGATCTATTTTTGAGTAGTTTACCATTACAAGTTTCAGACGCTTCGCTCTTGTAGTTTCAGAGATTTCATAATGAGTCTTTTTCTCTTTTTTTATTTAAGGGCAGGTGCTAATAAAGAGCTATCAAAATCGACCTTTGTTTTAAGCAACTCTAAGTAATTAAATACTCTTTTTTTGTTATTTGGATATAAATGGATATTGTAGTTTAATAACCATATTTTTGTTTATTGTGGTTGAAAACATGATATGAACAACTACGTTCGATAAAAAAAATGTTAGAAAACAGATAATTATTAGATCGTTTATCGGGTTTTATTCAAAAATAGTTAACGTTTGTTTCTAAAAATGAATCAAATGATAGGTTTTGACCTCTAGGAACTATATTTGTGGATAATAATGCTAAAATGTTTTGCATATCGATCAAATATAACAGTTAGCACGCAGCACGCTACGTCTTTGAGAGCGCGGGCTAAGGTAATGTGAATACCTACACACGGTACTGGAAGAGGGTCTTAAAACAAGATGTCTCGGCAAACGTTGTTTTGCCATATAAAAAAACTAAAGGAAACAAAACAAAAAAGATAGATAGCCGATTCGCACACCTACTGAATCTATCTTCTATACATATAAAATTCTTTGTCCTGAATGACTGACTAAACCGCTAAACAGCTAAAACTGACTAAACCGCCTAAACCGCTGATCGTAGAGACCTGAAACTTGGAGGGTGTGTTCTTTGTATGACGTAGGCATCCGATAAGAAAGGATTTTCCGTAATTTTACTCCTATGGGGGTGAAGAATGGGAGCAAAGTTTGTATGGGACAACGTGATTCCTTGGTCCATTTTCGACTTTTACGCGGACGAAGTCGCGGGCAAAAGCTATATGCATATAAAATTTCATAAAAATCGGTCAAGCCGTTTCGGAGGAGTATGGTAACTAATATTGTGACATGAGAATTTAATATTTATCCACCTATCCATATAAACAAGTGTTGCCAATAAAAAGTGATCATTAATGTCAGGTTCCTCGATTAGGGTACTAAATAAATGTTCCGGGGTATTAGATACGAGAATTTTAATCACTGGCCACCCCTCAGTTGACAGCGGTGGAGAATATAGGGGTGTCAAATGCGGAAAAAGAATTCATCTTCTAATTAACAATTTTAATCTAACTAATATTATAAAACTAAAGAGATTGTTTGTTTGTTTGAACGCGCTAATCTCAGGAACTACTGGTTCGAATTGGAAAATTATTTTTGTGTTGGATAGTCTATCGAGGAAGGCTACTTTGTATCCCAATATTCCCACGGGATCGGGACTTACGCCGGTGAAACCGCTGCTAGTAATATTTAGTTAGGAAACAGAGTACTTAAAAATAATATCGCTCATCTGGGCTTGTGTTATGGTGTCGAGTGACGAATAGAAGACCTATATAAAGGAAAAAAAACAGAAAAAAAACAAAAAAAACAGGAAAAAATGTATACAGGAATAAAAAAATCGAGCCCAAAAGAGTCGGTTACATGCATACAGATGAAGCTAATAAAAGCGTGTAAAAAAAATCTCAATTTTTCATCGTTTTCTTATTACGTTATCACGTAAAATTATCGTCCGTAAACCGACTTTACAGACAACCATTTTTTAGAGATTTTATAGCGGGCTTTGAGCTCGAATCAAGAAATTCCGTAACGAAAATAAAACCTAACACCCCCTACTCCGCCTACCATGTAGCTCGGCCGAGCGTTTGCTTAACGTGTATGTATATGGTAGAAATGTACGAAGCTCGTATGATGCAATAGCTTTACCACGGCAGTCCCCGAGTGCCATTTTCCCATCGATAGCCACAGTGGCAACCCTACTAAATAGGGTAGTCAACATCAAAAGCGCATCATCAGATTGTGGACCTGCTTCTTGTAATTTTGCACTTGTATCCCTCTCCGGCGTTCATTGTAACTTGTGAATAAAATTCTGATATATTTTATTGAATAGGGTCGCATCGTAAGCGCAGGGGTCGTTTTGTAAGTAGGTAAGTATTTGATATATTTGTTTATGGTTTTTTAACCGACTTGAAAAAAGGAGGAGGTTCTCAATTCGTCGCGTATATATTTTTTTATGCATGTTCGCCGATTACTCGAAAACGCCTGGACCGATTTGGAACATTCTTTTTTTGATTGATAAGGGATAACTCATCGTATTTAGCAAACTGTTTATAATACTTATGTAGGTACGTGATTTATTTGTTTATGGTTTTTGATATAAATTGATTTTTGAAAACATAATTTGCTATTACAAGTCAATGGTTTGACTTAGGTACAAAAAAAAATTAAATCCATTTAATAGTACATTGCGATACAAGTGTGGTAAATTGATCATTGCATAGCGGCGGCTTATGACGTTTATAGAGCCAAGATGGAACGATTAAAACCACAAATGTATCGTACGACGTTTTTTTATCACAGTTGCGAATAAAAGAAAAGACTTGAAATATTAAAAGTTTACAATATATTTGTACTATTCTGTACCTATTTTTTATACATCACAACAGTATAACCCAGATAAATTAAGAATGTTTCATCTATCTAACATGTAATCTCATACAAATTAAATATATCAAATCTATCTATCTTATATATAAAAATGAATTGCTGTTCGTTAGTCTCACTAAAACTCGAGAACGGCTGAACGGATTTATCTTATCTTAGTCTTGAAATGTTCGTGGAGGTCTAGGGAAGGTTTAAAAGGCGAGAAAAAATGACTTACGCGGGTGAAACCGCGAGGCGCAGCTAGTTAATAAATAAAATAAAAAGATATACATATTTAACATAAGTGACCAGTTAGTCAAATAACCCGCCACATCTTGAAACTTCTTTGTGTTTTCCGGAAATTAAGGTAATTTTTCCCTAAATTTTAAGTAGGTACCAGCAGTCAATTCTATTAGTCGTCATCTCATTGTTAACATTCATCTCTCTCATGCCTTGTCTCACGCAGTCCATCCATCTCTTCTTAGGTCGTCCTCTTCCTCTCCATCCCTCTACATTCATACTCATCACTCTTCTAGTTACATGCGTCTCATCTCTTCTACTATGTACCAGCTGTATGTAGAAATATTTATTCTCATTAGGGTTACGTACACAAAGGGTAAAAACGGGACCCTATCACTAAGACTCAACTGTTCGTCTGTCACCAGGCTGTATCTCATGAACCGTGATAGCTAGACAGTTGAAATTTTCACTGATGATGTATTTCTGTTGCCGCTATAAGCAACAATTACAAAAACTGAACATAATCGTATGGAACCCTTCATGCTTGAGTCTGACTCGCACTTGTAATTTTTAATATTGCCCTTTTTAGAGCGATATAAAAATAAACTTATTTTTTTTTATCACAGTTGCTCATAAAGTGGATCTTATTCAACGGCTTTTAGGCTCATAATCCAACATATTATGCACGCGTGCGTTTTACATTACCAACCTAGTGCTATAAAGTTATCCCGATAAGTTAAATACGTATCTTACTGCTAATTACATGTTAGGTAGGTGAAACATTCTTAATTTATCTGGGTTATACTTTTTGATGTATGAAAAAGGTAGGTACTAAAGAGTTATTTAGCTAGCAAAAATGGTTGTCTCTAAAGTCGGTTTACGAACGAAAATTTTACGTGATAATGACTTAGAAAACGATTAAAAATTGAGTTATGTTTATTTTTTGTTTTCGGAGGTTAAGCAAAGTTTCACTTCGTCGTATTACTGAGCCAGCGTATTCCAAATCATAGGTAGGTATTTGGAAGTCCAAAGATTCCTTGAGGTAGACCCTTGTACATGAACGGGCTGTTTTCCGCAATTAGATCCTTTTTTTAAATCCTTTCTGCGTGAGGATGGAGTAGGCTTGCCCAGCACCTACTACCCTCTCAGCCTAGTTGATCATGCCCAGAGGAGAGAACTTGTCAATACTTCTGGAGCCAACTAAGCCGCGGGTTTCATCACGATGTTTTCCTTCATCGTAAGAGCAATGTCAATTAGCGCACATTTTTTTTTTTAAATACATTGGTTCACGGCAGGCCGGGATTTGAACCCACGACCTTAAGAATTAAAAACCACTAAGCCAACACCGCTCTCGAGGCAGACCCTTTCCAACAGAAAAAGATTAATCAAAATCGGTTGATAAACAAAAAAGAAACCCAAACATCCATAAAAATAAAAAATATACATACAACCGAAATGAGGACCTCCCCCTTTTTTTGACATCGGTTAAAAAGGATATTAGTAACACGCTTTATAAGTACATATTATTTGTAAAACAAAAACCTCTATTTCTGCAAGTCGGTGAATACAATTGCAGGTTCTATGAATAAATGCTAAGCGTTACCGGAGGTCCATAGATATAGGAAGTAATAGACATACCAAACCCGTAATAAATAAATTGTTGCCGAATTGGGTAACATTGTTTTATTTGGATTTAGATCTCTTTTTGCTTATTTTCAATCGTCTTTGTTTTTAACGTTGGTGTTTTTATGTCATTTATTCAGTAGTGACATGGGAAGTATTCTTTTACTGTCACTTCTGGTAGTGCCACGGTCAATGAACGGAAGTACATACAGTTGGAAAATAATTGCTTTTCACATAATATGTAATGTAAGTATTCGATATTTATAAAAAACTGTTGATTATTTGATAATAATATCACTCATCTGGGCTCTTGTTATGGTGACGAGTGACGAATAGAAGTCTTATGTAAAGGAAAAAATATATACCTACAGAAAAAAAAGGAAAAACCCTTAATTTTATCGTTTTCTTATGACGTTATCACGTAAAATTATCGTCCGTAAACTGACTTTACAGACAACCATTTTGTTTATTATTTTTTTTGGGACAACAAGTAGCACGCACACTTATTATCTTTCTTTTCTTTTAAATCTTAATGGTTTTCTTTCACGTAAATTTTTGTGTCTTTTTTCTGTAGGTATTACTTATGTTTGTCTTGTGTGTCAAATAAAACTAGGTATTCCTTAAAAATAATCTTTCAAATGGTTGTCTGTA
Organism: Idaea straminata; assembly: GCA_951213275.1. Lineage (NCBI taxonomy): Eukaryota > Metazoa > Arthropoda > Insecta > Lepidoptera > Geometridae > Idaea > Idaea straminata. The sequence continues at coordinate 4,428,011 of OX577875.1, read as the reverse complement.
AAGTCGGTTTACGGACTATAATTTTACGTGATAACGTCATAAGAACTATTTTGTATCGTTGACATTATTGACTTTAATACGTTGCTTTGGTTACTTGTCAATAGCGTTTCTATAGTTACTTGTCAATAACGCATGATGTCACATTTTTTTGATAGTGCAGGTAGGTATTCACCAATTTCTAATACGTTTTCACGTCAAAATAATGTTTCATTTAAAAATAATGTCGTATCCAAATATTTATCAGTCTATAGCCCGTTACAGTATTGGATTATGATATTAAATTGTTTCATGAGTGCCGGGAGGGGGTGGCGAGGAGGGGGAGGGTAGTACAGGGACGGATTTCACTGAGAACAACTAGTGATTTTATTGAATCTTAATATGACTAGCATCATCTCGAGATTTCACCCGCGTAAGTCTCGATCCCGGGATAAAAATTACTCTCAATTAATGTATCTGCATACCAAGTTTCATCAAAATCGGTCCAGTAGTTTCGGAGCTTATTACAAACAAACAATAAAATCTTTTCTCTCTATAATATTACTAGCGATCTGCCCCGGCTTCGCACGGCTATATTATAGATGTACTTATAAACCATCCTCTTGAATCACTCTATCTATAAAAAAAAACGATATCATAATCCGTTGCGTAGTTTTTAAGATCTAAGCATACATAGGGACAGACAGCGGGAACGGACTTTGTTTTATACTATGTAATGAACAGATTTATTTATTATTTATTTATTTATCAGAAAAACTACATCTATCATTACAGGATTCCCCAATGCAATAGTGTAGTTAAAACAAACATTTCAGTGTATTGCCTTAAGGCCAGGTGCTAATAAAGCTACCAAAATCGACCTTTGTTTTAAGGCCCTCTTCCAATACCGTGTGTAGGTATTTTAACATTACCTCAGCCTCCGCGCACAAAGAAGTAGCGTGAAAGTGAGCCGCGCGCAACGACTCGCGTACGCGATCAAGCTACGCCACAGTGTAGGTGTAAACAGTGGGCACGCCACAGTGTAGGTAGGTGTCAACAGTAGGTTTTCGTTATCTAATTGGGCTCGATATATAAAATAATAAAACTAATGTGTAGCTGTAATAATGTACGTAATATTTTTATTGGAACGAAGTTCCCTATCGCGGGTTGACGCGGGGACCTAGCCGAGAAAAACATGTTACGCATTACAAAACCGTGAAACTGGAGCAACAATACAATATACAAACTTGTTACTAACCTTACCTCTTTATAATATTAGTATAGATTATTTGCGCTCACTCAATCGCGTCTAGTCACCATAACACAAGCCTAGCTGCTTAGACTGGAGCAATAATACAATATACAAACTTGTTACTAACCTTACCTCTTTATAATATTAGTATAGATTATTTGCGCTCAGTCAATCGCGTCTAGTCACCATAACACAAGCCTAGCTGCTTAGACTGGAGCAACAATACAATATACAAACTTGTTACTATCCTTACCTCTTTATAATATTAGTATATATTATTTGCGCTCACTCAATCGCGTCTAGTCACCATAACACAAGCCTAGCTGCTTAGACTGGAGCAATAATACAATAAGTATACAAACTTGTTACTAACCTTACCTCTTTATAATATTAGTATAGATTATTTGCGCTCAGTCAATCGCGTCTAGTCACCATAACACAAGCCTAGCTGCTTAGACTGGAGCAATAATACAATATACAAACTTGTTACTAACCTTACCTCTTTATAATATTAGTATAGATTATTTGCGCTCAGTCAATCGCGTCTAGTCACCATAACACAAGCCTAGCTGCTTAGACTGGAGCAATAATACAATAAGTATACAAACTTGTTACTAACCTTACCTCTTTATAATATTAGTATATATTATTTGCGCTCACTCAATCGCGTCTAGTCACCATAACACAAGCCTAGCTGCTTAGACTGGAGCAACAATACAATATACAAACTTGTTACTAACCTTACCTCTTTATAATATTAGTATATATTATTTGCGCTCACTCAATCGCGTCTAGTCACCATAACACAAGCCTAGCTGCTTGGACTGGAGCAACAATACAATATACAAACTTGTTACTAACCTTACCTCTTTATAATATTAGTAAATATTATTTGCGCTCACTCAATCGCGTCTAGTCACCATAACACAAGCCTAGCTGCTTAGACTGGAGCAACAATACAATATACAAACTTGTTACTATCCTTACCTCTTTATAATATTAGTATATATTATTTGCGCTCACTCAATCGCGTCTAGTCACCATAACACAAGCCTAGCTGCTTGGACTGGAGCAACAATACAATATACAAACTTGTTACTAACCTTACCTCTTTATAATATTAGTATAGATTATTTGCGCTCAGTCAATCGCGTCTAGTCACCATAACACAAGCCTAGCTGCTTAGACTGGAGCAACAATACAATATACAAACTTGTTACTAACCTTACCTCTTTATAATATTAGTATAGATTATTTGCGCTCACTCAATCGCGTCTAGTCACCATAACACAAGCCTAGCTGCTTAAACTGGAGCAACAATACAATGTACAAACTTGTTACTAACCTTACCTCTTTATAATATTAGTATATATTATTTGCGCTCAGTCAATCGCGTCTAGTCACCATAACACAAGCCTAGCTGCTTAGACTGGAGCAACAATACAATATACAAACTTGTTACTAACCTTACCTCTTTATAATATTAGTATATATTATTTGCGCTCACTCAATCGCGTCTAGTCACCATAACACAAGCCTAGCTGCTTGGACTGGAGCAACAATACAATATACAAACTTGTTACTAACCTTACCTCTTTATAATATTAGTATAGATTATTTGCGCTCAGTCAATCGCGTCTAGTCACCATAACACAAGCCTAGCTGCTAAGACTGGAGCAACAATACAATATACAAACTTGTTACTAACCTTACCTCTTTATAATATTAGTATAGATTATTTGCGCTCACTCAATCGCGTCTAGTCACCATAACACAAGCCTAGCTGCTTAGACTGGAGCAACAATACAATATACAAACTTGTTACTAACCTTACCTCTTTATAATATTAGTATAGATTATTTGCGCTCACTCAATCGCGTCTAGTCACCATAACACAAGCCTAGCTGCTTAAACTGGAGCAACAATACAATGTACAAACTTGTTACTAACCTTACCTCTTTATAATATTAGTATATATTATTTGCGCTCACTCAATCGCGTCTAGTCACCATAACACAAGCCTAGCTGCTTGGACTGGAGCAACAATACAATATACAAACTTGTTACTAACCTTACCTCTTTATAATATTAGTATAGATTATTTGCGCTCAGTCGATCGCGTCTAGTCACCATAACACAAGCCTAGCTGCTTAGACTGGAGCAACAATACAATATACAAACTTGTTACTAACCTTACCTCTTTATAATATTAGTATAGATTATTTGCGCTCACTCAATCGCGTCTAGTCACCATAACACAAGCCTAGCTGCTTAAACTGGAGCAACAATACAATGTACAAACTTGTTACTAACCTTACCTCTTTATAATATTAGTATATATTATTTGCGCTCAGTCAATCGCGTCTAGTCACCATAACACAAGCCTAGTTGCTTAGACTGGAGCAACAATACAATATACAAACTTGTTACTAACCTTACCTCTTTATAATATTAGTATATATTATTTGCGCTCAGTCAATCGCGTCTAGTCACCATAACACAAGCCTAGCTGCTTGGACTGGAGCATCAATACAATATACAAACTTGTTACTAACCTTACCTCTTTATAATATTAGTATAGATTATTTGCGCTCACTCAATCGCGTCTAGTCACCATAACACAAGCCTAGCTGCTTAGACTGGAGCAACAATACAATATACAAACTTGTTACTAACCTTACCTCTTTATAATATTAGTATAGATTATTTGCGCTCACTCAATTGCGTCTAGTCACCATATCACAAGCCTAGCTGCTTAGACTGGAGCAACAATACAATGTACAAACTTGTTACTAACCTTACCTCTTTATAATATTAGTATATATTATTTGCGGGCACATAAGTTTGTAAATTATTATTTGCGGAAAAAAGTTTGTCATCCCTGCAAATGCTAGCTTCCGCGTGGGGTTCGCTTGAACGCAGCGTGCCGGCAAAAGTGGCATAGGTCTTACCTCGACGAGGCCCGGAGGCCGACTGCGAGGAACTGACGCGTGCTAACTGTTATATTTGATCGATTTGCAAAACATTTTGTACATTTTAGCATTATTATCCAAAAATATAGTTCCTAGAGGTCAAAACCTATCATTTGATTCAATTTTTAGAAACATACGTTAACTATTTTTGAATAAAATCCGATAAACGATCTAAAAATTCTCTGTTTTCTAACATTTTTTTTATCGAACAAAGTTGTTCATATCATGTTTTCAACCGAAATAAACAAAAATATGGTTTTTAAACTACAATATCTACTTATATCCAAATAACAAAAAAATAGTATTTGATTACTTAAAGTTGCTTAACACAAAGGTCGATTTGCGAACACATGGTCTTAAGCAACTCTAAGTAATCAAATACTCTTTTTTTTGTTATTTGGATATAAATGGATATTGTAGTTTAATAACCATATTTTTGTTTATTGTGGTTGAAAACATATGAACAACTTCGTTCGATAAATAAAAATGTTAGAAAACAGAGAATTATTAGATCGTTTATCGGGTTTTATTCAAAAATAGTTATCGTTTGTTTCTAGAAATGAATCAAATGATAAGTTTTGACCTCTAGGAACTATATTTGTGGATAATAATGCTAAAATGTTTTGCATATCGATCAAATATAACAGTTAGCACGCAGCACGCTACGTCTTTGAGAGCGGGGGCTAAGGTAATGTGAATACCTACACACGGTACTGGAAGAGCGCCTTAACCTATTAATTCTATGGTCTATATTTAATATCGCTTAAGCGTCTCTGAAACGAGATATTTGTTGAGACATGGAACGCATCAAGATTCTTTGAATATCCCGTTTCCGAGACGCTTTAGAGGTTCGGTGCGAAGGCATTATTTGTTCGCCGTAATGCCCTCTATCGATTGGCATGGGTCTCGAAATGCACTGCACACTTTTGGAAATACTCGGTCACGAGTTTCTTTCATGAGTTTCTTTGAATATCCTGTTTCCGAAAAGAGCGGTCCAGATGTAATTGGTGAAAAATAAAGACATTATTTGTTCGCCGTAATGCCCTCTATCGATTGGCATGGGTCTCAAAATGCGCCGCGGCATTTCAGTTACAATGCCTGTTTTGTCTATTAACAACTTAATTACCCCTATATTTCAAAATCCACTCCTGCCTCAATCAAACGCTTTCGCGACCGCAAATCACTGCTCGCACACACCCCTACGAGACAGCTCCGCCTACACTTCGCGCATGCGTACTACACCCCCAATCACAGCTTGTAATACACCCCCACCATTTCAACCCTTAGAGCCTATACCTATTGCACTAATCCGGTTCCGGCACGGAGCGTAGGTTGTGATAAAAACAAATTAAATATCAGGTATAAGATATATATTATTTTTATTTTTACGAGTAATTTACAAAACATAAAAAAAATATACATACCTACAACCGAATTGAGAACCTCCTCCTTTTTTTTTTAAGTCGGTTAAAAAACAAACTACAACGTTGGAGTCTTCAAGTCTAGAGTAAATAGGTTCCTACCTTCTAGGCGAAAATGCTACATCCTCGACCTTATCTTCGCTTCCCATCAGGAGCCTTATTTTTGAATCGTTCACCTCGCGTCGAGCGCTCTATTTCTACTGATATTCGCCCGACATCGGATATTCTAAATTTTTTAAATCGATCGCAACGAGTTGGCTTTACTACTTATCGCCGACAGGTGCCGAGTGGTAGAATAAACGTCAAACAATCATAGTCATTCGAAAACGATCTTTGAAAAATATCTATATCTTTTGGGATTATTTCGGATGTTCGTCGGTTATTATCGGTTTTCAATTTTCTGCGTAAAACGAATGAATCAAAAATACAGAAAACATTTGTGTCATGCGACTTGGAAGTCGAGCATGACTTGTACACGACGAAGGTATGTCACACGAGCAATTCAAAAATAGAGCAAATGCAAGCCTATTTTGTGTAAAAAAAAAAAAAATTGCAACTTAATTTAATTTTTAGGATACTTACTTATAAAAGAAATGGTTTTCTGTAAAGTCGTTAATAATTGTCTTTAACTCGTTTTTTCCTTTATTTTTTTTGTTATTATTTTTGTCTGAAACTACTAGACCGATTTTCATAAAACCTTGTTTATGGTAACATTGAATCTTTGAGAGTAACAAAGGCCACGGGATCGGGACTAGGTGAAACCATAGTTTGCTACTAGTGTTGTCTATGGACGCATTGGCTTAGATTAGTAACACCAATATATTTATTAAAACTCAGTTTACATAATAAACTAAGCACTAAATATTAAAGAGAAGAAAAAATAATACATATTATGCCTGAACTAGGTAATCCTGTATCTCAGGCGAAAAGGGACTTGCATTAAGGCGCTCTTCGAGTACCGTGTGTAGGTATTCACATTACCTTAGCCCCCGCTCTCAAAAACGTAGCGTGCTGCGTGCTAACTGTTATATTTGATCGATATGCAAAACATTTTAGCATTATTATCCACAAATATAGTTCCTAGAGGTCAAAACCTATCCATTTTATTCATTTTTAGAAACAAACGTTAACTATTTTTGAATAAAACCCGATAAACGATCTAATAATTCCCTGTTTTCTAACATTTTTTTTATCGAACGAAATTGTTCATATCATGTTTTCTACAACAATAAACAAAAATATGGTTATTAAACTACAATATCCATTTATATCCAACTAACAAAAAAAGAGTATTTGATTACTTAGAGTTGCTTAAAAAAAAGGTCGATTTTGGTAGCTTTATTAGCACCTGCCCTTAACTTATAAAATAAATTAAAACAATTGACTTGCAAAATATTAACTAGAAACAATAGTTAGGTAAAATATGTATAAATATAAAATGCGAGAACGATCAAAAGTTTGTAACTTATGATCGTTCTAGCAGTGCAGCTGGATCTAGAGAACGGCATCCAAGCCGTGCCGGATACAACTCTAGTAGGATACGACCCAGTGGGCGTTAACCCCTATTCACCCCACAATTGACCGTTTCTGTCATTTTTTCGCGCCAAACCGATCGTTTGACATAGCTCCGCCCTTCGAAATTCAAAAAGTGCCTTTTAAAATCATAACCGCAATATTCTCTCGGTGGCCAGTTAGCGCACTCGTTTTAAATATTAACCTACCCGCATAATTAAGTTACAACTTAATTTAGTACCTACTAATGCTAAGTGAATATTAAATAGTAATAAAAATATTAAAATAATAAATATTAAAAAATTACTTTTATAAAGTGAATTAAAATTATTTTAATTATAAACCAAAATATCTTCAAAAATAATCTGAATGATTGTGTCTTCTTTTTTTTATCAATGAAAATTGACAAAAACCTTCAAATAAAAATTTATCATTTTGAGTGAAATAAATTAAACAATATTTTAAAGCGAATTTAAGTAACATTCTTAAAATAAACGTGACGTAAAGTGAATTAAAATTATAAGAGTGAATTCAAACTATAAAAATGTGAATCAATTAATTGAAACCTTCTAAAGTGAATTAAAATTTGATGAATAAACAAATGAAGTGGTTGAATGTGAATTAAATACTAAAAAACAATAAATTATCATAAAATTAATTAATTTCTAAAGAATATATTTACCTACATTATGTATTTCGAACTGAATTAAATACAAAACGCTTTTCAAAATACAACAAAGTTGATTAAAATTTAAAGTAAAAAATAAAAATATGTGGTTTAAAGTGAATTAAATGCTAAATGAATTCAATTTAAACAATCATAAACAATGATGGAACGTCAAAACATATATCCGGCGAACTTAACCGATCTCCTTGCTGTGTCGTACCAACAAAACGGACACGGACCGGAATCGGACGAGAAATTTAATATTGAAACATTTCATCAAGAAAATTCCGATCGATATGAAAATGGGCAAGGTGAGATGATTAAAAGGGAACCGGGGTCTCTCTCCATACAAACGTAGTCGACTGTTTCCTCCCTGGATAATGATACTAGAGCAAATATTTTTCTTGCAAAAAACTTATAACTGCCATGACCATGCCCCTATGTTTAGTTTGTTTTACTTTTTTGTGTTTTTTTTTTAAATCTTAATCTTGTTAAGTATGGACACGGAGTGTCCGGGAGAACCATTAAAAGAGCTAGTCGATTACACACTGATTTATTTTCTCACTCACAGATGCGGCGGGACGCAGTCCCGCACATCTACAAAGTCTACCCGCATTTACATACATAACATCCCTTCCCCTTAAACTAAGAAATACTTATTACATTATATAATAGAGAAGGTCTACACAAGAGAGTCATCGTCGGAATGAACTGAAGTAGGTGTCGTGAAAATCGGACTAATCTCTTGTCTCCTGATAGCCGCCAGCGACGGCAATGGCTGACGCTCTGGTGTCGTCATCTGAACAGACTCGGGGCTAGGTGGCGCGGTCGTCGACTGACCGACTTCGCTCTCCGGTTCCCCTTCCCCTTCTAGCTCCGCGGCGCGGGCGTCCTCCTGGCTGGAGTCAGCTGTCGTAGGTGCCGGCAGTATATCGGGCACTACGTCTGGATCCCAGCTGCCGCGTTCGTCATGATCGACACTCGACGTGGAGTACCATCTTGGTCTGATCTGATCTATGTGTCTTTTTACTTCGCATTGAAGTTCTGGCACATATACGTTGTATAAAACTTGTCCTATTCGCTTTTTAATTATTCCTCGAATCCAATTAAATTTCTTTTGATTTATATTTCTTGTTATCCATACTTCATCATTATCTTTAAATTCTCTTTGTGTTCCTTTATAATATCTAGCCTGTAAGGACTGGTTGCGTTCTACGGTTTGAGTGAGTTCCGCGGACGAGGGGGACGATGGTATTGACGTACTTGTTAGCATATCTAACCGCGAACGTAAAGACCGTCCAAATACTAACTCGGCAGGTGACCTACCCGTGGTACTGTTTTTGGAGTTTCTATAGTCTAATAAAAATTTTGCTATTTTATTATTTAAATTTTTTTTATTTCCGCCTTCTAATATTATGCATTTTAGGCCCTTTTTTACAATTTTAACGAAACTCTCGGCTTGCCCGTTGCTTGCCGGGTGATACGCGGGAGATAACACATGTTCAATACCGTTACTTCTACAATAATTACTAAATTCTTGCGACGTGAAAGAAGTACCGTTATCACTCACCAACGTATGCGGTATACCGAAGCGTGATATAAAATCGCATAGTTTATTTATGACCGCTTTACTATTATAAGTAGTTGAAACGTCGTAACATTCGACCAATTTACTGTAGGCATCTACTATTATTAAATACATACAATTATAAATAGGGCCCATAAAATCTAAATGAATTCGATAAAACGGCTGTGGTGGGTGCGGCCAGACTGCGAGCGGCGCGTGCGGTGGTGCTGGCCGAAGCACACAACATACCTCGCACGCGGCTGCTAACCGTTCGAGAGTCGCGTCTACGCCCGGGAACCATAGTCGCTTGCGTGCTTCCGCCTTCATCTTTACCACACCAAAATGAGAACTGTGTAATTCCTTACAAATTTTATGCTGCAATGTTGTGGGAATTACAACTTTGTGTCCTCGCATTATAACACCATTTTCGTATGCCAATTGCGATCGACAGTTAAAAAATGGTTCTAGGTCAATATTATTTATTTTCCTAGGCCATCCATTTAGTACGTAACTTTTAACTACCATTAGTACGGTGTCGCGAGCCGTCTCCTGCCGTAAATCGGTCTGTGTGACGGGGAGGTCGCTTGCGTCGCCGTCTACCACAAAGTTCACGTAAGCCGCGCGATCGTCACACTCTGAAAGCTCGTCCTTCCCCTCTGCCTCCTCGCTATCACTACACGCCCGTGATAAATAGTCCGCGCTATTCAGTTTACTACTTATATATTCAATTGTGTAGTTGTATGCTGCGAGGAATATGGCATACCGTTGTAGACGGTTTGCAGACACTTCGGGTATACCCTTATGGGGCCCGAATATAGCTAATAGAGGCTTATGATCTGTTCGAAGTACAAATGGCTCCGAGCGGCCATATAAATATTGATGGAAGCGCCGTACTCCGAAAATAATAGACGTTGCCTCTTTTTGTATTTGCGCGTAGTTTTTTTCGGCTCGCGTTAACGTTCGAGACGCATATGACACTGGCCTTTCTAATCCATCTTTGCCTACTTGTGATAGTATGGCCCCCAACCCTTTGGGTGACGCATCTACGGTAAGAATTAACTTTGACGTAGGGTCAAAATGGGTTAAAACCTTATCTGACGCTAGCATGTTTTTTATTTTATTGAATGCGTAGTCGTGACTAGAAGTCCATTCCCACTTTGTATTTTTATTTAATAAATTATATAACGGACTTAGAATGGTGGATGCGCTTTGAACGAAGTTTCGATAATAATTTATAAGACCTAGGAATGACTGTAATTGCGATACGTTTATTGGTTTCGGTGCTTTTATAATTGCTTCGACTTTGTCTGGCGATTTCCTTACTCCGCATTTATCTATGACGTGGCCTAGATATGAGATCTTGTCTTTAAAAAAATCGCACTTACTCATTTGCACTGTTAACCCTGCGTCATTCAATCGTTGTAACACTGTAGTTAATGTTTGTTTATGAGCTTCTCTGGACGATCCCGTTACCAGTATATCGTCAAGCAGGAATATTATGTTTTCTATGCCAGCGAGTAAACATTCCATTGCACGTTGGAAGATGGCTGGTGCGCTCGATAACCCAAACACTAAGCGGGTGAAATTAAAAAGCCCGCGATGTGTATTAATACAAGTAAGCGTCTGTGAGTCATCGTTAAGGATCAGCTGATTGTACGCCATAGTTAAATCTATTTTACTGAACTGAACGCCACCATTTAATTTACTTAACAAATCGTTAACAGTTGGTAATGGATACTGGTCGACAATTAATTGTTTATTGATTGTTACCGAGTAATCTGCACATAATCTAATAGTACCATTCTTTTTCAAAACTGGCACTATCGGTGATGCGTACTGTGAGTGCTCAACTGGTTTTATTATACCTAAACCTAATAACCGATCGAGCTCGTTATCTATTTTTTCCCTTAACGCATACGGTACCGGTCGTGCTTTACAGAAAATTGGCTTAGCATCTTCTTTTAAGCGTAGCTTAATTTTATATTTGTTGAAAGACCCTAATGTTTCTGTAAATACTTTTGGAAACATTCGAACCAGCTGTTTGTCGATGTGGTCACATGTATGTGTGTTAGGTGTTGCCGTTGGCGCTGTCCGTTCCGGTTGCGCTTGTTGTATGCTATGTACCGGCGCGGGCCTCGGGCGGGGCATCGGTCCTAACTCCAGCTCGAACTTGCGAATGAAGTCGCGACCCAGCAACGGCGGCCCGTCCGCGCACACCACATAAATGTTTAATAAATGTGTGCAACTATTATAAAATATAGGCAAAACAACTACTCCTATTGTTTTTATATTTTCCCCTGTATAACTTATTAACCTTTTATTAGTGACTGATAACGGTACTTGTTTGAAATATAAACTATAGGTTTTTTTAGAAATTACGCTAACAGCTGAACCACTATCGATTTCGAACTCCAAAGACACACCACTGATGGTTACTCGCTCCGTCATCGGCCTACCCTTTACACACCGAATGTTGTAAAATGACTCACCATCGTCACCGTCGTCCGTGGTCTCTTCGTTCACCATTTTCACTTTGCGCTCGTTTGGACACATTTTACGTAAATGGCCTTTATTATTACACTTTTTACATTTGTAATTTTTAAACCGGCACTGATTAGCTTTATTTATTTATTTATTTATTTATTTATTTACCAACTTATAACTATCTTGACAGGTAATACCCAATGCGATAGTGAAGCACAACATTAACTTACAACTATTCAATTACATTAAATTATATATAACTTAGCCTTAACTTAACTATTCCTAGCCAATTGAAATTCTAGTTATTTTTATAACTAATAATGAACAGGGCAATCTTTGTGAATTCACTCAGAGAACATACAAATAAATCTAGATCTCTCGCTATGAGGTTGAGAGTGCGAAGTGCCCGGGTCAGAGGAGCCTCCTTCAGCAGTTTAGTGCGAGCATGCGGTATGGACAGCAGGTCTGGCAATATGCGCCTCCACACGTACTTGTCTGGTACACACAAACCTACTTTTGATAGGATATCAGTGTTGTAACACTTTCCTCTGACTACTTTAAAAATGTATGAGACAAGTGCTAACTCCCTTCTGACTCTCAGTTCATTATAACCTACCATACCAAGGACAAACAGAGTTGGGTAGTTAAGTGGATAGAATGGGTAGACACCATATAGCTTTAAGTAGAGAAATCTTATAAATTTGTTTTGAATTTTTTCCAACATTGTGATGTACTTTTTTTCACGTGGAGACCATATCACTGCACTATACTCTAAGTGACTCCTAACTAATGCATTATACAGAGCTGCTATGGCTTGGATATTTGTAAAATCATGAACTGTTCTCATAACAAATCCTAATGTTCTATATGCTTTTTTACATATGTTTGTAATATACTTGGAAAACTTTAGGTCTGACGTTAGTTGAACACCCAGGTCCTTCACCTCAACAGCCCTAGCTAACTCTGTACCGCTGACATTGTACCCAAATTGAATCGGAGTGTGTGCCCGAGTAAAACTGATAGCTATACATTTAGCCGCGTTAAATTGTAAAAGATTTTTCTCACTCCATGTCACCACTCTATTTATGTCGTCTTGAAGCCGTTCACAGTCTACTGAACTTTTTATAGGCAACACCAGCTTTAAGTCATCTGCAAACAAAAGACATTTTGCATTCTCAATGACTTGAGGCAAATCATTGATCATTAAAATAAATGCCAAAGGTCCAAGATTGGATCCCTGACTGACCCCAGACCATGTAAAATATAGCTCTGACCTGCATCCCGCAAATTCCACATACTGCTGTCTATCTCGCATATAACTTGTAAAAAAATTCAGGAGATGAGGGGTAAAACCAAAACTGGCAAATTTCTTAAGCAGTACGTCATTGTCCACTAAATCGAACGCTTTTTTAAAATCAAAATAAGCAGCATCAGCCTGTCCCCCACTGTCAACTGTTGGTGTCACCTCCGTTATGTATGTGATAAGATTTGTAGTGGTGCTTCTTGCTGGTCGGAAACCATGCTGAGCATCTGACAACTGACCACTCACCTGTGAATAAATGCTTTTGTGTATGATGGACTCAAACACCTTGGCTGGAGTGGAAAGAACGGCCACTGGTCTGTACTCATCTACCTTGGTTCCTCCAGATCCCTTAGGCACTGGCACCACTCGTGTCAGCTTCCACCTATCTGGAAAAACCGCTACCTTTAAGCATTTATTATAAATATAATGCATTGGTTCTGCTAAGACAGCTCGGCAATCTTTAAAAATATAAGGTGGAATTCCATCAGGTCCTGAAGATTTCTTAGGCTTCAGTAGACGAAGGGCCAGCATCACATCTGCTAGCTGCACTGACTCAAGATGAACTCTGGCTGCCCCATTCTCGCCGCCAGCCTCTGCCATTGCCTTCCCAACATCCAGCTCCGCTCTCCTAACACTATACACTGAATGAAAATAACCAGCAAATTCACTCACACACTGCTCATCTGTCAAAAACTCTCCATCCTTCAAAATTTTACGTGGGCTCCTAGAACTTTTCTTAGATTTTATAAACTTCCAGAATGATTTAGGGTCATTTTGGAGGTTACTTTCAACAAACTGTTGATGTTTTTGATAAGCACCTATAGTCATATTTTTAACTCTCTTACGGCACTCAGAAAATTCATGAAAATCTTCAGTAAGTCCTGTCCTCTTATATTTTTTATGTAGAAAAGCCTTATGTTTAATCTCCTTAACAATATCAGATGTGTACCACTCAGGATAAGTGTACTCAGAGCCTAAACCCCTATGTTTCTTTCTAGGTATACAACAATCAAAAATATCATTAATTTTGTCATAGAAATAGCTCAAACTAGCCTCCAAATCTAATGAATACATAGGTGTCCAGTCAACGCCTCCGATCAACGAATACAGTAAAGAAAAGTCAGCCTTGTTAAAATTCCAACCTAAATGCGTACCTGTAGTGTGCTCGCTCCCCGACTTAGATGTAGGTTCGCCACCTGACCGCGAACCAGGCCTAAACATAACCGACACTTCAAGCGGTGGGTGCTGGACATCCACTTTCAGGAGAGGCGTCTCCGCCGCCCCTACACAAACACACTGCTCATCCTCAAACGAACTCAACACTAAATCCAACGTACGGTCATTTATATTGGTTACTTTGTTACTCTGAATGAACTCACAATATGTCTGAAAATACTCAAAATAATTTCGTATGTTTTGCGAGCACGAATATAGGTTAAAGTCGCCCATCACTATAACTTCTTTGTACTTGTTAAAATAACGTTCTAGGATTCTAAACATTAATAAATATTCGTTATCACTGCTACCAGGAGGAATATAAACAACACACAACAGAAATAAAAACCTATTACTTAAAAAAATACCGGCACAGATTATTTCAAATATGTGATTGTCAATGTTTACGTCAATGTCACTCGGTACCTGTACGCGTCGCAGCTCGAACCGCGGTGTGGCCACAATAAGAGCGCCACCGTGCTTGCGCCCATCCGCTCTGTCGCAGCGTAGTATAGTGTAGCCTGGTGGTACTAATTCAGCATCTTGAATGGATTCATTACAGCTAGTTTCAGTGATGGTGTAAATATCCGAATTAAGTAACGGAATATTAACGTAAAATTCTTCCGTTTTTGTTCGTAGTCCTCTTACGTTTTGATAATAAATTTCAATTACCTTGCGAGGTTTTTTGAAATTTATTAAATGATTTTCGAAACCAGATCCATTCAGCAAACTCAATGTTAACAGGCCAACTGCCCTCTTGGCATATCTTATCATAATAGCTCTCTGGAACTGTTACAATGAACGAAGCGTAATCTCTTTCTGTCTTGTGTTTTACTCTCTCAATCTTAACGTAAACCTTGTCCCCACAAAGATTCTTAACATGCTTTTCAATACTGTCCTCCTTTGTATCCTTTTGAAGACGCCATATGTGTAAATATTTATTTCGTTCCGTACCTTGGATTTCACTCTGTGAATCTGTCATTCCTCCTCTTTTTGCCTCATTTCGGGGATACCTGTTACTCTTTCTGCTTACAACTGTATATTCATCATCTTCTTTTTTCTCTGAAACTTCTTCCTGTATTGGTTTCTTTCTCTGCTCCAAAACTTTCTGTTTAGTTTCCATAGCATTTACTTTCGCTGTCTTCGTGGCCCCACACGCACCTTCGCAAGAGCCGGCCAGCTGATTCTTTTTAACTGCATCGACAAATGACGACACTGTAGCTGTAGATTTTGCGAGCGGTTGGCTTTTCTCATTATTACCTTGTGCTGTCTTTCCCGTGCTCAGTAGACTTTCCAATTGAGTATATTTTTGCAAAAGTAGATCCAGTTTCGTTTCCAGTACATCAATTTTGTTAACTTTTTCTTGATATACCCTCATTTCTTTTCTTAATTCTTGTAATTCTTGTTCAGATCTTACTACTCGATTCCTAAGCAGTTTGCATTCCTTCTTTTGCTCCTCCATTCGGGAAATCATTTCCGAGTGGCAGTGTCGCACCTCCTCAATAATCCTGGCATCAGTAGCTGTAGCCGTGTTGTCCGTGCTCTCGTTCAATTTGAGACCGCTACCGCGCTCAGTGCTCACGAATGCGCCCGGCGTGAAGGTTTTATTCATAACAGTAATACCTCTCACCGGTGTATTGGAGTTATTCGTTTTGGGAATGTTGCATGCACATTCAGGACATATCCAGGTTTGTTTGTATTCCTCCGTAAAAGATTCAAACTTCTCGTCCGTTATGGCTACGCACTTGAGATGGAATATCTTCCTGCAAGTGCCCGTAACGCACTTCATATACATATTATCATGTATAATGGCCTTACATGCCTCACAGTTAGTCCCCATTTTCACTCAAAAAACACTTTTACTAATTTTAAGTAATAAAATAAGCGTAACAATTCGTAAACACGTCCGTATTCACGCAGATGCACGAACTTGACACTTATGATTGGTAAATCCACAGACACTGCATTTTTCCTTCCTGGATATGTTGAACACGTTGTACGGGCTCCCTGCGCCGAGGCCGGTAGCCCCGGGCGCCGCCGCCGACGCCGCGGCGCGTGCGCAGCGCACGCTCTCCGCCAGATCGATGGCTTTCGCGAGGGTCAGCTCCCGCTGGTCCTGCGCGAACAGTTTGTCCCGCTCGTGTCCTGCCGCCATGCCCATGATAAACTTATCTAGCAAAGCTTCCTCCAAGTTCTTGAATGCACAGTGAGCCGCTAATCCTCTTAAACCTGCCGCCCATTGAGTGTGCGTTTCTCCTGCTCTCTGCGTTGCCGAGTAGAATGTTGATTTCTCCGCAAAACCGAACCTTTTGGGTGTGAAATGATCGTCGAGAAGTTTTGTGATCGTCTCGAACCTCAAGTCTTCAACGTTGAGCGGTAATGCCAGGTCACTAGTTAACTTAAATGTCGACTCACATAATGATGTTAACAAAATGGCCCGCCTTTTCACGGTCGTTTTGTCGGTTTCGTCGGTTATGTCGTTCGCGATGAACCACTGATTTAATCGCGATTTGAAACTGTTCCATTCTTGTGTGAGGTGGTCAAATGTAAAAAGAACCCCAAAAGACACTCCCGAGGTCATCATAACGCCGAAATAGGTCCGCTAGTCGCCACGTGTTAGGTATGGACACGGAGTGTCCGGGAGAACCATTAAAAGAGCTAGTCGATTACACACTGATTTATTTTCTCACTCACAGATGCGGCGGGACGCAGTCCCGCACATCTACAAAGTCTACCCGCATTTACATACATAACAAATCTATACTAATATTATAAAGCTGAAGAGTTTGTTTGAACGCGCTAATCTCAGAAACTACTGTTTCGAATTGAAAAAATATTTTTGTGTTGGATAGTCCATTTATCGAGGAAGGCTATAGGCTACTTTTTATTACGATATTCTCACGGGATCGGGACTTACGCGGGTGAAACCGAGGGGCGCAGCTAGTTTCTAAGATAATTGGAAAATGAAAAAAAAACCAAGACATAGGAGCATAGTCATGGCAGTTATAGGTTTTATGGCCCAAAAATATTTGTGCTAGTGTCATTATCCAGGGAGGAAACAGTCGACTACGTTTATATGGAGAGAGCGCCGGTACCCTTTCACCTTAATGCACTAATATTTCTAAAAAACACAAAAATCAAGAGTGACGTTTGACAGATGTCAGTTTAAAATCGTCTTTTGTTTTTTTAAAGTATTCTAAATCAAATTAAATCCTACTAATATTATAAATGTGAAAGTTTGTGTGTGCGTGTGTGTGTGTGTGTGTGTTTGTTACTCCTTCACGCAAAAACCATTGGATCGATTGCGATGAAACTCGGTATCTAGATAGCTGGAGAGCTGGATAAACACATAGGCTACTTTTTATCCCAATATTCCCACGGGATCGGAATTTACGCGGGTAAAACCGCGGGGCGCAGCTAGTAAGTCAATAAATATATTATTGCAAATGGGTTAAAAATTAAACCAATTCTAACCTTCCCCAATTTAGACATTCAAGACCGCTCATCACCAGGCTCGACCCTGGACGATGCAGACAGCAGCAACTTCGGGGTAGACCTCACTGGGAAAGGGACGAATTTAACAGGAAAGTCATTCACCATCGCTGCCATATTGGGGTTGACGAATGGAGAGGATGACGTGATGAATCTCAGTGTTCAGGTCAGTGAGATAATCTGTACATGTAAAATGCTTTGTCCTGAATGACTGATTGACTGACGGATCAACGCACAGCCTAAACCGCTGATCGTAGAGACCTGAAACTTGGAGGGTGTGTTCTTTGTATGACGTAGGCATCCGATAAGAAAGGATTTTCCGAAATTCTACCCCTTAGAGGGTAAAAAAGGGGGGTAAAGTTTGTATGGGACAACGTGATTCCTTGGTCCAATCTACTTCAAATTTTCGACTTCTACGCGGACGAAGTCGCGGGCAAGAGCTAGTAAATACTGTAGGACATTCCTCACATCGCCATCTAGCCCTAAGCTAAGTAACTAGACTTGTGTTATGGGTGCTAGACAACGGATATACTACTTATATACTTTTCTCTTGTAAATATATACTTATAACTAGCTTTTGCCCGCGACTTCGTCCGCGTAGAAGTCGGGAATGGACCGAGAAATCACGTTGTCCCATACATAATTTGCCCCCATTTTTCACCTCCTTCGGATTAGAATTTCGAAAAATCCTTATCGGACTACGTCATACAAAGAACACACCCTCCAAGTTTCAGGTCTCTACGATCAGTGGTTTAGGCTGTGGGTTTATCCGTCAGTCAGTCAGTCATTCAGGACAAAGAATATAAGTGGAATATCCGTTGTCTAGCGCCCATAACACAAGTCTAGTTACGTAGTCCTTGTCATAAAGACATATACAAGAGAAATGTGTATATCGATCTACAATTGCTTACCTAGTAACCTCAAAGCACTAGAGGGTAATCTTTTTAAAAACCAATTATGTATCTGACTTCTTGAACATTGTATGACCTTGACGAATTCAAATCATAATAGGAAAATACAATAGATTTTTTATCTTTTGACTTTATTATTCATTAATTTGATTATTGACATTAAGAAATTGATATATTTCACACATTCCTTTATTTTTCTTAAAAGATTTTTATAAAAACAAACTGAATACAAAATATAAACATCAATATTAAAACTTTGAAAAAAATCCATGTAAGCACTTACATTAATACCTAAACAAAATTAAATTTACAAGTCTCAACAATAAAGTATAAATTTTGCATATAAAACAGTAAATCTTATCTTATCTTATATCTTTAAACGAGCAATTCTTGTATATATATAATTGGAATCTCGGAATCGGCTCCAAGGATTTTCATGAAATTTGGTACCTATATAGCGGGTTTCGGGGGCGATAAATCGATCTAGCTAGGAATGATTTTTAGAAACTGTCATTTTATTCGTGTTTTATCGAAACTTACTTTTTTTTACTGAAAAATCTTCCTGACATATATTGGCGAACTACTAATACTATTTTTTGTGAGCAATAAAGTTATTCCAGCAGAAGGCGTTGTTAAGTAACCCGAAGTCACTGAGTGTTTGCTTTGAGGTTAGACTAAGTAAAAAAAAAACCAAGCAAAGCTCGGTCATGCAGGTACTTATTATAAAAACATAAACCTAGAAGACCGTCGGCAGCAAAGCAAGGCCCAGGCTACCGATGGTTAGGGCCGCAGAGACAGAAACCTTCTTACGATACGTGCCTTATCCAGGACGACTGCCTTCTGAATCAGCCCCCTTAGACAAGATTGCTTTCTATTAGCGATATCGCCAATCGACAGACATTTATTTTAATATTTTTGGACGAAATTGACACAAGCCAACGAAAAGTCACGTAGTCTTGCGCTAGAGAAAAAAAAATGGTGGATTAGTTCCATTTTATGCTAATTTGTACAATGTTTTATGTCAATTTCATACAATTAAATCTGTCGATTGGCGACATCGCTAATAGAAAGCAGTCTTGTCTAAGGGGGTTGACCCTTGACCCAACCATCCAGCGAGAGCCTCTTCAGGTGTTGATCAAGGCTCTTCGATATCAGTCCATTTGCCGATACAACTAATTGATATTATTTTTTACATTTGCACGTCTGCTTGCGGACCGAATACATGTTCTAATATGTTTTGTAAGACCTTTATGCTATGTATTCCGGCGAATAAGAATAAGAAGAAAAAAATTGCACTCCGGGAGTGCCGGCAGAAGTGAAAACTTGATTATTAACGTTGAGCATGTTTGATATTTTGGAATGGTTAGGGAATAATTTTGCACCAATTGCTTTATCAGTATAAAAGTACTATCATTTATGTGGTAGAATACAATATTCATTTATTGCGCTATCGTACACAAACATGACAATTTATATTACATTAAAAATTTAACACTTTAAAACTATAGCTGTCTACTCTCCATCCGTCTTACGCTTTTTCGATCAGGTCACGTGTCCTGACGCGAGTTTAAGATTTTATACCCATTACTGAAAAAGTGCTCAACGCCGCTAAAGAAGTTTTCACTTCAAAAAATGATTTTATCTTGTCTTATCTTAGATGGCGATGGGAATGTCCTGCAATATTTAATTATTTATTCATTTATTTATTTATTTCAATTCACAGGAACGGCTGCAGGGCCAACGGCAGTTGCAAAACTATTTGTATGGAGGTCATGAGGTGCAGAGGATCAATGATGGATTCAGGAGTATGGTATCTGTACCGGGGGCTTTGAGACAAGGTATGTGCTTGCAGGAGATAGATAGATAGATAGATAAACACACTTGTACTTGTATACAGGCTGTTTTTCCGACATTGGACCCTTTCTAATTGGGTCCTTTTTGCGTGAGGATGGAGTAGGCTTGCCCAGCACCTACTACCCTCTCAGCTTAGTCAACCATGTCCAGAGGAGAGAACTTGTCAATACTTCTGGAGCCAACTAAGCCGCGGGTTTCATCACGATGTTTTCCTTCACCGTAAGAACAATGTCAATTAGCGCACATAAATTTTTCTTTAGAAAAATGCATTGGCCGGCCGGTATTCGAACCCACAACCTTCAGAATGAAATTCGAGGCATCTAACACTAAGCCAACACCACTCTTAGATACATTATAGACGACCCAGTTGGCACAATGGTTACCACGCCGGACTGCCAAACATAGGATTGCGGGTTCGATTCCCGCCTCAGACATGTATTTATGCTTAGATATTTAATTTTGTCTGTGGTCTGGTTGTTTCTATGTATTATAAGTATATATTTACAAAAGAAAAGTATATAAGTAGTATATCCGTTGTCTAGTACCCATAACACAAGTGTAGTTACTTAGCTTGGGGTTAGATGGCGATGTGTGGAATGTCCTGCAATATTTATTTATAGGCGACCTTATTAAGAGATTTCTTCCAGGCAACCTTGGAGAAGGTCTGTTTAGCTTACCTGGTAGGTAGTGTGGTGTAAGAAACAGACAATAATAAATACCTCAAATCCTACTAATATTATAAATGTGAAAGTTTGTGTGTGTGTGTGTGTGTGTGTGTGTGTTTGTTACTCCTGCACGCTAAAACTACTGAACTGATTGCAATGAAATTTGGTATGTAGATAGCTGGAGACTTGGATTAACATATATGCTATTGAGAAGTTATTTTTGTGTTGGATAGGCCATTTATCGAGGAAGGCTATAGGCTACTTTTTATCCCGATATTTCCACGGGATCGGGACTTACGCGGGTGAAACCGCGGGGCGCAACTAGTCTATAAATATACAAGGGAAAATCACTGACTCACTCACTCACCACGAAATCTCAGAAACTACAAGTGCTAGGAGTCTCAAATTTTGCATGATAGTTCCTTTTATGACGTAGGTGCTGACTTGCGAAATTCAACCCCTAAGGGGGGCAAATGGGGGGTAGAAGTTTTGCATAATATAGCCGTGCGAAGCCGGGGCGGGTCGCTAGTATATTATAAACGAGATGGTAATCAAACACATAACCCTCCAGCCGGCTTCCGTAGTTGGGTAATTGCATAGGTTCGTTAATCCTTATACAATGTGTTTCAGCGAAGGGGTTTTAATACGAAAGGGGGTTGTTCTAGACGTCTAGGCGAAAAACTTTTGTTCTACGAATTTTGCAAATTCGAACTTTTTTTCGATAAATCTAAGGGAATTTTTACTTGAAAGTCAGCTGTTTCATACAAAACCTTCGAACGAAATGTTCGAATTTCCAAAAGTCGTAGAAAAAAAGTTGTTCACCTAGACATTTAGTACAACCCCCTTTCGTATTAAAACCCCTTCGCTGAAACACATTGTATATTTGCCTTTAAATCTAACCTAGAAATTGTATAAAGCGCCATGCAGGAACTTTAATCTATACTAATATTATTAAGCTGAAGAGTTTGTTTGTTTGAACGCGCTAATCTCAGGAACTACTGGTTCGAATTGAAAAAATATTTTTGTGTTGGATAGTCCATTTATCGAGAAAGGTTATAGGCTACTTTTTATTTTGATATTCCCACGGGATCGGTACTTACGCGAGTGAAACCGCGAATCACAGCTTAATATTATAAAGCTGAAGAGTTTGTTTGTTTGAACGCGCTTATTTCAGGAATTACTGGTTCGAATTGAAAAAATATTTTTGTGTTGGATAGTCCATTTATCGAGGAAGGATATAGACTATTTTTTAGTTTGATATTCCCACGGGATCGGTACTTACGCGAGTGAAACCGCGAATCACAGCTTAATATTATAAAGCTGAAGAGTTTGTTTGTTTGAACGCGCTTATTTCAGGAATTACTGGTTCGAATTGAAAAAATATTTTTGTGTTGGATAGTCCATTTATCGAGGAAGGATATAGACTATTTTTTAGTTTGATATTCCCACGGGATCGGGACTTATACGGGTGAAGCCGCAGAGCGTAGCTAGTTATATTATAATCTTAAAATAACAAAGCTATTTATAAACTTTGTACCAAGTAGATATTAGAAGCGTTATCCGAATTAGCGTATTATCCGGTATTAAAGTGTCAACAACGAAGGGTGGCAAGGGGTTGCAAGCAACCCTTAGTTTAATTAAACGACACATATTTTCCAAAGTCATTTCGATGTCACCGGTTCAATGAAGCTTGTTTGTAATCGGGGGTCATGATTTTGGCCGACTTTCTAAAAAAGAGGTATTATATTTAGCTGTTTTCTATTTAAAACAAAATCGGTTCATAAACAAAAAAGATATGCGCGAACATCCATAATCCTACTAATATTATAAATATATATATGTACTAGCTGCGCCCGGCGGTTTCACCCGCGTAAGTCCCGATCCCATGGGAATATCGGGATAAAAAGCCTATGTGTTAATCCAGGTTTCCAGCTATCTACATACCGAGTTTCATCGCAATCGGTCCAGTAGTTTTAGCGTGAAGGAGTAACAAACATACACACACACACACACTCTTTCACATTTATAATGTTAGTAGGATATGCAACCGAATTGAGAACCTAAGCTCCTCCTTTTTTGAAGTCGGTTATAAAATATATATTTATTTACAACTTATTGGTAATTATACTAGCAAGCCGTTGAGGGCTACTTCTGTGCACCTTAACAAACAACTTTTGTTCTACGACTTCTACAAATTCGATCATATTTTTTTTACAAATTTTGATTTTAGATTTACCTGAAAATCAGCTGTCCCTTACACGGAAAGGTCATTAACCTTAAAATTTTACTTATTTTTAAAGTTTTATCTACTGTCCTTAAAATCAGCTGTTTTTCGAATTTACATAACCTCAAAATTTTCATTTTCTTCGAATTTTCAAAATTCGTAGAACAAAAGTTGTTTGTTTAGGTGCACAGAAGCAGCCCTCAACGGCTTGCTAGTATAATTACCAATAACCCTGTATACAAGTTTAAGGCATGTATTTAACTGATCGTTTTATTTATTAAGTTTAGATTTACTACAATTATTATTGGATTTTTAATTATTCGGGTAAAATTTAAAAAATGTAGGTAGATTAAATTTAATTATCTGTTTCCAACCTAACTCTTAATTAAACTCTTTTGTATCGTTGACGTTATCATTTTGCATAATTTAATACGTTGCTATGGTTACCTACAATTTCAACAACGTGACTGTTTTTTTTCCTATTAATTATGGCTTCGCACGTGTGCATTTAGCCAGTGTCAAGTTATATTTTGCATCAAATTATGACCCGATTATTCATAAATCGGGCCTAAAGTGTTTCAAAAAAGTCAAAGTCGTCATAGTCCGTCAAGTCAGGGGCTATAGTAAAGCGGTGGCAAGTTTACCATAACCTTAATAGGAGATTTGGAGGCAACGAGAAAACTTCATGTTTGACACTGATTTTTACTTTCACTACACTTGTACACTTTCACAGAACTAAATTGAATAACATTCCACCAGAATTATACAATTCAACTCGGGTTACAACTAAGTTTCATGAAAATAAAACTGCAGCACGACATGTTGTTAACTCGTTCCCGCCAAAAAACCGTTTAATTATTGTTCTGAGACCGCAATATACGGTATTCATCGATTTTTAATTCATCTCTTTATTTTCTTGTTATTTAGTCACTAATATAGAATAGAATAGAATAGAATATAATTTATTCGAACAAACACACGACATAGTATAGATACAAATAAGAAACAGCAAGAGATAGTTACAAATAAAAGAAATTACAAAAAAACAGACAGTAAAAAAAAAAGTATCTGAGAAGTCGTGTGTTGCCCGAATGGGTGAAAGCCTCAGCATATGCTGCAAATACGCGGGCGCATCTGCAGCGCTGGTCTTCCGGCCGCACCCTGTGGTAATATCAAGGTTTTTAAAAAACCTTTTAGTGTCCCTTAATACCCGCAGGTACCTAAAGTTTTATTTATCTTTGTTGACTGCACCGATTTGTATAAAAATTGGTATAGTGGTAGTTAGAGGGTTTAGAAGGACATACGATACTTTAATCCCGTCTAACTAACTAATAAATAACATATTATTTTTATATCTTATATCTTAAAATGAGCAATTCTTGTATATATATATATATATAATTGGAATCTCGGAATCGGCTTCAACGATTTTCATGAAATTTGGTATATAGGGGGTTTCGGGGGCGATAAATCGATCAAGCTAGGAATCATTTTTAGAAAATGTCATTTTATTCGTGTTTTATCGAAACTTACTTTTTTTTTATCTGAAAATATGACTCTTCCTGACGTCTATTGGCGAACTACTAATACTATTTTTGTGAGCAATAAAGTTATTCTAGCAGATGGCGTTGTTAAGTAACACGAAGTCAATGAGTGTTTGCTTTGAGGTTAGACTAAGTAAAAAAAAATAAAAAAATACCGAGCAAAGCTCGGTCATCCAGGTACTATATATATAAAGAGATCTCATTTTTTATTACAAATTTTGATTTTAGATTTACTTGAAAATCAGCTGTCCCTTACACGGAGAGGTCATTAACCTTAAAATTTTACTTATTTTTAAAGTTTTATCTACTGTCCTTAAAACCTGAACTTAAGTACCTTAACTTACATCTCTTTTTATATATATGTAAACAAAGTTATTGAGACTTCGTTTAACCAGGTTGATTTGCTTTGCCGCGCATTCACCTGAGAACGGCCTGTTTTATGTAATCTGTGGTAGTGTAAATAGATCTGTGGAAGGATGACAGACAGATTTGTAGGTTTTGTTTACGTTTTGTTAAACTAATGTAATTTACATTATAATATCGTAAATAATAAGTAAATGTGAAATAATAGCTCTAAATGTTGTTTCTTTGTTTTCAGGTAAGATTTATATTTAGTATGTAAGAGTAATCTAGTAGATGTGTAAGATGTAAGGTTAATTAATAAAATACATAATCTTTGTTTTCAGAGCAACTCAGTTTAGTTTTTTATTTCACAATTTTAAGAAACTACATTACAAAACAACATTTCTACAGCTGTTTACAACAACAATGGAAAAATTAAAATTTGAATTTATGGTAAAAGCTAGTGAAGATCCAAAATCAAATATAGTCTGCATAACCTCAATTACGGATGCGGATAAAAATACCTTTTACATCCCAGAACAGCTTCAACCAGCAAGACTACATGAGGTGGTTATAAAAACTCTAACTTTTCAAAAAGTCAAAACTACACTACAAAGGAGACATGAAAAAAGACAAGTATGGATCTCATTGACACCAGAGATAAGGGATGTGTACATAGATCAAGATGGAAATATGCAGTTTAAAGGATATTTGCTCGAAGAAGCTTCACCGATAACACAACAACAGGATACTGCTGCTGGGGTTTCGGAAGAAGTTTTAACAAGAATTTTGGAGAATTTTGCCGAAATGAAGAAGGACACACCTAAACCTATTAATATAAGAAATTTGTCAGAGAAATTTGTTATAGAAAAGTTCAATAGTAAAACATCAAATGTATCCCAATGGATGATAACTTTCGAAGCGGAATGTGTGCGTTTAGGAATTGATGAAGATATTAAGAAAATTGAAAGTCTTAGGTTGTTTTTAGAGGATTCGTGTCTAGACTGGTACAGCTCCATGCTCATTAAATATACTGTTAATTCAGAATGGACAACATGGAAAAAGAACTTTTACGAGACTTTTGCGGATAGAGGTTGGTCGCCGGTCAGGTATGCAATTTTATTTAAATATAGACAAGGCTCATTACTAGAATATGCGTTAAAAAAAGAAAAACTATTATTGGAGTTAAATAAATCTATGGATACACCCACCCTAATTGATTTGATCGCTACGGGGCTACCAAATTTTGTAGCGGATAAGATTGATAGGAACAATTTGAAAGAAACTGAAGACTTATTTAATAATTTAAGAGGTTTGGAATATTTAATGAATAGAAAGGGTTTGGGTAAAAAGATAACCGGTTTTGAAAATAAAATTAAAGAAAAATATGTAAAAAATAATGACAGTTCATGTAAAATTTGTGAAATGGAAAAAAAAGGACCCCGCTATCACCCCGAGTCGGTATGTTGGTTTAAAAACAGGAACAGTGAAAAACCAAGAAAAGATCATAATATAAGGAGCGTCAACAATTCGGAATTAGAAACGGAATTAAATGAAATTGACCAAAAAAACTTGTAATTTCGCCATTAATTAAAATAAAATTGTTAATAAATAACACCCTGGAAACTTTGGGAATCTACGATTCTGGCTCGAATGTGTCTTTAATAAATTCGAGATTATTGTCGTTAAAAAAAACCCCTATTAATGATAATAAAACAAAACCAACTTTAAAAACAATTAATGGCGTTAAAAAATCTGTTGGAATGGTAACTTTAAATATAAAGATTTTTGATATTGAAGAAAACATTAATGTTTTTGTAATAGATGAAGAAAATTTCGATTATGACTTCCTAATTGGGTTAGATTGCATAGAAAAATTTAAATTAATCCAAAATGAGAATTTAGAAATTACACAAAAAAACTATCCTAAAAATGCAAAAACAATTCCTGGCTTTACAGGTAACAAAATAGATGAAAAACAAAGTGTAAATGAAGGCAAAAATAAGGAAGGTAATATTAATTTTAATGAAAACATAGAAGTGAAAAACTTTTGCATATCAATAAACCATCTAGACCTGCAAAAACAGTCACAAATCGATAAATTGATATGTAAATACAATTCACTTTTTGCTAAAGACAAATATGACATAGGCACTGTAAAAGGTTATGAGGCACATATTGATTTATTAATAGATAAATATTGTAGCAAAAGACCGTATAGGTGTACCATCGATGATATGAAAGAAATAGAAGAACAAGTATCAAAACTATTACAAAAAAAAATAATCGAGGAGTCATACAGTCCATTTGCTGCTCCGGTAACACTAGCCTTCAAAAAAGAAGAAGGAAGAAGGTCAAGATTATGCATAGATTTTCGCGATTTAAATAAGATTATAGTTCCACAGTCACAACCCTTCCCATTAATCGAGGATTTGATGGTTAAAACAAGAGGATGTAAGTACTTTTCAACACTAGACCTAAATTCTGCGTTCTGGTCCATTCCACTGAAAATTGAAGACAAACAAAAGACAGCATTTGTTACTCAAGAAGGCCATTTTCAATGGACCTGTTTACCGTTTGGTTTAAAGACTTCTCCTGCGATTTTTCAGAGAATATTAAGTAGCATTATAAGAAAACATAAACTATCCGATTTCACGGTGAATTACATAGATGACATTTTGGTATTCTCTGAAACATTTTCAAAACACATTGAACACTTATCACTATTATTAGAAGCGATATCAAGGGAAGGCTTTAAATTAAAATTCTCGAAATGTTTTTTTGCACAGGATACTGTTAAGTATTTAGGTCACATAATTAGTAATAATACAATTACTCCACTAAAAGATAATTTGATTGCTATTAGAGATTTTCCTACTCCAAAAACACAAAAAAATGTAAGACAGTTTCTAGGTAAAATAAATTTTTATGGGAAATATGTGCCAAATATATCAATTATATTAGATCCTTTACATAATTTATTGAGAAAAGGACAAACATTTATTTGGTCAGAAAAATGTGAAGAATCTTTTGTAACAATAAAAAAACTACTTTGCTCAAAGCCAATTTTGGCGATTTATAATCCAGACCTACCAATTCATATTTACACAGACGCCAGTATACAGGGCATAGGGGCAATCTTAAAACAACCACAGCTCAATGGAGAAGAAAAACCCTGTGCATATTTTTCAAAGAAATTAAATGACTCTCAAAAAAATAAAAAAGCTATATATCTCGAGTGCTTAGCAATCAAAGAAGCAGTGAAATATTGGTACCACTGGCTTATGGGGAAAACATTTACGGTTTTTTCGGACCATAAACCTTTGGAGAAAATGAATATTAAGGCTAGAACAGATGAGGAATTAGGAAGTCTCACATATTATCTATCACAATTTAATTTCGAAGTAATATATTCCCCAGGAAAATACAATTTGGAAGCAGATTGTTTAAGTAGAAACCCCGTATTAGAATCATGCGAAAATAAAGATGAAGGTTTAAAAATTGTAAACTTTATTAAACTAGAAGACATACAAGATGATCAGGAAAATAATGAAAGCGTCATACAAAATAAAAAAAAACTAATATTAAAAGGTACAATATACTACAAGAAGTTTGGTAAAAAGGAAAAAATTATACTGTCAGAAGAATTTAGTATAAAATTAATAGAAAAAATACACAATCATTACTATCATATAGGTATAAAACAGATGGAAAATAAAATTAAACCATTCTACCTAGCAAAAAAATTAACAAATAATATTAGAAAAATTTGTGAAAACTGCGAAATTTGTATAAAAAATAAGTCAAGAGGAAAGTATAAATTTGGACTAATGTCTCAATTAGGTCCCGCTACTTACCCATTTGAGATAGTATCTATAGACACCATTGGTGGATTTGGTAGCTCACGTTCTACTAAAACATATTTGCATTTGCTAGTAGACCATTTCACCAGATATGCCTATGTTTTGACATCTAAAACTCAAAGTTCAAATGATTTTATAAAGCTTGTTCAAAAAGTACTACAGGAAAATAATAAAATTGGCATGATTCTATCAGATCAGTATCCGGGTATAAATTCAAAAGACTTTAAAAGCTTTTTAACAAAAGAAAATATTCCTATTATCTTTACTGCAGTAAATGCACCATTCTCTAATGGTTTAAATGAAAGATTAAACCAAACGTTAGTTAATAAAATTAGATGTAAAATAAACGAAAAGAAGGATAAATTAGCGTGGACGACTATTGCTCACGAATGTACCAAACGATATAATGAAACTGAGCATACTGTGACAGGATTCTCCCCAAGATATTTATTAGAAGGGAAAAATATTGATATTTTACCAGAAGAATTAAAACAAGAAAATACACAAAATGATTTAATACATGATAGAGAAATAGCATTAGAGAAAAGTATAAAATCACACAAATATAATAAGCAACAATTTGATAAATTCAGAAAACAATGTGAATTGAAAGTAGGAGATTCGGTATACGTAGAAAACGGAAATCGATTAAATAGGAAAAAATTAGATGAATTAAAAATAGGCCCTTATAAAATTTTAGAAAAATTATCAAACTCAATTTTTAGAATAAACACAGGGCATAGGAAGTCCGAGTCTAATTTTTTCCACGTAACAAAACTGGTTCCGGTACCGGAAAAATGAAATAAATATAATTCTAAGTTTATGTTGTCCTGGAGGGGGAGATGTAAACAAAGTTATTGAGACTTCGTTTAACCAGGTTGATTTGCTTTGCCGCGCATTCACCTGAGAACGGCCTGTTTTATGTAATCTGTGGTAGTGTAAATAGATCTGTGGAAGGATGACAGACAGATTTGTAGGTTTTGTTTACGTTTTGTTAAACTAATGTAATTTACATTATAATATCGTAAATAATAAGTAAATGTGAAATAATAGCTCTAAATGTTGTTTCTTTGTTTTCAGGTAAGATTTATATTTAGTATGTAAGAGTAATCTAGTAGATGTGTAAGATGTAAGGTTAATTAATAAAATACATAATCTTTGTTTTCAGAGCAACTCAGTTTAGTTTTTTATTTCACAATTTTAAGAAACTACATTACATATATATATTTATAAAGAGATGTTATATTTAGAAGAAGGTAATTAAGGTAGTCCTCGAAACCTTGAAATTAACAGCACCAATAACTTTACCATGCTCCGCTGCCGACGGTGTTTTAGGTTCAGTTTTTATAATAATTTACTGTTTTTTGTGCAAAATACATTATTTAAATACCTTTTTACTTTATTTCAGAATTAATTCCGTACAAATTAAAAATACTTAAATTATAAATGAATAGAATAAAAAGACATATTTAACATTATAAATACAAATAAATGAAGTGACCAGTTAGTCAAATAACCCGCCCCTTATCGTTCCCGGCGTTAAGGTTCCCATAATGCTAGAAGCATTGCCACGCTGAATGGCGATGGCTAACCTCTGCGCCAGAAACGAACCGAAGCGGGAGTCACCCCTATTTCCCCTAATCCTAACACCCAACTCTTTAACTAATTTTTTGGTGTCTTCTCCCCAAAATACCTAGTTACAAATTTAAATTTATTAAAGTAACTACTTCTAGGTAGGTACTTAGTTTGTTTTTGTAAAAATCTTTATCTAGGAAAAATAAATAATTACAAATGATAATAATAACGAGGTATGATAGTTAAAGAACTTTATTTCTCAAATTATTTAAAAACTAGCAGCGCTCCGCAGTTTCACCCGCGTCTATAGGACTACCTATCCACTACAAAAATATTTTTTTAATTCGAACCAGTAGTTCCTGAGATAAGTGCGTTCAAACAAACAAACTTTTCAGCTTTATAATATTAGTATAGAAAAATAAATTAAATTGAGTTGAATGGGATGGGCCTGCGATTCGGTACGTTCCTGCTGATCAAACTTTCTTGTCACACTAGTTTGTCCAAAAGGAATAAATTTCCTCGTAGTCAAACTACTCAACTAAGTGGTTAACAAAAGGCGATCGAAACGGAAAAAAGACGATCGAAATGGAAACAAAGGGCGATCAAAAACGGAAACAAAAGACGATCGACAAAAAGTCAACGGATTCAGAAACATCACCTTACACGATTATTTCGAAAGAAATAAAGAAAGTAAAGCATTTATTGAGGACAAAACACAGGAAGGAAGAAATAAACATGACAATGAAGATTAATTATATAAAAAACAAAACATGTACTTGTACTTGAACGGGCTGTTTTCCGCAATTGGCCCTTTTTGATTGGGCATTTATTGCGTGAGAATGGAGTAGGCTTGCCTAGCCTAGTCGACCATTTCCATAGGAGAGAACTTGTCAATCCTTCTGAGGCCAACTAAGCCGCAGGTTTCATCACGATGTTTTCCTTCACCGTAAGAGCAATGTCAATTAGCGCACGAAGGATTCTCCCACGTCCTCCAGAATGAAAGAAACCACTAAGACAACACCGCTCTCTATTTATGTTTCAGACAGTCCTCGAGGAGAACACAGACCACCTCTAGGTCAGCTCAAAAACAATAGGAACCACACAATATCTTGCTCAAATAGGTAATATCTACAAAGCTAAGACGAGCACCTATAATTGGGATTGTCCAAACTTCCTGATCTATGGGTTTTTGGAACGAATGTCCTTATAGCGCGTTGGGTCCTCACGGACAAATGCCGTCGGGGCTGCTGTTGAATGCGAAAGCGATGCCGGTAGCCCCAACAATAGGCATCGAGACGGAGCACCCTGGGGCTTTAGTCGGTTGGAGCCCGACATAACCACTTCGTTGGCCCCAACAACGGAGTGGTACACGACCAGGTTTCCCCAGGACAAAAAAAAGGAGCTAGACAGAAAAAAATATGACCAAAAGTTGTAACGACACTTTATGATTTTATTACAATTCCCTGTCCCTTGACACCTCTCAAGTTTTTTATTATTTCTGTAAATACAGGGTTATTTGTTATTATACTAATGATTTTGTAATTGATGACCCAGTTGGCACAATGGTCACCATGCCGGACTGCCAAACACAGGGTTGCGGGTTCGATTCCCGCCTCCGACATGTATTTATGCTCAGATGTTTGTCTGTGGTCTGGTTGTTTTAATGTATTATAAGTATATTTTACAAAAGAAAAGTTTGCAAGTACTATCCGTTGTCTAGCACCCATAACACAAGTTAAGTTACTTAGCTTGAGGCTAGATGGCAATGTGTAGAATGTCCTGCAATATTTATTTATTTATTTATTAATTATACTAGCAAGCCGTTGAGGGCTACTTCCGTACACCTAAACAAACAACTTTTGTTCTACTTTTGGAAATTCGATATTTTTTTTTGAAAATTTTGCTGTTAGATTTACCTGCATAGATTAATTTAATCTAAGGTTTAAATCCACATCTTGGACTATCCTTAAACTTCTATTTGGAATAAGCGGGTTAAAGTTTCTAAAAACTGCTAAACCAAGCACTCTGTATCAATAGTAACCAACTTCACACCCTTCCCAGTGGCAGGAGTAAGCGCATCCGTACGATCTTCACACCGGAGCAGCTGGAGCGACTAGAGGCTGAGTTCGAACGGCAGCAGTACATGGTTGGTCCTGAGAGGCTGTACCTGGCTCACGCGTTGCAGTTGACCGAGGCACAGGTTTGAAAAACTAATCTATACATATTAAATGCTTTGTCCTGAATGACTGACTGACTGACTGACGGATCAACGCACAGCCTAAACCGCTGATCGTAGAGACCTGAAACTTTGAGGGTGCGTTCTTTGTATGACATAGGCATCCGATAAGAAAGGATTTTTTTAAATCTACCCCTAAGGGGGTGAAAAAGGGGGGCAAAGTTTGTATGGGACAACATGATTCCTTGGTTCATTTTCGACTTTTACGCGGACGAAGTCGTGGGAAAAAGCTAGTAAACATATACAATTTTAAGATGATAGGGTACCTGCGCTCTCTCCATACAAACGTAGTCGACTGTTTCCTACCTGGATAATGTCACTAGCACAAAAAAAATTGTATCATAAAACCTATAACTGCCATGACTATGCCCCTACCTTTTGTTTTTTATCATCATAGAAATAAAGATTTAAAAAACAAAACATAGAAGCATGGTCATGGCAGTTATAAATTTTATGCAACAAAAATATTTGCTCTAGTGTCATTATCCAGGGAGAAAACAGTCGACTACGTTCGTATGCTGCTACTGGTAGTCACTTATTGATTGATTCCTATAGAAACACTTTTTCACTGTATTAACAGTCGATTTTAGCCCTACTTATATTCCCCATAGAGGCTTTCCACAAGGTTACCTTTCGGAGAAGCTATGTCTCCTGTATAAACCAATTAGGCAAAAGAAGAGTGCAGAGTGTAGCCTTCTTTATTTTTTTGAGGTACAAAGTCCACCACATATTGGTAGTTCTACTTTTTTATATTTAGCTATCTATTTTACTATTATAGGACAAAAAATCGACTTCTATTTACATTTATACTTAATCTACCTATCTTAAAAACTAGTCATTCTGCACACATGGATAGTAACTAAATGAATACCACGGTCTAGTGGCCTCACTACTCAGCTACGGCCTCTTGCTATGGGGAAACTCAGTAGAATCCATCAGGGTGTTCAGATTGCAGAAGCGGTGCATCAGAGCGATCAATAAGTCCTGGTACCTTGACAGCTGTCGTCCTTTACTTAGATCGTGCCTTCCGTTACCGTGCATGTATATTAGGAATATCTGTGTATTTGTGAAAACCCACTTTAATTTATTTTTCATTACTCATACTCCGAAAGTAGGTCTAAAGATGCCTGAAGAGCGTGTAGAAAGAAAAACTTTCAGCCCTAGGGAAAATCGCTTTCACTGACAGCTGTCATGTCAAATTATGGCTTCGCGCGGCTTGTGCATTGTGCTTGTAGCCAATATCAGTATCATTACGCATTAGGAACTTCAAAAATCTAAACTCCTTGCTTTAGGTAACACCAAAGAATAACAATTATGGCTTCACACGGCTCATGCATACTGCCAGTGGTAGTGTGGAGTCTCTCATTCACTCTCGTTATTATGAAGAATTTTATGTATTATTCGTAATGAAAAGCACAGTGTTTACCTCGGGTAAAAGACTCATTAAGTCCCTCGAACTATTAGCCAAACTCCGTCTCGGGACTCAATGAGTGACTTTCACACCTAGGGTAACAATGTACTATAGAATGTATACGGATGTTTGTCCTCGACAGAAACGGGATATGTTCATTGATCTATTACATCAACCTCCTTGTCATAAAGACATATATAAGAGAAATGTATATAACATGTGTATATCGATCTACAATTGCTTACCTAGTAACCTCAAAGCACTGGAGGGTAATCTTTTTAAAAACAGTACCTGGATGACCGAGCTTTGCTCGGTATTTTTTTTTTTTTACTTATTCTAACCTCAAAGCAAAGACTCATTGACTTCGTGTTACTTAACAACGCCATCTGCTGGAATAACTTTATTGCTCACAAAAAATAGTATTAGTAGTTCGCCAAATGATGTCAGGAAGAGTCATGTTTTTCAGATAAAAAAAGTAAGTTTCGATAAAACACCAATAAAATGACATTTTCTAAAAATGATTCCTAGCTAGATCGATTTATCGCCCCCGAAACCCCCTACATACCAAATTTCATGAAAATCGTTGGAGCCGATTCCGAGATTCCAATTATATATATACAAGAATTGCTCATTTAAAGATATAAGATATATATATAAGACTAGCTGCGCCCCGCGGTTTCACCCGCGTAAGTCCCGATCCCGTAGGAATATCGGTTATTCGATTTTTTCTCGCCTTTTAAACCTTCCCTAGACCTCCACGAACATTTCAAGACTAAGATAAGATAAATCCGTTCAGCCGTTCTCGAGTTTTAGTGAGACTAACGAACAGCAATTCATTTTTATATATATAGATTAAGTATCTGGCTTCTTGAACACTGTTTTTATGACCTTAACGAATTCAAATCATTTAGTAATAGGAAAATACAATAGAATATTTATCTTTTGACTTTATTTACCAGGTCTACAACTATCTAGATACCGAGTTTCATCACAATCGGTCCAATAGTTTTTGCGTGAAGGAGTAACAAACATACACACACACACGCACACACAAACTATCACATTTATAATATTAGTAGGATTAATTTGATTATTGACATTGTGTAATTGATATTATTATTAACATTTGCACGTCTGCTTGCGGACCGAATACATGTTCTAATATGTTTTGTAAGACCTTTATGCTATGTATTCCGGCGAATAAATGATCTTATCTTAAGGCGCTCTTCCAGTACCGTGTGTAAGTATTCACATTACCTTAGCCCCCGCTCTCAAAGACGTAGCGTGCTGCGTGCTAACTGTTATATTTGATCGATATGCAAAACATTTTAGCATTATTATCCACAAATATAATTCCTAGAGGTCAAAACCTATCATTTGATTCATTTTTAGAAACAAACGTTAACTATTTTTTAAATAAAACCCGATAAACGATCTAATAATTCTCTGTTGTCTAACATTTTTTTTATCGAACGAAGTTGTTCATATCATGTTTTCAACCACAATAAACAAAAATATGGTTATTAAACTACAATATCCATTTATATCCAAATAACAAAAAAAGAGTATTTGATTACTTAGAGTTGCTTAAAACAAAGGTCGATTTTGGTAGCTTTATTAGCACCTGCTCTTAATTATCTTATCTAATAATATATTTTCCTCCAGGTAAAAGTGTGGTTCCAAAACCGACGTATTAAATGGCGGAAACATCACCTAGAAGTGACGCAACAGAGGCTGGCTGTACTGCAGAGACACACCACCGAGCACCTAGAAGACGTCTGAACGGACTTGTCTGCGGGCGGACAAGATGCCGGACATAAAGTCCGCGGTATATCTGAAAATTTCCGAATGTTTTTATGTTCGCTAGCACCTAGAAGATGTCTAAACGGACTTGTCTGCAGACGGACAAGATGCCGGACATAAAATCCGCGGTATATCTGCAAATTTCCGAATCAATATATCTTTATGTGCACTAGCACCTAGAAGACGGCTGAACGAACTTGTCTGTGAACGGACAAGATGCCGGACATAAAGTCCGCGGTATATCTGAAAATTTCCGAATGTTTTTATGTGGTTCTAAAGGTTCCGAACCCCGCCGGAGAGGTACGGTTAGAGTCAGAATTGTAGACCCACCGTAGAGATCTATAACCAAAGCAATAATTCTGACTCCGACCGTACAAATATCTACGAATGTTGGATAAAAAAAGTATACAGGGTTATTAGTTATCATATAAGAAAGCGTTTGAGGCTTAATACTGTGACTAAAACAATTACCTTTTAAACGAAACTCTATGAAATTCGAACAATTTTTGGGCTATGTTTTTGGGATGTTTTGAAGTTAAGTCAGTTCGAAAATCATATGATTTTCAGTTTTCGAACCCAAAATGTTAAAAATGGAACTCTTTTACTAAGACTCCACTGTCTGTATGTCTGTCTGTCTGTCACCAGGCTGTACGTCATAAACCGTGATAGCTAGACAGTTGAAATTTTCACAGATGATCTATATTGTAAAAAATGCGTGTTTTTATTTATTGTACTTTATATAATTCAGACTTAGAACAGTTGATAAAACTTAAAAAATTCGTAGTAAAAATGTTCGAATTTCCAAAAGTCGTAGAACAAAAGTTGTTTGTTTAGGTGCACAGAAGTAGCCCTCAAATAGGCTTGCTAGTATAATTACCAATAACCCTGTATAGTGATATTGGTAATCACTTAAGAAAGCGGTTATAGGCAACTTCTGTGCACCGAGGATATTGGAAAAAAAATGAAAATTTTGAGGTTGTGTAAATTCGAAAAACAGCTGATTTTTAAAACAAAGGCCATTCAGACTAAGAACAGTAGATAAAACTTAAAAAACAAGTAAAATTTTAAGATTAATGACCTCTCCGTGTATGGAACAGCTGATTTTCAGGTAAACCTAACCTAAAATTTACAAAAAAAATTCGAATTTCCAAAAGTCGTAGAACAAAAGTTGTTTGTTTAGGTGCACAGAAGTAGCCCTCAACGACTTGCTAGTATAATTACCAATAACCCTGTATAAGTGCGCTATGGTGAAGCAGAGGGTGCAAACAAATAGGAATTTAAAAAAAAAACAAAAAAAAAGCATTTCAATTACTAGAGGGTTCTCCTGGAGGGTTACCAATTTAAAAAACATCCAGTGATTTTACGACAAAATATCAGCGGATTTGGAAATATGAATTTGCAAAGTGCGGATTATGTGGATAAAAAAAAGTGGTGTAAAAAAAAGTTTCAGCGAACAATTTGAATAAACTGTACATTTAAAAAGTGAAAGAAGTGATCTCTTTAGGCAAATATTTCGGTTTTTTTTTAACATTCTTCTTTTTTAGATTATCAAAATGTATAACTGTAAGTATGTAAGTTTGTACGTATAGCATTATGTTAATTTGTACTGTATGAATTATGATTAGATATTACTATGTACTGTCAACGGTCAAATGTGCATTACCACCTACTTGCATTATAAAATAAAGAGATGAAAAAAATGAGTTAACTTTTCCAACATCTAGAATCTTTTTTGTGTTTTACCAGACTTAAAAAAAATTAAAATTGCCTAAGAGACAGATATAAATGTAAGGAAATTAAGAGGAAAGGGTACCGAGGGCTCTCTCCATACAAACGTAGTCGACTGTTTCCTCCCTGGATAATGCTACTAGCCCAAATATTTTTGTGCCATAAAACCTATAACTGCCATGACTATGCCCCTATGTTTTGTTTTTTTTTTTAATTTAAATCTTAATTTCTATGATAATTGAAGAAAAAAAACAGGGGCATAGTCATGGCTACCCTTCCCTCTTAAGATGGTAATGCACTTTTGTTTACTGACTGTACCTAACCTATCTAGGTAGGTACCACATCTATACTTATCTATACTAATATTATAAAGCTGAAGAGTTTGTTTGTTTGAACGCGCTAATCTCAGGAACTACTGGTTCGAATTGAAAAAATATTTTTGTTTTGGATAGTCCATCTATCGAGGAAGGCTATAGGCTACTTTTTATTTTGATATTCCCACGGGATCGGGATTTACGCGGGTGAAACCGCGGAGCGCAGCTAGTTAAGTTAATAAGCAGTAATTAAAAAGGATCGGATATGAAGTTGGGAACAACTAGCGATCTCTCTGTAATATATTAGTCATTAAAATTATATTAAAACAAACTAATGTACTTTTTTATTATTAAGGCGCTCTTCCAGTACCGTGTGTAGGTATTCACATTACCTTAGCCCCCGCTCTCAAAGACGTAGCGTGCTGCGTGCTAACTGTTATATTTGATCGATATGCAAAACATTTTAGCATTATTATCCACAAATATAGTTCCTAGAGGTCAAAACCTATCATTTGATTCATTTTTAGAAACAAACGTTAACTATTTTCGAATAAACCCCGATAAACGATCTAATAATTCTCTGTTTTCTAACATTTTTTTTATCGAACGAAGTTGTTCATATCATGTTTACAACCACAATAAACAAAAATATGGTTATTAAACTACAATATCCATTTATATTCAAATAACAAAAAAAGAGTATTTGATTACTTAGAGTTGCTTAAAACAAAGGTCGATTTTGGTAGCTTTATTAGCACCTGGCCTTAACTCGATTTTGGTAGAGAACCGGGAAATCCCGGTACCGACGCGTAACAAGGCCCTCCATCTAAAACCACACTTCTAACAGATTTTTTTACTTTTTACTGACGCACAATTATAAATAACCATTAGAAAAGATGACATAAATAAAAATTAATAAATAAATATCATGTTTCATGGTAAATTTTGATAGAACCATACATTTCTAGGTATTTTAGTTTCTAAAAGAATTAAGTCTAGCTTTTACCCGACTATGGCGAAGCCAAAAGGGAGGGTTTTGTTTTGTACGTTTGCATGTTTGTATGTATGTTCATCAGTTCCCACGTAACTTCAAAACGACTTACTATAATTGAACAAATGAGGTATCGTTAGAAGCGTCTCAATAGTCCGCTGGTTATAGGCTATGTGACGTCACTATAAATGAAATGTGGCGCCCTCTAGAGGACATAGAGTCATTCTATTCAAAGTCAAAGTCAAAAAAAATTATTCCTTTTGATGCTTAAGGCGCTCTTCCAGTACCGTGTGTAGGTATTCACATTACCTTAGCACCCGCTCTCAAAAACGAAGCGTGCTGCGTGCTAACTGTTATATTTGATCGATATGCAAAACATTTTAGTATTTTTATCCACAAATATAGTTCCTAGAGGTCAAAACCTATCACTTGATTCATTTTTAGAAACAAACGTTAACTATTTTTGAATAAAACCCGATAAAAGATCTAATAATTCTCTGTTTTCTAACATTTTTTTTATCGAACGAATTGTTCATATCATGTTTTCAACCACAATGAACAAAAATATGGTTATTAAACTACAATATCCATTTATATCCAAATAACAAAAAAAGAGTTTTTGATTACTTAGAGTTGCTTAAAACAAAGGTCGATTTTGGTAGCTTTATTAGCACCTGGCCTTAATACATTTGTACAAAGACCACATAGAAACGTCTTAAAAACCAAGTTAGGATGTGTGCCTTCGGAACGCGCCCACCAATGAGAAGAAGGCACAAGAAACTCATGGGGTTATTTTTTCATGTGATCAAAGATTTTTAATCGTTTTCTAAGACATTAGTCTAAGAAAAGGATTAAGAATTGAGTTTTGTTTTTTCTTTTCTTAAATATATTATTTTCCGTACCATCGTATTCTGTTTTTAACCACCGACGCAAAAAAAATGGAAAAAACCCTAAAAAATATTGTATGTCCGACGAGGCTGTATAGGTTAAAAGTATTTTGCCTGGCCTTTCGGGAGTATAATTAACAAAAAAATATTGCCTAAAAAAAAAGTAAACATAGACTTATCACAAACATTTTGTTAATTATTATTTTCTTTTCTTTTCAAATCTTTTCTTTGATTCGCAACTGTGATAAAAAACGTCGTACATTACACGTGTGGTTTGATCATTCCATCTCGGCTCTAAACGCACTCGCGTTCCGCTCGCGCGTCATTAACCGCCTCTATGCAATGATCAATTTACCACACTTGTATCGCAATGTACTAATAATTAAATTAAATTAAATAAATCTTTATTCAGGCAACTATAAACCCTAATACAGAGAATCATAATATTTTTCAATAGATACTGGATAAAATAACAATACAAACAAATCAAATTACAGAAATTAATCATGTCAATCAGAATAAAATAAAAATAAAATAAAATGTCCATTTGGTAGAGTCACGAATCAATATCTTCGTTCAGGCATCGGTACGGCGACATGCCTGTTACAGCAATGCCGAATGTAATGACAATCCAGCCTGGCCACAATCATAGCCAGAACGGTGTTGGAGCTGGCCCTCACTCTGCACACCATGGATTCTGAGTCTTGTATAATTATCAAGTACTACCGTACAAATCTAATTTACTTAATTAAACGCATACGTCATTAAATTAGTACCTTTATACGTGGTTATGTAATTAACAACACAATTGGTTGCTAATAAACCATTTGCTTCTGAAGTGTTTTGTAATCTCACCTCTCATGCAAACCGAAGCGAAGCGTCCCTTTTAGGATTCCGTAGCTCAAAAAGTAGAATAATATTATCATAGACGACCCAGTTGGCACAATGGTCACCATGCCGGACTGCCAAACACAGGGTTGCGGGTTCGATTCCCGCCTCAGACATGTATTTATGCTTAGATATTTGTCTGTGGTCTGGTTGTTTCTATGTATTATATGTATATATTTACAAAAGAAAAGTATATAAGTAGTATATCCGTTGTCTAGCACCCATAACACAAGTCTAGTTACTTAGCTTGGGGCTAGATGGCGATGTGTGGAATGTCCTGCAATATTTATTTATTTATTTATTTTATGAAGGTGTTTTTATAGGTAAAGAACGGTCCCCCGCCGCGAAAATATTTAATCAAAAAAAACTGATGTACCTACTTACGTAGGATCATAATTTCGGGGCTATTTTATTTCTTTTTGTAGGGGTTTTTTTCATTGTTTTTGTTTTTTTTTACGTTCATACTATTTTTATTGAAGTGAAAACTTCTTTAGCGGCGTTGAGCACTTTTTCTGTAATGGGTATAAAATCTTAAACTCGCGTCAGGACACGTGACCTGATCGAAAAAGCGTAAGACGGATGGAGAGTAGACAGCTATAGTTTTAAAGTGTTAAATTTTTAATGTAATATAAATTGTCATGTTTGTGTACGATAGCGCAATAAATGAATATTGTATTCTACCACATAAATGATAGTACTTTTATACTGATAAAGCAATTGGTGCAAAATTATTCCCTAACCATTCCAAAATATCAAACATGCTCAACGTTAATAATCAAGTTTTCACTTCTGCCGGCACTCCCGGAGTGCAACCCGTCTTTTTTTATTTTGTGTCGGGGGTGAAATAACAAATTAAATTTAATATTTAAAAAATATTAAATTTAATTTGTTATTTCATCCTTTTTGTAGGGAGAGACTTTTTTATTAGCTATTTGTAATGTGCAAATCATGCCCTTTCATTTGATACCCTACTCGGGCATATAATATACTTACATTCGGTTGTTAATCTTGACTTTTATGCCCCATTACTTTCAGACGGCTAAACCGATTGCGATCAAACATAGCTAATTGTAACGTACTAATTATGCCCTTTCATTTGATCTACTTAAATTCGGTTTTAATTCCTGACTTTTATCTCTCATAACTTTCAAACGGCTGAACCGATTTAGATCAAACATAGCTAAGAATACTCTCGACTAATTCGCCTTTCAAACAAAACAAACTAAATTAAAATCGGTTCATCGGTTCGAAAGCTACGATGCTACAGACAGACACACACAGAGACACGGCAAACTTATAACACCCAGTCGTTTTTGCGTCGGGGGTTAAAAATGGTTGTCTGTAAAGTCGGTTTACGGACAATGATTTTACGTGATGGGTATTTCTCATTGAGGCTCAAATTTGATGGTCACAAGGGCATATTTCCTAAACCGTATAAGTTACAAACATGAAATGTGATTTAGAGGATAAAGTAAGTACTAAGCTACAAAATAATCAAAGCTAATCATAATAGGAGTAATTGACATTGCTCTTACGGTGAAGGAAAACATCGTGATGAAACCCGCGGTTTAGTTGGCTCCAGAAGTATTGACAAGTTCTCTCCTCTGGACACGGTCGACTAAGCTAAGAGGGTAGTAGGTGCTGGGCAAGCCTACTCCATCCTCACGCAAAAGGGACCCAATAAAAAGAGTCTAGTTGCGGAAAAAAGCTATCTAGTTGGTAACCAGGGTCTGAATATGGAGCTGGAAGGTAGCCATAGGAACTTCGCAATGAAACGACAGAACCTCATCGAGTTTGGGCTCGTCAGAATCGTCTTGTTCGCTTTCTCATCGTGTCACACTTCTAGTTGCAGTTAAACATTTGGTTACTGCTTC
Organism: Idaea straminata; assembly: GCA_951213275.1. Classification (NCBI taxonomy): domain Eukaryota; kingdom Metazoa; phylum Arthropoda; class Insecta; order Lepidoptera; family Geometridae; genus Idaea; species Idaea straminata. The sequence goes on along the minus strand of OX577875.1, from coordinate 4,385,040 downwards.
ACCAAATTTAAGGGAATTTGTATCTATACTAATATTATAAAGCTAAAGAGTTTGTTTGTTTGAACGCGCTAATCTCAGGAACTACTGGTTCGAATTGAAAAATTCGTTTTGTGTTGGATAGGCCATTTATCGAGGAAGGCTATAGGCTACTTTTTATCCCGATATTCCCACCACGGGATCGGGAGTTACGCGGGTAAAACCGCGGAGCGCTGCTAGTGTTACATATACCAAAGCCATCGTACTGAATAACACTTAACCTTTGTTTAAAAAAATTGTGTTTGACTTCAAAAATCGCTTCTATTTTTGTACCAATCAATAATGTTGCTGCAAATTGTATGGAACCCTTCGCACACGCGTCCGACTCGCGCTTGGCCGGTTGTTATTTCCTTGTCTAGTGTACGCATTCAGTTTGATAATCAGTTACGACAATCTATAACAATGTAGTAAGATTGCAGCGAGCTGTGGTGCAATAGAGCGAGGTTAGATAATTAGATAGGTATAGATGGAGAAGGAGCGGTGTTTTCTTAGTGGTAGATACCTCGACTTTCATTCTGGAGGTCGTGGGTTCGAATCCCAGCCTACCGTGCACCAATGTATTTTTCTTAAGAAAAAATTATGTGCGCTAATTGACATTGCTCTTACGGTGAAGGAAATTCGTGATGAAACCCGCGGCTTAGTTGGCTCCAGAAGTATTGACAAGTTCTCTCCTCTGGACATGGTCGACTAAGCTGAGAGGGTAGTAGGTGCTGGGCAAGCCTACTCCATCCTCACGCAAAAAGGAACCAATTAAAAAGGGTCCAATGGCGGAAAACAGCCTGTATACAAGTACAAGTACAAGCAAGTATAGATGTACTTAGAACTACAAAGTAATACGAGGTAATACTACAAAGTAATACGAGGTAATACTACAAAGTAATACGAGGTAATACTACAAAGTAATACGAGGTAATACTACAAAGTAATACGAGGTAATACTACAAAGTAATACGAGGTAATACTACCAAGTAATACGAGGTAATACTACAAAGTAATACGAGGTAATACTACAAAGTAATACGAGGTAATACTACAAAGTAATACGAGGTAATACTACAAAGTAATACGAGGTAATACTACAAAGTAATACGAGGTAATACTACAAAGTAATACGAGGTAATACTACAAAGTAATACGAGGTAATACTACAAAGTAATACGAGGTAATACTACAAAGTAATACGAGGTAATACTACAAAGTAATACGAGGTAATACTACAAAGTAATACGAGGTAATACTACAAAGTGATACGAGGTAATACTACAAAGTAATACGAGGTAATACTACAAAGTAATACGAGGTAATACTACAAAGTAATACGAGGTAATACTACAAAGTAATACGAGGTAATACTACCAAGTAATACGAGGTAATACTACAAAGTAATACGAGGTAATACTACAAAGTAATACGAGGTAATACTACAAAGTAATACGAGGTAATACTACAAAGTGATACGAGGTAATACTACAAAGTAATACGAGGTAATACTACCAAGTAATACGAGGTAATACTACAAAGTAATACGAGGTAATACTACAAAGTAATACGAGGTAATACTACAAAGTGATACGAGGTAATACTACAAAGTAATACGAGGTAATACTACAAAGTAATACGAGGTAATACTACAAAGTAATACGAGGTAATACTACAAAGTAATACGAGGTAATACTACCAAGTAATACGAGGTAATACTACAAAGTAATACGAGGTAATACTACAAAGTAATACGAGGTAATACTACAAAGTAATACGAGGTAATACTACAAAGTAATACGAGGTAATACTACAAAGTGATACGAGGTAATACTACAAAGTAATACGAGGTAATACTACAAAGTAATACGAGGTAATACTACAAAGTGATACGAGGTAATACTACAAAGTAATAAGTCGGTTAAAAATCGTTCGTCACAATGAAACGGCGCCTTAAATATTTATTTATTACCATAATCCATATAGTAGAGCTTAACGCATAGCTAATAGTGAAATCGCAACCTGTTCTACAATATTTGATAAGTATCTATTTAGTGACGTGCTGTTGTTTCTATCGATATCGACAAATACTAGAATGTGATATTTTTTTTTAAATCTTATCTTATCTATACTTATATTATAAAGCTGAAGAGTTTGTTTGTTTGAATGCGCTAATCTCAGGAACTACTGGTTCGAATTGAAAGAAATCTATTTGTGTTGGATAGTCCATTTATCGAGGAAGGCTATAGGCTACTTTTTATCCCGAAATTCCCACGGGATCAGGAGTTACGGGGGTGAAACCGCGGAGCGCTGCTAGTATAATATAAAAATGAATCGCAAAATGTGTTGGTAAGCGCATAACTCAACAACGCAACGCCTGGACCAATTTGGCCAATTCTTTTTGAGATGATTTATGAGAGGGAGATAGAGAGAGAGAGACAGACAGACAGAGACACGCGCGCACCGCTGCACGGCTTACAAGTATAGGAAAATGTGTCGTTACAACTTTTGGTCTTAATTTTTTCCGTCTAGCCTCCTTTCGCAACGCGCGATAAGGAACTTCGTTCCAAAAAAACGTGTGGCACTCGGGGACTGCCGCGGTAAAGCTATTGCATCGTGCGAGCTTCGTACCGTCGTACCATATTCTTAAATGTTAAGCGAACGCTCGGCCGAGCTACATGGTAGGCGGAGGGGGGTGTTAGGTTTTATTTTCGTTACGGAATTTCTTGAACCGGTCGCCGCGCTCAAAGCCCGCGATAAAAGTTATGCAATAGCTTAAAAATAGAGAGCGGTGTTGGCTTAGTGGTAGATACCTTTACTTTCATTCTGAAGGTCGTGGGTTCGAATCCCGGCCGGCCGTGCACCAATGTATTTTTCTTAAGAAAAATTTATGTGCGCTGATTGACATTGCTCTTACGGTGAAGGAAAACATCGTGATGAAACCCGCGGCTTAGTTGGCTCCAGAAGTATTGACAAGTTCTCTCCTCTGGACACGGTCGACTAGGCTGAGAGGGTAGTAGGTGCTGGGTAAGCCTACTCCATCCTCACGCAAAAAGGACCCAATTGAAAAGGGTCTAATCGCGGAAAACAGTCCGTTCAAGTACAAGTAGCTTAAAAATATCCCGGATATATTTTTATTGTATCGACTCAGAACCTTGATTTTTAACCCCGACGCAAAAACGACGGGGTGTTATAAGTGTGTGTGTGTGTGTCTGTCTGTGGCATCGTAGTTCCCGAACGGATGAACCGATTTTAATTTAGTTTTTTTTTTGTTTGAAAGGTGAATTAGTTTTACACCTAAAAGACCTCAGTATCTGGTATAAATTTCAACCTGCTTAGGCCCACCTGTTCCTGAGAAAATCGGTGCTGAATCACGGACACACGGACAAAAGAGTGATCTTATAAGGGTTCCTTTTTTTTACAAGGCACGGGACCCTAAAAAAACCGCTTTTATGCGTTTCGGACTCTATAGTTTTAGAATAGGCCATACCTGTAATTCTACTTGGTAAAGTATAACGCAATGACTTATTTTACAATTCGGATCTCGGGCCCTACCGCGATAAGACCCGCGCCTTGATCTGGGCGGAATTTTGAGCCCGAATATAATAGAATTTTTGAAAAATTAAGTTCTTTATTCGTGTGTTTTAAGTATACAGGATTGTCGGGGACATCAAAACATTCAAAAATAAGTGATTCTGGTTATGGTATTTTTAAAAACCACCACTGAATATGACTTTGTTATGTATTTTTTAAATAAAAACCAGAATCACTTATTTTTAAATAATAAAATAAATAAATAATGCGTTTATTTCTTTTACAAATGCTTAAATCTATCTACATTAGGTTGAAACCTTCTTTTAAGCATGAAATGCCTGTGTCAGAAGGCTCCGCTCTTCTATAGTTATTATTACTTATAATTTGTTAAGCAAAAGGTATACAATACAATATGACTTCTCAAAATTATTAGACAATACTTACAAATAATACTTACAAAAATCAATCGTGTTATTTATTTTTTTATTTTTTGTTTATACGAAATGGTTTGATGTCTCCGAAAATCCTGCATAAAACACACGAAAAAAAACAACCTAATTTTTCAAATTTTTTATGAAAGGCAGGCTTAAAATTCCGCCTATTATGAGGCGCGGATTGGAATATCGACGTCGGCTTGAAGCCGACGCAATAAGCGCGGTTGGGCCTTAGGTAATTTAGAGCAAAACGTCCATAAAGGCATTTCGCTCCCAAACCATAAAGTCCGTTGAACTAAAACGACCACATCGAAAAAAGACCAGCAAATCGTCCGCAAACAAAAATGTCCTAAAATCAAATCGTCATTGCATCCCTCGACCTCTGACTTCTTCGTTTTTTCATATGTAAATTAAATTGTCGATAGTGATGGGATTAATGAAGCATTGGTATCGATAAAATTATTTGCTATTTCCAATAAATAATTGATCTATCTGTCAAGTTTTTGTGTCAATTATAATTAACTGCGCCCCGCGGTTTTACCCGCGTAAGTCTCGATCCCGTGGGAATATCGGGATAAAAAGTAGCCTATGTGTTAATCTAGGTCTCCAGCTATCTAGATACCGAGTTTCATCGCAATCGGTCCAGTAGTTTTTGCGTGAAGGAGTAACACACATACACACACACACACATACACACACGCACACACAAATTTTCACATTTATAATATTAGTAGGATTGTTAAACGAACTTAATTTCATCTCAATATTCTCATCTCCGCTGCATGCGATCCTTTTTCATGGTGCTGCATTCCGATCCAGGTCTTATCACAATTTTGTAGCAGGATCTTCGGCTCATGCGACGTGGAGGCGTTAAAGCGGACCCACAGGCTCCCGAGAGGGATGCAACCGGGAACATCGCTCGGATGATGATGAATGCGGCATCCGATGATCACTGATTTATACAATGGACGTCGAGTTTTATTCCGATCGCATCACAAACGGAAATCATTTAGAAAATTATTGATTGTAATCATCACATGCAACGTTTGTAACAATTTAGAATTCAAGGTTATTTTTTACAAATTGATGTCTTCGACTGCCATTTAGTTTATAGAACAGGGGCCTTATTCTGCTATTTTGCATTAATGGATTTACCATTGTCATTATATCGAGACTCTGTTGATATTATATCGACATTTTTACTTTATTTGGTATTCTGCCAAAGTTTTAATAACATCGCAATATAATCGCTATGGAGTCTCAATGGAATGGTAATAGATAAGTCATTGGTGTTGCCTACCAACATGGTATATGTTGCTAAGCGATATACCGTTTTGACAACTATCGAGATTCCATTGAGCCACGATTCTAGAGCAGAATACCAAAGTGAGTCAGTGGTGCATCAGTGGTGTTTCGATAGAATAGTTAACATCAGAAAAATACCAATTTGACATGTAATGTCATATTTTTGACATTAAATGTCTATAACGATTCCATCGACACTCTATTGAAACACAATTGTATTAGCAGACTTAGGCCCCAGATAATCTGATTGAATTTTTTAATTGTTGTTTTTTTATAATAAACTAGCAGCGATCCACGGTTTCACACTAGTAACTCCCGTAGGAATATCGGAATAAAAAGTACCCCATGTTATTTCTAATGAATCAATGTATCCTCATACCAAGTTTCATCAAAATCGGTCCAGTAGTTTCGGAGCCTATTCATTACAAATACACAAACAAAAAATCTTTCCTCTTTATAATTTTAGTGTAGATTAGCCAGCGTTTGACCTCTATCTCACAGGCTGGTACGAGTAATTACGAATGCGGTCTAAGATGTAGCACGCGGTGTCTAGAAGATACGTATACGCTCGTGACTCAAAGACCCAAAATAGAAGGGGGCCTTTGAGGGTCGCGAGTAGGGTTGCAGTAGTGAAGGTAGGAAGACTGCAGTGGAACGAAAACTTGTCCAACTGGTCCTAGTTTTGTTTCCTGCAGTACCAGCCTACGTATTGGAACACGAACAAGTCAGCTTGGCGATACGACTTAGGCCGATGGTGTATATTTTAATTGTTTTTTTTTTATCAAAAACTTATTATTCACAAAAAACTTAGCTGCGATCCATAAAACCACTCTTTGCATAAAATAAATTCAAATGAATTAACTTAAGTTTTTAAATAAAACAATCTTCACTAATAAAATAAGAGCGGTGTTAGCTTAGTGGTAGATACTTCGACTTTCATTCTGAAGGTCGTGGGTTCGAATCCCGGCCGGCCGTGCACCAATGTATTTTTCTTAAGAAAAAAATATGTGTGCTAATTGACATTGCTCTTACGGTGAAGGAAAACATCGTGATGAAACCAGCGGCTTAGTTGGCTCCAGAAGTATTGACAAGTTCTCTCCTCTGGACATGGTCGACTAAGCTGAGAAGGTAGTAGGTGCTGGGCAAGCCTACTCCATCCTCACGCAAAAAGGACCCAATTAAAAAGGGTCCAATGGCGGAAAACAGCCTGTAAACAAGTACAAGTACAAGGAAAATAAAGAGGAACGATTTTTTGTTTTTATGTTTGTAACGATAGGCTCCGAAACTACTGGACCGATTTTAATGAAACTTGGTATCAGGATACATTAAGTCATTACTTTTTATCTCGATATTGCCACAGGATCGGGAGTTACGCGGGTAAAACAGTGGAGCGCTTTTAGTCTTATATATAAAAATGAATTGCTGTTCGTTAGTCTCACTAAAACTCGAGAACGGCTGAACGGATTTATCTTATCTTAGTCTTGAAATGTTCGTAGAGGTCTAGGGACGGTTTAAAAGGCGAGAAAAAAATCGAATAATGTCCGGGAAAACCCTAAAAACAGCCCTTTTCTATTTCCCATACAAACCTTTTTTTAGAGTCAATTCCTACGGGATCGGGACTTACGCGGGTGAAACCGCCTGGCACAGCTAGTTTCTAATATAATCACAATTGCCAAATTTTTTATCAATAACTTATTATTCAATTTTATCATAATTCATGTATTTTAATACGCGATACGTGACGATTTTTACAATAACAATTAGTATTGTGAGATAATTATTACGAAAACACCTTCGAATGCCTCATTACCTTGGTCCATTCACTAATTAAATGGACTGAACTGACAGGAGTAACTTTAAAACACCTTCGAATGCCTCATTACCTTGGTCCGTTCACTAATTAAATGGACTGAACTGACAGGAGTAACTTTAAAACACCTTCGAATGCCTCATTACCTTGGTCCATTCACTAATTAAATGGAGTGAACTGACAGGAGTAACTTTAAAACACCTTCGAATGCCTCATTACCTTGGTCCGTTTACTAATTAAATGGACTGAACTGACAGGAGTAACTTTAAAACACCTTCGAATGCCTCATTACCTTGGTCCATTCACTAATTAAATGGACTGAACTGACAGGAGTAACTTTAAAACACCTTCGAATGCCTCATTACCTTGGTCCATTCACTAATTAAATGGACTGAACTGACAGGAGTAACTTTAAAACACCTTCGAATGCCTCATTACCTTGGTCCATTCACTAATTAAATGGACTGAACTGACAGGAGTAACTTTAAAACACCTTCGAATGCCTCATTACCTTGGTCCGTTCACTAATTAAATGGACTGAACTGACAGGAGTAACTTTAAAACACCTTCGAATGCCTCATTACCTTGGTCCGTTCACTAATTAAATGGACTGAACTGACAGGAGTAACTTTAAAACACCTTCGAATGCCTCATTACCTTGGTCCATTCACTAATTAAATGGACTGAACTGACAGGAGTAACTTTAAAACACCTTCGAATGCCTCATTACCTTGGTCCGTTCACTAATTAAATGGACTGAACTGACAGGAGTAACTTTAAAACACCTTCGAATGCCTCATTACCTTGGTCCATTCACTAATTAAATGGACTGAACTGACAGGAGTAACTTTAAAACACCTTCGAATGCCTCATTACCTTGGTCCGTTCACTAATTAAATGGACTGAACTGACAGGAGTAACTTTAAAACACCTTCGAATGCCTCATTACCTTGGTCCATTCACTAATTAAATGGACTGAACTGACAGGAGTAACTTTAAAACACCTTCGAATGCCTCATTACCTTGGTCCGTTCACTAATTAAATGGACTGAACTGACAGGAGTAACTTTAAAACACCTTCGAATGCCTCATTACCTTGGTCCGTTCACTAATTAAATGGACTGAACTGACAGGAGTAACTTTAAAACACCTTCGAATGCCTCATTACCTTGGTCCATTCACTAATTAAATGGACTGAACTGACAGGAGTAACTTTAAAACACCTTCGAATGCCTCATTACCTTGGTCCGTTCACTAATTAAATGGACTGAACTGACAGGAGTAACTTTAAAACACCTTCGAATGCCTCATTACCTTGGTCCATTCACTAATTAAATGGACTGAACTGACAGGAGTAACTTTAAAACACCTTCGAATGCCTCATTACCTTGGTCCGTTCACTAATTAAATGGACTGAACTGACAGGAGTAACTTTAAAACACCTTCGAATGCCTCATTACCTTGGTCCGTTCACTAATTAAATGGACTGAACTGACAGGAGTAACTTTAAAACACCTTCGAATGCCTCATTACCTTGGTCCGTTCACTAATTAAATGGACTGAACTGACAGGAGTAACTTTAAAACACCTTCGAATGCCTCATTACCTTGGTCCGTTCACTAATTAAATGGACTGAACTGACAGGAGTAACTTTAAAACACCTTCGAATGCCTCATTACCTTGGTCCATTCACTAATTAAATGGACTGAACTGACAGGAGTAACTTTAAAACACCTTCGAATGCCTCATTACCTTGGTCCGTTCACTAATTAAATGGACTGAACTGACAGGAGTAACTTTAAAACACCTTCGAATGCCTCATTACCTTGGTCCGTTCACTAATTAAATGGACTGAACTGACAGGAGTAACTTTAAAACACCTTCGAATGCCTCATTACCTTGGTCCGTTCACTAATTAAATGGACTGAACTGACAGGAGTAACTTTAAAACACCTTCGAATGCCTCATTACCTTGGTCCATTCACTAATTAAATGGACTGAACTGACAGGAGTAACTTTAAAACACCTTCGAATGCCTCATTACCTTGGTCCGTTCACTAATTAAATGGACTGAACTGACAGGAGTAACTTTAAAACACCTTCGAATGCCTCATTACCTTGGTCCGTTCACTAATTAAATGGACTGAACTGACAGGAGTAACTTTAAAACACCTTCGAATGCCTCATTACCTTGGTCCATTCACTAATTAAATGGACTGAACTGACAGGAGTAACTTTAAAACACCTTCGAATGCCTCATTACCTTGGTCCGTTCACTAATTAAATGGACTGAACTGACAGGAGTAACTTTAAAACACCTTCGAATGCCTCATTACCTTGGTCCATTCACTAATTAAATGGACTGAACTGACAGGAGTAACTTTAAAACACCTTCGAATGCCTCATTACCTTGGTCCGTTCACTAATTAAATGGACTGAACTGACAGGAGTAACTTTAAAACACCTTCGAATGCCTCATTACCTTGGTCCGTTCACTAATTAAATGGACTGAACTGACAGGAGTAACTTTAAAACACCTTCGAATGCCTCATTACCTTGGTCCGTTCACTAATTAAATGGACTGAACTGACAGGAGTAACTTTAAAACACCTTCGAATGCCTCATTACCTTGGTCCATTCACTAATTAAATGGACTGAACTGACAGGAGTAACTTTAAAACACCTTCGAATGCCTCATTACCTTGGTCCGTTCACTAATTAAATGGACTGAACTGACAGGAGTAACTTTAAAACACCTTCGAATGCCTCATTACCTTGGTCCATTCACTAATTAAATGGACTGAACTGACAGGAGTAACTTTAAAACACCTTCGAATGCCTCATTACCTTGGTCCGTTCACTAATTAAATGGACTGAACTGACAGGAGTAACTTTAAAACACCTTCGAATGCCTCATTACCTTGGTCCGTTCACTAATTAAATGGACTGAACTGACAGGAGTAACTTTAAAACACCTTCGAATGCCTCATTACCTTGGTCCGTTCACTAATTAAATGGACTGAACTGACAGGAGTAACTTTAAAACACCTTCGAATGCCTCATTACCTTGGTCCGTTCACTAATTAAATGGACTGAACTGACAGGAGTAACTTTAAAACACCTTCGAATGCCTCATTACCTTGGTCCGTTCACTAATTAAATGGACTGAACTGACAGGAGTAACTTTAAAACACCTTCGAATGCCTCATTACCTTGGTCCGTTCACTAATTAAATGGACTGAACTGACAGGAGTAACTTTAAAACACCTTCGAATGCCTCATTACCTTGGTCCGTTCACTAATTAAATGGACTGAACTGACAGGAGTAACTTTAAAACACCTTCGAATGCCTCATTACCTTGGTCCGTTCACTAATTAAATGGACTGAACTGACAGGAGTAACTTTAAAACACCTTCGAATGCCTCATTACCTTGGTCCGTTCACTAATTAAATGGACTGAACTGACAGGAGTAACTTTAAAACACCTTCGAATGCCTCATTACCTTGGTCCGTTCACTAATTAAATGGACTGAACTGACAGGAGTAACTTTAAAACACCTTCGAATGCCTCATTACCTTGGTCCGTTCACTAATTAAATGGACTGAACTGACAGGAGTAACTTTAAAACACCTTCGAATGCCTCATTACCTTGGTCCGTTCACTAATTAAATGGACTGAACTGACAGGAGTAACTTTAAAACACCTTCGAATGCCTCATTACCTTGGTCCGTTCACTAATTAAATGGACTGAACTGACAGGAGTAACTTTAAAACACCTTCGAATGCCTCATTACCTTGGTCCGTTCACTAATTAAATGGACTGAACTGACAGGAGTAACTTTAAAACACCTTCGAATGCCTCATTACCTTGGTCCGTTCACTAATTAAATGGACTGAACTGACAGGAGTAACTTTAAAACACCTTCGAATGCCTCATTACCTTGGTCCGTTCACTAATTAAATGGACTGAACTGACAGGAGTAACTTTAAAACACCTTCGAATGCCTCATTACCTTGGTCCGTTCACTAATTAAATGGACTGAACTGACAGGAGTAACTTTAAAAGTAGCTAATATTATTAAAAAAAACTTGAGAGGTGTCAAGGGACACCCGGATGGAACGAAGTTTCTTTCGATTCATTAATGAAGGTATTGTAATAATGTTCTTTTTGCTTATTTTTTTTTATTATTAACAAATATAAACTTAATCAGTAGGCTCAATTTTAATAAACTGGCTTGCTTTCTATGAGAGAGAGAGACAGACAGAGAAACATCCGCACGCCGCACAGCTCACAACTGTAACAAAAAGTGTCGTTACAACTTTTAGTCTTAATTGATTCCGTCTAGCCTCTTCGTTCCAAAACGTGTGGCACTCGGGGACTGCCGCGGTAAAGCTATTGCATCGTGCGGGCTTTGTACCGTCGTACCATATACATACACGTTAAGCGAACGCTCAGCCGAGCTACATGGTAGGCGGAGTGGGGGGTGTTAGGTTTTATTTTCGTTACGGAATTTCTTGATTCGGTCACCGCGCTCAAAGCCCGCGATAAAAGCTATGCAATAGCTTAATAAATAAATAAATAAAATAGGGTCCCGTTGTATAAAAGCGTGTTTTTTTAGTTTTTTAAAATTATTATTTATTTTTTATTAACTTTCCTCCCTCGAAACTTACACGAGAGAAACCGCCGACCGCTGCCAGTTCTCTCATAAAAGAATTTCAGCATGTTTTTAATTTTAAGTTAGTCAATTCAAATACCATAAGTATCATTCAACGACTCCAGCTATCTTCGTACCAACTTTCATCGAAAACGATTCAATATTTTTGCATAAATCACTAACAAAATAACACACTTTCACATTTATTAATATTAATGGGATTGACACCGTTCTTTGCGTCACTAATCGGTCCGAATTCATCATTACATAATATAAAACAAAGTCACTTTCCGCTGTCTGTCCCTATGTATGCTTAGATCTCTAAAACTGCGCAACGGATATTGATGTGGATTTTTTTAATAGACAGAGTGATCCAAGAGAAAGTTTTATATGTATAATACATGCATAATATAGCCGTGCGAAGCCGGAGCGGGTCGCTAGTCAATAATAACCGATAAATAAAACCTTCTTTTATCGACATTGTCACACTAGTAACTATAACCAAAGAACATAATATCGATCGAATAATTATCGATAAGAAAAATAAATACCTGTATCGAAATTATTTCCGTTTAACAACGATCGCTTTCTTATCAGTTCGTTAACCTTGTTAGGGCCCTATCTCACCGGGACGCCATGGCGACGACGCCGGCTACGTATCCAACTAAGGGCCCTATCTCACCGGGACGCCATGGTGACAACGCCGGCTACGTATCCAACTAAGGGCCCTAACTCACCGGGACGCCATGGTGACAACGCCGGCTACGTATCCAACTAAGGGCCCTATCTCACCGGGACGTCATGGTGACAACGCCGGCTACGTATCCAACTAAGGGCCCTTATCTCACCGGGACGTCATGGTGACAACGCCGGCTACGTATCCAACTAAGGGCCCTATCTCACCGGGACGCCATGGCGACATCACCGGCTACGTATCCAACTAAGGGCCCTATCTCACCGGGACGCCATGGCGACGACGCCGGCTACGTATCCAACTAAGGGCCCTATCTCACCGGGACGTCATGGTGACAACGCCGGCTACGTATCCAACTAAGGGCCCTTATCTCACCGGGACGTCATGGTGACAACGCCGGCTACGTATCCAACTAAGGGCCCTATCTCACCGGGACGCCATGGCGACATCACCGGCTACGTATCCAACTAAGGGCCCTATCTCACCGGGACGCCATGGCGACATCACCGGCTACGTATCCAACTAAGGGCCCTAGTCGTGAACTATAGTCTAAACACTATCTCTATATAATCTATAGGGATAGTGTTTAGACTATAGTTCCCTATACATATATAATCTATAGGTATAGTATTTAGACTATAGTTCACGAGTAAATCTTCTATACATATAAAATGCTCTGTCGAAGAAGAAGATTTACTCGTGAACTATAGTCTAAATACTATACCTATACATATATAATCTATAGGTATAGTATTTAGACTATAGTTCACGAGTAAATCTTCTATACATATAAAATGCTTTGTCCTGAATGACTGACTGACTGACTGACGGATCAACGCACAGCCTAAACCGTTGATCGTAGAGACCTGAAACTTGGAGGGTGTGTTTTTGTGTGACGTAGGCATCGGATAAGAAAGGATTTTCCGAAATTATACCAATAAGGGGGTGAAAAAGGGGGCCAAAGTTAGTATGGGACACCGTGATTCCTTGGTTCATTTTCAACTTCTACGCAGACGAAGTTGCGGGTAAAAGCTAGTCTAAGGTATAAAACCACATCTTGGACTATCCTTAAACCTCGTTTTGGAATAAGTGGGACAAACTTTACCTTTTTATAATATTAGTATAATATAGATTGTACCAACTTGTACTTGTATACAGGCTGTCTTCCGCCATTGGGTCCTTTTTGCGTGAGGATGGAGTAGGCTTGCCCAGCACCTACTACCCTCTCAGCTTAGTCGACCATGTCCAGAGGAGAGAACTTGTCAATACTTCTGGAGCCAACTAAGCCGCGGGTTTCATCACGATGTTTTCTTTCACCGTAAGAGCAATGTCAATTAGCACACATAAATTTTTCTTAAGAAAAATACATTGGTGCACGGCCTGCCGGGATTCGAGCCCACGACCTTCAAAATGAAAGTCGAAGTATCTGCCACTAAGCCAACACCGCTCTTTAGATTGTACCAATTTTGTTGCGAAACGGTCCTCAACACAGCAAAATACGTGCTTAAATTACGTATTGTTATCGATATCGATAAAGTGTAGTTTTATCGACACTTCGCCCTCACTAGTCGAACGGGCGGGCTGCGCGTACGCATCACAGCGTTGTTTGTTTACATCCGAAGTGCGCCAGCACTGGTTGTTTATTTTGATTATAACACCGCGCAGTGATATTATCATACAAACCTTTGTTTTTGTTATAATTATGAAGTGAATTAACTAATTGTATCGCGCTTGAGGATGTTTTTTATTTGTAATTTTATTTTATTTTCCGTTCGTATATTTTAATTTTTTAATTGTAAAAAATTAATTATTTAAATATATACTAAGTAATTGTAATCTATTTTGTTATTATGGATTTCCTAGAAATTTCGGAGAAAAATGAAAAAATTAAAAATGGTAAGTTTTTTTTATCAATATTTAGATTTTATAAGTAAAAAATAATAATAATAAATATTGCAAAACATTCCACATCGCCATCTAGCCCCAAGTTAAGTAACTAGACTTGTGCTATGGGTGCTAGATAATGGATATACTACTTATATACTTTTATTTTGTAAATATATACTTGTAATACATAGAAACAACCAGTTCACAGACAGAAATATCTTTGTATGACGTAGGCATCCGATAAGAAAGGATTTTGGAAAATTTAAAGCAAAATTTAAAGCTAGTCTTTGAAAATAGAGAACTTAGTAACCCAAGCACCTAGCTGAGCCCCGCGGTTGCACCTGCACGAAGAGGTGAAACCCTAATGAGACCATGAGCCCTATTTTGAATCGTTCGCCCCGCGTCGAGCGCTCGATTTCTATTGATATTCGTTCGACATCGGAAATTCGCTATTTTTAAATCGCTCGATCGTAACGAGTGATCTCCACCACTCGTCGCCGACAGACTAGTGGTAGAATAAATATCAAACAATCATAGTCAAACATTCAGAAACGATCCTACTAATATTATAAATGTGAAAGTTTGTGTTTGTGTGCGTGTGTGTGTGTGTGTGTTTGTTACTCCTTCACGCTAAAACTACTGGACCGATTACGATGAAACTCGGTATCTAGATAGCTGGAGACCTAGATTAACACATAGACTACTTTTATCCCGATATTCCCACGGGATCGAGACTTACGCGGGTAAAACCGCGGGGCGCAGCTACTCTTTGATAAATATTTCTATCTTTTGGGATTATTTCGGGTGTTCGTCGGTAGTTACCGTTTTTCAATTTTCTGCGTGAAACAAACAAAAATTAACATTCTAATTTTCGCCGACGAACGATTGGAAAATACAGGAAATTAGTGTCATGCGACTTAGAAGTCGAGCATGACTTGTAGGCGTATGTGATGAAGCTATGTCACACGAGCGATTTAAAAATAGAGCCCCTAGCTGAGCCCCGCGATTTCACCCTCACGAAAAACCTAATGAGACCATAATGCTCCAAGGGTCATAGATAATATAACAAAACCTTTAAAATTCTGAGTAAATCCTTTATTCTTTTCAAAATCTTTTTTTGATGTCTGTGCTGTCAAATTCGTGCAAGGTTTGTGAAAATTTTAAGCTATTGCATGTTTTTTAAATTCTCTTTACTATTGCTTTTATCGCGGGCTTTGAGCGCGGCGACCGAATCAAGAAATTCCGTAACGAAAATAAAACCTAACACCCCCCACTCCGCCTACCATGTAGGTCAGCCGAGCGTTCGCTTAACGTGTATGTACGACTGTACGAAGCTCGCACGATGCAATAGCTTTACCGCGGCAGTCCCCGAGAGCCACACGTTTTTTTTTATATTTTGTGTCTAATATAGGCCTCTACATCTAACCTAGTTGATTTATACAACGATTGAAACTTTTAATCCATGATAATCAAGACACTGTAGTGCCCGGGACATAGACTACTTCAAAGAGTAGGCTTACAGCACTTAAGGTCAAAGGTTCCCGGCGCTCTCTCCATACAAACGTAGTCGACTGTTTCCTCCCTGGATAATGACACTAGAGTAAATATTTTTGTTGCATAAAACCTATAACTGCCATGACTATGCCCTTATGTTTTTTTTTCTTTTAAGCTATTGCATAGCTTTTATCGCGGGTTTTGAGCGCGGCGACCGAATCAAGAAATTCCGTTAATAAAATAAAACCTAACACCCCTCACTTAAAAAAAAAGTCTTTTGGAGTCAACTAAGCCGCGGGTTTCATCACGATGTTTTCCTTCACCGTAAGAGATATGTCAATTAGCGCTCATACATTTCTATCCAGGTATTCTATCCGTTTTCTAGCACCCATAACACAAGCCTAGTTGCTTAGCTTGGGGCTAGATGGCACTGTTCTTCGACTTCAAAAAAGGAGAAGGTTCTCAATTCGTCGCGTATTTATATTTTTTTATTTATGTTCGCTGATTACTCAAAAACGCCTGGACCGATTTTGAAAATTCTTTTTTTAATTATTATTAAGTTGAAGTCGCTTTTAACCAGGGTTTTCTTTTTTAGGGTTCTTTACCCAAAAGATAAAAACGGGACCCTATTATTAAAACTTCGCTGTTCGTCCGTCCATCGGTCTGTCACCAGGCTGTATCTCATGAACCGTGATAGCTATAGACAGTTAAAATTTTCACAAATAAATAAATATAACAGGACTTTCCACACATCGCCATCTAGCCCCAAGCTAAGTAACTACACTTGTGTTATGGGTGCTAGACAACGGATATACTACTTATATACTTTTCTTTTGTAAATATAAACTTATAATACATGGAAACAACCAGACCACAGACAAATATCTAAGCATAAATACTTGTATGAGGCGGGAGTCGAACCCGCAACCCTGTGTTTGACAGACCGGCATGGTGACCATTGTGCCAACTGGATCGTCTATGATGTATTTCTGTTGCCGCTATAACAACAAATACTAAATCCAGATAAAAAGCAAAAAAAAATAAATTGAAAAAGAATTTTAGGTTATTTTCATGTTTACATACTTACCTACTATTTAGGCTATATTATTTTGTTAATTATACTCCCAAAAGAGCAGGAAAAAGACTTTTATTTTTAGATCAATGTTATTTACCAATTTTGTTGTTATTTTAGATCGCATCGAGAGAATCGAGGCTAGTAATGTGACTTCTTTCGACGAAATGTACACGGATTTCAACCTTTGGATAGTTAAATACATCAATCGATGGCAACAGAGGTAAATAAAATAAATATTGCAGGACATTCCACACATCGCCATCTAGCCCCAAGCTAAGTAACTACACTTGTGTTATGGGCGCTAGACAACGGATATACTACTTATATACTTTTCTTTTATAAATATATACTTCTTCTTCTTCTCGTATAGTGGTGTGGCTCACCTATTGTTAGAGTTATCAGATCGCCTTAAGGCCTCTAACTTGACCTAACGACTGCTACTAGAGGTAGCAACCGGGACCAACGGCTTAACGTGCCTTCCGAAGCTCGGAGGGGCTCACGAAAACACACTTTTGCCACACTACTAATTGGCCACCCATCGAAGTAATGACAGCGCCAGGCGTCGCCTAACCCGCACGACCGTAAACGATCGGCGAGCCTCCTCATATATCCTACTAATATTATAAATGTGAAAGTTTGTGTGTGTGTGTGTGTGTTTGTTACTCCTTCACGCTAAAACTACTGAACCAATTGCAATGAAATTCGGTATGTAGATAGCTAGAGGCCTGGATTAACATATAGGCTACTTTTTATCCCGATATTCACACGGGATCGGGATAAAAAGTAGCCTATACACGCGGGTGAAACCGCGGGGCGCAGCTAGTATACTTATAATACATAGAAACAACCGGACCACAGACAAATATCTAATCATAAATACTTGAGAGAGGCGGGAATCGAACCCGAAATACTATTTTTGGCAGTCCGATATGGTGACCATTGTGCCAACTGGGTCGTTATTATTTGCTCATTATTTCATCGTTTTTTTATGACGTTTCACGTAAAATTATCGTCCGTAAACCGACTTTACACACAACCATTTGTTTTTTGTTTATTACTAGTATGTTTTATCATTTATCATTGCACAAAGTTCGACAAACGATAAGAACATCCCACAAATATACCTATCATATAATACTTTGTGATAATTAATAGGACAAAGATCAACGTCAAAGTCAAAGTCAAACATTTTTATACCTTTGGATGCTTAATACATTTTTTATCACAGTTGCTCATAAAGTGGATCTTATTCAACCGCTTTTAAGCTCATAATCCAACATATTAAGCACGCGTGCGTTTTACATTTCCAACCTAGTGCTATAAAGTTATCCCGATAAGTTAAATACGTATCTTACTGCTAATTACATGTTAGGTAGGTGAAACATTCTTAATTTATCTGGGTTATACTGTTTTGATGGATAAAATAAAGAAGGTACCAAAAAAGAGGTTTTACTCCAGCAATAAAGGTTGTGTGTAAAGTCGGTTTATGAACGATAATTTTACGTGATAACGTCTTAAAAATGATTAAAAATGTAGTGTTGTTTTTTCTTTACTTAAATATAGTTTTTTCCGTACCATAATATTCTATTTTAACCCCCGACAAATGAAAAAAACCCTAAAAAAATATTCTATGTCAGACGAGGCTGTATAGGTTAAGTCTTTTGCCTGGCCTTTCGGGAGTATAATTAACAAAAAAATATTGCCTGAAAAAATTATAAACATAGACGTATCACCAAATTTGTTATTTATTATTTTCTTTTCTTCTCAAGTCTTTTAATTTATTCGCAACTGTGATAAAAAACGTCGTACGATACACATGTAGAATTGATATTTGCATCTTGGATTCATAACACTAATTCACATACACATAGATCCATAACGTCATAAACCGCCTCTATGCAAAGATCAATTTACCACACTTGTATCGTAATGTACTATAAGCGGCGCTTAACGTCTTGCTAGTATAATTACCAATCACTCTGTTTACATGTTTAAGGCATGTATTTAACTGATCGTTTTAAACATTAATTAAGTTTATATTTACTACAATTATTATTGAATTTTTAATCATCTAAATTGAATAATAATAATATTATTATTTAACGAGATGAAAACCCGGCTACGCTCGGGTAAAATTTTACTTCTAGATAGATATTTCTTTACTTATCTGTTCTGTAGTATAATTAATTACCAAATTACAAAAGTATATGGTCGAAGATTAGATAGATAGATAAATAACTTTATTCGTACAACAGGAAGAAACAGAACACTATATACACAAAGTAAAGTAATAGCTGGAAAGTATAAGTTGCACAAATGGGCTGCCTTATCGCTGAAAGCGATTTCTTCCAGGCAACCTTTGGATGGGAAAAGAACTGATTCAGCTTTTATGGTAGGTTGTGAATTTCCTCAAGCAGGATACCAAACATAACCTGTAACAGGTGATAATATAAAGTATTTACATAAATATGGCTTTAAAATATCAAATTATACATACAATACATATAAATACCACACCAATACATCTTCTATACATATAAAATGCTTTGTCCTGAACTGATTCACGGATCAACGCACAGCCTAAACCGCTGATCGTAGAGATCTGAAACTTGGAGGGTGTGTTCTTTGTATGACGTAGGCACAGGATTTTTCGAAATTCCACCCCTAAGGAGGTGAAAAAGTGGGGTAAAATTTGTATGGGACAACGTAATTCCTTAGTCCAATCAACTTTAAATTTTGCATATACATTCTTTAACAAAATTAATATAACACGTTTTCCTATTTTATTGAAATTCATCCCCTAACGGGGTTAGAAAGTTATTTTGTTAGTTTGCTTAAGAGTACCATTTTCAACGTCTACGCGGACGAAGTCGCGGGCAAAAGCTAGTACCAATATATAATTATATACATAGATATAAAAAAAAATACATACATACATAAATATTACAGGAATACATACGGATATTAGACAGTACTGAGGTAGTGATCAGTTACTATAGATTTGAAAATGGGTAGGGACTTAGCAGATCGGATCGGATTAAATCACATAGAAACATTTTAAAAACTAAGTTTGGATGTATGCTTTCGAAACGCGCCCACCAATGAGAAGAAACACAAGCATTTATTATGTGTAATACTCACAAAGGTCAAGATTGAAAAATATTTCATTACGAAAGTTGTGTGTTACAAAATAATATTACAATAGAATATGTTTTTTAAGCTTAGCTTTTATCGCGGGCTTTGAGCGAGGCGACCGAATCAAGAAATTACGTAACGAAAATTAAACCTAACATCCCCACTCCGCCTACCATGTAGCTCGGCCGAGCGTTCGCTTAACGTGTATGTATATGCTACGACTGTACGAAGCTCGCATGATGCAATAGCTTTACCGCGGCAGTCCCCGAGTGCCACACGTTTTTTGTTTTATCAGCCTGTTGTGTCCCACTGCTGGGCAAAGGCCTCCCCCATTTCCCTCCATGTGTTCCGATCTCGAGTTAATTTTGGCCACTCTGCTTCGAATGCATTCATGCGTCTTCGAGGTAGACCCAAAACAGGTAGTTTCGTTTTATATACTAAAACCTTCCTCTTGAATCACTCTCTGTTAAAAAACATAATCAAAATCTCTTTAAGCACCCATAGGGAGATGATAGGGACAGACAGCGAGAAGCGATTTTGTTTTACACTGTGTAGTAATTTCTAAATAAGTCATTTTGTACAAAAAACTGAAAAATTATAATAATTCACATGTTCAAGTCCCGACGAATCCCCTGAGGGAGCATAGGGGATCTGCGAGGCGCTCGAATCTAAATCTAATTTTAAATTAACGGCCGTCGACCCCCTAAGTCCAGCCAGAGGCCCGACGAGCGTGAAAAAGTTCTTGACCGTCGGGGGATCCGTTAGGGGAACCAACAGACGTGAATTTAGTTTTTACAAGTTACTTTTTTATAATTTCAGAAAAGAAAAATCTCAAGAAGATGACAACACTCAAGATTTCGACTGTAGGTGGCAACATTTGTTCGTCCAAGGTTTTTCTGTCAGAAAAAAAAATGCAGATCGACGAACAAAACGTTTATTTTATAATAACGAGTGTGGGGACATTGATTCTGTGATATTAGGTTTAGTTAATAAAAGTGGACAGATTTTTATACAAGTTAAGTCGAAGCTATGAAATAAAAAGTTTAAATGAAATTGTGGTTCAAAAATTTATTATTATCCTTGATATTCAATATTAGGACCGGCACATAAAGCCACTTGATTTTTTTTCTACAATAAATCTTAAGTGGAAATATTTTTTGTGGAAATATATTAGGAACTACTGGTTCGAATTGAAAAAATATTTTTATGTTGGATAGTCCATTTATCGAGGAAGGCTATAGGCTACTTTTTATTTTGATATTCTCACGGGATCGGGACTTACGCGGGTGAATCCACGGTGCGCTGCTAATGACTTTGGTCTATCATCACACGATGGTAAGTGACGATGCGGTCTAAGATGTAGCACGCGGTATCTAGAAGATACTTAGACGTTCGTCACTCAAAGACTCCGGGGCATAGTAATGACAGTTAAAGGTATTATGCCACAAAAATATTTGTGCTAGTGTCATTATCCAGGGAGAAAACAGTCGACAACGTTTGTACTATGGAGCGAGCGCTGGTACTCTAGGTGGCCTTTATTAGACGCCGGTAAATCAGTTTAAATTATTTTAGAATTTTTAGGCACACGTCGATTAATCCCAGTCTGCCAATCGATCTGTCGTAAGTTGGCACAGAGTTGAAGAGTTTTTGACTGTTTTTAACGAATGAGCTTCAAAACTACAGGACCGACTTTAATGAAACTTGATATGATAAAACATAGATTAGTTAATTAAGAGTAGGGTTGCCATCCGTCCTGGTTTCCCCGAATTTGAGGGCGTCCAGGGACCGTCCGGGCGCGGTTTCATTTGTAGTCCGGGTAAAACCGTGACAAATAAGACCCCGACTGCTGGGACATAAAAAAATAAAAATTACATGGCAGTGTCGTTCGTTACACTAAAATGTTTAAGTCACTTTTCCCGCATCTTAAAATAAAACCCTGATTGTTCAAGGCCTACCCAAATGGTAAAAACGGGCCCTTTTAGTAAAACTGTCCGTCTGTCTGTCTGTCACCAGGCTGTATCTCATGAACCCTCATAGCTATACAGTTGAAATTTTCACAGATTATGTACATCTTTTGCCACTACAACAACAAAAATGTACTAAAAACAGAATATAAACAGGAAACAGAAGTTACGTTCGTAAAACCACAGGCCGCGGATTAAACACACAATATCTTAAGTCCGTGCACAGCTGAAGTTCATTATCTTAATCCTAATCCTAATTATAATATTTAAAAAAATGCGAAAGTTTGTTAATTTATACTATTGTTTGTTCCCTCTTTATAATTAAAAGGCTGGACCAGTTTAGATAGATAGATAGATAGATAAACACTTTATTTGTACAACACACAAAACATTGAAAATAACAAAAAGGATGAGAAAGCTTATTAACTACGAAATTGTACAAACAGGCGACCTATAGGCGGTTTAGGATATTATGAAGAAGGACAAGGGATACTTTTGGTACCAAAATCTCTGCGGGATCGGAATTTAAGCGGGAGAAAACCACGGGGAGCAGCTAGTACATTTTAAACATACCTATATGTAAATGCCACTTTAATTTCTTTTTCATTTTGTCTTTCTACGTCATTGTTCGTGGCAAAATGTAAATTAATTCGTTGCCAAATATAAAAAAAAGAAATAGTAAATAAGGAAGCGCGAGAGGCCGCGGTATGGTGGAGTTTTTTTTTTTAAATAATAATAAAATCTCTTCTTTAATACTTAATCGAGAACGATTGTTCTGGACCACGATACAAGATGTTATATATTTTTATCAGTTTCTGTATTCAATGTGTGCCATAAACACGAAACAAATGATAAGTAAATGAATGAATAATTTAGTGATAATATTCATAAACACGTCTTCGTTACCACAACTACTGTAGTTAGTTCAGCTGCAAACATGAAAGCAGTCAAAGAATGGACGTTCTTAGCTCCTTGGGGGAAAGTGGCATGTAAGTACATGATCAATAATCAATTATTCTAATTAAAACACTAGTAAAATGCCTACTTTGAGGTGTTAGACGTTGTTGCAATATTATGTATCGAAGTCCAAAATCCAAGGCCGCCTACATTGATAGAACAACACTAAAAATGTGACGTAGTATCTATCAAAGCACGAACGAAACGCAATGACTTTTTTGTTCCCTCTATACCTCCTACCCTCTAGAGTAGGCAAAAGGCTTTTTACCCATGTAGCCTCGGTTCTTTCTTTCTTTCATCCCTTCTTTTTTTGTTTTCAGAAAAGTTTTTTAGTACTATGTACTAACCTCAGAACAATAACAATAACTAGATTGTTTTGAGGTAATAACTTATTTTATAGCACATTTTTTTTTATTAATTATGACTTCGCACGGTTTGTGCATTTAGCCAGTGTCAAGTAATATTTTGCATTAAATTATGACCCGATTTTTCATAAATCGGGCCTACAGTGTTTCAAAAAAGTCAAAGTCGTCCGTCATAGTCAGTCAAGTCAGGGGCTATAGTAAAGCGGTGGCAAGTTTATCATAACCTTAATAGGAGATTCGGAGGCAACAAGAAAACTTCAAGAATTAAGAATATTTATTGAAAAACTGTGTAGGTACATGGTACATAAGATGACAAATTATCATGTTTGACACTGATTTTTACTTTCACTACACTTGTGCACTTTCACAGAACTAAATTGAATAACATTCCACCAGAATTATACAATTCAACTCGGGTGAAATGAAAATAAAACTGCAGCACGACATGTTGTTAACTCGTTCCCGCCAAAACTCTTCTAGCACATTTAGATAGATAGATAGATAGATAGATAGATATATCTTTATTTGGCCAACAACAAAACTAAAAATTAGACACAGCTTATTTTTGACATGACTAAAAATAACAAACTTAATTAAATACATTTCTTAGTGAGAACATGACAGTTGTTCAACAATTTAGTGATGTGCGCTATCGACGATTACAATTATCGTCAAAAAAATAGCCCCTTTATTTTAACTAGTGTAATATACTAATAATATAATTTATTTTTTCAGTGGTGTCCTGGGGAAAACCGTCAAATCCTCCGGTTCTTTTACTGCATGGTTACATGGACACAATAGCAACATTTATTCCATTGATGAATTTGTTGCCTGACAAATATTATTATGTTGGATTTGATATGCCGGGTATGTTTTGTAATACATGTTATTTGCAATGGTTCTAAAATTCATAAGATATTTTTTTGGTTTAACAGAACTAACAACATCATTTTATAAGACCAAATAACTAACTTTTTTGTTTTAGGACATGGAAAATCAGAGCCTTTACCGCCAGGACTTCTAATTTCTCAAATGGATATGGTAGAAGTTATAAAAAAAGTGACAGAACACTTGAAATGGAAAACCTTTGATTACATGGCGCATTCTATGGGCTGTGTTATTGGTAATTTGTTATTGGTTTATTTTGTTCTTTAATTAATCAATAACGTATCAATTAATAATCCATGAAAAGTTAAGCGTATAAAATATTATAGTATAAACGTGATTAGTATTGTCATGCACATAAATGTATTTTTGCCATGACTCTTTCGAGTGTCCGTGAGTGTACTAAGTATGAACAAATCTTGGATGTACGTCCAGGAGGCATACTTCTATCTTCTTCTATCATTATGTGATTTAATTTATTTTAGGTCTTTTGTACAATTACTTATATCCGGGTAGAATGAAGAAGATGATATTCTTGGACCCCGGACCTCCTATAGGCATGTACTACTACATTAACCATCGTTTCAAACTCTGGTTTGATTATTCTTACAACGACTATTATGATAACTATAATAAGTGAGTAAACAAATTATTATAATTATTAGCTTATCATTGAAACCCTAGGCGTTATGTACCTACAGTTGAATGAAACTTTTACGAATATGTTTAAAATAAATCAAGACATTTATTGCGCAGTTATGTTTACGAGGATCTTAAAAGTAGGCTTAATTTAATTTTAGTGACAATAACTTGCCCATTACAGGCATGTAATAATATTTTATGTATTATATACTAAATAAATAACATTTACTTATAGGTAGGTACGTGATCAATACCAGTATGTTTTAGACTACTAATTAAAAACATTTAGTAATCTACACAATACCTTTGTGATAAAAAAAACTGATGATAGATGAAGATGTGGTCTTATGTAGCACCCGCCCTTAGAAGGTACCTGTTAACTCGTGACTTCAATAATAAAGTTCTTTATCTGGTATGCTGTTTGCAGATTTAACTCAGGCAAGTCCAGACTGTACACATACGACCAAGCCATCAGCCTTGTAGTTCGTAATCGAGATTTGACTGAGGAACAAGCAGAAATAATTCTGTCTAGATCACTTGTCGAAATGGGCATTGATACTTACAAGTAAGTATTTCTGTCCATAATTATTTATAGAAATATATCTAGCATAGTTTCAATTTTTTTTTACAATTCGTCGTTTTGCAGATTATCTTGGGAACCTCGAATGAAAAAAATAACTTCTGCTCCCTTGTCTGAAGAGAGTTTATACACAATGATGACGTCTCATTCCACACCGATTCTTTCTATCGATGCTTCAGAATCAAAAGATTCGACCGAGGTTAAGACATTTGGTGAAAACCTAATGCGTAAAGCTGATGAAACTCTCACACATTATCATAGAGTAAAAGTAACCGGTGGGCATGACGTCCACATAACGAATCCTGAGTTATGTGCACCTCATATTGAAGAGTTTTTAAAGAAAAATAGCCCTCATTACATGAATAAGGAGAGTAGTAATAATTACAAGTGTAAATTGTGAATTGTTTTATTAATTATGTATTTATATAAACAAATTGTATTAAGTAATTATATTAAGATAGATAGATCAATTTTATTTTGTAACACACATGGTAATAGATTATAATATTGACTAATATAGATTCTAATTTGACGACCTAGTTGGCACAATGGTCACCATGCCGGACTGCCAAACACAGGGTTGCGGGTTCGATTCCCGCCTCCGACAAGTATTTATGCTTAGATATTTGTCTGGAGTCTGGTTGTTTCTATGTATTTTAAGTATATATTTACAAAAGAAAAGTATATAAGTAGTATATCCGTTGTCTAGCACCCATAACACAAGTCTAGTTACTTACCTTGGGGCTAGATGGCGATGTGTGGAATGTCCTGCAATATTTATTCATTATTTATTTATTATATAGCATAAAAAGCGAGAGCTGAACAAATGTGGTGTCTTATCGTTTAGAACATTTTTTACCAGGCAACTGTTGGATGGTGAAGGACCAAATACTTATTGTAGCTAATGTTATAAAATTTATTGAGGACTGCTTCATGATCCGAAATTTAACGAATCGGGACAAATACGGTCTCATTAAGGGAAGTGAGAACAAAGGATTCTCTATTGTATCGTTTTAAAGCTGGTCCGCTTTTTCTGTTCCATGCCGGACCACGAAGCCCCAGTATTCAAGACATTTCATCAAATTCTAGGGTTGCCTTAAAATGGTGTGTTAATTATTTTCACTTAATTTATTTTTATAACATAAAAGGTTTTACAGTTGTGTATTCGAGCAAATAAACAACTTTAATTTGTCCGGGAAAATTGATTTTATTTACATAATTTCTCGTATAACCAAAACGGCCGTAAATACCTTCATCACATTATTTTAAATTAATCATCTATCATTTCGAAATATCGATATCGACAAAAATTATCTACGAACATCACAACATCAGTTAAATTTACTGTCATTGTCACTGTCACTCGACTAGTGACATTTGTTTGTTTACATTTGCTTCGCGTAGGATTTGAAAATGACCTTTGGGTTTTTGCAATTTTAATGAGATTAACTTCTAGTTTTGAATTCGTTTTTGTGTTAATTTGTGTTAATAAAAATAAATAAATTGTTACAAAATGAAAGTGTTGAAAGAGTGGTTTGTGCAAGCTCCGTGGGGTAAAATAGCGTGTAAGTTGAATTTTCTACTTATTATGACTTTTACAAAACTTTGTCCATGTAATTAAAAGTTCTTGTAACTTGCGGACTAATACTTGGCAGATATTATACGATTTGTTAGACTTAAGAATACTAATAACCGGAGGAATATAGGTTTCTTCCTCTTAGTGGGATCACCGATCGACCACTAGCTTCTTCAAATAGTAAGAAATTATGGGTAAACACAAAAGATCCCACTGGGTCGAAGTGTTGTGTGGCTCGAAGTGGCTAAGTAAGATCAGCCCCCGATGTAAGTTAAGATTGACCCCCCTCGTTGCGTCTCCTCGCGACTATGACTATTGTAACATAGTCGAAACGTCGAGGTAAGAGAAATAAAAATAGCCGATTAAGACCCGGGAAAATAAGTACAATGAATACAAATCGTGTGAGTTTAAAAAGTTTGTAAGATAAGATGAATATTTGATAGAGGTACTTAATCTACAGAACCAGAACTACTGGACCGATTTCGACAGTTATTTTACAGATAGAAAACTACATTATCGAGAGAATACGAGCTATCATTATGACGTAATTACGACTTTATATCTGTTACATTTCTATTTTTACAAGAGATATCCGCTCTACTCATCTCTTCAGACAGATTTTTCTAAAAACATGTCAATGTTTTTGAAATCGGTTAGAAAAATCTGTAAAATTTATTCAATCAAATTTATTAAAATTTATTTAATCGTAATCTATAATCATAAACATTTTCAGTAATATCCTGGGGTGATCCGGCTGGAGAACCAGTCCTGCTGGTGCACGGGAGACAAGACAGTGCTTCGACGTTCATACCCTTGCTAGAATACTGTCCCGGTAGCTACCATTATGTCGCTATTGATATGCCGGGGAACGGACGGTCTGATGCATTTCCTATAGGTAATACCATAGTCATTACCATCATACCATAGTCATTGCCATGATACCATAGTAATTACCATGATACCATAGTAATTACCATGATACCATAGTAATTACCATGATACCATAGTAATTACCATGATACCATAGTAATTACCATGATACCATAGTAATTACCATGATACCATAGTAATTACCATGATACCACAGTCATTACCATGATACCATAGTCATTACCATGATACCATAGTCATCACCATGATACCATAGTCATTATCATGATACCTATTATGTCCATAGAAACACCGAAATAGTATTAAAAGAAGAAACGTTTATTGAGCTAAGGAGCAACACAAATCACCATTTTGGATTCTATCAACTACCTTCAATAATCTACCCTCTAGTAATAATCTTATTAGTCAATAAGAGTACATAGTTGGCTAACTAAATAGATACATAACAATACCATAGTCAAAACCACAGCTAGTATATACCTATCTTTATATATACATATAATTCAACTGTGCGTGTGTATGTCACTGAACTCCTCCTAAACGGCTGGACATTTTAATGAATTATTTTGGTATGCGTTTGGGTAGCACCCTAGACGGTTTAGATTCACAAATCAGCCAGATTTTTTTTGAATGGCAAAAAAAACGTTTGTCGGTATATCTAGTATAATGTATAGTACCTGGATGACCGAGCTTTGCTCGGTATTTTTTTTATAAATTGTGTTTTTTGGAAATTTTATTTAAGTACGAATTACATACTAATAAAATGATGAAATATGAATAATATTTTTCGACCTTACCGACAGAATAATAAAAAAATATGAACGGGTTATTTAAAGAAAAAAATCATGAGTGCAATTAGTTTGATATTATATTAGAAACAAATACTTAATTTTTTACAGTATTTCAATCAATTACGCAAGTGAACACGTGCATTAAGAAGACACAAATAATATAAATAAACATTGATTTTCTTAGTCTAACCTCAAAGCAAACACTCATTGACTTCGTGTTACTTAACAACGCCATCTGCTGGAATAACTTTATTGCTCACAAAAAATAGTATTAGAAGTTCGCCAATAGATGTCAGGAAGAGTCATATTTTTCAGTTTAAATTGGGACTACTCAAACGCCTTAAAACACGAATAAAATGATATTTTCTAAAAATGATTCCTAGCTAGATCGATTTATCGCCCCCGAAACCCCCTATATACCAAATTTCATGAAAATCGTTGGAGCCGATTCCGAGATTCCAATTATATCTTATATCTTCTCTTATATATATAAAAGAAAGTCGTGTTTGTTACAACACTTATAACTCGAGAACGGCTGGACCGATTGCGATGAAACTCTGTATCTGGATAGCTGGAGACCTCAATTAACACATACTTTTTATCCCAATATGCCCACGGGATCGGGACTTACGCGGGTGAAACCGCGGGGCGCAGCTAGTATATATATATACAAGAATTGCTCATTTAAAGATATAACATTTTGATGAAGCATAAACAAATTGTAGGAAGGCCTAATCTACTTGTACTTGTATACAGGCTGTTTCTGTTTTTTAATTGGGTCCTTTTTGCGTGAGGATAGAGTAGGCTTGCCCAGCACCTACTACCCTCTCAGGAGAGAACTTGTCAATACTTCTGGAGCCAACTAAGCCGCGGGTTTCATCACGATGTTTTCCTTCACCGTAAGAGCAATGTCAATTAGAGCACATAAATTTTACAAAAAGAAAAATCCATTGGTGCACGGCCGATTCGAACCCACGACCTTCAGAATGAAAGTCGAGGTATCTAACACTAAGCCAACACTGCTCATCAAAAAGGCCTCATCTAGTTTTTCATTGCAATAAGGTTTTTTACCCATATAGTATAGCATTTCGCTGAGTTGGGGTCAGTTTAGCAACAATTGTTATTTAATAGTTTTTATGACTTTGTGATCTCTTATTTTGTTGCAAATAAATAATATTCATTAGCCCTCAGGATTAGTAAGCTGAAGTGGCAATGGGCAGGTCATATAGCTCGCAGAACTGACAACCGCTGGGGAGTAAAGGTTCTCGAGTGGCGGCCGCGATGCAACGCGAAACGGAGTGTTGGGAGACCAGCTACCCGGTGGACCGACGACATTGTAGCGGTCGTGGGTAGTCGGTGGATGGAGGCCGCTCAGGACCGCTGTTTGTGGCGTCGTATGGGGGAGGCCTATGTCCAGCAGTGGACGTGCATGGGCTGACATGATGATGATGATGAAATAATATTCTATTCTATATTTTGTTTTAGGTATAAAACTGACACGATTCCATTTCGTGGCAGCAGTAGAAGTTGTCATAAAGCATCTAGGATGGGATCAATTCACTTATGTTGGACATTCTATGGGCTGCGAACAAGGTAAAATTCTTTGTCCTGAATGACTGGCTGACGGATCAATGCACAACCTGAACCGCTGATCGTAGAGACCTAAAACTTGGAGGGTGTATTCTTTGCGTGACGTAGGCATCCGATAAGAAAGGATTTTCCGTGATTTTACTCCTAATCACCCCCTTAGGAGTAAAATTACGGGAAAGGGGGACAAAATTTGTATGGGACAACGTGATTACTCGGTCCATTTCCGACTTCTACGCGGATGAAGTCGCGGGCAAAAGCTAGTCTATATCTATAAGAGGCTCACAGCTAAGAGAAGCTCGCTGTTCGTTTACGGTCTTGCGGGTTAAGCGACGCCTAGCACGGTCATTACTTCGATGAGTGACCAATTAGTAGTGTGGCAAAAATGTATTTTTGTGAGCCCCTCCGTGCTTCGGAAGGCACGTTAAGCCGTTGTTGGTCACGGTTGCTGCCTCTAGTAGCAGTCGTTAGGTCAAGTTAGAGGCCTTAAGGCGATCTGAAAACTCTAACAATAGGTAAGCCACACCACTATACGAGAAAAAGAAAACTAAAAAAATAAAACCTATTAAGAGAAAAGATTTTTTTTAATTTTTGGTTTAAGTTCCATACCTCAAAAGGTTAAAAAAAGAAACGCTTATAAAATCACTTTCTTGTCCGTCTGTCTGTCTGTCCGTATGTCACCACCGATTTTCTTAGGAACGGGTGGACCTAGCAAGTTGAAATTCATACCAGATACTGAAGTCTATAGTCCCTATTTGTTGCATAAAAATCAGAGTAAACACGATAAAAAGATATGGGCAAATTTACATTTTGGCTAAAACTTGTAAGTACCAATATTTACCTTAATTTTCAACTTTGTTTGTAACGAATAGACTCCGAAACTACTGGACCGATTTAGATCAAACTTGATATGAGGATACATTGATTCATTGAGAATAACATAGGCTACTTTTTATCCCGATATTCCCACGGGATCGGGAGCTATGTCTATCTATATTTTGTATAGATTTTGTACGGATTATTGTGATGACGCGAATACTTACATGTCGCAGTTAATAAATACAATCCTACTAATATTATAAATGTGAATCTTCTATAAGTATATATAAAAGGGAAAATCACTGATTCACTCACTCATCACGAAATCTCAGAAACTACAAGTGCTAGGAGTCTCAAATTTTGCATGGGGGTTCCTTTTATGACGTAGACGGGATTTTGCGAAATTCAACCCCTAAGGGGGGCAAATGGGGGGTGGAAGTTTGTATGAAGGTTTGTTTTTTTATACATAACTAGCTACGCCCCGCGGTTTCACCCGCGTAAGTCCCGATCCCGTGGGAATATCGAAAAAAATATCCTATGTCCGTCTTCTGATTGTAAGCTACCTCCCCACCAATTTTCAGCCAAATCGGTTTAGCCGTTCCCGAGTTATAAATGGTGTAATAACACGACTTTCTTTTATATATATAGATATAACTGGGCGAAGCCGGGGCGGGTCGCTAGTATGACATAGTTTCGTTTATGTAATATGTTAATCATTTTAACAAGCCCTAGACTAATTAAAATTAATGAAATGATAAGTTTGCTCAATTTAATATTTTTACACAGCTTGTAGCATTTAATATTTAAAATAGAATAGAAATAGAATAGAATAGAATATTATTTATTTGCAACAAAAAAGAAATCACAAAGTCTTAAAAACTATTTACTAATAATTGTTGCAAAACGGACCCCAACTCAGCGAAATGCTAGTCATTTCGTCATTCATTTCGTTTAGTCATATTTATACATATTTTACCTAAATATTATTTCTAGTTACTATTTTGCAAGTCAATTATTTTAATTTCTTTTGTAAGTTAGTAAGTCCCATGTCGCCTGAGATACAGGATTACCTAGTTCAGGCATATGTGTTATTTTCGTTCTGTTTAATATTTAGTGCTTAGTTTATAATGTAAAATGAGTTTTAATAAATATATTTGTACTAGCAGCGCTCCGCGGTTTCACCCCCGTAACTCCTGACACCGTGGGAATTTAGGGATAAAAAGTAGCCTATAGCCTTCCTCGATAAATGGACTATCCAACACAAAAATATTTTTTCAATTCGAACCAGTAGTTCCTGAGATAAGCGCGTTTAAACAAACAAACAAACTCTTCAGCTTTATAATATAAGTATAGATTTGTATATATTTTCAGGTTTATTCTACAATGTAATATACCCGAATCGTATTAAGAAACTAATACATTTAGACCTCGGACCTTCACTTCAACGTCTACAAGTTCATAACATACCGGAGTATTATAAAATGTTCTACTATAGCTATTATAATAATTACGATGAAGAAAATTATAAATTTAAACTTTATAGTAAAGGTGAGTCATTTAATTATACAATGTGTTATACAAAAGGGGGTTATTCTAGACATCTACGCGAACAACTTTTGTTCTACGACTTTTGGAAATAGATGAGTTCTGGAGACGACTAAGCCGCGGGTTCGTTTTGTCCCAATAAATTGGGAAACAACTGGACGGTTCAAATTAGTGTATAGAACCGGGAAATTCCGGTACCGAAACCCCGGGATTTCCCGGTACTTTTGATCAGCAAAAGAACCTAGAAATTTAACTAGCAAAAGAACCTAGAAAATAGTTATTTTAATGACCAGCTTCTGTTATTTATTCTCTATTGCAGAGAAAGCTGTGAAAGCCGTGATGAATGCACGTCATATGACAGAAAAGCAAGCTGAATTGATACTCGAAAGGAATCTGATAGAAGTAGCTGATGGACAATATAGGTAAGTTAAGTAAAAATAACTTGAGAGGTGTCAACGGACACCCGGATGGAACGAAGTTCCTTTCGATTAATTAGTGAAGGAATTGTAATAAAATCAAAAAGTGTCGTTACAACTTTTGGTCTTAATTTTTTCCGTCTAGCCCCCTTTCGCAACGCGCCATAAGGAACTTCGTTTCATAAAAAATACGTGTCGCGGGACAAGCGTTTGGAACAAAGTCCCTTTATAATTTCTTTTTTAAGCTATTACATAGCTTTTATTGTGGGCTTTGAGCGCGGCGACGGAATCAAGAAATACCGTAACAAAAATAAAACCTAACCCAACCTTCTTGCAAACAAGTAATTTTTTGTTCGAAGATTTATGATGACAGTTAATATATAAACTCCACAGATTATCCTGGGACAGACGCCTGAAGTACCCGGCGCCCCAAAACTTCCCCGTGGACTATTACTACAAGTTATTCTCTATGAACGCGCCCCCTTCACTCCTAATCGCTGCCTCGGACCAAACCTCTACACCTTACTTTTTGGTAAGTAGCAGCGCCCCGCGGTTTTATCCGCGTAACTCTCGATCCTGCGGGAATATCGGGATAAAAAGTAGCCTATGTCCCGATTCGCGGAATTTTGGGATAAAAAGTAGCTTAGGTGTTAATCCTGGTGTCTAGCTATCTACAAAACCGAGTTTTATCGCAATCGGTTTAGTAGTTTTTGTGTGAAGGAGTAACAAACATAGGTACAGTTGGCTGCATAATTGCAGCCCCCGGTAGAGTTCGAAAATTACTATTTTTGGAATGTTTGCATTCTAATAATTTTTGTTTGAAAAATTAATGAGTTATAAGCAGATGTCTAGAATCTTGCTCGTGTTGAAAACATTCTTATAACAGCCGTTTTGGAGCTCTACGGTGGGTCTGCAATTATGCAGCCGACCGTACATACTAACATAAACTTTCACATTTATAATATTAGTAGGAAGTAGGATAGAATATGTTTTTGGAATATCGGGATAAAGAGTTGGTCTGTGTTAATCCAGGTCTTTAGCTATCTACATACCGAGTTTCATCGCAATCGGTTTAGTAGTTAATGCGTGAAGGAGTAACAAACATACTAACTTTCGCATTTATAATATTAGCAGGACCCGCGTAACTCCCGATCCCGTTGGAATATCGGGATAAAAAGTTGCTGTCGCTGTATTTTCTGTGTATGTTTGTTACTCCTTCACACAAAGAACTACTTAACCGATTGCGATGAAATTCGGTAAGTATGTAGATAGCTAAAAACCTTTACCCCATTATTTATCCCAATCCTACTTATATTATAATTGTGAAAGTTGTTTGTTACTCCTTCACGCAAAAACTACTAAACCGATTCCGATGAAATTCGGTATGTAGATAGCTAGAAACCTGGATTAACACATAGGCTACTTTTACCCCATTATTTATCCCAATCCTACTTATATTATAATTGTGAAAGTTGTTTGTTACTCCTTCACACAAAAACTACTAAACCGATTGCGATGAAATTCGGTATGTAGATAACTAGAGACCAGGATTAACACAGACCAACTCTTTATCCCGATATTCCTACTAATATTATACTTCCTACTAATATTATAAATGTGAAAGTTTATGTTAGTATGTACGGTCGGCTGCATAATTGCAGACCCACCGTAGAGCTCCAAAACGGCTGTTATAAGAATGTTTTCAACACGAGCAAGATTCTAGACATCTGCTTTTAACTCATTAATTTTTCAAACAAAAATTATTAGAATGCAAACATTCCAATAATAGTAATTTTCGAACTCTACCGAAGGCTGCAATTATGCAGCCAACTGTACCTATGTTTGTTACTCCTTCACACAAAAACTATTAAACCGATTGCGATAAAACTCGATATGTAGATAGCTGGACACCAGGATTAACACCTAAGCTACTTTTTATCCCACAATTCCGCGAATCGGGACATAGGCTACTTTTTATCCCGATATTCCCACGGGGTCCAATTTCTTACAAAATATATTTATTTTTTCAGGGTAAAAAAGACGCGGATGAAATAATAAGAAAACTTGAAAAAAATCTGCCGTTTTTCAAAATTGTTACCGTTGAAGGCGGCCACGATGTGCATTTTATAAATCCAGAAAGATTGGCTAAATATTTTGTTGAGTTTTTGGAAAAAGATTTTGGTTTTAAGAAATCTAAGCTTTAATAATCTAAGCTTTTTATGTTGGGTGGGTCCCCCTACCCAGGGTCTCAGATTATGGGGTGAGGTGGTAGACCCTGCCCTTTCTCTTCACCTTTCCCACACTTTTCCTCACACGCACCACCACTGGCAAATCCGCTCTCAGTCAGCTTCGCTACCTACATCTACACTGACCTGACACATCTCCATTTACATCCATTTTACATCTCACTTGTCCCGAGAAATCATAAAGTGTAAATTTCTAATTGTTAAGTCGGTGTCCCGCGATACAGGCTCTGCCTCGTGCGGGAACCCAAGGGCGTTTTAATATTTGTAAGCTTTTCTTGAATAAATCTAATATCTTTAAACGAGCAATTCTTGTATATATATAATTGGAATCTCGGAATCGGCTCCAACGATTTTCATGAAATTTGGTATATAGGGGGTTTCGGGGGTGATAAATCGATCTAGCTAGGAATCATTTTTAGAAAATGTTGTTTTATCGAAACTTACTTTTTTTTTATCTGAAAAATATGACTCTTCCTGACATCTATTGGCGAACTACTAATACTATTTTTGTGAGCAATAAAGTTATTCCAGCAGATGGCGTTGTTAAGTAACACGAAGTCAATGAGTGTTTGCTTTGAGGTTAGACTAAGTAAAAAAAAAAACCGAGCAAAGCTCGGTCATCCAGGTACTTATATTATTATTATAATACTAGCTGCGCCCCGCGGTTTCACCCGCGTAAGTCCCGATGCCGTGGGAATATTGGGATAAAAAGTAGCCTATGTGTTAATCTAGGTCTCCAGCTACCTACATACTGAGTTTCATCGCAATCGGTCTAGTAGTTTTTGCGTGAAGGAGTAACAAACACACACACACACACACGCACACTCAAACTTTCACATTTATAATATTAGTAGGATTCTGGTCTCGTTGGCGTCTCGGGCTAACACTCGCCTGTGACGGAAAAGGTCACGGGTTCGATTCCCGCCTCAAATAAATATTTATGCTATAGATATAAAGAGGAAATCGTTTTTTTGTTTGTTTGTAACGATTAGGCTCCGAAACTACTGGACCGATTTCAAATATTCTTTCATCAATAGAAAGCAATTATTTAAATTAAAAAAGTATATATGTATTCTATCCGTTATCTAGCATAGCTAGCTATCCCATAACACAAGCCTAGTTGCCTAGCTTGGGGCTAGATGGCGCTGTGTGGAATGTCCGGCAATATTTATTTATTTAGTGCACGGATTTACATTTTTTTAAGTACAATAAAAAACTCATTTTTTTTTAAATATTTTATTGTTTGTTCGATTGATTTTATAACAATATTATTTACCTACAGACATTTGTTTTATAAAATAAAATTAAAACAAAAAACATGATAAATATTCCGTTTTACCATGTTTTTTGTTCAATAAAAAAAACAACAGGGTGTTTTTAGTTCAATAAAAAATAACATGGTAATATTCTGTTTACCATGTTTTTTGTTGAGTAAAAAACATGCTAATATTCCGTTTTACCATGTATTTTGTTAAATAAAAAATAAAATGGTGATATCCCGTTTTACCAGGTTTTTTGTTTAGTAAAAAAACATGCTGATATTCCGTTTTACCATGTTTTTTGTTTAATAAAAATCATATAGTAATATTCCGTTATACCATGTTCTTAATTTAATAAAAATCATATTGTAATATTCCTTTTAACCATGTTTTTTGTTCAATAAAAACCATGGTAATATTCCGTTTACCATGTTTTTTGCTCATTGCTCAATAGGCCATTATTTAGCAAGTAAATAGGGGAATAGCCCGCGTACCCTAATTAATGAATTTGTTCACAACTTTGCCTTCAAATCTTCCATCATAAAGTTAGATATATCTTCGGCCATTAATTCTGGGTTGTCCACATGCGTGTCGTGGCCTCCCTCTACTATTTTATACCTGGGAAATTACGTGTAAAAATAAAAATAAAATATTTAAAAGATTGTTGGCTTAGTGGTAGATACCTCTACTTTCATTCTGAAGGTTGTGGTTTCGAATCCCGGCCGGCCGTGCACCAATGTATTTTTCTTAAGAAAAATTTATGTGCGCTAATTGACATTGCTCTTACGGTGAAGGAAAACATCGTGATGAAACCCGCGGCTTAGTTGGCTCCAGAAGTATTGACAAGTTCTCTCCTCTGGACATGGTCGACAAAGCTGAGAGTGTAATAGGTGCTGGGCAAGCCTACTCCATCCTCACGCAAGATGGATCCAATTAAAAAGAGTCTAATTGCGGAAAACAGCCTGTATACAAGTACATGTACAAATCCTACT
Source organism: Idaea straminata (assembly GCA_951213275.1). Taxonomy (NCBI): domain Eukaryota; kingdom Metazoa; phylum Arthropoda; class Insecta; order Lepidoptera; family Geometridae; genus Idaea; species Idaea straminata. Next base: position 4,347,485 of record OX577875.1, on the reverse strand, counting down.
AATATTATAAATGTGTGTATTTGTGTGTGTGTGTGTGTATGTTTGTTACTCCTTCACGCTAAAACTACAAAACCGATTGCAATGAAATTCGGTATGTAGATAGCTGGAGGCCTGGATTAACATATAGGCTACTTTTTATCCCGATATTCCCACGAGATCGGGACTTATGCGGGTGAAACCGCGGGGCGCAGCTAGTATTTAATAAAAATGAAAATTGTATGCCATCTATCGATAGGTATGGTTACCAAAATGCACCCACACTTTTGGAATATTATATGACAACGCGTTTGGTTAAATATCCCGTTTCCGAGATGCTTTAGAGGTTTGGTGTGAAAGTATTATTTGTTCGTACCTAAAGATGTATATGACATGTCCATTAAAAAATTCGAAACTTTTATAAAGCACTAGCAAACCCGGCGAACTCCGTTTCGCCACCAGATTTTCCTGAATTTTTTTTGCTATAAACCTCACGGAGCCCGAGACCTTTCCAACGAATGCAAAACCGTGGAAATCGGTTCGTGCGTTCTGGAGTTATAGCGTCAGGGAGGAAAACCCGACTTATTTTTATTATAAAGCATAAATTGTGCGGTAAGGCGTACTATGATACCTCTTCGTACCTTAATGATAACAACCCATGGATGTGACTTTAATTGCTCAATTTCAAATAATACCTTCAAATATTTGACCTTTGTGAGCGTGATCACATGAAAAAAATACACACAATAAATGATATTTGAATTTGAAAAAAACCCCATGAGTTTCTTGTGCCTTCTTCTCATTGGTGGGCGCGTTCCGAAGGCACACATCCTAGCTTAGTTTTTAAGACGTTTCTATGTGATTTTTGTACAAAATATACATAAGCATCCAAATGAATAAAGAAACTTTTAACTTAGATTTTATCGTGATGCCCTCTATCGATAGTTTTGGTCTTCAAATGCACCGCGGCGTTATCTATTGTGTCTTATGGCCTTTTTTAGTAATCAAATCAAAATTATTAAATAAATATTTAATTTGGAATCATACAATATGCATGACATCACTTTGATGCGTCTTAAAAATTAAGTTAGGATAAGTGCCTTCGGAACGCGCCCACCTATGAGAAGAAGGGATAAGAAACTCATGTGGTTTTTTTCTTTTTTGTGATCAAGTTCACAAAGGTATATAACCAATATTTTTGAATATGTTTTAGCGAAGGGGTTTTAATACGAAAGGGGGTTGTTCTAGACGTCTAGGCGAACAACTTTAGTTCTACGACTTTTGGAAATTCGAGCTTTTTTTTTCGATAAATCTGAGGAAGTTTTTACTTGAAAATCAAGTAATGTTCGAATAGAGTTGTTCGCCTAGACGTCTAGAACAACCCCCTTTCGTATTAAAACACTTCGCCGAAACAAATTGTAATATATTTGAAATGGAGCAGTCATAGAGGTATCATATTCATATGGTCGAAAGGAGCAGTTAAAGTTATGTCTATGGCTAGACGAATAACAACTTTTTTTTCTTGCTCACCTGTAATTCCCATTTGGCCATAGACCAGGATCAGTTAAGAACGGAACTGGTTCATAGAGACCTACATCTAACATTGCTTTGGCCAATATACAAAACGTAGGCGTTTTTACAGCCGTGTACAATTTATGTAACAATTCTCCGGAAAATGGCAACACTGTCACTTCCTTCATACGTTGATCGTACGTAAATCTGAAAAACATAAAAGGCCATTTTTAACAGCCACTGAAGAACTATGCTAAGTTATTGGTAAAAAATGGTTGCCTGTAAAAATACATGGTGATAACGTCATAAGAAAACATTGATAGTAGCCATAGCAACGATTATAGTACGTTGCTATGGTTACTTGTTAATAACGCATGACGTCACACTTTTTTGTGAATGCCGGTGTACATCAATTTATAAGATGTTATCACGTCAAAAAAGTATAAAAGGTAAAAAGCACAAAAAGTTTTATACTTTATGGAGGCCTTAAAATAAATTAAAAATAAAATAAATAGGTAGGTAGCAAAAATCCTAAAAGGAGTTGCGTGCCTGATTTTGACATAAATGAATAAAGTGCATCTTAAGATTTTTGAAAAAAAAAAGCATTACCCTAGCCAGAAATCAAACCTGGAGTTTTGGCGGGAACGAGTTAACAGCATGTCGTGCTGCAGTTTTATTTTCATGAAACTTAGTTGTAACCCGAGTTGAATTGTATAATTCCGGTGGAATGTTATTCAATTTAGTTCGGTGAAAGTGCACAAGTGTAGTGAAAGTAAAAATCAGTGTCAAACATGAAGTTTTCTCGTTGCCTCCAAATCTCCTATTAAGGTTATGGTAAACTTGCCACCGCTTTACTATAGCCCCTGACTTGACGGATTATGACGACTTTGACTGTATTGAAACACTTTAGGCCCGATTTATGAATAATCGGGTCACAATTTGATGCAAAATATAACTTGACACTGGCTAAATGCACAAGCCGTGCGAAGCCATAATAAAAGAAAAAAATCATACATCATGAAACTTTTTTTTTAATTACCTGTACAATCCATCTCCGGCGGGTTCCAAACATCTTTCCAATACAAGATCAGTTGATTCTTTTGTTAAACCCCGCGTATCCATTACCAGGGTTTGAGCCTGAAATAATAATAATAATATAGTTATGTAGGTATATATTATACAGATTTTGATACGGTTTTTACTAATCGATAGAGTGATTCATGAGGAAGATTAATGTGTATAATCACTTGCGCTAATTTGATCAGCTAGTTGTACCAAATCGAAATCGATTGATCAGCTAGTTTTTTGCCCGACTGCAAGGTAAGGGATATGCGTTTTTTGCATGCCAAAAAACATGCAAAAAACGCATATCCCTTACCTTGCAGTCGGGCAAAAAACAAACAAAACTTGATGCAAACATTTGACACTGGCTATGTGCACAAGTCGTGCTAAGCCATTATTTTATTAAGAAAAGGAGTCTGCTAGTGATGTCTTAATACATTACCGAAAAGAAAAAATACGTATATCGACACCTATTTTTTAAGTCGGCTAAAATACCTTTTCATATGTGTATTTCGGCGCAGTGTCCACACTTCCATTGAATTTAGAATACTTTTCATCGTTGTAGTATCCGTAATAGTCGTGATACCAATCATAGATACCCTAAAACAAGGACAATAGGTGATTTTATTTGCTATGCCAAGTTTCTTATTTTAAAACTAGATGGTGCTGTTTTGCTAATTACTAAAAAGTATTAGGAATTACATACTTTGATAGAATCAGATGGCAGGAACTTTTATACATCAAGAGAGATGAAGCTGTATGGCATCACTCAGCAGTCTTTGCCTTCCTAAACTGCGTAAAAAAATAATATCCTACTAATTATGTGAAAGTTTTGTCTGTTATATTAGTATGTTTGTTAGTCCTTCACGCAGAAACTACTCAACCGATTGCGTTGAAATTCAGTGTGTACATAGCTGAAGACCTGAATTATATAACATATGGGCTAGTTTTCATCCCGATTCCCACGGGAAAGGGATTTTGGCAAGTGAAAACGCGTGGCGCAGCTAGAATCATTATAAAGATTCCCATTAAATATACCAAGCAATTTGAAACTCGCTCAGTAAGTAAAAATATACCTGCAGGCTGATTCACAAGCCATCGGAAGGCTACTGAAACGAATAAAACTGAAAAGACAAGGATTGCAACACGTCAAAAGTCGCGGGAGTGAAAGAGCAGCAAGACTTTTTTCGTTTCGGTTGCTTTCCGACAGTTTGTGAATCAGCTTACTGATTCTTACAAAATAAAAATCGCACATCCTGTGACTTTAAGTTATAGAGGAGTTTTGGCGGGAACGAGTTAACAACATGTCGTGCTGCAGTTTTATTTTTATGAAACTTAGTTGTAGCCCGAGTTGAATTGTATAATTCTGGTGGAATGTTATTCAATTTAGTTCTGTGAAAGTGCACAAGTGCAGTGAAAGTAAAAATCAGTGTCAAACATGATGTTTTCTCGTTGCCTCCAAATCTCCTATTAAGGTTATGGTAAACTTGCCACCGCTTTACTATAGCCCCTGACTTAACAGACTATGACGACTTTGACTGTTTTGAAACACTTTAGGCCCGATTTATGAAAAATCGGGTCATAATTTATTTGATGCAAAATATAACTTGACACTGGCTAAATGCACAAGCCGTGCGAAGCCATAATTAATAGAAAAAAAAAGTTATAGATAATATTTGTTACATCAACATACCTGTGGATTTGTAGGCCAAGTATGATGAGCTGGTACAGGGTCTAATTCCACTGTCCGAGTTATGTACCCTGGATATGCCATATTGAAAATTTTACCTAAAAATACATTGTTATTTAGAAGGCAAGGAAAATATTTTAATATCACTGCTACTTCGATAAATTATTTTTTGTAGCTGCGATTTCTTTTGCTCAGAAGGTCAATTCTCGTAAATATTATCGTTTTAATTACATTGCAATATCTTTGCGATTGCATTTCGATTTTTAAAGATACCCTCAAAGTCAGTTTTTTTTTCGAAAAAGCGCACTTTTAGGGTATTTTGAGCTACTTTGAGGGTATTTTTTGTGATCGAAATGTAATTTGAACAACATACGAGGATTGGCATTCAGCTTGCAAAATTGGGATTACGAAATTAACTTCTACTGACGCCCTCCACATACCTAAAACTCCTGCGCATATATTGTTCGACCCATCTGTACCTGTTATATATTGGGTCGCTGACCCAATATATAAAGTCGCTATGATATCCCCACGGGATCGGGAGTTACGCTGGTGAAACCGCGGAGCGCTGCTAGTATTAATATAATTTATCGTGTGATATGCTATTTATGTTACAGTATTATTTGACTATCAAAAATGTAATGCAAAAGGCTATTAGCACATTCAGCCTCGTTAAAGATAGATTAATTTAATTTGACTTACCAATGGGAACTCCGAGCGAATGGCCAATATAAATAAACTCCTTCCATTTGAAATGTTTTATTGTGTTTACAAGAGTTGGTACCAAATCTGCTATGGAATACTTTACACCTTTGGGCAGGTGATCTGGGGAAATAAACTTAGGCTATAATTTTATTATATTAAAGTAGGTTACTAACCAAAATTGATATAAAAGTAATCCAAGGTGCGAAGTTGAATCTTATCAATTTCATTTGTAAATTAAACTCGAGTGAACTAAGCTTTTAAATATATAGAAGATACATAAACACAGAGAGACTGAGCTTTTTTAATTGCAAAAAAGCCCTATTCAATTATGCAGTAGTTAGATAGTTACCTGACCGTCCATTCCCCGGTAAATCTAGACTGACGTAGTAAAAATTACGAGGCAGTAGTGAAACGAGAGGGCGGAACGAGGAGCACGCGTCGAGTTTGCCGTGGCAGAGCAGCACGGGAGGCTGGGAGGGGCTGCCCCATGACAGAGCTGTGGACATTAAATAGTCGTGAAGTAAGTAAGTACCTACACCAATATTTTATGATAGGTATTTGATATGACAACTGTGACCTTTTTGTTAAATTAGATAGTTAGATAGATAAACACTTTATCTAAAACAACACCAAATTTTAATTATTTCATTGAAATTATAATTAAATCCGTACATAAAAGAGTAATTTTATTTACTAGGTAAAAATTATGGTAATCATTTCTTACAATATTAAATGTGAGTACCATAAATTACGTCAAAATTACATAAATTATGATAATTATATACTTTTAAAATTTTAATAAAATAATCATACTTTGCATACCTAATTAAAATACCCATAACTACTCGAAACAACCCGCCAACATGTTGATGTGTTTTAGAGGGAACTTACCTGCTATGCGTCCCCATGGTGCTTTGATGGATATCTCTTTTTCAATACTCCGCAAAGACTTCATTGGATCCTGACCAAACATATTGTAAAAAAGTAGATAGGTAAGTTTTCCTCATAGAGAAAGTTTGCCCATTAAAATATAGAAGTTCCTTGTTGTCACACATTCATAATAATTATTATTTTAATGTCATAAAAAAATAAAAATAATAGAAATAGGATTATACTGCCGTATATAGGTATCTAATAAATAGTACCTGTCTACTTATCACTAATATTTTACACAAAAACAATGTCAAGTAATCGTATTATAATCAACGATTTATCGATCGATCAGTAATATCTTAGCATATTACGATTTCGATAACAACGTCCTTCGAAGCGTACATCACTACTCCATCCAAATTCCAGTACGGAAAAATGACGTTTCTCGCATTGTTTACTTATCAATTTAATTCACTTTTATTCGTATTTCTATCGGCAAATAATAATTAAATGCAGCAATTTACATAAAAAGCTAGTTATTTTAATTGATTTAAGTAATAAAATCGTTCTAAAATATATAAAGTTGTAGGTTACAATCATAAAATTGAGTTTTCCACTTAGCAACTTTTATCAAAGTAACAAAATTAATTAATTAGTGAAAACGACTTACTTAATAAAATAATGCCTCTGCGTGAGAACGAGTGGTTTATCAAAGTACCCTGGGGCAGACTTTGCAGTAAGTAAACAAAGTATTTTATGAGTTTTTTTTACGATTTTAACAAGAACCTAAAATATGTATGAACTTTGGTCTTTAGACTCTAGAGATAATGATAGTACCTTATCTTTTTTTTATTGATGCGCGGCATGACGATTTCGCATATAGTTCCTAATTTTTTTTTATCATTTATAATGACTAGTCTATAAAATCTGCATAGCCAATTTTTATGAGTAATAAAATCTAGAATATTGTTTTGGGTGTAAGTAATTTAATTAAGTTAATGAACTGTGGTTCAATGCAATAGTTAACATATTCAATGCTGAGTTATCTTTTCTGAAAACTCTAGGTATTGTAGTGTGTATCATAACATATTATAAAGCAAAGTCACTTTCGTTGTCTGTCCCTATGTATGCTTAGATCTTTAAAACTATGCAATGGATTTTGATGCAGTTTATTGAAAGAGATTGATTCAAGAGGAAAGTTTTAGTATATAAAACACACACGTACGAAGACACGGGCAACACCAATTTAAAATATACAAAAGGATAGATCGGAAAAGTTTTTGTTCCACTGTCTTCACAGGCAGGGTTAGGCTCTTTATTTGGGGTCTTTCAGTCACAAGCATATAGATACCTTCTAGACACCACATGCTACATCTTAGACTGAACCGCCACTTACCATCGTGTGACGATAGACTTTCATTCTAATTGTCGTGGGTTCGAATCCCGGCTGGCCATGCAACAATGTATTTTCTTAAGAAAAATGTGAGCTAATTGACATTGCTCTTATGGTGAAGGAAAACATCGTGATGAAACCCTCGGCTTAGTTGGCTCCAGAAGTATTGAGAAGTTCTCTCCTCTGGACATGGTCGACAAAGCTGAGAGGGTAGTAGGTGCTGGGCAAGCCTACTCCATCCTCACGCAAAAAGTAATTAAAAAGGGTCTAATTGCAGAAAATAGCCCCTGTACAAGTACAAGCTTTCAGGCGACGCGAGTGAAGGTAGGAAGACGACAGTAGAACAAAACTTTTCTGACCCGACCTCCTTTAATGGCTACACCTGCCTATTAAAACTGTTTATTTTTCCTTCAGTTCTAGCATGGGGCAATTGCCTTGATCCTCCGGTGATGTTCTGCCACGGTGCACAAGACTCTGCAGCTATATTTAGGCCATTGGTCAAGCTTTTACCTGAAAACTTTTATTATATTGGTAAGTTACTTCACTGCATAGTAAAAAACATCGCTTCCTGCTGTCTGTCTGTTCCTATGTTTCCTGTGAGAAAGAACGAATGAAGGAATTCACCAATCTCCCACATGTATGTAAAAAAAGTGAAAAAAAAAATGGTTGTCTGTGAAGTCAGTTTACGGACAATAACTTTACGAGATAACGTCTCATAAGAAATTAAGAATTGAGACTCAAGACTTGAGACTCGTGACAAGAAAATGTGATGTCATCGCGTTGTGTTTACGTTCCCGAAACGTGATTGGTAACCATAGCAACAAAAGTTTTCTTATGATGACGTTATCACATAAAATGATCGTCCGTAAACCGACTTTACAGACAACCATTAGTCATCTCAAGTGACTTGTGACTCGAGACTTGAGACTATTATCGTCCGTAAATCGACTTTACTGATTTTTTTCTGTACATATTGCATTTTTTTGTTTTAACAACCCAGTTGGCGCAATGGTCACCATGCCAGCCAGCCAAACACGGGGCTGCGGGTTCGATTCCCGCCTCAGACAAACATTTATGCAGCATATATTTGTCTGGTCTGGTTGTTTCTATGTATTATAAGTATATATTTACAAAAGATATGTATATAAGTAGTATATCCGTTGTCTAGCACCCATAACACAAGTCCAGTTACTTAGCTTGGGGCTTTGTTACTGAGCCTGTGTTTGGCAATCCGGCATGGTGACCATTTTGACAACTGGGTCGTCAGATGGCGATGAATGTCCTGCAATATTTATTTATTTTCATCCTTCCACAGGTATAGAGTTACCAGGTAACGGCAAATCGGACCCGTTTCCCCCCGGGCTGATGATCAATACTTTCGACCTGGTGTATGTAATAGATGCTGTTGTCAAACACTTCAGATGGGATACATTCGTGTTTGTTGGACACTCTATGGGAGCTTATATTGGTACGTATTGAACGATAGAACCGACACCTCTCAGCTTAGTCGACTGTATCCAGAGGAAAGAACTTGTGGCGATACTCCACATCGCCACCAAGCCGATCGGAGATCCTAGATCGCGCAAGCGAAGATTTTCTGAAAATAAGCTCATATACAGGTTCCAACGAAACATAGTTGGTGGGCGGCCTACCGGGTACAACATCTGCCCGGTGGAAGATCTTCCCTTTGGAGGTACATATCACCTCGTACCTCCAAAAACGTGTCAATACGTAATTTTTATCACTTTTTAAGCTATTGCATAGCTTTTATCGCGGGCTTTGAGCGCGGATGAAAATAAAACCTAACACTCCCACTCCGCCTACCATGTAGTTTGGCCGAGCGTTCGCTTGACGTGTATGTATATGGTACGACTGTACGAAGCTCGCACTATGCAATATAGGTGTTTTTTTTATTTTTTATTAAAAAGGAAGGAAACCAAACTATGTTTTTCTTGGCATCTAGGTACAATCGACGCTACACCATTTTATATAAAAATCTCAAGATAATTCATAAGCGCTCAAAATAACTTTTAATTTAATACATTAAGGCTGCTTATGCTGCCAAACGCAACGCGCCAGAAATACCCGTCGCTTACAACTAACATTGTTGATTGTAACGTATTGTTTTTCTCAAAAGTGCTGATATGGAATTATAAGTGACATTTTAACCGATATTTTGGGGTAATTTGAGACGAAAATTCCTTGTCATTCCAAATCTTAATTCTTAATTTTAGGATATCTTCAAAACTTAAGGAATTTTTTAGCTCCAAGTCACACCAAAATGTTGGTAAAGATCTCACCTACGATTCCATCTCAGCACTTTTGAGAAAAACAAAACACATTCGTAACAATCAACAATGTTCATCAACGAAGGCGACCGGTGCCGGTAGTAACTATTTATTAGGCTGTGTACCAAGGTCGTTGGCGTATGAAAAAATTATATCAAATTTTTTAAAAATATTAAGATAAGAACTAATATCAAGGTTTTTAAAAAACCCGTTATAAAAGGATTATGTATTTCGCGCCTATATTTTAATGTTTGTTTGTAATTCTAGGTAAATTCTACAACATATCAAACCCAGGAGTGATATCGAAATTGGTTGAAATAGACCCAATCAATTTTCTAGCAGTAGAACCTGAACAATTTTCACAATGGTACGTAATTATTCCCACAGGATCGGGAGTTACGCGAGTACAACCGCAGAGCGCAGCTAGTCTTTACATAATTGACGACCCAGTTGGCACAATGGTCACCATGCCGGACTGCCAAACACAGGGTTGAGGGTTCGATTCCCGCATCAGACAAGTATTAATGCTTAGATATTTGTCTGTGGTCTGCTTGTTTCTATGTATTATAAGTATATATTTACAAAAGAAAAGTATATAAGTAGTATATCTGTTGTCTAGCACCCATAACACAAGTCTAGTTACTTAGCTTGGGGCTAGATGGCGATGTGTGGAATGTTGTGTAATATATTAATTATGTTCTTAATTTTCCAGGTATCAACTATTATTTTCGGGTTATTATAATAATATGGACAAATTCAATACACCAAAGAATAAATCTACAAAACAAACATGGAGAAAGGTCAGTCTACGTGGCATTAAAATGATAAATTTTGGGGTTCCATACCCAAAGGGTAAAAACGTGGACCCTTTTACTAAGACTCCGCCGTCTGTCTAGAAAGAAAGCATTTATTCCCCCTCGGACTATCCTTAAACCTCGTTTATTCCGTCCGAGATGTGGATTTAAACCTTAGAACTTGCAGATTTACTCGTGAACTATAGTCTAAACACTATCCCCATAGATATAATCTATAGCTTATGGTTTAGGATGCTACCTCTAGTAGCAGTCGTTAGGTCAAGTTAGAGGCCTTAAGGCGATCTGAAAACTCTAACAATAGGTGAGACACACCACTATACGAGAAGAAGAAGATGGTTTGGAGGGTGGAGCCTTGAAGCCCATGTCAAAAAATTACCTAATTTTTAAATTTTTCAGGCTATAGAATCATTGAAGAAGCTCCGAGGTCTGTCTGAAGATGTGGCAGCTAGTACGTTGGAACGATGGTCGGAGCCTGCTGGGGATGGATACATAAGGTAAGGGACGCGGGGCTTCCGCGGATGTAACCGCAGGGCGCAACTTGTATCTATACATATAAAATGCTTTGTCCTGAACGACTGACTGACTGACTGACGGATCAACGCACAGCCTAAACCGCTGATCGTAGAGACCTGAAACTTGGAGGGTGTGTTCTTTGTATGTGTTGACACTTAGTTGTAAGCCGTGCGGCGTGCGCGTGTTTCTCTCTCTCTCTCTCTCTTTCTCTCTCTCTCTCTCGCAATTACTATAGTGTTTCCAATCGTTTATTTAACTTTTGACAGATCACGCACATAAAGTATTATAATAATTTTTGATACAATGTACTACAGGGAATACAATACTTCATGGACGGGCTCCGCCCACTTAGAGATGTGTCATTCGTAATTAATGACCACAGACTATAAAACGGTTTTGAAATAAATCGATTATATTAATATAACATACAATTTTATTGTGATTATATTTTATATCAAATCACGTAAAAACTTTTATTTTGCATTAAAATGCCCTAAATGTCTCTGTTTTAATGCATAAATAATTTGCGTAATGAATGAAACCAGTTCCATCGTATTCGTACCTAGTAATGGGATCGAATATATTCGTTGCAAATTAATGTATCTAAAATAATCGTTTAGACTTACTGTAGTTGGTTCAAATAAAAAGCATGTGAATGAATTGAAGGTACCTACTTGTAAGGAACAGGTACAAAATAATGAGTGTGTCAAATCGATTAAAACTTCTTCATCAAAAAAATCGATCGATAAAAGAAATCGAATCGGTAACGCGTTAGGGTATCACTATTTGAGTAAGTATTAGAGCTGTCAAAAGTGAAATAAACGATTGGAAAGGGTATAAAAGTAACCCTACTGACTAAGTAACATTATATTAATTAATAATAAAAAAATATATAATAACTTAAAAAAGATAAAATGTTATTATAATTCCTTCACTAATTAATCGAAAGGAACTTCGTTCCATCCGGGTGTCCCTTGACACCTCCTTATCGCGCGTTGCGAAAGGGGCTAGACGGAAAAAAATAAGACCAAAAGTTGTAACGACACTTTTTGCTATAGTTTTAAGCCGTGCGGCGTGCGCGTGTTTCTCTATCTCTCTCTCTCATAGAAAGCAAGCCAGTTATTTTCGTTTCATCTTTCTTCGTTCCATCCGGGTATCCCTTGACACCTCTCAAGTTATTTTATAACCTTTTTTTTCTTTTCAGATTCACACTAGACCCGCGCTACAAATTCGTCAGCGGCGTACCGTTCTCAAGCGATCATATTAAAAAAATATTCCCTTCTCTAACTACCCCCATTTTAAATATAGTCTCTAAAAAGTCACATAAAGAAGGTTTATATCGGAACACGGCCTTTTTGCTCGATGAAAGCATTTATCCAAATAAAAACTTTAGGTGTATTTTTGTTGATGGCAATCATGATATGTTTGCGATTAATCCGGAGAAAGTGGCCGGAGTTGTTGCGAACTTTTTGTTGAATGGCCTCCGTGGGGTTGATTCTACTAAGGCCAAGTTATAGTTTTAATATTTGTAAAGACATATTAGGGAGTTTTGGCGGGAACGAGTTAACAACATGTCGTGCTGCAGTTTTATTTTTATGAAACTTAGTTGTAACCCGAGTTGAATTGTATAATTCTGGTGGAATGTTATTTAATTTAGTTCTGTGAAAGTGCACAAGTGTAGTGAAAGTAAAAATCAGTGTCAAACATGAAGTTTTATCGTTGCCTCCAAATCTCCTATTAAGGTTATGGTAAACTTGCGACCGCTTTACTATAGCCCCTGACTTGACGGACTATGACGACTTTGACCGTTTTGAAACACTTTAGGCCCGATTTATAAAATTTCGGCTCACAATTTGATAATTTGAATATAACTGGCTAAATGCACAAGCCGTGCGAAGCCATAATTAATAGAAAAGACATATAAGGCTAAGCTTGTAATATGGTGGTAGGATTATTAAATCTAATATTATAAGAGGAAAGGGTACCGGTGCTCTCTCCATACTAACGTAGTCGACTGTTTCCTCCCTGGATAATGACACTAGAGCAAATATTTTTATTGCATAAAACCTATAATCTATAACTGCCTACTATGCCCCTATGTCTTGGTTTTTTTCATATTCTAATTATCATAGGAATTAAGATTTAAAAAATAAAAATAAAATAAACATGGTCATGGCAGGTATAAGTTTTATGCAACAAAAATATTTGCTTTAGTGTCATTATCCAGGGAGGAAAGAGAGCGCTCGGTATACGCTCGGTACCCTTTCCTCTTGAAAGGATAGGATTTCATCCTTTATCTGGCCTCATTAAAAGCCTAGTTGCTTAGCTTGGGGCTAGATGGCGCTGTGTAAAATGTCCTACAATATTTATTTATTTATTTATTATCTTATTTCCCGTTTAGTTGTAAAAAACTAAAATCAAATGGATATACGTTAATGTATCGGTATTTTTAATAGGGACTAGCAGAGGTTCGCGGTTTCACTCGCGTAGGGTCCGTTACAGTAGGAATACCGGGATAAAAAGTAGCAAATATTACTCCCGATGAATCAGTGTATCCTCATATCAAATTTCGTTAAAATCGGTCCAGTAGTTTGGGAGTTACAAACAAACAAATATTTCGTCTAGGTATATAATTTTAGTGTCATAATAGGAAAGGGTACCGGGGGCTCTCTCCATGCAAACGTAGTCGGCTGTTTACTCCCTGGATAATGACACTAGAGCAAATATTTTTGTTGCATAAAACTTATAACTGCCATAACCATGACCCTATGTTTTGTTTTTTTGTTTGTTAAATCTGAATTTCTATGATAATTAGAACATGAAAAAAAAACAAAACATAGGAGCATAGTCATGGCAATTATAGGTTGTATGGCACAAAAATATTTGTGCTAGTGTCATTATCCAGGGAGAAAACAGTCGACTACGTTTGTATGGAGAGAGCACCGGTACCCTTTCACCTTAAGTCTAGACCTCTTACCATATTTGCTGCTGGACAGATTTTGACGAAACTTTCACTCTGAGAGTTATATAGGAAAGTGGTTGTGTGCTACTTCTGTGAACCAATTAACTTTTATTCTACGACTTTTGGAAATTCGAACATAGGCTATGTTTTAGTTTAATTTCCAAAAGTCGTAGAACAAAAGTTAAGACCTTATTTAGAGCCTTGTATAAATTACCAATTGAAAGATACAGCTTAACCGAATGAACATAATGTATTGTTTTGTAAGTCAAATGGTATGGGATTTATAGCCAATAATATGTTTAAGTTAGTTTAAATTATTTTTATATTTTTTGTTACATTTTTGTACATTGCAATGTTCGTACTACCTACTTATTTATCTATTTTGAATATTTTAATGAGAATTTTGAAAATTGTTAAATTATGGGTGGTTGTTGTAAATAAATGCATTTAAAAAGATATCGTCATTATTATCATTTTGGATTCTCTTTTCCCTGATTTAAAAACAGTGCGTAAGTGGCGTGGCTTTATACAAAGCGCGTGAGGCCATTTAAAAAAAAAAGTTACTGTCATTGTCAGTCAGTCATCGATTGAACAAAACGCAAAACGTCACAAATTGTGCGGACTAGTACAAGAAAAAAGTCGTGGTTTATTTTTGTCCATTCCATAAAAAATAATGTGAAAAACATGAAAACAACGTTATATTGAACAAAGTGCTGAATTAAAGAGTAAGTATTTGCGAACTGCGAGCTATAAAAGTAATTGGAAGTTAGTGAAATTATTTTCAAAACACCGGCTTCAAATCAGCTGATCGGCTACGGAGGTTTTACCTTCGCAAATTATGGAGCTAACTAATAGATCCTTTTGAAAATATCCAAAAATACCTTCTATAATATCTAAAGAATCTAGGCTTCCTCAGTTACGAATTTAAAATGAATAAATCCACCGATTTCGGTAGTAGTTACGTTCATCGTAAATTAGCCAGTCAGGACTTGCCAATTTTTTTAGCAAAATATTAGTCTTAATTATTTTCGTTCCATTTCTCTATAATTAACTACATGTTATTATTTCAGATGGCACTCTATATGAAACAAGATTTTTCTCCCCCTTTTCTGTCAAGAAAATGGGTGACAATGAAGTTGAGACCAAATATGGTAAGGAAGTTTTTCTTAATGGCAGTGGCCCGCGATCCCATAGGAATATCAGGATAAAAGTAACCCATGTCACTAACCTATCCTCATACCAAATTTCATTAAAATCACTTCAGAAATTATAGAACATATTCCAATAAAGATAAAAATACTTATTATTCCACCCACGTAAAGCCCGATCCCTATGTCACCCCAAGTTTCAATAATTTGTCCAAAAATATAAAATCATCCTTTCTCTTTACATTAATTAACTGTTCTATAAGTGTAGTTTTATATGCTATGCCCTGTTTAAGTTCAGATCTTGTGTGCATTTGAAATAAAATAATAATAAAAATAAAATCATTTTTTTCGGTCTAAAAAGACCTATAGATACATACCTTATAGACTAAAATACCATAATTGAATGTGTTAATAGATAGCTTAGAACTATGTTAGTAGCACTTCCATGATACTTTAGTCTTGGTGTGTTCGCGTGGAATTTGTCAGCGGAAGTGACGAAACACCACATCCTTCGGCCAGAAGCTTTAACCCATACCGAGAGGCAGATAGCAGTTCGGTACTCACACCATAAGCACCTTGAAATTGACGTTTCGATGCGACTCCAGCATATGCATCCTCAGCGAATCTCCCAGCTTCCATAAAAGAAGACTACTTGTACTTACTCGCAGGCTAATTTGCGCAACTAGACCCATAAACTTAGTCCTTTTTGCATATAGGTTCCTTTAGTGAGTCAGGAATTTGAATTTTATAGTTTTACATAAAACTTAGGGGTCTTCAAGTCGTGAGTGAATAGGTATGTTCTAGACATCGCGTGCTACACCTTAGACCGCATCATCACCTACCATCAGGCTTGTGTGATAGTGATCAAACAGAAAAAGAACGATGGAATGGCAATTACTTGAACAATTTGAGCAAATCCACAAATAGAAAAAAATATGATAAGTTTCTCCGTTTTCTCGATAACAATTGATAGTATTTTGTGTACTAGATGTGGAAATAAAGCTATTGCATCGTGCAAGCTTCGTACAGTCGTACCATATACATACATGTGAAGCAAACGTTTGGCCAAGCTACATGGTAGGCAGAGTGAGGGGTGTTAGGTTTTATTTTCGTTACGGAATTTCTTGATTCGGTCGCCTAGCTCAAAGCCCGCGATAGAAAGTATGCAATAGCTTAAAAACCATTTCAAGTTATGTGTTTTTAATTTTTTTCATAAGCATCTGACTCCATTACATGCATAGTTAGATAAACTCTTTATTGTACCATAATAAACCTTATTTCTAACATAAATTCCTACTAAAAAATTAATATAAACCAAACAATGTGGCATATTGGGCGTCCTTATCGCTAAAAGCAATCTCTTCCAGGCAGCCTTTGGATGGACAATTATAGGAACTTCAAAAAAGAGTTGCTATTTTTCTTGTATTTCAGCTAATCCAATGCCGTTACCACATAATATCGATTCTGGAGTCCGGTCTACTGTTCCGTGAGGACTGTACCGAGGTGGAGCAAGAAGCCCCATCCCCTGAGGACGTGTGGAGTGCCGCGGGCGGAGGCTGGGGCGGCTGGCTGACCCGCGGGGAAGGAGTGGTCACTGTGGCCGGGCTTCTCGTGTGTCTCTATGTGTTTCCACCAAGAAGGTTGGTGTCTAACATGGTAACACTGGATTTATAAATTAGCGAAACTACTACTAGCTGTCCCGGCAAATGTTTTTTTTTTCATTTATAAAAAAATAAAGGAAAAAGAATTGATGTTCATCCCTAAAAATATATGATTTTTAGGGATGAACATCCCTAAAAATGCCCATCCCATCCCTTTTGTGTTGGATAGTCCACATGACGACCCAGTTGGCACAATGGCCACCATGCCGGACTGCCAAACACAGGGTTGCGGGTTCGATTCCCGCCTCCGACAAGTATTTATGCTTAGATATTTGTCTGGGGTCTGGTTGTTTCTATGTATTATAAGTATATATTTACAAAAGAAAAGTATATAAGTAGTATATCCGTTGTCCAGTACCCATAACACAAGTCTAGTTACTTACCTTGGGGCTAGATGGCGATGTGTGGAATGTCCTGCAATATTTATTTATTTATTTATCGAGGAAAGCTACATTTAATTTCGATATTCCTACGGGATCAAGAAAAACTACGGAGCGCAGCTAGTTATTTAATAATGAGACGAATCTAACGATACCCTCTTTAAAAAAATCCATCAAGTGGTTAGGAAGATATGAAGGAATAAAGAATATTATAAACATTATTTATTAGGTTCAGGTTAGGGGCTCCGATTTTCCGCACTCAGGCATAAGTCTGCCCATTGCGCATGACCTTCGGCTGTTACTCCAGCCAACCCAGCTCCGATCAGAAGCGCAGAATTCTCCTGGGATACGTATCGACGGTTAAAAGCAAATAGGGCATAAGCGACATTTTTTGTCAAAAATGACTTTTAAATGCCATTCTACTCTTATAAATAAAAAAAAACAATTAATGCTTTCATTTTTCTCGATTTTAAAGCTGTTTTCATTTTTACGATACGATAATAAATAAGAAAGTTGTGACCATTGTTCTGCAATTTCAAACTTTAAACAGCTGTCCTGTACAATTTGGTTTTTGGCGGTTATACCCTATTTCCTTTTAATCGTCGATATTAACATTATAAACATACAAGATAGGCGTGAAAAGCATAACCCTTTCTTTGCAATCGGGTAAAAAGTAGTCTGCCAGTGACGTAATAATGCCATGTTTGAGTTTTTGGCGGGAACGAGTTAACAACATGTCGTGCTGCAGTTTTATTTTCATGAAACTTAGATGTAACCCGAGTTGAATTGTATAATTCTGGTGGAATATTATTCAATTTAGTTCTGTGAAAGTGCACAAGTGTAGTGAAAGTAAAAATCAGTGTCAAACATGCAGTTTTCTCGTTGCCTCCAAATCTCCTATTAAGGTTATGGTAAACTTGCCACCGCTTTACTATAGCCCCTGACTTGACGGACTATGACGACTTTGACTGTATTGAAACATTTATGATTTATGAAAAATCGGGTCATAATTTGATGCAAAATATAACTTGACACTGGCTAAATGCACACGTGCGAAGCCATAATAAAAGAAAAAAAAAATGCCATGTTTAAACCTCATCAGACATTGCAATATTTCCTTTCGTTCCAGCTTCACCCGTTCAACACTGCTAAACCTGGCCGCGTACGTGTCTATACCGATAGCAGTTCGCCTCTCCCACCGTACCAGATGTAGCACTCCATTACCGAAGCTCCTGGCATCGATGCAGGAGTACTTGTGGCTTGCGAGGTGTGCGGCTGCATGTCTTAAGGAATATAGAGCGTTGCATAATGATATGTAAGTTGAATTTTAAAAATAACCGGCCAAGTGCGAGTCGTACTCTCACACGTTGGGTTCCGTACCATTACGATCGATATATATCGAGCAAAAAGCCTTTATTATAATCTATACATATTAAATACTTTGTTCTGAACTACTGACTGACTGACGGATCAACGCACAGCCTAAACCACTGATCGTAGAGACCTGAAACTTGGAGGGTGTGTTCTTTGTGTAACTTAGGCATCGGATAAGAAAGCATTTTCCGAAATTCCACCCCTAAGGGGGTAAAAAAGGGGGGCAACGTTTGTATGGGATAACGTGATTCCTTGGTCCATTTTTAACTTTTACGCTGACGAAGTCGCGGGCAAAAGCTAGTTTATTATATATATTCCAGTGAGACGGTATCAGCTGCAGTGGAGGCGACACACACGACGCTGTGCCGGCAACAGAGCGAGATGTCAGTGTCGCTGGCACGCTGCTCGTCAGCGTTGCTAGGCAACATGCCGTGGCTGAACCAGGACATCGCCTGGGATGCTGTTCAGAGAGATAAGGGTGATAGTCTTATGGTAAGATATCATATCTTCTTCTATATATATAAAATGCTTTGTCCTGAATGACTGACTGACTGACTGACGGATCAACGCACAGTCTAAACCGCTGATCGTAGAGACCTGAAACTTGGAGGGTGTGTTCTTCGACGTAGGCATCCTGTAAGAAAGGATTTTCCGAAATTCTACTCTTAAGGGGGTGAAAAAGGGGGGCAAAGTTTGTACTTCTACGCGGATGAAGTCGCGGGCAAATCTAACTATACCTGCGCTCCGCGGTTACACCCGTATAACTCCCAATCCCGTTGGAATATCGGGATAAAAGTAGCCTATGTTATTCCCAATGAAACAATGTATCCTCATACCAAGTTTCATTAAAATCGGTTAAGTAATTTCGGAGCCTATTCGTAACAAACAAACAAAAAATCTATTTATAATATTGATGAGCGCAATAACGATTTTAGGGTTCCATACCCAAAGTGTAAAAACGGGACCCTCACCGTCCGTCCTTGTCAGTCTGTATCTCATGAACCGTGATAGCTAGACAGTTGAAATTTTTACAGATAAAAACATTAAGAGAAAATTGTACCGGGGGCTCTCTCCGTACAAACGTAGTCGACTGTTTTCTCCCTGGATAATTACTAGAGCAAATATTATTGTTGCATAAAACTTATAACTGCTATGATCATGCCCCTGTGTTATGTTTTTTTTTATTTTTTATTTTTTAAATCTTAATTTCTATGATAATTAGAAAATGAAAACAACCAAGACATAGGGGCATAGTCATGGCAGTTATAGGTTTTATGGCACAAAAATATTTGCTCTAGTGTCATTATCCAGGGAGGAAACAGTCGACTACGTTTGTACGGAGAGAGCGCCGGTACCCTTTCAACTTAAAGCTCCCAAACAACATGGTTCGGAACCCTTCGCCCGCGAGTCCGACTCGCACTTAGCCCGTTTTTTTTATAAAAATCTATTTTATTTCCCAGAAAATACACCACGCCTTCATGGTAATCCAGTCTACCTTTCTAAAACACTTAGCCATGGCACATTTCATACCTCCATATAATGTCAGAATGAAATATAAAAACCATAACGAAAGAATATATTGGATACATAACGTATTACTGAAAGATCTAAATGAACAGTTCAAAGAGAACTTAGAGACTCTCCATAGAATGTATAGGATGCTTAAAACCTCATCTTTTAAAGATAGTGATGTGAAAAAAACGAATTTGCCTTTAAATAATGCTTGGGCTTTCTCCGATGTACATACCGATATAGCTCGAACAGCCTTAGAGCTTAAATTAGCTCTAGATAAGAGTAATAAGCTGGATATCTTTCTAGATGCATGCGCAATGAACAATCAGAGCCTAGAAATAGATGTTTTAGACAAAGATATAGATGCAATAATAGATATTATAACGCAAAGTCTTAAAACTGTTCAGAATTCACAAATAAGATTAAAGAAAATGAAATCCAAATTTATTGGATATGATAAAAACGTTTCTAAAGAAACCGATGAAGTAGAAATTGATGAAATAGAAATAATAGATAAAGAACCGATTATAAAAGATGAAGTGTTTTATTTTGTAAAAACAGACGATGATGATCCAATTTTCTCACAAGCAGTAGACTCTAATACCGCTCCAGGTAAAAAAGAGAAGGAGACAACGAAAATTGTACTCAACGAATTAAAAAGGAAACTAGGTAAACGTGAGGATCTTATGAGGGAACGCGAAAGGCAAGCGCTAGTCAAAACTATGCCTGAACTAAAAACACTGCCTGAATTCCCCAGACAGATTCAATTTGATGATTTTCTAGACAAAACAGGCTTTATTACAAAAATTAAACTTCAAAAACTAAACAAATTAAAACTATTCAAAGATTATAAAATAAATAAACGAAATAAGAAAGATATAAACAAAATAGATCGAAATAATAAGAAAAATAAGAAATATATATACAAAATTGATAAATATAATACAGAATCTGATATTACAGATATAATATATGAAGCAAACGCTAAATTGAACTTCAAAAGTAAACTAACAACGATTAAAAGTCAAGATAAAAAAGTTTTAATAATAAAATGGACTAAAACACAGTCAGAAACAAACGAGAAAATGAAAATTAAATCTAATCTGAATCAGTTAGAACTAGAAGCAATGGATTTCAGTCTTTCTAGCTTAAGCGATATAGTTTCCAGTACTGGTAGCAAAACAATGCATCAAGCCGAAAAACAAGGACTGAAATTCTCAAAAAAAGACCTAGAACTTTCCGAAACATCATCCGAAAGCGATTTTGAATACTACAACGAACAAAGGCAGCTTTTGAACGAAATAAGACGCCATAGAGTTGCTAGAAAGAAAAATTTCCCTCATAGGGTAAGACCAGACAGAGCAAAACCAACCATGGACAATGTAGACGAGAGTCTAAAGCCTATAGAGTATAGTTTAGGTACTGGATTGGCTATGGCATCGGTGTTGCAAGTTAATAATCCTAAATTTTTAAATATGGCGGCTGAGGAGGTTTTTGTTGGTGATGGCGAAGTTTCAGAAGATAGTGGGAATGATGAAGATGCTTAAGGGCCGGTATGACTTGAATTTACCCTTTTCAAATGAATAATCAAGTAACTTCCGCTACATCTACAACACTTATTTTTATTTAGAATGTATCTTCAGATCTTTAAGCAGTTTTTCACCGTACGAAAACATGATAGCATTAATTTTTCTAAATAGATTCCTTTTATACTTGTACTTGTATACAAGCTGTTTTGTGCAATTAGACTCCTTTTTAATTGGGTCCATTTTGCTTGAGGATGGAGTAGGCTTGCCCAGCACCTGCTACCCTCTCAGCTTAATCGACCATGTCCAGAGGAGGGAACTTGTCAATACTTCTGGACCAACTAAGCCGCGGGTTTCATCACGATGTTTTCCTTCACCGTAAGAGCAATGTCAATTAGCGCACATAAATATTTCTTAAGAAATATGCATTGGTGTACTGGGGCCGGGATTCGAACCCACCACCTTCAGAATGAAAATCAAGGTATCTACCACTAAGTCAACACCGCTCTCACTAATAATGTAGGTACCCTAATGGTAACCTACAAAAAGTAGATATTTTTTATATCTACTTTTTGGGCCGGCCGGGATAGATTCCTTTTATTTAAATAGGTTTTTTAAAATTATTTTATGATATATTGTAAAAACTATAATGACTATAAACACGAAACTTTTTTGTTTAAGTAGTAATTACAGTAATCTAGTTTCTGTCCGGCTGTTTTGTCAATCATTGAAGTATTTCAGTCATGAATTAACAATTTTGTTAAAAAACCGCGCCGCCCATTAAGGGCAACTCTAAGTAATCAAATTCTCTTTTTTTGTTATTTGGATATAAATGGATATTGTAGTTTAATAACCATATTTTTGTTTATTGTGGTTGAAAACATGATATGAACAACTTCGTTCGATAAAAAAAATGTTAGAAAACAGAGAATTATTAGATCGTTTATCGGGTTTTATTCAAAAATAGTTAACGTTTGTTTCTAAAAATGAATCAAATGATAGGTTTGAGCTCTAGGAACTATATTTGTGGATAATAATGCTAAAATGTTTTGCATATCGATCAAATATAACAGTTAGCACGCAGCACGCTACGTCTTTGAGAGCGGGGGCTAAGGTAATGTGAATACCTACACACGGTACTGGAAGAGCGCCTTAAGCAGCGCGCAGGGGAAAAGGATAGCGCTCAGTACGAATATACAAGCCTTAAGAAAACAAAAGGATCCAGCCCAAAAATAATGAAATAATAATTAGGGTTCTGTAAATTCAACCGTCAAAAGGTAAAAAAGAACCCTAATTATTTCTCATATATGTGTGCGTGTGTGTGGATATATTTATATTAAAAATATATTATTATTTTATTTGTTGTCTAGCACCCATAACACAAGTCTAGTTACTTAGCTTGGGGCTAGATGGCGATGTGTGGAATGTCCTGCATTATTTATTTTATTTTTTAATGCCTATAATTTGAATTAAACTATTTCATAGCATAAAAAGATTCTGTCAGAAATATCCTAGAATTTGATATGCATTTTGAATTAATTAATCTTATGTAATTATAAATAATAGGTATGTATAATTTTGAATTAAATCTGTTTTATTATATAAATGTAGTTTTATTTCCTTAGATAAAGAAATGAAAGTAAAATTCTTTAGACTTGCTTTTACGCGCGGAAGAGTTAGAAACTCTAATTTTTATTAACGGAAGATTTTTGAAACTCTAATAAATTATGCAATTGAATGACAGTTAAGAACTGACTTTATTTTAAACATACATACTTACATTCTGTATGATAGAAGGCCTACAAATTTGTAAGGTGTGATATTGTCGATACAACATAAAATAACAGAGACCCAGGAGTTTTGGCGAGAACGAGTTAACAACATGTCGTGCTGCAGTTTTATTTTCATGAAACTTAGATGTAACCCGAGTTGAATTGTATAATTCTGGTGGAATGTTATTCAATTTAGTTCTGTGAAAGTGCACAAGTGTAGTGAAAGTAAAAATCAGTGTCAAACATGCAGTTTTCTCGTTGCCTCCAAATCTCCTATTAAGGTTAAGGTAAACTTGCCACCGCTTTACTATAGCCCCTGACTTGACGGACTATGACGACTTTGACTGTTTTGAAACACTTTAGGCCCGATTTATGAAAAATCTTTTTCAAAAAATGTTTTTCAACTCATCTAGATACTAATATTATAAAGAGGAAAGATTTTTTATTTGTTTCTTTGCATTGAATAGCTTTCGAAACTACTGGACCGATTTTGATAAAACTTGGTATGAGAATACATTTAATTCATTAACAATAGCAAAGGCTACTTTTTATCCAGATATTGCTCCACGTTATTTATCACTACATAAAAAGTACAAAATAAAGTCGCTTCCCGCTGTCTGTACCTATGTATGCTTAGATCTTTAAAACTACGCAACCGATATTGATGCGGTTTTTTATAGATAGAGTGATTCAAAAGAAAGGTTTATATGTATAATACATGCATAATATAGTAGAGAAACACTGATAATTGAGAGTTTTCTAATGTGAGGTCGTAAATAAACACATTTAATAAGAGGAAAGAGTACCGGGGGCTCTCCATACAAACGTAGTCGACTGTTTCCTCCCTGGATAATGACACTAGCATAAATATTATTGTTGCATAAAACCTATAACTGCCATGACCATGCCCCTATGATTTTTAAATCTTAATTTCTATGATAATTCGAAAATGAAAAAATCAAAACATAGGGGCATAGCTAAGGCAGATATAGGTTTTATGGCATAAAAATATTTTTGCCAGTGTCATTATCCAGGGAGGAAACAGTCGACTACGTTTGTATGGAGAGAGCGCCGGTACCCTTTCACCTTAAGACAATTTTAGAATGAAAACATAGGTACCAAAAATAGCGGTTTCACTTTTGTTACCTAATTGCACGTATTTTTATCACAGAACAATCTATATTTAATATGGAATTAATCGAATTACAAAATTACTAAACGAGAAGTTAATTTAATATGTTTTTAACTACTAAAGTAATTTAACGTCATAGTTTAAACAGTAAACTTACGAAATGGCCGCTTCTCCGATTTTAATGTAAGTATTATTTATCTATTTTTATCATATTTTAAGTTTTAGTAAACATGGTGGTTAATTTATGTGGATTATTAAGAAATCAAGACATTTATTGCAAAGTTATGTACACAAGGATTTTAAAATAGGCTTAAATACGTAACAATAACTTACCCATTACAGGCATGCAATATAATAAACTTATATACTAAATGAATATTTTCATAATATAGGTAGGTAGGCAATTTAAAAATACATCTTGTTTCTTCATAAAAATCAGACAATCTATAAAAGGTTTTTTCTATGAGCCATTTTTTTAACTTTGACTTAAATAAATCATTATTATGTAGAGCTTTGAGGTCAGTTGGAAGAGCATTGTAGACCTTTATTGCGGTAATATAAGAGCTTCAATGATATATAGTACCTATTGTTAACTTGAGGCACGCAAAATGTTGTGCTTATATTTATTTCTGAGGCTATCATGACGTAAAGATCTATTGGAAAAAAGTCATGATGATTATTTTTAACAAAAGTGCATAACTCTAGAATGTAAATAGGTACTGTAAGAAAATTATATTGTTTGAATAGCGAGCGTTAAATTAAATATGGATCTTATACATTTCTTCTGCATTGTAAAAATGGAGCGGATGTTTACGGAGTTTCCCCATAAAATAATCCCGTAACATAATTGTGGGTATACGTATCCATAGTAGGCATTTATAGCAACCTTCACTGATGCAACACTGGATAATATCGACAATGCATAACAATATTGGGATAGTTTACTGTTTACTTTTCGAATTTGTGCTTTCCAATTGAGGTTGGAGTCTATGACTACACCCAAAAAGTTTGATTCTACTTGTTCCTCAATTTTTATATTAAGGTCCTAGAACGGCTGTAGCTACAAGAAAATGATATTATAAGACCTGCCCTTATTTTTTACCCGACAGCAGGCAAAATAATGCAAATTTATTTTGCGAAAAAACAATATTCACAATACATTTGAATGCCAAATAAATATTGTAGATTTATACTTTACATACTTTAAAAAATATAGACTCCTTACATTACCTTGTTTATATATATTGAAACTATGCAAATTTGTTAAGAACCATAGTATTTATTAAGTTTGATGAATAGGTACTTTAAATATGGAGAGAGACATTTTAATAAATAAAATAAAATATATTTAATTCAGGCATCTTTTTTTTTTTTTTAAATAAATACTGTAGGACATTCCACACATCGCCATCTAGCCCCAAGCTAAGTAACTACACTTGTGTTATGGGTGCTAGACAACGGATATACCACTTATATACTTTTCTTTTGTAAATATATACTTATAATACATAGAAACAACCAGACCACAGACAAATATCTAAGCATAAATACATGTCTGAGGCGGGAATCGAACCCGCAACCCTGTGTTTGGCAGTCCGGCATGGTGACCATTGTGCCAACTGTGTCAATCTACCCATATAACAGTAGTATTATCGATCTAAAAATAACTAAGGACTAAGATAAAATAAAATCAAGATTACCACTGTATTGTAGATACTTACATACTACCATGTTATACATAAGTATTGTCACATTTTTGAAGTGAAAACTTCTTTAGCGGCGTTGAGCACTTTTTCTGTAATGGGTATAAAATCTTAAACTCGCGTCAGGACACGTGACCTGATCGAAAAAGCGTAAGACGGATGGAGAGTAGACAGCTATAGTTTTAAAGTGTTAAATTTTTAATGTAATATAAATTGTCATGTTTGTGTACGATAGCGCAATAAATGAATATTGTATTCTACCACATAAATGATAGTACTTTTATACTGATAAAGCAATTGGTGCAAAATTATTCCCTAACCATTCCAAAATATCAAACATGCTCAACGTTAATAATCAAGTTTTCACTTCTGCCGGCACTCCCGGAGTGCAATTTTTTTTGACAAGTTAGTGATACCGAAACATGTAAAATCTGCTTTGGAACGTCGCAATTCCTACATAACAGCCATAAATGTGTATAATAAGCTACCCACGACCATAAAGGACTTGAATGGCAATCTGGGGCCCTACCGCGATAAGTGCGTCGGCTTCAAACCAACGCGTCGGCTTATGCTGACCCGCGGGCCACACTGGGCGGCATTTTGAGCCCGCCTTACATAGGATTTTTGAAAAATTAAGTGGTTTTATTCGTGTGTTTTAAGTATACAGGATTGTCGGGGACATCAAAACATTCCAAAATCAGTAATTCTGGATATGTTATTTGTTAAAAACACCACAAAATATGACATTGTTATTTTTTTTTAAATAACAACCGGAATCACTAATTTTTTAATGGTTTGATGTTCCCAAAAATCCTACATACTTAAAACACACGAAAAGACAACCTAATTTTTCTAACTTTTTATAAAACGCAGGCTCAAAATTCCGCCCAGTGTGAAGCGCGGGTTGGGATATCGACGTCGGCTTGAAGCCGACGCAATAACCGCGGTTGGGCTCCAGTTCAGCAAGAAATTGTGTGATTTATTAATTGACAAATGTTTTTACTCTCTCCAAGAATATCTAGATCATAAGTTTTAGCTTTTAAGTAACTGACATTGTAATAAATGAATAAAATAAACTTGGCTCATGCATTATTTTATATTATTGAAATCAATTTGACATTATTAATAGTAGTTTTCTTTGATTTTATTTAAATACTTAATTATTCAATTCTTTAAATATTTGCATGCCAAGAAAAGTTCTGGTGAAATATGTTGAACTGTAATATTTGCCGGACTGCAAATAAAACACAGGGTTGCGGGTTTGATTCCCGCCTCAGGCAAGTATTTATGCTTAGATATCTGTCTGTGGTCTGGTTGTTTCTATGTATTACAATTATGTATTATTATGACGACCCAGTTGGCACAATGGTCACCATGCCAGACTGCCAAACACAGGGTTGCGGGTTCGATTCCCACCTCAGGCAAGTATTTATGCTTAGATATTTGTCTGTGATCTGGTTGTTTCTATGTATTATAAGTATATATTTACTAAAGAAAAGTATATAAGTAGTATATCCGTTGTCTAGCACCCATAACACAAGTCTAGTTACTTAACTTGGGACAAGATGTGTAGAATGTCCTGCAATATTTATTTTTATTTTATTTATAGTCCTACCTACATCATATTTTGGCGATTGACAATATCCTTTTATCATTGGAGTAGGTACTTACCTAGTAAAACCCTTGGTAAAAACCTTTTAATCGATATTTTACAGAGTATCATTGGTTTTACTCGTTGGATATCATTTTGCAGCGTCACAGGAAGACGATTACCCTAGTTCGGAGGAAGGAGGTTAGTACCCTATACCTACTTTTAGTAGCGTAGCGTCGGTCACTGTCGCCCGGGGCGGCCTCATAACTTACCGCCCTTTTGACGTCACAAAAATAATAATGTCGGGAAATTTGCCGCCTTTTGAAGTCATAAATACAATAATGTGGGTGTTTGTGAGGAAAAAACGTAACAATATGAAAGAATTGAGCGATAAATATTTACTTCAAAACCATTTATGAGTGCGGGGCGAATCGTAATTTGCTACAACTGTATTGGGCGGGAGGGACATTTAATATGTGCAAGAAGGTAAGAGCTAATTAGCTTAAAAATATAATATCCTGACTGGCCGCCGCCAATTACCGGTTTAATGCCCGGCTGGCTCAGCTCGACTACTACAGGGTGCTTATCAAATGACACAACTTTGTGAACTTGAATTATTAACAAAACAAACTCGCGGAAAAAAAATGGCTACCGGCTTCATTCTAGTCGCGGTATCGCGCGGGCTTCCGTCTCGCTCTTCGCGGCGGTCACAGACGCGGGCCGGCAATTGGCGGGTAATTTAACTGAGCTGTTGGCGGTTTGCGCGCTACACCGGGCAAAATAGTTTTTTTCCAATTTCCAATTTTGGCACCCACCGTGGTAACGCCCGGGGCGGTCCGCCCCTGGGCCTCCTCTACGCTACGGACTTTTATTTACTCCGCTGCCTCAGCGAAGAGAGTCTTTCATCGGTAACTGTCCTGCGTTTTTTTTTGACAATGTTTGACTTGTAGTTCACGCAGGTCAGCTTCTACTGTGTCCTTCCAGCGGTAGCTCGTCGCCATCAGAATCATCATCTGGGTCGTCAAAATTCATTTTTAACTGTTTTTGATTCAGTTCTTTTCTTTAAGTTTCTTGGCGTAAGCTCAGAAAAGAAACAAAGACTTGACACTGGCGCGGTGTGCGACCGCACTGTCAAACATAACTGAAACAGAAAAAAAATAGGTGAAAAATCGGCTCTCCATACAAACGTAGTCGACTGTTTTTTCCCTGAATAAAGACACTAGAGCAAATATTTTTGTTGCATAAAACTTATTATCATAGAAATTAAGATTTAAAAAACAAAAAGAATGAAAAAAACCAAAACATAGGGGCATAGTCATGACAGTTATAGGTTTTATGGCACAAAAATATTTGTGCTAGTGTTATTATCCAAGGAGGAAACAGTCGACTACGTTTGTATGGAGAGAGCGCCGGTACCCTTTCACCTTAACTTTTAGCATAATAATAATAATTTCAGCGCCATGTGTGACCGGCAAAGGTGTCCCCGGGAACTGTATGATCAGGAACGACTGTGAATTCAACACGGCGGCTATCGATCTCACTTTGTACGAACCTAATGGATACAAAAGGTAAGAAGAAGCCTTGTCTGACAGATACTCTCAGAGATGTCTTCAGAAATGAAGAATTCTTAACCTTATGTCGTATTTATATATACGAAATATGTAATTTCGTTAAGATTAATTAAAAATACTTTTTTGCTCAAAAAACCAATCGTTTAGAAAGTTTAAGAAATAAGTATAAACAAAATATCTTTGTACCTCAAGTTAATAACGCACTGTACTATAAAAGTCCATATTACAGTGCCATTAAAATTTATAACGCATTACCTACTGAACTTAAATCAATCCAAATTAATAGAATATTTAAATGTAAACTAAAGAAATGGCTAATTTCTAAAGCCTATTATGACGTAAAAGAATACTATTCAGACAATAACACAATATTGTACTAATTATACTAATTATTTCAAGAATAATAGTACATTACGATATAAGTGTGGTAAATTGATCTTTGCATAGAGGCGGTTTATGACGCGCGAGCGGCAGCGAGCGTGTTATAGAAGCCAAGATGCAAATATCAATTCCACACGTATATCGTACGACGTTTTTTATCACAGTTGCGAATAAAAGAAAAGACTTAATAATAATAATTAACAAAATATTTGTGATAACTCTATGTTTACATTTTTTTAAGGCAATATTTTTTTGTTAATTATGCTCTGGAAAGGCCAGGCTAAAGACTTTTAACCTATACATCCTCGTGTGACATACATTATTTTTTAGGGTTTTTCTATTTGTTTTTGCGTCGGGGGTTAAGAACAAAATACAATGGTACGGAAAAACGATATATTTAAGTAAAGAAAAAAACAAAAAATAAACAACTCAATTTTTAATCGTTTTCTAAGTCATTATCACGTAAAATTTTCGTTCGTAAACCGACTTTAGAGAGGACCATTTTTGCTAGCTAAAAAACTCTTTGGTACCTACCTTTTCGGGATAACTTTACAGCACTAGTTAACAAATCTAAAACGCACGCGTGCATACTATGTTGGATTATGAGCCTAAAAGTCGTTGAATAATATCCACTTTATGAGCAACTGTGATAAAAAGACTGTTAATTAAGTTACTTAGTATTTAAAAACTAAAACTTTCTCAAATTGCATGCTCGCAATGGGCAACCTGTGGATGCTACATAGGCTGCACTAAAAGTATCGGGAATGGAATATTTCCACTGTTCCTGTCATATTTAAATCTTTTTAATTGAAAACTCCTTGGTTTTAAAAATCGAATAACATTTATTTATTTAAAAAAAGAATCTCGGTCTTGTCACAAGGTTTTGTCAAACTTGTTTAGTCGTTGAGAAAATGGAATTGACTCGAGAAAATTCAAGAGCGATGATTTATTATGACTTTCGAAGTGGTTTATCACAAAAACAGTGTGTTGACCGGATGATTTCTGCATTTGGTGATGAAGCCCCATCCAAAACCACAATTTATCGCTGGTTTGCTGAATTTCAACGTGGACGTGTCAAGCTCAGTGATGATTCCCGTCAAGGTCGTCCAAAAACTGCACTCACCCAAGAAAACGTTGATGCTGTGCGTAAGCTGATTGAGGAAGATCGACATGTAACATACCGCGAAATTCAGGCAACTTTAGACATTGGCATGAGTCAAATACAAATAATCTTGCATGAACAATTAGGTGTAAAAAAGTTGTTTTCCCGATGGATACCGCCTTCGCTCTGTGAAGAGCAAAAAGTGGCTCGCGTTACTTGGTGCTACAGAACTCTCGAAAGATTCCACGCAGGATCCTCAAATGCTGTATACAACATCGTATCAGGTGACGAATCCTGGATATACGCGTACGAACCCGAAACAAAAAACCAGTCACGAGTTTGGGTGTTCGAAAATGAGTTAAAGCCAACAAAAATTGTTCGTTCACGGAGTGTTGCAAAAAAAATGGTGGCCACGTTTGTCTCCAAAACCGGCCATGTTGTGACTATTCCTCTTGAGGGACAAAGAACGGTTAATGCAGAATGGTATGCTAGCATTTGTTTGCCACAGGTCGTTTCTGAACTCCGTAAAGAGAACTGCAGCCGCCGCATCATCCTCCATCACGACAATGCGAGTTCTCACACCGCGAACAGAACAAAAGAGTTTTTAGAGCAAGAAAACATAGAATTATTAGACCATCCGCCGTACAGCCCCGACCTAAGCCCTAATGATTTCTATACTTTCCCTAAAATAAAGAATAAATTGCGTGGTCAGAGATTTTCATCACCTGAAGAAGCTGTGGACGCCTACAAAACGGCCATTTTGGAGACCCCAACTTCCGAATGGAATGGTTGCTTTAATGATTGGTTCCATCGTATGGAAAAATGTGTCAAATTTCGCGGAGAATACTTCGAAAAGCAATAAATACATTTTTAAATAGTAATGTTGTGTCACTTCCTTGATTCCCGAAATTTTCAGTGCCGCCCTCGTATACCTACTACCTAATTTTAATTAAGAACACTATGTACACAGGTTTATAAGCAAATAAATGTTTTTGTATTTGTATGTATGTATGTATACGGGCTTTTTTTCCGCAACTAGACTCTTTTTAATTGGGAAACTCGGTATGTAGATAGATGAAGACCTGAATTAACACGTAGGCTACTTTTTATCTCGATATTTCCAGGGGATCGGGATTCACGCGGGTGAAACCGCAGGGCGCAGTTAGTTGCAAATATGTTAACTAATATTTTTTTTAGTAATTAGACAAATTCCATACCAATCAAAAACTTATAGAATAATATATAATTTTTTTATAAAAAAAACTTTTCACCTTAAAGAGACCTACTTGAACGGACGTTTTTCCGCAATTTCCTTTTTTAATTGAGTCCTTTTTTGCGTGAGGATGGAGTAGGCTTGCCCAGCACCTACTACCCTCTCAGCCTAATCGACCGTGTCCAGAGGAGAGAACCTGTCAATACGCTTGGAGCCAACTAAGCCGCGGGTTTCATCACGATGTTTTCCTTCACCGTAAGAGCAATGTCAATTTGCGCACATAAATTTTCTTAAGAAAAATACATCGCTGCACGGCCGACCGGGATTCGAACCCACGACCTTCAGAATGAAAGGTATCTACCGCTAAGCCGCGCCTAAGAAATACCCGTCGCTTACAACTAACATTGTTGATTGTAACAAATGTGTTTTGTTTTTCTCAAAAGTGCAAAATCTTTCCTCTAAATTTAGCAATTTTTTAAAGGGTAAAAAACTGGACGCTTTTACTATGACTCCACTGTCCATCACCAGGCTGTATCTCATGAACCGTGATAGCTAGACAATTGAAATTTTCACAGATTTATTTTTGTTGCCGCTATAACAACAAATACTAAAAACAGAATATCGCGCTTGGCCGGGTTTTTAACCGACTTCAAAAAAGGAGAAGGTTCTTAAGTCGTCGCGTATTTTTTTCATGTATGTTCTTTTAAATAAATAGATCAAAATTTCAAATTTTCAAAATCAAAATTTGACCATTATGGTCACATGATGGTAAGTGACGATGCGGTCTAAGATGTAGCACGCTGTGTATAGAAGATACCTATACGCTCGTCACTCAAACACCACCAAATAAACGGTAGCACTAGAGGGACGCGAGTGAAGGTAGGAAGACGGCAGTGGAACGTAAACTATTCCAACCCATCCTCCTTTTGTGGCTGCACCAACCTGTGGCGACATCGTCGCACAACTTAGATTCAATCACATCACTAGCGCTTGCTAACAGAGGAGAGGGGACATCCCTAGAGCGTCTCGTGTTCTCCCAGTCTGGCTCTTGCGCACGACCCGAAAATGGCGTCTGACTCATTGTAAAAGATATTTAATAATTAAGGGCAGGTGCTAATAAAGCTACCAAAATCGACCTTTGTTTTAAGCAACTCTAAATAATCAAATACTCCTTTTTTGTTAGTTGGATATAAATGGATATTGTAGTAATAACCATATTTTTGTTTATTGTGGTTGAAAACATGATATGAACAACTTCTTTCGATAAAAAAAATGTTGAAAACAGAGAATTATTAGATCGTTTATCGGGTTTTATTCAAAAATAGTTAACGTTTGTTTCTAAAAATGAATTAAATGACAGGTTTTGACCTCTAGGAACTGTATTTGTGGATAATAATGCTAAAATATTTTGCATATCGATCAAATATAACAGTTAGCACGCAGCACGCTACGTCTTTGAGAGCAGGAAGCTAAGGTAATGTGAATACCTATACACGGTACCGGAAGAGCGCCTTAAGCTATACCTACTGTATTCTGCCCCCTTAGACAAGATTGCATTCTATTAGCTATATCACCAATCGATAGATTTAATTGTATGAAATTGACATAAAGCATTGTATAAAATTAGCATAAGATAGAACTTAGAATTAAATTATTAGTATTAATATGATTAAAACAGATTTCTAATAATTCATACATGTCATTTATTTCAATGAAAATTAAGAAAATCTTTAAATATTTGTCTCTGGTCTTAGATGTATATGTCCCTTTGGGTACATTACTAAGACTCCACAGTCCGTCTGTCTGTCTTTCCCGTTGACGCATTGGAGTTCTAAAATTATTATTATTGGAATGTTTGTCTTGTTTAGACGCAGAATGTCTAAATTGCAAAATGTCAAGCGGTTGCAAAGAACGGGTCGCAAAATGTCCAAGTCGTAAAATGTCATGTTCGCAGAATATCTTATATTAATCATAATAATGTCACCCCATCTAAGTTATTTCTAGTTTTATTAATTGTTTAAATTCTTAAGGCCAGGTGCTAATAAAGCTACCAAAATCGACCTTTGTTTTAAGCAACTCTAAGTAATCAAATACTCTTTTTTTGTTATTTGGATATAAATGGATATTGTAGTTTAATAACCATATTTTTGTTTATTGTGGTTGAAAACATGATATGAACAACTTCGTTCGATAAAAAAAATGTTAGAAAACAGAGAATTATTAGATCGTTTATCGGGGTTTATTCAAAAATAGTTAACGTTTGTTTCTAAAAAATGAATCAAATGATAGGTTTTGACCTCTCTAAACTATATTTGTGGATAATAATGCTAAAATGTTTTGCATATCGATCAAATATAACAGTTAGCACGCAGCACGCTACGTCTTTGAGAGCGGGGGCTAAGGTAATGTAAACCTACACACGGTACTGGAAGAGCGCCTTAAACATCTTAACACGACCTTTGGACAGAAAGTTGTGGTATCTACAGAGATATGGCAACCAGAGGTAGATACGTCATTGCGAAAAAAACTGGACCACACGAAAGTAAGGCGTGAATCATAATCCATAGACTGTTTTCGCATATTGCACGAAGACACGTCTAATTATTGTGTCACATAAAGGAATGCGAAGTTCGGAGATAACCAAAGTCTTAAACATCTTGATTTAAATTGGACATTCTGAGAACTTGACATTTTGCGAATTGAACAGTGTCGAAAAATTTCAAATTCACAACGCCGCTCTGTGTACCTATCTCTTCTCACAAACATGCCTCCACTTCCTATAAGTGAGTTCGATCATAGTGAAACATTTCCTACAGTTGGAACACTCCCAGTCCGGTTCATCGCTGTGGTACGTGTTGAAGTGTTCCAACAGTTCCGTCTTCATCGTTGACCCGGTGAAGCTCGCTTTACATAGCATACATTCAGCTCTTATCCATGTCATGTCAGATCGCAGAATGTCCATCATAATCCTAGGTTATTACTAAAGTTTTATCGATCATAGTCTTAAACATCTTAAGTTTATTTAGACATTCTGTGAACTTGACATTTTGCGAATTGGATATTCTGTCCTACACCGCTCTGTGTACCTATCGCTTCTCACAAACGTGCCTCCACTTCCTATAAGTGAGTTCGATCATGGTGAAACATTTCCCACAGTTGGAACACTCCCAGTCCGGTTCATCGCTGTGGTACGTGTTGAAGTGTTCCAACAGTTCCGTCTTCATCGTCGACCCGGTGAAGCTCGCTTTACAGAGCATACATTCAGCTCTTATCCATGTCAGGTTCGGTGGTATACTGGTTATGTTGTGTTGAGTACCAATTGTTTTACCTGAAAAATAAAGTTTTAACGTCTAATAAATTGATTCACCTGCATTCACAAAAAAGTGTGACGTCATGTCACGTTCCAAGAACGTGAAATGACGTTATGTTCCGGGAATCACGTGACGTACCTCGTGTTCGTTTTATATTGTTTGATTGTTTAATAATTATGCTATTGTTTAATAAAAATATCGCTCATTTGGGCTTGTATTATGGTAACGTGATACTTATATTAAAAAAAATATATATTAATAGGAACTAA
The DNA here is from genome assembly GCA_951213275.1 of Idaea straminata. NCBI lineage: Eukaryota > Metazoa > Arthropoda > Insecta > Lepidoptera > Geometridae > Idaea > Idaea straminata. The sequence goes on along the minus strand of OX577875.1, from coordinate 4,312,050 downwards.
AAAAGAAGTTAAATTAAGGCGCCAATGTAAAATTAAATCGCCCAAGTGTTGATTTTAATTTATAATTTTTGAAATACCTACAAAAGCTTTTCGGATATCCAGTCCTTGATTTTAACAGTACCAACATTTATTGTAAGTCATAACATTTTTTCTGGGCTAAGTCGCCTCGCCAACCCAATAAATCCGGGTTCGATGCCAGCCTCTGACAAGTATTTATGCTTAGATATTTGTCTGTCGTCCGGTTATTTCTATGTATTATAAGTATATATTTACAATAGAAAAGTATATAAGTTAGTATATCCGTCTAGCAAACATAATGCGAACCGCGGTTTCACCAGCGTAAATGGAGTCTATAGCCTTCCTCGATAAATGGACTATCCAACACAAAATATTTTTTCAATTCGAACCAGTAGTTCCTGAGATTAGCGCGTTCAAACAAACTCTTCAGCTTTAAAATATTAGTATAGACTAGCTTTATAATATTAGTAGGATTTGACTTACCAATATAGAAAACATGCATAGGCAGTACTTTCTCCCGTATATGCAAATCGTAGTCCGAATCAGGGTTCTTCTTCAGCCCCGTCGGCTTATAAAGCTTCCGGAAGTATGGATATTTATTAGAGTACTGTCGGTATAGCCCTGGGACTTTCACAGTCTCCGTCACCATTATTTCCAAGTCACTCTTTATCACGTTGAAAAAGCAGGTTAACTCTTTACGCTGGAAAGACATAGAATCAAGAATAATTATTGAAAATCTGTGTATATAAGATGACTAATTATAGTAGGTAGGCATCAACAGTGTGTCCATCCCGGACATACAATAATGAGGTTCATAAGTAACTTAATTTATACTAAATACAAAACAATATATTGAGCTGACATATCAAGCTCATGTTTCTAGTAAAATATTTAATAAAACTAATGACTAAAATTTGAATAATATAACGAGAAACTTAATACTCCTATTAATAATTGAGAGAAACTCCTATTAATAATTGGAAACCTATGTGAAGTAAACATCCAAATCAAAATATTCTTTAATCTATACTAATATTATAAAGCTGAAGAGTTTGTTTGTTTGTTTGTTTGAACGCGCTAATCTCAGGAACTGCTGGTTCGAATTTAGAAATTATTTTTGTGTTGGATAGTCCATTTATCGAGGAAGGCTATAGGCTACTTCTTATCCCGATATACGATCAGAGGTTTAGGCTGTACGTTGATCCGTCAGTCAGTCAGTAGTTCAGGACAAAGCATTTTATATGTATAGAAGTATAGATTTGTAGCCGAGCATGCTTGGCTGCAGATTTTAGCTAAGGTCGACCCTTTTAGGTCAGCACACAACTCCTCTTTTATATTTTTATTTTTTTACTAGCTGCGCCCCGCGGTTTCACCCGCGTAAGTCCCGAAAAAAAATGAATTGTTGTTCGTTAGTCTGATTAAAACTCGAGAACGGCTGAACGGATTTATCTTATCTTAGTCTTGAAATGTTCGTGGAGGTGTAGGGAAGGTTTAAAAGGCGAGAAAAAATCGAATAACCGATATTCCCACGGGATCGGGACAAACGCGGGTGAAACCGCGGGGCGCAGCTAGTATCTAAATAAAAATTAGCCTATAGTTTTCCTCGATAAATGGACTATCCAACACCAAAATAATTTTTCAATTCAAACCAGTAGTTCCTGAGATTAGCGCGTTCAAACAAACAAACAAACTCTTCAGCTTTATTATATTAGTATAGATTTGTAGCCGAGCATGCTTGGCTGCAGCTTTTAGCTGAGGTCGACCCATTTAGGTCAGCACACAACGCCTCTTTTATGTTTTTATTTTCTTTTTTGTATAAATTTTTAGTAGGGCTAGGCTGGACAAGCCTACTCGAACCTAACGCAAAAAGGACCCAATTAATAAGGGTCTAATTCCGGAAAACTTCTTTACAAACTACTTTTTATCCCGATATTCCCACGGGATCGGGAGTTACGCGGGTGAAACCGCAGGGCGCGGCTAGTAAATATATGAATACATACTTGTATTGGTGTGCACTGTTCAAGTATCCGATTCAAAATAACAGATGTAATGAGATTCCTGTTGAATGTTTGCGTGATGATTGAGTTTTTGCACATCTGTAAAAATAATAAAATATTTGAGTAAAATAATAAAACCGACCAAGTGCGGCCAATATTCTGTTTGAGTAAAAAACCTTTAAATTATTGTATGTCAGATGAGGCTAAAAGGTTAAGAGTCTTTTGCCTGCACTTTTGGGATTATAAAAACAAAAGAAATATTGCCTAAAAATAGTAAACATAAAAACGTAAAATTTTTGAAAACATACTCATTAAATTACACTTTTTTCTGTTTTCAGTATTTGTTGTTATAGCGCCAACAGAAATACATCATCTGTGAACATTTAAACTCTCTAGCTATCATAGTTCAGAGAGATACAGCCTGGTGACAGACAGACAGACGGACAGCGTGTAGCACGGGCGGGTTCCGCCCTGGATTCGACCCGGCCCGGAAATGGTCCAGCCTAATGGGAATCATCCTTAATAAGTTATTTCGTTAAGAGAGGTTTGGTCTGAATGTCAAAATGTACTGATCTACATAAAGTATGTAGGTATTTCAAAAATAACTTTTCCCGGAATTACTGAATCCTACCCTGGTGAGATTTTTATATAAACTAAAAAAAGAGGCGATATATCAAGATTCCAGAATAATAAATTCATTGTAAAGTGGTCTTCTTCTTCTTCTTCTTCTCGTACAGTGGTGTGGCTCACCTATTGTTAGAGTTTTCAGATCGCCTTAAGGCCTCTAACTTGACCTAATGACTGCTACTAGAGGTAGCAACCGAGACCAACGGCCCAAGCACGGAGGGGTCATGAAAACATATTTTTGCCACTCTACTAATTGGCCACTCATCGAAGTAATGACCGCCCCAGGTGTCGCTAAACCCGCACGACCGTAAACGATCGGCGAGCATCGCTTAGCTGTGAGCCTCCTCTAAAATTTGAAGTGGTGATATTTTATTTGACAAGAGCAATCAAAGCAGTTCAATTATTTTTAAACTCAGTCATATAACTGAAATCCAATTTTTACCTGGACATTTGTATTAAGAGCTTCAGCATCCTTAGGTTGCTGAAGCTTCCCATTAACAAGTACATGCTTTAGTTCATGTTTGGTATATCGATTGTAATTAAAGAATTTAAGATCTATCGCGAATTTAACTTCCATCCAGTTAAGTATCGATTCCATAGGTAAATCCCGAACTGTGATCTTTTGATCATCACCGGGGAAGTTGAATATTGTATTGTTGAGTTCCGGATGCGGCTGATTGTATATAAGTTCGTTTAGTTGTTTCCTTGAGGAGTATATCTCTAGAATTATATCGCTGGTGTCTAAGTTTGGGTCTTGGTGTCTCGGTACTCTGTTTGCGGCTTTCTTAGCCAGCGGCCGAGTTGCGTCAATCATAATCCTCAAATATTCTTTTAAATTCTTATATTTATGTTCGAGAATGTTCTTTATAGATGTTGTTGCGTTAATTTTCTTCAGTCTGTCCACCATTGTGTCGAACTCATCCCACTGTGGCCAGTCTTTAAGAAATCTCTTCACTATATTCAAGTAAATATTAACTTCTAGCGGGTGGAGGGTTGATACGTCGATATTATACTCTTTTTGAAGTATTGCTACGATTTGAGCGTTGGTTAGGACGGTGTTTTGTTTTGTATCGTTAATTACTAGGCGATCGAACAGCAACATTAATGGGCGCGCTAAAACAAGGAAAGTTTAGTGTTTTTTGTAACAAATTGATTTTAAATATTTTACTTTTAATTCTATTATACAAATTGAAACTTTAAATGGAAGTTTCGTTGAGAAATTTATGAGAAAAAAGCAAGTTGAATACAATGTTTGAAACAGCGTACATACTTTCACCTTTCTGCAAATCGCTAAGGCTCGTAGATTGTCCTTCATCGTTTTCAACAATCATAACATCATTTGAATCGTCGTCGTCCATTTTTTATGCTTAATAATTGTGGAAATAAGTTAAAAATTACTGAAAATGTCAGGACTATCGAAGTTAAAAACGAAGCGAGCGGCAAACAAAATGGTCTAGATTATCTTATGATATATGACAGTGACAAGAGTGCAATATATAACATGACATTGACTTAATAAAATGATATAGGCATAGAACAATACAAACATTCAGCCACGCCAAATCATCACAATCCTTCGACCATTAAGCCTGGGCGCAAACGCACGTTTTTCCGCATGTGGTTATCGCGTGCGTTTATCGCATACGTAACGCATGCGGAACGCATTGGAGTTCCCTTTTAGCCTGGGCGCAGACGCACGTTTTTCCGCATGTGGTTATCGCGTGCGTTTCCGATTCGGAATTCCGCTCGCCTGGCGCATACGTACGGTTTTATCCTGCGGAATTTTACCTGGCCAGTACTCGTGTGCGTTGACAGGCTCATTTTGTATGAATTTACATAGAAGGGATGCGTTCCGCATGCGTTACGTATGCGATAACCGCACGCGATAACCACATGCGGAAAAACGTGCGTCTGCGCCCAGGCTTAAGTAAATTCATACAAAATGCTCCGTGCGTGTTTTTTCCGCGCGGAATCCATTCCGGTCGCGCGTTTCGATTGCAAGCCCTTGCGGTCGGAGCGAACCGTACGTAAAAAACCTAATGACGTCATACGGAACGTACGCAACGCAGCGTTTCCATACATTTTGTACCAGCCGCCGCACACGTACGGAATTTACGAATCGTAATCGCGCCACGCCCCCCGTGGCGCTGCTCCTGATAAAAATTGATTTTACATTAATAAATTCTTAGTAAAATTGACTGTCGCAGATTCTCTAGTATTTTACGGATGTACCCAATAACTGATACCTATTTCATTTTTCGATGATAACAGAAGTGCAATTGTCAATAAATCGTCATCCTCCATTGTCGTGCATTCGCAACGCTGTCCCTAGTCGTACTGGCCAGGTAATATTCCGCAGGATAAAAACCGTACGTATGCGCCAGGCGAGCGGAATTCCGAATTGGAAACGCACGCGATAACCGAATGCGGAAAAACGAGCGTTTGCGCCCAGGCTTAACTAGTCACAATCATTACATACTAGAACAAAGTCCTCCGCTGCGTCTGTCTGTTCGTGTAGGTACTCAAAAACTACTACACCGATTTTCACGATGTTTTCACCAATATGGGTAGAGTGTTTCTCGAGGATAAGTAGAGTCGAGGGCAACAGCTAGTAATGGACTTATATCCGGTTTTCGCCAAGAGAACAAAACGCAACGAAAATAGTGCCATCAATCACTTGCAGTTTGTCATAGTTTGTATATTATGTTTGTCAGAATCGATCTAAAGTACCTAAACCTAATTTTGCAGAACGTGCCCAGCAAAACGAGTTTGCTGCCCTGTTAAAAACCAAGTCCTGAAGAGCGCGCAGCCACCACAAAACCAAGAAAAAGATGAAGATTTCTCATTCGACGATGACGATTAAGAAATCAAAATAAAATAATTTACTCCAAAAAGTTTTCATTTAATTTAATTTTAGTGTGTAAAATAAGTACAAATTAACTGTTTCAAACATAGTGGCCTAATTTGCCAAGTTGTTGCATCGACTACAGTCAGGGCAACGCCTTCGACGTTTCCCGTGCTTCGAAGCTACTCTGTAATTGTAGCTCCCAGATCGCGTTCGGGACCTTGACGATGACCTGGAATAATCATTTTAAATTATTATTTTTTCATTACTCATACTCCGAAAGTAGGTCTAAAGATGCCTGAAGAGCGTGTAGAAAGAAAAACTTTCAGCCCTAGGGAAAATCGCTTTCACTGACAGCTGTCATGTCAAATTATGGCTTCGCGCGGCTTGTGCAATGTGCTTGTAGCCAGTATCAGTATCATTACTCATTAGAAACTTCAAAAACCTAACCTGCTTGCTTTGGTTTTCACCAAAGAATAACAATTATGGCTTCACACAGCTCATGCATACTGCCAGATGTAGTATGGAGTCTCTCATTCACTCTCGTTATTATGAAGAATTTTATGTATTATTCGTAATGAAAAGCACAGTGTTTACCTCGGGTAAAATACTCATTAAGTCCCTCGAACTATTAGCGCCCTCGCTATGCTCGGGCGCCAAACTCCGTCTCGGGACTCAATGAGTGACTTTCACACCTTGGGTAACAATGTACTATTAATTAATCGATCTGTTTATTTATTGGATGGGTATTTATTCTTGCAACTTATTTTGAAGTCGGTTAAAAGTTCAACCTGTAGTTACAGTTCAGAAAATTAAATTATAGTTCTTCATTTCTTTCTTACCTGGACCTAGATCTTGGTAGTCTGGTCGAATGGGAGCAACCATCTTCGTCATCGTCTAGTTTATTGTTGAATTTACCCCAATATTGATATGCGAGGTACACCAGCGTCAACAAAGCCGCTACCTGCAATCATAAAAAAAGACTACTCGGATGTCCGCCATTTTGTTCCCACAGATTATAAGTAAAAGCGATCTCGGTTAGAAATGGAAATGTGACTTGTGTTTCGTCGAAGGGTTTTAAGCTATTGCATATAGCTTTTATCGCGGGCTTTGAGTGCGGCAACCGAATCAAGAAATTCCGTAACGAAAATAAAACCTAACCACGTAATTTACTTATGACGACTTATAAAAAATTATTTAGTATTTTCAAAATAAAAGCTGTATAACATAAATTCTCAAATAAAAACGTGTGGCATTAGGTAACTGCCGCGGTAAAGCTGTTGCATCGTGCGAGCTTCGTACAGTCGTACCATATACATACACGTTAAGCGAACGCTAAGCCGAGCTACATGGTAGGCGGAGTGGGGAGTGTTAGGTTTTATTTTCGTTACGGAATTTCTTGATTCGGTCGCTGCGCTCAAAGCCCGCGATAAAAGCTATGTAATAGCTTAAAAATAATTAATTAGGCTTTGAAACTACCCTATGACAATTATTTAGGATAGTTGTTAATCGTAACTTCCTCATCCTAATCTAAACTAACTAATATTATAAATCCAAAGATTTAATTTAATTATTTGTTTGTTCCTCTTCATGGTCAAACGACTGAACCGATTTGGATGAAATCAGCATATTGATAGTTTATGGGATGCAGAAGTTCCTGCGCGCTCGGGACATAGGCGAGTGAAACCGCAGAACGCAACTAGTTTTGCAATATTTTTGATTCAGTAATAGCAAAAACAAAACGTAGTCCAATGCGTTTATTACGCACCAGTAAAGGGCGCGAGAGAGGCTGTGTTTCTATTTCTACTGTGGGAGAACTTTTTATTACGCGGCCCATGATGTCTGAAAATAATAAATGTTAAATCTTTTTAAAAAACCTTGTGCTGCCATCTATCGTCAGATACGTATATTAGAACCATAGCGGTTTTTGTTAACGCATGATTTTACTACTCATAATTTTTTTATACCCAAATAAAATAAAAAACAAAAATGCTTTTAGAACCACCCATCTTTTGTGAGAATTAGTGAGAAATCGATTATTTATTTGAAGCGGAAAACATGTTTTACAAAAAAAATATCATAAATACGCGATGAATTTACCCTTACTCTTTTTTTAAAACAAAAACAAAAAAAACATAATAATACAATTTTCTAAGTAATAAAACTTCTGTAAAAATTCGTCAAAGCGTTTACGAATTTTTACAGAAGTTTTATAACTTATATTTTTTATTACTTATAAATACAAGTGCTGCCATCTATAATTATGATTTCACTACCCATTATTTTTTTTTACTAGGGACTTTGATGACATCCATAATTCATAAGAGTACCTGGGTATATTCCAAGAAGCTTTTTAGAACAACCTTCAAATCGTATCCATTTTGTGTTCTAAAAAGCTTTTTGGAATATAGGTACATTCAAAGCGGAAAAACAGACAGAAATACAAACGAATAATAAAGCTTTTGTTAAAATTCATACATAATAGCTACTCTAAAGAACGCTCCGAAATAATAGCCAGATATACTTCGTTAATGTACTACGACTATTAAATAAAATGGATTCATTATTATGGTAATGGATTTAAAAGATAAACATCAAACCTTTTTGTTTAGTACACAATGTATTAGAATTGATTTTGTTACATCATTTTAAAAGACAAATATATGTGAATACTTACAGCACTATAAATGAACCTCATTTATGTAAAAAGGCTAATGATAAAAAGCAAAAAAGGCTAAGAGAATTTAGAGATTTTAACTACAAAAATAACCTCATCACATTAACAAGATTAAGCAAGAAGATTTTCAATTACCAAGACGTATTAGACCGTAAAACGAGGATATTTAAGGCTATTATATACAATTATCTTGGGCCTCTAATAAGCACAAAAAAACCGCAGACCCCATTTTACGGTTATTACGATGGCGAAAGCAATAAAACGCAGAACGAGAAAAGATCGTACCGCAAAATTGAGCTGTCTCACCCGAACGAAATCAACAATAGCCTCCATAAGGAACTTCTTTTATCCGCTGTACAGCGTCTATGCAGATTTCTGCAGGGACACAACTCTGCATGGCCTAAAACATACTGTTGAGCCGAAACTCCACTACATCGAAAGGTAATTTTTTTTACGTAAAATTAATGATAAATTACGAGGAATTTTTCTCCAGACATACTTTGTAGAAATTTTGAATTTGATTGACGTTGCCGATGTTCTTTTTTATGGCTTTCAGTTTTCTTTTAACTTAAACTTTTTGGTTTTATAAAGGAGATTAACTATCATATCGTAGTTATGGCGTAGTAGATGATCACTCGTCAGTCCTACAGAGGGTTTGCAGGTTCGATACCTACTATGATCGTACTATATTTACAAACAATACTTAAGTAGCTGTTTGATAAGTGAACGCACTGCGCTAAATGCGGCCCTATGTATGTAATTTCATAGGGTTGATTCTTAGTTATCTCTTATTTAGGTCTTATTTATATATTTTTTTCTTTTTCTTATAACGGGCAGTTCCTCTTCTTCTCTAGGCTATTTATTACTCAGTTTATGGATTATACGAATAAAATATTTATTCTATTTTCTTTCCTTTTTACCGTTTAAAATTATTTTGCTATTTTATTTATTTATCATTTTATTGTATGTATGTGGGAGCGTACGACGACGCACGACGGCAGCGGGTTTGGCCGGAAGACCAGCGCTGCAGCCAAGTTACGCTTGACTGTGGCTTACAGCTGAGGTCGACCCATTTGGGGCAGCACATGGCGTCTTAAATATTCTTAGGTTTAGTGTATGTTTCTTTCTTCGTTGTATAATGTTACCTATTTCTTTGTGTGTGTTTAATTTTAAAGTTGTCGTGTGCCTGTACCAAATAAATGTTTTCTTTCTTTCTTCTTTCTTGATTTTAAATACGGGTGTTTCATAAGTACTTAAGTATTTAAAAAACTTCAACACCCCAGACTGCTATGGTTCGTGCTGACTCTAAGCGCCTTCGGCGGTGCAGTCTACTGCGCTCTCAGTCAACTATCACGCTACAACTCGGAGCCAGTGGTGGTGTCTTTACAGAGGGACTATAGACGCTGGTCGACCACCTTCCCGGCTGTGACTGCTTGCTTCTTGGAACGAATGAACGAAGATAAAGCTAGAGATGTTATAGAAATGTAAGTAGGTTCTGAATGAAGGCCTGTTTTTTTTTCTATTAATTATGGCTTCGCACGGCTTGTGCATTTAGCCGGTGTCAAGTTATATTTTGCATCAAATTATGACCCGTTCATAAATCGGGCCTAAAGGGTTTCAAAACAGTCAAAGTCGTCATAGTCCGTCAGGTCAGGGGCTATAGTAAAGCGGTGGCAAGTTTACCATAACCTTAATAGGAGATTTGGAGGCAACGAGAAAACTTCATGTTTGACACTGATTTTTACTGTCACTACACTTGTGCACTTTCACAGAACTGAATTGAATAACATTCCACCAGAATTATACAATTCAACTCGGGTTACAACTAAGTTTCATGAAAATAAAACTGTAACACGACATGTTGTTAACTCGTTCCCGCCAAAACTCAATGTAAGTAGGTTCTGAAGGAGTGTTTGATAGTCGTACCACAGATAACTTATTGTAGTTAAGTCGTCGGGCGTGTGTGATTAGGGCGCGATAACTCCGAAAGATATGGTTTGTTTTTCATCAAAACAAAATTTTCCAAATCGGTCCAGGCGTTTTCGAGTAATCGGCGAACATACATAAAAATATATATATATATATTTGCGACGAATTGAGAACCTCCTCCTTTTGTTTGAAGTCAGTTAAAAAGGAGGAGGTTCTCAATTCGTCGCGTATTTTTTTTATGTATGTTCGCCGATTATTCGAAAACGCCGATTTGGAATTTTTTTTATTTGATTGAAAGGGGATAACTCACAGGTGGTCCCATAAAAATTGGATAAAGTTCTGATGAGGATCTTCGGAGTGATGAACAGAATTGCACCTCAAGAGTGCAGCAAATTGCTCGGTTTTCGATATCCACCAATAGAATTGGGACATAAACGAATAGTTACCGATAAATGGAATATCTGAAACCTTAGTCGAATTTAGCCGCCGGACTGGGTTTGTATGAATGTTGATAGAAAAGATCTGATCCAGTCCGACTTCCAAGTATGTTTAAGTTATCTGCTGTCTTAGTGACCCGAAATGGGTTATTTTTCACTTTTTAGTTTTTATTTTCAGGTTTTTTTTTACTTTTTTGGTTTCAGGTTTCTCTTAGTTTTTGTTTTGAAGTTTTTTGAAGTCGGTTTGTTTAATTTTAATTTATTTTTGTATGGCGATCGCGCCCTAACGCCCGACGACCTAAACTTTAGTGAATCGAGGCACTGGACCAACAATATACCGCTGTTTAGTTTACTGAAATCCACTCAGCAGGTTGAGGTTTCTGCGTAGGCATTTAAACAAATAGCAACCTTGCTATGATGCAGTAAAGTTTAATTTGGTAAGCACTTTTACAAGTAGGTACTCTAGGTACCACCACAAGAATTATAGGTACAGTCAGCTGCATTACTATTATTGGAATGTTTGCATTCTAATAATTTTTGTTTGATTAATTGATGAGTTAGAAGACTTTAAACTTCACTTAAAGCAGGTGTCTAGAATCTTGCTCGTGTTGAAAACATTCTTATAACAGCCGTTTTGAAGCTCTACGGTTGGTCTGCAATTATGCAGCCGACCGTACATACGCATCCATAGAAGCAGCAAGATTTTTAACCTCTTACTAAGTTCTAGCCATCTCTTTCCCTCACAGGACCTGGAACGTAACAGAAGAGTCGGACCCAGACAAATATCAGTACTACTTCGACTTCCTCGCTCTCGTTTCCGATGTGTCCTTCCGTGAGAACTTGCAGAACTTCTGGAAGTACCAGACCGACGAGACGGTGAAGGGAATCGACCTGCTGGACCTGACGTTGAACGTTCATCCTTTTAATTTGTTGAATGTTATGAAGTCACAGTCTAAAGCAGAGGTAGGTGTGTCTCAATTTAGAGCAATGTTCTTCTCCGAGAGAGACGACCCAGTTGGCACAATGGTCACCATGCCGGACTGCCAAACACAGGGTTGCGGTTTCGATTCCAGCCTCAGAAAAGTATTTATGCTTAGATAGTTGTCTGTAGTCTGATTGTTTCTATGTATTATAAGAATATATTTACAAAAGAAAAGTATATAAGTAGTGTATCCGTTGCCTAGCACCCATAACACAAGTCTAGTTACTTAGCTTAGGCCTAGATGGCGATGTGTGGAATGTCCTGCAATATTTATTTTATTTAGTCTACAAGTCTTCCAAGGTAATGGGACCTACTTGTACTTGTTTACGGGCTGTTTTCCGCAATTAGACCCTTTTTAATTGGGTCCTTTTTGCGTGAGGATGGAGTAGGCTTGCTCAGCACCTGCTAGCCTCTCAGCTTAGTCGACCATGTCCAGAGGAGAAACCTTGTCAATACTTCTGGAGTCAACCAAGCCGCGGGTTTCATCACGATGTTTTCCTTCACCGTAAGAGCAATGCAATAGGACCTAAACTGGACGCAAGTCTGATAAATTATCCTTCATCACCACCATCATATCATGCAAATTGGCAGCAAGTGGTGCAGAATAGGGTGCAATGGCGTCTTTTGGTGTCGGAAGCCGAGATCCACTTCGGATCGCTGAGCCAGCTGTAAGTAACCACCATCATACATCATCAAATGGCCTCTTCGTCTGTTTAGGTCCAGCGGTCCAGCTTTTATGGTTGCCTGGAAGAGACAACGCACTTTGTGTCACTCTTGGATCTTTTACTATATTACCTAGAGTTTCCTAGAGAAAAACGACGGCGTGTTATAAGTTTGACGTGTCTGTGTGTATGTGTGTGTCTGTGGCTCCTGAACGGATGAACCGATTGCGATTTAGTTTTTTTTGTTTGAAAGGCGAATTAGTCGGTAGTGTTCTTAGCTATGTTTGATCGAAATCGGTTAAGCCGTCTGTGAGTTGTAAGGGATAAAAGTTAGGATTGAAAACTTAATGTAAGTAAATATGCTAAGTATCAAACGAAAGGGCATGGTTCGTACATTACAAATAGCTATGTTTGATCGAAATCGGTTCAGCCGTTTGAAAGTTATGGGGGATTTATTGAACCAGACTTTTGTCAGGATTATATGTACCGTGTATGTTTCTAATATGTTTTGTTTGTGCTGTGTTTTTATACTGCAAAATAGTTTTTATCTATCTACCTATCTATTGTGACCACAGAACTATAGTTCTGTGATTTTAACCTATATTTATGAACCTTTCTGCCCTCAGATATTCAGGTATCCAGTAATGACAGAAGTCGGCATGTGCCTCTCTTTCAACTCTCTACGCCCGATACCAATACGCTTATCTATTTTAACCACAGAACTATAGTTTTGTGATTTTAATCTATATTTATGAACCTTTCTTCCCTTAGATCTTCTGGTATCCAGTAATGACAGAAGTCGGCATGTGCCTCTCCTTCAACTCCCTCTACGCCCGATACCAATACATGCTGAAAGACGTCGAGTTCATACCTGATAAGCTTCTGAAATGTCATTACCACAGCGGGCAATGTTTTGTCAGGATAGATTCTATTGATAATGCTGCAAGGGTAAGTTAGATACCCATTAAGGCGCTCTTCCAGTACCGTGTGTAGGTATTCACATTACCTTAGCCCCCGCTCTCAAAGACGTAGCGTGCTGCGTGCCAACTGTTATATTTGATCGATATGCAAAACATTTTTGCATTATTATCCACAAATATAGTTCCTAGAGGTCAAAACCTATCATTTGATTCATTTTTAGAAACTAACGTTAACTATTTTTGAATAAAACCCGATAAACGATCTAATAATTCTCTGTTTTCTAACATTTTTTGTGTCGAACGAAGTTGTTCATATCATGTTTTCAACCACAATAAACAAAAATATGGTTATTAAACTACAATATCCATTTATATCCAAATAACAAAAAAAGAGTATTTGATTACTTAGAGTCGCTTAAAACAAAGGCCGATTTTGGTAGCTTTATTAGCACCGGCCCGTAAGGGGCAAACTGGGGGTCATGGGGCCAAAGGGGGGGCACTCGAGAGGGTAAGAGGGCTACCTAGGGCAGCAAACGGCTAACATAGCCTATCCGTATCGATTCTGTGACAAAAACGTGTGGAATTTAAGGACTACCGCGGCAAAGCTATTGCATCGTGTGAGCTTCTTATAGTCGTACCATATACAAACACGTGAAGAATAAACAAACAAACTTTCACAATTACAATATTAATATTTGTATTATATGACATAATAATTCATTATTGCCACAGTGCCACTGAGCCGTGGGGTCGCGGCGTAAGAATATCGTCCCCTCCAACTCAGCCCGTGGATGTCGTAAAAGCCGACTAAGGGATTCTACCAGAGGAAGGGCAGCAGCTTCCTTCTGAGTATTTAATACCTAACTGCGATCACCAATCCGCCTGCCAAGCGTGGTGATTATGGCAAAACCCCCCTTACATGACGGATGCAAGCAGAGAACGGCCCCCAGTCCCCGGCAGCTCCGCTATTCCTGGTCACGGTAGCGGCCATGGTAACGGCGGGGCAGGGGGTGCTAAGAATCTCCGGAAGAGATCGAGCTACCAAACTAAATACCGACGACCCTTGCACCTGGTAACATACAACGCGCGAACTTTGAGGACCGACGAGATGATAATAGAGCTGGAAGAAGCGGTGGACAAGTTGCAGTGGGATATCATAGGGTTATCAGAAGTCCGAAGAGAGGGAGAGGACACGATCACCCTTAATTCCGGCAACTTGTTCTACCACCGGGAGGGCGACCAGCTGTCCCAACATGGTATCGGGTTTCTCGTCCACAAGTCTCTCGTCAACAACATTGTTAAGATCGAGAGCGTTTCGAGCAGGGTGGCGTACCTTATACTCAGAATCACCAACCGGTATTCGCTGAAGGTCATACAGGTATACGCACCACACTCGAAACGCCCCGACGATGAAGTGGAGGTCATGTACGACGATATTGCACGTGTCATGCATGCCTCGAAAACACACTACACGGTTGTGATGGGGGACTTCAATGCGCGGCTTGGCAAGAAGAGCGGTGACGAACTGAGAGTGGGCCAGTTTGGATTTGGACAGCGAGACCAAAGGGGCCAGCGATTAGCCGACTTCATGGAAAAAGAGGGACTCTTCGCGATGAACTCTTTTTTCGAGAAGCGGTCGTCCAGGAAATGGACGTGGCTGAGCCCACGCGGTTTTAAGCATGAGATAGACTTTATCATGACGAACCACAAGCACATATTCAATGACGTCTCTGTGATCAACAGGGTGAAAACCGGCAGCGATCATCGCTTAGTAAGAGCGTCATTGAATATCAATGTTAAGCTAGAACGGTCTCGTCTGGTAAAGTCTACGGTACGCCCAAATCCTGTCCAAATACAAAATCCCGAAAGCTTTCAGTTGGAGCTACAAAACCGCTTTGAATGCCTCGCGGAATGCGCAACAGTGGACGAGTTGAACAATGGGCTGGTGGAAACTGTCCAAGCGGTCGGATCGGAGTTCTTTGAGACCCGCCGCAGAAATAAAACACAGAGACTCTCGGATCACACTCTGCAGTTAATGGCAGAGAGAAGTGAAATGAGGCTGCAGTCTTCGGCAGATATGTCAAGATACGGTGTGCTCAACAGACAGATCTCGAAGTCCATCCGACGCGATTTGCGCTCCTACAGTACTAACTGTATTGTGAGCGCAATAGAGCGGAACAAGGGCTCGAAAGTGTTCGCGAGAGATCTGTCTTTTGGACAAAACCAGTTGACAAGGCTGAAGACCGATAGCGGCAGCATCATATCCTCCAAGCCTGAGATCCTGAGAGAGCTTGAAAAGTTTTATGGACAGCTATACACCTCGTTGCAATGCCCTGCAAACAACACGGCGGGCGATGCAAGAGCCCGTTTAACCCGATACTATACCGAAGATATCCCGGACGTCAGCCTGTACGAGATAAGGACGGCTCTCAAACAGCTCAAAAACAATAAGGCACCGGGGGATGACGGAATAACGACAGAACTTCTGAAGGCGGGTGGAGCACCGGTACTTAAAGTCCTTCAGAGGCTGTTCAACTCCGTCATTCTCGAGGGACAAACGCCAGAGGCGTGGAACAGGAGCGTGGTGGTACTGTTCCATAAGAAGGGTGACAAAGCCCTTCTAAAGAACTATAGGCCCATCTCACTGTTGAGCCACGTCTATAAGCTGTTTTCGAGAGTTATCACCAACCGTCTTTCTCGAAGGTTTGACGACTTCCAGCCTCCCGAACAAGCCGGGTTCCGAAAAGGCTTTAGTACCGTAGACCACATTCATACACTCCGGCAGATTATACAGAAGACAGAGGAGTATAATCGGCCGTTATGTCTTGCGTTTGTGGACTACGAGAAAGCCTTTGATTCAGTCGAAACCTGGGCAGTGCTACAGTCCCTCCAGCGGTGCCAAATCGACTACCGGTATATCCAAGTGCTGAAGTGTTTGTATAGCAACGCCACTATGTCTATCCGGCTTCAGAACCAGAGCACAAATCTGATCCCATTGCAAAAAGGGGTGAGACAGGGAGACGTTATCTCTCCGAAACTGTTCACCTCTGCATTGGAGGATATATTTAAGCTCTTGGACTGGGACGGATATGGCATCAATATCAATGGCGATTACATCACTCACCTTCGGTTTGCCGACGATATAGTCATCATGGCAGAATCGCTGGAGGACCTCAGCAGGATGCTGAGAGACCTCAACACCGTCTCCGGACAGGTGGGTCTTAAAATGAACATGGGTAAGACAAAGATCATGTCGAACGCCCATGTCGTACCCATACCTGTTCACATCGGAGACGATGTTATCGAAGTTGTTGATCACTATATCTACCTAGGCCAAATGGTCCAACTAGGTAAATCCAACTTCGATAAAGAGGTCAGCCGACGAATCGAACTCGGTTGGGCAGCGTTCGGGAAGCTTCGCAATATCTTCTCGTCACAAATACCACAGAGCCTCAAGACGAAGGTTTTCAACCAATGTGTGTTACCAGTGATGACATACGGATCCGAGACGTGGTCGCTGACTATAGGCCTCGTTTAAAAGCTCAGAGTCGCTCAGCGGGCTATGGAGAGAGCTATGCTCGGAGTTTCTCTACGTGATAGAATCCGAAATACGGAAATCCGTAGAAGAACCAAAGTCACCGACATAGCCCTCAGGATTAGTAAGCTGAAGTGGCAATGGGCAGGTCATATAGCTCGCAGAACTGACAACCGCTGGGGAGTAAAGGTTCTCGAGTGGCGGCCGCGATGCAACGCGAAACGGAGTGTTGGGAGACCAGCTGCCCGGTGGACCGACGACATTGTAGCGGTCGTGGGTAGTCGGTGGATGGAGGCGGCTCAGGACCGCTGTTTGTGGCGTCGTATGGGGGAGGCCTATGTCCAGCAGTGGACGTGCATGGGCTGACATGATGATGATGATGATGATGATGATACAAACACGTTAAGCGAACGCTCGGCCGAGCTACATGGTGGGCGGAGTGGGGGTTGTTTATTTTCGTTACGGAATTTCTTGATTCGGTCGCCGCGCTCAAAACCCGCGATAAGCTTTTAAAATATTCCGGGTGGGTCTTTACATGTTGCCTTGTTGTTGAGGTAGAATTTGGTTCTGGCACCAGTTATGGCACTCACCGACCGCTGTCGCAGCCAACGCGTCGGCTTATGCTAACCCACGCCCCACACTGGGCGGAATTTTGAGCCTGCCTTTCATATAATTATTAAAAATTAAGTTGTTTTCTTCGTGTTTTTAAGTATACACGATTGTCGGGGACATCAAAACATTCAAAAATAAGTGATTCTGGTTATGCAATTTTTAAAAACACCACAGTATATGACGTTGTTATTTTTTTTAAATAACAACCAGAATCACTTATTTTTAAATGGTTTCATGTCCCCGATCTGATTGGGATATCGACGTTTGTTTGAAGCCGACGCAAAAAGCGCGGTTAGGCCCCTGATTTCACTTTTCATGATCCCGTGAACTTTTTTGGTTCGATTGCAGAATTGGACGACTCGATGCCGAAGTTATTAAGTTAATATATTTGTATGTTTCTTTTGATTTTACAGTATTTCATCCACTCTCCGTTCGAAATATCAACAGCAATTTCAAACCCTACAGGAGAAGTTCAACCTGGTGAAGAAATGATTATAGATTTTAAGGTATAATCGGCGCTCAATAGTCCACTTGTAGCGTAACGTTTACAATCCTGTGCAGCGCTATATAATACACTCCATGGATGCAGTGTAACTACGTAACCTGTGAATGGAAACCACGTTGATTGACGACCCAGTTGGCACAATGGTCACCATGCCGGACTGCCAAACACAGGGTTGCGGGTATAGAATTTGACGTTCGTACCTGCGGGTTCGATTCCCGTCTCAGACAAGTATTTATGTTTAGATATTTGTCTGTGGTCTGGTTGTTTCTATGTATGTATGTATTATAAGTATATATTTACTAAAGAAAAGTATCTAAGAAGTCTAGTACTTAGCTTGGGGCTAGATGGCGATGTGTGGAATATCCTGCAATATTTGTTTATTTATTGGTGTAGCGGGTGCCGGCTTATACCACTCACACAACTAAACACATAGTTAACATGTTGAAAATAATAATCACACTGAGTACTTTTAATTCAAGTATTTATGTGTGTGTAATGTCTATTAGAAGAAGGTCTTAAGTCCAACACTGGTTCATAGTATTATTGTAGCGTACTGATAGTGTACTTATGACGCATAATATACCCTACTTGTACTTGTATACAGGCTGTTTTCCGCCATTGGACCCTTTTTAATTGGGTCCTTTTTGCGTGAGGATGGAGTAGGCTTGCCCAGCACCTACTACCGTCCCAGCCTACTCAACCATGTCCAGAGGAGAGAACTTGTCAATACTTCTGGTGCCAACTAAGCCGCGGGTTTCATCACGATGTTTTCCTTCACCGTAAAAGCAATGTCAATTAGCGAACATAATTTTTTCTTAAGAAATATCCATTGGTGCACTGGGGCCGGGATTCGAACCCACCTTCAGAATGAAAATCGAGGTATATACCACTAAGCCAACACCGCTCTCAGTAATAATGTACCCTAATGGTAACTTACAAAAAGTAGATATTTTTTTATCCGAATGACTGAACCGATTTTGTTCAACCCTTGATTTGTTCCGCAGGCAGTAGAGATCCAAGCTTCAACGAGCGTTAAAAATCTGAGAGTTGAGCAGAGAAGATGCCGGTATCCTGATGAATGGCTTAGCGATTCTATAAAGGTGCGAACAGAAACCTGTAAAAATAGAATCTAGTACCTACTTAGGATGCAGCCGCAGGATGTGAAAGTTTGTGTGTGTGTTTGTTACTCCTTCACGCTAAAACCACTAGACCGATTACGATGAAACGCGGTCTGAAAGCTGGAGACCTGAATTAACACATAGGCTATTTTTTACCCATATATTCACACTGGATCGGGACGTACGCGGGTGAAACCGCGGGGCTATGGAATACTAGTAGTATTCCATAATACAAAGTACTAAGGAGGTTAGTGTGAAAACATCTTGTTCAAACCAAAGAGTTTTCACACTGACCTCCAGAGGTTGGATTAACAAAATCCGCTACAGATTATGGCAGATGTGACGACATAATTATAACGTTTTTGGTTTTTCAATATCACTACCGATTTTTAAAACGTTTTGAATCTCAAATTAAGGCTACCAAACGCAACGCGCCAGAAATACCCGTCGCTTACAACTAACATTATTGATTGCAACGAATGTGCTTTGTTTTTCTCAAAAGTGCTCAGATGGAATTGTAGGTGAAATTTTTACCGATATTTTGAGGTAATTTGAGACGAAAATTCCTTGTCAGTTCAAAGCTAGTCTAGTTTTAATTTTTAATTTTAGGATAGCTTCTAAACTATAGAGAATTTTTGGTTTAAAGTCACACCAAAGTTTCGGTAAAAATCTCACCTACGATTCCATCTCAGCACAATTAAGAAATACAAAGCACATTCGTAACAATCAACAATTTTCACCAACGAAGGCGACCGGTGCCAGTAGTAACTATTAAGTAGGCTGTGTACCAAGGTCGTTGGCGTATGGACCCCCCGGCGTATGTTTATAGTAGGTATCGGAGTGTTGTAGGTCGGCGGAAAGGGTTCTCGTTATTCCAATGACAAACACCACACGATTCAATAATTAGCACGTTTTATTTATCAAGTTCACATATACAAAACCTCTCAAGTTGAGCAGAAAAAACTTAACCTCTTAAACATTTAGGCGGGAGACCAGATTCCATCTTCGGTGTTGCCAACTAGCATAACTCTATTTGACAGTGACATAACGTATGTGTCGGCCAGGGTCAGAGGCCATCTGTGTGGCCATAGTGACATAGTGGCCACCACATCACCCCCCTACGTTGTAAGAAAACCCCAAAGGGAAAAATAATAGAAAAAATGTAGGTATTACTTTAAAATTAAGATAGGTACTTAATGAGAAAAAAAAAATGAGAGAAAATAAAATTCAAATATCAAATGGCTTTTTGACCCTGACTGTACGGCCAGAACGAGTTGTTACTGGATCGGCATCATTTCTTAGTGCAGGCGTTGGGTTACTTGAACCTATTGGATCTGGAGTCCCAGTTCCAGAAGACTGGCTAGGAACAACGCTCGGTGCAGAAGGACATTGAGAACTATGTTTCTCAAAGAAGGCCGGTTTGACGCGATCTAAACTGACTTCGATGTCTCTATTACCCACCGTTATCGTAATGGTTTTGTCGTTTCTTTTGACAACTTGGTGCGGGCCGGTATAAGGGGGCTTCAAAGAAGCTTTACAAGTATCATCACGCAAGAGTACGTGGGATGCCGTTTGGAGCTCCTTATAAACGAAGGTACGTTGGACACCATGTCTCGATGCAGGGGTGGGCGTTAGCTGAGCCATATGCTTGCGTAGTTGTGACGCGAAACCGGAGATATCCTCGACATCATTGGGCGTTGATGGTGATACAAATTCGCCAGGCAAGCGTAGGGGTTCCCCGTACACTAATTCGGCCGAAGAAGACTGCAAGTCCTCTTTGAGAGCTGTCCGCATGCCTAGTAACACCAGAGGTAAAGCAACGCTCCACGTACACCCATGGCACATCAGTGCCGCCTTAAGTTGCCGGTGTAATCTCTCTACCATCCCATTTGCACATGGGTGGTAACTTGTGGTACGGCAGCGGGCTATGGAGCAATTTTGGAGTAAGGTCTTAAAAAGTGTGGATTCAAATTGCCGCCCTTGGTCCGTGGTGATCACAGAAGGCACTCCGAATCGTGCGATCCAGCCACTGGTGAAAACTTCGGCGACTTCTTCAGCTGATATTCCTACCATCGGCCAAACTTCCGGCCATCTTGTGTACCTATCTATAGCTGTCAAACAATACTGATACCCCTTGCTAGGAGGAAGTGGACCGACAATGTCGATATGTACGTGGCGGAAGCGATTTGTAGGAATAGAAAAGGTTCCTATAGGTGTCGCTGTGTGACGAGTTATTTTGTTGCGTTGGCACTCGAGGCATTCACGAGCCCATTGACGGCAGTCCTTGTTCATCGAGGGCCACACAAAACGGTCAGACACCAAACGCACGGAAGCTCGCGCACCAGGGTGGCTTAAGTTGTGCAACTTATTGAAAAATGAGCGCCGAAAAGATGGTGTTAGATAAGGCCTAGGTTTTCCGGTAGATGTGTCACAGACGACGACGCAATCGGTGCCAGGAATTCGGATCTTTTCAAGTTTAAGAGAGCTTTTATAAGCGTCACGGAGTCCAGTATCGCTACCTTGTTCTTCGGCTAGGTCAGCGTAGTTTTCTTCGAAGGTTATAGCCTCTATCCTAGACATTGTATCAGCCACAACGTTTTCGTCACCTTTGACATATACAATATCTGTGGTGAACTGTGAGATGAAGGACAATTGATTAAGTTGTATCGGAGGCAGTTTTTCTTTCCGTTGGCTGAAAGCGTAAATAATTGGCTTGTGATCCGTGTAAATGGTAGCATGTTGTACCTCTAGAATATGCCTGAATTGCTGTATGCTTTCATAAATCGCGAGAAGTTCTCGGTAATAGGCTGGCCATTGCGATTGTTTCTCCGTCAACTTTTTGCTGAAGAAAGCAAGCGGCTGCCAGACTCCTCCGACTTTTTGTTGCAAGCAGGACCCGATTTGATGTAAAGATGCATCAGTAAAGAGCCCCAAGGGAGCATTGACAGCCGGATGAGATAAAAGTGTTGCACTAGAAAGACTTTGTTTACACTTTTCAAATGCAAGCTCAAGTTCTGGTGTCCAAGGAAAGGGTTTAGCACCTTTCAGTTTGGAAGATACCATGGCGTTTATAAGCGGAGCTTGCAGTTCAGCGGCATTAGGAAGGAAACGACGGTAAAAATTTACCATTCCTAAGAATCTGCGAAGGCCTTGGACCGTTTTAGGCAAGGGATAATTTTGCAGGTCTTGGATCCTTTCTGGCGGGGGACGCGTTCCATTTTTGGAGACTCTGTATCCCAAAAACGTAACTTCATCGGCACCAAACGTACATTTGGATGCGTTCACTACGACGCCATATGTTGATAACCGCTGGAACAAGATACGCAGGTGTTCCGCATGTGAGTTAGCATCCGGTGAAAATACCAAAATGTCATCAACGTAAGGGTATACAAAGTCGAGCCCCCGCACAACCTCGTCTATAAATCGCTGGAACGTTTGTCCTGCATTTCGGAGGCCAAAAGTCATGAAGGGAAACTCATATAACCCAAAGGGCGTGGTGATCGCGGTTTTGCAAATATCAGCGTCGTGTACCGGTATTTGTTGATACGCTTTAACTAAATCGATAGTGCTGAACACAGTGGCGCCTAAAATATTTTGCGAGAAGTCTGCGATGTGCCGTACCGGGTAACGGTCTGGGACAGTTCTAGCATTCAAGGCTCTGTAATCCCCACATGGACGCCAACCATCTTCTCCTTTCCGCGCCATATGAAGTGGTGAGGCCCACGGACTTTTTGATGGTCTTGCTGTTCCGCACTGGACCATGTCCTCGAATTCTTTTTTTGCTGCAGTGAGTTTTTGTGGAGCAAGGCGTCGGGGGCTACAAGCTATAGGCGGTCCGTCGGTGGTTATGATGTAATGCAACGTGGAGTGCTTAATTTGCCGCGGTAGTCCAGGTGGACGCGTTAAATCCGGAAACTCTAAGAGCAGTTTACCGAAACGGGAATCCAAGATGGAAGCGGCGGAGACAGCTTTGACGCTCATTTGGTCCACTTGAGCAATTGAAGCGGGGGCGGAGAGGTTTGTGCTTCCGTCGATAAGTCGCTTGTTCCGCAAATCAGGAAGGAGGTGGTAATGAGCGAGAAAATCCGAGCCAATAATTGGAGTACTGACGTCAGCTACCACAAAATTCCAACTTAAATCTCGGCCCAAACCTAGGTTCAAATTCAGAGCTATGGTACCATAGGTTTTTATGTTACTACCGTTAGCTGCGCTTAAGTGATACTCGGTAGGAGCATTACGGCCTACCGTCAAATTCTTCGGAAA
The DNA here is from genome assembly GCA_951213275.1 of Idaea straminata. Classification (NCBI taxonomy): domain Eukaryota; kingdom Metazoa; phylum Arthropoda; class Insecta; order Lepidoptera; family Geometridae; genus Idaea; species Idaea straminata. The sequence continues at coordinate 4,288,923 of OX577875.1, read as the reverse complement.
GCAGCAAAGGTCACTCCCTGTGTCAACCAGGAAACGACGGGCTGAATTTTTGTCCGTCACGAATAGCCGGCGGCCTGGGGTTTTGCGATCAGTTGCCGCCTCTATTGATCGCTGCTCTCGTTTTTTTTAGGTTTCCAGTCGCACGGAGAGATGCACTTGTTTGCTTTTCCTTTGTATCTTCGGTGATACCAGCACCTTTTTGTTGGTGACGCAGATCTTGACCTGCTACTGGCAGGACGCGATGATCGGGAAGGTCCGGCGCGAGTGGTGCTGAGGTCGTTGACTATTTTTGCCAGTTTTTCCACTTGAGCGGTCAACTTTTGCAGTTCGTTGGCAGGGCTGTGTACAGCACAAACAGTCGAAGCTGAGCCTTCCAAAATGTCATCAGCAATATCAGCTAATGTGTCAAGTGATACATCGACTTGTGCTGTGAGAATAGCTCGAACATTGTCAGGCAGCCGACGCATCCATAGTTCTTTAAGGAGGTCATCTTCCTTTGTAGCTCCTAGACCACGGAGGTACCGGAGTAAGGCTGAAGGTTTCCTATCACCAATATCTTCCTCGGTTAATAATTTCCGGATTTTTTGTTTTCGTGATGCTGACAATCTTTTTACAAGTTCATTTTTAAAGTGATTGTATTTATCCTGAGCCGGAGGGTTGTCTATGATGTCTGCCACAACGTCGGCTATCTGAGTGTCCAATGTAGTGAGAACATGGTTGTACTTAGTAATATCCTGTGTAATACCAACTAACTGGAACTGGGCTTCCACTTGGCCGAACCAAGTTGTTGGTTTGTCCGACCAAAATGGGGGAAGTTTAACTGATACCCCCATGATCCCCCCTGACTGCAGTTCTTGTAGTTTGTTTTGTAGCTGAGCTAGCTGTTCATCGGCAGACATAGTGAGCAATAATTCGTTTTAATAATTAATGAGTTAAACCCGAGACAAAACTAATGTTTGTTTGCACCACTATAGGACTCTGACCGACACCATACAAAATGCCACATACAACACAAAACAGAAATACAACTGAATGAACAAATAAAAAAAAACACATAAAATATAAATTTGTCAACACAAACCATATACAAAAAAAAAAAATAAGATGTTAATTAAACTTAATTTCAATTTTTGTAAGAAGAGATCAAAATATTTGAGTGAAACTAATAATAAGGTTTTATATTCAGGCAAAACTTATTAATAAAAACCCAGTTTGCACATGCTACACATCCTTATACAATACAAGTTATTATTTATTAAGTGAAGAATGTTTTCTAGGCCATGCACACACTGTTAAGGTTATTTTAAATGTTCAAAAAGTAAAAAAAAATATAGGTTAATAGGTAATGTTCACTTGAAGCGATGCTCGTAAGGAAAATTTTTCACTTATTGACTATCCCACAAAAGTTCACTCACTGAGATGTTAAGCTATGGGTTAAACACTGATACGCCACAGTTAGATATGTAGAGTTGCGGGATGCTTATGTAGACATGCGAGTAGATAAGTAATGGAATTCGCTCACCGGGCTGCTGACAGGCACTTACTACTGTAGGTACAGTTGCTGCTGGTTAGTAACATGCAAGGACGCGCAATGAGGGCGCGCTGTGACATGCTAGGACGAAGCAAGGTGCAGACTGGACTCGAAGTCAGTTAAAGGTGTCCAATGGCAACAAGTGGTGGAGCGGCGGTAGATGATTGTAAGTGGGGCACGACAAAACGCCAGTATTAGTTTGCCACGAGGTCTGTTCAGATCGATGCCAGCGATGCTGTGTAGCTTGGCAGTCGTGAAATTTCCGTGGAATGTGACTCTGCGTTACTTCGCGTTCTTCTTGACTGGGGTCACCAATATCGGAGTGTTGTAGGTCGGCGGAAAGGGTTCTCGTTATTCCAATGACAAACACCACACGATTCAATAATTAGCACGTTTTATTTATCAAGTTCACATATACAAAACCTCTCAAGTTGAGCAGAAAAAACTTAACCTCTTAAACATTTAGGCGGGAGACCAGATTCCATCTTCGGTGTTGCCAACTAGCATAACTCTATTTGACAGTGACATAACGTATGTGTCGGCCAGGGTCAGAGGCCATCTGTGTGGCCATAGTGACATAGTGGCCACCACAGTAGGTATCTATGATTTTGCCCGTTCGTCAGTCCTGTTCAAGTTCGAAGGTTCAAGTTTAGGAAATGTGATTGGTTACCTACCTACCTGAACTGTGTTTTCGAACTTTGAGCCATCACGAAAACAAATTGCATATATGCATGTGTTCGTTTTAACAATTTAGGCAATTTAACTCGTTCAAATTAACACTGATTGTAGCAAAAAATATATATACGCGACGAATTGAGAATCTCCTCCTTTTGGTTAAAGTCGGTTAAAAAACAAAACACAACATGCCTATGAATCTCTATGAACATGCCATGATTTTTCTTAACTGCTAATTTTGTAGAAGCTAAATAACCTAATTGTGATGCTAATTACTTTTTCGTACAGACTTACAGCTTCGCTCTTTGCCAGATGCACTGCAGAACTCGCCTGGCCCTAATGTTCTGTGGCTGCAGACCTTACTTCCACGTCAAAGGAGGTAGGCAAAAAATCAAACTCTTTGGACCTCAACCATAAAAACTAAAAATTGACAATGACCTATCAAAACAAAAAGTGACAGTCGCAGTTTTTCAGTTTTAAAATTAATTTCTGTAATAAATTCGTAATAGTCGTGTTATTAATTTATATTTGTGTTTGTTTGTGCCCTGTGTACGCCATTTTGTTTTCTCGTTTCGTTTTTTGAGATGGCGAAGTATGCGACGCTCACGGAATGGCGTGCATTGGCAGAAATGTCGAGATACTCATCAATATTCCAAAGAACTTGGCCAAGTGTTCCTGTCTGCCTCAATGCCAGGAGATCAACTATTACTCACATACCAAAAAGGTCGTTGTTCGGTAAGTTACTCTGCATGCTAGTATTTTTAGAGCTAAAATACTCGCTACTGTTCAAAAATCGTTTGCACTTTACTCTAGTTTGTACAGTTTACAAGTAACTGGTGTACAACAAGATGAACGATCAAAAAACAATGCATGATGTGTCGGCAATTAATAAACTCCATTAGTTCGACAGATTTGTCTAGCCGGTGAACCAGTGAGCATGGACGCGTGGTGGGAGATGCTACTCGCTCAATAAAAAAAAGAATTTTTTAAATCGGCCCAGGCGTTTTCGAGTAATCGGCGAACATACATAAAAATATATATATAGGTACGCGACGAATTGAGAACCTTCTTCTTTTTTGAAGTCGGTTAAAAATAGAATAAAATGGATCGACTCTATTTAACTACTTCCTAACTAATCGACATTTACGATACCTACATTATACTGCTGATTTACTAACTACTAGAGTAAAATACTAGCTTAATGCGAACTAGGCTTTGAATCTAAGTACAAATCCTAGTCTTTCATGATGTACAGTCGGCTGCATTCTAATAATTTTTGTTTGATTAATTCATGAGTTAGAAGACTTTAAACTTTAACTAAAGCAAGTGCATAGAATCTTGCTTATGTTGAAAACATTCTAATAACAGCTGTTTTGGAACTCTACGGTGGGTCTGCAGCCGACCGTACCTACCTTATTCCTTTCAAATCTAATCTCCAGACAAGATTACCTACCTATCAACGCATTACGCATTATTGCGTAGAGTCCCTTCTCACGAGCACTGTGCGCTTTACTAATATTCCGCGACTTATATTTAGATCATTGATTGAGTTTGGCGTTACTGTTTGGTAAAGACTTTTTGTAAGATTGTAATTTGATGATTGAAATTTGAAAAGGCAAATATATATTTTATTTGCTTTTGGAAATTTAAAATATTTATTAGTAGGTATAGTTTTAAAACACCACAAACAATTTTGTACGGTTCTCAAGTCATAATAGCACCTAGTAAATTGAGGTGACCAGAGGACTTTTTCAATTGTTAATCACTTTACTTCCAGTAAATTTTTACTACCATCTACATCGTCTTCGTTTCAAGTCGTGTCAATTTTGTAATTATTAAATAAACAGTTAATTTTATTGCCTATTTAATAATTAGCAACAAATTAAAATTAGTCCCAATTTAAACTCACTGTATAAAGATGTATTTTAAACCCAACATGAATTCGTCCGCGACGGATAACGAGTCCTCAGCAGCTTCTATACGCATCAACATGATGCCACCGAAATTCCGGCTGCATAGAGACGTCATATTCACTTTAGAGGATCTATTTGGTATGTTTAGAGAAAACAAAAGCTGTATGTTTAGAGAAAAAAAAAGGTGAACGGGTACCGGTGCTCCCTCTTTACAAACGTAGTCGACTGTTTTCTCCTTGTTTACTCCCTGGATAATGACATTAGAGCAAATATTTTTGTTGCATAAAACCTATAACTGCCATCACTATGCCCCTATGTCTTGGTTTTTCATTTTCTAGCTATCATAGAACTTAAGATTTAAAATTAAAAAATACAAAACATAGAGATAGTGATTTTGGTCATGGCCGTTATAAGTTTTATGCAACAAAAATATTTGCTCTAGTATCATTATCCAGGGAGGAAACAGTCGACTACGTTTGTATGGAGAGAGCGCTCGATACCTTTTCCTCTTAGGGCTTCTTCTTCAGCTTGCGGCCGTAAAAACCCGTGTTTTTATTTACAGCGGAATGTTCGAAGCTTTCGAACCGAGCTCTTTGAACTATCATAGCTTATTTGTCTAATGATTCGGGTTTATACGAATAAAAGATTGTTTGCCGTGCCTAAAGCTATTCGGTTGTCAGTTTCTTTTGCACGCAAATAGATTTACGGCTGCTGCCATGAACACACCTACAATTAGTTCGAAAAGCCTGTGCTTTGTTTTGATTTTTTTAGTGTGTTTACAAAGGTCACTTATTATAAGTTGATTTTGACTTATTCACGTAAGTAATTATGTTTAAATTTATTTTGTATCCATTTGCTTTAATCCTGTCAGCGGCACACGACTTTTTAGACTATGGAGATTTTTGTGTTATGTATAAGTACTACTGTTTTTTTTTCTTATGTTGATTATATATCTCTTTTATTATTGTTGAGTGCTTGTCTAATTAACGTTAGATTATTCTATTCTTATATTTAGAGATGTTTCTATTTTTTATATATTTAAAGATATATTTCTAGTTATGTTATCTAATGAGTTGTTTTTTCCTGCAGCCTCGCTTGGTGGTACCACAGCGCTGTTTGTCGGTGCCAGCGTGCTCACCGTCATCGAAACGGCTATGTTCATCATTAGACGCACCGTCGACTTTGTTTATAATAAAATTACTGAACGCTTTGTTAGAATTAATTACAATCCTTAGCTTAGAATTAAAATGTGAAGAACTAAATGCGTTTGAAGAGTTTGGTGTGTATTGTGTAACCTGCCTTAATTGAGGTCAATGGTATCTATCGAATAAAACTAGATGGCACCACTTTTGTACGACAACGTTTGTAATTATAATTAGGCCAATTTGGACCGTGTTCTTTTTAAATAAATTATTAAATTTTATAAAAACTTACCTATTATAAAAATCCTTATTGTTGTTTTATTGCATAACCTATTGAACCTAGCTATGAGTAGAAAGTAGAAATGATAACTAAGAATTTATGGTTGTAAAAATTTAACCAGAAATTTACAGCTATTTGACCTACAAATTATTTTGTACGAATATTATCTTTATATTGTTACCTAATGCGATGTTTTGTGGTTAATTTACGGTATCAGTAGATAAGTGTGCTAAAGTAACAAGGCTATTACATGCCTATTATAATAATAATAATAAAAATGGGAAAATACACACGTAAATATCTATAAAATTTCTTATTTTTCTAATAATATCTAACTTATTTAGCAAGTGGAGTAGGAACAAAACGCAGACGTCAAACTCGGTCAAATAACAATGGCCCCGCCCACTCACTAATATTATTTACTCACGAAAGAATCTAACCTCATTTTATTAATGAAAATAATTAAATAACACAACGAACGAACGAGAAAAATGTTTCTTACGGCTTGCACTTTCATTCTTAACAGTGGCTGTTATGTATTCAGTTTTATTTACAGTGTTTTTGTGTTTTTACACGCAGTACTGCCGTTTGGACTTGACGTCGGTATTTTGGGAGTTTCTGCGTATTTTTTAACAAGATTGAAGAAGCCAGATCCTAGTAATGTTACCAGTGTATTCGGTCCAGAGCCAGGTTCGCAGGAAAGTATGCTGCACCCAGAGAAAATGGTCAGTTGTATCGCTCACAGAGGTGCTGGTTTGGACGCCCCAGAAAACACCTTGGAGGCGTTTCGTTATGTAAGTTCAACCTTTTTGATATCCTCTTTACAGCCAGTATTTTAATAAATAGTTTTGTAATAAGTTTTCATTCAAAATTTTGAGGAAAAACGCGCCTTCACAGAGTACTTTGGCTGCTTTATACGGCAGTAGGTATTCTTTTTTGAAATTTATGGAAAAATCCCGCACAGTAACAATTATGTAGGTAAGTATCATCTTTAAGTGATAAATCTAAACCGATATAACAGGGAAATAATTGTTTTTCCTTAACACGAAGGCTATTTCCTTACTAAGACACAAATCATCCTTATAGGAAATAATTTTGAGGAAAAATTAATATGGCCCTGCATGTTCACCCTCGTACTCTAGATCCCGTGGGACTATCGGGACAAATAGTAGCCTATGGTACTCCAAATGATTCAATGTATTGTCATACCAAATTTCATCAAAATCGATTCAGTACTTTTTGAGTATTAATTACAAACAAATTTAAAAATCTTTCCTTTTGGTAATATATTAGCAGCGCTCCTTGGTTTCACGTAACTCCCGATCTTATAGGAATATCGGAATAAAAAGTAGCCTATGTTATTTTCAATGAATCAATGTATCCTTATTACCAAGTTTCTCAAAATGGGTCTATTAGTTTCGGAGCCTATATGTTACAAACAAAAAAAACTTTTCTCTATTATATTAGTATAGAAGTGTAATTCTTCTATATATTACTGGCTGTCCCGGCAAACGTTGTTTTGCCATACTTATACAAAAAAAGGAAAATAGATGTTGGCTGATTCTCAGACCTAACAAATATATACAAAAAAATTCATACGTAAAAATAAAAGATTGGTAATTAACACTGGGACAATTAACAAAAAAATCACAATGTTATATATAGAGATTATAAAAGGAAGCCCTGCCGCCTGCGTCTGTTTGTCTGTATGTGATAATTTGATAGTGTTTTAATACTGAATACCTAACCATTTCTCTCTTTTATGTTCCAGTGTGTAGAACACGAATGCAACTTCATCGAGCTCGATGTGCGGACGTGTCGTGATGGTAAACTGGTTCTACTCCACGATCAAGGTCTAGAACGTCTGGCCGGGTCACAGCTGTCTGATGTACATGAGGTGGATTGGGAGAAGATTAAGAACATCGATGTTGGTTCTACACATCCTAATAGGTAAATAAATAAACATTGCAGGACATTCCACACATCCCCATCTAGCCCCAGGCTAAGTAACTAGTCTTGTGTTATGGGTGCTAGTCAACTACATAATATATACCTTTCTTTTGTAAATATATACTTATAATACATAGAAACAACCAGACCACAGACAAATTTCTAAGCAAAAATACCTGTCTGAGGCGGGAATCGAACCCACTACCATCTGTTTGGCAGTCTGGCAAACTGGGTTGTCGGGTCATAAAACTTTTACCTGCCATGACCATGCCCCTATGTCTTATTTTTTATATAAATTTTGTTTTTTTAACTCTCACTTTCTATAATAAATTAGAATATGAGAAAAATCAAGACAAAGGGGCATTGTCATGGCAGTTATAGGTTTTATGCTACAAAAATATTTACTCTAGTGTCATTATCTAGGGAGGAAACAGTCGACTACGTTTATATTGAGAAAGAGTCAGGTACCTTTCCTCTTAAGCTATGCGTTGATCCGTCAGTCAGTCAGGACAAAGCATTTTATATGTAAAGATTGGCGACTTTTAAAATACTTACTAAACAAATGACATAGATAGATAGATAGATCTTTATTTGGCCAACAACATAACTGAAACTTAGACATACCTTATTTTGATATTACTAAAAATAACAGACTTAATTAAATATTATAAACTATATTATTTACAACACAGTAACAGTGTCGCCGCCAAATAGGCTCCTGCTCAGCTACGTGTTGCATAAATGCAACGCTGATTTTCAGCAGAGACCCTGTGATTGGAGAGAGTAGGACGATGCTGTAATTTAGGTTATAGTAGGCAGGAAACACTGACACTAACTTTATAACTAAATAAATAAATATTCTAAATTGTCATGCTAATACTAATGATTAGGAAATCCAACACAAACAATATTTTAGAATTATACACAAAGACTTAAAGTATTACTCTCTCTCTCTGTAGTCGGCCCCTCATGACTGAGGATCGTGGTCATCATTGGGTGGTCTGCATTTGGATCGGATGATCTGTCTCCAATGGCTTCTGTTCATCGCATCTCTTACAGTGTTATGAAACTTGACGGCTGATGAGTCCCTAATCTGATCCGTCCATCTGGTTGGGGATCGGCCTCGAGAGCGTTTTCCATCTGTGTTCCCAACCACGATGAGTTTCAGTTTGAGTAAAGTATTACAGGACACATCATTATCTTCATATCAGCTCACATGACGTCGACCGGACATGAATCTAAAGTTGTATTAACCTTGTGTTTTCCAGGAATAAGTTCAAAGAAGTGCACTTGTGTTTATTGGACGACGCTCTAGACTACCTCCTTGCGAATAACGTTAGAGTTATTATCGATGTCAAGGGAGAAGATGATGATGTAAGTTAATTTTAATTTTTTAATTTTGACTACCCAGTTGGCACAATGGTCACCATGCCGGACTGCCAAACACAGGGTTGCGGGTTCGATTCCCGCCTCAGACATGTATTTATGCTTAGATATTTGTCTGTGGTCTGGTTGTTTCTATGTATTAAAAGTATATATTTACAAAAGAAAAGTATATAAGTAGTATATCCTTTGTCTAGCACCCATAACACAAGTGTAGTTACTTAGCTTGGGGCTAGATGGCGATGTGTGGAATGTCCTGCAATATTTATTATATTATAAAACTAGCTGTTGCCCGCAACTTCGTCCGCGTAGAAGTCGAAAATGGACCGAGGAATCACGTTGTCCCATACAAACTTTGCCCCCCTTTTTCATCCCCTTAGGGGTAGAATTTCGGAAAATCCTTTCTTATCGGATGCCTACGTCAAACAAAGAACACACCCTCCAAGTTTCAGGTCTCTACGATCAGTGGTTTAGGCTGTGCGTTGATCCGTCAGTCAGTCACTCAGGACAAAGCATTTTATATGTATAGATAATTTTCACCTTGCTCGGAGTGATCTTAAAAGGGTTTCTTTTTCTACCTTTTGAGGTACGGATCCTTAAGAGGAAAAGGTACCGACGCTCTCTCCATACAAACGTAGTCGACTGTTTCCTCCCAGGATAATGACACTAGAGCAAATAGCATATTGCATAAAACCTATAACTGTCATGATTATGCCCCTATTTACGGTTTTTCTTTTCACATGGTATGAAGATAGACATTTTGGTATGAAGATAGATTGATTAATTGCAATTATCCAATTAATCAATCTATCTTCATACCAAGTTTCATCTAAATCGGTCCAGTTGTTCCAGAGCCTATTTGTTACAATCAAAAAACTAAAAAAAAATCTTTATAATATTAGTATAGATAGATTAAAATAGATATCTATAGATAGAGTTAAAAAGAATTCATATCCTATTTTTTTTCAGGTTGTGAACGGTATATTAAAAACATTCAGTGACAGACCAAGTCTATATGAAAACGCAGCGATAACTTGCTTCAATCCATTGAAATTATACCAAGTAAGTATAAAGAAAAAGAAAGAAAGCATTTTTGGAGTACAAACACAGGAAGGAAGAAATGAACATGACAATTCTTCTTCTCGTATAGTGGTGTGGCTCACCTATTGTTAGAGTTTTCAGATCGCCTTAAGGCGCTCTTCCAGTACCGTGTGTAGGTATTCACATTACCTTAGCCCCCGCTCTCAAAGACTTAGCGTGCTGCGTGCTAACTGTTATATTTGATCGATATGCAAAACATTTTAGCATTATTATCCACAAATATAGTTCCTTCAAAACCTATCATTTGATTCATTTTTAGAAACAAACGTTAACTATTTTTGAATAAAACCCGATAAACGATCTAATAATTCTCTGTTTTCTAACATCTTTTTTATCGAACGAAGCTGTTCATATCATGTTTTCAACTACAAAACTACAATGTCCATTTATATCCGAATAACAAAAAAAGAGTATTTGATTACTTAGAGTTGCTTAAAACAAAGGTCGATTTTATTAGCACCTGCCCTTAAGGCCTCTAACTTGACCTAACGACTGCTACTAGAGGTAGCAACCGGGACCAACGGCTTAACGTGCCTTCCGAAGCACGGAGGGGCTCACGAAAACACATTTGCCACACTACTAATTGGCCACCCATCGAAGTAATGACCGCGCCAGGCGTCGCTTAACCCGCAGACCGTAAACGATCAGCGAGCGTCGCTTAGCTGTGAGGCTCCAACATGACAATGAAAATTAATTACATTAAAAACAAATAAGTTACCTACATAAAGAAAAAAATAAAAACTTAATGAGGAGTCGTGTGCTGACCCAAATGGGTCGACCTCAGCTAAAAGCACTGGTCTTGTGGCCAGACCCATCTAGAGTATCTACTATCCATTCGCCACTTATGACGTGACCTGGATGGTTCTGTACTCAAAGGGTATATATATATACTAGCTGCGCCCCGCGGTTTCACCCGCGTAACTCCCGATCCCGTGGGAATATTGGGATAAAAAGTAGCCTATGTGTTAATACAGGTCTCCAGCTAACTAGATACCGAGTTTCATCGCAATCGATCCAGTGGTTTTTGCGTGAAGGAGTAACAAACACACACACACACACTCACACACATACACAGACAAACTTTCACATTTATAATATTAGTAGGATATATATATATATAGCCTTTTATTTATCCTTTGAATATTAAAATTACTAATAAAACATGCATGAGAATATTGAAAAAAATACATACTAAATCTACTGTGAAAATTAAATTGTCCGTTATTCAAGGATCTCTTTTTGAGTAAAGGCCTCCTCCATGGCTTTCCAATTGTCTCTATTCTGTGCTTTAGTTATCCAATCTTTTCCCGCTATTTTTTTTTTGTCTTCCCATCTCTCTGCCGGTCTACCTCTATTCCTTTTCCCTATCTGTCCTCTCCAAATCGTTGTATTTTTCGTCCACTTTTTGTTTGTCATTCTGGCTACGTGCCCTACCCAGTTCCATTTTAATTTTTTACAGTGATGTAGAGCATCAATAACTTAATTTTTATCTTTCTTATTCTATGTCTTCTCTTTATATTGAGTAAACTCCTTTCCATCGCTCTTTGAGTTGTTCCTATTTTGTATATGTATATTCGTTGAAAAAATTCAAAGGGTATAAACGGGACCTTATTTTTAATACTTGACTGTCCGTTCGTCTGTCTGTCACCAGGCTGTATCTCATAAACCATTATAGCTAGACAGTTGCAATTTTCACAGATTATGTATTTCTGTTGCCGTTACTAAAAACAGAAAAAAAATATTTAAGTGAAAAAATGTTACATAACCCATCGACAAATAGGTCGACCTCAGCTAAAAACTGCAGCCAAGCATGCTTAACTGCAGCGCTGATCGTCCGGCCAGGAGCCCAACCGCGCTTATTGCGTTGGCTTCAAGCCGACGTCGATATCCCAACCCGCGCCTCACACTGGGCGGAATTTTGAGCCTGCCTTTTATAAAAAGTTTGAAAAATTAGGTTGTCTTTTCGTGTGTTTTAAGTATGTAGGATTTTTGGGAACATCAAACTATTAAAAAAAAATGATTCCGGTTGTTATTTTAAAAAAAAAATTAATGTCATATTTTGTGGTGTTTTTAACAAATAACATAACCAGAATTACTTATTTTTGAATGTTTTGATGTCCCCGACAATCCTGTATACTTAAAACACACGAAAAAAACCACTTAATTTTTCAAAAATCCTATGTAAGGCGGGCTCAAAATTCCGCCCAGTGTGGGGCGCGGGTTGGCATAAGCCGACGCGTTGGTTTGAAGCCGACGCACTTATCGCGGTAGTGCCCCAGACCCATCTAGCCAAAAAAAGTCAATTTAAGCCAATTTGTTTTCAGATACGTAAGAAAGACCCAAAAATAATAGGTGCGATCAGTTACCGCCCATACTGCTTCAGTGCGCAGGATTACGACGCTGAAAATGGACCGAGCAATCCAAGGTACTATACATCTACTTTATTATGTTTGTTAGAAATATAAACATTTATTCGCAACAAAAACTCACAGTGAGCTTATCCTACTAATATTATAAATGTGAAAGTTTGTGTGTGTGTGTATGTTTGTTACTCTTTCAAGCAAAAACTTGACCTATTGCGATGAAACTCGGTATATAGGTAGACCTAGTCTGTATATATATAAAAATCTTGTGTCACGATGTATGTTGCCAATAAACTCCAAAACTACTGAACCGATTTCAATCGAATTTCACATGTACCCGTATTTTGGTCTAACTTACTGGATAGGATAGTTATCATCTCAATTATTCGCTTATGTCGTGAATGTAAACGAATAAAATGTATCAATTAATTGTTTCTTAAGCAAGTGTTTATTTACTGTTTAGTTTTATGAAGTTCTCATAGATGGCGGTGTACGTTGATTCATCGATAAAATTCTTTAATATTATTTGACATCTAGGTTGCAAATACACCCAATAGATGGCGCTGTGTTCGGGACTTACGCGGGTGAAATCGCGGGGTAATAGTAAACTATAAAAACAAAAACCTAAAGTTTTACTACTAAAGTTAACTACTACTTAAGTGACTGTTACGCCTTCACGCATAGGCTATTTTTTATCCCGAAATTACCACGGGATCGAAGCAGTGGCGTAGCGTGAGTCACAGACGCCCGTAGTCATAATGTGCCGTTTGACGTCATAAAAATAAAAATTTATACGTTACTAGCTGCGCCCCGCGGTTTCACCCGCGTAAGTTTCGATCCCGTGCGAATATCGGGATAAAAAGTAGCCTATGTGTTAATCCATGTCTCCAGCTATCTAGATACCGAGTTTTCATCGCAATCGGTCCAGTAGATTTTGCGTGAAGGAGTAACAAACACACACACGCACACACAAACTTTCACATTTATAATATTAGTAGGATTTTTAAGACTTGTAAATTTAATTTTGTTTAGGTATTTATGTAAGTGCTTACATGGGATTTTGACGTCATAAAAATAATAATGTTCGCAATTTGCTGCCCCTTTGACGTCATATAAATAATGTTGACAATTTGCCGCCCCGTTAACGTCATAAAATAATAATGTTGACAATTTGCCGCCGCTTTTGCAAACAAAACACAGGGGCATGGCCATAGCAGTTATAAGTTTTATGCAACAAAAATATTTACTCTAGTGTCATGATCCAGGGAGGAAACAGTCGACTACGTTTGTACGGAGAGAGCACCGGTAACCGTTCACTTTAAAACCATTTTAATATGACAGAGCGATATTAAGAAATGATCATGATTGATGACAATTGTCGAGGCCTAGCATGTGTGCACACCGATGCACACATGCCTACGACCGGATTGACGAAGACGAGGTTCTAAAACCTTACACACCGCGAGGCGCGGCGCGATCGCGGCTCCCACTCGCCCACCAACGTTCACATAGGACAGACAGATTGTCAATTGTAAATTGTAAATTCATTCATTAATAGGAGATTTGGAGGCAACGAGAAAACTTCATGTTTGACACTGATTTTTACTTTCACTACACTTGTGCACTTTCACAGAACTAAATTGAATAACATTCCACCAGAATTATACAATTCAACTCGGGTTACATCTAAGTTTCATGAAAATAAAACTGCAGCACGACATGTTGTTAACTCGTTCCCGCCAAAACTCCCGACGGAGTCATTGTTCTTTTAATATCTATAAAATTTCGATTAAACTTAACACAACTGAGGATATAAAAACTTAAGAAAGAACTAGGTACGGTCCGCTCACGGGTTAAATGTTTTCTCTGTACCTTTCATTCATTCATTTATTTATTTGCGTAGAAAAAGGTACAAAAGATCTTACACTAATCTTAATATATATAAATCTCGTGTCACAATGTTTGTCCTCAATGGACTCCTAAACCACTTAACCGATTATAATAAAATTCGCACACCATGTGCAGTTCGATCCAACTTGAGAGATAGGATAGTTTAAATCTCAAATTATAGTCGCAAAATCTACTATTTCTACGCGGACGAAGTCGCGGGCAATAGCTAGTAGTTAGTATATCTTAATAAATTCATTCTTGAAATGTATTCTAATATACTTAATATTATTTAATAAAACTCTTATGTATTTAATTGTAAGATACTCAAGTGTAGCATTTAGGAAGGTGATCCCCAAGATACAGGTTGTCCTAGTTTGGGGATCAAAGATTTATGAACCTACTGTATATTAATTCTTCTGGAAATAAACTAAACTATTAAACTATTAATAGTCCGGTCATTTTAGACATAAAAATAGTGATCAAATAAAGAAAATTCCGACAGAGCCAAATCTTCGTAGAGACCTTAGGTTTACCACAAGGAATAAAGTGTCAAAAGTCCCCATCAGTCCCATGTGAGCTTAGCGACTTATTCGGGGCCCAAGGTCAAAATTTTAGGTTTTTTGGATTTTTCTCGAAAACGGTAAGTTTTATCGAAAAAGTACCTCAGAGCAGTTGTAGATCTTAAAATTCTCTATAAAAATGGTCCCCATGATTTTTTCTCTAAGACCCACTATTTCCCAGATATTGCGCTTGTAAGAATCACGTTCTACATAATATGCACACAACACATCTTTTATTAAAAACTGTGAAAAAAATCTCGAAATGCGTCTCGAGTTGAAAGTGAAGGGGCCACCTCGGCCTGAAATGGCCCTAATTCAAAAAAGTACTTCGAAAATTAAGAGTTTTACGCGTGTTTTTAAATCTGAACAATATTTCAAAACACCTTGGTTGTGTGGATGTGAAGAAAGCAATAAGTTATTTTGCTTCCCGTGTCTGGTGTTCGGAGCTGGCACCGGTGGTGGTGGTGGTGACTCGGCATGGACGGAATCAGGAGTTGATGATTTAGCGCATCTATCAATAAAAGTGAAAAAACACTCGCAGTCTCGATTTCATATGTTATGTGAAGTGCAATTGGCCTCTATCAGGCGACAAGATATTCGTAAGGCGCTCGATTCTGCCTATCGAAAATCTATTAGAGAGTTCAATGAACGCGTTGACTAAAATCGATACATTTTAGGGAGTTTAATAGATTGTGTGGTATTTTGTGGTGCATGTCAAGTTGCATTGCGGGGGCATGATGAATCTACCGAATCCTTGAATCCTGGAATCTATAGAGGTTTGGTTGATTTTGTTTCAGAGATTGATTTGTGTATGATAAGCATAGAAAAACGGTTAATTAACTCAATTTCTGATTTTCACAAGAAAGTAATAGATGTTTTCGCTCGCCAAAAAGACCGGCGAGTGGATTTTATTTACAAATAAATATAAGTAAGCATGACTGTATTTTTTTTTCTTAGTGAACACCCATAAAAAATATCACGAGTCGCCTCTGGTCATTTTAGAGTAAATTTTCTTAGAATAGTATAATGTATACATAAAAGAGACACGAGTAGGCATTTTTGCTTGCTTGAGTACCTAAATATGTATATACGTGGCATATGTGTGCATACTATGTAGAACATGATTCTTACAAGCGCAATATCTGGGAAATAGTGGGTCTTAGAGAAAAAATCATAGGGACCATTTTTATAGAGAATTTTACGATCTACAACTTTGCTCTGAGGTACTTTTTCGATAAAACTTACCGTTTTCGAGAAAAATCCAAAAAACCTAAAATTTTGACCTTGGGCCCCGAATAAGTCCCTAAGCTCACATGGGACTGATGGGGACTTTTGACACTTTATTCCTTGTGGTAAACCTAAGGTCTCTACGAAGATTTGGCTCTGTCGGAATTTTCTTTATTTCAATTGTCTAAAATGACCGGACTATAAATTAAGTTCTACAATTTCTACCAGGTACATGGTGTGCAAATATTTAGTCACAATTAAAATTAATTACTTATCTATACTTTTACACAGGATTATAAATTTTGGGTACCTATTATGTGATCAACCATTATCTATATATATAAAAGAAAGTCGTGTTAGTTACACCACTTATAACTCAAGAACGGCAGAACAGATTTGGGTGAAAATTGGTAGGGAGGTAGCTTAGAGCCAGGAGACGGACATAAGATACTTTTTATCTCAATATGCCCACGGGATCGGGACTTACGCGGGTGAAACGCGGGACGCAGCTAGTAATATTATAAAGCTGAAGAGTTTGTTTGTTTGAACGCGCTAATCTCAGGAACTACTGGTTCAAATTAAAAAATATTTTTTGTTGCATAGTCCATTTGTCGAGTAAGGCTATTTTATAATTAGATATTTCCACGGGATTGGGTGTTACGCGGGTGAAACCGCGGAGCACTGCTAGTTATTATTATACATTCAATGTTATTTACTTAATTAAGATATCTATGTCATAAATCTATTCAGTAATGTCATGTTTATATAAATTAAATATCAATCAAAATAAAATCAATATTACATGTCCATCCATATTTAATCAAATTCCCTGATATACGTAATACCTATTAGACGTCTTATTTAAAAAATCACTTACAATATAAAAACTATGTTCCAGTAGCCAATCCTTCAACACATTACTGAAATTATTATAAGGAAGGTCAACAATATTTTTTGGAATGGAATTGTATATTGTATATTTCTTGCATTTGATTCTAAGAAACCTCAGCTAACAAAGCAGCTAGGCAGGAATCCTGACAATGATGGTTGTACTGTTCATAGGTTTGGATCAGATGCGGTAACCCACACGGCTCTGCGTTTGTTGGACGCTGTACATGCTGCGTTGTGGCGATGGTCGGCGAGGTGGTGCAGTGCCAGTGCTGTGCTATTACACAAGGATATCGTTAGCCCGTATGTACAGTTGGCTGCATAATTGCAGACCCACCGTAGAGCTCCAATACGGCTGTTATAAAAATGGTTTCAATACGAGCAAGATTCTAGGCACCTGCTTTAGTTGAAGTCTAAAGTCTTCTAACTCATCAATAATTCAAACAATAATTATTTGAATGGAAACATGCCAATAATAGTAATTTTAGAACTCTACCGGGGGCTGCAATTATGCAGCCGACCGTACCATCCAATCGACATTGTCAACCCAGTTGGCATAATGGTCACTATGCCGGACTGCCAAACACAGGGTTGCGGGTTCGATTCCCGTCTCAGACACGTATTTATGCTTAGATATTTGTCTGTGGTCTGGTTGTTTCTATGTATTATAAGTATATATTTACAAAAGGAAAGTATATAAGTAGTATATCCGTTGTCTAGCACCCATAACACAAGTCTAGTTACTTAACTTGGGGCTAGATGGCAATGTGTGGAATGTCCTGCAATATTTATTATTTATATTTATTTAGTGAGCACAATGGTCACCATGCCGGACACAGGGTTTCGGGTTTGATTCCCGCCTCAGACATGTCTATCTGTCTAATAACTTTAAACGCCGCGGTGCATTTTTGTACTTGTACTTGTACTTGTATACAGGCTGTTTTCCGCCATTGGACCCATTTTTATTGGGTCCTTTTTGCGTGAGGATGGAGTAGGCTTGCCAAGCACCTACTACCCTCTCAGCTTAATCGACAATGTCCTGAGGAGAGAACTTGTCAATACTTCTGGAGCCAACTAAGCTGTGGGTTTCATCACGATGTTTTCCTTCACCGTAAGAGCAATGTCAATTAGCGCACAACAAACCTCTAAAGCATCTCGGAAACGAGATATTTATAATAATTTTCCAAAAGTGCGGGTGCATTTTGATAACCATACCTATCGATAGAGAATATTACGGGTTCGATTCCCGTCTCACACATGTATTTATGCTTAGATATTTGTCTGTGGTCTGGTTGTTTCTATGTATTATAAGTATATATTTACAAAAAGAAAAAGTATGTACGTAGTATTTGAGTTGTTAAGCATCCATAACACAAGTGTAGTTACTTAGCTTGGGGCTAGATGGCGATGTGTGGAATGTCCAATATTGTGATCGGTACCCAGTTCCATACAAGTAAATTAAAATCTTCGATCGGAACCTGTTCCATACAAGTAAATTGAAATCCTCGATCAGAACCAGTACCATACAAGTAAATTAAAATCCTCGATTGCAACCAGTTCCATACAAGTAAATTAAAATCCTCGATCAGAACCAGTACCATACAAGTAAATTAAAAGCCTCGATCAGAACCAGTACCATACAAGTAAATTAAAATCCTCGATCGGAACCAGTACCATACAAGTAAATTAAAATCCTCGATCAGAACCAGTACCATACAAGTAAATTAAAAGCCTCGATCAGAACCAGTACCATACAAGTAAATTAAAATCCTCGATCGGAACCAGTACCATACAAGTAAATTAAAATCCTCGATCGGAACCAGTTCCATACAAGTTAATTAAAATCCTCGATCGGAACCAGTTCCATATAAGTAAATTAAAATCCTCGATCGGAACCAGTTCCATACAAGTTAATTAAAATCCTCGATCGGAACCAGTTCCATACAAGTAAATTAAAAGCCTCGATCAGAACCAGTACCATACAAGTAAATTAAAATCCTCGATCGGAACCAGTTCCATACAAGTTAATTAAAATCTTCGATCGGAACCAGTTCCATACAAGTAAATTAAAATCTTCGATCGGAACCAGTACCATACAAGTAAATTAAAATCCTCGATCGGAACCAGTTCCATACAAGTAAATTAAAATCTTCGATCGGAAGCAGTTCCATACAAGTAAATTAAAATCTTCGATCGGAACCAGTTCCATACAAGTAAATTAAAATCTTCGATCGGAACCAGTTCCATACAAGTAAATTAAAATCTTCGATCGGAACCAGTTCCATACAAGTAAATTAAAATCTTCGATCGGAACCAGTTCCATACAAGTAAATTAAAATCTTCGATCGGAACCAGTTCCATACAAGTAAATTAAAATCTTCGATCGGAACCAGTTTCATACAAGTAAATTAAAATCTTCATTCGGAAGCAGTTCCATACAAGTAAATTAAAATCTTCATTCGGAAGCAGTTCCATACAAGTAAATTAAAATCTTCGATCGGAACCAGTTCCATACAAGTAAATTTAAATTTTCGATCGGAACCAGTTCCATACAAGTAAATTAAAATCTTCGATCGGAACCAGTTCCATACAAGTAAATTAAAATCTTCGATCGGAACCAGTTCCATACAAGTAAATTAAAATCTTCGATCGGAACCAGTTCCATACAAGTAAATTAAAATCTTCGATCGGAACCAGTTCCATACAAGTAAATTAAAATCTTCGATCGGAACCAGTACCATACAAGTAAATTAAAATCCTCGATCGGAACCAGTTCCATACAAGTTAATTAAAATCTTCGATCGGAACCAGTACCTACCATACAAGTAAATTAAAAGCCTCGATCGGAACCAGTACCATACAAGTAAATTAAAATCCTCGATCGGAACCAGTTCCATACAAGTAAATTAAAATCTTCGATCGGAAGCAGTTCCATACAAGTAAATTAAAATCTTCGATCGGAACCAGTTCCATACAAGTAAATTAAAATCTTCGATCGGAACCAGTTCCATACAAGTAAATTAAAATCCTCGATCGGAACCAGTACCATACAAGTAAATTAAAATCTTCGATCGGAACCAGTTCCATACAAGTAAATTAAAATCTTCGATCGGAACCAGTTCCATACAAGTAAATTAAAATCTTCGATCGGAACCAGTTCCATACAAGTAAATTAAAATCTTCATTCGGAAGCAGTTCCATACAAGTAAATTAAAATCTTCGATCGGAACCAGTTCCATACAAGTAAATTAAAAGCCTCGTACGGAACCCGTTCCATACAAGTAAATTCAAATCCTCGATCGGAACCAGTACCATACAAGTAAATTAAAATCCTCGTACAATGAATTGAACAATTTTATTTACAAGAATATACTTTCTGATCTTCTTCTTCTTCTTCTCAGGGTACCTCTCCAACTAGTGAAGGTTGGCAGTCACCTCAGAATATTTGACCCGATCCCTCGCGAGGCTAAAAAGTTGTGCGGCACTCGCTATCCCTGTCCACTCTCTAATATTCCGCATTTTTTCCTACGACCTACTTTCCGTTTTCCAGCAACTTTTCCCATCATTATCAATTGCAGGAGTTCATATCTTGGATTCTTTAAAAGGTGTCCTAAATAAGCAACTTTCATTTTTTTCTTTCTGATGAGTAACTTTTTTTAATTATAGGAGTGAAGTGCGTTACTGGCGTGACTTAGGCGTGAGATGTATCGGATGGTCAGTCAACCGGCCGTTGGAGAAGCTGTACTGGCGCGGGGTTCTTAAGGCGCCGTATCTTGCCAACACGCTGTTAGGCGAGCCAGAGGTCAGTAAAGAATAAATAAAACTCGATCTGAGCAGTGCCGTAGCTAGGGTGGTACCCAGGGCGAATATTGTGTCACCCCAAAACTTAAATTTAAATTACTTTTTAGGCAAAAGAACTTGTATTTCTACTATTCTTTGACTATTCTATGACGACCCTGTTGGCACAATGGTCACCATGCCGGACTGCCAAACAGAGGGTTGCGGGTTCGATTCCCGCCTCAGACATGTATTTATGCTTAGATATTTGTCTGTGGTCTGGTTGTTTCTATGTATTATAAGTATATATTTACAAAAGAAAAGTATTTAAGTAGTATATCCGTTGTCTAGTACCCATAACACAAGTGTAGTTACTTAGCTTGGGGCTAGATGGCGATGTGTGAAATGTCCTGCAATATTTATTTATTATTTATTTCTTTTCTTTACCTCAAAAACCTCTTAAACCATATTTTCTTGATTCCTCATGAAAGTTAAGTACTTGGAAATTACAAGTTTACCAATCTTCGAAGCTAGGTAGGTTTTTTTACTATTTTACAAGAAAATTTAGAAAAATCTTATGACTTCCGGTGAAAAATTAACTCGACTAAGATCTAATCCTACAATAAAAAAATAAAAATGCACTATAGTTTGGTACTTTTTACTTGTGATTAACAAAAAGTACTTTTTTTAATGTATCCAATGTTGCCATTTTTTCATCAATGTTACCATCGTGGAAAGTAAACTTGTAATGTACTTTCGTGAAACGGGGCTCGGGTGTCACCCCTAAGCGGGTGACACCCGGTGCTGACCGCCCCCGCCGCCCCTACGCCACTGGATCTGAGTGCAAATAATATGGATAAGGTATATTGTTTCATCACTGGATCTGTCAAATCAGAGTCAAATGCTTGACTTTACCAATGCCATTAAAATGTTAATAGAAAAAGAAAAATCATTAAAAATTTTGAATACTTTTTCGGAGTTTTAATGATTGTTTCCAATCAAAATTTTGGTTTATGGTTAATGAATGACCAATTCGAATGAGAATTAAGTAATAATTTCTAACTTTTTGAGTAAAATAACATTTTAATCGCATTGTACAGGTCAAATCTTAATGAATTTTCCGATAAAAAATTCCAGGTGGAGAAAAAGCAAGATTTAAATAAAGATAATTTCGAACGAGCGGAACCTTTTGTCGAAGAAATTATAGAGACTGAGAGGAAAATTTCCTCTGGACAGAATTAAATCACATTAAAATGTCTTTGCGGAAATAATTACAATAAATTACATAAATTGTTTTTTACAAAAACGTTCTCAAAACATTTTAATGTAACATTTGAGGCTATATACACGGAAAATTAGAATGTATTTTAAGCAAATAATTACATTAAATTACATAAAAATGTTTTTACTTTACATCATAATGTTCTCAAGACATTTTAATGTAACATTTGAGGCTATATACAGAGAAAATTAAATGTATTTTAAGCAAAGAATTACATTAAATTACATAAAAATGTTTTTACTTACATAGAACCAAAGAGCAAAGAACTAAAATTATAATGTTCAAAACATTTTAATGAAATGTAACATTTGAGGCTTTTAGAAAAGTAGAGGACCTCTGTCCTCTCTTCAAATTACATTAGAGTGTCCTTTAAGCTAAGAACTAACATTATAAATGTTCTCAAAACATTTTCATGTAATAATTTTGATACAAAAAATTAATAATGTATTAAAATGAAGGATGTCTTAGCTTTTAAAATCAACTTTATTGTCTGAATATTACAAAATTAAAACTAAATGTTTTCCTTGACCTGACGCATTTCAGGCATTCTGCTTCAGTGGCATCTCTCGCTTAGGGCGAAAAGCTTTCTAAACGAATCTTCCATTTAGGCATAATGTCTTCATTGGGATCCCGCTTTTTAGGTAACTCAATCATAAGGAAAATACTCTTAAAACATTTTCATGTAATTATTTTTATAAAATAAATTAATGATTTATTAAAATGAGGGATGCTAATATTTTGAATATTATCATAAAATATTTTTTAATTTTTAAGTTTAGGATTTGATGTTTATTGATTTTAAAATCGTTTTTTTGTCTAAAATTTCCATAATCTTATGTTCTAAAACATTATCATTTAATTATCATTTATAAAATAAACAATTATTTAAAATTAATTTATTAAAAGTTAAAGATCTGATGTTTTTAGATTTTAAAATAGATTTTATTTGTCTAAAATTTTCAAATTTAACTTTAAAGTTTTCCATAAACTTAAATAATCTTATGTTCTAAAAACATTTTCATGTAATTATCATTTATAAAATAAATAATTATTTAAAATAAATTTATTGAAGTTTAAGATTAAGATTATGAAATCGATATTGTTTTCTAAAAATTTCAAAATTCAACTTAAAAGTTTTCCAACATCCTAAAATAATCTAATATTCTAAAAACATTTTCATGTAATTATTTTAATAAAATAAATTAATGATTATTTAAAATTAAATGTTAAAGATCTGGATGTTTTTAAAAGCTTTTATTCAACTTGCAACTTCATTTTGATCCACTTACCGGTTATCAATTGAGCTGAAATTTTGCATACATGTGTAATTAGATTTTAAAATCGACTTTTTTGTCTATGAATTTCAAAATTTTATGTTTATAGTTTACCATAGACATGAATGTTTTTCGTTATGTTTGTTTGTCTCAGATGAACGAATCGAGGCGAGAAACAGATAAACCTACCAAAGAGTTAGATGAAGAATAAAAAAAGGTTAGTTTAAATTATTTTTTACTAATTTTAAGTTACCCTCCGGTGAGAGATATGCTTCAATACAAAAAATATTTAAGAGCCCGTACCACATGAGTAGGAATACAACCAGAGACTAAGGTTGTTCGGAGCTGTCAAAATTGATACTTACTCATTTAGGCGCGGTCTACCGAGACCAGTCACCCCAGGGGGAAGATGTTGTGTGTGCAAACAGTTCCTACTTCCTCCTGGATTACGGTGAAGGGAGAGACACCGAGGAGTTTTAGTGGGTAAACCTCTGGCCGCCCACCATCTCAGGCCCCACACATCCCCGTTCATTCGTCATTACGTCGTTAATTCGTTGTTTAATATATTGTAAAATATGTATTTTTAATTATGGTATTGATTTATAATTTTATCTTTATTTTTGATCTATTTATTTGTACATTGTTACGTAATTATATTAATATATTTATGTAAAGATATGTATGTATGTTTATATATGTATATATATTTATATATAATTATTATTAGTATGTAGTTAAGTTTGTATTTATTATTATGTTTTTGTTGTTATTTGCATCTTAGTTTGAACACCCTACCCTTCACCTTCCTCAACTTCTTGTCCATCCAAAGGTTGCCTGGAAGAGATCGCTTTGAGCGATAAGGCCGCCCTTTGTAACACTTAGACTTAAGCTTTGTTTTTATTTAATGTTATTTGAAATTGGTGTTTACAATAAAGAATTTATCTATCTATCCCCGCCGCGCCCGGAGCGGTGGGAGGTGCATAAGGCGCATTTCTCCTCGTAAAAAAAGGTGGTTTATTTTAATTAAAAAATTGTGTTTTTTAATATAAGCGTTTAATTTGAAGCGGTGACAATGTAATCTAAATTTTAATGAATAATAAATAAATGATGAAACTATATCAGAAAAAAATAAACAAATAGACGTTGTTCGATTCTCAGACCTAACGAATATACACAAACGATTTCATACAAATCGGTTCAGCCGTTTAGGTGGAGTTTGGTAACTAACACAGCGTTAGTTGGCCGCGTAGCGTGTAGTGGTTTTTTCATACGTGAAGTCGCGAGTTCAAATCTCGCCTTGGCGCTGAATTTTTCCTGTTTTTTTCCTTTCAAATATTTCTAGAATTACCTAAAATCGATTCATACTTATATCATAAAGAGTAAAGATTTGATTGTTTGTTTGCATTGAAAACGCTTCGAAACTACTGGACCGATTTTGATGAAACTTGGTATGAGGATACATTGTTTTATTGACAGTAACCTATGCTGTTTTTATTCCGATATTCCCACGGGATCGGGAGTTATGCGGGTGAAACTGCGAGGTGATGCTAGTAAATAATTAAAACATTAAGGTAAAAGGGTATCCATACAAACGTCGTCGACTCTCCTCCCTGGATAATGACACTAGCACAAATATTTTTGTGCCTTAAAACCTATATCATGACTATGCTCCTATGTTTTGGTTTTTTTTCATATTCCAATTATCATGGATATTAAGATTTGAAAAAAAAAAACAAAAAAAACTTGAGAGGTGTCAAGGGAAACTTCGTTCCATCCAGGTGGGATGGAACGAAGTTTCTTTCGATTAATTAGTGAAGGAATTGTAATAAAATCAAAAAGTGTCGTTACAACTTTTGGTCTTAATTTTTTCCATCTCGCGTGATAAGGAACTTCGTTCCAAAAACCAAAACATAGGGGCATGGTCATGGCAGTTATAGGTTTTATGGCTCAAAAATATTTGTGGTAGTGACATTAGTATGGAGAGAGCTCCCGGTACCCTTTCCTCTTAAAATAATATTTTTTTGTCTTTTTTCAGGTTTATTCATTCTCGCTGAGAGAAAACGAATATTAACAGATTTTTATTTACACGAAGTATTATTTATACCAAAAAATAAGTTATTTTTTTAAATTTTTGACGTTAATTTATGCACAAATTTTAAAGTATTTTGTTTTTTTTTGATTAGATATCGATGTTTTAAATTTAGGTTTTTTTTTAACTCGCACGATTTGTATTTCATAGTTATTATTTTCCCTGGTCTTATGTCTGAATACTCAAAAATATAGGAAACCCCTATATTTTTGAGAAAATATAGGAGCCACCCATATATGTGACCCCCTAACTAGTATTTACGACCCAGTTGGCACAATGGTCACCATGCCGGACTGCCAAACACAGGGGTTCGATTCCCGCCTCAGACAAGTATTTATGCTTATATATTTGTCTGTGGTCTGGTTGTTTCTATGTATTCTAAGCAAATATTTACAAAGAAAAAGTATTAAAGTAGTATATGAGTTGTCTAGCACCTATAACACAAGTCTAGTTACTTACCTTGGGGCTAGATGGCGATGTGTGGAATGTCCTGCAATATTAATTTATTTAAGATGCTCCTTTGTAAACAAGACACTTAAGAGGAAAGGGTACCGGGGATTCTCTCCATACAAACGTAGTCGACTGTTTCCTCCCTGGATAATGATACTAGAGCTAATATTTTTGTTGCAACAGTCAGTCAGTCAGGACAAAGGTTTTTATACGCCATAAGACCCGAGAAAATAATTACTTAGAAACTAAAATTACCCAAATTGCAAATTTTTACTAGAAATGACTTAATAAGTAGGTATCAGTAGCGAGGGGTCCCTACAACCAGATTTCTGTCGGCTTACTTTTACAGAAATATCACCCCTTGCCACTGATAGGTGACTAATACCGTACCTGAGGGTAATAAACCACTAGAGTTTTTTTAAAACGGATTTTATGACAAAGAAAATAAACAGATGAATTGATTTTCAGATTTACAAGCAAATATTAATCTAATGTTTTTAATTAGTTTCCTCTATTTTTAGGAAATATTACCCGCAGGTGCTTTAGTTATTTGTTTTAATTAGATATTTAAAACAATAAAAAAATTGTAAAATTATTTAAAAAATTCGTAAAAAAATAACTTTGATTTTAATACCCATAACGAAAGGAGACACTTCGATTTATAACACGAATGAACAAAAAGGGGTTTTGTGTTTGTCAGTCTGTCTGTGAATTTAGCATTAGATTTGAATATAGTTATGGGAAAATACGCGGTGACTCTCTTAAGCCGTTCTGCGAATGAGAATCGCTTAAGACTTGCTTGAAAATCGCTTTACCGTGTAATTTTTAGGGTTCTGTACAAAAGGGGTCCCGTTTTTAACGGGACCCTATTACTAAGATTTCACTGTATGTCTGTCTGTCACCAGGCTGTATCTCATGCACCGTGATAGCTAGTCAGTTAAAATTTTCACAGATTATGTTGCCGTCATAATATCAAATAAGTACTAAAAAAAATGGTTGCCTGTAAAGTTGGTTTACGGTAATTTTACGTGATAACGTCATAAGAACTCTTTTGTTTCGTTGTCTTTACCATTTTGCATACTTTATACGTTACTATGGTTACCTTGGTAATAACATGACGTTGCTATGGAACGATCCTTGTCAATAACATGACGTTGCTATGGAACGGTCTTTGTCAATAACATGACGTTGCTATGGAACGTGATGACGTCAACTTTTTTGTGTTCCGTCAATTTATTAGACGTTATCACGTCAAAAAAAGTAAGGGGTTCCCTTGCGACATGATACAGAACCCTTGGTACGCTAGACTCGCGCTTGGCCGGTTTATTCCTACCTTATCTTTGACTTATCGAACTTTGATGGGCATTAAAATAATTTCCTTCAATTAGATGAGTTTAAAATTGATTGTATCCAATTTATTAGCTTCAATGTCAAATAAATATTAGTCGGCGAATTCTAACATGCTTCGGAAAAAACCACTTAAGTGACATTGAAAAATTTACGAATGTTTTTTCCAGACTTAAGGTGAAAGGGTACCGGCGTTCTCTCCATAAAAACGTAGTCGACTGTTTCCTAATGACACTAGCACAAATATTTTCGTGTCACCTATAACTGCCATGACTATGCCCCTATGTTTTCTTTTTAAATCTTATTTTTTATGATAGTTAGAAAAAAAACCAAGACAGGGGCATAGACATGGCAGTCATAGGTTTTATGCAGCAAAAATATAAATTTCATTATCCAGGGAGGAAACAGTCGACTACGTTTGTATGGAGAGAGCGCCGGTACCCTTTCACTTTGAGCACTAGTATTCTAATTTATAAATAAAAAGTATTTTGTTTAGTTTATAATGACAATTAAATAATTATGATGATTCCTTGTACAAACGTACTTTTAAGTATGTATGACGCTATTTTTTTTTAATAAAACATTTTTAGTGAGTTTCTGCGTTTTATTTTTGAATTACTAAGACTTCATTGGTCGTCCGTGTCTTTTTCTTTTATTATGGCTTCGCACGTGTGCATTTAGCCAGTGTCAAGTTATATTTTGCATCAAATTATGACCCGATTTTTCATCTTAATAGGAGATTTGGAGGCAACGAGAAAACTGCATGTTTGACACTGATTTTTACTTTCACTACACTTGTGCACTTTCACAGAACTAAATTGAATAATATTCCACCAGAATTATACAATTCAACTCGGGTTACATCTAAGTTTCATGAAAATAAAACTGCAGCACGACATGTTGTTAACTCGTTCCCGCCAAAAAAACTCTCGTCCATGTCTTTTTTTTTTTTTTTTTTTATTATGGCTTCGCACGTGTGCATTTAGCCAGTGTCAAGTTATATTTTGCATCAAATTATGACCCGATTTTTCATAAATCGGGCCTAAAGTGTTTCAATACAGTCAAAGTCGTCATAGTCCGTCAAGTCAGGGGTTATAGTAAAGCGGTGGCAAGTTTACCATAACCTTAATAGGAGATTTGGAGGCAACGTGAAAACTGCATGTTTGACACTGATTTTTACTTTCACTACACTTGTGCACTTTCACAGAACTAAATTGAATAACATTCCACCAGAATTATACAATTCAACTCGGGTTACATCTAAGTTTCATGAAAATAAAACTGCAGCACGACATGTTGTTAACTCGTTCCCGCCAAAAAAACTCTCGTCCATGTCTGTCACCAGCAAATTTATTATTTTACTCTTTTTTTTCTATTAATTATGGCTTCGCACGGCTTGTGCATTTAGCCAGTGTCAAGTTATATTTTGCATCAAATTATGACCCGATTTTTCATAAATCGGGCCTAAAGTGTTTCTAAAAAGTCGAAGTCGTCAGTCCGATGTCAGTCCGTCAAGTCAGGGGTTATAGTAAGTCGGACCACGTGTTCACAGGGAGTAAAGCGGTGGCAAGTTTACCATAACCTTAATAGGAGATTTGTAGGCAACGAGAAAACTTCATGTTTGACACTGATTTTTACTTTTACTACACTTGTGCACTTTCACAGAACTAAATTGAATAACATTCCACCAGAATTATACAATTCAACTCAGGTTATAACTAAGTTTCTTGAAAATAAAACTGCAGCACGACATGTTGTTAACTCGTTCCCGCCAAAACTGTTTTTTTTTTACTCTTTGGTCACCAGGCTGTATCTCATGATTCACAGATAATGTATTTCTGTTGCCGCTATAACAAGTAGGTACTAAAAACAAAAAAAAAGCAAACAGCCCTTTGTAAGCGAGTTTGACTTGTACTTGGCCGGTTTTATTTTAACTAGACAGAAAGAATTTATTGAGCTGTGCCCCGCGGTTTTACCCGGGTAAGTCCCGATCCCGTGGGAATATCGGGATAAAAAGTAGCCTATATGTTAATCCAGGTCTCCAGCTATCTATATACCGAGTTTCGTCATAATCAAACTTTCACATTTATAATATTATGGAATGAAGAAATGAACATGACAATGAAAAAATAAATTATACTAAAAAAAAACAAGTGACGTAAATAAAAACGTGTGGCACTCGGGGACTGCCGTGGCAAAGCTATTGCATCGTGCGAGCTTCGTACAGTCGTACCATATACATACACGTTAAGCGAACGCTCGGCCGAGCTACATGGTAGGCGGAGTGGGGGGGGGGGGTGTTAGGTTTTATTGTCGTTACCGAATTTCTTGATTCGGTCGCCGCGCTCAAAACCCGCGATAAAAGTTATACAATAGCTTAAAAGAAAAAAAAAACATAACTAAGTACATATCTATTCTGTCTGCCCCTAATAACAAACAGGGAACGAAATGCCTGTTTGCGTGCATTTCGTTCCCTGTTTCCCACTCTAATAAACCGATCCCCGGATTAGTGTGTAATAAAGATTAGCAACAGATCTTTGATTTTGGGTCTTATTTATTCTAAACCTACTAGCTGGCCGGTAGGTGCTTCGCTACGTATAAAGTGAAAAATGAAGAACCGCTCGCGCTCGACCGATTTTGTGTAAACTTCACATAAACCATCTACTAAATAGTCCGAGCAAAGCATTTGGTTTGGATAGTTGAGCCCGTTCTTAAGTAATAAAATTACAATGAAAAGTGGCATTGATTTTTATATTTATTCTATATTAGCAGATTCGATACCTGCCGTGGCGAATTTGATCTGAATCCTGAATTTTCGAAGTTATAAATGAAGAACCGCTCGACCGATTTTGTGCAAACTTCACATAAACCATCTACTAACTAGTCCGAACAAAGCTTAAACATTTGGTTTGGATAGGTAAACCCGAGCAAGTTATAAAATTACATTGAAAAGTGGCATTGATTTTTATTTTTTCTATATTAGAAGATTCGATACCTGCCGTGACGATTTTGACCTCTTGGTTACAGAGTTCTCGAAATCTATAATTGCTATTTTATCATTATCAATTAAATTATTGAATAAAACTATTAAAATTGACTAATAATCTTTTAATTAAAATTCTTTAACAAAAAAAATAAAACACATTAACTCGCTGAGGAAAAATGTACTTCACATCATGATAAATAATACATTTACAAGATCACGTTATTTTATAAATTAAATTGCACACAATGTGCCTAATAGCAACGACTTAGGGCGTCCATTTTAAGCTTGGAGTGTGTTAACTTAGGCAAGTTTGGAGTGTAACATTTACGCCAGATCTGAGTGTTTACGCCAGTTTGGAATATCAGTGGAAACTTTTTAAATACGATTTGTATTCATAGTAATTATTTTCCCGGGTCATAATCGCTTATTTTTTATTTATTTTCGACGTTTCGGTTATGTTAAAATAGTCATTGTCGCGAGGATACAAGACTCGGAAAAGTAATTGCTATCTTGGAGTGTTTTCGATTGGAATGAATGTTACACTAAGAAAGGGAGAAAGAGATAGTTGTATACGATCGCGTATACAGGCTTCTCTTTCTGTCTTGGATTGCGACGTACCCCGAACTACTTTTTACGCTACATTGGGGTGTGTAGTAAATAATAATACGCGTATGAGACACCGTTATATGGCCGCGTACAAATACTTCTCTTTCCACAATGGCATGTTACATTCCAAACCAGCTTAACTAGTCATTCCAGAATGACGTAACTCGCTTCGTTTTTGAAATGCCCTTTGTAACCGTCGCCTTACAGCCCAACTAAACCGGTGCAAAGAATGGAGTGTAGTGTAATAATAGATTAACATTCCAAACTGGCTAAACTAATCATTCCAGAATGACATAACTTGCTTCTAGCTTCTGAAATCTCAGCCCTTGGTAACCGTCTTACAGCCCAGCAATGATGGTAGCTGGGTCCTCAACACCTTCCTTTATTTTCCTCAAGAATAGTACAGCTTCACGACCATCGATGAGTCTGTGATCGTAGGTCAGAGCGATGTACATCATTGGTCGGATAACGACCTGTCCATTCAATGCGATAGGTCGCTCGAATATTCCATGCATTCCAAGGATTGCTGATTGGGGTGGGTTTATGATCGGTGTGCCCATCAGAGACCCGAATACACCACCGTTGCTAATTGTGAACGTTCCTCCGTCCATTTCTTCGATGGTTAACTTTCCCTGTCTGGCTTTTTCTGCCAATCCGGCCACAGTTAGTTCAATATCTGCATATGTCATCGTGTGTACGTTTCTAATGACTGGTACGACCAAGCCTTTAGGCGTAGCAACTGCCACGGAAATATCAACGTAATCTCTGTAGATTATTTCATTGCCTTCGATCACTGCATTGCAGACAGGTTGGTCAGTAAGAGCGTTAGCCGCCGCCTTTACAAATGGAGACATAAGACCTAATTTCACAGCGTGTTTCTTTGTGAAAGCATCAAGATATTTCTTCCTGAAGGCCATGATATGCGACATGTCGATTTCGTTGAATGTTGTCAGCATGGCGTTGGTGTTTTGCGCGTCTTTGAGTCGTTGCGCGATGCGTAGACGCATACGGTTCATTTTAACGCGCTGTTCCGAACGGGTACCAGCGATTTCTTTGCTGTAATCAGCGGGTGGAACTTTAACTGTAGCCGTTTCGATCGCTTGAGCATGACGGATTGCTGCTACGGGGATGGATGAGATGGGGGCTGCTGGAGGGGGTGTTTGACGAGGTGGGGGCATTTGAGGAGGTGGGGGCGGAGCTGATTCTTGAGGTGGGGCAGGTTTTGGAGCCGCTGGTGGTGGAGGTGGCGCTGCCTCTTTAGGAGCCTCAGGTTTAGGAGCCTCTGGAGCCGGAGCAGCGGCCCCCTTCTTCGGTGCTTCACCAGTAATATCAATCTTGAACAGCTTCTGCCCTGCTTTCACCGTATCACCATCAGCAACGTAGAACTCTTTGATGACTCCGTTTCCAGGAGACATGACTGGTATCGCTGTTTTATCTGTCTCAATTTCTAACACCACTTCATCGGCAGCGACTGAGTCACCGACTTTCTTGTCCAGTTTAACATCACCTTCGGAAACTGAATCAGGAAAGCTTGGAGTCATGACATCTTGAACATCCCATAGGGAATTAGTGAAGTGGATTGCGGCGACTTGGTTATTTGCTAGGATGACCCTAGTTTGGTTTAATCTTGATGCGGCTTGAGATATGGCTCCGAAGACCTTGGGCACCTCAGTGGATTTGAACCGGAGACTCTGCCCTTGTCTCCGGTACAGGGTTTGTATGTGCTTCGAGCAGCGTCGTAACATTTTTAATTATTTGAGATTTTTTACCTGCAAAGATAGAAACAGAAATCTTTAGGAAACCATACTAGCTGACAGCAAACGTTTTGCCATATACAAAAAAATAAATAATAAAAATAGATGTTCGATTCTCAGACCTGAATATACACAAAAACTTCATACAAATCGGTTCAGCCGTTTAAGTAGACATAGGTAACTAACACCGCGACACGAGAATGTTATATATAGATAGCTGCGCCCCGCGATTTCACCCGCGTAAGTCCCAAACACAGCGCCATCTATTGGGTGTATTTGCAACCTAGATGTCAAACAATATTGAAGAATTTTATCGATGAATCAACGTACACCGCCATCAATGAGAACTTCATAAAACTAAACAGTAAATAAACACTTGCTTAAGAAACAATTAATTGATACATTTTATTCGTTTACATTCACGACATAAGCGAATATATATATGAGATGAAAACTATCCTATCCAGTAAGTTACACCAAAATACGGGTACATGTGAAATTTGATTGAAATCGGTCTAGTAGTTTAGGAGTTTGTTAGCAACACACATCGTGACACAAGATTTTTATATATACAGACGTATATAATATTATTATGTACCTACAAAATTATATTTATTGTAGCTCTAACAAAAGTATTTATGTTTAGATATATTATGTCTGTGGTCTGGTTGTTTCTATGTATTATAAGTATATATTTACAAAAGAAACGTATATTTAAGTAGTATATCTGTTGTCTAGCACCCATAACATAAGTCTAGTTACTTAGCTTGGGGCTAGATGGCGATGTGTGGAATGTCATGCAATATTTATTTATCTTTTTCCATGGTTGTTAAAGATAGTAACTAAAGTAAGACCTAGTCCTAATCATCGTAGTAATAAATTAAGATCAAGATGTTAACACCAGTCCCAATTTGATCAGGTCTGATGTCCGATGTCGAACAAGTGTAAGTCGGATTCCCATACGAAGGGTTTCCGGTAACATGTTCTATTGAGCCCCACTGAATTTTTTTAGTTTTATTTGTTGTTGGTATATGGACAATAGAAATACATAATCTGTGAAAATTTTAACTCTCTAGCTATCACGATAGAGAGCAATGTTGGCTTAGTGGTAGATACCTCGAGTTTCATTCTGAGGGTCGTGGGTTCGAATCCCGGCCGGCAGTGCACCAATGAATTTTTCTTAAAAAAAAATATGTGCGCTAATTGATATTGCTCTTACAGTGAAGGAAAACATCGTGATGAAACCCGCGGCTTAGTAGGCTCCAGAAGTATTGACAAGTTCTTTCTCTCTGGGCATGGTTTAGTAAGCTGAGAGGGTAGTAGATGCTGGGCAAGCCTACTCCATCCTCACGCAAAAAAGGCTCAATTAAAAAGGGTCTAATTGCGGAAAACAGCCTGTATACAAAGTCAAAGTCAATTTTTTTTATTTCTTTGGATGCTTAATACAATTGTACATAGACCACTTGAAAACGTCTTAAAAACTAAGTTAGGATGTGTGCCTTCGGAACGCGCCCACCAATGAGAAGGCACAAGAAACTCATGGGAAATTTGTTTTTTAAGCGATCACGCTCACATTACAAATATTTGAAAGTATTATTTGAAATGGAGCAACTAAAGTCACGTCTATGGGTTGTTATCATTAAGGTAAGACGAAGTATCATAGTACGCCTTACTGCACAATTTATGCTTTATAAAACGTACAAGTACAAGTCACCTTGAGAGTGAATTTAATTTATTTGCTTACTGACATATTTGATAACTCGTTCCATCTGTTTACATGTGAAAATTATCTAAATCTTCATTTTATTTTGTGCGCTGCCAAGATATGTGTTGATTTATTTCTAATACCTATTTAATTACCTAACTATTACAGTTTTAAAATGATAATGGATGGTTTATGGATGTGCTCCATTTCAAATATATCATCCAAAAGTATTTGTAATATTGATCTTTATGACCCCCATACATTTCTTGTGTCTTCTTCTCATTGGTAGGTGGGTTCTGAAGGCACACAACCTAACTTTGTTTTTAAGATGATTCAAAGTGATTCTATACAACTTTTTTCAAAATGATTCATTAGTATTGACTTTTAACCTCTGATACTCGATAGATCAAGATCAAAAAAGCAGAGTATGTGTTATTCCAGCTATCTACAGATTAAGTTTCATCATAATCAGTTAAGGGGGGTCCAAACGCCAACGACCTTGGTACACAGCCTACTTAATAGTTACAACCGGCACCGGTTGCCTTCGTTGGTGAAAATAGTTGATTGTTATGAAAGTGTTTTGTTTTTCTCAAAAGTGCTGAGATGGAATTGTAGGTGAGATTTTTACCGACATTTTGGTGTGACTTTGAGCCAAAAATCCTGTATAGTATTGAAGCTATCCTAAAATTAAGAAATAAAACTAGTCTAGCTTAGACAAGGTATTTTCGTCTCTAATTACCCCAAAATATCTGTAAAGATTTCACCTACAATTCCATCTCAGCACTTTTGAGAAAAACAAAACATATGTTACAATGCAATGAACAATGTAAGTTGTAAGCGATGGGTATTTCTGGAGCATTGCGTTTGTCAGCATAAGCAGCCTTAAGTAATTTTTGGACGGTGGAGTGAGAGAGTCCTACACTGGTACCCACGAGATACAGTTAGACCAAGAGGCAGGCCAAAGCGACGCTGGCGCGACGATATTGTTGCCCTTGCTGGGTCAAACTGGACGGGACTGGCTCAAGACAGAACGAAATGGTCAAGGATGGAGGAGGCCTTCGCCCAGAAGTGGGTCCCCTTTAGAGAATAATGTTAAAAATAAAATATTGTAAATTAATTTATTGGGAATAAAAGGCTATTTATTATTATTATTTGTTTGTTATATGTCCTATCACGGGACTATGGAGTCCCGGACCTTTGGAAGGCATGCGTGGGGCCGAAGCCAACACATAGAGGCCCTTTACAATAACAAGTTTAATGGCAAAGTATGATGTGGACATCAAACCGGCGATTATCCCTGTCTGCATTATAAAATGCAGCCAAGGACAATCTCCTGTTTTAATAGAACTATTGATAAACTACAGGAGAAAACTACTACTTGGGCTATTGTGATGGGATGGTAGTGGACTGGATACTGGGAGACTATGGGTACAATGGCACCTGCCGTAACAATGTTCAACAAACATGTAAAAGTGGCAGGCGGAGACTCGCCAACTCTCAAACTGGGCCACCCTAATCAGCTGAGTAAATTACAGCAAGGGGGCAACAGGGACGAGAGTGGCTTAAGGATAGTGATGCCGCACTGGGTTTTAAACTCAGGTCACGGGCTCCCTGAGGGTCCAGCCTACCTGGCCCACTCACCACTGACATGCGGCATATATCCTTCGAATATAATCTTGCGACTCCACTCTGGACGGCCGGTGAAGGCAAGCCAGAGGCGGGGGACCGCTTTCTCGTCATTTTTCACTCCGATCAGCGAACTAAGGCCAGCCAGAGATGAGGAACTAAAGAAATTATTATTAAGTAATTTTTGCATGAAGAGATAACAAACCATATTGTCCATATTGTCCGGACAAGGTTTGTATAAAAGATTTGAACAACATCAAACGCGGGTGAAACCACAGAGCGCAGCTAGTTTCAAATATTAGCAGGCTAGCTTTTGCCCGCGACTTTGTATGCATAGAAGTCGAAGACTTTGAAGTAGACTGGACCAAAGAATCATGTTGTCCTAACAAACTATGCACCCCTATACCCCCCTTTAGGAGTAAAATTATGGAAAATAATTTTTTATCAGATGCCTACATCATACAAAAAACACACCCTCCAAGTCTCAGGTCTCTACGATCAGGGGTTTAGGCTGTGCATTGATCCGTCAGTCAGGACAAAGAATTTTATGTGTATAGATGACCAATTTGAATTTCCCATAACATTAAACACCAAGTAGGTATTCCCACAGGTCACAACTAGTTATAAAATCAAAGCAATATCATAAAGTAAGTTAGTTATAAGTAAAATAACCCATAAAAAGTTGAAAACCAACTGCAATTAAGTATTTCATTTCTAAAACAATAGAACACTAATTGTTAGATAGATTATACATATTTCACAACTCTAATTAGTTCCAAGGTTGAATTAAATATTATAGATTTAAATTACAAATAAAACCTTTTTATACAGAACAGATAAAGAAAATATCTGTAATTTTTCTAGACATTGACAATTTTCTTCTATTGATTTGACAGCCATGAATTAGAAATAAGGAAAGAGGAAAACATGCTAATTATATGTAGAAAATTAAGAAGAATGATGATTTAAATTGTTAAAAATAGTGTAATTAGATATAGCAGTGACCGGTATAGATTGAGTTATAGAGGTTTTTATAGATTGGAAGCGAGAAACAAGAGGCGGAATAATTTCAAGGTTATGTGCGGAATTTATCACAATTATTGACATAAATGTAGTTATAGACCACACCCCTTACCTTCTGAAGGCGGTAAATAATCACTATCAGGCACTGATTAATAAATTCACGGGCAAAATATGTTACATAAGCCTCGAACACATGACAGCTGGGTAGCACAGTGTTAACACTAAATACAGTTTTCAAGCGTTATTTATTGCATTTCTCGTGTAACAACCGAGTTTCAGGCGTAATAAACGATAAGAACTGATACTTCACTTTGACTTTTGACGCTGCTTTGTTAAAAATTCGGATGTCGAGGCCCAATAATCTACATTTAACCAATTCGATTTTTCTTTCGGCTGGATTCAAGTTGGCTGGTGAATGGTACAGACAGACCTGTCAAAAGATCCCACATGACCTGGAAAATCATAATTTCGGCATTAGAGCGAAAACGCTACATTTTTGCACAAGGTGAAAGCACGAGTGCAAAAGAGATAGATAAGTTTTCACAGTATTTCTGCAAAGACTTGATTCTTCGTTAACCGTAACGTAACATGCGTTTTGTTCGTCTTAATCTCATAGTATTTGATTGTTCTGCCGAAAGGCCCAAAGTAGATCTCCATTTCATGATTTTATACAAAAGAAGAAAATAATAATTTAATAAGCGTTCAAAATAATTGTAGGTCGAGGAAAAGATCACGAACTTGAAGAAAAGCGTTTGTAAATATTTGATGGCGACTTGAGTCCACTACTTAAGTATAGATGGCGTTCTTTTACTTTTTAGGCGATACCTTATTTTTGAAGTACCTACTTTCTAGCACAAGTATTGGAATGATATATTAGAATCAATTTTAATTATTAATTATTATTCTAAACTTAGAGATTTCCATTAGATTTCTTTGCCATTCCAATTTATATTTACAAACGTTTGTTTGATTAATTTTTCTACTCAAAACTAGATGGCATTACAAGTACCCACGGAAATGAGAACCGTCATAAAACCTTTTTTTACTAGGTCGTAACCATGGAAACAAAAAAAACAACATTGAAAATTAGTGTCACGCACATAATTCTGTCAAAATAGTGTTCGAAAATAGCGAAAAACTACATTAATTTATAAGAAACTAGCAAACCCCGGCGAACTCCGTTTCGCCACCAGATTTTCCTGAATTTTCTTTGCTATAAACCTTACGGAGCCCGAGACCTTTCCAACGAATGCAAAACCGTGGAAATCGGTTCGTGCGTTCTGGAGTTATAGCGTCAGGGAGGAAAACCCGACTTATTTTTATATATTAGATATAAACTTTTATCAGAGCTAAGCAAGTTTTGTACGTTTTTAAATAAAAAATCCGGGATTTTTCTACATTTTTTCGTAACTGTGTCAAGGTAGGTTAATTATTTCATTAATAATTCATGTTTCGGGCAGTTAATCTTCGTAAGTGATTATCGGTAGGTACTTACCTGTGTGTATTTTTTTTTGGGTGTGTCTGTGAAAAATACCATAACTTTGGCAGGTCTATACTTATAATGTGCTTATAATAAAGGAAGAAAAGACAAAAAGTTTGTCCCTAAAAGCAAATTAAATTATTGCTCAGACAAATAAAAAATACCCCCGATAGATAAGGAAAATAACTCTGAACCGATTTTGATCAAACATAGCTAAGAACACTCTCGATTCACCATTCAAAAAAAACAAACGTAATCAAAATCGGTTCATCCGTTCGGGAGTTACGATGCCACAGACAGACACACACGCAAACACGTCAAACTTATAACATATCCCTCTTATTGCGTCGGGGGATAAAAAAAATGAGTTTAAGAATGAAAATTTCAACTGTTCAGCTATCACGGTTCATAAGATACAGCCTGGTGACAGACAGACTGACTTACGGACAGTGAAGTCTTAGTAACAGGGTCTCGTTTTTACCCTTTGGGTATGTAAGTATAAAAAATAATAGGTATTAACTTATAATCATTACCTATCACGATTCATGAGATAGGTACAGACTGGTGACAGACAGACGGACGGACTGACAGTGAATTCTTAGTAACAGGGTCCCGTTTTTACCCTTTGGGTACGAAAATCTAAAGAATTTTAGAACAAAAATCTATACTTTTTAAAATTACAGAATAAGAATGCAAGCCACGAAAAAGACAGCGGCGTCATCAAAAAAAGAAAAACCAAAAGATGAACAGAAAACCGAGGAAAAGTTAAAAAAGACACCTCACAGCGCTTCAACGCCTAGAGAATACGTTTCAAAGTCATCTTATTCCGATATTTATAAAAGTAATAAAAAGGTAGAAGTACGTAAAACACCGAGAAAGGTCTCAGGTAAATATTTATTCCCGCGTAACTCCCGATCCCGTGGGAATATCGGTATAAAAAGTAGCCTATATGGGCTCTATTTTGGAATCGCTCGTGTGACATAGCTTCGTCGTATAGTCATGCTCGACTACCAAGTCGCATGACAACAATTTTCTGTATTTTTTAATCGTTCGTCGTCTAAACTTAAAATGTCAATTTTTATTCGTTTCACACAGAAAATTTAAAACCGATTATTACCGACGAACATCCGAAATAATCCCAAAACATATAAATATTTTTCAAACATCGTTTCCGAATGTTTAACTATGATTATTTGATTTTTATTCTACCACTCGTCTGTCGGTGACGAGTGGTGGAGACCACTCGTTACGATCGAGCGATTGAAAACTAGCGAATTTCCGATGTCGAATGAATATTAGTAGAAATCGAGCGCTCGACGCGGGGTGAACGATTGGAAAATAGGGCTCCTGTTAAGAGCGGTGTTGGCTTAGTGGTAGATACCTCGACTTTCATTCTGAAGGTCGTGGGTTCGAATCCCAGCGGGCTGTGCACCAATGTATTTTTCTTAAGAAAAATTTATGTGCGCTAATTGACATTGCTCTTACGGTGAAGGAAAACATCGTGATGAAACCCGCGGCTTAGTTGCCTCCAGAAGTATTGACAAGTTCTCTCCTCTGGACATGGTCGACTAAGCTGAGAGGGTAGTAGGTGCTGGGCAAGCCTCCATCCTCACGCAAAAAGGACCCAATTAAAAAGGGTCCAATGGCGGAAAACAGCCTGTATACAAGTACAAGTACAAGTAGGGCTCCTGTTCTGGTCTGGAATCGAACCCGCAACATTCTTTTCAGGTGCATCAACAGCTACAAATGTGTCTCCAATGCAAGGTTTACTCAAATCCTCAAATTCATCACTCAGCCTAAGAACAGTTAAAAAAACTGATAGCAAAACAAATTTACTCCCTAGAAAGTTACCCTTCACAAATATAACCGTCAATTCACCTGTTCTTAAAAGAAAAGATATAATTAACAAAGAAGATAGTAAAAGCAAAGAAATCAAAACCAAAGATAATGATAACAAAGTAAACGATGCTAAGAATAAGACTAAAAGCAAAGATGAAATAGTTAAAAGTTTAAAAAGCAAAGATGAATTAACTAAAAGTATTAAAACCAAAGAGAATATAGCTAAAAACCTTAAAAACGAAGACGAAATAGCTAAAAGTGTTAAAAACAAAGAAGGTATAGCTAAAAGTGGCAGTGGAAGACAACGTACTAAGACAAGAACTCTAGATGATGCTGAAATTAAAATACTTACGCCCGAAGTTGTGGATAATAATGTTGAAATGATGAATTTAACACGAAAACTTGCAGCTAAACCTAAAGTTTTTTATGTTGATTTGGAAGACGAAACGAAAAAGGTGATATACTTCATTTTAAACATTGTAGATTATGTTACACAACTAAAGTGATTTATAATGGGATATTTCTAATGTTTTCTCATTAAAAAGGTGCTGCTTGTAACAGCATCGAAATGTCGACTAAATAAAAACAAAAGATATGTAGTGAAAATAACCATGCCAACCAGTTAGTTTAAATTTTATTACGCCTTTTAGTTCAAAACTAGGCAAAAATTATGTACAATGCTAACCATTTGTTACCATATAAAATTTCTTTGAACTCTTGCACATGTTTCAAAACTAAAATGAGCCAAATCGGTCCAGCCGTTCTCAAGTTAAGGCGTGATCAAGGAAAATTGAGATTCAGCATCCATAAATATACAAAATTCTCGTGTCGCGGTGTTAGTTGCCAAACCCCACCTAAACGGCTGAACCGATTTGTATGAAATTTTTGTGGATATTCGTTAGGTCTGCGAATCGAACATTATTTTATTATTATTTTTTGCATAGGGCAAAACAACGTTTACCTGGACAGCTAGTTTTTATATAAATATATTTCGCAAAAAACATCCAGAAACAAATAGGTTATAAATAAACAACTAAGTTTCTAAGCAGATCATTATTACAGCAAGATTTAAAATGTATGTTTAAAATTTAGCCAAAAAAGGACAAATCAAGCGACGAAGAAGTGAGCTACGAAGATGACTTCGAAAGTTATGAATCTGACTTCGATTCATACCATAGTGATCATAGCGAAGCGTCTGACAAAAGCAACGTCGGTGAAAGCGAAGCAAGTGAAGACAGCGAAGGAAATGAGCAGGAAGCTACTATAAGTTCAAAAGAAGGTAAAGATGAAGAAAAAATGCTTGATTCTGGTAAGTTTAATCTTTTAAAATAGGAGAATAATAGATAAATTATTTATAATTCAAATGAAAGACGCTAAAATATGTAAATTTTTGATCATGTCTAAATTGAAAATATTGCAGGTAATTTCGATTTACGTGATCGTTCAGCGAAATCAAAACCTACAGTAATGGATTTTATTCAAGAAGATGAAGAAGTCAAAAGAGCCTCTTTTACTGATGAAGGGTTTCAAGAAATGAGCAGTTCCAGTGCTGTATCTAGTATTAAAACAGTGGAAATTTTAGATAGGTAAGGAACAATAAATATAAAAAAAGAGATTTCAAAATCACCGCGTTGGTTAGTAGACAAAATATTTGAAGTTTGAATTGCATCAGGGTTCAATAATTTAAACCAGTCACATTTATTTCAGACCACTATTTATAGATTTCACAAAATCACAAAGAAACAAACAGAAAAGGAAAATTAACGAGAGATTGAAACAAAGAGCGAAGGATCTTCTAAGTATGATAACTTTACACGAAATGTCTTACTCGTTATTCGAAATGCAGCCTATTTCTTACGATTTATTTATGGCAACATTTGGTAGAAATAATTACACCCAAGCAGGAGTGCAGACGTTTGATGATGGTATCACCGAAGAGGTTCAGACTGACGAAGTTATTATGGCACATAAATGGACGCAGCATCCTATAGATTTTTCGAAAATTACATGGAAAAGTGCTAAAATAGGACGTAAATATAGCGAAATAACAGAAGATTATTTAACTAAGTTTACATTTTTGCTTAAAGAAGACAGCGATGACCAAAAAAAGAGTCTGATTGATTCGGATGAAAATTACACCTCGAATCCTCTACGAATTTATTTCGAACAAAAAGATGGCGTCGGTGGCGATGATATACTGCCTTTTGAGACTTACAAATCAAAATTAAAAAGTAACGATTACAACCCCCATAAATTAAATAAATTCCTAAAGAAATGTGAGAGTAAAATTAGTAATATTTTGTCTAAAAATACTGGTAATAAACGTACTGATTTAGTAAAATCATCAAAACTACCATTTAGCAAAGGTTTTTCTACCATCCCCAAAA
The DNA here is from genome assembly GCA_951213275.1 of Idaea straminata. NCBI lineage: Eukaryota > Metazoa > Arthropoda > Insecta > Lepidoptera > Geometridae > Idaea > Idaea straminata. The sequence goes on along the minus strand of OX577875.1, from coordinate 4,246,395 downwards.
CAGTACAAAACGATAAATACTCATTTTTAAATCCTACTAAAATAGTAGGTATTTTTCTATCGGATACTAAAAGTAATCTAATTTTGACTGTACATAAAAATGCTCAATTTATTAATGTTAGGAAAAGTTTAATTTGTCTGTGGGACTTAAATGTTGCTAGAGAACCAATGAAAATTCTTATTACCATAGACGATGTTGTACTTGGTAGATTTAGGGGCAACACTGATGGAATTTTCGTTGCTGCGTTAAAAGATAGGTAAGGAGATTAAATAAATTTGACAAAAATAGATGAAAAATCTACTGACTGTCTGACAATGCGCAGTCTAAGTTTGTAAACAAGGGATTTTATGAACTGAAATATTTACTTTTTATTCTAGTTCAATACATCTCTGGGATATGTCAGAAGAACCAGCTGGTCTAGATAATGTTGCCAGTGACGATAAACCTACTGAGTTAGTAGAAATTAGTGAGAAAGGTCTTACAGACACTGAAAGGGACAGAGAATGGAATTTGAAAAATAGTAACATTGGGCTTCATAAGGTAATTAAATAAAAAACAAGTTTAATTTAAAAAAGTAGTTATATCATACAAGAGCGTCGGTGCAGCACTGACATCACTGAACGTCACTGTCACTGACCAGTACGGATAGCCTAGTACAAAATGTATGCAACAATATAATTTTTCACTGACACTGATGGATACGTCACGGTACGGCACGTGCCGGCACCGTGCTGTGCGGCCCTAAATCTTACGGAAACGAGCAAACATAAACTCCCAAAATGCATATATTCTAGACCGTAGACAGAGAATAAATTAGACCGGCTGCTAAAATAACAATAATTACTAGAGTGAAAAGGATTGACTGTCAAATGAGTAAATAGGAGCAAGACGAAGTATAAGTTTTTTGTCTCTATTTGCGTATACGAATTGTTTGTTTGCCATCAGTGTCGTTGGTGGCAAACAAACGTTTGGTGTCTATCAAAGTTTTGTTTTCTTATTCTGTTAGACTATAATTTGTGTTACTTGTGCTTTATAAGATATTAAAAAGGAGTACTAATTAGTGTGCACTTGTGCAGTCATGGTTAATTGCTGTTTAAGGCAATTTTACAACTATCTTAATATATATAAATCTCGTGTCACAATGTGTGTCCTCAATGGACTCCTAAACCACTTAACCGATTATAATAAAATTCGCACACCATGTGCAGTTCGATCCAACTTGAGAGATAGGATAGTTTAAATCTCAAATTATAGTCGCAAAATCTACTATTTCTACGCGGACGAAGTCGCGGGCAATAGCTAGTATACTTATAGGTATGTTGAATATTTGCTGCCTCACACTGTATACGCTGGTAGCTTGTCTATATTTATTCTCTGTCTACGTTCTAGACAGACTAAAGTTGTATATTTTAACTTATTCCTAGGATCACAAATTCAAGTTAGATATAGCGCTTCAATCAAGTGCGTATACAAACAGCGCTACAAATATGAATGATAAAGATTTGGACTGTATAACTGGATTAGAAATTATAACAGAGGGCGCCAATTTGGATGGAGGGAAGAAAATTATAGGACAGGTTCGTAACACTCTACTTGCTGTTGTTTCTTTTTAGTCCATTGAAAAGTTACATTTGGGGTTGCGTTTTTCAGAGGACGCAATTTTATTTTTTTGATGTGTAGGGGGGGTCAGTGTAAAGCTAAAACCAAGTTTGTGGGGTCGCCACTCTTGGCCCACGGCCGCCATCTTGAAAATAGGGGTTGAAATGGTTTTTACGATGTATCTCTTAAACTATTTATTTGATCAAAAAAATTTGTAATCATTTTTTGTTGCAAATTAAATTCTCTACAACTTTGGTTCAGTAACTTTTTGTCGTCGAACTATAAATAAAAAAGTTATAAGCGAAAATGTTCAGAAATTCGAGAAAAAAAAATTATATTTTTCGATTTAACTTTTTTTTTATCATTTTACGAAATGATAGCTGAAAATAGGGGTTGAAAACCATTTCAACCCCTATTTTCAAGATGGCGGCCGTGGGCCAAGAGTGGCGACCCCACAAACTTGGTTTAAGCTTTACACTGACCCCCCCTACACATCAAAAAAATAAAATTGCGTCCTCTGAAAAACGCAAGGTTAGGCCTAAGAAATGTAACATTTCAATGGACTATTATAGATATTGAAAGAACGAAAGATAGAGAGAGAAAAAGGATGAAACAAACAATAAATATTGGACAAGCACATGACATATACATACATACAAGTTACTGGTAACTATATAAGCAAGCAGTTGAGGGCCATTTCTGTGCACCTAAACAAAAAACTTTTGTTCTACAACTTGGAAATTTAAACATTTTTTTGAAAATTTTGAGCTATATTTACTTAAAAATCAGCTGTTTCTTACACGGAGAGGTCATTTACCGTAAAATTATACTCATTTTAAAATTTTATCCACTGTTTAAAGTCTGACTGACCTCAAAATCAGCTGATTTTCGAATTTACGTACCCTTAAAATTTAAAAAAATGTTCGAATTTTCCGAAGTCATAGAACAAAAGTTGTTTGGTTAGGTGCACAGAAGTGACCAATAACCCTGTATAGAAACTACTGTGCCAATTGCGATAAAACTAAGGAAATATATAGCTGAAGTCTGTGATATATTATGTTTAATTAATATCACGATAAATCTACAGGATCGCGACTTAATGCGGGTGATAATTCGGGGTGCAGCTAGTGTCACTTAAAATTAACAGAATTATACCCTTTCCAATCATTTATTTAACTTTTGACAGCTCTAATACTTACTCAAATAGTGATACCCTGACCCGTTACCGATTCGATTTCTTTTATCGATCGATTTTATTCATGAAGAAGTTTTAATCGATTTGACACACTCATTATTTTGTACCTGTTCCTTACAAGTAGGTACCGCAGTTCATTCACATGCTTTTTATTTGAACCAACTACAGTAAGTCTAAACGATTATTTTAGATTAATTAATTTGCAACGAATATATTCGATCCCATTACTAGGTACGAGTACGATGGAACTGTTTTCATTACGCAAATTATTTATGCAAAACAGAGACATTTAGGGTATTTTAATACAAAATAATAAAGGTTTTTACGTGATTTGATATAAAATATAATCATAATAAAATTGTATGTTTTATTAATATAATCGATAATCGATTTATTTCAAAACCGTTTTTATAGTCTGTGGTCATTGATTACGAATGACACATCTCTAAGTGGGCGGAGCCCGTCCATGAAGTACAGTGTTCCCTGTAGTACATTGTATCAATAATTATTATAAAACTTTATGTGCGTGATCTGTCAAAAGTTAAATAAACGATTGGAAATACTATAACAATGAAAACTCTAATTTTTCACTTTCAGATGCAAATTCGAACTGCTGAATTAAATCATTTGTTAATCACTTTCAGATCGTAAGCCTCCAAAGATCCGGCGTTATAACGACATGGTCGATAATTCAAGAGAAAAAACCTACACCGGACATGGGCAAAGCGTTCTGGTCGAAAATGAAACTGGAAAAGTATCAAACAATACATCTAAGCGAGCATATTGAAATTACAACAAAAGAAATATCATCTACACATAAAATATCACAAAATTTCAATCTAAACGCAGCGAAAAGAAGAATGTTATTAAAAAAACAAGAGACTACAACCAAAGCGATTTCCCTCCCAAAAACCGCCATATTGAAATACGATTTTGACATTGACAGACCGTCCAGTGCTGCAAGTTTACGAAAGAAAGTGTTGCCAGTCGAAATAAATACACCGAAAAGTTGGGATACTGGTATTTTGTGTAATGATTTGAAAGTTTTGAAGTTTAATAATGTGAATTGTTTTTTGGTGGCAAAGAATTGTGGAGAAGTATTGTGCTGTAAGAGATGCCTCGGTGTTGTTAAAGTGGAACGATTTTGTGTTCTAAGTAAGTTAACTTTTGGTCCTATCCAGTCACAGATTTTACTATCCCATCCCATAAAATTCAATTACGTCCCATCCTAACCCAAACCAATTCTGAGTTCCTATGTCTCCCCATGTCATACAAGAACTTAAATTTTCTTTAGTAGTATCCCATTCCCATTCCCATTCCCATTCCCATTCCCATTCCCATTCCCATTCCCATTCCCATTCCCATTCCCATTCCCATTCCCATTCCCATTCTATCCCATGCTATCCCTTTATTTCATAAAAAAATTGTTTAATCTCTTTTGACAGTAGAATTTCTGTATTTCATTATGTTTCCTAGACGATTGCTCAACAGTGACATGTATAGAAGTGTCACAGAATCTGCCTCAATTCTTAGCGGCCACCGATAATGGAACTGTCAATATTTGTTCTTTATTGGATAACAGAGTTCTGCTTACTTTGGACTGTAGGTAAGTACTAAAAATGCATATTTTACAAAAGGTACACCGTGCAGTGTTATCTACATAAGTTAACACATTGTGTCATTAAGGTTAATAACCTATTTGATAAGTAACAGCTCCTCTGGACACGGTCGTCTAAGCTGAGAGGCTAGTAGGTGCTGGGCAAGCCTACTCCATCTTCACGCAAAAAGGACCCAATAAAAAAAAAATTGAGTCTAGTTGCGGAAAAAAGCCCGTATGCATACATACATACATAACCTATTGTTTAATGTACTCTTTGTACATAACTAACAGCTGATTTCAGAGTAAACAAAAGCTCGAAATAAAAAGAAATGTGTTTGAATTTCTTAAAATAAAAGTTGATTGTTATGGAGCCCAGAAATAGAACTCAACAATAATTACCAATAACCCTATGTACAGATTCCAGGAGCCTGGAATAACAGATTATCTTCTTCATTCATTTAAAATTTCATTGAAATCGTTTCACAAGTTTTTGTGGGAATGAGTAGGTATCAAAATATGGATAGAAAAATTCGAATTAAGACTTTAATTAAGTTTTATCACTAAAAAAAGGAAAGTAAAATAACTGAAATACGTCTACGATCAGTACTTGTTCTTGTATACAGGCTGTTTTCCGCCATTGGACCCTTTTTAATTGAGTCCTTTTTGCGTGAGGATGGAGTAGGCTTGCCCACACCTACTACCCTCTCAGCTTAGTCGACCATGTCCAGAGGAGAGAACTTGTCAATACTTCTGGAGCCAACTAAGCCGCGGGTTTCATCACGATGTTTTCCTTCACCGTAAGAGCAATGTCAATTAGCGCACATAATTTTTTTTTAAGAAAAATACATTGGTGCACGGCCGGTCGAGATTCGAACCCACGACCTTCAGAATGAAAGTGGAGGTATCTACCTCTAAGCCAACACCACTCTTCAGTCTACGACCAGTAAAATGAACAAAGTTTGTAAAGTGGAGGCTGTATGGCCTCCCTCAGCTACGTTTGCCTTCCCCAGTACCTTTGGACTTCTAATTTTTGTCCATTTAGATAATTTTTTAAATATTTTTTAAGGAATTCACCACCATCCCAAGACATTATAGATAAATGTCAATCGGATCATAAAGGAAGATTCCTTAGTAGTGTAACAACGAAATATTCCACTATTGATACGGAACCCTTCAAAAAGGTACGCTAAAAACAAAAAAAAACTAAATCAAAATCGGTTCATCCGTTCGGGAGCTAACACGTCAAACTTATAACACCCTGTCGTTTTTGCGGCTGGGGTTAAAAATGGCTTGAACAAAGATAAATAAAAAAATTAAATCACTAATACGTAATGTGGGATAGTATGTTCCCATCCCATCATATCCCAAAGTGCGGGATAAGATGAGACTGTCCTGAAGTATAGGGTGATGACTGATGAGTGATTCAATTTGATAACCTTTTCCCATATTATTTCCAAGTGTGGGATAGAAAGAATAAAGTAAAAAATAATTTCATCACATATTGTTCAAAGTATGGGATAGGATGTGATAAATCACATCCTTTGTGTGATAAATAACATCTTATCAGATTTAAAACTGATAACCTTTAGGATATGATTGGATAGGATTACCACATTTTTTGACATCTTGTCCCAAACGGCGACAGGGTGCGATTTAATTATGGGTAGAGTCTCTGCATTTTCTTTTATGAACCGACTTGGGTTTCTTAATTCTTTGCGTATTTATAATAATATTAAATATTTTATGTTGAGATGGTTTTTCTTTGTTAAAATGGGTGGTCCCATAAAAAATTGGTGTGGATCTGATGATGATCGAGGTGCAATTCTGCTGGACAGAATTGCACCTCGTGTAATTTATTGTTTTTTTTCCAGCTACCAATAAAATCAATCCACTGGTCACGAGTAAATCCATGCAATATCCACATACTATTATTGGATGGTTGTATAAAAACCTTTGAATTGACGTACAGCGATATCAACACTAGACACAGTAGCGATAGGGCAGCCTTGGATTGTGCAGTCGGTGAACATAGTCTGGTAAGAAACCACCTTAACGTGAAAGGGTACGGGCGCTCTCTCCATACAAACGTAGTCGACTGTTTCCTCCCTGGATAATGACACTAGAGCAAAATTCTTTTTGCATAAAATTTATAACTGCCATGACCATGCCCCGTGATTTGTTTTTTAATCTTGATTTTTATGATAATTAGAAAATGAAAAAAAAAAAAAACACCAAGACATAGGGGCATAGTCATGGCAGTTATAGGATTTATGCAACAAAAATATTTGCTCTAATGTCATTATCCAGGGAGGAAACAGTCGACTACGATTGTATGGAGAGAGCGCCGGTACCCTTTCACCTTAATTATTATTGATTAAGAATTATCTGGTAATGGGATAACATTAGATTGGCTTTTTTGGTTTATATGCAAGAAAAAAGCTACTTTTTGTAACTAGACAATTTGATTGAAATGGGATGGAATGGGATGAGTTGTGATGGAATGTAAAAGACTGGGATGGAAAAGGACGAAATGGTATCTGATAGGATAGGGTGTGACAAAATAGGAATGTAATGGATAAAATGGTAAAGGTTATGCTGAATGTGGGTTAGAAAGGGACGGAATGGGACTTGACAGGATCGGGTGTAGTGAAATAGAATGTTGAAATGGAATGGTAGGATGTGATAGAATGGGATCTAAATAAATAAATTTGGCTGGACATTCCACACATCGCCATCTAGCCCCAAGCTAAGTAACTAGACTTGTGTTATGGGTGTTAGACAACGGATATACTACTTACATACTTTTCTTTTTGTGTAAATATATACTTATAATACATAGAACAACCAGACCACAGACAAATATCTAAGCATAAATACATGTCTAAGGCGTGAATCGAACCCGCAACCCTGTGTTTGGCAGGCCAGCATGGTGACCATTGTGCCAACTGGGTCGCCGAAACTACTGGACCGATTTAGATAAAACTTGGTATGGTATGATACATTGATTCATTGGAAGTGTTAAAGGATACTTTTTATCCCGATATTTCTACGGAATCGGAAGTTACGCGGGTGAAACCACGAGGTGATGCTAGTAGGATATATATGGGATAGGGTGTGATAAAATATAATGGGATAGGATATGATATGATGTGATAATGTGGGATGGAAAGGGATGTTTGGAAATAATTTATAGGTATTGATTTTTCTTGTTTTTTTGGTTCTAGGTCATTTTAACTACGACAGGAGAGGTTCAAACACATAAACTGGGTGACGAGAATCGAACGAAGGAATATCAAAAGATTTTCGAAAAATATGTCTCCTTGTTATAATAATAAATATATTAAGTAGTTTTTTATCACAGTTGCTCATAAAGTGGATCTTATTCAACGGTTTTTAGGCTCATAATCCAACATATTATGCACGCGTGCGTTTTAGATTTGTTAACTAGTGCTGTAAAGTTATCTCGATAAGTTAAATACGTATCTTACTGCTAATTACATGTTAGGTAGGTGTAACATTCTTAATTTATCTGGGTTATACTGTTTTGATGTATAAAAAAGGTAGATACCAAAGAGTTTTTTAGCTAGCAAAAATGGTTGTCTCTAAAGTCGGTTTACGAACGAAAATTTTACGTGATAATGACTTAGAAAACGATTAAAATTTTTTGTTTTTTCTTTTTTTAAATATATTGTTTTTCCGTACCATTGTATTTTGTTCTTAACCCCCGACGCAAAACAAATAGAAAAAACCCTAAAAATTTTTGTATGTTAGACGAGGCTGTATAGGTTAAAAGTCTTTTGCCTGGCCTTTCCGGAGCACAATTAACAAAAAAATATTGCCTTAAAAATGTAAACATAGACTTATCACAAATATTTTGTTCATTATTATTTTGTTTTCTTTTCAAGTCTTTTCTTTTATTCGCAACTGTGATAAAAAACGTCGTACGATATACGTGTGGAATTGATCTTTGCATCTTGGCTTCTTATGACACGCTCGCTACCGCTCGCGCGTCATAAACCGTCTCTATGCAAAGATCAATTTACCACACTTATATCGTAATGTACTATTAGCTGTTGGTTTTATTGATTACAAGCGACCCGCCCTGGCTTCGCACGGCTATATTATGCATGTATTATAGCTATAAACCTTCCTCTTGAATCACTCTATCTATCAAAATCCATTGCGTGGTTTTAAAGATCTAAGCATACATACAAGTGAAGTATAGGCCAAACAGCGAATGATGGCCCCCGTCGGAAAGTGGAAGGGGTATGCGCAGTAAGTCTGTATGGCGGGGGGACAGGAGTGAAGGGAGGGTCAGTTGGTAACATCATCGCTCTCTGTTCCGCACACACGTCTCTAGCCGCATTCTGTCCCGCTCCCGCAAGTCTTTAGGTTGTCTAAGTGCTGTCGCGCACATAAATCCCACACACACCTACTTTGCCTAAGTCTGAATTGAAAAATTGGATAATATGAATTAAAATTTAATGTCATTTTAGTTCCGGTGTAATAAATGAGGCAATACATTGCCTAATTTTCTAATTCAAATAAATAAATAAATATTGCAGGACATTCCACACATCGCCATCTAGCCCCAAGCTAAGTAACTAGACTTGTGTTATGGGTACTAGACAACGGATATGCTACTTATATACTTTTCTTTTGTAAATATATACTTATAATAAATAGCAACAACCAGACCCCAGACAAATATCTAAGCATAAATACTTGTCTAAGGCGGGAATCGAACCCGCAACCCTGTGTTTGGCAGTCCGGCATGGTGACCATTGTACTAACTGGGTCGTCAAACTCATGGGTTTTTTGTGATCATGCTCACAAATATCAAGATAACAAATATTTTGAAGTCTATATTGTCTAAGATGATTCCGTCTACTTAGAGCATAATCGACTTGAGTAGCATAGCATCTTGTAATAGGTGTTTATTATTGCTAGGTTACAGCTAGCGGCAAATTGAATGATTCTATCTCCATCAGGGTTTCTTGTGCCGTATCCAAAGCCACCATGCAATGCTTCAGCGTTGGTATTTGCTGCTCCGACATGTCCATTAAGATCAGCTCCGAGGTGAATATTTTCTTCTTTCGGTATGGCTGATACTAGTAGAAACAGATCATCCCAAAATTCATCCTTTAAATCTACACTGCTATTTGTTTGAGGTGCGTACGCACAAATTATATTTAAAACTAGCTGCGCCCCGCGGTTTCACCCGCGTAAGTCCCGATGCCGTGGCGATTTTTTCTCACCTTTTAAACCTTCCCTAGACCTCCACGAACATTTCAAGACTAAGATCAGGTAGATCCGTTCAGCCGTTCTCGAGTTTTAGTGAGACTAACGAACAGCAATTCATTTTTATATATAAGATTGGTTGGTTGTCTAAAGCGATTTTTACTGCCATTAGCCTGTCATTTATTCTTTCTACATTTTTTAATCTACTAGTTAGGTTCTCAGATAACACTATTCCTACGCCGTTTTTGTTATTTGTGGTACCGTGGTATATAAGTTTGTAGCCATTTCCTATTTGTCTGGATTTGGACCCCCGCCACTTGGTTTCTTGCACACAGCATGCATCTATGCGACGTCTGTGTAGGACTTCGCTAAGTTCGGCACTTCGGCCGGTCATGGAACCAAGGTTCCAGGTCGCCAATCGCATTGAATCACATGTGTCGCCTCGACCGTCGCTTGAGGGGTACGCCCGAAATCCGTTGCGTAGTTTAAAAGATCTAAGCATACATAAATAAATAAATAACATAAATATTACACGACATTCCACACATCGCCATCTAGCCCTAAGTTAAGTAACTAGACTTGTGTTATGGGTGCTAGGCAACGGATATACTACATAAATACTTTTCTTTTGTAAATATATACTTATAGCGTCAGGCTCCGACATTGTTTTAAAAAAAACACAAAAGACCGTTAAACTTTGATTTATTCTACAGTAAATTAATAAAGTAAATCGACACCTTTCAAAATCACTTAATTTGTTTTAATCACCACACCATTTTACGAAACTACCCTATTATTTAACAAATTCTCAGTAACACGATCAGGATACAACCTGTGCACTCGGCAACGGTCGACGAACGACTGAAACGAGTACTGCGCGCACGCTGCTTTATATAGGGTCGATGACGTATCGGTCAATCGTTCGTTCACTGCTTGCCTATTGCACATGTTGTTTACAAAATACTGACGGTGGCGCCGTCACGGCCATACTGACGTTCGCTCGTCCTCGAGCGTTTCCGCAGCATCTGAGAACAAGTAAACGTGTTCGTTCATCCTGACAATCACCACCAAAATAAAAGCTAGTATAATCTTTAATAAGGCATCATATAATTCGCTGGTCCGGTAGTACAAACCCTTCAGCTGCCTACTACTTCATCCCTTCAGTCTGAACACTGGACCGGGTTGTGCTAGACCAGATAAAATATCCCTTTAGCTAACTGTGCTAGACCGGAATGACATCCCTTTAGCTGACTGCTAGACCGGAATGACATCCCTTTAGCTGACTGCTAGACCGGACATCAGTCCCTGTAGCTAAACATGCTAGACCGGATAACAATCCCTTTAGCTGAGTCATTGGACCGGATTTTCCCTTCAATGACTCTCACTTTACTTCTCTCTTTTTTTTTATTTTTTTTTTATTTTTATTATTATTTTTTTATTATTATTATTATCTGTTATTCAATTTCATCAGCTTGGTGTACAACAACATCGGTTACAATATTAACTGAATGTGGCATATCTGATGCTGAACTTTCTTCAGAATTGCTGCGGGACCTACGAAAAACTTCGTGATTATCACTATTTGCGCTCAAAGTGCGCAAACTAGCCGGCATGGTGTCACTATTAACAGATATAGTGTCGCTATTCGAAAGTTCAGTTTCAGTATCGCCGACCCTGTCTGTACCAACATTACGACCAGTTTCATGAACAACATCCGCCGTCACGTCATCCACGTTAAAATTTTCGGCAACTTCTAAAAGTCCTAACGGACCACGGGGTACTCCACGTAAGTTTTCATGGGAGTATTTGTAAATTCGGTTAGACCCGTTTATGTGTTTCATCTCGTACCTGTCATTTTCTAATATCGCAGTGATTTTAAAGGGGCCTTTGTACTTTGGATCTAGTTTTGTTTGATGTCGCTCCTCACTTTTAACAAAAACAAAATCTCCGACAGTAAAAGGTTTTACTTTGGCTTTCCCTCGGTTAAAGCGAATGACATCGGACTGAGCTAATTTTTCTATGTTTTCAGACGCACTAGACCGTGCAGATTGCAAATCTAACCTACTAGGGTTACCGGTACATGTAGATATTTTAGAAATTTCTAAAGAATTACCTTGAACTCCGAACATCAACTCAATTGGGGTAAAACCCGTAACTCTGCAACGAGTACTATTAAGTGCTAGTTGGATCTCGCCTAACTGTTCTTGCCATGATCGATCGGAGTTGCATTCAGCTATCGTTAGCAAACTTTTTAAGGTTCGCATCACGCGCTCTACTTGTCCATTAGCCCTGCAAGCACCCGCGGCAATAAGGTGTAGTTCAATATTGTTGTCTTTACAAAATTCCTTAAAGTCTGAATTATCATAAGAACGCCCGCGATCGGCTATTATTCTTTTTGGTGCTCCGAACAAATGTACTGACTCTTTAACTGCTTTAATGGCGTCAGCTGAGTTTAGTGATAATGTGTGTTTTAATAAAACGTATTTTGTAAAGGCATCAATAGTAACAGAACAGTATTCCTTACGATCACTCTTGCCACTAAGTTTACCTGTAAGGTCTATGTGCAGGGTGTGCCATGGAACTGCAACTTTTGGAATCGGATGCAGGCGTACTTGCTGGGCACCCGACTGACCTTTCAAAGACTTGCACACCACACATGAATCTACAAATTTCTTAACATATTTGGACATATTATTAAACCAATAAAGCTCATACAACTTATCAAGTGTCTTTTCATATCCCAGATGTTTTATGTCATTGTGAACGTGGCTAATAAGCGACCATATTAAGGAATGAGGTAGGATTGGTAACCACTTAGTAGTTTTAGAACGCTCTATCTTGCGGTATAGTATACCCTGCCTAATATCGTAAGTGTGGGAGATTTCAGGAGGCAATTGGTTCGATTGTATTTTAGAAATCAAGTCTAGAATTTCAGAATCGCGTTGCTGTTCTACGGATAGCCATCCCCTTTCGAGCTCGGAAAAGTTCACAATTTTAGTATTTAGGGGTTTTGATTCAGCTTCTTGAACCTCCGGAGGAGAATTACGAGACAAAGTCTGCATGAGCCATATTTTTGCCTTCCTTATAGACAATATCGAAGTCATAAGACTGAAGAATTGCCCACCATCTATGGACTCTGTGTGTTAGGTCTTTTTTTGAATGGGAGGCCTTAAGCGCATTACAATCCGTATACACGGTGAAATGTCGGCCATACAGATAACGACGGAAATGTTCCACAGATTTCACCACGGCTAACGTTTCCAATTCGTATGAGTGGTAACGGCTCTCAGCACCGGTGGTTTTGTGACTAAAATAGGCTACAACGTGAGGGCGACAATCATATTTTTGAATAAGGACTGCCCCGTATCCGTCGCTGCTTGCGTCGGTATGTAACTCGATGGGTAAGGATGGATTAAAGATTTTGAGCACTGGTTCGGTTACTAAATATTTAACTATTTCCCTGTGAATTTTATCATGTTCAGCAGTCCAAATGACACGTCCTTTTCCTGACGTTAGTGGGTACAAAGGTTTCAGTAGCTTGGAAAAATTTGGAATGAATTGCCTGAAATATGTCGCCAAACCAATGAACTGTCTAACCTGTTTAACTGTAGTTGGTTTTGGGGCATTTTGTAATGCTTGAACTTTGCGAGGATTTGGTTTGAGCGATCCCGATGATACGACATAGCCTAAATACTCTATCTCCCTTTTCATAAACGAACATTTCTTAAAGTTAAACGAAAAACCGGCATTAGATAAGGTTTTTAACAATATGTCGAGCCGAGAGAGACCTTCTTCGACGATTTTTGATGCTACTAGGACATCATCCATATAAACTATGATTTTATCATCTTTAAGCGGTTTCAACGCGGAATCAATAGCCCTTTGAAAAACCTGTGGAGCATTTCGAAGCCCGAATGGCATGGTCAAGAATTCGTACTGTCCTGCTGGTGTAACGAAGGCAGTCTTTTCTACGGAACCCTCGTGAACTTTAACCTGATAGAACCCTGAAGCCATGTCTACAATACTATAGTAATAAGCTCCATGCAACTTGTTAATTTGATCACTGATTAAAGGGAGAGGGTAACTATCCGGACGGGTGTTGCTGTTGAGCTCTCTGTAATCTACACACAAACGGTCACTACCGTCCTTCTTTTTTACTAGCAGGATAGGGCTTGAAAAAGGAGAGGAACTTTCTCTAATTATATTGGCATCTAACATTTCCTGAATCTTTTCGTTGACAATGTTAAGCTCTGCGGGAGATAATCCATATGGCCTTCTATGAACGGTCTTAGCAGGATCAATGAGATCAATTTTTAGTTCACCGGTTTTGATGTGGGTAGTCGGTAACCTTTGTACAAAATTATTGGAATATTTTCTGAGAATGTCTAACAACTGCTCTTTGTCGTTTCCGACAAGGTCTGTATCAATAATATCTTCATCAAACTGATTCAATAGTGCACAGGAGTTAGATATCTTATTTCTAATGAAGCTTAATCTATTGTCACTAAGCTGAACCGAAATACCTAGTTCTAAAACGTCACGGCCTAAAAGGACCTCTTCACTAAGATACTCATCTGGTAAAGCATGATACGTAATTACAAGAGTGAGGCCCTGTACTACGGTATGACATTTGATTTGTAGCGCGGAAATAACGTTGTTACTACCTACGCCTGTTAAAATAATTTGTTCATGAAACTGTTCACCCTTAAGCAATCTACAATAGCTCTGTTTTATAAGACTGCACTCTGAACCAGAGTCAAAAACAAAAGGTATTTGAATACCACTTATCTGTAATACTCCACGCGCAGCTCGTGTACACACGTTGACCTGCTTGCTGGGACCGGCAACCGCACTTGCAGCGTCTTCCTTCTTCTTGTAGCGCATGGGACATGCGGAGGCTACGTGGCCGGGATCGGCACACACGTAACAGGCTACAGATGGCCTAGAACTCGGTGTCGCTATACGTGGCTGCTCAACTCTAGCCGCAACCGGAGGATTCTTCGCCATATGTCTGTTTCTGTCCCGACACTCTTGACCGCGATGCCCAATTCTGCCGCAGAAGTGGCAACTTCCACGAAACGGAACGGTATTCCTAAAGCGCTTCGTATCCGAATCAGTCGAAATAGGATCTTCGTTTCGTCTCTTTAAGATGAAACCTCGCAACGTGCGAAACAACTGATTCTTGTCGTTGATAATCACGGAGTTCAACTCCCTGCGAATCTTGTCATCGCACTGCGACAATACAGAGATGGTAAATCCAGTAATCACTTTCTCCGGCATATTAACTTCAGGTATTTTCTCGATTAATTGCCACAATCGCATGCCCGCTTCTGCCGGGGTCTCTTTATTATCAATTTGAAATTTGATGATTTGATCGAAATAATCTTGCATCATCATAGGCTTCGCAAATTTCGATATCAACATCTCCTTTATTGAAGCCCATGATATTTGATCAGGTTGAATTTTTGTCAGACACATTGCCGCACGACCCTTAAGAGAATGTGTAAGGGCTAAGATCAAATCAACTCCTTTCAATTTCTTCTGTTCAATTATCAATTCGCTAAGCGTGCACCAATTGACAACGTCGGATTCTGGTTCATCCGGATCAAAATTGACTAGTTTTGTTGGTGCACCCTGAACAGGTTGAGAAGTTGTCATATTTTCAGCGATTTTTTTAAAGATTGCTTCCAAACCAGAAGAAAACAACAACATTTGCTCCATCATCGGATTAATTGGCACACTTGATGACGAAGACTGTTGTGGGGGCGGATCCGAAACTTCTGATATAGCGTCAGGCTCCGACATTGTTTTAAAAAAAACACAAAAGACCGTTAAACTTTGATTTATTCTACAGTAAATTAATAAAGTAAATCGACACCTTTCAAAATCACTTAATTTGTTTTAATCACCACACCATTTTACGAAACTACCCTATTATTTAACAAATTCTCAGTAACACGATCAGGATACAACCTGTGCACTCGGCAACGGTCGACGAACGACTGAAACGAGTACTGCGCGCACGCTGCTTTATATAGGGTCGATGACGTATCGGTCAATCGTTCGTTCACTGCTTGCCTATTGCACATGTTGTTTACAAAATACTGACGGTGGCGCCGTCATACTTATAATACATGGAAACAACCAGACCACAGACAAATATCTAAGCATAAATACTTGTCTTAGGCGGGAATCGAACCCGCAACCCTGTGTTTGGCAGGCTGGCACCACGCCAGCTCTGACGACTCAGTTAGCACAATGGTTACCAAACCATTGTGCTAACTGAGTCGTCAGATCATACATAGGGACAGACAGCGGGAAGCTTTGTTTTATAGGCAGCTGACTGCCTGATGATAGGTGACGATGCGGTCTAAGATGTAACACGCTTAGGTAACCTATTTTAGATTAGCATTAAGGCGCTCTTCCAGTACCGTGTGTAGGTATTCACATTACCTTAGCCCCCGCTCTCAAAGACGTAGCGTGCTGCGTGCTAACTGTTATATTTGATCGATATGCAAAACATTTTAGCATTATTATCCACAAATATAGTTATTAGAGGTCAAAACCTATCATTTGATTCATTTTTAGGAAACAAACGTTAACTATTTTTGAATAAAACCCGATAAACGTTCTAATAATTCTCTGTTTTCTAACATTTTTTTCATCGAACGAAGTTGTTCATATCATGTTTTCAACCACAATAAACAAAAATATGGTTATTAACCTACAATATCCATTTATATCCAAATAACAAAAAAAGAGTATTTGATTACTTAGAGTTGCTTAAAACAAAGGTCGATTTTGGTAGCTTTATTAGCACCTGCCCTTAAATTAATTTGTTTTCACTTTTCTTCTACCTAGAACTTTATTAAGTACTAATGTGCAAAGTTTCTTGAGTATGAAATAGAGGACAGTCAAGACGACAAGCAGGAACACAGCTTGGTCGAGCATCGCGCGTTGATACCACGTGTAGAGGGGGGCCTTTGACCGCAGGTGATACGCTCCTGGAAAACAACAAAAAATCTTGTTTATTCCACTAATATTTAGAAATATTTATTCTACTAACATCCTACTAATATTATAAATGTGAAAGTTTGTGTGTGCGTGTGTGTGTGTGTGTGTGTTTGTTACTCCTTCACGCTAAAATAACTGGACCCATCGCGATGAAACTCGGTATCTATATACTTACCTGGAGACCTGGATTACCACATAGGCTCTACTTTTTATCCCGATATTCCCACGGGATCGGGACTTACGCGGGTGAAACCGCGGGGCGCAGCTAGTTATATACATGTCCTGTATAGGGTTATTTTTCAGGTAAACCCATGCTCAAAATTATCAAAAAAATGATCGAATTTCCAAAAGTCGTAGAACAAAAGTTGTTTGTTTCAGTGCACAGAAGTAGCCCTCAACGGCTTGCTGGTATAATTAATTACCAATAACCCTGTATAAAAATGTTTATGTGCTAGTATGTTTGTTACTCCTTCACGCAAAAACTACTGGACCGATTGCATTAAAACTCGGTATCTAGATAGCTAGAGACCTGGATTAATACATAGGCTATTTTTATCCAGATATTCTCACGGTATCGGGACTTACGCGGGTGAAACTGCGGGGCGCAGCTAGTCATATATAAAATATTAGCGCGTTCAAACAAATAAACAAACAAACTCTTCAGCTTTATAATATAAGTATAGATTTATGTGCTAGTGCGTTTGTTAGTTCTTCACGCAAAAACTACTGGACCGATTGCGAAAAATTTCTGTATGTAAATAGCTGGAGAGCTGGTTTAACATATACGCTACTTTTTATCCCGATATTTCCAGGCGATTGAGATTTACGTGGGTGAAACCGCAGAGTACAGCTAGAGCTGTATTAGAGTCGGTTTTCTAGGAAGGTTTAATCTCTTCTAGGTCAAGATGCAAAGAGGTTCAAGCTCAAACTGCTTATTCAAGATAACTTGATGTTTTATTCTGGCTTGTTGCAAGCTATGAAGCTGTTATCTTACAGCTTCATAGCTTGGTCCATTCCAGCATTCTCACCTGTGTTGTCTTATAATTGAAACTGGGGGCTACAAAAAGAACATTTTGACCTAAAAAACCAGATATTTTTCATTGATCAAGCAAATTTTAATCTGATTTTTTTTTGAATAATTAAGAAACATCAAATGGATCTTGTCATTTTCTAAGCAGATGCAATATTGATGCAATAGATCCAATTTGTGACGTATTTTTTTTAAATAGATTTATTGGGAAAAAAGTTCTTAATACAACCAATTGGATCTTGATCACTAGATCTACAGAGAGTAAAGGAATAAAACACACACTAGAAACAATAAAACAAAGTCACAAATATAAAATCGCAAGAGGGTCTCCGAATCAAATCAAATCAAATCAAATCAATTTTTTTTATTTCTTGGGATGCTTAATACGATTGTACATAGACCACTTGAAATCGTCTTAAAAACTAAGTTAGGATGTGTCCGCTAGGCATCGTTCGCAGAAGGCTGGTAGCATGTTCTCTCTGGATGGCCAGACTGACCTCCTGAGCGAAATAGCCACCAGCCCTCCGATCTTCAGAAGCCTCGCAGAGATCCCTAAAAAAGGAATAGTTCAACAGAATCCCTTCTTCAAGCTCCTCTCCTCAACTCTACTTTCTACAACAAATCCTTCTCTTTTCACTCTAGAATTCCCTGCCTCAACCCATCCGATCTGCTAAGTCCTTACCATTTTCAAATCTATGGTAACTGATCACTATACCTCAGTACTGTCTAATATCCGTATTATTTCTGTATTATTTATGTATGTATGTAATTATTTGTATGTATCTATGAATATAATTATTTGGTATGTATTATTAATTTAATATTTAAAACCATAATTATGTAAACAGTGTATTTCATCATTATAAGTTAAATTACTCCAGTTCTTTCCCATCCAAAGGTTGCCTGAAAGAAATCGCTTTCAGCGATAAGGCCGCCCATTTGTGCATCTTATACTTTCTAGCTATTAATTTACTTTGAGTTTATCGTGTTCTGTTTCTTTTTGTGTTGTACAAATAAAGTTATCTATCTATCTATCTAATAGCCTTCGGGACCCCAAAGTCTACATCTCTATCGGGGCAAACCTAAAACGGTTCGCTAGTTTCTAATTCTGATTGATCATCATAGTAGTCCTTACCTTTGCTCTTTATAGCCAGTTCTACATAGTGTGAGATCAGCTTAGATGGCGACACTGGACGGTCCCTGAACAATGCTGATAGTTCTTTGGAGCGCTTGAAGTACCTGAAATCACAATTGGGCACTTATTCTGGTATCCTTCCCCACACCCACCCTGATCACTGGTCACTTTTCCGAACACAAATGTTTTTTTTTCTATTAATTATGGCTTCGCACGGCTTGTGCATTTAGCCAGTGTCAAGTTATATTTTGCATCAAATTATGACCCGACTTTTCATAAATCGGGTCTAAAGTATTTCAAAACAGTCAAAGTCGTCATAGTCCGTCAAGTCAGGGGCTATAGTAAAGTGGTGGCAAGTTTACCATAACCTTAATAGGAGATTTGGAGGCAACGAGAAAACTTCATGTTTGACACTGATTTTTACTTTCACTACACTTGTGCACTTTCACAGAACTAAATTGAATAACATTCCATCAGAGTTATACAATTCAACTCAGGTTACAACTAAGTTTCATGAAAATAAAACTGCAGCACGACATGTTGTTAACTCGTTCCCGCCAACAAATGGTTTGCTAGACAAATTAAAAACCTTAATGCACAATATAATAATAACTCGAAGGATAGACGTCAGTGATTAGTTGGCCCGCTCGCTTGAACTACCAGTAATGGTTTAAAATCCAGTAAGGCCTCTCCAACCTTTAGCCGCTCACGTTCCTGTTGCCCCCTTACTGTAATTTACTCAGCTAATTAGGGTGGCCCAGTCTGAGAGTTGGCGAGTCTCCGCCTTCCATTTTACGTGTTAGTTGGACATTTTTTCGGTAGCATAGTATCCATATTTTCCCAGTAGCCAGTCCACTATCATCTCATTGCAATAGGCCAAGTAGTTTTCTCCAGTAGTTAATCAATAGTTCTTCCAAATCAGAGGTTATCCTTGACTGCATTATTTAGTGGAGACAGGGATAATCGCCGGTTTGGTATACACATCATACTTTGCTATAAACTTGTTATTGTAAAGGGCCTCTTCATGTTGGCTTCGGCTCCAGTCTTCACGCACGTCTTTCAAAAGGTCCACGGCTCCATAGCCCCGTGATATTAGACAAGTAACAGACTAATATTTATTAACTCTATCTAAGACTTACTTTTCATTTCCAAGAATTTCATTCAAGCCTTGTTTCAACTCATCAGCCAAGGTCTCAGCTTCAAAAGTGACCTTCACAGCATACCCAAGTCTTACAGCTCGTTGTGCGTTCGCGGGCTGATCCCCGAACATTGGAACAGCTACTAGGGGTACTCCATGCGTTATAGCTTCCAAGTTGCTCAGCATACCACCATGGGTGATGAAGGCTTTTATGTTTTTGTGAGCTGTAATTACAAGGACACAAATACGGCTCATAGAGTGCCACTATAGGATACAGGCATCCTCCCAGACACATAAAAACAGACCAGATGAGGAAACTGATGAGTTAACGAAACTGGCGAATTAAAGAAACTGACGACTTATAGATTTTTATGGAATTGGCGTAAAACGTTAGGGGTGTTGACTACAGATTAGCGACTTTTATAAATATCATTAAACAGTGGTGAATTTTAGGCTGTGTTGATTTTCTCATGATATTTTTTTCAGGGGATGTTGGAGTAAGCAGCTTATTTAATAAGAGAGATCAATGAAGGTTGCATTACTGTCAGAAAGCGTTTTATTCTGATAATTGAACTTCTTTTGTCTTACACACCCTCGCTAATTCGGCACCCTGGAAGCTTTATCATTTTAAATCTTCATGAACACAACTCACCTAATATACTAGACTGCGGCATCCACTTCTTAACATGAACGTTCTTCGGCAAATCTGTCATCTCGTCTTCGAACTTCCACAGCACCGTGTAAGGAAGCTTCGAGAACATAGCGAGCACTTTCTTCCTGGTCTCCTCAGGCAAGTTCTTCGACTGAATGACGGAACCCATGCTGAAGTAGATAAAACCTTGAGCTGACAAGTCAAGGAGGTTCTGTAGATCCTGAATATAAAAGCAAAAAGGTTAGCTTTGATATCGTAGGTTCAAATTATTACGTAATTTAAATGTTGAAGGAAATAGATAAAGGAAGGTAGCATAAGTGTCAGAACAAGAAAGGTACGGATATAGAAAACTGGCTGCGCTTCAGATCAGTACCGAATGTCATGGTAAATTTAAAATTTGTAAAAGAACACATGCAACATGGTTTTTAATATATCCACCTACCTTCGGCAACGGAGGCACCTCCTCATCAATATGGTACCCAGCCACATCAATAAAGTTAGGCGCGATGCTAACAGCGTTGGCTATTGACGGATGTGAATGTACAAATACTATAGAGATATTAGATTTCGCGTCTCTGTAGGATGGGAGGGCCACGCCTCGCTGTGCGGCGAGAGGCCCAAACATTTCTCGGTACTGTGCTTCGTTTACAGATTCAAACCACCTGTAAACGATAGGTTCTTCAGTTTTGCGCTTTAGAAGCCAAGTGCTTCAATAGACTGTTAAGCAGTTAGCTCTGGCTATTATCCTTGATAGCAATCATAAAGGTAAGTTAGCAGACTCGGGCGACAACTCGCTGGAAACCTACTCCTCAAAAACCTGACAAATTCGTTTACTGATTCAAACCACCTGTAAACGAAAGGTTCTTCAGTTTTGCGTTTCAGAAGCCAAGTGCTTCAGTAGACTGTTAAGCAGATAGCTCTGGCTGTTGTCCTTGTTAGCAATCATAAGGGTAAGTTAGAGACTAAAGGGTCGAAGCAGACTCGGGCGACAACTTGCTGGAAACCTACTCCTCAAAAACCTGACAAATTCGTTTACTGATTCAAACCACCTGTAAACGAAAGGTTCTTCAGTTTTGCGTTTCAGAAGCTAAGTGCTTCAGTAGACTGTTAAGCAGATAGCTCTGGCTGTTGTCCTTGGTAGCAATCATAAGGGTAAGTTAGAGACTTGAGACTTGGGCGACAACTCGCTGGAAACCTACTCCTCAAAAACCTGACAATACTCACCATTCTCCAGCCCTAATTATATAGTAGATAGCAGTAGTAGTCAAACGCTGCCAGAAGTTCATTGGTACACCGAAGTCTGTGAACAGCAGAGGCACGGTTGGTATGGAGTGAGCCTCGTCTACTAGAGCCTGAAGGTTTGGCATTAGAGTTGAAGGGTTCAGAATTATCCAGGGCACTTGTTGTATAGCTGCGTAGCTGAGGATAGAAAGAGATATAGGTAGGTTTTAGTCAGCTCTTTGAGAGAGAATGCATGAAAAATATGACAGAAGGAGCTGAGCTGGTGATGAGCTGTCATCTGTTATTAGCAATGTTCTCTGCCCCCCTCACTCTGTAGTGAGCGCTGAGCGTGTCATGACTGAAGACCAGGGGCCTTATTCTGCTATTTTGCATTAATGTATTTACCATTGCCATTATTAGTAAAGGGGTTCACAGCGGTGCCTTCTGCATCGCTGCGCTTGGGCCGGCCGGAAGCGCTGCAGTTCAGCATCTTGCTGGCTACAGTTTTTATGCTGAGGCTGGTCCATTTGGGTCAGCACACGGCATCCCAGTTTGTTTTGTGTTTTTTCTTGTGCGTATTCATTGTATTTATTTTCTTAGTCTTATTTCTTTCTTTTTTGTTTTGTACCTATTATGTCTGTGTGCTTTTCTAATAAACATTTATTCTATTCTATTCTTCTATTCTATTATATCAAGACTCTATTGATATTTCATCGAGATTGTTACTTTATTTGGTATTCTGCTAAAGTTTTAATAACATCGCAATAGAATCGCTATGGTGTCTCAAAATAATGGTAATAGATGCGTCGCTGGTATTGGCTAGCAACATGGCATATGTTGCTAAGCGATATACCGTTTTGACAACTAACGAGATTCCATTGAGTCGCGATTCTAGAGCAGAATACCAAAGTGAGTCAGTGGTACATCAGTGGTGTTTCGATAGAATAGTTGACATCAGAAGAATACCAATTTGACATATTTTAGACATTAGGTCCCAGGTGCTTTACACTATAGATCCGATGATGTTTTCGGCTTTTATAAAGACGCTAGTGGACAGGTTAAATGAAGGATTTATCAACCGTCAAGTTCTAAATATTGTCTATTCTAATATTATAAAGAGGAAAGATTTTTTGTTATTTGTTTGTAACGAATAGGCTCTGAAACTACTGTACCGATTTTGATAAAACTCGGTATGAGGATACATTGATTCATTAAAAATAACATCAGCTACTTTTTATCCCGATATTCCCACGGGATCGAAAGTTACGCGAGTGAAACCGCGGAGTACTGCTAGTAATATAAATGATGATCTCGCATGTTATTGGTGGTAGCCATAACACCACTGTAGGACTAATCACTATAATAAATATTACAGGACATTCCACACATCGCCATCTAGCCCCAAGCTAAGTAACTAGATTTTATATTATGGGTGCTAGACAACGGATATACTTCTTTATATACTTTTCTTTTGTAAATATATACTTATAAAACATAGAAACAACTAGACCACAGACGAATATCTAAGCATAAATACTTATCTAAGGCAAGAATCGCAACCCTTTGTTTGGCAGACCAGCATGGTGACCATTGTGCCAACTGGGTCATCGGAATGTAGTTATACTCACCCAGCATCATACTCGTTCAAAAAGTACTCCGTCACAACTGCGTCAAACTGTTTCTCCACGAGGATTTTCCTCAGCTCCGGGGTCATTGCCAGTTTCCCGACCTTCCTCATCTTCTCCGTCATCTCAATGACTCTCTTCCACACGGTTATCTCTTTGTTAATCACCTGTTTGTCTAATCCTGAAACATTTTGAAAGCAGTGATATCAATATTTTGCTAGCACTGCGTTGTTTAACCAACGTAACTGTAACTAATTATTTCGCTGGACTCTGGATGCTGTAAAATGGATGAGCAAAATGTTTTTATTTTATTTATTTAACTAAAAAAAGTACACAATTTCTTACAAACTAATTTCCCGCCAAACTGCAAAGTGCAGTTTGTTGGCGAGCGCGCGCTTATTTATTTACATATATGTGCACTATCTTATATACCTACTTACTTACTTAATGTAGTTTAAGAGTTTATAGATTTAGAAAAAATCAATTGAATTACCTACCTACTTAAGTGTTTTTAATAAATTATCCTTAAGTTTACTTTTCAACATATTTTTTGTCATCCCTGGTTCACTTCTTAGCCACGACAAGTCATTTGAAAAGCTTTCTTATTTTTGTCTAAAGCTACGCTAGACCAGGCATGATGATGATTTACCCAAAACATCAAAGTAGTCTGTGTACCGCCTAAATAACTTAAAACGATGTCGATGTAAGTACTGAAAAGAAACACAATCGTCGGGCACTTGACAAATCACCATGGGTATAGCAAACCCAACACTGACCTACTGCTCATTTGCATCACTGCGGCACACTGCTCACCACGTATTCTATATTTTAAAATAATAATAATAAAATTATATATTTTAAAATAATCTAGTCCACTACCATCCCATCACAATAGCTCCAGTAGTTTTGTCCTGTAGATTATCAATAGTTTTCATCCAAACCGGAGGTTGTCCTTGGTTGCACTTTATAGTGTAGACAGGGATAATCGCCGGTTTAGAATCCACCCCATTGCTTGCTATTATACTTGTTATTGTAAAGGGCCTCTACGTGTTGGCTTCGGCTTCGCACGCCTTCCAAAGGTCTGGGGTTCCATAGCCCCGTGATACAGGACGTATAACAGACAATAAAATTAATTTATTCAGATCATGCAATCCATTATTTGTTAGTACACACATTATTAAAAAACTTATAAACTAATGTTAGTGAAATTTGAAATGAAACGGATATAAAAAGAAAACATCAAACCTGGCCACTACTGGCCAGCTATGCATTCCCCGATTGCTCCACATGAACACCAACCCAATGCCTCCATAAGGGACAATCAGGTCTATCCATCAACACATTCAGTATGCCGCTAGCCGCTAGAGCCACCACGCACCCATACATTTACATTAGCTTTTATTTACAGTAACTTTTTTGAAGTGAAAACTTCTTTAGCGGCGTTGAGCACTTTTTCTGTAATGGGTATAAAATCTTAAACTCACGTCAGGACACGTGACCTGATCGAAAAAGCGTAAGACGGATGGAGAGTAGACAGCTATAGTTTTAAAGTGTTAAATTTTTAATGTAATATAAATTGTCATGTTTGTGTACGATAGCGCAATAAATGAATATTGTATTCTACCACATAAATGATAGTACTTTTATAATGATAAAGCAATTGGTGCAAAATTATTCCCTAACCATTCCAAAATATCAAACATGCTCAACGTTAATAATCAAGTTTTCACTTCTGCCGGTTTTTACATTAGCTTTTTGTTTTCATTTAGTTAGTTGTTTTTTTTTCTTTACTTAGTTGTTTATGTCTTTCCATTTATTTAGTGGCTTTTGTTTTTTTTTTTCAAAATAATTAATTAGTTTTTACGATAGTTATATTTATATGCCTTTGTGTTATACAATAAATAATTTATCTATCTATCTAAATTCCATTATTTTTTTTTGGGTAATAAGAAGAGACTTGCGTGGAAAATAACGCAAAAATCGATGCTGAACTTAATCGTCAAAAAAATATGGAGACCAAAAAAGTGGGGCTTCCATAAAACACGGATGGAACCCTTCGTGCGCGAATCCTACTCGCACTTGATCGTTTTTTACAAGTGATAGGTTAGCCTTTGACAGTGATGTGATAGGTCACTAATTGGTTACCTGCCTGACGATGCGGTCTAAAGAAGATAGTCTGTATTTCTTTTTGTGTGTTTTTCTCTTGGTGACCAAGCCGTTTCCTGGGAGCGGAAAAGTCACCCACAGGGTGCGGCCGGAAGACCAGCGCTGCAGATGCACCTGCGTAACTGCAGCACATGCTGAGGCTTTACCCATTCCAGCAACACACGACTTCTCAGATACTTTTTATTTTATTGTCTGTTTTTTGTAATTTTGTTTTATTTGTAAATATATCTTACTGTTTCTTATTTGTATATATACTATGTCGTGTGTTTGTTCGAATAAATTATATTCTATTCTATTCTATTTTCATCTATACTAATATTATAAAGCTGAAGGGTTTGTTTGTTTGTTTGAACGCGCTAATCTCAGGAACTACTGGTTCGAATTGAAAAAATCTTTTTGTGTTGGATAGTCCATTTATCGAGGAAGGCTATAGGCTACTTTTTATCCCGAAATTCCCACGGGATCAAGAGTTACGGGGGGTGAAACCGCGGAGCGCTGCTAGTTAGGTATTCTTTGAGAGTGATCTTGGTATAGCCTCTCAATTTATAGGTGAATGGCATTTTTGTATGGATGCTGTTCCACATGTTGTATACAGTCACACTATATTGCGTTTGAAAGGTCATGACACTAGCTTTATGTTATTGTATGACACTAACCCCGTAACACGAATAGGGACGGATCTAGGACGTTCTCAGTTACATTACTTCGTACTGTTTTCGCTGTTTGTGCCTAATGATTATTTACGTAACACGCGTCCGAATCGTAGGCACAAACTGTTCGCACCGGCTGCCGTGCGCACGCGCACGTCTAGATATGCTCCTACCTCACACGCACTCACACTACTAAACCAGCTGATCACTGATCGGTTTGATGATGTCGATGTTTTTTACACAAACCGTTTGTTGTAATTGGCTGAGTTACAGCAGTAATATTATTTAGCTTAGATTAATTTATTAAAATAAAAATTAAATTATACCTACTTGTATGGCTCCTCAGGCGTTTTGGCGTGGGCTGTAAGCCTGAGAGCAACTGTTTTTAAATAAATAAATTACCTTCAGTAAGTTTGGAGACGAAGCCCACATCTATGATCTTCAATCTGTCATTGTACGATTGCTTTGGAGGAAATGGGCTCACCCATGTTACCTGGAAATTAGGAAAAAGGTGTGTTAGAGCTGCTGAATCAGGAAACGAAATAAAATAATATTTATTCAAAAATATAGTTTATATAAAAATATATTTAATTAACAATCTATCTTCTTCTTCTATACATATAAAATCCTTTGTCCTGAATGACTCACTGACTGAATGACGGATCAACGCACAGCCTAAACCGCTGATCGTAGAAATCTGAAACTTAGAGGGTGTGTTCTTTGTATGACGAATTCTACCCTTAAGGGGGTAAGAAAGGGGGGCAAAGTTTGTTTGGGACAATGCGATTCCTTGGTCCAATCTACGCGGATGAAGTCGCGGGCAAAATCTAGTACATTATAAAATTCTTTGTCCTGACTGACTGACGGATCAAGGCACAGCCTAGACCGCTGATCGTAGAGACCTGAAACTTGGAGGGTGTGTTTTTTGTATGACGCAGGCATCCGATAAGAAAGGATTTCCCAAAATTCTACAAAAAAATTAATTTATAAAATGCAGAGTTATATGTAATCAGATCCCGGATTTACGCTGTTGATACCGCAAGGTGCAGTTAGAGACTAACAAAGCAGAATGTCTCAATAGCAATCAAAAGCAAAACGTCTATAGTTAAAAAGATTTATCACAAAATCTCCGAAACTACAAGGACTACAAGTCTACTTAGCCTGCGAGGGTCGGGGCCTTTTCGGACATAGGCGTTCACTAAGAAAGATTTTTTGGAAATCCGACCACTAAAGTGGTAAAAAGGCTTGATTTTGAATTTTTTTTATTTTATTATCAAGAACATAATAAAAGCTGGTTTTGAAAACGTATTTTTTTCTTATAATTGTATTTTATCTATACTTAAATATTAAAGAGGAAAATATTTGATTGTTTGCATTGAATAGGCTCCGAAACTACTGGACCGATTTTGATGAAACTTGGCATGAGGATACATCGATTCATTAAAAATTATATAGGCTACTTTTTATCTCGATATTCCCACGGGATAGGTAGCTACGCGGTTGAAACCGCGGGCTGTGCAGCTGTTATTTATAACTTACATTATGTCCAGCTTTAAGAAGAGCATCAACCACACCTTTTCCTAAATTATTGTGGCTTCTAGACGGAGCTGGCCACACACAGAGTATGTCGTACGCCTGGACTGATGTCCATGCTGCGAAGAATAATATCAGGACCCGCATCCTGAAACTACAAATAAACAATTATGTTTATTTTATAACTTATTCTTCTCGTATAGTGGTGTGGCTCACCTATTGTTAGAGTTTTCAGATCGCCATAAGGCCTCTAACTTGACCTAACGACTGCTACTAGAGGTAGCAACCGGGACCAACGGCTTAACGTGCCTTCCGAAGCACGGAGAGGCTCACGAAAATAGAAAGAAAGAAAGAAACAAAAAAAAAAAAAAGAAAGAAAGAAAGAAAAACATTTATTTGGTACAGGCACACGATAACTTTAAAATTAAACACACACAAAGAAATAGGTAACATTATACAACGAAGAAAGAAACATACACTAAGCCTAAGAATATTTAAGAAGCCATGTGCTGCCCCAAATGGATCGACCTCAGCTGTAAGCCACAGTCAAGCGTAACTTGGCTGCAGCGCTGGCAGAATACATTTTTGCCACACTACTAATTGGTCACCCATCGAACTAATAACCGCGCCAGGCGTCGCTTAACCCGTACCGCAAACGATCAGCGAGCTTCGCTTAGCTGTGAGCCTCTCTATTTCGTATTTTATAACAATATTTTTTTATTTTTTTATTAGCTGTTGCCCTCGACTTCGTACACGTGGAAGTTTGGTTTTATATACTAAAACGTTCCTCGAGAACCACTAGATCCATTGGTGAAATAAGCATGAAAATCAGTGCAGTAGTTTTTGGGTTTATAGCGATCGACAGACAGACAGACGCTGTTTCAATCGATTTGCAAGCAATCTGTATGCCAAAATAATGATCCTTCAATTTGTTTGTGTATTTATATAAATTAGCTATTATGATGAAGGCATCCAGTCATATCAAATTCATTCTTATTACATTTAGTACATAGATCACATAGATAAGTCTTAAAAACTAAGTTAGGATGTGTGCCTTCGGAACGCGCCCACCAAAGAGAACTGAGTGACTAAACTCATGTGATCACGCTCACAAAGGTCAATATTACAAATATTTGAAAGTATTATTTAAAATGGAGCAACTAAAGTCACGTCCATGGGTTCTTATCATTAAGGTAATACGAAGTATAGTAAGCCTTACTGCACAATTTATTTTTATAAAAGTTTTGAATCCGGTAATGGACATGTCATATACATCTTTAGGTAATTTATTATAATAGAGCACACATGTACTATTAAACAACCTGTTTATTTTCCGGAGCCTACTACCGGGCACAGCCAGTTCATCCTTATTTCTTAAGGCCCTCTTCCAGTACCGTGTGTAGGTATTTTAACATTACCTCAGCCTCCGCGCACAAAGAAATAGCGTGAAAGTGAGCCGCGCGCAACGACTCGCGTACGCGATCAAGCTACGCTACAGTGTAGGTGTAAACAGTGGGCACGCCACAGTGTAGGTAGGTGTCAACAGTAGGTTTTCGTTATCTAATTGGGCTCGATATATAAAATAATAAAACTAATGTGTAGCTGTAATGATGTACCTAATATTTTTATTGGAACGAAGTTCCCTATCGCGGGTTGACGCGGGGACCTAGCCGAGAAAAACATGTTACGCATTACAAAACCGTGAAACTGGAGCAACAATACAATATACAAACTTGTTACTAACCTTACCTCTTTATAATATTAGTATAGATTATTTGCGCTCACTCAATCGCGTCTAGTCACCATAACACAAGCCTAGCTGCTTAGACTGGAGCAATAATACAATATACAAACTTGTTACTAACCTTACCTCTTTATAATATTAGTATAGATTATTTGCGCTCAGTCAATCGCGTCTAGTCACCATAACACAAGCCTAGCTGCTTAGACTGGAGCAATAATACAATATACAAACTTGTTACTAACCTTACCTCTTTATAATATTAGTATAGATTATTTGCGCTCACTCAATCGCGTCTAGTCACCATAACACAAGCCTAGCTGCTTAGACTGGAGCAATAATACAATAAGTATACAAACTTGTTACTAACCTTACCTCTTTATAATATTATTATAGATTATTTGCGCTCAGTCAATCGCGTCTAGTCACCATAACACAAGCCTAGCTGCTTAGACTGGAGCAATAATACAATATACAAACTTGTTACTAACCTTACCTCTTTATAATATTAGTATAGATTATTTGCGCTCAGTCAATCGCGTCTAGTCACCATAACACAAGCCTAGCTGCTTAGACTGGAGCAACAATACAATATACAAACTTGTTACTAACCTTACCTCTTTATAATATTAGTATAGATTATTTGCGCTCACTCAATCGCGTCTAGTCACCATAACACAAGCCTAGCTGCTTAAACTGGAGCAACAATACAATGTACAAACTTGTTACTAACCTTACCTCTTTATAATATTAGTATATATTATTTGCGCTCAGTCAATCGCGTCTAGTCACCATAACACAAGCCTAGTTGCTTAGACTGGAGCAACAATACAATATACAAACTTGTTACTAACCTTACCTCTTTATAATATTAGTATATATTATTTGCGCTCACTCAATCGCGTCTAGTCACCATAACACAAGCCTAGCTGCTTGGACTGGAGCAACAATACAATATACAAACTTGTTACTAACCTTACCTCTTTATAATATTAGTATATATTATTTGCGCTCACTCAATCGCGTCTAGTCACCATAACACAAGCCTAGCTGCTTAGACTGGAGCAACAATACAATATACAAACTTGTTACTAACCTTACCTCTTTCTAATATTAGTATAGATTATTTGCGCTCACTCAATCGCGTCTAGTCACCATAACACAAGCCTAGCTGCTTAAACTGGAGCAACAATACAATATACAAACTTGTTACTAACCTTACCTCTTTATAATATTAGTATATATTATTTGCGCTCACTCAATCGCGTCTAGTCACCATAACACAAGCCTAGCTGCTTAGACTGGAGCAACAATACAATATACAAACTTGTTACTAACCTTACCTCTTTATAATATTAGTATATATTATTTGCGCTCACTCAATCGCGTCTAGTCACCATAACACAAGCCTAGCTGCTTGGACTGGAGCAACAATACAATATACAAACTTGTTACTAACCTTACCTCTTTATAATATTAGTATATATTATTTGCGCTCACTCAATCGCGTCTAGTCACCATAACACAAGCCTAGCTGCTTAGACTGGAGCAACAATACAATATACAAACTTGTTACTAACCTTACCTCTTTATAATATTATTATATATTATTTGCGCTCACTCAATCGCGTCTAGTCACCATAACACAAGCCTAGTTGCTTAGACTGGAGCAACAATACAATATACAAACTTGTTACTAACCTTACCTCTTTATAATATTAGTATATATTATTTGCGCTCAGTCAATCGCGTCTAGTCACCATAACACAAGCCTAGCTGCTTGGACTGGAGCATCAATACAATATACAAACTTGTTACTAACCTTACCTCTTTATAATATTAGTATAGATTATTTGCGCTCACTCAATCGCGTCTAGTCACCATAACACAAGCCTAGCTGCTTAGACTGGAGCAACAATACAATATACAAACTTGTTACTAACCTTACCTCTTTATAATATTAGTATAGATTATTTGCGCTCACTCAATCGCGTCTAGTCACCATAACACAAGCCTAGCTGCTTAGACTGGAGCAACAATACAATATACAAACTTGTTACTAACCTTACCTCTTTATAATATTAGTATAGATTATTTGCGCTCACTCAATCGCGTCTAGTCACCATAACACAAGCCTAGCTGCTTAGACTGGATCAACAATACAATGTACAAACTTGTTACTAACCTTACCTCTTTATAATATTAGTATATATTATTTGCGGGCACATAAGTTTGTAAATTATTATTTGCGGAAAAAAGTTTGTCATCCCTGCAAATGCAAGCTTCCGCGTGGGGTTCGCTCGAACGCAGCGTGCCGGCAAAAGTGGCATAGGTCTTACCTCGACGAGGCCCGGAGGCCGACTGCTAGGAACTGACGCGTGCTAACTGTTATATTTGATCGATTTGCAAAACATTTTGTACATTTTAGCATTATTATCCAAAAATATAGTTCCTAGAGGTCAAAACCTATCATTTGATTCAATTTTTAGAAACATACGTTAACTATTTTTGAATAAAAACCGATAAACGATCTAAAAATTCTCTGTTTTCTAACATTTTTTTTATCGAACAAAGTTGTTCATATCATGTTTTCAACCGAAATAAACAAAAATATGGTTTTTAAACTACAATATCTACTTATATCCAAATAACAAAAAAATAGTATTTGATTACTTAAAGTTGCTTAACACAAAGGTCGATTTGCGAACACATGGTCTTAAGGCTGCTTATGCTGCCAAACGCAACGCGCCAGAAATACCCGTTGCTTACAACTAACATCGTTTATTGTAACGTATGTGTTTTGTTTTTCTCAAAAGTGCTGAGAAGGAATTGTAGGTGAAATCTTTACAGATATTATATTATAATTTCAGACGAATATTCCTTGTCATTTCAAAGCTAAACTAGTTTTAATTCTTAATTTTAGGATAGCTTCAAAACTATAGGGATTTTGGCTCAAAGTCACACCAAAATGTCGGTAAAGATCTCACCTACAATTCCATCTCAGCACTTTTGAAAAAACAAAACACATGCGAACAACCAACAACCAACAATGTTCACCAACGAAGGCGACAGGTGCCGGTAGTAACTTTTTAGTAGGCTGTGTACCAAGATTATAAATTATAAATATAGCTATTTATAATTTCGACTTAGTAAAAAAAGGTTTTTAAAACTAAATACTACGCGAACGAAGTCACCGTAGAAAGCTAGTTATGCTATAAAATCGTTTATTTTTATTCAGAATCACAGCACATGCCAAACACTGTATTTTAAAACGCTACTCACTTTTTTATTTATTTTTGAGTCAATGTTCACAAACTTCGGAATAAAAATCGAAATAGCACTAAAGTGATATTCCGACGGATGACTGTTATCACCTACGTGCTAAGATAGGTAATAATATATTTATATACAGATTGGGTATGATTACTACTGATAAAAGGATAAAACCTATATTTTTAACTAAACTCCAGATAATATTAGCCTTATTACTAATCAAGGTGACTAATAGCGCCAGTGACTTTTCCAATGCTTGGAGATCAGATCTATGGTAGAATAGAATAAAATATAGAAGTATGGGATCCCTTTAAGAACTACCTTCATCGAGCTGTTTAATGGATGAAAAGTATTTTATATCAAACTAGCAGCGCTCCGCGGTTTCACTCCCGTAACTCCTGATGCCGTGAGAATTTCGGGATAAAAAGTAGCCTATAGCCTTCCTCGATAAATGGACTATCCAACACAAAAATATTTTTTCAATTCGAACCAGTTGTTCCTGAGATTAGCGCGTTCAAACAAACAAACAAACTCTTCAGATTTATAATATTATTATAGATTAAATAGGTCAATAAATATATTCCAGTCCAGAATATGATTAATTAACAATTTAATTTTGTTTTTTAAACCTTTCACTGGTTTGTTTATAAGACAAATTTGAGTTTATTGTTGTTGCAAAAAGAGTTTGTTTGATTGTTTGTTTTATTTGAACGCGCTAATCTCAGGAACTACTAGGTCGATATGAAAAATTATTTTTGTGTTGGATAGTCTATTTATCGAGGAAGGCTATAGGCTACTTTTCATTTTGATATTCCCACGGGATCGGGAGTTACGAGGGTGAAACCGTGGAGCTAGTAACTTATAATTTCTTAAGCAATAGGTAATACATAATAATATGACTTCTTAAAATTATTAGATAAAACTTACTTACAAATAACATTTACAAAAATAAATCGTGATATTTTTTTTGTTTATTCGAGGGTAAATAAATTTAAAAAAAAACACGATTGATTATGCACAAATAATATTAAATAAATATT
This sequence comes from Idaea straminata, assembly GCA_951213275.1. Lineage (NCBI taxonomy): Eukaryota > Metazoa > Arthropoda > Insecta > Lepidoptera > Geometridae > Idaea > Idaea straminata. Next base: position 4,212,542 of record OX577875.1, on the reverse strand, counting down.
GCTGGACATTCCACACATCGCTATCTAGCCCCAAGTTAAGTAACTAGACTTGTGTTATGGGCGCTAGACAACTGATATACTACTTATATACTTTTCTTTTGTAAATATATACATATAATACATGGAAACAACCAGACCACAGACAAATATCTAAGCATAAATACTTGTTTGAGGCGGGAATCGTACTCGCAACCCTGTGCTTGGCAGTCTGGCATGGTGACCATTGTGCCATGCTGGGTCGTGCATAATGACGGCAAGTCCACTCACAAAGCAGGTATTTTAAAGCAATACGCGCTAAAATGTTCAACAAAGTCTAGTCTCATGAATTACTTATCCGTTGTCACAACATAGCATTTAACATACTTAACACTTGCACTTGCAATTTACAGCATCTAACAAAACTTTACGTAAGAAAAAATCACCAGGAAGTTTGATTAGCCATTTACACTTGGTAAATTTTACGCTCAGAGAGAGCCTGTCCTATAAAAAGAGCAAAACAGGGTCTGAACCCAAGCCCAGACAGACCTGACTCTGGGTTTGGGGTTTAGGTCTTGATGTCTTGGTGTGAAACATGGGGTGATGAGTACCCCATGTTCACTCCCTGCCAAACTATTATAAATAATAATAACATAAATTAGCCCGCAGGGCACCTTGAGGCGAGGTGACGGGGAGTAACGACCCCGCGGTCCCGAGTTCTCCAGGGGGAAGTCACCGTTCCTCATCTCCGGCTTGCCTTAGTTGGTTGGTCGGAGTGAAACCTGACGAGGAAGCGGTCCCCCGCCTCTGGCTTGCCTTCACCGGCCGTCCAGAGTGGAGCCACTACAGCAGAAATGCTCGAAGGATGGATGCTGAACGTATTGACTTAAAATCCAGTGAGGCCTCTCCATCCTTCAGCCACTCACGTTCCTGTTGCCCCCTTGCTGTAATTTACTCGGCTAATTAGGGTGGCCCAGTCTGAGAGTTGGCGACTCTCCGCCTGCCATTTTTACGTGTTTATTGAACATTGTTACGGCAGGTGCCATAGTATCCATAGTTCCTCAGTATCTAGTCCACTACTATCCCATCACAATAGCTCAAGTAGTTTTGTCCTGTAGATTATCAGTGAGTTGTATCCAAACCGGAGGTTGTCCTTGGTTGCACTTTATAGTGTAGACAGGGATAATCGCCGGTTTAGAATCCACCCCATTATACTTGTTATTGTAAAGAGCCTCTACGTGTTGGCTTCGGCTCCACGCACGCCTTCCAAAGGTCCGGGGCTCCATAGCCCCGTGATACAGGACATAAATAAATAAATATTGCAGGACATTCCACACATCGCCATCTAGCCCCAAGCTAAGTAACTATACTTGTGTTGCGGGTGCTAGATAACGGATATACTACTTATTTACTTTTCTTTTCTATAGAAACAACCAGACCACAGACAAATATCTAAGCATAAATACTTGTTTGAGGCGGGAATCGAACCCGCAACCCTGTGTTTGGCGGTCCGGCATGGCACAATGGCCAGTGCCTGCTGGGTCGTCAAACTTACTTATGAAACCTAAAATTGATTAATGAGCCGGAATAGTTTTCTGAAAACCACTTATCGTTGGTGCCGAGTTGCTAAGTCAACCTGTAGTATAGATTTCCTGGAAGAAATTGCTTTGAGCGATAAGGCCGCCTTTTGTAGCACTAAGACTCAAGTCTTAGCTCAAGCTTTGTTTTTTATTTAATGTTTTTTGAAAATGGTGTTTGTACTTGAACGGGCTGTTTTCCGCAATTAGACCCTTTTTAATTGGGTATTTTTGCGTGAGGATGGAGTAGGCTTGCCCAGCATCTGCTACCCTCTCAGCCTAGTCGACCATTTCCAGAGGAGAGAACTTGTCAATACTTCTGGAGCCAACTAAGCCGTGGGTTTCATCACGATGTTTTCCTACACCGTATGTCAATTAGCGCACATAAATTTTTCTTAATAAAAATACATTGAAGCACGGCCGGCCGGTATTCGAACCAACGACCTTCAGAATTAAAGTCGAGATATCTACCACACCAACACCGCTCTTTTGGTGTTTACAATGATTTTATCTTTGGGCATATTTCTCCTTCTGGATAGATATCCAGAAGGAGAAATATGCCCACCCGCGTACTTCCTAGACTCTACAACTAACTAGACAATAAGTAGGTATGTATGCTAAAATGATCAAACGCCAAAATGACCATTGACCAAATTCCAAAATGTCCAGATGCAACAAAGACAAATAACTTCCTTGCGCAACGGTTCACATTAATTTTAACTGATCAAAATTTAAAAGTAAAACACAAATTTTTAATTTGTTTAAGTATTTAATTAGGTACCTAAAGCATTAAATTAGTTTGTTTTCACTTTTCGCCTACCTATAACTGTATTAAGTACAAATTTGCAAAGTTTCTTGAGTATGAAGTATAGGACAGTCAAGACGACAAGCAGGAACACAGCTTGGTCGAGCATCGCGCGTTGATACCACGTGTAGAGGGGGGCCTTCGAACGTAGGTGATACGCTCCTGGAAAATGCAAAAATAATATTTGTTAGATGCTGAATAGACTTTTTGCTTTAACCTGTCCTTTGGGGGGGGGGGGGGGGGATAACTACGTCACTGAGCAAAAAAATTGATCAAATTTTGTTTCTTCGAACACTTTTCATCGACATCTTTATGCTGCGACGCCTCTATGTAACGTTACATCAAAAAACTATACTGCGAAGGATTTTACTGCGAAAATACCATACTGCGAAGACTTGTTTAATCGAAATTTTGTTACTGCGAACGTTATAAAAATTAATTAAATCCTACTAATATTATAAACCGATTGCGATGAAATTCAATACCTAGATTGCTGGACACCTAGATTAACACATAGGCTACTTTTTATCTCGATATTCTCACGGGATCGGGACTTACGCGAGTGAAACCGCGGGGCGCAGCTAGTTAAAAATATATCGTGAAAAATACAGGGTCGTCGGGGATGTGACGTCCAAAAGTAGAAATGTCTACTGTGCAAAAATAAAAAAAGGATCTAAAAAAAAACCTATATTCAATTAATTTGATAAATTTTTATAAAGTTCGCACTAAAAAGATGTCGATTTAACAAGTCTTCGTAGTGATATCCTTAGAAGTATATTTTTTCGACGTATCGTTACATCGTAGTGACAAATACGATCGATTTAACAAGGCATCGCAGTAGAGATATCGATGAAAAGTATTCGAAGAAACAAAATTCGATGAAAAGTTTTTCGAAGTCATGTCTACCCCCCTTTCGGGGGGTATATAAAAAAAGCAGATTCTTTGGCTGCTAATAGTTTCCAACACAAGTTGACATGGTTCAGGCTGAAAATTTGCAGTATCTTGGAAAGTTCTTCTATGGTTTAAGTATTCAAAGTGTCCAGTTAAGAGTGCTTTTCCACCAGTGATGTGCTATACGATGCTACCAGTAACGCCCCCCATTTCCCCTCCTTAAAATAGGAAAATTGAAAATCCCTGAAACACGTCATCATTTATTTACGATAAGAAGATATAATTCTAATTTTCAAGTTTCTACCTTTAAAAAAAATCAAACCTTCATACAAACTTCCACCCCCCATTAGCCCCCCTTAGGGGTTGAATTTAGCAAAATCCCGTCTTAGTGAGCACCTACGTCATAAAAGGAACCCCCATGCAAAATTTGAGACTCCTAGCACTTCACACACGAGATTTCGTGATGAGTGAGTGAGTGAGTCAGTGATTTTCCCTTTTATATATATAGATATAGATGATTGCGTTTGCTATCCACCAATCATATTCATTGGTGCACATAGCTTAGCCAGTGCTAAGCAGCACCACCACCACACATATACACACATAGCTTAGCCAGTGCCAAGCTTCACCAGTGTGAAAACGGATTCAATTAAGAAACGTTTTTTGTATGGAAGGATGCTATGGATGCGTGCTATAGATGCTATGGGCCATCGCGAGTGGTGAAGCTATGCAGGGCTGAATTCCCACAGTATTACACCGCGTTTACAGCTATTTTGTGGAGCATCTTCGTAGCACATCTTCCTCGCACAGCTACCTAGCGTAGAATTGGTGGAAAAGGTCACATATTTTCGTAGCGTAGATTCCACATCTTCGCAGCATAGCTGCATAGCACACCTCTGGTGGAAAAGCACCCTATGGCTTCATATTGAAAAGCTTAAGTTAAACACGTGTTAAATTAAATTAAACTCCTGATAAACTAGTGGTTAAGCGTTCACTTGTTTTCAAGCGCCTTTTACTGCCACCAGACGCATGAGAGAAATTCTACAAAGGTTGGAAGGACACTATTATGATTGTAACATTCACTCATGTGCAGCTTTATGCTGGAAGCTTGATTTTAATGGCAGATTTTGGTTATGGAAAAACATCTTAACTTTTTAGATTGGTCAAACCAAGAAAATAATGGTAGTCCTAGTAGATTTGCTTAGTGTATTTGCGTAGATTACCTTTGCTCTTTATAGCTAGTTCTACATAGTGTGAGATCAGCTTTGAAGGCGACACTGGACGGTCCCTGAACAATGCTGATAGTTCTTTGGCGCGCTTGAAGTACCTGATAATAATAATAATAATAAGGGTATTAGTTTACTGTTTAAACAGTAACGTCCCTCCGTCACTATATTTTTACCAGACTACGGTGAAGCCAAAAGGGAGGGTTATGTTTTTGACCCGTATGTATGTATGTATGTATATATGTATGTATAAATGTATGTATGTATGTATAAATGTATAAATGTATGTATGGATATATGATAGCGATTATTCAAAAAAATAGAAAACTCACACAATTTTGTTATTAGAAAAACGTTATTTCAAGTTGCTAGATTGACTATGACAACGACTTGTTTACCAAATCAATTCGACTACTTATATTTTATGTTTTAATGTTTTTTAATTGTTTAAAAATTCATTAACTCCCATCAAAGTTATTGAAATAATTTATTATTAATTTTAAACGTGTATTAATTACTATTGAGCCCTTAATTAATTATTTAGATTTTAAAGGAAGTACTTTGACTATGAACGTTGCCGATCCCCACTACCGCCTATAAAAGCGAGCGCTCAAGCTATTTGGGATCTCTTTTGCTTCTCAGCAGTCGGTCGGTAAGGTGGTTGGGTTCGACGACGCATACAGTAAGACCACTCCATATTTTTGATACAGTGTGTTCTTGTCTAATTGATTTAGTAATAAAAGGTGAAATGTGGTTCACTTCACCGTCCACGTCAGTGGTTCATGTTGGAACCTTTTTATCATGTTATTTACTCGTTATTTGTGTTCCAAACCTATTACCATCAAACTAAACTATCTGGAGATTTAGCCCTATTTACAAAAAAGCCTTTTTAATTTCCAACATATATGTATGTATGTATGTATAAATGTATGTATGTATATATGTTCATCTGTTCCCACGTAACTTCAAAACGACTTACTATAATTTAACAAATGAGGTATCGGTAGAAGCGTCTCATTGGTCTGCTGGTTATAGGCTATGTGACGTAAATTTTTTTTACGTAGTCGGGTTTAAGTTTTTATCTTACTTGTCATTCCCAAGAACTTCATCCAGGCCTTGTTTCAACTCATCAGCTAATGTCTCAGCTTCGAATGTGACCTTCACAGCATACCCAAGCCTCACAGCTCGTTGTGCGTTCGCGGGCTGGTCTCCGAGCATTGGAACAGCTACCAGGGGTACTCCATGCGTTATGGCTTCCAAGTTGCTCAGCATACCACCATGGGTGATGAAGGCCTTTATGTTTTTGTGAGCTAAATTTTGAAAATATTTCCAGAGTTACATTCTTCATATAGGGTTTCTTGGGTTATTTGATTGTCCCCAGGTAACATCTCCCCAAATATGTAGAGGGCATAGGTAAAGGGGTATTAGGATGCATATTTGTTAAAAGAAGGTTGCGTAGAAAGTGTCAGAAAAGGTGTGAATTTGTTATGATCTCCTTGGCCCTACACACCTTGGAACCTGGTGGATAGAAGCTTCATCATTGTAAATCTTCATGAAGAACACTCACCTAGGAGTTTTGGCGGTAACGAGTTAACAATATGTCGTGCTGCAGTTTTATTTTCATGAAACTTAGTTGTAACCCGAGTTGAATTGTATAATTCTGGTGGAATGTTATTCAATTTAGTTCTGTGAAACTGCACAAGTGTAGTGAAAGTAAAAGTCAGTGTCAAACATGAAGTTTTCTCGTTGCCTCCAAATCTCCTATTAAGGTTATGGTAAACTTGCCACCGCTTTACTATAGCCCCTGACTTGACGGACTATGACAACTTTGACTGTTTTGAAACTCTTTAGGCCTGATTTATGAATAATCGGGTTTAATTTGATTCAAAATATAACTTGACACTGGCTAAATGCACAAGCCGTGCGAAGCCATAATTAATTAAAAAAAACCTCACCGAGTATACTAGATTGTGGCATCCACTTCCTAACATGAACGTTTTTTGGTAAATCTTTCATCTCGTCTTCGAACTTCCACAGCACCGTGTATGGAAGTTTTGAGAACATCGCTAGCACGTTCTTCCTAGTCTCCTCGGGCAAGTTCTTCGACTGAATGACGGAACCCATGCTGAAGTAGATAAAACCTTGAGTTGACGAATCCAGGAGCTCTTGTAGATCCTGAAGATTTAAGAAAAAGATGTTTAGCTTTATATATGGTACACCTTTCGTTTTTCTCGGTTGAGCAATAAACATACCCAAAACGACACCCTGGCATCTAGACATTTGACGACCCAGTTGGCACAAGGGTCACCATGCCGGACTGCCAAACACAGGGTTGCGGGTTCGATTCCCGCCTCAATCAAGTATTTATGCTGAGATATTTGTCTGTGGTCTGGTTGTTTCTATGTATTATAAGTATAAATTTACAAAAGTTAAGCATATAAGTAGTATATCCGTTGTCTAGCACCCATAACACAAGCATAGTTACTCAGCTTGGGGGTAGATGGCGATGTGTGGAATGTCCTTCAATATTTATTTTATTTATCTTATCTTATATCTTTAAATGAGCAATTCTTGTATATATATATATATAATTGGAATCTCGGAATCGGCTCCAACGATTTTCATGAAATTTGGTATATAGAGGGTTTCGGGGGCGATAAATTGATCTAGCTAGGAATAATTTTTAGAAAATGTCATTTTATTCGTGTTTTATCGAAACTAAATTTTTTTTTATCTGAAAAATATGACTTCCTGACATCTATTGGCGAACTACTAATATTATTTTTTGTGAGCAATAAAGTTATTCCAGCAGATGGCTTTGTTAAGTAACACGAAGTCAATGAGTGTTTGCTTTGAGGTTAGACTAAGTAAAAAAAAAAAAAAAAAACCGAGCAAAGCTCGGTCATCCAGGTATATTTATTTATCCACCATGCATACTGATATTATTATGCGACACCAATGGTGAAGATCTCAGACACCAGCACTAAGTGTTTTGCGTCGTAATTTCTTATTCGTACAGCAAGGGAATCAGTTTACTGCGTCTGTCTTCTAGAAAACCGTGCTACATCTTAGACAACATTATGACACCTATCATTAAGCAGGTGTGATATTGGTAAAAGGCAGAACTATTATTTAAAAAAAAATGGAATACCAGCTGTTCCCCGCGTAAATCCCGATCCCGTGAGAATATCGGGATAAAAAGTAGTCTATGTGTTAGTCCAGGTCTCCAGCTATCTAGATACCGAGTTTCATCGCAATCGGTCCAGTAGTTTTTGCATGAAGGAGTAACAAACATACATATACGCACAAACTTTCACATTTATAACTAGTTGCGCCCCGCGGTTTTACTCGCGTAAGTCCCGATCCCGTAAGAATATTGGAATAAAAAGTAGCCTATTTTTTAATACAAATCTCCAGCTATCTAGATACCGAGTTTCATCGCAATCGGTCCAGTAGTTTTTGCATGAAGGAGTAACAAACATACATATACGCACAAACTTTCACATTTATAACTAGTTGCGCCCCGCGGTTTTACTCGCGTAAGTCCCGATCCCGTAAGAATATTGGAATAAAAAGTAGCCTATTTTTTAATACAAATCTCCAGCTATCTAGATACCGAGTTTCATCGCAATCGGTCCAGTAGTTTTTGCATGAAGGAGTAACAAACATACATATACGCACAAACTTTCACATTTATAACTAGTTGCGCCCCGCGGTTTTACTCGCGTAAGTCCCGATCCCGTAAGAATATTGGAATAAAAAGTAGCCTATTTTTTAATACAAATCTCCAGCTATCTAGATACCGAGTTTCATCGCAATCGGTCCAGTAGTTTTTGCATGAAGGAGTAACAAACATACATATACGCACAAACTTTCACATTTATAACTAGTTGCGCCCCGCGGTTTTACTCGCGTAAGTCTCGATCCCGTAAGAATATTGGAATAAAAAGTAGCCTATTTTTTAATACAAATCTCCAGCTATCTAGATACCGAGTTTCATCGCAATCGGTCCAGTAGTTTTTGCATGAAGGAGTAACAAACATACATACATACACACAAACTAACACATTTATCTATACTAATATTATAAAGCTGAAGAGTTTGTTTGTTTGTTTGAACACGCTTATCTCAGGAACTACTGGTTCGAATTGAAAAATTAGTTTTTTGTGTTAGATAGTCCATTTATCGAGGAAGGCTTTAGGCTACTTTTTATTTTGATATTCCCACGGGATCGGGACTTATGCGGGCGAAACCGCGGAGCGCTTTTATAATATTAATAATAATAAATAATAAAATAAGTATTTATTCAGGCAACTTGACCCATACATAGAATTTTAACAAAGTTCACAGTCACAACATTACGCAATCACAATAGTAGTCAATCAGGTCATACATGGCTCATAAATTAAATTAAATTCAACATATTCAGCACCTACATATTTAGTATGTCAATTAACTCAAAATTAAATGAAATATGTCATAAATAAATAAATTCAAATCAATAAAATTAATAATATCTATTTGAAATCAGTCTTATTACAAAATCTATAAAATAAAAATGAATCGCATAATGTGTTGGTAAGCGCATAACTCAACAACGCCTGGACCAATTTGGCCAATTCTTTTTTTGTTTTATTTGATATTGTCAAGAGAAGGTTTTTATGAAAGAAAATATTAAGAAAGTTGCGGAGAAAATGATTACGCAGGTGAAACCGCGGGGCGCAACTAGTATTAGTATAATAATAAATATTAGTAGGATACTCTATCAACCAATCGTCCCTTTAGTAACTCGGTCAGCAATGATATCCCTACCTTCGGCAACGAAGGCACCTCCTCATCAATATGGTACCCAGCCACATCAATAAAGTTAGGCGCGACGCTTACTGCGTTGGCTATTGACGGATGGGACATAACAAATACTATAGAGATGTTTGACACAGCGTCTCTATAGGCTGGGAGGGCCACGCCTCGCTCTTCCGCGAGGGTCGCAAACATCTCTTGGTATTGTGCTACGTTTGTCGATTCAAACCACCTGTTAAAAAATAATAAAAACTTGAGAGTTGTCAAGGGACACCCGGATGAAACGACGACGTTCCTTTCGATTAATTGAAGGTATTGTATTTTTTGAACGACCTGTTTATTTTCCGGAGCCTACTATCGGGCACGGTCAGTTAATTCTTATTTCTTAAGTTGAAATTATGAATATCGCTATTTTTACGAAAAATATCAGGTTTTTAGAGCAAGTTTTCCTAGATATATTGTGAATAGAGCGTTAATATATTTATCTCTTGAAATTTTTCTCTATTTCTAAGGCTTCAAACAATTAATTTAATTAAATGAATATTTTTATGCTTTACTCCTAAAAACCTGACAATACTCACCATTCTCCAGCCCTCATTAGATAATAGATAGCACTAGTAGTCAAACGCTGCCAGAAGTTCATTGGTACACCGAAGTCTGTGAACATCAGAGGGACTGTTGGTACGGAGTGTGCCTCGTCTATTAGAGCCTGGAGGGTCGGCATTAGCGTTGAAGGGTTCAAGACTATCCAGGGCACTTGTTGTATAGCTGCGTAGCTGAGGATAGAAAGATAGTGATTAGTAAGTCCCGATCCCGTGGGAATTTCGAGATAAAAAGCCTATGTGTTAATCCAGGTCTCCAGCTATCTACAAACCGAGTTTCATTGCAATCGGTCCAGCCGTTCTCGAGTTATAAGTGTTGTAACAAACACGACTTTTTGAGGTTTGGCGGGAACGAGTTAACAACATGTCGTGCTGCAGTTTTATTTTCATGAAACTTAGTTGTGACCCGAGTTGAATTGTATAATTCTGGTGGAATGTTATTCAATTTAGTTCTGTGAAAGTGCACAAGTGTAGTTAAAATAAAAATCAGTGTCAAACATGAAGTTTTCTCGTTGCCTCCAAATCTCCTATTAAAGTTATGGTAAACTTGCCACCGCTTTACTATAGCCTCTGACTTGACAGACTATGACGACTTTGACTGTTTTGAAACACTTTAGGCCCGATTTATGAAAAATCGGGTCATAATTTGATGCAAAATATAACTTGAAACTGGCTAAATGCACAAACCGTGCGAAGCCATAATTAATAGAAAAAAAAACTGCTGGTTTACCATGACCGTGATACCATTTGAATTTAATTCTACTCACCCAGCATCATACTCGTTCATAAAGTACTCTGTCACAACTGCATCGAACTGTTTCTCCACTAGGGTTTTCTTCAGCTCCGGGGTCAATGCCATTCTGGAGACATCCCTCAGTTTCTCGAGCATCACACTCATTCCGCTTAACATGGTTATCTCTTTATCTATAATCTTCTTGTCAAACCCTGAAATTATGGAAACCATCCTTTGTATTGCTTAGTATGTAATTTGGGGTTAATGTGTTTTAGTGTTCCGCACCCGCTCCCTTAGGTCAAGGGAGATTTGCTATTTTTTGATTTTACTAGCGTACCCGCGGTCGCCACTTTTCACACATTTGTATTTGCACACGCACACAGAAACACAAAAGTCGACGTGATTTGCTGCAAACACAACTATACCATTGATTCTGTTAACTCACACAAATTCACTTCTCCAATTTACGGCCGGTGACAGCGGCGGTACCACGCGACTGTTACTACATTGTGACGCACGAATCCATTGCACCATCGATCCACCGATTCATATAATGATTCTTACTTAGCAAGCAATGTATTGTATTAATACATTATAAATGAAATTGTAACTTCATTCATAACGTTAATTGAATTTCTATTTTTGCGGTTTTAAAGAATAAATATGTATATACTGTAATAAGTACATGAAATGAGATTCCATCTTTCACGTAGTTCACTTTTCTGCTTGTATTTTTTTTTTTTATTATTATTATTAATCAGATAGTACAATCCATTTGTTAGTAAAGTCTTACAGCTATGTTAGTTATCATTAAATAATGTCCAAAAGTAATTACTAAATTAATTAAATTCATATTTTCTATTAAATTTGTGATCTTTGGTGGTATCCGTATTAACACACATATGCATTCTATTCCAGTGTCTAATTATAGGACAGTCTAGCCTTTCCAGTAATGTATTCAGAAGACTGCTGGAGCTCCCCCGCACACGGCGCATCAGTGAGGCAGCTCTTTTACGTATTAGCGTATAAAAACAATCAACTTTTGCCTCCGCAAACATTCCTGATGCGCTACAAACCTTACCTGACTCCCCGCAGAACCTTGGTAGCCCCAGCAGCATTCTGAAACTTTTATTGTACTGGATACGCAGCGCGTTGAAGGTCTTTTTAGTGTACTTAGTCCAAAGGCTGCTGGTATAAAACGTCTGACAGTAAGTTCGAAACAGTATTAACTTGACGTCTTTCGAACAGCCAGCGAACCTCCTAATCACCATATTACACCTAACCGACAACGCTCTACGCTCCCGCTCAATATCCTCATCGTCTGAGAGGTCCTCTGTGATCCAATGGCCCAAGTACTTAAACTTCGTAACTCTACCAAGTGATATATCTCCTATTTTGACTGGAGGTACGTAACTAGGGCTCTTTTTTCCCGCCTTGAAAACAAGTATCTCACTCTTAGTAGTGTTGTACCTTAGACCATGTGCCAACGCATACCTCTCGCATATCCCCACAAGAACGTTAAGAGCCCTGATTGACGGGCTCAGCAGAACCATGTCGTCAGCATAGCTAATATTATTTACAATCTTACCGTCGATCGAACAGCCGAGACCGGCTCTACTGAGCCCGTCAATCAGGCCGTTCACGTACAGATTGAAAAGACGAGGAGAGCTTAGTCCGCCCTGTCTGACTCCGCATTCCAACCTATACTGTGTCGAGTACGAACCGGCCCATCTTACCGTATTAGTTTGGTTATGGTACCAATATTTCAGAAGGTTAATAACTTCACTAGGTATGTTAGTGTCTCTCCGGAGCTTATCCCACAACACATCGTACGACACTAAATCGAATGCCTTCGACAGGTCCAAAAAACAGGCATACACTGGCGTATTTCTCGTTGTATAATACTGAACGGTATGCTTTAACCTCAGTATTGCAGTTTCAGTGGAGAGTCCCGGTCTGAAACCAAACTGACATTCATTTAACTCTACGTATTTACTAAGCTGACGGTCAATCAAACCGTCCAATACTTTCGCCACTATTGTTGCTAGAGAGATTGGCCTGTAGTTGTTCCTGTCGGAGGCATCGCCGGTCTTGTTTTTAATTATAGGAACAACTATGGTCTTCATAAGCTCCGGAGGTAAATAGGAGTGAATAATACACACATTAAATAGTAATGCCAACACTCTTGGCAAATGAACTCCTGCATGCTGCAGATGCTCAATACTGAGATCGTCATGTCCTGGTGATTTACCACGCTTCATATTTTTAATTACATTAGCCACGTCTTTTCCTGTAAATGATATTAAATTATTACTTGAATCGATCACAGCATCCGGCATCTGCAACATTGGCTTAAGTGAAGAATGAACCCTGAAATGCTCTCTAAATATTTCAGCAATACGGGTCGGCTCGCACTCACCACAAACACTCGCCGGAAGACACGACCCACCCGCCAATGTTTTAGTGTGTCTCCAAAAACTCTTAAAGTCCTTACTCTTGTGATGTGTTGCTAGAATGTCCATCTTGATTTGAGTTTCATTATCATGGCACCACTTGAGTTTAGACTTAAACAGCCTCCGAGACGCACGCATTTTATTGTAAATCTCTCCTACCATAGGTTTACCAATTGTTGACCATTCTTGGAAGTTAAGTCGTGCCTCCCGATGGGCTTCACTGACGTACTTGTTCCATCCCGTTATTTTCTTTCTCTTTTTGCATTTTCCACGTTTATTATTACTTAATTTCGAAGCCTCTCGCAAGCAGCCAACTATATCAGCATATAATTTGTCAATAATATATCTATGATCTACATTCTTACAAAAACCATGCGCACATGTCTGAAACTCTACTGGAAAATCAATGTCTTTTAATCTATTATTACAATAATACTTATACCTATTTATTTGATCGTCATCTCTATCTTTCCATGTCACTTGATTAAAATTATTTGTATACTTAATTTTACATGGCAAACTACTAAAATTAAACGACACTTCAACTGGGAAATGATCTGAGCAGAAGACATCATATTTTATCTTAATGTCAGTTACAGACTGCCAAGCTGTCTCTGTGGTCAGACAGTGATCAAGCCAACTTCGAGAATTCTCATGACTATCACTTATAAAAGTATGCGTGTCCGACGAAAGCTTCAAATATATCACGTCTGCACAGAGCCAACTCCGTTCGTCACAAAATTTAGATAGCTCAACAAAAAATAACTCCTTAGGATCCGCATTAAAGTCTCCTAGCATTAACACTGACTCCACGGCGCAACTTTCAATCACTGCACTGATCTCACCAAGAACATTTGTAAAAACATCCAAATTATCTCGATCGTTCGTAGGCATATACACGGAAAAAATTAGAGCCTCTCTTTCTTGAGTGGCTATTTTTATTGCCGCTAATCTTACGTTATTACACGGGACGACTGCCACCGAAGAAAATACTCCTTTCCTCCACATTATCGCTACTCCTCCGTGCGGTCTCCCACGTAGAATACCCGCTGATGTGTCCACCGCTGACTTACTCGTGAACCCAAAACTGTCATCAATAGAGCCGATTAAACTTAGATCATGATGTAAGAGCCATGTTTCTTGCAGAGCTACAACGTGTGCTGTCTTACAAACCTCTCGTATGCCCTCTATGGAACTCTTCACCCCCTTACAATTGAAGCTGATTACTTTAATGTTTTCTTCACAACTTAAATCCATATTAAGATATCATATAGGAGCCTCTTACCTCTGTTCCAATCTTCCAATATCTCTATTCGGACTCTTTGCTCGCTTTTCATTAAAATCTACAAAACGACGAAACGAAATACCTTCCGGCCACATTTGCTCGTCCAAAAACGTATTAATCTTGTGACTAGGCACGAAAACTTTGTACGCCCGATAGTCCTTCTCCTGTTTCATTTTTATCTCCACAAGTTTGACACTAATCTTTGTTTTGCTGTATATATATTCTGAAACATCTTTGACAGTCGTATTTTTATCCACATTGTTTATAAATAATGGTACTTTTACATCAGCTGCTTTAAATTTTCCAGCTGGATCTTTAGACTGTCCCTGTGTCGTAATAAATCTATTCCTGTACCTCCTTCTCTGAACTAGCTTCCAATCAGCATCCTTTTTACTAACGAAATTGCCACCCTCATTCGCTACCTTAGAAAACAACGCAGACTCAACGTACTGATTCATATTGGTACATTGTTCAATGCGCTCTGCGCATACTTGGAAGTCGGACTGGGTGACACCATGTTTCCTATATACCTCTCAACATTTGCAGGCAGGTGCTAATAAAGCTACCAAAATCGACCTTTGTTTTAAGCAACTCTAAGTAATAAAATACTCTTTTTTTGTTATTTGGATATAAATGGATATTGTAGTTTAATAATCATATTTTTCTTTATTGTGGTTGAAAACATGATATGAACAACTTCGTTCGATAAAAAAAATTTTAGAAAACAGAGAATTATTAGATCGCTTATCGGGTTTTATTCAAAAATAATTAACGTTTGTTTCTAAAAATGAATCAAATGATAGGTTTTGACCTCTAGGAACTATATTTGTGGATAATAATGCTAAAATGTTTTGCATATCGATCAAATATAACAGTTAGCACGCAGCACGCTACGTTTTTGAGAGCGAGGGCTAAGGTAATGTATGGGCCTACACACGGTACTGGAAGAGCGCCTTAAATTAAAAAAAAAAAATTTACAAAATTGACTTCAAAAAAACTTGAAATCAAAAACTATAAAAAAAAACCTGAAAAAAAAAACTAAAAAAAAAACCTAAAATAAAAACTAAACAGTGAAAAATAATCAATTTCGGGTCACTAAGACAGCAGATAACTTAAACAATACTTGTAAGTCGGGCTGGGTGACACCATGTTTCCTATATACCTCTCAACATTCAATCCAACCCAGTCTGACTTCGAAGTATGTTTAAGTTATCTGCTGGTGACCCGAAATAGATTATTTTTTAACCAACTTCAAACAAAAGGAGGAAGTTCTCAATTCGTCGCGTATATGTATTTTTTTTTCACTGTTTAGTTTTTATTTTCAGGTCTTTTTTTAGTTTTTTATTCAGTTTTTATTTTTCAAGTTTTTATGAAGTCGGTTTTTTAGCTTTTCTCTTGCTTTTCTTTACTTGTTAAGGGGCTGTTTTTTCATAATTAGATCTGCTTTATTGGGTCCTTTTTGGATGGAGTAGGCTTGGAGGAAATAACTCGTCGATGAAGCCACGAACTTCGGAATTGAAGTAGACCGCTTTCTCTTACCTTTCTTGACTATTTTTACATATATTACTCTATTTTAAACTAATTCTAATTAATTGTAATATTAATTACCTATACATATTATTATCTCGCAATTTGAATAGTAAGAAAACAAGTTTCCAATATAAAAATACATTTAACTAAACCACATTTTGTGGTAGTCACTCGCAAAAATATTACTTTTTTTTTGCTATTAAATTTTAAAACATTAAATTTTATAGAATTTTCTAAAGAGGAAAATAGTGTTATTTTTATCCTGACTCGGAAAATCATAATTATTTTACCGTCAACAATCCAATCACTTCCCCGCCTCTATATTACTTGGTAAGTCTTTGAAATTCTCACGATTACTTTTGACGATCCAGTTGGCACAATGGCCACCATGCCGGACTGCCAAACACAGGGTTGCGGGTTCGATTCCCGTCTCAGACAAGTATATAACCTTAAATATTTGTCTGTGGTCTGGTTGTTTCTATGTATTATAAGTATTTTACAAAAAAAAATATATAAGTAGTATATCCGTTGTCTAGCACCCATAACACAATTCTAGTTACTTAGCTTGGGGCTAGATGGCGATGTGTGGAATGTCCTGCAATATTTATTTTTACACGCTATCCCGGTTCACTGTCTGAATATCTATATTGCAAAATGACAATATCGTCATAATCTATACAAATCTATACTAATATTATAAAGCTGAAGAGTTTGTTTGTTTGTTTGTTTGAACGCGCTAATCTCAGGAACTACTGACTAATAACTACTATAATGGGTTATTGGTAATCTTACTAGCAAGCTGTTGAGGGCCAATTCTGTGCACCAAAACAAACATTTTTGGAACGAAGTTCCTTATCCTAGACGGAAAAAATTAAGACCAGAAGTTGTAACGACACTTTTTGCTATAGTTGTAAGACGTGCGGCGTGCGCGTGATTCTCTGTCTGTCTCTCTCTTTCTCTCATAGAAAGCAATTACTAAAATTGCATTGTATTTGGTAATTTTTTTTTATTATAACTTAAAAAAAGTTACAGTTCCTTCTCCTGGAACTTCGTTCCATCCGGGTGTCCCTTGACACCTCTCAATTTTTGTTCTAGGACTTTTGAAAATTCGAACATTTTTTGAAAATGTTGAGTACGTTTTGAAAATCAGCAGATTTTTTAATAAAGGTCATTCAGACTTAGAACAGTAGATTAAACTTACAAAATAGCACAATTTATAATTTAATAGTATTTCAAGGTTAATGACCTCTTCGTGTTAGGAACAGCTGATTTTCTAGTAATATAAAATCCTTTATCCTGACTGACTGACTGACGGATCAACGCACAGCCTAAACCGCTGATCGTAGACACCTGGAACTTGGAGGGTGTGTTCTTTGTATGAAGTAGGCATCAGATATGAAAGGACTTTCCGAAATGCCACCCATAAGGGGGTGAAAAGGGGGGTAAAGTTTGTATAGTACAACGTGATTTCTTTGTCCATTTTCGACCTTAACGCGGACGAAGTCGCGGGCAAAAGCTAGTTACAAATAACTCTGTATAGACATGAACGCTAAAGGCCATTAGTTGCAAAACGTCTAAAATACTCTAGGTGATGATAAATATAAATATTGCAGGACATTCCACAAATCGCCATCTAGCCCCAAGCTAAGTTACTAGATTTGTGTTATGGGTGCTAGACAACGGATATACTACTTATATACTTTTATTTTGTAAATATAAACTTATAATACATAGAAACAACCAGACTACAGACAAATATCTAAGCATAAATACTTGTCTGAGGCGGGAATCGAACCCGCAACCCTATGTTCGGCAGTCCGGCATGGGTGGTGGTAATAAGTTAGCACTAAGGAAAAATAATTTTCGTGCACTAATTGGCATTGATCTTACGATGAAAGAAAACATCGTGATGAAACCCGCGGCTTATTTGGCTCCAGAGGCATTGACGAGTCCTCTGGATACCGTCGAATAAGCTGAAGGGTTGTATAGTGCCGGGTAAGCCTACTCCATCCTCACGCAAAAAGGACGGAACTAAAGAGGAAATAATCCAATACAAGTAAGCGTCATAAGTACACTATCTGTATACAATAATATATTAAAAGAGAGCGGTGTTGGCTTAGTGGTAGATACCTCGACTTTCATTCTGAAGGTCGTGGGTTCGAATCCCGGCCGGCCGTGCACCAATGTATTTTTCTTAAGAAAAATTTATGTGCGCTAATTGACATTGCTCTTACGGTGAAGGAAAACATCGTGATGAAACCCGCGGCTTAGTTGGCTCCAGAAGTAGTGACATGTTCTCTCCTCTGGACGCCCGCCGTCGACTGAGCTGAGAGGGGTAGTAGGTGCTGGGCAAGCCTACTCCATCCTCACGCAAAAAGGATCCAATTAAAAAGAGTCTAGTTGCGGAAAAAAGCCCGTATACATACATACATATTAAACAAGTATTGGACTTACGACCTTCTTCTAATAAACGTTACACACAAACATAAATACTTGAATTAAAAGTAGTTATTACTATTTTCAACATGTTAGCTATGTTTTTAGTTGTGTGAGTGGTATAAGCCGCCACCTGCTACACCAACCGACGTGGGTTCGATCCAGAGGTTACGTTGTTATAATGTTCAAATAGTGCTGCGCAGGATTATAAACTTTACAGTGACGGTGTATTTTTGAGCGTCTATTGTACCTAGAGCTAGGATTCAAGTTTTTAATTACCTTCAATAACATGAAGTTCTCTCGTTGCCTCCAAATCTAAAATTAAGGTTATGGTAAACTTGCCACCGCTTTACTATAGCCCCTGACTTGACGGACTATGACGACTTTGACTGTTTTGAAACACTTTAGGCCCGATTTATGAAAAATCGGGTCATAATTTGATGCAAAATATAACTTGACACTGGCTAAATGCACAAGCCGTGCGAAGCTATAATTAATAGAAAAAAAAAATACCTTCAATAGATTTCGCAAGGAAACCCACATCTATGATCTTCAATCTGTCACTGTACGATTGCTTTGGAGGAAATGGGCTCACCCATGTTACCTGGAAATTAGGAAAAAGGTGTGTTAGAGTTGCTGAACCAATTGAATTGACGATCCAATAGATACAATGGTCACCATGCCGGACTGCCAAACACAGGGTTGCGGGTTCGATTCTAGCCTCAGACAAATATTTATGCTTAGATATTTGTCTGGTTGTTTCTATGCATTATAAGTATATATTTACAAAAGAAAAAGTGTATAAGTAGTTTGGAACTTTGGAACGCGTCCACCAATGAGAAAAGGACACCGACATATTTATTGACCTATTTAGTTTGATGTAAAATACTTTTCATCCATTAAACGGGTCGATGAAGGTCGTTCTTAAAGGGATCCTGTACTATGATATTTATTTTACGGGCAGTTTCAACCTGTTACTTTAGAGATACAATGATGCGCGCGTATCGTCTTAAAATTTCACTCACTATTTTTTCATAACGCGCCTAAAAATAATTAAAACAACAAGCAAAATGGAAAATATCTGCCGTATGCCGGAAGAACTTTGGGCCAAATCAACAACTTTTTGGAGACCCACCAAAGGAAAAAGATTACCCGGCAGACCCCGTCGAAGGTGGCGAGACGATGTGGACAAACTTATGACAGATTGGCAATCCGTCGCACAAAATCGCGATCAGTGGAAGGGAAGTAGAGAGGCCTTTGCCCTGCAGTGGGACACTACAGGCTCTTAATAATATATAATAATAAGCAAAATGGTCCGATATTTATGCCCTAATGCAAAGGTCTAAACCAGCCTTTCCCAAAGTGGGCAATAACGCCCCCTTGTGGGCGCTGCAGGTCTAAAGGGACCCAAAAAAATGGGTGCGTTTTGTACTACCTACAGCGCTCATTAAAGTTAACTCTTGCGGGTTATAGTGAACGTCTCGTTTAAAATTAACTTGTGAACTGCTCCGGCTTTGCACAGCTATATTGTGCATGTATCCTACTAATATTATAAATGTGAAAGTTTGTGTGTGTGTGTGTGTGTGTGTATGTTTGTTACTCCTTCACGCAAAAACTACTGCACCGATGGCAATGAAACTCGGTATGTAGATAGATGGAGACCTGGAAAAACACATAGGCTACTTTTTATCCCGACATTCCTACGGGATCGGGACTTACGCGGGTAAAACCGCGGGGCGCAGCTAGTTATACATACATATAAACCTTCCTCTTGAATCACTCTATATATTAAAAACCGCAT
The DNA here is from genome assembly GCA_951213275.1 of Idaea straminata. Lineage (NCBI taxonomy): Eukaryota > Metazoa > Arthropoda > Insecta > Lepidoptera > Geometridae > Idaea > Idaea straminata. The sequence goes on along the minus strand of OX577875.1, from coordinate 4,192,427 downwards.
CAAAATCCGTTTTTAGTTTTAAAGATCTAAGCATACATACGGACAGACTTTGTGAAAAGTGACTTTGTTTTGTTTAATGTTTAAACTATGCTATATAGCTCATAATAATTAATTTAATTTGTGTTTAGTGATTTTTAAGTAGGTGTAAAAATGGGGGCGCTAAAAATAATTTATTCTCAAAGTGGGCACTAGACAAAATAAATTTGGGAACCCCTAGTCTAAACGTTAGAATGTGTGGCTTTGGAATGCGAAACACAAAAAAACACATTTAAAACATTTTCTTGATCGATAACAGTGTTTCGAAAACAGTGATATGGTGTAAGAATAAACTTGGATTGGTTTTGGATTAGATAAGCCCTTGATAAGTCAGACAAGCAATAGAATTGGGTTCGAAACCCATGCAGGATCTATAATCTATACTTATATTATAAAGCTGAAGAATTTATTTTTTTGGACGCGCTAATCTCAGGAACTACTGGTTCGAATTGAAAAAATATTTTTGTGTTGTATAATCCATTTGTCGAGGAAGGCTATGGGTTACTTTTTATCCCGATATTCCCACGGATTCGGGAGTTACACAGGTAAAACCGCGGAGCGCTGCTAGTCTTTACTGATATTATAAAGCTACAAAGTTTGCTGTTTGTTTGAACGCGCTAATCTCAAGAACTACTAGTTTGAATTGAAAAATTATTATTGTGTTGGATAGTCCATTTATCGAGAAAGGCTATAGGCTACTTTTCATTTGAGTATTCTCACGGGATCGGGACTTACGCGGGTAAATCGCGGAGCGCAGCTAGTCATTTATGACTAGAGAACGGCTGGACCGATTGCGATGAAACTCGGTAAGTAGATAGCTGGAGTCCTGGACTAATAGAGTACTAATTTTACGCGGATGAAACCAGGTGCAGCTAATATATATACTTACATTATGTCCAGCTTTAAGAAGAGCATCAACCATGCCTTTTCCTAAATTATTGTGGCTTCTAGACGGAGCTGGCCACACACAGAGTATGTCGTACGCTTGGACTGATGTCCATGCTGCGAAGAATAATATCAGGACTCGCATTCTGGAAAATTAAAGTATTTTTATAAATCCTATTAATCAATAATTTTATCCCCATTCTGGTCTAATGGTTGTCATGATCGATGCAACCCGATCGAAACGTAAGATGAATATAAAATTACAATAGTAACTAGTTAAAAATTAGTTTACGAATTATATTAATTCTTCTACTTATTTTCATAAATGGTGTCCGAAATAAGTTTTGTTCCAAAACGATAATAGTACATAGTACAAGTGTGGTAAATTGATTATTACATAGAGGCGGTTTAAGACGCGCGAGCGGAACGCAAGCGTGTTCAAAATGCCGAAATGCAATAATCAATATCCACACGCGTAACGTACGACGTCTTTTATAACAGTTGCTAATAAAAGAAACGACTTGTTAAAATAATAAGAAAATAACAAAATATGTGTATTTAAAAACAGAAAAAAGTATTTTGTGAGAATTTTTTTAGGCAATTATACTCCCGAAAGGGCAGGCAAAGGACTTTTAACCTATACAGCCTCGTCTGACATACAATATTTTTTTGTACTACTAGTTGTATCATGGTAATGTAAAACGCACGCGTGCGTAATACGTTGGATTATGACCCTAAAAGCGGTTGAATAAAATCCACTTTATGAGCAACTGTGATAAAAAAAATATTTTTATACATCGATTTTTATTTATTAATAAAAACTCACTTACTTTTTTTATTTATTTTCGAACCAATGCTTACTAACAATTTGATTTCAAATAAAAATTGAATCACGTTGTGTTCTTTCAATGCACGATTGATAACTACTGTGTACTAAGATGTGTAAATATTATTTAAGTAAGCGAACTATCAAATGCCAAATACCTACCTACCTACTAGATAAAGTCAGATATGAATAATTTGAAGTTAATCATACATACCTACTTGTCGATTCTATACAGGGTTATTGGATTAAGTTTCACTAAATATTTCAAAAGTCGCAAATGTTTATTCGAAACCCCTTAAAATTATCATTTGAATTTTTTTTTATTGGAAATATTATTTAATATTTTTAATACTAATAAGAAATTTTATTTAAAAAAACTTACATTTTTCTTCGTTAATTTAAGAGGAAAGGGTACCAGGGGCTCTCTTCAGACAAACGTGTTTGACTGTTGTCGAAAACGACTGTGTCTCCCTGGAACTTACATTTCTCTTCGTTAATTTATATTGTTCCCCGAAAATTGTCGGCCTCCATACATTTTAATCTGTGACGTCATGACTCATCCCTCTGGGCTGTCGACATCATTCAATTTTTTTTCTCTAGGAAAATGGAAAATCGTGACGTCACACGAAGGTCAGTCATGGCCGCCCGCGATTCGTTTCTTTTAGTCAGCGGACAAATTAAAATTAAATTAAATTAAATTTTATTTCAGAAATAATTCCATAACTAGATACAAATTAAATTAAAACAAATAAATCAAATCAAAAACACTTAAATAATAAATTAATAAAAATATTGCAAATTTATTTTGCGGAAATAGTATAATTACCAATAACCCTGTATTATTCATTCACTCCAGTCCAAATATTATTGCGTACCGGATATTTATAAAAATATTTTTTTGTTTGAACATTTTTTATTTACGTGCGTTTAAATTTTTGCAATACTAGCATGACTTTTGCAAAACGGCATGGCTTTTCCGGAACAAAACACAAATAGAAGTCACACTTACTTGACAAAATATCTTTATCTTTTACTAGCGACCCGCTCCGGCTTCGCACATATTATGCATGTATTACACATAAAAACATTCCTCTTGAATCTCTCTATCTATTGCCAAAAACCGCATCAAAATCCGTTGCGTAGTTTTGAAGATCTAAGCATACATAGGGACAGACAGTGGGAAGTGACTTTGTTTTATATACTACTAGCGACTCGCTCCGGCTTCGCACGGCTATATTATGTATGTATTATACATAAAAACCTTCCTCTTGAATCACTCTATCTATTGCAAAAAAACGCATCAAAATCCGTTGCGTAGTTTTAAAGATCTAAGCACACATAGGGACAGACAGCGGAAAGTGACTTTGTTTTATACTATCTAGTGATAAATCACGTGGCGTAATATCGGGATAAAAAGTAACCTTTGCATACCAAGTTTCATCAAAATTGGTCCAGAGTTTCGGAGTCTATTCTCATCAAAATCCGCTGCATAGTTTTAAAGATCTAAACATACATAGGGACAGACAGCGGAAAGTGACTTTCTTTATGCTATGTTATGAAATGCAAATCACTTTTTAGTACTTAATTAATACTTGGTTGTTTTGACGACCAAGTTGGCACAATGGTCACCATGCCGGACTGCCAAACACATGGTTACGAGTTCGATTCCCACCTCAGACATGTATTTATGCTTAGATATTTGTCTGTGGTCTGATTGTTTCTATGTATTATAAGTATATATTTACAAAAAAAAGTATATAAGTACCTAGTATATCCGTTATCTAGCACCCATAACACAGGTGTAGTTACTTAGCTTGGGGCTAGATGGCGATGTGTGGAATGTCCTGCAATATTTATTTATCTTTTATTAACCATAACATCAATTTTAAACACAATGAAATATTACCAACAATCTATAAGACATAACCTTGATAATTTTTTCTTGATTTATCTAATTAATACCGACCATTTTTCGTTTTTATCAACAAACTACAGATAAAAAGGTATCTGGAATCTGGTAAACTAGTTAATTATCTGACGCTCAGTAGATAAATGTTCATTGAAGCTACATAATTATATCATGTAAGTACGATTTAATAATTACAATTTAATATGTCCATTGACAGGTTCAAAACATTTATAAAGCACTAGCAAACCCGGCAAACTCCGTTTCGCCACCAGATTTTCTTGAATTTTCTTTGCTATAAACCTCACGGAGCCCGAGACCTTTCCAACGAATGCAAAAACGTGGAAATCAATTCGTGCGTTCTGGAGTTATAGCGTCAGGAAGGAAAACCCGACTTATTTTTATATATTAGATAAATTGCGCAGTAAGGCGTACTATGATACTTCGTCTTACCTTAATGATAACAAACCATGGACGTGACTTTAGTTGCTCTATTTCAAATAATACTTTCAAATATTTGTAATATTGACCTTTGTGAGCGTGATCTCATGAAAAAAAACCCCATGAGTTTCTTGTGCCTTCTTCTCATTCGTGGGCGCGTTCCGAAGGCACACATCCTAACTTAGTTTTCAAGACGTTTCAATATGATCTGTGTATAAAATTTACATAAGCATCCAAATGAAGAAATTTGACTTTGACTTTGAATACTTGCAGCGCTCCCTGGTTTCACCCACGGAACTCCCGATCCCGTGGGAATATCGGGATAAAATTTGCTTATATTACTGTCAATGAATTATTGTATCCTCATACCAAGTTTCATCAAAATCGGTTTAGTAGTTTCGGAGCCTATTCGTTTCCCATATCATCGGGCTATGGACTTTTGGAACACGTCTGAAGCCAAACCGTAGAGGTCTATTAACACGTTTAATAGCAAAGTGTGATGTGGAAATTGAACGTTTATCCCTGTCTGCACTATAAAATGCGGCCAAGGATATCCTCCTCATCATAAACCTACATCAAAAGGCAATAGAGCCCTGGACATAAAGTTATTATATATGCCCTATATCACGCGGCTGTAGAGCCCAGAACCTTTGGAAGGCGTGCGTGAAGCCCAAGTAATAGATAAGTATGATGTGGACACTAAACGATTATCCCTGTCTGCACTGGGATAATCGTCCACATATATTATAACTCTAGCTAAGGACAGGATTATGCAGTTAAGTGCAGACAGGGATAATCGTTTAGTATCCACATCATACTTTTCTATTACGTGGACAGCCTCATCATAAAGTTTATTATTATTTGATTAGTTTCAGTAAGATGCGGATATTATTATACCTTCTTGCGATATGGCCATCCATCAGCGCGTATGACATACTCTGCGTGGTGCCAGCTCCGAGCAAAAGTCACAATATCTTGGGAAAGGGAGTTGTTGATGCTCTGCTCAATGCTGGACATAATGTAAGTAAAAGAAATAAATATTGCAGGACATTCCACACATCGCCATCTAGCCCCAAGCTAAGTAACTAGACTTTTGTTATGGGTGCTAGACAACGGATATGTTACTTATATACTTTTCTTTTGTAAATATTTATATTGTAAATATCATCGGTTGCTGGGGGGTAAACCTCAGTACCTATCGATTTAACCCCCGTGTATGTTCTGCAATAATTAGTGGTTCAAAAGTTATTTGGAGTTCAGTGAAATTTTAGTCAAAATCAGATTTCACCCTGAACTTCGCAATTACAGCCAAACTATCAGGTCTGCGATTCTGCCTTTTTTTGTAAATTAAGTTCAATAATGGTCCTTTTGTATCCCTACACCAATCAGAGTCTAAAATTTATAAAACTCAAAATATATATTTTTTCTAATTCTAATGTTAACATTATCTTTCTTTGGTTCAAAATAAAATATTTCGCAGAGTATTTTTTTCTGCAACCTATCTTAAAAACTACTGGTTTTCATGAAGAATAAACCCTGAAAGTTTTATTTAGCTAAAGCTAGGGCATCATGTTGAAAATGTAATTGATAGTCCAAAAAGTGAAAATAATCGATATGTTTGAGTCTCAAACATGTGTCAAAATAAAATTTACTTACTTAATTTAAATCAAAAGCACTAAGGAGTTCGAGTCGAAGCAAATCCCCTAAAATAACTTTCTACCCCTTTTTAACCCCATTAGGGAATTCATTTCGGAAAATCCTTTCTTATCGGATGCCTACGTCATACAAAGAACACACCATCCAAGTTTCAGGTCTCTACGATCAGCGGTTTAGGCTGTGCGTTGATCCGTCGGTCAGTCATTCAGGACAAAGGATTTTATATGTTTAGAAAACTTTTGAACGGCTGAACCGATTTTGATTAATAGATAAGAACACTCCCGACTCATTCACTAACTACGATACCACAGACAGATATGCAGACACACTTCTAACTTATACATACACCCCTATTTCGTCGGGGGTTAAAAACATTACGCTACCGTGGTCAGGTAAAAACTAGTTTTCAAATATTTGTAATATTGACCTTTGTGAGCGTGATCACTTATAAAAAAAACCCTATGAGTTTCTTGTGCCTTCTTCTCATTGCTGGGCGCGTTCCGAAGGCACACATCCTAACTTAATTTTTAAGACGTTTTCAAGTGGTCTATGTACAATTGTATTAAGCATCCAAAGAAATAATTCTTTTTTGACTTTTGACTTTTTTAATTTATTACAAAATTAAATATATAGACGGAAGTCTTAACGATGTTTGTTTTATTTTCCAGGTAACATGGGTGACTCCGTTTCCACCAAAGAAAACATATAATGACAAATTGACTGTCGTCGACGTTAGTGCTGTTTCTACGCTTATTACAGGTAAATATGGTTGATGTAGAGCTGTCGCAATGTGTTCCTTTGCGTGTGCAAGAAATATGACAAATTTAGATTGTATTCAGGGCAGTTAATGACTTATGTATTATATGGAGTAGGCTTGCCTAGTGCTTATACCACCCTCTCAGCTCAGTCGACTGTATCCCGGGGAAATATTCCTTTATAACGGTTTTTCTGTATCTCAGGTTTGTATAATATAAAAATGAATCGCTGAAGTGTTCCTAAGCGCAAATCTCGAGAACGACTGAACCGATTTCGCTAATTCTTTTTTTAGAATATTCCTTAAGGTACGAGAATGGTTCTTACCGAAAGAAAAATTCAAAAAATTGCCTAAAAAAGTATAAAAACAAAACTTTTATATATTCTCCCATACAAATTTCCTATAATATAAATGTGGTGTTCCTAAGCGTATAATTCAAGAACGGCTGAACCGATTTCGCTAATTCTTTTTTTAGAATATTCCTTAAAATACAACAATGGTTCTTATGGAGAGAAAAATTCAAAAAAATGCCTGATGACGTCTAAAAACCACCTAAAAACAACACATTTCTATACCCCCAATTCCCATACAAACGATTCGTAATGATACTTAAAACTCAATTTGAACTTTAATACCATAGCTTAAAGTTCAAGTTTTAATGGAGAGGTTCCGGGCAAAATAATTGAGTGACGTTAGCTGTATCGTATAAATGTTGATGCCAATCGTGTCGCGGTGTTAGTTGCCAAACTCGACCTAAACGGCTGCACCGATTTGTATGATTTTTTTCGTTTTTTTTTTAAATTTTATTTTTTAGGCAACACAACGTTTGCCGGAACAGCTGGTTTTTAATAAACACCAAGGTCCTGTCTGAGTCAACACGATAAAAAGAGATGGACAAACAATGCTGGCAAGACTACCCCTATAGTTGCCACAATGGTTACCATGCCGGACTGCCAAACACAGAGTTGCGGGTTCGATTCCCGTCTCAGACAAGTATTTATGCTTAGATATTTGTCTGTAGTCTAGTTGTTTCTATGTATTATAAGTATATTTTTACAAAAGAAAAGTATATAAGTATTATAGTATATCCGTTGTCTAGCACCCATAACACAATTCTAGTTACTTAGCTTGGGGCTAGATGGCGATGTGTGGAATGTCCTGCAATGTTTATTTATTTAAATTTATAGTATTTTGTAAACTAGATGTGGAAAAAAGTTATATAAGCATAAAAAGTCACTTATTTTTCATTTTCTTCATCAGCATCTGACGCCTATACGAACTTCAAAAACCTAACCTCCTTTCAAAAAAGTAATTTTTATTCCAAGTTTTGTATATTCTTTAGATTTTCGCGAAAACTTGTTAAGCACCAAAATGTACCTTAATTTTCAACCTTTTTTTTATGTATTTTAGGCTTCGACAAGCAGGTAATGGATAAAGACAATAGTATGTTTATGACCATAGTGTCTATATTGGAGAACATAAGAGCTTTATCCAAGAAGGTGCTGAATAAAGAGTTGAAGAGGATCATTGTGGAGAAGCAGTTCGATGCTGTGATCACAGAGTACTTTTGGAATGAGTTCGATTCTGGGTAAGTTCTTCTTCTTCTCGTATTGTGGCTCACCTATTGTTAGAGCCTTCAAATCGCCTTAAGGCTAAACTTGACCTAACGACTGCTACTAGAGGTAGCAACCGGGACCAACGGCTTAACGTGCCTTCCGAAGTAAGAAAGACCCCGAGGAACGCGTCCCTGAGGTTCCCACTTTTTAAATTTCTCGGCAAATGACGACTTAGAATAAATCTTTCTATAATATAAAAATGAATCGCTGAATGTGTTGCTAAGCGTAAATCTCGAGAACAGCTGAAGAGATTTCGCTAATTATTTTTTATCACAGTTGGTCATAAAGTGGATCTTATTGAACGGCTTTTAGCCTCATAATCCAACATATTATGCACGCGTGCGTTTTACATTGCCAACTAGTGCTATAAAGTTATCCCGATAAGTTAAATACGTGTCTTACTGCTAATTACATGTTAGGTAGGTGAAACATTCTTAATTTATCTGGGTTATACTGTTTTGATGTATAAAAAAAGTAGGTACTAAAGAGTTTTTTAGCTAGCAAAAATGGTTGTCTCCGAAGTCGGTTTACGAACGAAAATTTTACATGATAATTACTTAGTAAACGATTAAAAATTGAGTTGTTTCTTTTTTGTTTTTTCTTTACTTAAATATATTGTTTTTCCGTACCATTGTATTTTGTTCTTAACCCCCAACGCAAAAACAAATAGAAAAAATCTTAAAAAATATTGTATGTCAGACGAGGCTGTATAGGTTAAAAGCCTTTAGCCTGTCCTTTCCGGAGCATAATTAACAAAAAAATATTGCCTTAAAAAATGTAAACATAGACTTATCACAAATATTTTGTTAATTGTTATTTTGTTTTCTTTTCTAGTCTTTTCTTTTATTCGCAACTGTGATAAAAAACGTCGTACGATATACGTGTGGAATTGATCTTTGCATCTTGGCTTCTTAACACACTCGCTGCCGCTCGCGCGTCATAAGCCGCCTCTATGCAAAGATCAATTTACCACACTTATATCGTAATGTACTATTTTGTCATGTTATTGTAATAATTTTACGTGATAACGTCATAAGAAAGCGAAAAATTTTTTTTTTGTGTTTTTTCTGTATACATTTTTTTATATAAGTCTTCTATCCGTCACTCGTCACCATAACACATGCCCAGATGAGCGATATTATTATTAAACAATATAAAACAAACACGAAACGCGTGCCGCTTGTTTGTTTAAATTGCTGAGTGCTGTGTAACGTCATTGTTGTCATGACGTCACACAATGGGAACGTGACAATGTCATCAACTTTTTTGTGAATTGATGGAACACCTGCTCCATCAATTTACTAGACGTTAAGACGTCTAATTATCACATCTTTGTACCATATTTAATTCCTTCGTTCATTGTTATTTGTCTTTATTTTCACCAGATACGCAGCAGTGCAGCAGGTTCCTTGGATAGTCCTCAACCCCACCACCCTGCTGCCGAACCTCCAGGCTTCATTAGACGAAGCACACTCCGTACCAACAGTCCCTATGATGTTCACCGACTTCAGTGTACCAATGAACTTCTGGCAAAGGCTTGCTACTTCTGGTATCTATGGTCTTCTGTTATTTGGTCATTGGTGAGTTTTCAAACTAACTCGTTGGTTATTGCTTAGTGATCTGGCAGGAACTAGGGGGCACCTTCCCGAAGGTCAATTCTCTTTGAGAGGAAAGGTACCCGGCTCTCTCATCCTAGCTGGATAATAGCACAAATATTTTTGTATCATAAAACTTATAACTGCCATGACCATGTCTATGTCTCTATGTCTTTTTACATATATTTTGTGTTTTAACTCTTACTTTCTATGATGAAATTAGAATATGAAAAAACCAGGATTGGGGCATAGTCATGGCAGTTATAGGTTTTATGCAATAAAAATATGTGTGCGAGCGCCCCTAGCGTAAACGAGAAAATTGTATGAAAAGTTAAAGTTTCGCATTACGTCCGCTAGGATCGCTTTTCAACTTTCCATACAACTTCCTTATTTACGCTAACGTGATGGCACAGTGATAGTAACGTTTGCTATACGAAAAAACTCGCACTTCACCCACTGATCTTCCAGGGGCTTTATTCTGCTATTTTGCATTAATGGATTTACCATTGTCATTATATCGAGACTCTGTTGATATTATATCAAGATTTTTTACTTTATTTGGTATTCTGCTAAAGTTTTAATAACATCGCAATAGAATCGCTATGGAGTCTCAATGGAATGGTAATAGATACGTCGCTGGTGTTGCCTACCAACATGGTATATGTTGCTAAGTGATATACCGTTTTGACAACTATCGAGATTCTATTGAGCCACGATTCTAGAGCAGAATACCAAAGTGAGTCAGTGGTGTATCAGTGGTGTTTCGATAAAATAGTTAACATCAGAAGAATACCAATTGGACATGTAATGTCATATTTTTGACATTAAATGTCTTTAACGATTAAATAAAATAAATAAATAAATATTTCAGGACATTCCACACATCGCCATCTAGCCCCAAGCTAAGTAACTAGACTTGTGTTATGGGTGCTAGATAACGGATATACTACTTATATACTTTTCTTTTGTAAATATATACTTATAATACATAGAAACAACCAGACCACAGACAAATATCTAAGGATAAATACTTGTCTGAGGCGGGAATCGAACCCGCAACCCTGTGTTTGGCAGTCCGGCATGGTGACCATTGTGCCAAATGGGTCGATTCCTTCGACACTCTATTGAAACACAATTGTATTAGCAGACTTAGGCCCCAGGGTCCATGCGTAATATTTCTGTACATTTTCTAATCAGGTGGAACACCCCAAAAAACAAAGCGACCTACCAGGAACTGTTCGCACCCCTGGCTGCAGAACGAGGCGTTCACCTGCCTCCTTTCGAAGAAGCAAGCACCAACATTTCCATAGTCTTCGTCAACTCACATCCATCTCTGTCAACACCCATCAGCATGGCGCCCAACTTTATAGACGTGGCTGGGTATCATATTGATGAGAAAGTTCCACCGCTGCCGAAGGCAAGTTGGTGAAAATATACAATCAGTCTTAGGTCCCTTTAAGGCGCTCTTCCAGTACCGTGTGTAGGTATTCACATTACCTTAGCCCCCGCTCTCAAAGACGTAGCGTGCTGCGTGTTAACTGTTATATTTGATCGATATGCAAAACATTTTAGCATTATTATCCACAAATATAGTTCCTAGAGGACAAAACCTATCATTTGATTCATTTTTAGAAACAAACGTTAACTATTTTTGAATAAAACCCGATAAACGATCTCATAATTCTCTGTTTTCTAACATTTTTTTTATCGAACGAAGTTGTTCATATCATGTTTTCAACCAAAATAAACAAAAATATGGTTATTAAACTACAAGATCCATTTATATCCAAATAACAAAAAAAGAGTATTTGATTACTTAGAGTTGCTTAAAACAAAGGTCGATTTTGGTAGCTTTATTAGCACAGGGCCTTAAAGAGCAGTGTTGGCTTAGTGGTAGATACCTCAACTTTCATTCTAAAGGTCGTGGGTTCGAATCCCGGCCGGACGTGCACCAATGTATTTTTATGTGCGCTAATTGACATTGCTCTTACGGTGAAGGAAAATATCGTGATGTAACCCGCGGCTTAGTTGGCTCCAGAAGTATTGGCAAGCTCTCTCTTCTGGAAATGGTCGACTAGGCTGAGAGAGTAGTAGGTGCTGGGCAAGCCTACTCCATCCTCACGCATAAAAGGACTTAATTAAAAAAGGAAATTGCGGAAAACAGTCCGTTCAAGTAGGTCCCTTTAAGGACGACCTCACCTAGCTGGTAATTGGATGAAAAGTATTTTATATCAAATTTTTATATATTATTCTATAAGCTTTTGATTGGTATGGAATTTATCTAATTACTAAAAAAAATATTAGTTAACATATTTGTAACTAGCTGCGCCCCGCGGTTTCACCCGCGTAAGTCCCGATCCCCTGGGAATATCGAGATAAAAAGTAGCCTACGTGGTAATTCAGGTCTTCAGCTATCTACATACCGAGTTTCATCGCAGTCGGTCCAGTAGTTTTAGCATGAAGTAGGTACAAACATTCACACACACACATACACACAAACTTTCACATTTATAATATTAGTAGGATTTTCTGTTTAGGATCTCCAGGATCTTTTAGACTCTTCAACCAAAGGCTTCATCTACTTCAGCATGGGTACAATAATCCAGTCGAAAAATTTCCCCGAGGAAACCAGGAAGAAAGTGCTCGCTATGTTCTCGAAGCTTCCATACACGGTGCTGTGGAAGTTCGAAGAAGAGATGACAGATGTGCCGAAGAACGTTCATGTTAGGAAGTGGATGCCGCAGGCTAGTATATTGGGTGAGATACTTTCATGATTGCGATCACATCAGAAACACATCACCTGCGAAAATTTCAACTCTCTAGCTATCATGGTCAAAGTCAAAGTCAAAATTCTTTATTTCTTTTGGATACTTAATACCTAGGTACAAGATCACTTAGCGACGTCTTAAAAACTAAGTTAGGATGTGTGCCTTCGGAACGCGCCCACCAATGGGAAGAAGGCACACGAAACTCATGGGGTTTTTTTTCATGTGATCACGCTCACAAAGGTCAATATTACAAATATTTGAAACTATTATTTGAAATGGAGCAATTAAAGTCACGTCCATGGGTTATTATCATTAAGGTAAGACGAAGTATCATAGTAGGCCTTACTGCACAATGTATGCTTTATAAAAGTCTTGAACCTGTTAATGGACATGTCATATACATCTTTAGGTAATTTATTATAATAGAGTGCACATGTACTATTAAACGACCTGTTTATTTTCCGGAGCCTACTACCGGGCACGGTTAGTTCATTCTTATTTCTTAAGTTGAAATTATGAATATCGCTATTTTTACGAAAAATATCAGGATTTTTGTGAACGTGGTTCATGAGATATAGCCCAATGCCAAACAGGCTGCCGGACGGACAGCGACGTCTTAGTAATAGGGTTTCGTTTTTACTCTTTGGGTACGGAACCTTAAAAACCACCACCAAGCAGGACCATAAGAAAGTTGCTCCTTAAATATTCTCTAACGGTATTGCCTATGAACTAACTGATAACCATCAACTTTAACAGTTCCTCCAATTTCCCAGCTCACAAAAACATAAAAGCCTTCATCACCCATGGTGGTATGCTGAGCAACTTGGAAGCCATAACACATGGGGTACCTCTGGTAGCTGTTCCAATGCTCGGAGACCAGCCCGCGAACGTTCAACGAGCTGTGAGACTTGGGTACGCTGTGAAGGTCACATTCGAAGCCGAGACCTTGGCTGATAAGTTGAAACAAGGCCTGGATGAAATGCTTGGGAATGACAAGTGAGTCTAATATAGTGATTTTTTTCCACTTTTATGCTGAATGTTTGAGATTGATCTATGCAATGTTGGTTTGGTTTGGACCAAATAGAACATGAACATTGTTGTTTCTATTTATGTATATATTTACAAGAGAAAAGTATAGTAGTATATCCATTGTTTAGCACCCTACTTACTTTTCTTTCCTCACTTAGCTTCTAGATGGGTCTGTTCGGAAGACCAGCTCTGCAACCGAGCACGCTTAGCTGCACCTTTTAACTAATGTCGACCCATATGGTCAGCACATGACTCCTTTTTTAAGGTTTTTTTTTCGTCGTTTTTCTGTTTTTTTTAAGTAATATCTTCTTTCTTGTGTTTGTACTCAATAAATGATCGAATTCGTTCAGTGGAAATGACTTGTCGAACTAAACTTTTTCGAAGTAAATGTCGTGTCGAAATAAAGAACTGACGAAGTTCAGAAGTACACTCTGTCAATGGTCTATAATATGATTTCAGGTACTTCAAACGCGCTAAGGAGCTATCATCATTATTCAAAGACCGTCCAGTGTCACCGTCTAAACTGATCTCACACTACGTAGAACTGGCTATCAGAAGCAAAGGTAAGGGTTTTTATAAGGGTTTTATAATAAAAGGCTGTTTTCCGCAATAAGACCCTTTTTAATTAGGTCTTTTTTGCGTGAGGATGGAGTAGCCTTGCCCAGCACCTACTACCCTCTCAGCATAGTCAACCATGCCCACAGGAGAGAACTTGTCAATACTTGGGAGCCAACTAAGCCGCGGGTTTCATCATGATGTTTTCCTTCACCGTAAGAGCACTGTCAATTAGAGTACATAATTTCTTAAGAAAAATACATTGGTGCACGGCCGACCGGGATAAGGGGCAGGCAAAAACGTATTTTAAGCCGAGACATCTAAAACTTGTTGCCTTTTTCAGGAGCGTATCACCTGCGTTCGAAGGCTCCCCTCTACACGTGGTATCAACGCGCGATGCTCGACCAAGCTGTGTTCCTGCTTGTCGTCTTGACTGTCCTCTACTTCATACTCAAGAAACTTTGCAAATTTGTACTAAATAAAGTTCTAGGTAGAAGAAAAGTGAAAACAAATTGAAAGGCGCAAAATCAATAACGTATGGTCGACTGCATAATTGCAGACCCACCGTAGAGCTCCAAAGCGGCTGTTATAAGAATGTTTTCAACACGAGCAAGATTCTAGACACCTGCTTTAGGTGAAGTTTAAAGTCTTCTTACTCATCAATTAATCAAACAAAAAATATTAGAATGAAAACATTACTGTCATAGTAATATTCGAACTCTACTGAGGGCTGCAATTATGCAGCCGACTGCACAATCAAAGGTCAAAAGTATTCAAAGGTATTTGAACATTATAACAACGTAACCTGTGGATTGAATCCACGTCGTCGGTTGGTGTAGCGGGTGCCGGCTTATACCACTCACACAACTAAACACATAGCTAACATGTTGAAAATAATAATCACACTGAGTACTTTTAATTCAAGTATTTATATTAATAATAAAATATTTACATTAATAAAATATTTTATTTATTTTCTTCCACAATCAGACTTAAAAATAACAAACTGCGCGGGCTAAACCGCAGAGCGCTGTTAGTCTATACTTTAATATTATAAAGCTGAAGAGTTTGTTTGTTTGAACGCGCTAATCTCAGGAACTACTGGTTCGAATTGAATAATTATTTTTGTGTTGGATAGTCCATTTATCGAGGAAGGCTATAGGCTACTTTTTATTGGAAGTTCCTTATGGCGCGTTGCGAAAGGAGGCGTAACGACACTTTTTGACTTTATTACAATTCCTTTAGTAATTAATCGAAAGGAACTTCGTTCCATCCAGGTGTCCCTTGAAACCTCTCAATTTTTTTATGATATTCCCACGGGATCGGGATTTACGCGGGTGAATCCGCGGGGCGCAGCTAGTAAGTAATAATACAGTTAGGGAGGAAGCTGTATGCTAAAAAATTTAAAGTGAAAGGGTACCGGCGCTCTCTCCATACAAACGTAGTCGACTGTTTTCTCCCTGGATAATGACACTAGTACTAATATTTTTGTTGCATAAAACCTATAATTTCCATGACTATGCCCCTATGTCTTAGTTTTTTTCATTTTCTAATTATCTTAGAAATAAAAAATTTAAAAACATAGGGGCATGGTAATGGCAGTTATAAGATATATGCAAAAAAAATATTTGCTACAGTGTCATTATACAGGGAGAAAACAGTCGACTACGTTTGTATGGTGAGAGCGCTTGGTACCCTTTCCTTTTAACTGACCTTAAAATATCATCAAAATTTCTTATAAATATTAAGATTAAAATAGATTGTAACGGAATAAAATTCCTAAAGCTACAGCAAATAGAAACCTGTCTCCTTTTTAGGGTCCCGCACCTTTTACTAAGACTCCAATGTCCGTTTGTCAGTCTGTCTGTCACCAGGCTGTATCTCATGAACCGTGATAGCTAGACAGTTGAATATTCCCACGGAATCGGGAGTTACGCGGGTGAAACCGCAGAGCACTGCTAATATTTTAACAAATAATCTTCTTCTTCTTTTCTTTCGTTCTTTTATTTTATTTGTAGCTATTTGGTTAAGAGGAAAGGGTACCGGGGGCTCTCTCCATACAAACGTAGTCGACTGTTTTCTCCCTGGATAATGACACTAGAGCAAATATTTTTGTTGTATATGACTTATAACTGCCATGACCATGCCTCTATGTTTTTTTTTGTTTTTTAAATCTTAATTTCTGTCATTCAAAAGTGTCAAACAATTGTTCTGTTTAGTACTTGACGCTTTTTCAAAAATACTCGAATGTCATATCATCAACAAAGGGTACCGAGGGCTCTCTCCATACAAACGTAGTCGACTGTTTCCTCCCTGGATAATGAGTAATGACACATGTAAATATTTTTTTTTTGCATAAAACTTATAACTGCCATGACCAATTGATATACAAAGATAATGTAAACATTTGATTTTGAAAGAAAAATGGTTTTATTTTGAGTTTTATAAATCTTATTGGTTTAGGGGTACAAAAGGTTCAGTATTGAACTTAATTCACAAAAAGGCAGAATCGCAGACCTGATAGTTTGGCTGTAATTGCGAAGTTCGGGGTGAAATCAGATTTTGACTAAAATTTCACTAAAGTTCAAATAAAATATTGCAGAACATACAGGGGGGTAAAATCGATAGGTACTGATGTCCCCCACCCCCCAGCATATTGTATAGCATTTTATGGCAGCAATATACATATTAAATACTTACTAAAAAACGCTACGAATTTGAGAACCTCCTCCTTATTTGAAGTTGGTTAAAAATGTGCCAAGTGTAATAACGAGGTAGTGAGGGAGTTGAGCAGCAGGCTCTTGACATCAGACATGTATAAAGACTGGCTAAAAATTGTCAGCTGACATTCCTGCGTACTTATATGTAAACTGTGATGTATTGACGAAATTGATAAATTTTCTAACCTACTTAATTATTTAATTTTTTATACTTTTTCATTCTTATTTCTATGTTACTATGGATACGTCTGAAATAAAGCTATTTATTTATTATTATTATTTATTATTTAAAAACAGAATATAATTTATGCAATAAACATTATTATTCTTGAACCTTTCCTGCGCGAGGCTGACTCGCGCTTGGCCGGTTTTTTCTATTTATATACTTAATTATTAGCAAAGTGCCGTTAAATTTGTTGAGCTATAATATTTTTATGTGACATCTTTGTTCCATATTTATCAAACTTCTTCTATAAAATCGCTGAAGCGTTCCTAAGCGCAAATCTCGAGAACGGCTGAACCGATTTCGCTGATTCTTTTTTTAGAATATTCCATAAGGTACGAGGATGGTTCTTACGGAGAGAAGAGTGTAAAAAGTTGCCTGAAAAAGTCTAAAAACAACACTTTTCTATAATCTCCCATACAAATTTTCTATAAATTAATATGGTGTTTCTAAGGGCATAACTCGAGAACGGCTGAACCGATTTCGCTAATATTTTTTTTAAATATTTCTTGAAGTACGAGGATGGTTCTTACGGAGAGAAAAATTTAAAAAGTTGCCTGAAAAAGTCTAAAAACCACACTTTTCTATAATCTCCCATACAAATTTTCTATAAATTAACATGGTGTTTCTAAGCGCTTAACTCGAGAACGGCTGAACCGATTTTGTTAATTTTTTTTTTTAATATTTCTTGAAGTACGGGGATTGTTCTTACGGAAAGAAAAATTCCAAAAATTGCCTGTAAATGTCTGAAAACAACACTTTTCTATACTCACCATTCCCATACAAACGTTTACTTAATACTTAAAAGTCAATTTGAATACCATAGCATAAAGTTCTAGTTTTAATGGAGAGGTTCCGGGAAGGCAAAACAATTGAGTAACGTTAGCTGTATCGTATAAATATTGATGTCAATCGTGTCGTGGTGTTTGTTTCCGAACTTCATCGAAATGGCTGAACCGATTTGTACGAAAAGTTTAGATTTTATATGGCAAAACAAAGATTGCCGGGACTGCTAGTTGCAAATGCTGTTAGTCTATACTTTAATATTATAAAGCTGAAGAGTTTGTTTGTTTGAACGCGCTAATCTCAGGAACTACTGGTTCGAATTGAAAAATTATTTGTGTTGGATAGTCCATCTATCGAGTAAGGCTATAGGCTACTTTTTATTTCGATATTCCCACGGGATCGGGAGTTACGCGGGTAAAACCGCGGAGCGCTGCTAGTAATATTATAAAGCTAAAGAGTTTGTTTGTTTGTTTGAACGCACTAATCTCAGGAACTACTAGTTCAAATTGAAAAAAATATTTTTGTGTTGGATAGTCCATTTATTGAGTAAGGCTATAGGCTACTTTTTATTTCGATATTTCCACGGTACACGGGTGAAGTCGCAGAGCGCAGCTAGTAAGATTATAAGGTCAAACATAGATTTTAAAATGCAAGAGTCCTTGCTTTCAATAATACAAGCCTCTACAGTTTAACTTACGGTTTTTCGTTCTACATTTTTATCGTAACGCGTGATATTTTTTCTGGACTAGGTCCCCCTACCCCTAACCTGCGATAAGGAACTTCGTTCCAACAGTGTGTTTCCCCATGAGTTTCTTGTGCCTTTTTCTCATTGGTGGGCGCGTTCCGAAGGCACACATCCTAACTTAATTTTTAAGACGTGGCCAAGTGATCTTGTACCTAGGTATTAAGTATCCAAAGGAAATAAAGAATTTTGACTTGACTTAAGGCGCTCTTCCAGTACCGTGTGTAGGTATTCACATTACCTTAGCCCGCGCTCTCAAAAAAACGTAGCGTGCTGCGTGCTAACTGTTATATTTGATCGATATGCAAAACATTTTAGCATTATTATCCACAAATATAGTTCCTAGAGGTCAAAACCTATCATTTGATTCATTTTTAGAAACAAACGTTAAATATTTTTGAATAAAACCCGATAAACGATCTAAAAATTCTCGGTTTTCTAACATTTTTTCTATCGAACGTAGTTGTTCATATCATGTTTTCAACCAAAATAAACAAAAATATGGTTATTAAACTACAATATCCATTTATATCCAAATAACAAAAAAAGAGTATTTGATTACTTAAAGTTGCTTAACACAAAGGTCGATTTGCGAACACATGGTCTTAACAGTCTCACACCGCTCCAAAGTGACTCCCAAATGGCTCCCAATGTACCGGGAACCGAGTCATACGTCCTACGCCGAATTAACAGATAATTTTAGAACTGATAAACTGATAACTGTATAAATTACACTCAAAGGTACGGCTTTATCGGCAGATAATAGATAACTGATATTAGTCACTCTATAGTAAAATGGACTCGTAAAAGAAAAATAAGGGCCAATACTGGCCTCTATTTTGCTCTGACGATGAAGGAAAACATCGTGATGAAACCCGCGGTTAGATTGGCTCGTCGTTAAGGGCCAATGTTGAGCTCTATTTTGCTCTGACGATGAAGGAAAACATCGTGATGAAACCCGCGGTTAGGTTGGCTCGTCGTTAAGGGCCAATACTGAGCCCAATTTTGCTCTGACAGTGAAGGAAAACATCGTGATGAAACCCGCGGCTTGGTTGGCTCGTCGTTAAGGGCCAATACTGAGCCCAATTTTGCTCTGACGATGAAGGAAAACATCGTGACGAAACCTGCGGCTTGGTTGGCTCGTCGTTAAGGGCCAATACTGGCCTCTATTTGGCTCTGACGATGAAGGAAAACATCGTGATGAAACCCGCGGCTTAGTTGGCTCTAGACATTTTGCCTATACACTCTTCTGTAGTAAAATGGACTCGTAAATGTAAAATTAGGGCCAATACTGGGCTCTATTTTGCTCTGACGATGAAGGAAAACATCGTGATGAAACCCGCGGCTTAGTTGGCTCTAGACATTTTGCCTAGACACTCTTCTTTAGTAAAATGGACTCGTAAATGTAAAATTAGGGCCAATACTGGGCTCTATTTTGCTCTGACGATGAAGGAAAACATCGTGGTGAAACCCGCGGCTTAGTTGGCTCTAGACATTTTGCCTAGATACTCTTCGTTAGTAAAATGGACTCGTAAATGTAAAATTAGGGCCAATACTGGGCTCTATTTTGCTCTGACGATGAAGGAAAACATCGTGATGAAACCCCAGCCGGTTCCAGTACGATGAGAGTCCAACAGTCCCCATGTATGTTGGGCCTTATATTTCTGTTACTGATATGGTCAGATTGTCAGTTATATAGATTTTTAGTAAATGTGTCATACTCAGTTGATATAAAGCTAGTGGTTTAGACAACATGTCTCTAAAAAATTCAATTTAAAAACTTAAGTTAAAAATTGATTATTCACTAAAAACAAAACATAATTCTCAGTGAAACAGTTAGAAATTCATATTTTATTATTGTAGAGTTAAAAATTTAATTTATTAAAAATGCGTGTGTTTTACCTATTTCTTGCTGTTTGGTCTTCTAGTGAAGCCTATGACATACTATGTGTACTTCCGATGCCTTCAAGAAGTCATAATTTTTTAGCTAAGGGCATCGTGGACTCCTTGCTCAATGCTGGACATAATGTACGTATGTTTATGTTTTAACCAGAGTAATTAAGGTGAAAAGGTGCCGGCGCTCTCTCCATACAAACGTAGTCGACTGTTTCCTCCTTGGACAGTAATAGCACATATATTTTTGGTCCATGAAACCTATAACTGTCATGACTATGCCCCTAGGTTTTGGTTTTGTTTCATTTTGTAATTATCATAGAAATTAAGATTTGAAAAACAAAAAAATAAAAATAAACGAAACATAGGGGCATGGTCATGGCAGTTATAAGTTTTATGCAACAAAAATATTTGCAAAAGTGTCATTATTCAGGGAGAAAACAGTCGACTACATTGGTATGGTGAGAGCCCCCGGTACCCTTTCCTCATAAAGGAAATTGGGTTGTTTTAGAAATCTAGGCAATTAACATTTGTTCGAAGACAAATTTTACAATTAAAGTTTAAAAAAAGAAATTGAGGTTATGTTCCTTCATCAAATCAGCTGTTTTTAGTAAGAAGTCATTGACCTTAATGTTTGATTTGTTTTATTGGATTAATTTTTAATAATAATCGTATTTATTTCCAAAAAGGTGGATTTTCCAGTAAACATAACCTTTAAATTTTTGGAGGTTATGTTTGATGGAAAAAAATAGTTGAATTTCCGAAAGTCGTAGAACAAAAGTTGATCGCTTGGTCATCTATAACCATCCCCCGTTTCTATATTCTGTTATACCAATAAATATTTTTTAAATTATAACCACATACACTTAATAATATTATGGAAAATCGTGAACGTGACTCATAAAACATTTAACGTTGTTTTTTTCAGGTTACATGGGTGACACCGTTCCCTCCAAAAACTTCATACAACGATAGATTGACTATTATTGATGTTAGTCACGTTGTGGCACTTTTTGAAGGTATGTTTTTTAACCCCCGACGCAAAAACAACGGGGTGTTATAAGTTTGACGTGTCTGTCTGACATGTGTGTGTGTGCAAAATCGAAATCAAAAAATCAAATTTGTTTTTTATGCTTAATGCTTAATATGGATGCTTAATACAATTGTACATAGACCACTTGAAATCGTCTTAAAAACTAAGTTAGGATGTGTGCCTTCGGAACGCGCCACCTAATTATAATAGAGCACACATGTACTATTAAACGACCTGTTTATTTTCCGGAGCCTACTACCCGGTCACGGGCACGGTCAGTTCATCCTTATTTCTTAAGTTAAAATTATGAATATCGATATTTTTACGAAAAATTTCAGGATTTTTGTGAACGTATAGCAAGTTTTCGTAAATATATTGTGAATAGAGCGTTAATATATTTATCTCTTTAAATTTTTCTCATGTATGTGCGTGTCTGTATGTGTATGTGTCTGTCTGTCTGAGGCATCGTAGCTCCCGAACGGACGAACCGATTTTGAAAAAAACCTTTGAACGTGGCATAAAGAGGAACTGCTAAACCTGTGTGTCATTTTGATACCACGCAAAAACTACTCAGCCGATTTCGATGAAACTTGATATGTAGATAGTTGGAGACCTGAAATTATACATAGACTAATGTTTATCCCGATAATCTCACGGGATCGGGACGTAAAACGGGGCATTGCCAGCATAACGCTCTTATCAAGGAATAAGCTAAGTCTTTTTAATCCCCGACGCAAATGCGACGGGGTGTTATAAGTTTGACGAGTCTGTGGTGTGGGATCGTAGCTCCCGAACAGATGAACCGATTTTGATTTAGTTTTTTTTTTGTTTGAAAGGTAAATAAATCGGGAATGTTCTTAGCTGTTTTTATTATTTTGTGTCGGGGGTTTTTTTAATTTTATTTTTTTTTTTCTGGTATTAAGCCATTAAAAATGTTGTTTTTTAGGTTTTGATAAACAGCTAGTAATAAACAAAGACAGGAATGTGCTCAGTGCTGCTTTTAAAGTGATTGAGGGGCTCAGGACCATGGCGAAGATGGCACTGTCTCCTGAGCTGGTGAATATCCTCATAGAGAAACAGTTCGATGCTGTGGTCACTGAGTTGATAATTAACGAGTTCGATGCTGGGTAAGTTGGGATTTATTGAAGAATTTACTGATGAGAAGGTGGTCCCAGTGAGATGAAGCAGTTATAGAGTTGTTAACTCCGAACTTCACTTTCCTTTATTGTGTCTTAATAATTTGATGTGTCTTTATGCAATATGCGAAAACACTCGAGGTATTATAAGTCGATTGTCTTACTTTAGTGTGGTCAAGTTTATTATACCTTTGCAAGGCAAGTATGGGCCAAGGATAACAATTATTTCCACCCGTTATGTCCTCTGTCAAGGGAGAAAATTATTATGTCCACCTGCCAAACCACGGCAAAAGGGGAAAGGATAAGTATATCCCCATTTGACATTACACGTGGTCATCTATTCCCCGCCTATAGACTTCTTGACTTATGTTAATTTATGGATCATGTGTGGATTTTCATTATGTGAAATAAATGTATTGAATTGAATTGAATAGCATGGGGACATATTAAAATAAAAAATATTTATGTCAACAAAGAACTGTGATAATAACCAACAAATAAGAATCGTTCTCAGCTGCGAAAGTTGTAAACTGCGTTGCAGTGAGAGATATGGAAGACAATAGAGTAAAATTAAGTCAAACAAATGACATTGACAAGAATGACAAGCACAGATGTATAAAAAACGAATTTATTAGGTTGATTTGCGACGACATTCAATATACTCTGAGGTTTTCTTATAATAGCAATAATTACGGGGATAAACGTTGTCAATGTTATTTGTTTGACTTAATTTTACTCTATTGTCTTCTCTATTTCCCCATGGCATAGGCGGGGAATAGATGTCCACGTGTTATGTCAAATGGGGATATGCATATCCTTTCCCCTTTTGCCGTGATATGCAGGTGGACAAAATAATTTTCTCCAGAGGATTTTTATCCTCGGCCCATGCTTGCCCTGCAAAATTCAAATTGAATCTAACTATTAGTTTGGCAACTTTGAATTGAATAATTGATTTTTGAAAATCGATTGCGCCCGAAAGTTACGAACTTCATTTTGAAGATTTTTTTTTTCTTTTTATTATGGCTTCGCACGTGTGCATTTAGCCAGTGTCAAGTTATATTTTGCATCAAATTATGACCCGATTTTTCATAAATCGGGCCTAAAGTGTTTCAATACAGTCAAAGTCGTCATAGTCCGTCAAGTCAGGGGTTATAGTAAAGCGGTGGCAAGTTTACCATAACCTTAATAGGAAATTTGGAGGCAACGAGAAAACTGCATGTTTGACACTGATTTTTACTTTCACTACACTTCTGCACTTTCACAGAACTAAATTGAATAACATTCCACCAGAATTATACAATTCAACTCGGGTTACATCTAAGTTTCATGAAAATAAAACTGCAGCACGACATGTTGTTAACTCGTTTCCGCCAAAACTCTTGAAGATTGCTTATTATGGCCTAATGTATTAACGTCAAGATTGTAACTAGAATAAGACCTATGTTTTTTTTGGAAAATAAAATTATTATTATTCACAAACAGTACTAAGTTGCGCTTGGATTCTTTGGGCCCTATGATTGGTTAATTTTGTGCTGATCTCTTCACTCTAGCGAATCAGCGTCATATTTGTGGCTCTATGCGTTCGCGCGCACTATGCCATATCATAGGGTTGATTGTGAATAAGGGTCTTAGTCCAACTGATGTTTTTATAATGTAAACTAGCAGCGCTCCGCGGTTTCACCCGCGTAACTCCCGATCCCGTGGGAATATCAGGATAAAAAGTAGCCTATAGCCTTCCTCGATAAATGGACTATCCAACACAAAAATATTTTTTTAATTCGAACCAGTAGTTCCTGAGATTAGCGCGTTCAAACAAACAAACAAACTCTTCAGCTTTATAATATAAGTATAGATTAAAACTTCCTTCTAAATTAAAATTTCTCATGAAGAATATGTTATTGCATAATTGGTTATTGTAGTGTAAAAAGTGTAAAAGGGAACGATTAATAAAGGCTTTTTATTGGAACGAAGTTCCTTATCGGACGTTGCGAAAGGGGGCTAGACGGAAAAATTAAGCCCAAAAGTTGTAACGACACTTTTTGCTATAGTTGTAAGCCGTGCGGCGTGCGCGTGTTTCTCTGTCTGTCTCTCTCTCTCATAGAAAGCAAGCCAGTTATTTTCGTTTCGTCTTTCTTCGTTCAATCCGGGTGTCCCTTGACACCTCTCAAGTTTTTTTATTTTATTTATTTTATAAATTTCTTCTGTGATTATTTCAGTTACGCAGCAGTACAGCAAGTGCCATGGATAGTTCTGAACCCCACGACGCTGATGCCCCACGTCCAGGCCTTAGTCGACGACGCCCACTCTGTTCCTATCATACCTTCGTTCTTCACACAATTCGGTGATCCTATGAACTTTTGGGAACGTTTAGCTACGAGCGGATTTTATTTTGGATTGAGGTTTACGAGCTGGTGAGTGATTAGTGTTATTCTAGGACTCCAGTTCCATACTTCTTGTACTTGTACTTGTACTTGTATACAGGCTGTTTTCCGCCATTGGACCCTTTTTAATTGGGTCCTTTTTGCGTGAGGATGGAGTAGGCTTGCCCAGCACCTACTACCCTCTCAGCTTAGTCGACCATGTCCAGAGGAGAGAACTTGTCAATACTTCTGGAGCCAACTAAGCCGCGGGTTTCATCACGATGTTTTCCTTCACCGTAAGAGCAATGTCAATTAGCGCACATAAATTTTTCTTAAGAAAAATACATTGGGGCACGGCAAGCCGGGATTCGAACCCCTTCAGAATGAAAGTCGAGGTATCTACCACTAAGCCAACACCGCTCTTCCAGTTCCATACAAACGCAATCAAGAATCAAGGATATTTATTGAAAATCTGTGTACATAAGATAACAAATTACAGTAGGTAGGCATCAACAGTGTGTCCATCCCGGACATACAATAATGTGTTACATAAGTAACTTAATTTATACTAAATACAAAACAATATATTGAACTGCCATATCAAGTTCATGTATCTAGTAAAATATATAATAAAACTAATGACTAAAATTCGAATAATATAACGAGAAACTTAATAATCCTATTAATAACTGGATACCTATGTGAAGTAAACATCTAAATCAAAATATTCTTTAATACCATAGAATCGGTCAAAATACTTGTCATTTCTCGTTTTACTTAACTGTCTAACTTTCACAATTACAATAATAATAGAGTACGTTTACCAGTAGCGTACCGAGGGAGGAGTGGCAGAGGGGCAAGCCGCTCCGGGCACCATCATTAGGAGGGTGGCAAAATTGAAAAAAAGAAACATTTTGTGCGGTCACTGGCGGTCAGTCAGATAATTAATTTTCCAAGAAATTAGCTCTTACACACTTGCATATAATGAATGTCCCTTCCGCTCAATACAGTTGTTGCAAATCAGGAGTCGCCCCGCATACCTTACACGTCTTTGAAATAAAATATTTTTCGCTCAATTCTGTCATATCGTAACATTTTTCTTCATCATCATCATCATATCAGCCACAGGACGTCCACTGCTGAACATAGGCCTCCCCCAAAGACTTCCAGAGCGATCGGTCGCATGCTCTCTGCGTCCAACGACTTCCGGCGACCTTAATTAAGTCGTCCGTCCATCTAGTCGGAGGCCGTCCCGCGCTGCGCTTTCCGGTACGTGGTCTCCAATCTACTTTGCGGCCCCAACGGCCATCAGTTCTACGAGCCACATGTCTGCCCATTGCCACTTCAGCCTACTAATTCTTTTTTATTTCTACATTTTTCTTACAAACATTATAATTTTTATGACGATAAAAGGGCGGAAAATTGCCAACATTATTATATAGCAACTAGCTTTAGCCCGCGACTTCGTCCGCGTAAAAGTCGAAAACGGATCAAGGAATCACGTTGTCCCATACAAACTTTCCCCCCTTTTTTTAACCCCCTTAGGTGTAGAATTTTGGAAAATCCTTTCTTATCGGTAGCCTAAGTCATACAAAGAACACACCCTCCAAGTTTCAAGTGCCTACGATCAGCGGTTTGGGCTGTGCGTTGATCCGTCAGTCAGTAATTCAGGACAAAGCATTTTATATGTATAGATTTGCCAACGCCCCGGGCGACAGTGACCCTCGCTACGCCTCTGATCTTTTCTTCTTATCGTTTTCAGGTGGTGTGCCTCAGTAAACGAAGCCCAGTACAACGAGATGTTCGCAGGAATCGCAGCAGCAAGGAACGTCACCCTCCCGACCATGGGAGACGCGCTCAGCAATATTTCCATGGTGTTTGTGAACTCTCATCCATCAGTTGCTCCACCACACAGTCTTGCACCGAATATTATTGACGTTGCTGGCTTTCATATTGATGACAATGTTTCCACCCTTCCAAAGGTGAGTTCATAATCTTTGAATCAGTAAATAAATAAATATTGCAGGACATTCCACACATCGCCATCGAACCCCAAGCTAAGTAACTAGACTTGTGTTATGGGTGCTAGTCAACGGATATCCTACTATCCTACTAATATTATAAATGTGAAAGTTTGTGTGTGTGTATGTTTGTTACTCTTTCACGCAAAAACTACTAAACCGATTGCAATGAAACTTGGTATGTAGATAGCTGGAAACCTGGATTAACACATAGGCTACTTTTTATCCCGATATTCCCACGGGATCGGGACTTACGCGGGTGAAACCGCGGGGCGCAGCTTCTAACACATATTATGTAAAAGTCTACCTCCACTGTTTAGTCAACCACACTTGACGACCCAGTTGGCACAATGGTCACCATGCCGGACTGCCAAACACAGGGTTGCGGGTTCGATTCCCGCCTCAGACATGTATTTATGCTTACATATTTGTCTGTGATCTGGTTGTTTCTATGTATTATAAGTATATATTTACAAAAGAAAAGTATAAAAGTAGTAAATCCGTTGTCTAGCACCCATAACACAAGTCTATTTACTTAGCTTGGGGCTAGAGGCGATGTGTGGAATGTCCCGAATTTTTTTTTTATATGTGACCTTGCTCTTAGGCATCTTTCTTTACACAAAAACATAACTGTGTTTACAGGATCTACAACACCTGCTTGACTCTTCAACGCAAGGATTCATCTACTTCAGCATGGGTACAATAGTCCAGTCAAAGAACTTTCCCGAGCAGACCAGGAAGAAGGTTCTGGCGATGTTCTCGAAGCTTCCTTACACAGTGCTGTGGAAGTTCGAAGACGAGATGACGGATCTGCCAAAGAATGTTCATGTTAGAAAGTGGATGCCTCAGTCCAGTATTTTAGGTATGTTTTCACTAGACATCTCACCTCCGCTCAAATAGTGTCATAACTAAAAAAAAATTGCACTCCGGGAGTGCCGGCAGAAGTGAAAACTTGATTATTAACGTTGAGCATGTTTGATATTTTGGAATGGTTAGGGAATAATTTTGCACCAATTGCTTTATCAGTATAAAAGCACGCTGTAACATACACGAACATTCGCGCAAGCGCCCTGCGCTGCCTAAACGAAACAGTAGGCCCAGGCATACATTTTCGCCGCGCCGTAGAGAGGGGATAGCTGTCTACTCTCCATCCGTCTTACGCTTTTTCGATCAGGTCACGTGTCCTGACGCGAGTTTAAGATTTTATACCCATTACAGAAAAAGTGCTCAACGCCGCTAAAGAAGTTTTCACTTCAAAAAACAAAAATCAGTTTTATTGCACCATTAGATTCGCAATCCTTCAAAGTCTTATCTCAAAAAGTGTCTATAGTTCAATTGTTTGACCTTAAAAGGCGCTAGTGTCTTGTCTTAAAAACTAACTATGGATGTGTGAATGTAACGAAAATAAAACCTAACACCCCCCGATCCGCCTATCATGTATGTATATGGTACGGCTGTGCGAAGCTCACGCGATGCAATAACTTCTTTATTTGTAACGAACATGCTCCGAAACTACTGGACCGATTTTAATAAAACTTAATATGAGTATACTTCGATTAATTGGGGCTAACATAGGCTACTCTTTATCCCGATATTCCTACAGGATCGGGAATCACACGGGCAAAACCGATGCCAGTTGTCAATAAAAGTTTTTCAAACCTCTTTCAGCTCACAAAAACATTAAAGTTTTCATCACCCACGGCGGTATGCTTAGTAATTTGGAAGCTATAACCTTCGGCGTGCCCCTGGTTGTGGTACCGATGCTGGCAGACCAGTCCGCTAACGCACATAGAGCAACCGTGCTAGGATACGCTGTAAAAGTGACTTTTGACGCTGAGACCTTGGCTCTTGATATCAAGAATGGATTGGATGAAATCCTTGGTAGTGATAAGTGAGTATTCTGTTGTGGTTGTTTTAGTCGGAGATCCCTTTAGAAACGACCATCATCGAGCTGTTTAATGGATAAAAAGTATTTTATATTAAATTCAATATTTTACAGTGATTGCTGGCTATTTAGGTTTAATAAGTAGTCCTTTCGTAAATCAATCAATTAAAAATATGGAACATAATTATTAACTAAAAGTACTAATAATCAATAATCATCAATAAAAAATAAAAAAATAAAAAATAATAGAATAAATCCTACTAATATTATAAATGTGAAAATTTGTGTGTGCGTGTGTGTGTGTGTGTGTGTGTTTGTTACTCCTTCACGCAAAATCTACGGGACCGATTGAGATGAAACTCGGTATCTAGATAGTTGGAGACATGGATTAACACATAGGCTACTTTTTATTTTCATCCCGATATTCCCACGGGATCGGAACTTACGCGGGTGAAACCACGGGGCGCAGCTAGTAACTAATAAAATAAACCGTCCTGCGACACTCCTGGCACAAAAGATGCAATTAAATTGGCTAGGACAATAAATTTATTGCAAGTGGGTTGTCTAAAAAAATCAGTTATGTTTACTATTTTTTTTTGTTAAATGTACTTCCGTAAGGGCAGGCAAAAGACTTTTAACCTATACAGCCTCGTCTAACATATAATATTTTTAGGGCCTTTTGTTTTTGCGTCGGGATAAGGATAACTATAGAGCACTAATTGTATCATAGGTAATGTAAAATGCACGCGTGCGTAATACGTTGGATTATGAGCCTAAAAGCAGTTGAATAAGATCTACTTTATGAGCAACTGTGATAAAAAATATAATACCTAATAACTTATTTTTAATATTATTTTTTAGGTACTTCAAGCGCGCGAAAGAATTGTCTTCGTTGTTCAGAGATCGCCCTGTTTCACCATCTAAGCTGATCTCACACTATGTTGAACTTGCAATTAGAACTAAAGGTAACTAATCTCCTTTTTTTGAGGCTTATTTTAACTTGGGCATATGTCCATATGATTATCCCCTTTCAATTAAAAAAAGAATTTTCCAAATCTGTCCAGGCGTTTTCAAGTAATCGGCGAAAATACATTTAAAAAATATTTATTTATGCGACGAATTGAGAACCTCCTCCTTTTTTGAAGTTGTTTAAAAAAATCAAAATTAAGAGGAAAGGGTACCGGGGGCTCTCTCCATACAAACATAGTCGACTGTTTTCTCCCTGGATAATGATACTAGAGCAAATATTTTTGTGGCATAAAACTTATAACTGTCCTGACCATGCATTTTTTGTTTTTTAAATCTTAATTTCTATGATAATTAGAAAATGAAAATCATCAAAACATAGGGGCATATTCATGGCAGTTATAGGTTTTAGGCAACAAAAATATTTGTGCTAGTGTCATTATCCAGGGAGGCAACAGTCGACTACGTTTGTATGGAGAGAGCGTCGGTACCCTTTCACGTTAAGGCTATGCAGCTTTCTGGAATACACGGGTTAGTCTCCGAGCGACCCGTCTCCGAGATTCACACTTACTAAATTCTGGACAAATGACGACTAAGAATAAATATTACAACATCTTAGGAACTCAACTTTCTTAATCTGAAGGCCAGTTGAGTTAAGTTTTATGAAAAAACAAAGTTATATTTTTAAATTGCCTACCTACGAAATATTCATTTATTATGAAAATATTCATTTAGTATATAAGTTTATTATATTGCATGCCTGTAATGGGTAAGTTATTGTTACTTAATTAAGCCTACTTTAAGATCCTTGTGTACATAACTTTGCAATAAATGTCTTGATTTTTTCGAAATCCAGGAGCATATCACCTACGTTCGAAGGCCCCCCTCTACACGTGGTATCAACGCGCGATGCTCGACCAAGCTGTGTTCCTGCTTGTCGTCTTGACTGTCCTCTACTTCATACTCAAGGAACTCTGTAAATTAATTCTTAATAAAGTTGTAGGTAGAAGTAAAAAGGTTAAAAGTGATTGATTAAAATGAAAAAAAAAAAAAATTTAGCTTTAGGTTGTTTTAGGTTCTTTTTGCACTTAGAAAAAAGGTTTCATCCCCACTCTACCATATCGTTTAAATATTTTTAATTCTGACAGTATTTTTTACTTAAGTGTGTTGATTAGAAAAAATATTTTCGTCATATTATTTTAAATGTCTATTATTTTAATTGACTATTTATCGTATCGGGTATAGTTGGGGTTTTTTGTTAGATAATTTTAATTCGGGTAGAGATGGGATCGGGTACAGTGGGGACGTACCCGAAAATAATAGTGCAAACCGTACGCCTAGTGGTGATACTTTAGCAAAATGCCACACAAGTGAACTAACAACAAAATTATAAACGATTTTATAAGATTAATTTATTAAAGACTGTAAATATAATTTTAAGATTGGTTTTAAGTTAAGATGTAGATTGATAAATCTTTATGGAAAACAATATTTTACTTATTTGGAATACTCCATTCTTTAAGGTGAAATAGGACCTGAAAGCCCCTATCCTTGTCCAACGCGCACGCCGTGCGATGACTATCCCTTTCCCCCGCGCGCCACGAAAGGCCGTTTTAACTATTTTATGGAATTAAAAGACTAACATATATTTTAGTGAAAAACCATCTGTACTACCTTATGGGATTTGATGTAAGGTTTATGAAAATATAAATTTTGTACTTGTTTTTTCTTTACAGTAACCGTAAAATTGAAAAATTAAAAAAAAATCACGATTTTTTTAAATTTTCACGATTTTTTTCTACCGAGGCAAATTACTCTAATCGTGTTTCGAAGTGTATGTCAATACAAATCATTTCTTCACCTTTACGACAGTAGGAATATCATTCTATGGATTGTCGTGGTTGATACCCAAAAACTGTTTCTAAGACACCTCTGTCACGCTTCTGGTCTTACCACCTCGTCTTAAGAGAGAAAGAGAGAGATAACTCTGACATCGTTCGTCTCGCGAGAGACGAGCTCTATCGATGAATGAAAAGGCAAGATTAGCACATTTTAAAAATATATATTAACTAGTTACGCCCCGCGGACCAACCGTGTTTCAAAGTGATAAGTTTCCTCCAGACACAGATATTAGTTACTATAAACTAGAAACGTTATCAACCCTTTTAACCTTTTTCAGGGTGAATTTCCAAAAATCCCACAACCTTCGGAATTAATGTATAGATATTATAAGCCAACACCTCTTAAGCAGAGACGTTTTGATCGCTTGGTAAACAAATAAAAGAAATCTTAAAAACTATTCATATAATTTAAACTCAAAAACTCAGTAATTAGACAAAACTGCAACAAATAGACCGTTTACATTCATAATTAATTATTGATTATTACCAATTAAAAAAAATATAATCAAATTATAAATTATTCACAGATTAATAAAACAAATCCCTAATAATATTATAAATGCGAAAGAAACGTCTGTCTGTTATATTTTCACGCCCAAATCGCTGAACCGATTTTGATCAATTTTGGTACATAGATAGACGGGACCTTAGAGAAAGACATAGGCTTATATAACTTTACATGAAATTTTTAAATAAATATATAAAATTAAAAGTTGATTGAATATTTACCTCTGCCAATGTCTCTTTGACATCGGTCAAATGCCACTTTGACATCGGTCAAATGCCACTGTGACATCTGTCATATGCCACTTTGGCATCTGTCATATGCCACTTTGACATCTGTCATATGCCACTTTGACATCTGTCATATGCCACTATGACATCGGCCAATGCCACTGTGACATCTGTCATATGCCACTTTGACATCTGTCATATGCCACTTTGACATCCTGTCATATGCCACTTTAACATCTATCATGACGTTTGACATATATATAATGTCACATTCATATCTGTCAAATGTCACTTCGATTTTGAAGTGATAACAGATTTGATAACTGTCTGATAATACATTTTTGAACGTATTATCAGGCAGTCTGATAATACGTTTTCGGACAAGAGCGGTGTTGGCTTAGTGGTAGATACCTCGACTTTCATTCTGAAGAAAAATTTATGTGCGCTAATTGACATTGCTCTTACGGTGAACGAAAAAATATTGTGATGAAACCCGCGGCTTAGTTGCCTCCAGAAGTATTGACTAGTTCTCTCCTCTGGACATGGTCGACTAAGCTGAGAGGGTAGTAGGTGCTGGGCAAGCCTACTCCATCCTCACGCAAAAAGGACCCAATTAAAAAGGGTCCAATGGCGGATAACAGCCCGTATACAAGTACAAGTACGTTTTCGGACCCCTTTGAAGGTGGCGAAATTCAAGGCTACTTGATGTAGTACGTAGTCTAGTTACTTAGCTTGGGGCTAGATGGTGATGTGTGGAATGTCCTGCAATATTTATTTAATTTATATATTTAATTTTACGCAGACTAAATCGCAGGTAACAGCTAGCTAGTAGATTACAAAACTGAAGCGAAATTGTGTAAACTACTTATATTCAGTTTTCTATTGCCGAAGACGAATCGTTTTTTGGAAACTTCAAAATCTCCAATTATCAAAAAGAAATCCAGGATGAATAAAACCGTAATCCTGATATTGGCTGCTATTACCATCGCTCAGGGTAGAGAAATCAATGTAAACCCTATAATAGAAATAGCTGGAGAAACTTATCCATACGCTTCGGATTTTAAAATCAATGTTAACCCAACGATAATAGAAGTGAGAAGAGAAACATATCCTGGTTACGACGCTTTAGGTTTTGACAACAATATGAATCCTTGGGAATTCAGTGGAGAAACTGATCATAATCCAGACGCTTCAGGTTTTGAAATCAATGTTAACCCAACGATAATAGAAGTGAATAGAGAAATTTATCCTGGTTACGATGCTTTGGATTTTGACAACAATATTAATCCTTCGGTAATAGAATTCAGTGGAGAAAATCATCTTAATCCAGACGCTTCAGGTTTTGACAACAATATTAATCCTTCGGTAATTGAATTCAGTGGAGAAACTCATCTTAATCCAGACGCTTCAGGTTTTGAAATCAATGTTAACCCAACGATAATAGAAGTGAGAAGAGAAACGTATCCTGATTACGACGCTTTAGGATTTAAAATCAATGTTAACCCAACGATAATAGAAGTGAATAGAGAAACTTATCCTGGTTACGACGCTTTAGGTTTTGACAACAATATTAATCCTTCGGTAATAGAATTCAGTGGAGAAACGGATTTTTATCCAGACACTTCAGATATTGAAGCAAATTCTGAATCTGACCCATCAGATGACAGTGCGCCGGAAGAATAATAAAATAATATGATACATATTTTTCTTTGATTGGGATTGTCCAAATTTCCTCACCTATGGTTGAGACGGGTCATCATCATCGTCATATAAGCCACAGGACGTCCACTGCTGAACATAGGCCTCCCCCAATGACTTCCAGAGCGATCGGTCGCATGCTTTCTGCGTCCAACGACTTCCCGCCACCTTAATTAAGTTGTCCGTCCATCTAGTCGGAGGTCATCCCGCGCTGCGCTTTCCGGTACGTGTTCTCCAATCTAAGGCTTTTCGGCCCCAACGGCCATCAGTTCTACGAGCCACATGCCCCGCCCATTGCCACTTCAACTTACTAATTCTTTGGGCTAAGTCGGTAACTTTAGTTCGTCTACGAATCTCCTCATTTCTGACGGGTCGCTCGGAGATATTTTAAATGACGTCACACTTTTTAACCATGAAGCATGACGCCACACACTTTATGAATATCGATCTATAATTCGATTTATAAGACGTTATACAAAGACGAAAACACTTATAGACCAAGATCCCCTGACCGCCCGACCTTTGTTATTATATAAAAGCTGAGAATCACTCAGCACATGCCTCCAACACAGTTATTAATGATGTGCAATTATGAAGTTCAGACCATAGTGGCTTGGAGAGTTATCAGGTAGCAAAAACAAGAATCGACCCTGTTAATCTATACTTCTATACTAATACTAGCTGTACCCCGCGGTTTCACCTGCGTAAGTCCCGATCCCGTGGGCATATTGGGATAAAAAGTATCTTATATCCGTCTCCTGGCTCTAAGCTACCTCCCTACCAATTTTCACCCAAATCTGTTCTGCCGTTCTTGAGTTATAAGTGGTGTAACTAACACTATTTTCTTTTATATATATAGATTATTATAAAGCTGAAGAGTTTGTTTGTTTGTTTGAACGCGCTAATCTCAGGAACTACTGGTTCGAATTGAAAAATTCGTTTTGTGTTGGATAGGCCATTTATCGAGGAAGGCTATAGGCTACTTTTTATCCCGATATTCCCACGGGATCGGGAGTTACGCGGGTAAAACCGCGGAGCGCTGCTAGTTTTGAAAATAAATCTCCTGAATTTTTTACCAATAGCGATTTCCTGGAAACAAACGTCAAATGAAAGAATATAGCTCATTTTACCTTTGTAAATCATCTTTCGGTGGTGTGGAAGGTGAATAAGTCAGTTTTTTTTAATATATTTGTATAAGAAGTTATCACGTTAAAAAATGGTTATCTGTAAATTTGGTTTACGGACGATAAATTTACGTGATAACGTCATAAGAAAACATCGATAATACGTTACTATGGTTACCTTATCAATAACATGACGCGTTCCCGGAACATGACGCATGACGTCATCTTTTCTCACACTTCTTACACTTCTTTGTGAGTGCAGTACGGTGTTCATCGATTTATGAGATGTTATCACGTCAAAAATAAATTAAAATGATCAGGTATCTTCAAGATGAACATAACAAGTTTTATAAAAGTGAATGTAAGAAGTCTAGCCTATATTGTGCATGTTGTTGTGTCAGAATGTTGTGTTGGTTGATTTTCCTGTTCTGTGAGTATTTTTTCATTGTTTATTTTATACTCTAGGAATAATGTACACAGGGTAATCTTATATCTTTAAATGAGCAATTCTTGTATATAAATATAGTACCTGGATGACCGAGCTTTGCTCGATATTTTTTTTTTTACTTAGTCTAACCTCAAAGCAAAGACTCATTGACTTCGTGTTAATTAACAACGCCATCTGCTGGAATAACTTTATTGCTCACAAAAAATAGTATTAGTAGTTCGCCAATAGATGTCAGGAAGAGTCATATTTTTCAGATAAAAAAATAGTAAGTTTCGATAAAACACGAATAAAATGACATTTTCTAAAAATGATTCCTAGCTAGATCGATTTAGATAGATAGATAGATATATCTTTATTTGGCCAACAACAAAACTAAAAATTAGACATAACTTATTTTTGACATGACTAAAAATAACAAACTTAATTAAATAATATAAGCTATGTTATTTATAACACAGTAACAGTGTCGCCGCCAAATAGGCTCCTGCTCAGCTATGTGTTGCATAAATGCAACGCTGATTTTCAGCAGAGACCCTGTGATTGGAGAGAGTAGGACGATGCTGTAATTTGGTTATAGTAGGCAGGAAACACTGACACCAACTTTATAACTAACTAAATAAATATTCTAAATTGTCGCCCCCGTAACCCCCTATATACCAAATTTCATGAAAATCGTTGGAGCCGATTCCGAGATTCTAATTAAATATATAAATATATATACAAGAATTGCTCATTCAAAGATATAAGATATTTCTTTTATTTGAAAGGTGAGTTAGTCCAGAGTGTTATTAGCTATGTTTGATCGAAATCGGTTCAGCCGTCTATAAGTTATAGGAAATAAAAGTCCTGGTTTTGAAATTATTTGTTTTAAATATTTTTTCAAATTTTACAGTGACACCAGCAACTATTGCTCAGTTTAGAAAAGAGGATGACTATCGGTACGTTTTATTTTTAGGCAACGATTATGTTCAATCAGCGCTCAAAAGTACACTATTAGCGTAATTACAATTCTGTGCAGCACTATTTTAAAGAATCCATGCAACTTTTTAACCCACGACGCAAAAAACGACGAGGTGTTATAAGTTTAGCGTGTCTGTGTGTGTGTGTGTCTGTGGCATCGCAGGTCCCGAACGCATGAACCGATTTTAATTTAGTTTTTTTTAAATATACAAAGCGTAGATTCGAATTTTGTTTTGACAGTGTATTTTAGTTATTTGATTGCTGTAAGTAATTGAGTTTACTTTTTATTTAAATTATTATCCTTCCATGTAATGATTACCTATTTACCAATAAATGAGGATTTAGTAACAACGTAACCTGTGGATCGAACCCACGTCGGTTGGTGTAGCGGGTGCCGGCTTATACCACTCACACAACTAAACACATAGCTAACATGTTGAAAATAATAATGACACTGAGTACTTTTCATTCAAGTATTTATGTGTGTGTGTAAAGTCTATTAGAAGAAGGTCGTAAGTCAATGCTGGTTCATAGTATTATTGTAGCGCACTGATAGTGGACTTATGACGCATACTGTACCCTACCATAATAATATGTGGAGTAGTGTTGACTCAGTTGCACATATCCTCGACTTTCATTCCGAAGGTTGTAAAATGGAATCCCAGTCAGTCCAATGAATTTTTCTTACGAAAATTGTCATCTCTCTTACGGTGAAGGAAAACATTGTGATGAAACCCGCGGCTTAGTTCTACAGTTGACTAAGCTGAGAGTTTTCAAAAGCTTTTTTATCACAGTTGCTCATAAAGTGGATCTTATTCAACGGCTTTTAGGCTCATAATCCAACATACTATGCACGCGGGCGTTTTACATTGCCAACCTAGTGCTATAAAGTTATCCCGATAAGTTAAATACGTATCTTACTGCTAATTACATGTTAGATTTTGTTTAACCCCCGACGCAAAAACAAATAGAAAAACCCTAAAAAAAAAACGGGTTGCACTCCGGGAGTGCCGGCAGAAGTGAAAACTTGATTATTAACGTTGAGCATGTTTGATATTTTGGAATGGTTAGGGAATCATTTTGCACCAATTGCTTTATCAGTATAAAAGTACTATCATTTATGTGGTAGAATACAATATTCATTTATTGCGCTATCGTACACAAACATGACAATTTATATTACATTAAAAATTTAACACTTTAAAACTATTACAATTATTTTACATTAAAAAGTTTATCTCTCCGAAAAATCAACTTTCATCCATAATTTTTTTCTTTTCTTTCTCTGAAAAACGGAGATTATTTATTATCATTTTATTTCATTTATTTTCATTCAAAATTAGCCGCCAAACTTTCTTTAGTCGTACTGCCTGAACAAAATGAATAGTAAATGGGCTGCTTATAATTCCTTATAAGCCCTCTAATCATAAATACCAGGACATGGTCAGCAATTTTTTTTGTGAATTACCATCTTTGTCTACGAATCCTGATATTTTATCTTTCCTTTGATTGTACTCAAAATGAGGGGTTATAGCCATTTCATCGAAAAGGACTGAGCATAACTTATCATCGTCCTTCATCTTCACAATTCTTTTTTTTAATTGTTCGAAAATATTTTCATTTATGCCTGGTTTCAAATTGGCTCTGGAGACCATTCTACTAAGTGTGACTGGAGATGGCAAAACAAATATTTTACTTAACCATCTATATGCCTTTGGTCCCATTTTATAGACACTGAGAGCCATAGTTTTTTCATCATTGGTAAATCTTCTTCCCATCTTCGGTTTGCTTATTTCACGGAACTGCATAACCGTAAAAATGGCAGCCAATGTCTTAAATTTTTGTAATGCACTTTGAAATGCAGTATTTGTACCAAGTTTAACTGCCTTCTTCAATCTCCTCCGATACGAGTTATTCTTCTCTTTCAGTTTTTTTATGTCTTTAGTAAGTTGCACATTCAGTACTTTTTTTGAAATTTCTGAAAACATATAAAGGAAATCAATAGTATTATAAATAGAAAATATTTATTCCTTTAATTTGAAATGAATAGACTCTAAACTACTAGACCGATTTTGATGAAACTTGGTATGAGGATGCATCCCTATTGTTCATAAAACCTGGGAAGTAACAAGTCTCTAATATAATTTGACGACCCGATTGGCACAATGGTTACCATGCCGGACTCCCGAACACAGGGCCGCGGGTTTGATTCCTGCCTCAGACAAGTATTTATGCTTCGATATTTGTTTGTGGTCTGGTCGTTTCTATGTATTATATATATATATATATATCCGTTGTCTAGCACCCATAACACAAGCATTTAGTTGCTTAGCTTGGGGCTAAATGGCGATGTGTAAATGTTGCGTAATATTTATTTATTATAAATGAAAAAGGTACTCTTGTTTGTTAAATTGACAGCCAATTTTGATGAATTTTGGTATATAAATAAATAATTGGACCTTGGAGAAGAACATAAGCAACTACCTATTCACATTTTTATAATACTAGTGTGATATTTATTTATTGAAAAAATAACTTACTTTCTTTGCGATAAGAAGCTGATATCTCAGTTGGTGGTTCTTGAGGTGGGAAATTTGCAGTCAGAATGTTGCTGTTTCCTTGAATATTTGTCATATCCATAAGAGGTGGTCTCGTTATGGCAGATCCTGTATATATGTAATTATTTTATTGTTTTTAGTATGTAGTCTATGTAGATATAACTTTATATAAATAGACTGGTCTCGCTGATCTGGCACTTCAGTTTACCGGCACTGGTTTATTCAGTGTTATATATGTTATAATAATATAATTCATAATGATTGGAACATAGAAACATTATAGTTCCGTAATAAACATTTATTTATCTATTTACAAGATTCAGAAGGACATGGCATACTCAACAGCATGTACTTTACTATCTAGCATGGTAAATATATTTGAATATGAAAAATAGAATACTTAAATAATTTGTATTTTATATGGATGAACAAGCATTTTACCTGGTAAGCACAGTCGAGGTACAGCATCAACACTCAAAAATTTACTTCTAGTGTGATATTGAGGCTCAAAATGTAGATGACAAACACGGCGTCTGTTGTACACTGTGTCATATTCCAAGTCCAAAACTTCCCCTCCGA
This sequence comes from Idaea straminata, assembly GCA_951213275.1. Lineage (NCBI taxonomy): Eukaryota > Metazoa > Arthropoda > Insecta > Lepidoptera > Geometridae > Idaea > Idaea straminata. Next base: position 4,152,592 of record OX577875.1, on the reverse strand, counting down.
TGTTATTTAGCCATGTTCGGAAACGTTCAGGATACTTAGCAGGATTAGGAAATCTATGTAGTGTTTCGGTTTTTAAACCTAAAAGATTATAATATAGTTTTACATTAGTAAATCAAGTGTTTATTGTTATCGGAATTGGCTATGGGCACACACAAGATAGAATTCAGTTAAATCATTCCAGACCAGATTTTTATGAATCTTGGTTTGATGATACAACAAATCTTGGGAAATAACAATTGGCTATTTTTCCGATGTTCTCGAGAAACGCGACGTACGCGGGATTACGCGGCTGACATCGTGGGGTGGTCGTTATTTATTTACTTAATAGGTATTGAGGTTATATTAGATAGTCATGAACAAATATGCATACTTTAACTCTCATACAAGTGGGGAGTATTTAATTATAACCGAAATGAAGACTTATACCACAGTTCGGAACACAGCACTTTTTTTCAGACATTGCAAATCCAAAATAAGCACAATATCGAAGTCCGAGTTTAGTTGCCGGGGTCCACTGATATAACGTCGTTGTCAAGTCCAAGGGATAGCCGAAGTTGATTATAAAAGAATAGATCACCAAAGTCCATGAAACGTAAGCAGGTCGTCGTATAAATTCAAAAATCAATCGAAAGTAACGCATCTAGGGTCCGAAAAACACAAAGAATGACAATGGCTACCAAAAACGTTCCTGTTGACCAACTCTAATAAAAGGTTTACTCATAGAGACTAATTTTATAATTTTACATTTTTCTTTTATAATCGTTTAAATTGAATAGATGTTGATTATTTATTTAACGTGTTTTTCGACGATATGCAATATAAAGTGATAGTACAAGTTATTTTTATATCTTTTTGAAAAATACAAAAATATGCGTGAAATGGAAAATAAAAATATCAACATCTGTGGTCGGTAATATTAGGTGTTGCAATTGCACTATAATAAATGTTTTGATTTGATTTTTTCTTTGTATTCTGTAAATTTATATAAATTATTTCGAGTTAGATCCTCTATAAATCTTAAAGATTTGAAATTTGTTGTTTTTTATTATGGTAATTAAAAGTAAACAAGCGCCATCTCTTGACTAACGACAGACATTTTTCTCCCATACATTGACAAAAATGTACTAGCTGTTAGGACCCTGACGTCTTACGCTTTTTCATTCAGGTCACGTGTCCTGACGCCTTACGCTTTTTCGATGTCACGTGTCCTGACGCGAGTTTAAGATTTTATACCCATTACAGAAAAAGTGCTCAACGCCGCTAAAGAAGTTTTCACTTCAAATATTGTATGTCAGACGAGGCCGTATAGGTAAAAAGTCTTTAGCCTGGCCTTTCCGGAGCATAATTAACAAAAAAATATTGCCTTAAAAAATGTAAACATAGACTTATCACAATTATTTTGTTAATTATTATTTTGTTTTCTTTTCAAGTCTTTTCTTTTATTCGCAACTGTGATAAAAAACATCTTGGCTTCTTTAACACGCTCGCTACCGCTCGCGCGTCATAAACCGCCTCTATGCAAAGATCAATTTACCACACTTATATCGTAATGTACTATTATTTAACTTGCAATGTATGTATGTATGTTTTTTCGGGTCAAATCTTGCAACTTAATTTTGATCCACTTCCCGGTTACCAATTGAGCTGAAATTTTGCATAGATGTGTAAATCGGGTGACAATGCAATATTATGATGACATGGTGCTGATCTGATGATGGAGCTGGAAGGTGCCCATAGGAACTACACTATGAAACGACACAACCTCATCGAGTTTGGGCTCGTTAGAATCGTCTTGACGAGTAGTTTGTGTTTCGATGGTAACCAGGGTCTGATGATGGAGCTGGAAGGTGACCATAGGAACTACACAACCGCATCGATTTTTTTTTAAATTTTTAGTTATTTTTATTTTTTTAACAAGAACATAATAAAATCTTGTCTTTAAAAAGTTTTTTGTTACGAAGTTACTTATCGTACGTTGGGAAAGGGGGCCAGACGGAAATAATTGAGACCAAAAGTTGTAACGATTGTTTTTGCTATAGTTATAAGCCTTGCGGTGTGCGCGTGTTTCTCTGTCTGTCTCTCTCTCTCTCTCTCATAGAAAGCAAGCCAGTTTACTAAAATTGAGCCTACTGATTAAGTTTTTTATTATATTTGTTAATAATAAAAAAATATTCTACTAATATTATAAATGTGAAAGTTTGTGTGTGTGTGTTTGTTACTCCTTCAAGCAAAAACTACTGGACCGATTGCGATGAAACTCGGTATATAGGTAGCTGGAGATCTAGATTAACACATAGACTACTTTTTATCCCGATATTCCCACGGGATCGGGACTTACGTCTTATATAGTTCTATTCAAACCGGAGGTTGTCCTTGGCTGCATTTTATAGTGCAGACAGAGATAATCGCCGGTTTGATGTCCACATCATACTTTGCCATTAAACTTGTTATTGTAAAGGGCCTCTACGTGTTGGCTTCGGCCCCACGCATGCCTTCCAAAGGTCTGGGACTCCATAGTCCTGTGATATAGGACATATAAAAAAATCTATAATATAAAAATGAATCGCAAAATGTGTTTGTAAGCGCATAACTCAACAACGCCTGGACCAATTTGGCCAATTATTTTTTTGGTCTGTTTGTTATTATCAAGAGAAGGTTCTTATGAAATAAAAAATTAAGAAAGTTGCGCAGAAAAATATTACGCGGGTGAAACCGCGGGGCGTAGCTAGTATTATTATAACTTTAAAAAAATTCTTCACTCGAAAGTGACTTCGTTCCATCCGGGTGTCCCTTGACGCCTCTCAAGTTTATTCTATTCTATTTTCGTAAGAAAAATCCATTGGTGTGGGATTTGAACCTTCGTTCGGAAGCATTGATTTACCACTAAGCCAACACCACTCTAATATTTGATCATCTAAACAATCTATTGATTAAATATTTGGATCTAGAATAAATGAATTAATAAATATAAATATTGCAGGACATTCCACACATCGCCATCTAGCCCCAAGCTAAGTAACTAGACTTGTGTTATGGGTGCTAGACAACGGATATACTACTTATATACTTTTCTTTTGTAAATATATACTTATAATAGATAGAAACAACCAGACCACAGACAAATATCTAAGCATAAATACTTGTCTGAGGCGGGAATCGAACCCACAACCCTGTATTTGGCAGTCCGGCATAGTTGGCATTGTGCCAACTGGGTCGTCAATATAAATATTTGGATCTAGAATAAATGAATATCTAATCTTCTTTATTATTGTGCAAAATGCATGACATCATTCTTTAATAAGGATAATAATCCGTCAAAAAATATTTAATAATTATAATTGTAAAATAGTCGAGTTGAAAGTTCAAGATAAACTTGTCTACGATCTCAAAAACAAAATTAATTAAAAAAAAATAAGTGTACTTGTAAAAAAAATCTATACTAATATTATAAAGCTGAAGAGTTTGTTTGTTTGTTTGAACGCGCTAATCTCTGGAACTACTGGTCCGATTTGAATGATTCTTTCAGTGTTGGGTAGTCCATTTATCGAGGAAGGCTATAGGCTATGTTTTTTTTTTCAAAATTAGGGATCCGTAATAAAATTGCTATTTTGTAACACAAGGTGTAAAATCGAAAACCTATTTTTGCGTGCGCTGCAAAAACTATTGACGATAGAACAAAATGATGTACTACGGGTTTGTAGATCCCATTAAGGCCTACAAAAAAACCGCAAGAATATATATCTAGCTATCATGGTTTAATCACAATAACCGATTTTGTGTTCAAAATAATTATTAAATCGTCTGAAGAAAAAAACTACGTTAAATATGTATCGTAATATTAAATCTTTATCAAAATTAAGCATTATGTTATCAAGAGTATTTATGTAGAAGTAAAATACTTTTTGTTTCATCTCAATCGGATATTTCGTTTAAAAGTTATCACGTGTGTAAGATGTTAAGAGTTGGTACCTATTAATGAGTTATGGGCCATAGTTTTTTATCAACATAAAATCCTGTAATAATCTTTTTCGAAATATATTTGTTGATGATTGTAAGTATAAGATCTTTGAAGAGTATCCTATCCTACTAATATTATAAATGTGAAAGTTCGTGTGTGTGTATGTGTGTGTGTGTGTTTGTTACTCCTTCACGCTAAAACTACTGAACCAATTGCAACCAATTGCACACTTTTTATCCCGATATTCCCACAGGATCGGGACTTACGCGGGTGAAACCGCGGGGCGCAGCTATTTTATATATATACTGGCTTTTGCCCGCGACTTCGTCCGCGTAGAATTCGAAAATAGACCAAGGAATCACGTTGTCCCATACAAACTTTGCCCCCCATTTTCACCCCCTTAGGGGTAGAATTTCGGAAAATCCTTGTTTCTTATCGGATGCCTACGTCACACAAAGAACACACCCTCCAAGTCTCAGGTCTCTACGATCAGCGGTTTAGGCTGGGCGTTGATCCGTCAGTCGTCAGTCAATGAGTCAGGACAAAGCATTTTATATGTATACATGGGTATAGTAATAGTACATTAATACATAGTATATTATTTATAGTATGGAAGTATAGATAATCTTCTATCCATATAAAATTGTTTGTCCAGAATGACTGACCGACGGATCAACGCACAACCTAAACCGCTGATCGTAGAGACCTGAAACTTAGAGGGTGTGTTCTTCGTATGACGTAGGCATCCGATAAGAAAGGATTTTTCAAAATTCTACCCCTTTGGGGGTGGAATTTGTATGGCAAGACGTGACTCCTACTTCAAATTTTCGACTTCTACGCGGACGAAGTCGCGGGAAAAAGCTATCATTTAATAAAGAAACTAGCGACCAGCGTTTTTGGCTTAGTGGTTTTTACCTCGACTTTCATTCTGAAGGTCGTGGGTTCGAATCCCGGCCGGCCGTGCACCGATGGGAAAATTTATGTGCGCTAATTGACATTGCTACATTCAAAAGTATATATTACCTAATATATACTTTTCTTTTGTAAATATATACTAATAATACATAGAAACAACCAGACCATAGACAAATATCTAAGCATAAGCTAAGCATTGCATGAGGCGAGAATCGAACCTGCAACCCTGTGTTTGGCAGTCCGGCATGGTTACCATTGTGCCAACTGGGTCGTCATCTTTACTAATATTATAAAATTGCAGAGTTTGTTTGTTTGTTTGAACGCGCTAATCTCAGGAACTACTGGTTCGAATTGAAAAATTATTTTTGTGTTGGATAGTCAATTTGTCAAGGATGGCTATAGGCTACTTTTCATGTTGATACTCTCACAGGATCGGGACTTACGCGGGTGAAGCCGTGGGGCGTAGCTAATCTATACTTATATTATAAAGCTGAAGAGTTTGTTTGTTTGTTTGTTTGAACGCGCTAATCTCAGGAACTACTGGTTCGAATTGAAAAATTATTTTTGTGTTGGATAGTCCATTTATCGAGGAAGGCTATAGGCTACTTTTTATCCTGATATTCCCACGGGATCGGGAGTTACGCGGGTGAAATATCTGATATGGATACATGGGAATCTAAATAACATCACAAAATAAAAATAGTTGCTTACTACTTGTACTTGAACGGGCTGTTTTTCCGCAATTAGACCCTTTTTAATTGGGTCTTTTTTACGTGAGGATGGAGTAGGCTTGCTCAGCACCTACTACCCTCTCAGCCTAGTCGACCATTTCCTGAGGAGAGAACTTGTCAATACTTCTGGAGCCTACTAAGCCGCGGGTTTCATAACGATGTTTTCCTTCACCGTAAGAGCAACGTCAATTGGCGAACATACATTTTTCTTAAAAAAATACATTGGTGCATGGCCGGCCGGGATTCGAACCCACAACCTTCAGAATGAAAGTCGAGGTATCTACCACTAAGCCAACACCGCTCTACTGTTTATCTACTTACTAGCAGCTCCGCAGTTTCACCCGCGTAACTCCCGATCCCGTGGGAATATCAGGATAAAAAGTAGCCTATAGCCTTCCTCGATAAATGGACTATCCAACACAAAAAGAATTTTTCAATTCGAACCAGTAGTTCCTGAGATTAGCGCGTTCAAACAAACAAACTCTTCAGCTTTATAATATACTAGCGACCCGCCCCGGCTTCGCACGGCTATATTATGCATGTATTATACATATAAACCTTCCTCTTGAATCACTCTATCTATTAAAAACCGCATCAAAATCCGTTGCGTAGTTTCAAAGATTTAAGCATACAAAGGGACATAGGGACAGAGAAAGCGACTTTGTTTTATACTATGTAGTGAAGTATAGAATATAGAAGTATAGATTAACATTTTGTTCCAGATGCATAATACCTGAGAAAAACATAGTCAAAAATGGTAACTTCTCTGTAATGCAATGGTTTGGTTCCACGTGGGAGGGAGATGAGCAGCCTCCAGCAGGCACCAAGCTGCTCACCTATGAGCTCGAGGTACAAGCAAAACTTTAGCACCAAACACACCCTTAAGACTAGGTGCTAATAAAGCTACCAAAATCGACCTTTGTTTTAAGCAACTCTAAGTAATCAAATACTCTTTTTTTGTTATTTGTATATAAATGGATATTGTAGTTTAATAACCATATTTTTGTTTATTGTGGTTGAAAACATGATATGAAGAACTTCGCTCGATAAAAAAATGTTAGAAAACAGAATTATTAGATCGTTTATCGGGTTTTATTCAAAAATAGTTAACGTTTGTTTCTAAAAATGAATCAAATGAAAGGTTTTGTCCTCTAGGAACTATATTTGTGGATAATAATGCTAAAATGTTTTGCATATCGATCAAATATAACAGTTAGCACGCAGCACGCTACGTCTTTGAGAGCGCGGGCTAAGGTAATGTGAATACCTACACTCGGTACTGGAACAGCGCCTTATGTACATATTCGTAAGAAAAAAAACAAATGGTTGTATGTAAAGTCGATTTACGGACGATATTTAAAGAAATAGTACATTACGATATAAGTGTGGTAAATTGATCTTTGCATAGAGGCGGTTTTTGACGCGCGAGCGGTAGCGAGCGTGTTAAAGAAGCCAAGATGCAAATATCAATTCCACACGTATATCGTACGACGTTTTTTATCACAGTTGCGAATAAAAGAAAAGACTTGAAAAGAAAACAAAATAATAATTAACAAAATATTTGTGATAAGTCCATGTTTACATTTTTTAAGGCAATATTTTTTGTTAATTATATGCTCCGAAAAGGTCAGGCTAAAGACTTTTAACCTATACAGCCTTGTCTGACATACAATATTTTTTAGGGTTTTTTCTATTTGTTTTTGCGTCGGGGGTTAAGAACAAAATACAATGGTACGGAAAAACAATATATTTAAGTAAAGAAAAAACAAAAAATAAATAACTCAATTTTTAATCGTTTTCTAAGTCATTATCACGTAAAATTTTTATTCGTAAACCGACTTTAGAGACAACCATTTTTGCTACCTAAAAAACTCTTTGGTACCTACCTTTTTTATACATCAAAACAGTATGTAATTAGCAGTAAGATACGTATTTAACCTATCGGGATAACTTTACAGCACTAGGTTGGCAATGTAAAACGCACGCGTGCATAATATGTTGGATTATGAGCTAAAAGCCGTTGAATAAGATCCACTTTATGAGCAACTGTGATAAAAACTGTGCACTTGGCAGGATTATAGTGTTGTGCTTGAATAGTCGCGACCCATTATTGTGACGATTTAAGCCGGTCTATATTATGTCACTATTCAAGAACTACACTATAATCCTGCACTTGTTTTTTTTGTTTTATTGGTCGGGTTTTGGTTTTCAAACTTTTTTTTTACCAACTCTTTTATTCCAGTTTCAATGCAACCCTGGCTTCTTTCCACGCGGTAATCTCTATGTTCGTTGTGTTCCTTTGGAAATGGAAGAATTACCAGAATGTTCAGGTAATTATTCAAAGTGACTCTATTGTCTTAAAAAATGGTCGTCTGTAAAGTCCGTTTACGGACGACAATTTTTCGTGATAACGTCATGAGAAAACGATTAAAAATTTAGTTTTTTTTTGTTCTTTCTACGCGGTTATTTATTTAAAGTGACTCTATTGTCTCAAAAAAAAATGGTTGGCGGTAAAGTCAGTTTACGGACGATAGTGTTACGTGGTAACGTCATAAGAAAACGATAAAAAATTGAGTTTTTTTTTGTTTTTCCTTAATATTGTTTTTTTTTCTTTATAAAAGTCTTCTATTCGTCACTTGCGATTGGCCTATTGATAGTATCGATAATCGTTATTATTGATTGCTCAAAACGTGGCAATACTATCGATAGTAAGGTCGATAGTATCGATAGTACTGTCGATAGTATCGATAGTACTGTCGATAGTATCGATAGTACTGTCGATAGAAAACGATGAAAAATTGAGTTTTTATTTATTTTTCTTAATATTGTTTTCTTTTTTTTTCTTTATAAAAGTCTTCTATTCGTCACTTGCGATTGGCCTATTGATAGTATCGATAATCGTTATTATTGATTGCTCAAAACGTGGCAATACTATCGATAGTAAGGTCGATAGTATCGATAGTACTGTCGATAGTATCGATAGTACTGTCGATAGTATCGATAGTACTGTCGATAGAAAACGATGAAAAATTGAGTTTTTATTTATTTTTCTTAATATTGTTTTCTTTTTTTTCTTTATAAAAGTCTTCTATTCGTCACTTGCGATTGGCCTATTGGTAGTATCGATAATCGTTGTTATCGATTGCTCAAAACGTGGCAATACTATCGATAGTACGGTCGATAGTATCGATAGTACTGTCGATAGAAAACGATGAAAAATTGAGTTTTTATTTATTTTTATTAATATTATTTTCGTTTTTTTCTTTATAAAAGTCTTCTATTCGTCACTTGCGATTGGCCTATTGATAGTATCGATAATCGTTATTATTGATTGCTCAAAACGTGGCAATACTATCGATAGTACGGTCGATAATATCGATAGCACTGTCGATAGTATCGATAGTACTGTCGATAGAAAACGATGAAAAATTGAGTTTTTATTTATTTTTCTTAATATTGTTTTCTTTTTTTCTTTATAAAAGTCTTCTATTCGTCACTTGCGATTGGCCTATTGATAGTATCGATAATCGTTATTATTGATTGCTCAAAACGTGGCAATACTATCGATAGTACTGTCGATAGTATCGATAGTACTGTCGATAGAAAACGATGAAAAATTGAGTTTTTATTTGTTTTTCCTTAATATTGTTTTCTTTTTTTTCTTTATAAAAGTCTTCTATTCGTAACTTGCGATTGGCCTATTGATAGTATCAAAACGTGGCAATACTATCGATAGTATCGATAGTACTGTCGATAGTATCGATAGTACTGTCGATAGTATCGATAGTAGTATTGTCACTATCGATAGTAGTATTGTCACTATCGATAGTAGTATTGTCACTATCGATAGTAGTATTGTCACTATCGATAGTATCGATAGTATTGTTGCTCGAAAAAAAAAAAACTATTGACAGTTTTTTATTTACGAGCAACAATACTATCGATACTATCGAGGCTTCGATGGCTATCGGTTTTCAATAAACTATCGATAGACTATCGATTATTCAGCGACAGTCGACTATCGATCGGTATCACTAGCTATAACAGTTCATGAGATATGTGACAGACAGATAGACACCGGATTTGAGTTTTAGGTCCCGTTTTTACCCTTTGGGTATGGAACCGTAAAAACGCGATTAGCCTTACAGCAAATCCACGAACTCAATTCAATTTGTAAAAATTTGGCTTATTCCTAAAAAGTCCAAAATACCTAAAAATCCATGGTTCTCTAAACTTTTGCCCCCTTATTCCAAAACGAGGTTTAAGGATAGTCCGAGATGTGGATTTAAACCTTAGATTTAGACACAGATTTACTCGTGAACTATAGTCTAAACACTATCCTACTAATATTTTAAATGTGAAGGTTTGTGTGAGTTTGTGTATGTTTGTTACTCCTTCACGCAAAAACTACTGAACCAATTGCAATGAAATTCGGTATGTAGATAGCTGTAGGCCTGGATTAACATATAGGCTACTTTTTATCCCGATATTCCCACGGGATCGGGACTTACGTGGGTGAAACCGCGGGGCGCAGCTAGTAGATTATATAGGGATAGTGTTTAGACTATAGTTCACGAGTTAATCTGTGTCTAAATCTAAGGTTTAAATCCACATCTCGGACTATCCATAAACCTCGATTTGGAATAATTCATCAACTGGCAACGACAGATGGCGCCATATTAAAAATGTATGAAGGTATTTTTGTCTGCCAGTTGAGAGGATAAGGGTGTTGAAGTTCATACAAGTATGTCTAACCGTTCCGGGAAATATTTAGCTAAAAAAATTAAATTTAGAAATATTTTTATACATCGTTTCCAATTTGACCCACAGTGGTACGGTCAGCAAGACAAGGTTTAACTTTATACCTACATCGTTTCCAATTTGACCCACGGTAATACGGTCAGCAAGACAAGGTTTAATTTTCGTACCTACATCGTTTCCAATTTGACCCACGGTAATACGGTCAGCAAGACAAGGTTTAACTTTCATACCTACATCGTTTCCAATTTGACCCACGGTAATACGGTCAGCAAGACAAGGTTTAATTTTCGTACCTACATCGTTTCCAATTTGACCCACGGTAATACGGTCAGCAAGACAAGGTTTAACTTTCATACCTACATCGTTTCCAATTTGACCGACGGTAGTACGGTCAGCAAGATAAGTTTTAATTTTCATACCTACATCGTTTCCAATTTGACCCACGGTAGTACGGTCAGCAAGACAAGGTTTAATTTTCATACCTACATCGTTACCAATTTGACCCACGGTAGTACGGTCAGCAAGACAAGGTTTAATTTTCGTACCTACATCGTTTCCAATTTGACCCACGGTAATACGGTCAGCAAGACAAGGTTTAACTTTCATACCTACATCGTTTCCAATTTGACCGACGGTAGTACGGTCAGCAAGATAAGTTTTAATTTTCATACCTACATCGTTACCAATTTGACCCACGGTAGTACGGTCAGCAAGATAAGTTTTAATTTTCATACCTACATCGTTACCAATTTGACCCACGGTAGTACGGTCAGCAAGATAAGTTTTAATTTTCATACCTACATCGTTTCCAATTTGACCCACGGTAATACGGTCAGCAAGACAAGGTTTAATTTTCGTACCTACATCGTTTCCAATTTGACCCACGGTGGTACGGTCAGCAAGACAAGGTTTAATTTTCGTACCTACATCGTTTCCAATTTGATCCACGGTGGTACGGTCAGCAAGACAAGTTTGAATTTTCATACCTACATCGTTACCAATTTGACCCACGGTAGTACGGTCAGCAAGACAAGTTTGAATTTTCATACCTACATCGTTACCAATTTGACCCACGGTAGTACGGTCAGCAAGACAAGTTTGAATTTTGATACCTACATCGTTACCAATTTGACCCACGGTAGTACGGTCAGCAAGACAAGTTTGAATTTTCATACCTACATCGTTACCAATTTGACCCACGGTAATACGGTCAGCAAGACAAGGTTTAATTTTCGTACCTACATCGTTTCCAATTTGACCCACGGTAATACGGTCAGCAAGACAAGGTTTAACTTTCATACCTACATCGTTTCCAATTTGACCCACGGTAATACGGTCAGCAAGACAAGGTTTAATTTTCGTACCTACATCGTTTCCAATTTGACCCACGGTAATACGGTCAGCAAGACAAGGTTTAACTTTCATACCTACATCGTTTCCAATTTGACCGACGGTAGTACGGTCAGCAAGATAAGTTTTAATTTTCATACCTACATCGTTTCCAATTTGACCCACGGTGGTACGGTCAACAAGACAAGTTTTGATTTTCATACCTACATCGTTTCCAATTTGTTCCACGGTGGTACGGTCAGCAAGATAAGTTTTAATTTTCATACCTACATCGTTACCAATTTGACCCACGGTGGTACGGTCAACAAGACAAGTTTTGATTTTCATACCTACATCGTTTCCAATTTGTTCCACGGTGGTACGGTCAGCAAGATAAGTTTTAATTTTCATACCTACATCGTTACCAATTTGACCCACGGTAGTACGGTCAGCAAGACAAGTTTGAATTTTCATACCTACATCGTTACCAATTTGACCCACGGTAGTACGGTCAGCAAGACAAGTTTGAATTTTCATACCTACATCGTTACCAATTTGACCCACGGTAGTACGGTCAGCAAGACAAGTTTGAATTTAGCTCTCGTTTTAAAACATGATTATTTATTTAAATTTCAGACACCTGCGAGTCTAGCGATCCTGATTGTGCTGCACAAAGTGATGGAATATCTTCAAATTTTAGTACTTTTACTAGCTCTGACGGTAAGTAGGTAATTAATAGTCGGAGATCCCTTTAAGATCGACCTTCATCGAACTGTTTAATGGATGAAAAGTATATTATAATTAACAAGGAATCACGTTGTCCCATACAAACTTTGCCCCCCTTTTTCACCCCCTCAGGAGTAAAATTTTGATAAATCCTTTCTTATCGGATGCCTACGTCACACAAAGAATACACCCTCCAAGTTTCAGGTATCTACGATCAGCGGTTTAGGCTGTGCGTTGATCCGTCAGTCAGTCATTCAGGACAAAGTATTTTATATGTATAGATAGATTAAATAGGTCAATAAATATATTGCAAATGGGTTGCCTAAAAAATTTCATTTCAAATTTAGTAGGTATATTTTTACCCGACTAGAAAGCAGTGTAGTTTTTCAGCTGGATCAGTATTTGGAAATCCGAAGCCATCTATACTAATATTATAAAGCTGAAGAGCTTGTTTGTTTGAACGCGCTGATCTCATGAATTACTGGTTCGAATTGATAAATTCTTTTTGTGTTGAATAGTCCATTTATCGAGGAAGGCTATAGGCTACTTTTCATTTTGATATTCCCACGGGATCGGGACTTACGCGGGTGCAACCTCGGAACGCATCTAGTCTATACTAATATTTTAAAGCTGAAGAGTTTGTTTGAACGCGCTAATCTCAGGATCTACTGATTTGAATTGATAAATTATTTTTGTGTTGGATAATTCATTTATCGAGGCTATAGGCTACTTTTTAATTAATTCGAATCGGATAGAAGTTATCACAAGTTTAAGACCGGGCGCGTTCTTCCTACGTCTCGCGATGTTTTGAGCTCCATTGAAAATATATAGAAGAAAGTCGTGTTAGTTACACCATTTATAACTACGGAACGGCCGAACCGACTTGGCTGAAATTGGTGGGGAGGTAGCTTACATTAAATAATAAAATGTTAGTTTTGTTTGTTAGTTTTATTGGTATAGATAATAAATAATAATAAATAATAAATATGTTTATTGAGTTCTCCACAATAAAAATAACAACCGTATAAGATACTTAATAGTAATATATAAGACATATCTATTGCTTGGTAAGCTTGGTATGGTTATTGCGGAGACTGGAGCCTGCACTAAAGTTTTATAAAAAACCTGTTTTACAGGTCTCCAGGCCCTCACCTTAAAGATTTAGGTCGCGCATAGATATTATTAGGTTAGTATTTGTTCGCGATATCGTTGATTCTCCCGATTTGTACGCGTAATTTTCAGACTGTTCTGCCCGTATTAATATGTCCAAAGCCGGAACTATCACCTTCTGGCTGTGCCAGCATCTCACACGGTCTCCCATTATCCCCAGCATTAATGCGATTAACGCTCTCCTGGATGCAAGTGCTGGAACTGATCTGTCTGTGGACGAATGGAGATTGTCAGTGTGGTTGTTGGAGGAGATTGTCAGTTGGAGGGAAATGTATGAATGATTTGTCCTAATGAGTCAATTGATGTAATTGTTTTTTATTATCGTGTTAATCTTATATCTTTAAATGAGCAATTCTTGTATACAGGGTTATTGGTTTCCAATCCAAAACCGTGTAGGGGGTAGTTTTCTACATTAAAACGAACAACTTTTATTCTACGACTTTTGGAAATTAGAACATTTTTTTTGAATTTTTTGAGCTTATTTTTACCCGTAAATTAGCTGTAACTAACACGGAGAGGTCATCAACCTAAAGATTATAATTATTTTTTGAGCTTTATCGATTGTTTTAACTATGAATGACCTTTATTTTAAAAAATCAGCTGATTTTCGAATTAATATAACCTCAAAAAATTCAAAAAAAAATTCGAATTTTCAAAAGTCCTAGAATAAAAGTTGTTCGTTTTGATGTAGAAAACTATCACCTGCACGGTTTTGGATTGAAAACCAATAACCCTGTATATATATATAATTGGAATCTCGGAATCGGCTCCAACGATTTTCATGAAATTTGGTATATAGGGGGTTTCGGGGGCGATAAATCGATCTAGCTAGGAATCATTTTTAGAAAATGTAATTTTATTCGTGTTTTATCGAAACTTACTTTTTTTATCTGAAAAATATAACTCTTCCAGACATCTATTGGCGAACTACTAATACTATTTTTTGTGAGCAATAAAGTTATTCCAGTAGATGGCGTTGTTAAGTAACACGAAGTCAATGAGTGTTTGCTTTGAGGTTAGACTAAGTAAAAAAAAAAAAAATACCGAGCAAAGCTCGGTCATCCAGGTACTTGACTTTAAATAAATAAAAATTGTATAAAGGCTTCCTCCATCTGTCTTCATTTGAGTCTATCTCTAGCTAGCAACTCTAGACCATGTCTGGCCCGCCGTCTTTGTTATGTCAAACATTGATCTTTGCTCTCCTTTCTAGATTGTGGTATAGTCTCCAACGCTCCTATAGCATTAGCTGGAGGTCGGATAGCATATCCAGGAGATGTTCCATGGCAGGCTGCTATCTATGACAAGACCACCGACCCCTTCATGCAGGTCTGCGGAGGCTCCATCGTTAGTAAAGATGTAATTATCTCTGGTAAGATTTCATGTATTATTACGGAGCTAGTGACATTTTTTTTGGAACGAAATAGGTACCTTATCGCGCGTTGCGAAAATGGACTAGACGGAATAAATTAAGACCAAAAGTTGTAACGACACTTTTTGCTATAGTTGTAAGCCGTGCGGCGTTCGTGTGTTTCTCTGTCTGTCTCTCTCTCTCTCATAGAAAGCAAGCCAGTTTACTAAAATTGAGCCTTCTGATTAAATTTATATTACATTATATTTGTTAATATTAAAAAAATATTATTATAACTTAAAAATAAAAAATACAATTCTTTCACTAATTAATCGAAAGGAACTTCGTTCCATCCGGGTGTCCCTTGATACTTCTCAAGTTTTTTTTAAAAACATTTTAACTGGCACAATGGTCACCATGCCGGACTGCCGGGTTGCGCGTTCGATTACCACCTCAGATAAGTATTAATTTGTCTGTTGTCTAGTTGTTTCTATGTATTGTAAGTATATATTTACAAAATAAAAGTATATAAGTAGTATATCCGTTGTTTAGCACCCATAACACAAGTGTAGTTACTTAACTTGAGGCTAGATGGCGATGTGTGGAATGTCCTGCAATATTTACTTATTTTATTTTATTAATTATGTTAACAAAAGATTATAATATTCTTCATTCTAATCTTTATCTTTATCTTATATATAAAAGAAAGTCGTGTTAGTTACACCATTTATAACTCGGGAACGGCTAAACCGATTTGGCTGAAAATTGGTGGGGAGGTAGCTTACAACGGGATATTCCAACGGGATCGGGACTTACGCGGGTGAAACCGCGGGGCGCAGCTAGTTAATAATAAAAAACGGAACTAATTAAATAACTTACCTACTTACATTAAAACTTAAAAGTTCAAATTAAGGTCCATAAGAGACCTTCATTTGGGTTTTTAATTTTTAATAGCCTAGGCTAGGAATTGTGCCCAAGAGGCTGCCTGCGGTCCTTCGTTGGATGGCAATGCTTTTTTCGCTATCCGAGGTAAGAGCCAGCCCTTTAATCACCTGAAGCTAAAACTAGATATTTGAAACAAATATAAAAAAATATAAAAAATAATACATTTATTCAAGAGAAGCTTACAAATAATAAAATGTCCTTGGGTTCGCACGAGGCAAAGCCGGTATTCCTACTAATATTATAAATGTAAAAGTTTGTGTGTGCGTGTGTGTGTGTGTGTGTTTGTTACTCCTTCACGCAAAATCTACTGGACCGATTGCGATGAAACTCGGTATCTAGATAGCTGGAGACCTAGAATAACACATAGGCTACTTTTTATCCCGATTTTTTTACGGGATCGGGACTTACGCGGGTGAAACTGCGGAGCGCTGCTAGTATGTAATAATATAGGTTCAAAAGATTTCGAAAGTATGACGCGGAGAAATGGTTATTTAAACCAATATCCTGGTGGTAGCAATTAATGATTTTTGGTTTCTTTATGGTTTCAGCCGCCCACTGCTTCAAATTACCTGACAATTTCTACGCAGTTGCCGTCGGCAAGATCTATAGACCTTACAACAATCCTTTGGATAGCGGTGCGCAGAAATCTGAGGTACAATTATTTCTTGTCATCATCATCCGAGCGATGTTCCCGTTGCATCCCTCTCGGGAGCCCGGGGTCCGCTTTCCTGCTTTTACGCCTCCACTTCGCACGATCTTCAGCATCCTGGTTAGTAAGGCCATTTGCACGCATATCACCCTTTACGACGTCAAGCCAGCACTTCTTGGGTCTACCCAGTCCAGTCTGCCACGACCCGGCGGAGGCGCCATGGCAAGACATTTGTTCCCCACGTAACTAGCCGGTTTTCGCAATACGTGACCATACCAGCGTAGGCGGCATTCTTACGGTACGATTATTTCTTGTCTTATACCAATATTAACGTTTAAAACACGGTTAAACATTATAAGTCCGGGTCCCGTGACAATATTCCTGAAAAATTAAGTGAATAATTATCGAAAATAACCACGTTATGCACGGCCGGGTACGCGAGTGTTAACAGTTCTCCACCTAGCTAACAAGTAAGAAACTTTTTTTTATTATTTTATTTTATTTGGAATAACAACAGCTTAATATCGGGACTGCGCCGCTCCGCAGGTTAAATTAATATATCAATTACTAATACAGCCTAATTATTAATTAATTAATTACTAATTAATATGTTAGTGAACTTAGCAGATCATTGTCCAGCAGATCAAAAAAAAATGTGAGTTCTTATCGCATGCAGCTGAGTTCTACAGTTCCTGATACTTTTTAAGAATAGTTCTGGCGTTTTTGCCGAGATTTTTTTTTTTCAAAATGATCTGCTAACTTCCCGTGGCAGATCATTTTACAGCAAATCGAAAAAAAATGTGAGTTCTTTTCGCATGCAGCTGTGTTCTATAGTTCCTGATACTTTTTAAGAATAGTTCTGGCGTTTTTGCCGTGAAAATGGTATATTTACTAAATTATCTGCTATAAAAGTTCTTAAGGTCGACAAATACTATTTTTATAGTTTCAAATTATTTAAAATGCTGGAACTTTTCTGTTTTCCATATAATCGTATTAGAACTGCAGCCAAGAACTCAATTTGACTCCAAAACTCTCGTCCATGTGCCAGCATATCATGTCAGAACGTTTTAAATGTAAAAAAAAAAATTAGAGTTTCAAATCAAATAAAACACTGGATCTCTTTCGTTTTTGTCAGATCAATATAAAAACTGAAGCCTAACACTCGATTCGACCCCAGAACTCTCGTCCAAGTGCCAGCAGAGCATGGCAGAACATTTCAGCGTAAAAAAAAACTTTTTTTGCAGCGTTTTAAATCACATAGGACGCTAGAACTCTTTCGTTTTTGTCAGACCAATATCGGAACTAAAGCTTAGAAGTCGATTCGACCCCAGAACTCTCGTCCAAGTGCCAGCAGAGCATGGCAGAACATTTCAGCAAAAAACTTTTTTTGCAGCGTTTTAAATCACATAGGACGCTAGAACTCTTTCGTTTTTGTCAGACCAATATCGGAACTAAAGCTTAGAAGTCGATTCGACCCCAGAACTCTCATCCAAGTGCCAGCAGAGCATGGCAGAACATTTCAGAGTAAAAAAATATTTTTTGCAGCGTTTTACACCACATGGGACACTGGAACTCTTTCGTTTTTGTCAGACCAATATCGGAACTGCAGTCAAGAACTCGATTCGACCCCAGAACTCTCGTCCAAGTGCCAGCAGAGCATGGCAGAACATTTCAGCGTAAAAAAAAACTTTTTTTGCAGCGTTTTAAATCACATAGGACGCTAGAACTCTTTCGTTTTTGTCAGACCAATATCGGAACTAAAGCTTAGAAGTCGATTCGACCCCAGAACTCTCGTCCAAGTGCCAGCAGAGCATGGCAGAACATTTCAGCAAAAAACTTTTTTTGCAGCGTTTTAAATCACATAGGACGCTAGAACTCTTTCGTTTTTGTCAGACCAATATCGGAACTAAAGCTTAGAAGTCGATTCGACCCCAGAACTCTCATCCAAGTGCCAGCAGAGCATGGCAGAACATTTCAGAGTAAAAAAATATTTTTTGCAGCGTTTTACACCACATGGGACGCTGGAACTCTTTCGTTTTTGTCAGACCAATATCGGAACTGCAGTCAAGAACTCGATTCGACCCCAGAACTCTCGTCCAAGTGCCAGCAGAGCATGGCAGAACATTTCAGCGTAAAAAAAAACTTTTTTTGCAGCGTTTTAAATCACATAGGACGCTAGAACTCTTTCGTTTTTGTCAGACCAATATCGGAACTAAAGCTTAGAAGTCGATTCGACCCCAGAACTCTCGTCCAAGTGCCAGCAGAGCATGGCAGAACATTTCAGCAAAAAACTTTTTTTGCAGCGTTTTAAATCACATAGGACGCTAGAACTCTTTCGTTTTTGTCAGACCAATATCGGAACTAAAGCTTAAAAGTCGATTCGACCCCAGAACTCTCATCCAAGTGCCAGCAGAGCATGGCAGAACATTTCAGAGTAAAAAAATATTTTTTGCAACGTTTTACACCACATGGGACGCTGGAACTCTTTCGTTTTTGTCAGACCAATATCGGAACTGCAGTCAAGAACTCGATTCGACCCCAGAACTCTCATCCAAGTGCCAGCAGAGCATGGCAGAACAATTCAGCGTAAAAAATATTTTTTGCAGCGTTTTAAATCACATAGGACGCTAGAACTCTTTCGTTTTTGTCAGACCAATATCGGAACTAAAGCTTAGAAGTCGATTCGACCCCAGAACTCTCATCCAAGTGCCAGCAGAGCATGGCAGAACATTTCAGCAGAAAAACTTTTTTTGCAGCGTTTTACACCACATGGGACGCTGGAACTCTTTCGTTTTTGTCAGACCAATATCAAAACTGAAGCTTAGAAGTCGATTCGACCCCAGAACTCTTATCCAAATGCCAGCAGAGCATGGCAGAACATTTCAGCAGAAAAACTTTTTATGCAGCGTTTCAAACCTCATGGGACGCTGGAACTCTTTCGTTTTTGTCAGATCAATATCAGAACTGCAGTCAAGAACTCAATTCGACCCCAGAACTCTCGTCCAAGTGCCAGCAGAGCATGGCAGAACATTTCAGCGTAAAAAAAAAATTGTTTTGCAGCGTTTTAAATCACATAGGACGCTAGAACTCTTTCGTTTTTGTCAGACCAATATCAGAACTGCAATCAAGAACTCGATTCAAACCCAGAACTCTTATCCAAGTGCCAGCAGAGCATGGCAGAACATTTCAGCAAAAAACTTTTTTTGCAGCGTTTCAAACCACATGGGACGCTAGAACTCTTTCGTTTTTGTCAGACCAATATCAGAACTGCAGTCAAGAACTCGATTCAAACCCAGAACTCTTATCCAAATGCCAGCAGAGCATGGCAGAACATTTCAGCGTAAAAAAAAAACTTAATTTTGCAGCGTTTTAAATCGCATAGAACGCTAGAACTCTTTCGTTTTTGTCAGACCAATATCGGAACTAAAGCTTAGAAGTCGATTCGACCCCAGAACTCTTATCCAAGTGCCAGCAGAGCATGGCAGAACATTTCAGCAGAAAAACTTTTTTTGCAGCGTTTCAAACCACATGGGACGCTGGAACTCTTTCGTTTTTGTCAGACCAATATCGGAACTAAAGCTTAGAAGTCGATTCGACCCCAGAACTCTCATCCAAGTGCCAGCAGAGCATGGCAGAACATTTCAGAGTAAAAAAATATTTTTTGCAGCGTTTTAAATCACATAGGACGCTGGAACTCTTTCGTTTTTGTCAGACCAATATCAGAACTGAAGCTTAGAAGTCGATTCGACCCCAGAACTCTCATCCAAGTGCCAGCAGAGCATGGCAGAACATTTCAGCGTAAAAAAAAACATTTTTGCAGCGTTTTAAATCGCATAGGACGCTAGAACTCTTTCGTTTTTGTCAGACCAATATCGGAACTAAAGCTTAGAAGTCGATTCGACCCCAGAACTCTTATCCAAGTGCCAGCAGAGCATGGCAGAACATTTCAGCAGAAAAACTTTTTTTGCAGCGTTTTACACCACATGGGACGCTGGAACTCTTTCGTTTTTGTCAGACCAATATCAAAACTGAAGCTTAGAAGTCGATTCGACCCCAGAACTCTTATCCAAATGCCAGCAGAGCATGGCAGAACATTTCAGCAGAAAAACTTTTTATGCAGCGTTTCAAACCTCATGGGACGCTGGAACTCTTTCGTTTTTGTCAGATCAATATCAGAACTGCAGTCAAAAACTCAATTCGACCCCAGAACTCTCGTCCAAGTGCCAGCAGAGCATGGCAGAACATTTCAGCGTAAAAAAAAAATTGTTTTGCAGCATAGGACGCTAGAACTCATTCGTTTTTGTCAGACCAATAACGGAACTAAAGCTTAGAAGTCGATTCGACACCAGAACTCTCATCCAAGTGCCAGCAGAGCATGGCAGAACATTTCAGAGTAAAAAAATATTTTTACAGCGTTTTAAATCACATAGGACGCTGGAACTCTTTCGTTTTTGTCAGACCAATATCAGAACTGAAGCTTAGAAGTCGATTCGACCCCAGAACTCTTATCCAAGTGCCAGCAGAGCATGGCAGAACATTCCAGCGTAAAAAAAAAACTTTTTTTGCAGCGTTTTAAATCGCATAGGACGCTAGAACTCTTTCGTTTTTGTCAGACCAATATCGGAACTAAAGCTTAGAAGTCGATTCGACCCCAGAACTCTTATCCAAGTGCCAGCAGAGCATGGCAGAACATTTCAGCAGAAAAACTTTTTTTGCAGCGTTTCAAACCACATGGGACGCTGGAACTCTTTCGTTTTTGTCAGACCAATATCAGAACTGTAGTCAAGAACTCGATTCAAACCCAGAACTCTCGTCCAAGTGCCAGCAGAGCATGGCAGAACATTTCAGCGTACAAAAAATCATTTTTGCAGCGTTTTAAATCACATAGGACGCTAGAACTCTTTCGTTTTTGTCAGACCAATATCGGAACTAAAGCTTAGAAGTTGATTCGACCCCAGAACTCTCATCCAAGTGCCAGCAGAGCATGGCAGAACAATTCAGCGTAAAAAATATTTTTTGCAGCGTTTTAAATCACAAAGGACGCTAGAACTCTTTCGTTTTTGTCAGACCAATATCGAAACTAAAGCTTAGAAGTCGATTCGACCCCAGAACTCTCATCCAAGTGCCAGCAGAGCATGGCAGAACATTTCAGCGTAAAAAAAATTTTTTTGCAGCGTTTTAAATCACATAGGACGCTGGAACTCTTTCGTTTTTGTCAGACCAATATCAAAACTGAAGCTTAGAAGTCGATTCGACCCTAGAACTCTTATCCAAATGCCAGCAGAGCATGGAAGAACATTTCAGCAGAAAAACTTTTTATGCAGCGTTTCAAACCTCATGGGACGCTGGAACTCTTTCGTTTTTGTCAGATCAATATCAGAACTGCAGTCAAGAACTCAATTCGACCCCAGAACTCTCGTCCAAGTGCCAGCAGAGCATGGCAGAACATTTCAGCGTAAAAAAAAATTGTTTTGCAGCGTTTTAAATCACATAGGACGCTAGAACTCTTTCGTTTTTGTCAGACCAATAACGGAACTAAAGCTTAGAAGTCGATTCGACCCCAGAACTCTCATCCAAGTGCCAGCAGAGCATGGAAGAACATTTCAGAGTAAAAAAATATTTTTTGCAGCGTTTTAAATCACATAGGACGCTGGAACTCTTTCGTTTTTGTCAGACCAATATCAGAACTGAAGCTTAGAAGTCGATTCGACCCCAGAACTCTCATCCAAGTGCCAGCAGAGCATGGCAGAACATTTCAGCGTAAAAAAAAACATTTTTGCAGCGTTTTAAATCACATAGGACGCTAGAACTCTTTCGTTTTTGTCAGACCAATATCGGAACTAAAGCTTAGAAGTCGATTCGACCCCAGAACTCTCGTCCAAGTGCCAGCAGAGCATGGCAGAACATTTCAGCGTAAAAAAAAAAACTTTTTTTGCAGCGTTTTAAATCGCATAGGACGCTAGAACTCTTTCGTTTTTGTCAGACCAATATCAAAACTGAAGCTTAGAAGTCGATTCGACCCCAGAACTCTTATCCAAATGCCAGCAGAGCATGGCAGAACATTTCAGCAGAAAAACTTTTTATGCAGCGTTTCAAACCTCATGGGACGCTGGAACTCTTTCGTTTTTGTCAGATCAATATCAGAACTGCAGTCAAGAACTCAATTCGACCCCAGAACTCTCGTCCAAGTGCCAGCAGAGCATGGCAGAACATTTCAGCGTAAAAAAAAATTGTTTTGCAGCGTTTTAAATCACATAGGACGCTAGAACTCTTTCGTTTTTGTCAGACCAATAACGGAACTAAAGCTTAGAAGTCGATTCGACCCCAGAACTCTCATCCAAGTGCCAGCAGAGCATGGCAGAACATTTCAGCGTAAAAAAATATTTTTTGAAGCGTTTTAAATCACATAGGACGCTGGAACTCTTTCGTTTTTGTCAGACCAATATCAAAACTGAAGCTTAGAAGTCGATTCGACCCCAGAACTCTTATCCAAATGCCAGCAGAGCATGGCAGAACATTTCAGCAGAAAAACTTTTTATGCAGCGTTTCAAACCTCATGGGACGCTGGAACTCTTTCGTTTTTGTCAGATCAATATCAGAACTGCAGTCAAGAACTCAATTCGACCCCAGAACTCTCGTCCAAGTGCCAGCAGAGCATGGCAGAACATTTCAGCGTAAAAAAAATTGTTTTGCAGCGTTTTAAATCACATAGGACGCTAGAACTCTTTCGTTTTTGTCAGACCAATAACGGAACTAAAGCTTAGAAGTCGATTCGACCCCAAAACTCTCATCCAAGTGCCAGCAGAGCATGGCAGAACATTTCAGCGTAAAAAAATATTTTTTGCAGCGTTTTAAATCACATCGGACGCTGGAACTCTTTCGTTTTTGTCAGACCAATATCAGAACTGAAGCTTAGAAGTCGATTCGACCCCAGAACTCTCATCCAAGTGCCAGCAGAGCATGGCAGAACATTTCAGCGTAAAAAAAAACATTTTTGCAGCGTTTTAAATCACATAGGACGCTAGAACTCTTTCGTTTTTGTCAGACCAATATCGGAACTAAAGCTTAGAAGTCGATTCGACCCCAGAACTCTCGTCCAAGTGCCAGCAGAGCATGGCAGAACATTTCAGCAGAAAAACTTTTTTTGCAGCGTTTTACACCACATGGGACGCTGGAACTCTTTCGTTTTTATCAGACCAATATCAGAACTGCAGTCAAGAACTCGATTCGACCCCAGAACTCTCATCCAAGTGCCAGCAGAGCATGGCAGAACAATTCAGCGTAAAAAATATTTTTTGCAGCGTTTTAAATCACATAGGACGCTAGAACTCTTTCGTTTTTGTCAGACCAATATCGGAACTAAAGCTTAGAAGTCGATTCGACCCCAGAACTCTCATCCAAGTGCCAGCAGAGCATGGCAGAACATTTCAGCAGAAAAACTTTTTTGCAGCGTTTCAAACCACATGGGACGCTGGAACTCTTTCGTTTTTGTCAGACCAATAACGGAACTGAAGCTTAGAAGTCGATTCGACCCCAGAACTCTTATCCAAGTGCCAGCAGAGCATGGCAGAACATTTCAGCGTAAAAAAAAAAACTTTTTTTGCAGCGTTTTAAATCGCATAGGACGCTAGAACTCTTTCGTTTTTGTCAGACCAATATCAGTACTGAAGTCAAGAACTCGATTCAAACCCAGAACTCACGTCCAAGTGCCAGCAGAGCATGGCAGAACATTTCAGCTTAAAAAAAAATCTTTTTTTGCAGCGTTTTAAATTACATAGAACGCTAGAACTCCTTCGTTTTTGTTAGACTAATATCGGAACTGCAGCCTAAAACTCGATTCGACCCGAGAACTCTCATCCAAGAGCCAGCAGAGTTCAAAAACAATAATAACTCCGCATTTAATAGTATACGCAATATGCAGTGGTCGTTAAATGGTTAAATTCTCTTGCGTAAAATGGACTCTTGCGTATTAAAAAAAAAAACAGAAATCCCATAAAACAACAAAATACAAAAAATACAAAAAAAATCACACAGACAAAATCCGTATATAAACCAAAAATCGTAAAAAAGTAAAAAAAATATAACAAAACAAAAAAAAAATGAAATATGGAACTAGTTAGACGTGTTGATAACGAAGCTAGTTATCAACACGTCCCTTAATAGTATACGCAATACGCAGTGGTCGTTAAGTGGTCAAAGCCTCTTACGTATAAAAAAAAATATAAAAAAACCATATAACAAAAAAATACATAAAATACTTAATTGGTTGTCTGTAAAGTCGGTTTACTGACGATAGTTGAACGTGACAACGTCTTAAGAAAATCCTGATGAAATGGTAGCATTTTTCAAATGAAAATTTTAATTTCATTTGTTTAATAGATTTGTATGTATATAGAGAAGGGGGTAATTGGAAATTACAATTAAATTAATGGTAATTTGTTATAAAACAGTAATAATTTTAAATAATTCATTATAAGAATAAACAATGATTAAATTATTGTTTATAAATCTTACATTTAAAAATTAAAATCCAAGCCTTACATGGAACGCCTCAGAGCGAGGTAACGCCGCATGATGACGTCATGTGTTTTCGTGCGTGCAGCCGGCTCTGAATTATAAGACGTTGTCACGTCAAAAACAACAAGACAAAATCCGTATATAAAACAGAAATCCTAAAAAAAATAAAAAAATAAAAACTTAAAAAAAGAAATGAAATGTGGAAAGTAACGAAGCCAGTTCTCAACACGTCCCCGCCGTTGGCTTTGGGTAACGCAAAGATTGAGAATCCAAAATGAAATGAAATGTTCTGCCATGCTCTGCTGGCACTTGGATGAGAGTTCTGGGGCCGAATCGACTTCTAAGCTTTAGTTCCGTTATTGGTCTGACAAAAACGAAAGAGTTCTAGCGTCCTATGTGATTTAAAACGCTGCAAAAAAGTTTTTTTTTACGCTGAAATGTTCTGCCATGCTCTGCTGGCACTTGGACGAGAGTTCTGGGGTCGAATCGACTTCTAAGCTTTAGTTCCGATATTGGTCTGACAAAAACGAAAGAGTTCTAGCGTCCTATGCGATTTAAAACGCTGCAAAAAAAGTTTTTTTTTACGCTGAAATGTTCTGCCATGCTCTGCAGGCATTTGGACGAGAGTTCTGGGTTTGAATCGAGTTCTTGACTGCAGTTCTGATATTGGTCTGACAAAAACGAAAGAGTTCCAGCGTCCTATGTGGGGTAAAACGCTGCAAAAAAAGTTTTTCTGCTGAAATGTTCTGCCATGCTCTGCTGGCACTTGGATGAGAGTTCTGGGGTCGAATCGACTTCTAAGCTTCAGTTCTGATATTGGTCTGACAAAAACGAAAGAGTTCCAGCGTCCTATGCGATTTAAAACGCTGCAAAAAAAGTTTTTTTTTTACGCTGAAATGTTCTGCCATGCTCTGCTGGCACTTGGACGAGAGTTCTGGGGTCGAATCGACTTCTAAGCTTTAGTTCCGATATTGGTCTAACAAAAACGAAAGAGTTCTAGCGTCTTATGCGATTTAAAACGCTGCAAAAAAAGTTTTTTTTTTTACGCTGAAATGTTCTGCCATGCTCTGCTGGCATTTGGACGAGAGTTCTGGGTTTGAATCGAGTTCTTGACTGCAGTTCTGATATTGGTCTGACAAAAACGAAAGAGTTCCAGCGTCCCATGTGGTGTAAAACGCTGCAAAAAAAGTTTTTCTGCTGAATATGTTCTGCCATGCTCTGCTGGCACTTGGATGAGAGTTCTGGGGTCGAATCGACTTCTAAGCTTCAGTTCTGATATTGGTCTGACAAAAACGAAAGAGTTCCAGCGTCCTATGTGATTTAAAACGCTGCAAAAAATAATTTTTTACTCTGAAATGTTCTGCCATGCTCTGCTGGCACTTGGATGAGAGTTCTGGGGTCGAATCGACTTCTAAGCTTTAGTTCCGATATTGGTCTGACAAAAACGAAAGAGTTCTAGCGTCCTATGTGATTTAAAACGCTGCAAAAAAAGTTTTTTTTTACGCTGAAATGTTCTGCCATGCTCTGCTGGCACTTGGACGAGAGTTCTGGGTTTGAATCGAGTTCTTGACTGCAGTTCTGATATTGGTCTGACAAAAACGAAAGAGTTCCAGCGTCCCATGTGGTTTGTAACGCTGCAAAAAAAGTTTTTCTGCTGAAATGTTCTGCCATGCTCTGCTGGCACTTGGATAAGAGTTCTGGGGTCGAATCAACTTCTAAGCTTTAGTTCCGATATTGGTCTGACAAAAACGAAAGAGTTCTAGCGTCCTATGCGATTTAAAACGCTGCAAAAAAAGTTTTTTTTTTACGCTGAAATGTTCTGCCATGCTCTGCTGGCACTTGGACGAGAGTTCTGGGGTCGAATCGACTTCGAAGCTTTAGTTCCGATATTGGTCTAACAAAAACGAAAGAGTTCTAGCGTCTTATGCGATTTAAAACGCTGCAAAAAAAGTTTTTTTTTTACGTTGAAATGTTCTGCCATGCTCTGCTGGCATTTGGACGAGAGTTCTGGGTTTGAATCGAGTTCTTGACTGCAGTTCTGATATTGGTCTGACAAAAACGAAAGAGTTCCAGCGTCCCATGTGGTGTAAAACGCTGCAAAAAAAGTTTTTCTGCTGAATATGTTCTGCCATGCTCTGCTGGCACTTGGATGAG
The DNA here is from genome assembly GCA_951213275.1 of Idaea straminata. Classification (NCBI taxonomy): domain Eukaryota; kingdom Metazoa; phylum Arthropoda; class Insecta; order Lepidoptera; family Geometridae; genus Idaea; species Idaea straminata. Next base: position 4,125,389 of record OX577875.1, on the reverse strand, counting down.
AGTTCTGGGGTCGAATCGACTTCTAAGCTTCAGTTCTGATATTGGTCTGACAAAAACGAAAGAGTTCCAGCGTCCTATGTGATTTAAAACGCTGCAAAAAATAATTTTTTACTCTGAAATGTTCTGCCATGCTCTGCTGGCACTTGGATGAGAGTTCTGGGGTCGAATCGACTTCTAAGCTTTAGTTCCGATATTGGTCTGACAAAAACGAAAGAGTTCCAGCGTCCTATGTGATTTAAAACGCTGCAAAAAAAGTTTTTTTTTTACGCTGAAATGTTCTGCCATGCTCTGCTGGCACTTGGACGAGAGTTCTGGGTTTGAATCGAGTTCTTGACTGCAGTTCTGATATTGATCTGACAAAAACGAAAGAGTTCCAGCGTCCCATGAGGTTTGAAACGCTGCATAAAAAGTTTTTCTGCTGAAATGTTCTGCCATGCTCTGCTGGCATTTGGATAAGAGTTCTGGGGTCGAATCGACTTCTAAGCTTTAGTTCCGATATTGGTCTGACAAAAACGAAAGAGTTCCAGCGTCCTATGTGATTTAAAACGCTGCAAAAAGTTTTTTTTTACGCTGAAATGTTCTGATATGCTCTGCTGGCACTTGGATGAGAGTTCTGGGGTCGAATCGACTTCTAAGCTTTAGTTTCGATATTGGTCTGACAAAAACGAAAGAGTTCCAGCGTCCTATGTGATTTAAAACGCTGCAAAAAATATTTTTTTACTCTGAAATGTTCTTCCATGCTCTGCTGGCACTTGGATGAGAGTTCTGGGGTCGAATCGACTTCTAAGCTTTAGTTCCGTTATTGGTCTGACAAAAACGAAAGAGTTCTAGCGTCCTATGTGATTTAAAACGCTGCAAAACAATTTTTTTTTTACGCTGAAATGTTCTGCCATGCTCTGCTGGCACTTGGACGAGAGTTCTGGGGTCGAATTGAGTTCTTGACTGCAGTTCTGATATTGATCTGACAAAAACGAAAGAGTTCCAGCGTCCCATGAGGTTTGAAACGCTGCATAAAAAGTTTTTCTGCTGAAATGTTCTTCCATGCTCTGCTGGCATTTGGATAAGAGTTCTGGGGTCGAATCGACTTCTAAGCTTCAGTTTTGATATTGGTCTGACAAAAACGAAAGAGTTCCAGCGTCCTATGTGATTTAAAACGCTGCAAAAAAATTTTTTTTACGCTGAAATGTTCTGCCATGCTCTGCTGGCACTTGGATGAGAGTTCTGGGGTCGAATCGACTTCTAAGCTTTAGTTTCGATATTGGTCTGACAAAAACGAAAGAGTTCTAGCGTCCTTTGTGATTTAAAACGCTGCAAAAAATATTTTTTACGCTGAATTGTTCTGCCATGCTCTGCTGGCACTTGGATGAGAGTTCTGGGGTCGAATCAACTTCTAAGCTTTAGTTCCGATATTGGTCTGACAAAAACGAAAGAGTTCTAGCGTCCTATGTGATTTAAAACGCTGCAAAAAAGTTTTTTTTTTACGCTGAAATGTTCTGCCATGCTCTGCTGGCACTTGGACGAGAGTTCTGGGTTTGAATCGAGTTCTTGACTACAGTTCTGATATTGGTCTGACAAAAACGAAAGAGTTCCAGCGTCCCATGTGGTTTGAAACGCTGCAAAAAAAGTTTTTCTGCTGAAATGTTCTGCCATGCTCTGCTGGCACTTGGATAAGAGTTCTGGGGTCGAATCGACTTCTAAGCTTTAGTTCCGATATTGGTCTGACAAAAACGAAAGAGTTCTAGCGTCCTATGCGATTTAAAACGCTGCAAAAAAAGTTTTTTTTTTACGCTGGAATGTTCTGCCATGCTCTGCTGGCACTTGGATAAGAGTTCTGGGGTCGAATCGACTTCTAAGCTTCAGTTCTGATATTGGTCTGACAAAAACGAAAGAGTTCCAGCGTCCTATGTGATTTAAAACGCTGTAAAAATATTTTTTTACTCTGAAATGTTCTGCCATGCTCTGCTGGCACTTGGATGAGAGTTCTGGTGTCGAATCGACTTCTAAGCTTTAGTTCCGTTATTGGTCTGACAAAAACGAATGAGTTCTAGCGTCCTATGCTGCAAAACAATTTTTTTTTTACGCTGAAATGTTCTGCCATGCTCTGCTGGCACTTGGACGAGAGTTCTGGGGTCGAATTGAGTTTTTGACTGCAGTTCTGATATTGATCTGACAAAAACGAAAGAGTTCCAGCGTCCCATGAGGTTTGAAACGCTGCATAAAAAGTTTTTCTGCTGAAATGTTCTGCCATGCTCTGCTGGCATTTGGATAAGAGTTCTGGGGTCGAATCGACTTCTAAGCTTCAGTTTTGATATTGGTCTGACAAAAACGAAAGAGTTCCAGCGTCCCATGTGGTGTAAAACGCTGCAAAAAAGTTTTTCTGCTGAAATGTTCTGCCATGCTCTGCTGGCACTTGGATAAGAGTTCTGGGGTCGAATCGACTTCTAAGCTTTAGTTCCGATATTGGTCTGACAAAAACGAAAGAGTTCTAGCGTCCTATGCGATTTAAAACGCTGCAAAAATGTTTTTTTTTACGCTGAAATGTTCTGCCATGCTCTGCTGGCACTTGGATGAGAGTTCTGGGGTCGAATCGACTTCTAAGCTTCAGTTCTGATATTGGTCTGACAAAAACGAAAGAGTTCCAGCGTCCTATGTGATTTAAAACGCTGCAAAAAATATTTTTTTACTCTGAAATGTTCTGCCATGCTCTGCTGGCACTTGGATGAGAGTTCTGGGGTCGAATCGACTTCTAAGCTTTAGTTCCGATATTGGTCTGACAAAAACGAAAGAGTTCCAGCGTCCCATGTGGTTTGAAACGCTGCAAAAAAAGTTTTTCTGCTGAAATGTTCTGCCATGCTCTGCTGGCACTTGGATAAGAGTTCTGGGGTCGAATCGACTTCTAAGCTTTAGTTCCGATATTGGTCTGACAAAAACGAAAGAGTTCTAGCGTCCTATGCGATTTAAAACGCTGCAAAAAAAGTTTTTTTTTTACGCTGAAATGTTCTGCCATGCTCTGCTGGCATTTGGATAAGAGTTCTGGGTTTGAATCGAGTTCTTGACTGCAGTTCTGATATTGGTCTGACAAAAACGAAAGAGTTCTAGCGTCCCATGTGGTTTGAAACGCTGCAAAAAAAGTTTTTTGCTGAAATGTTCTGCCATGCTCTGCTGGCACTTGGATAAGAGTTCTGGGTTTGAATCGAGTTCTTGATTGCAGTTCTGATATTGGTCTGACAAAAACGAAAGAGTTCTAGCATCCTATGTGATTTAAAACGCTGCAAAACAATTTTTTTTTTACGCTGAAATGTTCTGCCATGCTCTGCTGGCACTTGGACGACAGTTCTGGGGTCGAATTGAGTTCTTGACTGCAGTTCTGATATTGATCTATAAAGCAATTAAACACATTTGTAGTTTAATCATGAAATAGTATAATCACATCGGTTTTAGAAGTACAGAGAAAATTGAGCAAGGACTATTGGAAATATTACTCAGAACTAACAACACCTTAAATACAAAGTACGTCAAAATTTATCAGATTCTTCCAAGTCTCGGTTTTCAAGAAATCTGATTATTTTGGTATAGCAGAGCAAAACAGAATTTTGGGGAGAATACCACTGGCCTCAACATTCACACACCAGAGCTAAGGGACAGAATTTCGGAGGAGCTAGTTATCCCATCGCCGGCCAACTAACTCAACCAAATGGCTTGAACCAAGTGATGTTCAATATCATCTTAGTTGTGTATCACCATGTATTTAGAGTAACAGTGTTCACAGTGGATATCCGTTACTACCATACAATTCCGCCCTACCTTAGCTCCGCTGGGAAAATGTTCGAAGCGACTGCATGAGACTACCTATTTTCACATTGATATAATGACTGCAATTACTTGAACAAATTAATTAAAATATTGTTATTATCTGAAATAAATAATATTTTGTATTATTGTTTTATTTGTACAAAGCTGCAATAAATAATGTAGAGGTACTAAATATCTTACTTTAACTTTTGATAACATTTGGCGTATCTGCTATCTGGATCCAGGGTTTCATGTTTTCCGCACATGCAACACCATCGTAGCGCTTGGAACTCCTCTCAGCTCCTCTCATATCCGCCACCTTATAACGATCATGACCTAATGTTTCCATGATCTGAAATGGCCCTTTATACAACGGCATCAATTTTGTACTCTGTCCATCGTTAGACTGGCTTGGTATTCTAATTACAACCAAGTCTCCAACTTTATACGCAGGCGCATCTTTTCTTTTCGAATCAAATGCAGCTTTTTGTCGCTCTGCATCTTTTTTAATGTTCTCATCCACCTTGCACCTCAACGCCGTGAGATCAACCGTTGTCTCAGTCGCATCATCATCAGCAATCCCGTCATTGTTCATTCGGATTCGGTAACCAAAAAAAACTTCACTAGGGATGGCAGACGTGGTCTTATTGATTGTGCTATTAATGCCCTGCTGTATGCTTGTTATATGTTGGTCCCATTTATTGTTATCAGTATCAGCACCCATACTACGCAATGCTTCCAAGATGGTTAGATTATACCTTTCGACCTGGCCGTTAGAACGTGGCATGCCAGTGGCTATAACATGAGATCTAATATTTTTATCATTACAAAACGTTTTAAATGCACTTGAAGTAAATGCACTACCTGCATCGCTAATAATACGCTTAGGATTACCGAACACTTTAAAAATTTTATTCAGTTCATTAGTAACGATTTTAGATTTAGTATTTTTGACAGCAGAGATGAATACAAACTTCGTAAAAGAGTCTACTATAACCAGTAAATATGAATTTTGTTGTGTGGATTTTATAAACGGGCCTAAATGATCGAGATGTAGTGTATGGAATGGTCTAGCATACTTTGGAATAGGGTATAATTTTCCAGGTTTTTTGCCGTGAATATTCTTGTAATAAATACAATTAAGACAATTTTTTATGTATTTAGAAACCGTTTTCTTTAAGTGCGGAAACCAATATTTGGACCTAATTCTTTCTACAGACTTATCTACAGCAAAATGACCTAGATCATCATGGTTAGCTCTGATAATTTGCCAGACACATTCTTTTGGGACTAACCACTTCCTACCATACTCAGTTCGACGGTATACTTTGTTGCCAAGTAATTCGTACTGATTAAAAATCTGCTTATTTGTATCGGCCTCACCTGACAGCAGTATGTCCCTAATACTACAAATATTGGGGTCTTGGAGCTGAACGGATAGAAGCCAGTCTCCTTCAGTAATTGACATAACATTATCAATGACTAAAACATTACTATCTATGACTGGGTTACGACTCAGTGCATCCACATGTTGCATCTGAGTACCTGGCCTATGCATTATTTCAAAACTAAACTCTTGAGTATGTAACACCCACCTAGCAATGCGTGGAATTATTTCCTTTTTCTGTAATGCGTGTCTAACAGCGTTGCAATCAGTGAAAATTTTAAATTGAACACCAAGTAAATAATGCCGAAATTTTTGTAAAGCTACCACAATCGCTAATAGTTCAAGTTCAAAGGAGTGATACTTCTTCTCATCATTACTAGTTTGACGACTATAGAAATGAACTGGTTTTTCACCATCATCTGTGACTTGTACCATTATGCACCCTAACCCTTCGCGACTGGCATCAGTATACAAACAAATTGGCAAAAAGGGATTAAATATTTTCAAAACAGCAGTGTCAATAAATGCTTTTTTGATATCAACTACCGCTTGATCTTGTTTAGGTCCCCATTCCCATTTAGCATCCTTTTTTAACAATTTTGTTAGGGGATTACAAAGAAATGCACAATTTTTGACAAATTTACGGTAATAGTTTATTAGTCCTAAAAATTGGCGTACTTGATGGACGGATTTTGGACTGGGGAACTCTTGAATGGCTTTTACTTTTTTTGGACTAGGACGAATACCACTTTCCGAAATGTCGTAACCGAGAAATGTGAGATTATCTTGAAAGAAAGAACATTTATCGAGATTTATAGTCAACCCGTTTGCTTGCAGAACTTGTAACACATTCTCTAGACAAACAACATTCTCTTCCCGAGTTTTTGTGGCAATAAGCAAGTCATCCATATAGCAGATTACTTTGTCGAATCGCAAGTTTCCTAAGACAGTATTCATCAATCTCTGAAATATCGATGGCCCATTACATAACCCAAAAGGCATTCTTAAAAACTCATAATGACCATCGAGAGTAATGAATGCTGTTTTAGGTACAGCTTCTGGTTTAACAGGAATTTGGTGATAACCGCTTTTTAAATCTAATGAGCTGAAGCACTTACAACCCTGCAATCTATCCACTAAGTCCTCAATTAACGGCATCGGGTACTTTTCCTTAACTGTAATTTTATTAAGATGACGATAATCAATACATAACCTTTTTTCCCCTGATGACTTGTCAACTAATAGAGCAGGACTGGCATATGCTGAATTACTATTCTTAATTATTCCATTTTTCAACAAATTATCTACAATTTCGCGAGTTACCTTTCTTTCGGATTCAGACATTCTATATGGTTGAAAACAAACTGGTTTATTGGAAGTTAATTCGATATCCAACTCTAAACAATTTGTCTTACCCAGTGTGGACAAATCCTCAGAAAAACATTTAGGATATTTGGAAAGAATTGAATTTAGCAAAGTTTCATCTTTATCCGAGACATTTCTATGAATAGAATTGTTGATGTTTAAAACAGTCATCGATTTCACGGGTTCAAAAGTCAATGCATTGCCTACGCGAGTATACATGATACTACTATTTTCTGTAAAATTACGACCTATTAACAAATCACAACCAGTCAACTCATCGATTATATACAAAACTGTGACTAATTCTACTGTATCTACTTTTAATTTAACTTCAACAGTCTTGAAAACTTGAATATGGTTATCTTTGGTAAACCCTATTAAACTAATTGGAGACTCTAACTGAACTGGTTGTAAATTATATTGTTCAGCATTATCCCTGGTAATCAATGAACATTCACTACCCATATCAAAGAAGGCTTCACATTTTAAATCATTAAGTAATACCTGCTTACAGAATTTTTGCTTACTTTTAGGCTCACTAACCATTTTAACCTCTAATTTCAAATCTTTTTTCGGTTTCGAAAGGCATACTTTTTCTAAATGTCCTCGCTTATTACACGAACTACACTGAACATCATCCTTAATACTACAATTATTTTTCTTATGACCTACTTCACCACAGCGAAAACATGTGAATTTTTTGTCAATTGCATTATTCCTACTAGTTGAGGGTTCAGTTGAAACGTTAGGTTCCGATTTTAAATTCAGATTTCCCTGAAACGTTGATGAACGGTACATAGATCTTGTAGTCGGGTTGTTTTTGTGTGCTATATTTTTCTCGGAACCAGTGTAAACCTTACCGTGTAAAAATGAAGCTAGATCATCAGAATATCGAAAACTACCCGCTTCGGCGGTAACACTAATATTTGGATCACCTATAGATCCTACGATAATCGATACTATATCACGATCTCTAAATCCTAATTGCAACCTATCTACTTTGGCTTTTTGTTGGAAAAAGAATTCATAAAGGGACTGATTTGGTGAAGGTTTAGTTTCTATTAACTCTCTTAACAATGTAAACATATTTCTCTTAGTTTGAAAAGTATCCGATAACCTATCACGCCACTGTTTCCAACGCCACTTGGTCCACAAAGTTTCGGTCTTTTGTAAAGAATCTAACCATGTTTTAGCAGTATTACGCAATTTCTGGAGGCCTTGATACTTTATCATTGGGTCAGACCATCCAAAGGACACAGCATTAGCCTCCAGCACATCAATCCACCTATCTACGTCATCGACTAGCGGGTCAAATTCGGGAATCACTGAAGATAATACAACATTTTGACTCACGGTTGACGATTCCTTGCGGCGGCGTTTAGCTCTTCTTCGGCGGCGATAACGAGCACTGCTACTACTCGAGGAGCTGGAGCTCGTACTCGTAGTCGAGGAGTCCGAGCTCGATGAACGTGCTCTCCTGCGTCGGTGACGTCGCGGCATGTTGCGACAAAATGAGCGTAATGCGAATCTCCACTTCTGATATAAAGCAATTAAACACATTTGTAGTTTAATCATGAAATAGTATAATCACATCGGTTTTAGAAGTACAGAGAAAATTGAGCAAGGACTATTGGAAATATTACTCAGAACTAACAACACCTTAAATACACTAAATCACTGGTTTTACATTGTAACTAAACTATCTATAACCTTAGAATAATTTGTATTAAATAGACGCAAGTATCTTAATTAAATTAACTTATTTCTAGCTTACCAATACCTTTCTTTTAACCAATCAGATTAATTAACAATTATAACTAGAACTACTTAAGTTGTTTCTTCCTTGGAAGCTCGACGACAATTGACCGTTTTCCATGAGCCAAGCTCCGTCGTTTTTTTTCTGTGGCGTGACATCGCGTGGTAGGAAAGACGGCGCCGCCCACCGATGACGTAACATCCCGAACATTGTCGATATTCTCACGAGCGATAACAGATCTGACAAAAACGAAAGAGTTCCAGCGTCCCATGTGGTGTAAAACGCTGCAAAAAAAGTTTTTCTGCTGAAATGTTCTGCCATGCTCTGCTGGCACTTGGATGAGAGTTCTGGGGTCGAATCGACTTCTAAGCTTTAGTTCCGATATTGGTCTGACAAAAACGAAAGAGTTCTAGCGTCCTATGTGATTTAAAACGCTGCAAAAAATATTTTTTACGCTGAATTGTTCTGCCATGCTCTGCTGGCACTTGGATGAGAGTTCTGGGGTCGAATCGAGTTCTTGACTGCAGTTCCGATATTGGTCTGACAAAAACGAAAGAGTTCCAGCGTCCCATGTGGTGTAAAACGCTGCAAAAAATATTTTTTTACTCTGAAATGTTCTGCCATGCTCTGCTGGCACTTGGATGAGAGTTCTGGGGTCGAATCGACTTCTAAGCTTTAGTTCCGATATTGGTCTGACAAAAACGAAAGAGTTCTAGCGTCCTATGTGATTTAAAACGCTGCAAAAAAAGTTTTTTGCTGAAATGTTCTGCCATGCTCTGCTGGCACTTGGACGAGAGTTCTGGGGTCGAATCGACTTCTAAGCTGTCGTTCCGATATTGGTCTGACAAAAACGAAAGAGTTCTAGCGTCCTATGTGATTTAAAACGCTGCAAAAAAAGTTTTTTTTTACGCTGAAATGTTCTGCCATGCTCTGCTGGCACTTGGACGAGAGTTCTGGGGTCGAATCGAGTGTTAGGCTTCAGTTTTTATATTGATCTGACAAAAACGAAAGAGATCCAGTGTTTTATTTGATTTGAAACTCTAATTTTTTTTTTTACATTTAAAACGTTCTGACATGATATGCTGGCACATGGACGAGAGTTTTGGAGTCAAATTGAGTTCTTGGCTGCAGTTCTAATACGATTATATGGAAAACAGAAAAGTTCCAGCATTTTAAATAATTTGAAACTATAAAAATAGTATTTGTCGACCTTAAGAACTTTTATAGCAGATAATTTAGTAAATATACCATTTTCACGGCAAAAACGCCAGAACTATTCTTAAAAAGTATCAGGAACTATAGAACACAGCTGCATGCGAAAAGAACTCACATTTTTTTTCGATTTGCTGTAAAATGATCTGCCACGGGAAGTTAGCAGATCATTTTGAAAAAAAAAAATCTCGGCAAAAACGCCAGAACTATTCTTAAAAAGTATCAGGAACTGTAGAACTCAGCTGCATGCGATAAGAACTCACATTTTTTTTTGATCTGCTGGACAATGATCTGCTAAGTTCACAAACATCTAATTAATTAATAAGGTACACACAGTCCAAATAAATTAGAAAATTAGAATCAGGTGTTATAAATTAGAAAAAATGATATAAGTAAGTGATTATTTTATTTAATAGATAGGTATAATATAAATACTTATAATAAGTAAATAATAGTAATAAAAAAACTAAATCAAAATCGGTTCATCCGTTCAGGAGCTACGATGCCACAGACAGACACACACACAGAGACACGTCAAACTTATAACACCCCGTCGTTTTTGCGTCGGGGGTTAAAAATAATACCAAAGAACCTGGCGATGCGTGTGCAACGTTAGTTATATAAACTCTCTTCTTCTTTGTGTCAGCTGCGTCAATATATTTTGGTCACAGTACCCTCTGTCAACTGGTCATCATTGCCTGGGCGATCCCACAGTCACAAATAGTGCCTCCCCCCCCCCCCACTTAGCCATGGTAGGTATCTATGTAGCGGCCAACCTGGGACTCGCACTAAATAGTACATTGTTACCCTAGGTGTGAAAGTCACTCATTGAGTCCCGAGACGGAGTTTGGCTAATAGTTCGAGGGACTTAATGAGTCTTTCACCCGAGGTAAACACTGTGCTTTTCATTACGAATAATACATAAAATTCTTCATAATAACGAGAATGAATGAGAGACTCCATACTCCATACTACCTCTGGCAGTATGCATCAGCCGTGTGAAGCCATAATTGTTATTCTTTGGTATTACCTAAAGCAAGGAGGTTAGGTTAGGTTAGTTAGGTTAGTTCCTAATGCGTAATGATACTGATACTGGCTAAAAGCACATTGCACAAGCCGCGCGAAGCCATAATTTGACATGACAGCTGTCAGTGAAAGCGATTTACCCTAGGGCTGAAAGTTTTTCTTTCTACACGCTCTTCAGGCATCTTTAGACCTACTTTCGGATTATGAGTAATGAAAAAGTGATTTTTTTTCTTTTCCCCAGATCCTCGAAATAAGGACACCTCCCCGCTACCGTGGTAGTGTGACAAGTTTCCAAGATGACATCGCTGCTGTAATTCTGGCTACTCCCATAGTCTTCAACAGCGAGATTAAACCTGTGTGCCTTCATTTCGGAGCTGATTTCGACGAAGTCCAGCTGACTCCGGGGAAGTTGGGAAGGGTAAGACGTCAAAAATTCTATATTGCATTTCACAATAAATCTGCGCACGATCATATTTGCTTTAACTGCAATGTAATTTGCTAAACCTTTTTACGACCCACTTGGCATAATGGTCACCATGCCGGACTGCCAAACACATGGTTGCAGGTTCGATTCCCACCTCAGACAAGTATTTATGCTTAGATATTTGTCTGTGGTCTGGTTGTTTCTATGTATTATAAGCATATTTACAAAAGAAAAGTATATAAGTAGTATATCCGTTGTCAAGCGCCCATAACAAAAGTCTAGTAACTTAGCTTATGGCTAGATGGCGATGTGTGGAATGTCCTGCAATATTTATTTATTATTATTTTTAAAGTACTACCTTCCGAAGCCTGAGTTAAGAAATTTACTATCTTCCACCTCAGGTAGCAGGATGGGGTATTGACAATCGAAACGGGCGACCGTCTCAAGTCCTGAACGTAGCTGAGATGCCGATGGTAGACATTGGGACCTGCTTCATGTTGCAAGACCTGAGCTTCATCCAGTACATTACCAGTGATAAGATCTGTGCTGGATATACTAATGGTGAGATAAACTTGGATATTTGTAATATAAGTTGTATGTAAAGTCGGTTTACGGACGATAATTTTACGTGATAACGTCATAAGAAATCGAAGAAAAATTGTGATTCTTTTTGGTATTCCTTTATATTTTTTCCTTTTTTTGTTTTTTATTTTATATTTTTTCTAAATGTTTTATCTTAATAACATGTAATTCGCAGTAATATACGAATTTAACTAATCGGGATAACTTTACAGCACTTGTGCGTTATGGTAAAGTAAAACGCACGCGTGCATAATACGTTGGATTATGAGCCTAAAACCTGTTTAATAAAATCCACTTTATGAGCAACTGTGATATCTCGGCTTTATAAACGCGCTCGCGTTCCACTCGCGTCATAAACCGCCTCTATGCAATGATCTATTTACAACACTTGTATCGCAATGTACAGTCGGCTGCATAATTGCAGCCTTCGGTAGAGTTCGAAAATTACTATTATTGGAATGTTTGCATTCTAATAATTTTTGTTTGATTAATTGAAGAGTTAGAAGACTTTAAACTTCACCTAAAGCAGGTACCTAGAATCTTGCTTTGTGTTGAAAACATTCTTATAACACCCGTTTTGGAGCTCTACGGTGGGTCTTCAATTATGCAGCCTACCGTACTATAACCGTCCACAGGAACGTCATTATGCAAAGGCGACAGCGGTGGCGGTCTCGCTGTGCCTCACAAATCTGGCTACACCACCAGGTACTACCTTCGTGGGGTAGTATCTACAGGTCCACCGCCGGCAACACTCAACGAATGCAATGTTAAAGCTGTTACAACGTTCACTAGGATCGCTAAGCATGAATATTTCGTTAAATCTGCTGTAAGTTATACCAAAAATAAATATTGCAGGACATCAAGCTAAGCAACTAGGCTTTATGGTGACAGATAGAATAATGTGTTTTAACCCCCGACGCAAAAACAATGGGGTGTTATAAGTTTGACGTCTCTCTCTCTCTCTCTCTCTCTCTCTCTCTCTCTCTCTCTCTGTGTGTGTGTGTGTCTGTGGCATCGTAGCTCCCGAACGGGTGAACCGATTTTAATTTAGTTTTTTTTGTTTGAAAGGTGAATTATTCGAGAGTGTTCTTATGTGAATAATATATCTATACTAATATTATAAAGCTGAAGAGTTTGTTTGTTTGTTTGAACGCGCTAATCTCAGGAACTACTGGTTCGAATTGAAAAAATCTTTTTGTGTTGGATAGTCCATTTATCGAGGAAGGCTATAGGCTACTGTTTATCCCGAAATTCCCACGGGATCAGGAGTTACGGGGGTTAATACTTAATATACATACTAACAGAAAAACCCAGACCAGAAACAAATATAAAAAAAATATAAAAAAATATTGTGGAATTGTTAACACCAAGTTTTGTTTTTGCTTCTATCATTTTTTGTTTGATCTCATATCATCGAACCATTTTTTTACGGAAATTGGACCACGTTCTTCAACAATTCAACCAATGTCGTAATTAAATAATGTATACCTACTAAGATAAGAACATTAATAAAATTATTTGCCACCTTTCAGATTGCTAAAAAACCTTTGCAAGAAAGCGAACGTAGAACACCACCTATTATGCTGACAAATGTTATAAATAACGGCGCTAACGAAGGATTACCACTGAAAGTTGATACAGTCAAACAAATAGATGTTTTTAGTAACCAAAGGCCTATGATTGGTAATAGTGGTGACCCACAAGCAGATGCTCCTGGAACTGTAGTGATTATTCCTGATACGACAACAGATGAAAATCAAAATACACAAGTTTATCTCGGAGATAAATCTGTACAAACAGACGATTTTATTAATCAAAGACCTGTGATTGGTAATAGTCGTGACCCACAAGCAGATGCTCCTGGAACTGTAGTGATTATTCCTGATACGCCGACAGCAGATGAAAATCAAAATACACAAGTTCCTGTCAAAGATGATTCTGAACAAACACACGATTTTATTAATCAAAGACCTGTGATTGGTAATAGTCCTGACCCACAAGCAGATGCTCCTGGAACTGTAGTGATTAGACCGGATACACTGACAATAGATAAAAATCAAAATACACAAGGCCCGCTCAGAGATAATCCGGTACAAACAAATGATTTTATTAATGAAAGACCTGTGATTGATAATTTTGGTAATAGTCGTGACTCACCAACACGTGCGCCTGGAGCTGTAGTGATTAGACCCGATGCGCTGACAACAGAAGAATATCAAAATACACAAGTTTCTCTCGGAGATAAATCTGTACTAACTGACGATTTTATTAATCAAAGACCTGTGATTGGTAATAGTCGTGACCCACAAGCAGATGCTCCTGAAACTGTAGTGATTATACCGGATACATTGACAACAGATGAAAATCAAAACACACAAGTCCCTCTCATTGATAATCCTGTCCAGACAGACGATTTTATTAATCAAAGACCTGCGATTGGTAATTTTAGTGATTCAGAAACGGTAGCAAACAGTACTATAGTGATAATACCAGATACGTTAACTATAGACGTTAATAGAGATACAGAAGACCCTCTGAGAGGAGATTCTGTTCAACCAATAGGTATTATTGGTAATCAACGACCTGTTTTTGATTCTAATCATGACCCTAATGTTGCTACACCTGATAATGAAGCATTTACTGAAACTTTAACTAATAATGGAATTAAAAACGATGAAATACATATAATAGATAGTTTTATGCCTACACCAGTTACTGAACTTGATGATAATGATAGATTTATTAATAAGAAAGCTTCATTAGACACAATACAAGGACAAACTGTTCCATCAATGAATAAAATTGTTATTTCAGACGGGCTTCTTACAACTCCTAACCCACTATTACATCATGGATCTTCAGATTTTTCCAACTTTCAACATTGGCCTTATCATCTACAAACGCCATATCAACACAATCCAAATCCAAATTTGCAGTATCCAAGTCAGAATTCGCAGTATCCAAGTCAGAATTTGCAGTACCCTAGTCAGAATTTGCAGTATCCAAGTCCAAATATGCAGCATGCCAGTCAGAATTTGCAGTATCCAAGTCAGAATTTGCAGTATTCAAGTCAGAATTTGCCGTATCCAAGTCAGAATTTGCAGTACCAAAGTCAGAATGTGCACTACCCAAATCAGAATGAACGCCAAAATCCTCAAAATTTGGAAATCAATGGACAATTTGGACAAAATTGGCATTATAACAATCCAGATACGAATTCTTTTAATCATCATTATTGGCGTAAATAATTATTGAATTATCTACTTTTTGCCTTTTTATCAAACCAATCAAGTGTTCATTCATATTTTCAAGCTTTTTAATTTTCGATTTTCATCTAGTATTTTTACTTTAAAATATATTGATTTTTCACTTTTTGGTTTTCGCCTTTCATATTTTTATTTTCCTTTATGTTTATAATGACTAAAGTTACTATGTTATGACTATGTTTATATATGTATGTTAAAGATTATGTTTATAATGACTTAAGTACACGTAATGTTTTTTCATTTTAGTTAAAAAAAATTGATAACATCCATAAGACATCAAAATTACAACTAATTTAAGAAAGTTTAATTTACAAAAGCTTATAACTATAGCTTAATTAATTAGTTTTGAGCTTCTTCCTACTAAAAACTTTATTTAGTACAATTTGGTTTTTTTACTTTTTGGTTTTCGCCTTTCATACTTTTATTTTAAAATATGTTGCTAAGTAAGGCTTTTATTTTTAACTAGCTGCGCCCCGCGGTTTCACCTGCGTAATCATTTTCTGCGCAACTTTCTTAATATTTTCTTTCATAAAAACCTTCTCTTGACAATATCAAAGACAACAAAAAAAGAATTGGCCAAATTGGTCCAGGTGTTGTTGAGTTATGCGCTTACCAACACATTTTGCGATTCATTTTTATATTATACTAGCTGCGCCCCGCGGTTTCACCTGCGTAATCATTTTCTGCGCAACTCTCTTAATATTTTCTTTCATAAAAACCTTATCTTGACAATATCAAAGAAAATAAAAAAATAATTGGCCAAATTGGTCCAGGCGTTGTTGAGTTATGCGCTTACCAACACATTTTGCGGTTCATTTTTATATATAAGAAGATAGAAGATTTAAAAAAAATTGCGATCCAGTATGTAATGGCGTTTAAGCCGTTTTAATGCGCTTGGATTTAACAGGTCTACAGCCAATTGAAATCTTGGGATGACCTTCGAGGCGATTTTATATGAGTGTTCTGTGATTTTAATTTCTTCCTGTATAGTGTTAACAATGTCAAAGATACTACCTAGTGCCATGCCCATTGGGGTCATCGCGCTTCCCGCCACTGAAGACCTACAACCTATTTGTTTATAGCCTGATGGCTGATTGCAGATCAAACTCAGAAAAAAATTGATAACATCCGTACTTAACTAATTATAAGGAGTTTTGGCGGGAACGAGTTAACAACATGTCGTGCTGCAGTTTTATTTTCATGAAACTTAGTTGTAACCCGAGTTGAATTGTATAATTCTGGTGGAATGTTATTCAATTTAGTTCTGTGAAAGTGCACAAGTGTAGTGAAAGTAAAAATCAGTGTCAAACATGCAGTTTTCTCGTTGCCTCCAAATCTCCTATTAAGGTTATGGTAAACTTGCCACCGCTTTACTATAGCCCCTGACTTGACGGACTATGATGACTTTGACTGTATTGAAACACTTTAGGCCCGATTTATGAAAAATCGGGTCATAATTAGATGCAAAATATAACTTGACACTGGTTAAATGCACACGTGCGAAGCCATAATAAAAGAAAAAAAAAAAACTAATTATAAGAGTTTTGGCGGGAACGAGTTAACAACATGTCGTGCTGCAGTTTCATTTCCATGAAACTTAGTTGTAACCCGAGTTGAATTGTATAATTCTTGTGGAATGTTATTCAATTTAGTTCTGTGAAAGTGCACAAGTGTAGTGAAAGTAAAAATTAGTGTCAAACATGAAGTTTTCTCGTTGCCTCCAAATCTCCTATTAAGGTTATTGTAAACTTGCCACCGCTTTACTATAGCCCCTGACTTGACGGACTATGACGACTTTGACTGTTTTGAAACACTTTTGGCCCTATTTATGAAAAATCGGGTCATAATTTAATGCAAAATATAACTTGACACTGGCTAAATGCACAAGCCGTGCGAAGCCATAATTAAAAAAAAAACTAATTATTATTAAAATATCAAAATTATATATAAAAGAAAGTTTAATTTACAAAAGCATAAATCTATAGCTTAATTAATTAGTTTTGAGCTTCTTTCTACCTAAAACTGTATTAAGTACTAATTTGCAAAGTTTCTTGAGTATGAAGTATAGGACAGTCAAGACGACAAGCAGGAACACAGCTTGGTCGAGCATCGCGCGTTGATACCACGTGTAGAGGGGAGCCTTCGAACGTAGGTGATACGCTCCTGAAAAATATGTACAATATCAATAAAATGTATAATACTAGCTTTGGACCAAGGAATCACGTTGTCTCATACAAACTTCACCCCCCTTTTTCACCTCCTATGGGGTAGAATTTCGGAAAATCCTTTCTTATCGGATGCCTTCGTCATACAAAGAACACACCCTCCAAGTTTCAGGTTTCTACGATCAGCGGTTTAGGCTGTGCGTTGATCCGTCAGTCATTCAGGACAAAGCATTTTATATGTATAGAAGATAGATGAGCAATTATGAAGTTCAGACCAAAGTGGCTTGCAGAGTTAACAGGTGTCTAAATAAAATACAAACTTAATTACGTCATAGTATTTTTTTAAAGCGTCTTCTTCTTCTCATATAGTGGTGTGCCTTAAGGCCTCTAACTTGACCTAACGACTGCTACTAGAGGTAGCAACCGGGACCAACAGCTTAACGTGTCTATCTGTTCCTATGTATGCTTAGATCTTTAAAACTACGCAACGAATTTTGATGCGGTTTTTTTATTAGATAGAGTGATTCAAGAGGAAGGTTTTTGTAATATATAACAAAACTACCACGCGTACGAAGTCGCGGGCAACTGCTATTTTTAAATATGTTCTTTTGATAACTAAGGTTTTTCCCCAGGTTGATTGATTCTACAAATTGAGATTCGGTTGATTATACACTAACATTCTTTTGGTGTGAAATTATAAACTAAAATGACTTATGATTTTTCTTGATTACACATCTTTTTAAAGTACTTCATCTACAAAAAAATGCAGGTAGTTACCAAAGTCAAAGTCAATATTCTTTATTTCTTTGGATGCTTAATACAAAGGTACAAAGATCACAAGGACAGGTCTTAAAAACTAAGTTAGAATGTGCCTTCGGAACGCGCCCACCAATGTTCTCATTGGTGGGCGCGTTCCGAAGGCACAAGAAACTCATGGGGTTTTTTTTATGTGATCACGCTCACAAAGGCAATATTACAAATATTTGAAAGTATTATTTGCAATGGAGCAATTAAATTCACGTCCATGGGTTGTTATCATTAAGGTAAGACGAAGTATCGTAGTACGCCGTACTGCACAATTTATACTTTACTAGCTGCGCCCCGCGGTTTCACCCGCGTAAGTCCCGATCCCGTGGGAATATCGGATATTCGATTTTTTCTCGCCTTTTAAACCTTCCCTAGACCTCCACGAACATTTCAAGACTAAGATAAGATAAATCCGTTCAGCCGTTCTCGAGTTTTAGTGAGACTAACGAACAGCAATTCATTTTTATATATATACTAGCTGCGCCCCGCGGTTTCACCCGCGTTTGTCCCGATCCCGTGGGAATATCGGTTATTCGATTTTTTCTCGCCTTTTAAACCTTCCTTAGACCTCCACGAACATTTCAAGACTAAGATAAGATAAATCCGTTCAGCCGTTCTCGAGTTTTAGTGAGACTAACGAACAGCACTGCGCCCCGCGGTTTCACCCGCGTTTGTCCCGATCCCGTGGGAATATCGGTTATTCGATTTTTTCTCGCCTTTTAAACCTTCCCTAGACCTCCACGAACATTTCAAGACTAAGATAAGATAAATCCGTTCAGCCGTTCTCGAGTTTTAGTGAGACTAACGAACAGCAATTGATTTTTATATATATAGATAGATAAAAGTTATGAACCTGGTAATGGACATGTCATATACATCTTTAGGTAATTTGTTATAATAGAGCACACATTTACTATTAAACGACCAGCCTCCTTAGACAAGATCGCTTTCTATTAGCGATGTCGCCAATTGATAGATTTAATTGTATGAAATTGACATACAACATTGTATACAATCAGCATAAGTTGGAACTTATCCATCATTATTTTTCTCTAACGCAATATACGTGACTTTTTGTTGGCTTGTGTCAATTTCATACAAAAAATCTTATATATATAAAAGAAAGTCGTGTTTGTTGAACGGCTGGACCGATTGCGATGAAATTTGGTATCTAGATAGCTGGAGACCTAGATTAACACATAGGCTACTTTTTATCCTGATATTCTCACGGGATCGAGACTTACGCGGGTGAAACCGCGGGTAAAAACTTGAGAGGTGTCAAGGGACATCCTTTCGATTAATTAGTGAAGGTATTGTAATTTTTTATTTTATTTATATTATAATATTTTTTTAATCATTAAAAATATTGCAATACGCCCCGCGGTTTCACCCGCATAAGTCCCGGCCCCGTGGGAATATCGGGATAAAAAATAGCCTATTAATCTAGGTCTCCAGCTATCTAGATACCGATTGTCATCGCAATCGGTCCAGTAGTTTTTGCGTGAAGGAGTAACAAACATACATACACACACACACACAAACTTTCACATTTATAATATTAGTAGGATAAGCTTCATCAGTAGGCTCAATTTAAGTCATTGTTTTCTATGAGAGAGAGACAGACAGAGAAATACGCGCACGCCGCACGGCTTACAACTATACCAAAAAATATCGTTACAACTTTTGGTCTTAATTTTTTCCGTCTAGCCCCCTTTCGCAACCGGTGGATAAGGAACTTCATTCCAAAAAAGTCTGTCTAATGCTGCTGTTTATTTGCGGCCAAACCACTTACCGTTGGTTCTGATCGCTAGTTCGACATAGTGGGCGATCAGCTTGGCAGGTTTCACTGGGCGGTCGTTAAATAGAGATGACAGTTCTTTGGCACGATTGTAGTATCTGCAACAGTTGTTAAGAGGAAAGTGGGAGTTTTGGCGGGAACGAGTTAACAACATGTCGTGCTGCAGTTTTATTTTCATGAAACTTAGTTGTAACCCGAGTTGAATGGTATAATTCTGGTGGAATGTTATTCAATTTAGTTCTGTGAAAGTGCACAAGTGTTGTGAAAGTAAAAATCAGGGTCAAACATGAAGTTTTTCTCGTTGCCTCCAAATCTCCTATTAAGGTTATGGTAAACTTGCCACCGCTTTACTATAGCCTCTGACTTGACGGACTATGACGACTTTGACTTTTTTGAAACACTTTAGGCCCGGTCATAATTTGATGCAAAATATAACTTGACACTGGCTAAATGCACAAACCGTGCGAAGCCATAATTAATAGGAAAAAAAAAGAGGAAAGTGTACCGGGCGTTCTCTCCATACAAACGTAGTCGACTGTTTCCTTACTGAATAATGACGGTAAAGCAAATTTTTTTGTTGCATAAAGTCAAAGTCTAAGTCAAAATTCTTTATTCCTTTGAATGCTTAATACCTAGGTATAAGATCACATGGACACGTCTTAAAAACTAAGTTAGGATGTGTGCCTAGGAACGCGCCCACCAATGAGAAGAAGGCAAAAGAAACTCATGGAGGGTTTTTTTATGTGATCACGCTCACAAAGGTCAATATTACAAATATTTGAAATGGAGTAACTAAAGTCACGTCCATGGGATGTTATCATTAAGGTAAGACGAAGTATCATAGTACGCCTTACTGCACAATTTATGCTTTATAAAAGTTCTGAACCTGGTAATGGACATATCATATACATCTTTAGGTAATTTATTATATTATAGCGCACATGTATTATTAAACGACGTTTTCCGGAGCCTACTACCGGGCACAGTCAGTTCATCCTTATTTCTTAAGTTGAAATTATGAATATCGCTATTTTTACGAAAAATATCAGGATTTTTGTGAACGTATAGTAAGTTTTCGTAGATATATTGTGAATAGAGCGTTAATATATTTATCTCTTTATAACTGTATGGATAAATACTTGTCTGAGGCGGGAATCAAACCCGCAATGCCAGTCCAGTTGTATTTCTGGTACGAAGCCATATGAAATGGGTTAAAGAATCTTTGAATAAATAACTTACTTGTCATCCCCAAGAATTTGATCCAAGCCTTTTTTCAATTCATTAGCAAAAGTTTCTTCTTCGAAGATCACCTTTACAGCATAACCAAGCTTCACAGCCCTTTCAGCATTTGCGTTCTGGTCTCCAATCATTGGAACAGCTACCAGGGGTACACCATAAGTTATGGCTTCTAAGTTGCTCAGCATACCACCATGGGTGATGAAGGCTTTTACGTTTTTGTGGGCTGGAAACAAAACATTTGAAATGATGAAGAATTTGTGCTTTAAAAACCAATCATAAACATCATTTATGCGTAGGTACAGATGGTCACAAAAATATACTGGGTTATTGGTAATTATACCAGCAAGCCGTTAAGGGGTACTTCTGAGCACCTTAACAAACAACTTTTGTTTTACGAATTGAACTCATATATTGAATTTAAGTTCAATATTGACTAAGATTGAACTAAAATATTGAATTTAAGTTCAATATTGACTAAGATTAAACTCAAATATTGAATTTAAGTTCAATATTGACTAAGATTGAACTCAAATATTGAATTTAAGTTCAATATTGACTAAGATTGAACTCAAATATTGAATTTAAGTTCAATATTGACTAAGATTGAACTAAAATATTGAATTTAAGTTCAATATTGATTAAGATTGAACTAAAATATTGAATTTAAGTTCAATATTGACTAAGATTGAACTCAAATATTGAATTTAAGTTCAATATTGATTAAGATTGAACTCAAATATTGAATTTAAGTTCAATATTGACTAAGATTGAACTCAAATATTGAATTTAAGTTCAATATTGACTAAGATTGAACTCAAATATTGAATTTAAGTTCAATATTGACTAAGATTGAACTCAAATATTGAATTTAAGTTCAATATTGACTAAGATTGAACTCAAATATTGAATGATTTATTTACCTAGTATACTAGCCTGCGGCATCCACTTCATAACACGAACGTTCTTCGGCAGATCTATCATCTCGTCTTCGAACTTCCAGAGTACTGTATAAGGAAGCTTTGAGAACATCGCTAGCACCTGCTTCCTGGTTGCCTCAGGGAAACTATTGGACTGGATAATTGAACCCATGCTGAAGTAGATAAAGCCTTGGGTTGAGGAGTCTAAGAGGTCTTGGAGATCCTGGAGAAAAGTTTTACAGGTCTTAACTACAACTTAACATTTTTTTTAAATATTGCAGGACATTCCACACATCGCCATCTAGCCCCAAGCTAAGTAACTAGACTTGTGTTATGGGTACTAGACAACGGAAATACTACTTATATACTTTTCTTTTGTAAATATATACTTATAATGCATAGAAACAATCAGATCACAGACAAATATCTAAGCATAAATACTTGTCTGAGGCGGGAATCGAACCCGCAACCCTATGTTTGGCAGTCCGGCATGTTCACCATTATGCCAACAGGGTCGTCGAATGGTAACTATTGTGCCAACATTACAAAAACGATTAGTACTTTCACCAAGCTTTTAATAGATTTTTCACTAATTTGGTTAATAGACAAATTCTATACTAATGAAATACATATTCTTTATTTTATCTTAACTTGAATTCATTAACCAGACCTGGGGCCCTACCGCGATAAGTGCGTCGGCTTTAAACAAACGCGTCGGCTTATGCTGACCCGCGCCCCACACTGGGCGGAATTTTGAGCCAGCCTCACATAGGATTTTTGAAAAATTAAGTTGTTTTATTCGTGTGTTGTAAATAAGCAGGATTGTCGGGGACATCAAAACATTCAAAAATAAGTAATTCTGATTATGTTATTTTTTAAAAACACCACAAAATATGACGTTGTTATTTTTTTTAAATATCAACCGGAAACACTTATTTTTGAATGGTTTGATGTTCCCAAAAAACCTGCATACTTAACACACACGAATAAAATAACCTAATTTTTCAAACTTTTTATGAAAGGCAGGCTCAAAATTTCGCCCATTGTGAGGCGCGGGTTGGGATATCGACGTCAGCTTGAAGCCGACGCAATAAGCGCGGTTGGGCTCCAGTGCAAATGACTAGTTTCTATTTACCTGCCTACCCAAGAGTTGTGACGGGAGTAAATAGTCAACCTAACGTTTGCATATTCTATAGGCTTCATACTTTCTATTGGTATGGAATTTGTCTAATAACCAAACCAGTGAAAGATTAAAATACAAAAAAAAAATTAATCATAATTTGGACAGTTTTTTTTTCAGACAAGCCATTTGCAATATATTTATTGACCTATTTAATTTGATAAAAAATACTTTTCACCCATTAAAAAGCTCGATGAAGGTCGTTCTAAAAGGGATCTTAGACTATATGGTAAGGAATGTAGTATTATTTGGTTCTAAAGGAATTGTGAGTGGGTCCAATCAAAAGAGAATTTAGCCAACGCAATGCCCTTGTCAACGGACAGCGTACGCAGCCAGTATACCAGCGCTCTCTCCATACAAACGTAGTCGACTGTTTCCTCCTTGGATAATGACACTAGCACAAATATTTTTGTTGCCCAAAACCTATAACTGCCATGACTATGCCCCTACTTGTACTTGTATACAGGCTGTTTTCCGCCATTGGACCCTTTTTGATTGGGTCCTTTTTGCGTGAGGATGGAGTAGGCTTGCCCAGCACCTACTACCCTCTCGGCTTAGTCGACCATGTCCAGAGGAGAGAACTTGTCAATACTTCTGGAGCCAACTAAGCCGCGGGTTTCATCACGATGTTTTCCTTCACCGTAAGAGCAATGTCAATTAGCGCACATAAATTTTTCTTAAGAAAATACATTGGTGCATGGCCCGCCAGGATTCGAACCCACGACCTTCAGAATGAAAGTTGAGGTATCTACCACTAAGCCAACACCGCTCTTGACTATGCCCCTATATCTTGGTTTTTTTATTTTCCAACTATCATAGGAATTAAGATTAAAAAACAAAACATAGGGGCATCGTCATGGCAGTTATAGGTTTTGGGCAACAAAAATATTTGTGCTAGTGTCATTATCCAGGGAGGAAACAGTCGGCTACGTTTGTATCGAGAGAGCGCCGGTACGCTTTCCTCTTAAGAGGTCTGGTGAAAGGCATTATTTGCTCGTCGTAATGCCGTCTATAGATAGATTTGGGTCAATAGTGCATCATTAATACATGAAAGCATTGCTCTCCTCATTACCTTCGGCAACGGAGCGATATCCTCATTAATATGGTACCCAGCGACATCTATAAAGTTCGGCGCCATGCTGACAGGCGACGTCAACGACGGATGAGAGTTGATGAACACTATGGAAATGTTAGATGCTGCATCCCTGTACGACGGGAGAGTCACACCTCTTGCTGCTGCGATGGACGTAAACATATCCTTGTACAGCTCAGTGTTAACTGCTTCTAACCACCTGAAAACGAGGTGAAGTGCACAGGTAGTTTAATTGATATTGAATCACCATCTGCGAGTGGTCTTCTTCTTCTCGTATAGTGAATATCGAAATATCGTTAAAATAAATATCTAAGCATAAATACTTGTTTGAGGCGGAAATCGAACCCGCAACCCTGTGTTTGCACAATGGTCAGTCCTGCATAGTGACCATTAATCAGATACGTCAATCAAGATATACATATAAATAAATAAATATTGCAGGACATTCCACACATCGCTATCTAGCCCCAAGTTATGTATCTAGACTTGTATTATGGGTGCTAGGCAATGGATATACTACATAAATACTTTTCTTTTGTAAATATATACTTATAATACATAGTAACAACCAGACCACAGACAAATATCTAAGCATAAATACTTATCTGAGGCAGGAATCGAACCCGCAACCCTGTGTTTGGCAGTCCGACATGGTATCCATTGTGCCAACTGGGTCATATAATAGCCAGTAAAAGTTAAAGCCTTCACTACACGATCAAAACTTAAATTGCGAATTATAAAAACCCCCGATTTTTATACCCTATAACTTTGAGAAATAAAATGAAAATCGGTTCATCCGTTCCGTTTTTTATCCAGTCATGCAGTTGAAATCGTAAGATGCAGTTCGTGACAAATAAAACACTATTTTCCCTTACAATTTTGAAGCCTGGATCAGGTAGTAAATTCCAGCAGTAGCCAGTCTCTCCCAGAAGTTCATGGGCACATTGAAATCAGTCACCAGCATGGGGATCGTGGGTATTGAGTGGGGCTCGTCTAACAAGGCCTGCAGGTTTGGCAGCAAGGTGGTGGGGTTCAAGACAATCCAGGGAACCTGCTGGACTGCTGCGTAACTGGAGAAAAAAAAGGATTACATTATTTTCACCTTAAACAATTAAATCTATCAGCCCCATATATTTTTATTAAGCTATGCGGACCTATTTATTAAGCTATTGCGGAGTGTTAGGTTTTAACGAAAATTAAATCTAACACTCCGCCTACTATGTAGCTCGGCCGAGCGTTCACTTAATGTGTATGTATATGGTACGACTGTACGAAGCTCGCACGATGCAATAGCTTTTTATATTTCATATCACCTACTTGTTTATGGACTATTTTCCGCAATGAAACCCTTTTTTTAATTGGACCCTTTTTGCGTGAGGATGGAGTAGGCTTGCCCAGCATCTACTACCCTCTCAGCTTAGTAGACCATGTCCAGAGGAGAGAACTTGTCAATATTTCTGGAGCCAACTAAGCCACGGGTTTCATCACGATGTTTTCCTTCATCTTAAGAACAGTGTCAATTAGCGCGCATAAATGTTTCTTAAGAAAAATCCATTGGTGCACGGCCCGCTGGGATTCGAACCCACGACATTCAGAATGAAAGTTGAGGTATCTACCACTAAGCCAACACCGCTTTACATATCACCTATCTAAGAACACTTGGACTAATGAGACGAATCTAAAGATATCTTAATTAAATAAATCCAACGAGTAGTTTGGAAGAGGGAATAAAGAATATTATAATCAAACATACAAAGATAGGCGCGAAAACTTAACCTCTTCCTTGCAGTCGGGTAAAAAAGAAAAACTTTAATTAGTAATGTCAAAAGACAATCAACTTAAAACTCCAATACAATGCCGTGAACAAAAAATTATGTTGGTCCAATTGCATTGGAGAAAGGGGTCCAGGCATTTTGGCTTTTCGTAGTATTTTTCGCGACCCATGCCAATCGATAGAGGGCATTACAGTGAACAAATAATACCTTTACACCCGACTGCTATATATATATATATATATAAGTATAATGTGCATTAATTAATTATTATTAGTATGTAGTTAAGTTTGTATTTATTATTATGTTTTTGTTGTTATTTGCATCTTAGTTTGAACACCCTACCCTTCACCTTCCTCAACTTCTTGTCCATCCAAAGGTTGCCTGGAAGAGATCGCTTTGAGCGATAAGGCCGCCCTTTGTAACACTTAGACTTAAGCTTTGATTTTTATTATTAATGTTATTTGAAATTGGTGTTTACAATAAAGAATTTATCTATCTATCTATCTATCTGCTAAAACCCTACCCATTTTCAAGAGTATGGTAACTGAACATTATTTTCTCTCTATTATTACATAACTCTTGCCTCCTATTTCTTTTTATATTTGTATTCTTGTTTCTTCTCTTAGAAATGCTTGTATTGTTTTATTATATTTTATTTTATTTTTTTGTATTTGTACATATTTGTTAATTTATTCTCATTATGAATAGTTTTGCTAAATATTATTATGTGTATGTTATGATATCTATGTTTAAGTATTTAGTTTGAATCTTTTTACATAGGTATGTATTATTATATGTGTTTCTTACACCGCATGACCTACCAGTTAAGCTAAACAGACCTTCTCCATCCTAAGGTTGCCTGGTTTGGAGGAGGTGAGGAGAAGGAGGTTTGGTGTAAGGGCATTATTTGTTCGCCGCAATGCCCTGTTTTGATTGGCACGGGTCTCAAAATGCAAATGTCTTTTAATAGCGTTATATACCCGGAATCGAATTCATTCAAAGCAAACTCGGTAATAACAGCGTCGAACTGCTGCTCAATTAGAATCTTCTTAAGCTCTGGAGTCAGTGCCATCTTGGAAACCAGTCTCATTTTTGCCATCATTTCACCAGCTCCACTGAGCAAATTTATCTTTTTATCTACTATGTTTTTGCCCACTCCTGAAATATAAGTAAGTAATTTAATTAATTAATTAGAAAAAATTATCTTTTGCGAAAAAAATATTGTTTATTCCTCAGATAAACGAATTTGATTATTTCTTTCGAACCCCACTTAATAGTAAGGGTTGTCAAACCAGAAGCAAAGACCAATCCAACCAGAAGCAAACGACGACCGGAATAAAGACAAAAGACGATCGGAATAGTAACAATAGACGACGTAATAAATAAACCTTAGATTAATAATCACTAAGTGGCCTTCTTAGATACCAATGATGTTAAACGTAAAAGCCTTTGGACACTTTGGCATAGTAAATGCATTTCGAGACCCATGCCAACTTTTGAACCACTAATTATTGCAGAACATACAGGGGGGTTAAATCGATAGGTACTGAGGTCCCCCACCCCCAGCAACCGATGATCCACCCCCCTTGTTACACTGTGTATATAGATATTTGTTGAACCACGTAGTTGAACGCAACCCCTGGTCCGGTGTGAAGGCATTATTTGTTCGCCGTAATGCCCGCTATCGATTGGCATGGGTCTCGAAATGCACCACGCAAAAAAAACACTATGCCAAGCTCCCATACTAAATGTCCGACCCCTTTTTACTGGCCAATTCACTTGACGGTTGCAATGGTTTGACCAACTAATATAACTAGATTAAATAAAAAATTATATATATACGCAACGAATTGAGAACCTCCTCGTTTTTTGAAGTCGGTTAAAAAATAGGAGATGTAATGAAAAAAAGAGTTACCGACCTTGTAAAATAGGTACGACAATACTGCAATCAACAATCGTTAATCGATCGTTATACAATTTCTTTGGAGGATATGGAGTCACCCAGGTTACCTAGAAAAATATTATAAACATTTAAGGCCAGGTGCTAATAAAGCTACCAAAATCGACCTTTGTTTTAAGCAACTCTAAGTAATCAAATACTCTTTTTTTGTTATTTGGATATAAATGGATATTGTAGTTTAATAACCATATTTTTGTTTATTGTGGTTGAAAACATGATATGAACAACTTCGTTCGATAAAAAAAAAAGTTAGAAAACAGAGAATTATTAGATCGTTTTTCGGGTTTTATTCAAAAATAGTTAACGTTTGTTTCTAAAAATGAATCAAATGATAGGTTTTGACCTCTAGGAGCTAAAATGTTTTGCATATCGATCAAATATAACAGTTAGCACGCAGCACGCTACGTTTTTAAGAGCGGGGGCTAAGATAATGTGAATACCTACACACGGTACTGGAAGAGCGCCTTAAGGCGGATTGGATGACACTAATCATACATGACTAGCTTTTGCCCGCGACTTCGTCCGCATAAATGTCGAAAATGGACTAAGGAATCACGTTGTACCATACAAACTTTTCCCCTCCTTTTTACCCCCTTAAGAGTGAAATTTCGGAAAATTCTTATCGGATGCCTAGGTCATACAAAAAACACACCCTCCAAGTTTCAGGTCTCTACGATCAGCGGTTTAGGCTGTGCGTTGATCCGTCAGTCAATATTAGTCATTCAGGACAAATAATTTTATATGTATAGATTATACAAAAAGTCGGAGATCCCTTTAAGAACGACCTTCACAGACGGTCGCCGCGCTCAAACCCCGCGATAAAAGCTATACAATAGCTTAAAAAATAAATAAATTATCATTCTGGAAATATTTTTTTAAGCAACCCATTTGCTTATATTATTTATTGACCTATTTAATTTGATATAAAATACTTTTCATTCTTTAAACAGCTCGATGAAGGTCGTTTTTAAAGGGATCCCGTGCTAACATTTTTTTTTAAATTGGCTTAGCTGAGTTTAGTTTTACAAGGCTTTTTGCGCTGCACTAGCCTCTTAATTTGGGTCATTGTGCGTGTGACACAATCCTCCTTGTGACACCAACCATCCCAGGTTCATCCAGAAGGCTAGCAGGCTTTTCAGGCCTCTGCAGGCCTCCGGAAGAGATGCTGGCGATTGGAGCTTATAGGTAATTAACCCCCGACGTAAAAACGACTGGGTGTTATAAGTGTAAGGGACATTCCACACATCGCCATCTAGCCCCAAGTTAAGTAACTAGACTTGTGTTATGGGTGCTAGACAACGAATATACTACTTATATACTTTTGTTTTGTAAATATATACTTATAATACATAGAAACAATCAGACCACAGACAAATATCTAAGCATAAATACTTGTCTGAGGCGGGAATCGAACCCGCAACCCTGTGTTTGGCAGTCCGGCACGGTAACCATTGTGCCAACTGGGTCGTCAATGAACTGATTTTGATTTAGTTTTTTTTTTTACTTACATTATGTCCAGCCTTGAGCAGAACATCGACGAGGCCTTTACCCAAATTATTGTGACTTTTTGTTGGTGTTGGTAACATAGCAAGTATGTCGTACGAGTGGACAGATGTCCACGTTGCGAGGAATAATATAAGGAGCCGCATTTCACTGAAACAAAAAATATTAGGTTTAAAGAATTTATTTACTCATAAAAGACATAAGTCCACTTACAATGAGTATTAGTAAGTACTTATCATTAGGTTAGTTTCAGAACTTTCGGAGATCGTTTATCAAAATATCTTATCTATAATATATTCTCTAAGTTTGTTTTTATATTTATTTTCTGTTTTACATTGTTTTATCTCTTTAGGTAAGTCATTATACATCTGTGCACCTTCAAACATTATATTTTTCTGACCATATGTTTTTGTTCTAAAGTTATGTAATTTTATTTTATCGGTATTTCTAAGATTGTGCTTAAATTTTCTTTTAGTAAATTCTATATTAATATGTATTTCATTAGTAAGTATTTTTCTAATTAGTATGCATGTTGTGTATGTATATAGTTGTTGTAGATTAAGTTGCTGTGTTTTTTTGTATAAAACTCTGGTGTTTGTCAATTTTTTGTATCTAAACAGTGTTTTAATTATATAAAAAATATTTGTCTATGAAGTCGGTTTACGGATGATAAATTTACGTGATAACGTCAAAAAATTGAATGAAATTTTTCTTATTTTAATTTTTTTACTCGTATAATTTTTTTTTATTTTTTTTTTTCCTTTGTATGTTTTTTTCATAAGATATTCGTCACTAGTCACACTATAACACAAGCCCAGGTGAGCTCTGTTTTTTAAGTTACCATGACGCATGACGTCACACAATATTACCGTGACACTTTTTTGTGAATGCAGGTGTTCCATCAATTTATTAGACGTTATCACGTCAAAAAATTGATTATAATAGTAGTGTAGATGATTTAAATTTTGTAATTACACTATAAATTCATCCTATAATTACGAGTCACGATTCTGTTATAAATACATGTTATACAATGTGTTTCAGCGAAGGGGTTTTAATACGAAAGAGGGTTGTTCTAGACATCTAGGCAAACAACTTTTGTTCTACTACTTTCGGAAATGCGAATATTTCGTTCAAAGTTTCGTATGAACCAACTGATTTTCAAGTAAAAAATCCCTTAGAATTATTGAAAAAAAAGTTCGAATTTCCAAAAGTTGTTCGCCCAGACGTCTAGAACAACCCCCCTTCGTATTAAACCCCTTCGGTGAAACACATTGTATTGATTAATATCTCCGACCGCATCGTCACTTATCTTCGTCAGATAGTAGTCAATCAAATACTGACCTATCTAATAATAATAAAAACTATAGCTTCGTACAGTCGTACCATATACATACACGTTAAGCGAACGCTTGGCCGAGCTACATGGTAGGCGCAGTGGGGAGTGTTAGGTTTTATTTTCGTTACGGAATTTCTTGATTCTTTCACCGCGCTCAAAGCCCGCGATAAAAGCTATGCAATAGCTTAAAAATATCTTACCCTTTCATTGCCAAGAAACGAAACACAGAATCACTAGGTTATCCTTCTATTCTCTATTTTATTAAAACACTATAATAATATTTTATTTTATTAAATAACTTATTTAATTGATAATATTGTACTTAATAATCAGATGTGTGTTGTTACTATTAACTGTTTAAGATTACTGAGCAATCAAGAGCTCAGATAAATAATAATAAAACATGATTACTAATGTCGTGATTAGATAATGCTAGACGGAACTGAATTATTTTCGTAATAGACTAAGATCCCACCTATCCCAAGACCTTCGTGATTTTTAAACTGAGAATTATTCAGCGCATGGCTCCGTTATAAACGACTAGCAGCACTCCGCGGTTTCACCCTCGTAATTCCCGATCCAGTAGGAATATCGGGATAAAAAGTAGCCTATAGCCTTCTTCGATAAATGGACTATCCAACACAAAAATATTTTTTAATAGGAACCAGTAGTTTCTGAGATAAGCGCGTTCAAACAAACAAACTCTTCAGGAGTTTTGGCGGGAACGAGTTAACAACATGTCGTGCTGCAGTTTTATTTTCATGAAACTTAGATGTAACCCGAGTTGAATTGTATAATTCTGGTGGAATGTTATTCAATTTAGTTCTGTGAAAATGCACAAGTGTAGTGAAAGTAAAAATCAGTGTCAAACATGCCGTTTTCTCGTTGCCTCCAAATCTCCTATTAAGGTTATGGTAAACTTGCCACCGCTTTACTATAACCCCTGACTTGACGGACTATGACGACTTTGACTGTATTGAAACACTTTAGGCCCGATTTATGAAAAATCGGGTCATAATTTGATGCAAAATATAACTTGACACTGGCTAAATGCACACGTGCGAAGCCATAATAAAAGAAAAAAAAAACTCTTCAGATTTATAATATTAGTATGGATAATATTAAAGTATTTCTGCATGTCACGATGATATAAGCATAAAAAACCAAGATTCAGACAATTATTACCTGGATATTTGGAATTTAATCAAAATCACACATTTTATCCTATCCTAATAATTTTTCAATTCGAACCAGTAGTTCCTGAGATTCAGACAAACAATCAAACAATATATTTAGCTTTATAATATTAGTATAGATGTGCAATTATGATGTTCAGACCATAGTGGGATTGAAGAGTGTAGCAAAGCCAAGAATCAAACCTGTTAATGTTGCAAAAAGAAAAAAAATACCTATAATTTTGTACCACTCGTTAATGTTGCTAATAACGATTAATTCATGGAAACAAATATATTGTTTTTGGCGGGAACGAGTTAACAACATGTCGTGCTGCAGTTTTATTTTCATGAAACTTAGTTGTAACCCGAGTTGAATTGTATAATTCTGGTGGAATGTTATTCAATTTAGTTCTGTGAAAGTGCACAAGTGTAGTGAAAGTAAAAATCAGTGTCAAACATGAAGTTTTCTCGTTGCCTCCACTTCCACACACAGATCCACTTTATGAGCAACTGTGATAAAAAGTGTTTATTTGTATGTCATTATTTGTTTGTCATAATGCCCTCTATCGATAAGTATTAAGTGCACCGCGGCATTTTAAGTTACTATGTTGTGTCCAAAGGCCTTTGTTTAAGTATTTGAATGAATTAAAATGAATGTGATAATGTGGCATAAAAACAATGTGTATAACTTTTCCTAGTTTTGAAGGTCAGTTGGTTTTTTCCGAAGCTTACAATTATGTGTATCCGAAGTTCATAATATATGTTTTTTTATATTTAACTCTATTTTTGACGAGATAACGTCTTATGAATAAATAAATATAGCAGGACATTCCACACATCGCTACTATCCCCAAGCTAAATAACTTAGACTTGTGTTATGGGTGCTAGACAACGGATATACTACTTATATACTTTTCTTTTGTTTATCTATACATATAAAATGCTTTGTCCTGACTGACTGACTGACGGATCAACGCACAGCCTAAACTGCTGATCGAAGAGACCTGAAACTTGGAAGTGTGTTCTTTGTATGACGTAGGCATCCGATAAGAAAGGATTTACCGAAATTCTACCCCTAAAGGGGTGGAAAAGGGCGGCAAAATTTGTATGGGACTATGTGATTTCTTGGACCAATCTACTTTAAATTCTGCATAAACATTCAATAATATATAAATATAATACATAGAAACTACCAGACGACAGACAAATATCTAAGCATAAATGCATGTCTGAGGCGAGAATGGAACCCGCAACCCTGTGTTTGGCAGTCCGGCATAGTGACCATTGTGCCAACTGGGTCGTCAGTTATAAATTGGTGAACACATGTACTCTCAAAAAAGTGTGACGTCATGCGTTATTGACAATTGACCATAGCAACGTATTGAAGTATGCAAAATGGTAATGTTAACGATACAAAAGAGTGCTTATGACGTTATCACGTAAAATTATCTTCCGTAAACCGACTTTACAGACAACATTTTTTTTCTAACGTCAACTTTATACCCAAACCTTCTTGCGTTCTTCTTGTAACATACAATTTATATTTTATTATTCAATGCAAACAAACAAACAAACAGTCAAATCTTTCCTCTTTATAATTGTTAGTATGGATTTAAAATGCTATGACGCTTATTTTCTATCTCTAAATCTATTCTTCTATACATATAAAATGCTTTGTCCTGACTGACTGACTGACGGATCAACGCACAGCCTAAACCGCTGATCGTAGAGACCTGAAACTTGGAGGGTGTGTTCTTTGTATGACGTAGGCATCGAATAAGAAAGGATTTACCGAAATTCTACCCCTAAAGGGGTGCAAAAGTGGGGCAAAGTTTGTATGGGACTACGTGATTTCTTGGACCAATCTACTTCAAATTCTGCATAAACATTCAATAATATATAAATATAAAACATAGAAACAACCAGACAACAGACAAATATCTGAGCATAAATACTTGCCAGAGGCGGGAATCGAACCCGCAACCCTGTGTTTGGCAGTCCGGCATGGTGACCATTGTGCCAACTGGGTCGTCAGTTATAAATTGATGAAGACCCAGCTGCACTCTCAAAAAAGTGTGACGTCATGCGTTATTGTCAAGTAACCATAGAAACATTATTGACAAGTAACCATAGCAACGTATTGAAGTATGCAAAATG
Source organism: Idaea straminata (assembly GCA_951213275.1). Classification (NCBI taxonomy): domain Eukaryota; kingdom Metazoa; phylum Arthropoda; class Insecta; order Lepidoptera; family Geometridae; genus Idaea; species Idaea straminata. Next base: position 4,091,471 of record OX577875.1, on the reverse strand, counting down.
GTAATGTTAACGATACAAAAGATTTCTTATAACGTTATCACGTAAAATTATCGTCCGTAAACCGACTTTACTGGCAACATTTTTTTTCTAACGTCAACTTTATACACAAACCTTGCGTTCTTCTTTTAACATTCAATTTATATTCTTATATCTTTAAATGAGCAATTCTTGTATATATATATTTGGAATCTCGGAATCGGCACCAACGATTTTCATGAAATTTGGTATATAGAGGGTTTCGGGGGCGATAAATCGATCTAGCTAGGAATCATTTTTAGAAAATGTCATTTTATTCGTGTTTTATCGAAACTTACTTTTCTTTTATCTGAAAAATATGACTCTTCCTGACTGTTCTTCCTGTCTATTGGCGAACTACTAATACTATTTTTGTGAGCAATAAAGTTATTCCAGCAGATGGCGTTGTTAAGTAACACGTTGAAGACTAAGTAAAAAACAAAATACCGAGTAAAGCTCGGTCATCCGGGTACTTTTACTATTAAATGCAAACAAACAAACAGTAAAATCTTTCCTCTTTATAATTATTAGTATGGATTTAAAATGTTCTGACGCTTATTTTCTATCTATAAATTTATTCTTCAAAACATATACTTAAAATTCTTTGTCCTGACTGACGGATCAACGCACAGCCTAAACCGATGATCGTAGAGACCTGAAACTTGGACAGTGTATTCTTTGTATGACGTAGGCATCCGATAAGGAAGGATTTTCCGAAATTCTACTCCTAAAGGCGTGAAAAAGGGGAGCAAAGTTTGTATGGGAAGTGATTCCTTAGTCTATTTTTGACTTTTCGCGGGCAAAAGCTAGTCTTCAAATAAACGTCTGGTCAATTCAATTCTTGATTAAGGCGATTCTGCCCACAATGCGTTGCAATTCCGCCAATGTCCAGTGAATAAAGAAATTAACGAAGGAGATTGGCAGGTGATTTATGCAGCTGGGTCATATAAAACAAACAGACACAACACAGGACGTTCACAAAATATATAAACAAAGTATGAATATAACCAAAAAACCAGATAACATCACCGTCTGGTCTCAGTGGTGCCATCTGTTAGCGACGAGGCGAAGTGTTGCCACAAATGTGTACTACCAAGTGTAATATTTATGAGCAATAAATTGTGTGATTTTGATTAAAATACAAAGAATCCGGGTGATAAGGGTTTGAAGAATCTTAGTTTATTATGCTTATACCATCGTGACATGCAGGAATACTTTAATATTATCAATACTAATATTTTAAAGTTGAAGAGTTTGTTTGTTTGAACGCGCTAATCTCATGAACTACTGTTTCGAATTAAAAAAATCTTATTTTGTGTTGGATAGTCCATTTATCGAGGAAGGCTCTGAGGCTACTTTTTGTCCCGATATTCCTACGGGATCGGGACTTATGCGGGTGAAACCGCGAAGCGCAGCTAGTCTAAAATAATTAAAAAATACAAAATAGTTCTATTATTTACTCATGTTATATAAGCTCATATACAAGGTCCAACGAAACATCGTTGGGCCGCGGCCCACCGGGTATAATACCTGCCCGGTGGAAGATCTTCCCTTTAGATGTACATACCTTCCTCATGAATCACTCCGTTGGTGAAAACCGTATGAAAATATGTTCAGTTGTTTTTGAGTTTATCTTATATCTTTAAATGAGCAATTCTTGTATATATAATTGGAATATCGGAATCGGCTCCAACGATTTTCATGAAATATGGTGTATAGGGGGTTTCGGGGGCGATAAATCGATCTAGCTAGGAATCATTTTTAGAAAATGTAATTTTATTCGTGTTTTATCGAAACTTACTTTTTTTTTATCTGAAAAATATGACTCTTCCTGACATCTATTGGCGAACTACTAATACTATTTTTTGTGAGCAATAAAGTTATTCCAGCAGATGGCGTTGTTACGTAACACGAAGTCAATGAGTGTTTGCTTTGAGGTTAGACTAAGTAAAAAAAAAAATACCGAGCAAAGCTCGGTCATCCAGGTACTTACGTTTAATAGACAGACGTGACTTTCTTTTATTATAAGTATAGACTAGCTTTTGACCGCGACTTCGTAAGCGTAGAAGTCGAAAATTTCGAAGTAGATTAGACCAAGTAATCACGTTGTTCCATACAAACTTTTCACCCCTTTTTCACCCCCTAAGGGGTAGAATTTCGGAAAATCCATTCATATCCGATGTCTACGTCATACAAAGAATACATCCTCCAAGTTGCAGGTCCATCCGGTTGATCCGTCAGTCAATCAGGACAAAGGATTTTATATGTATATAAGTAGATAGATAAATATCCCAATGAAAAAGCCGCCGGACAATGAATTCCGCCTTGGTTGGAGGCATGCGCTGAGTGCACAGTACGGAACGATCAGCTGAGCCCAGCGGTTTCACGCATAACTCCCCATCCTGTGGGAATATCAAAATAAAAAGTATTCTATAGACTTTCTCGATAAATGGACTATCCACCACAAAAATATTTTTTCAATTCGAACCAGTAGTTCCTGAGATTAGCGCGTTCAAACAAACAAACTCTTCAGCTATATAGTATTAGTATAGTTGTGAAATTTTGAAGTTCAGACCATAGTGGCTTGGAGAGTTTTCAGTCAGAAAAGCCAAGAATTTTGCTGAAAAAAAAATAGCCCAATATTTATGTACCACCGCACGAAGTCGCGGGCAACAGCTAGTTAAAAATAACAAGCAAAAATACAAATCAAAATTTTTAATTTCTCTTAACTTTCTTATTATTACTGACAGGTTTTTTATCAGTCCTAAACTTACTAATAATATAACAAAGTAATTTTTTAACTAAGTAATATAAGACGAAGATCGTGACCGCGATGCTTGCAGCTACGTCGAACATCCATCGCTGGTACCAACTGTATTGGAGAGCTTTTGACCGGAGGTGGTAAGCCCCTAAAAAGTGAAAGACAAAATTATTTTAATCATTTTTGACGATTTCTGTCGCAGTTCGACGCAGAAAGTTGCGGGTACGATTCCCGCCACAAAAAAATATGTAGATTTTTTTTCTAGTCTGGGTGTTTCTTCTTGTATACGTACGTAAAAATTGTAATACAATATCCACACTAATCTATACATATAATAAATCTGTAGACATCAAAAAATCTGTAATTGTAAGATATCCAGAAAAAAAATACACAGGTCGTCTTTAAATCGTTAGCTGAACACGATAGGGTGGTTTTTAGAATTTTTGTCTGTTTGTCTGTTTGTCTGTTTGTCTGTCTGTTTGTTTGTTTGAACCAGGTAATCTCATAAACTACAGAACAGATTTCGACAAGGTCCACACAAATATGTTCAGGAAATATCAGATTAACATTTAGGGTATGTTTCAATTTGAGTTTAATACAATAATTAAGATATTTGATAAAAAAACATTTAAAAAATGTGAAATCGAAACATTTTTCCGTGGTAAAACGTAATCGAACGTCAGAAGGGAACAGTACCCTTACCACGGGTTTTTTACGTATTCGATTAAACATAATATATTGAGTATTTACTATGAAACTTCCTAAAAATCAACTTACTAGGTCCACCCGTCTCTGAAAATATCGGTAGTGACACACTGACAGACAAACGGACAAGAGAGTGATCGAAAAAGTGTTTCTTTTTTTCGAGTTCTTCAAAAAGTCATGGTAGGGCTGCAGTACATGCCTCCGCTCAAGATGACAGCTGTCATAAAACCAAATAGTTTGCATTTAATACTACCTACGTGAAACTGAAAATGAGGTTAGTACAAAGAGGTACTACTACATAATATTACCGATCTCCTTTACCGAAGACCTCCGATGGTACACTTCTATCGCGCTTTTCTCCTGCTATAGTATGAATTATGAGTTCAAGTAGCGGAAACCTTAAATAGTAAAAACAAAAAAAGAATTTTCCAAATCGCTCCAAGAGTTTACGAGTAATCAGCGAGCATACATAAAAAAATAAATATATACGTGACGAATTGAGAACCTCCTTCTTTTTTGATGTCGGTTAAAAAATATACAGGTAGTTATTTGTAAAAATCATTTTTTTTCCCAAAATTACGTAGGCCTGCCAGCTACCTAATAAAAAAACTGGGTATTTTGGTCAAGAATTTAGAAAATTGGAAAAGGGGTCCGGACATTCAGTATGGTAGCGTGGTTATAGATAGATAGATAGATAGATAAATTCTTTATTGTAAACACCAATTTCAAATAACATTAATAATAAAAATCAAATGTTATGTTATGTTTTTTGCGCTGTGATTTTAGACCCGATGAATAAATTATGCCCAACGCTTTATAGGTTTTGTTTGATGGCATTATTTGTCATTTTCGATAGGTGAACCGCAAACTTTTGAAAAATTATAGGTTATCATTTTTCTTTAAATATTCCATTTCCGAAACGTCTCGCTTCAGAAGTTGAATGTCCTTTTGTAGTTTGGCATAAAGGTTTTGGAATAATCGGTTTTGACATAAAAACCTAAACTAGGCATAACATAATTTTACACAATTATTTTTGGCATAAAGTCACCGCGCACTCTTAGAAAATCAAGGAACATCACGTTTCTTCAAAAACCCTGTATCGAAAACGCTTTAGAGGGTTGGTGTTTTTATTATTTGTTTTTTTTTTTTCGATGCCCTCTATCGATAGGTATGAGTCTCAAAGAGCACCGTGCACTTTTATGAAATCATAGGACATCACGTTCCTTCAAATACCCCGTTTCCGAGATGCTTTAGATGTTTGGTGTGAAAGCATTTTTTGTTCAACGTAATGCCTGCTATCAATATGTAAGGATCTCAATGTGCATCGCGTTATTTTAAGTATGTATTAGTATTTGTTCTGTCCAATGGCCTTTCTTTTTAATCATTAATATTATTATTTGATAATAAAAACAATGTATATTATTATTTGCACCAAAATAGATTATTATTTGCATGATGTTGGTGTAATAATACTATAATAACCTCTTATATGATTAATTGAAGAATATGAATCGAGACACAAAGGTAGTTGATAATTATTTTTTCATTAATTTACAAATATCTAAAGATAACTAGGAAGACAAAGTATTTTGAAAAATTTGTGCGAATAGAAATTGGACTTGGTTTTAGCTTATCATATTGTTGTGTATTATGTTTTATTTGTGAAAAATTAACAAAAATAGTACATTGTTACCCAAGGTGTGAAAGTCACTCATTGAGTCCCGAGACGGAGTTTGGCGCCCGAGCGTAGCGAGGGCGCTAATACTTCGAGGGACTAAATGAGTGACTTTCACACCTTGGGTAAACAAAACAAACCCGAGGTAAACACTGTGCTTTTCATTACGAATAAACATAAAATTCTTCCTAATAACGAGAGTGAATGAGAGACTCCATACTACCTGATCCTCTTACAAGGTTGGGACCAAAGAGGTTATAGATTATGTAGATTTTTTTGTTTTTGCTGTTTGTTTTCAATATGTTTTCAATACTCAAATACGTCGGTACTTACCGAAGTGATTTTTATTAATTAGTTTATCCAACACTGAGTAATGACGCGAAGTCCGTAGATTTAAATTACAGTTTTTGTAACACGGTTTGTCTAGAAAATGTTATTTACACAAAATACACAATCATAAATGAAAAACCAGATTAAACTTAACACAAAAACATATTAAAATAACAAAAGATAATACTAATTAAAATCATTCAAAATGCAAGCATTTCCTGCCAGTATTTTTTTACTCAAGGAACAACACTGACCGCACGGTCGCATAAAGCCACATCTGCAACATCTTGACAGGGCGCCGGCAGAGGCGCAGCATGGTCATACGTCGCTTTGACCATTTTCACCTTTACATTTATTTTATTAAATAAGATATCTTGAACTAAATATATCTACCTGAATTCGATTACTAAGAAAAAACCTATTATGTACTCTCTGTCAGTACTCTGGCAGTATGGATGAGCCGTGCGAAGCCATAATTTGACATGACAGCTGTCATTGAAAGCGATTTTCCCTAGGGCTGAAAGTTTTTCTTTCTACACGCTCTTCAGGCATCTTTAGACCTACTATCGGAGTATGAGTAAGTAAAGTGCCTTCGCCAAATCAATTAAAAATATAGTTTAAAAACAATGTAACTACCTATTTTGTTTTATAACTTACACCGAATGATAAATTGTATCTATGCCGAAAAATGCTAGGTATTCTATATAACCCAAAACCACATCGCAAACGAAGTCGCGGGCAACAGCTAGTATTATATAAAGAGGAAATATTTTTTTGTTTGGAACTAATTGGCTTCGAAACTACTAAACCGATTTTGATGAAACTCGGTATGAGGATACAATAATTCAATGAAAATAACATAGGCTATTTTTTATCCCGATATTCCCACGGAATCGGGAGTTACCGCGGAGCGCTGCTAGTAATATTATAAAGAGGGAATATTTTTTTTGTTTTCATGTTTGTAACGAATAAGCTTCGAAAGTACTGGACTGATTTTGATGAAACTTGGTATGAGGATACATTGATTAATTGGAAATAACATAGGGTACTTTTTATTATAATATTCCTACGGGATCGGGAGTTACGCGGGTCAAACCGTGGAGCGCTGCTAGTAATATTATAAAGAGGCAATTTTTTTTTGTTTTTATGTTTGTAACGAATAGGCTACGAAACATCTGGACCGATTTTGATGAAACTTGGTATAAGGATACATTGATTCATAGGGAATAACATAGGCTACTTTTTATGTTGATATTCTCTCGGGATCGAGGGTTACGCGGGTGAAACCGCGGAGCTATGCTAGTATTTATTTACCTTTAGTTTCGATTGCTAATTCGACGTAGTGTTGGATGAGTTTGGTCGGGGCGACCAGCCGCTTGTTGAATAATGATGACAGGTATTTCACACGGTTGTAGTATCTGAAATAATGATAGAAAGGCAATATAAGACGCTTTGACGACCCAGTTGGCACAATGGTTACCACGCCGGACTGCCAAACACAGGGTTGCGGGTTCGATTCCCGCCTCAGACAAGTATTTATGCTTAGATATTGGTCTGTGGTCTGGTCGTTTCTATGTATTATATGTATATATTTACAAAAGGAACTTTACTTTTACTTAAATAAGTAGTATATCCGTTGTCTAGCACCCATAACACAAGTGTAGTTACTTAGCTTGGGGCTAGATGGCGATGTGTGGAATGTACTGCAATATTTATTTATTTATTTTATTATTCTACGGTCGCTATAGATTAAGACGGAATGTGCCGGCACACAGTTCACCAAAAGCGTTGAGCCGCCGGCGGCTCGGCGCTTGTAGAACCAAAATCGGGGCGAAAAGCGTTGAGCCGCCGGCGGCTCGGCGCGTTCAAACTTTTGTAAACCGTATTTTCAATGTGTTAGAGTCTACATTTGTTTGAACAACTTTTGCCCAAAATATTGTGCAATATTTTTCCTAATGATTGCAACACTAAAACGTCAGGCAGTTGGGCAAAAAAATTAAAGAATTGTCAGTGTCAAAGTTGATAGTGACAAATACGAAAGTGCGTTGTGAAAGAAAGTGAAGTGGTGAAAATAATCTAAAAAAAAGGTAAATACAGTGATTTATGCCATTATTTTTGTATTACGTATTGTTTTAGATATGGTAAAGCTATTTACATAATAAGATTTGTGAATTTCGTTGTATTTTTCTTGCATTTATAGCTCAAAACCGGTGACTTCATTTTGGCCATTTTCATGTGATTTCGGTAATAATTTAGGTAAAATATAACTGAAAAGGCCGTTTATTCGTATTACAATAACTATTTACGCAAGTAATTGTGTATTTTATGAATAAAACAAGAGAAATGATTTGAAGAAAAAAATCAGTTTTACCGTTGTCCGTTACTCAAACGTAAATTCAAATCTTAGTATGGGAATCTGAGCTTTATCTGTATGCGAATAAGGTTACAAATACTCTATGCAATATGTGTCACTGGGTCAAAACCTAGTGATGTGGTAGAGTCGATGTTCAATATCGACCTATCGACATATTATCGACATTTTCGCTTTATGAAGGTAAGTACCTAATATTATTTAGATTTTTGCGTACTTTAGTTTTAGTACCTATATACTTCTAAATTAGTTTATAAAATATATATATATATATATATATATATATATATATATATATATAAAATAATACGTGTGTATGTCACTGTACTCCTTCTAAACGGCTGGACCGATTTTGATGATTTTTTTTTATGTGTTTGAGTGAGTCCATGAATGGTTTAGATTCACAATTGGACCCTGTAGGTGGCGCTGTACTTGTACATGTTTATGTCACTGTACTCCTTCTAAACGGCTGGACCGATTTAGATGTTTTTTTTTTATGTGTTTGAGTGAGTCCATGAATGGTTTAGATTCACAATTGGACCCTGTAGGTGGCGCTGTACTTGTACATGTTTATGTCACTGTACTCCTTCTAAACGGCTGGACCGATTTTGATGTTTTTTTTTTATGTGTTTGAGTGAGTCCATGAGTGGTTTAGATTCACAATTGGACCCTGTAGGTGGCGCTGTACTTGTACATGTTTATGTCACTGCACTCCTTCTAAACGGCTGGACCGATTTTGATGTTTTTTTTATGTGTTTGAGTGAGTCCATGAGTGGTTTAGATTCACAATTGGACCCGGTAGATGGCGCTGCAATTAAGAGGTAATAGAGGTCTGCTAGCAATAAATATAATTTATATTTTTAGATTTAAAATAAAAATAAATACTTTACGTAGTAGTGACGAGGAATACGACGGTGAGCCGCCGGCGGCTCGGCGCTTGTAGAACCAAAATCGGGGCGAAAAGCGTTGAGCCGCCGGCGGCTCGGCGCGTTCAAACTTTTGTAAACCGTATTTTCAATGTGTTAGAGTCTACATTTGTTTGAACAACTTTTGCCCAAAATATTGTGCAATATTTTTCCTAATGATTGCAACACTAAAACGTCAGGCAGTTGGGCAAAAAAATTAAAGAATTGTCAGTGTCAAAGTTGATAGTGACAAATACGAAAGTGCGTTGTGAAAGAAAGTGAAGTGGTGAAAATAATCTAAAAAAAAGGTAAATACAGTGATTTATGCCATTATTTTTGTATTACGTATTGTTTTAGATATGGTAAAGCTATTTACATAATAAGATTTGTGAATTTCGTTGTATTTTTCTTGCATTTATAGCTCAAAACCGGTGACTTCATTTTGGCCATTTTCATGTGATTTCGGTAATAATTTAGGTAAAATATAACTGAAAAGGCCGTTTATTCGTATTACAATAACTATTTACGCAAGTAATTGTGTATTTTATGAATAAAACAAGAGAAATGATTTGAAGAAAAAAATCAGTTTTACCGTTGTCCGTTACTCAAACGTAAATTCAAATCTTAGTATGGGAATCTGAGCTTTATCTGTATGCGAATAAGGTTACAAATACTCTATGCAATATGTGTCACTGGGTCAAAACCTAGTGATGTGGTAGAGTCGATGTTCAATATCGACCTATCGACATATTATCGACATTTTCGCTTTATGAAGGTAAGTACCTAATATTATTTAGATTTTTGCGTACTTTAGTTTTAGTACCTATATACTTCTAAATTAGTTTATAAAATATATATATATATATATATATATATATATATATATATATAAAATAATACGTGTGTATGTCACTGTACTCCTTCTAAACGGCTGGACCGATTTTGATGATTTTTTTTTATGTGTTTGAGTGAGTCCATGAATGGTTTAGATTCACAATTGGACCCTGTAGGTGGCGCTGTACTTGTACATGTTTATGTCACTGTACTCCTTCTAAACGGCTGGACCGATTTAGATGTTTTTTTTTTATGTGTTTGAGTGAGTCCATGAATGGTTTAGATTCACAATTGGACCCTGTAGGTGGCGCTGTACTTGTACATGTTTATGTCACTGTACTCCTTCTAAACGGCTGGACCGATTTTGATGTTTTTTTTTTATGTGTTTGAGTGAGTCCATGAGTGGTTTAGATTCACAATTGGACCCTGTAGGTGGCGCTGTACTTGTACATGTTTATGTCACTGCACTCCTTCTAAACGGCTGGACCGATTTTGATGTTTTTTTTATGTGTTTGAGTGAGTCCATGAGTGGTTTAGATTCACAATTGGACCCGGTAGATGGCGCTGCAATTAAGAGGTAATAGAGGTCTGCTAGCAATAAATATAATTTATATTTTTAGATTTAAAATAAAAATAAATACTTTACGTAGTAGTGACGAGGAATACGACGGAGAAATGGAATATATTAGTGATGATGAGGTACCAACATGACACTTTTTTTTTGTGGACAAATTTATTAATAGACTTTTTTGTAGGTGGAACCGGTGTATTGTCGTCAAGATGACGATGACGACGACGACGACGACGCCGCGTCGTCACCAGAGCCACCGTCGTATTCTCCGCTGACCGTCAGAGGGTCGTCGCCGTTGGCGCCGCTGTAAGTTTTATCAATTTTTCTGTAGTTTAGTAAAGAAATAATGACTACAAGTACTAAAAACTGCATTTATTTCATATACAGAAATGAGAGCCGTGCACCATCTCCTCGCTCGCCGGTTGCTGGTGGCTCGAGACCGTAAGTTTTATTACTGATTACTTATCCATCACACGTGACACACATTACAGCAGTTTGTTGCATCGTGTCTCGACGTGTTTAGTTTAGTCAAGAAGTGAAGACTACAAATACTAAAAACTGTACATTTGTTTCATATACAGATATCAAGACTGGACGAGGGCGTCGCGCTCGCGTTCGCGCTCTCGTTCGCCGCTTCATGAGGCGGAACCGTAAGTTTAATTATTTTTCATCTAGTTTAGTCAAGAAGTGAAGACTACAAATACTAAAAACTGTACATTTGTTTCATATACAGATATCAAGACTGGACGAGGGCGTCGCGCTCGCGTTCGCGCTCTCGTTCGCCGCTTCTTGGGGTAGTGCTTGCCATCTATGATCAAGATGGAAATGAATTTTTTGTGTCAATCAGCGATAAATTTGTAAAAATCAAATATAAGCATTTTATTGTGGCCAGACCAGCGTACTAGTACTATGGAGGACAATGCATTGTATCTAACGTTACAAAACCTATAGGCATTTTTTCAAGCTATTTTGTGTAGAATTGTTGCACATTTTACACAGTATCATCATGTCATCCTAAATGAGAAAAAGCTTGTCCAAAATTTGTGAAACTTAATTTGAGAAATACATTGTATAAATTTGTATGTAACGTTACAAATCCTATGGGCATTTTGTAAAGCTATTTTGTGTAGAATTACTGAATTTTTTTACACAGTATGTTATCCTAAATTAGATAAAGCTTTCCTAAAACTTGTGTCAAAAAGAAACGAAATTTGTTTTTGCAAATTGATAAATTTGATTATTTATATAATTATAGCCTACAATGAGGGGTAATATTATTGTATTAGTCATAAACAGTTTTGTAATCTATATTTTAGAAATAAAATAATCATCGCACAACTCAAATAACACTTGAAACAAAATCAGTAGTCTCTAAGCTATACAAATCAGTTGTTTGTTTACATAATAGACCTTTTGAAGTGGTCGTAAATTATGTTTTTGTGAACCTGCGCACGCGCCAGATGACGTCATCTTTATGGCTCTTGTGAAAGGTTTTTTTTTAGGTTAATATTTTATTATTTTATTGCCTTATTGTATTAGAGATAAGTGTTTTGGTTTTCTAAATAATAAATAAGTATTTTAGTATGTTAATTTTTTCATTTTGTACTTGAGGCAATTTCTATAGTTTTTAAGCAGTAACCCTAAATATTTCCCAAATGAAAGTCGGTAGCCTATTATATCCACCAAAATGTTCTAAAAAGATAGGTAAGCGAAGATTTCACCAAATTCGGTTGAGCCGTTTTGAAAATTAGCCCGGACAAACAGAACAAAAAATACATCTGTGAAAATTTGAAAAAACTATGAACAACTCTCTAGCTATCATGGTTTATGAGATACAGCCTGGTGACAGACAGACGGACGGATAGACAGCAAAGTCTTAGTAATAAGGTCCCGTTTAGGTAGTAGTGAATTTCTATCTGTATCCACGCATCATCCGAACCTAAACACGCCTTCCCAGTTTCTAGGGTTCCGCACCCAAAAGGTAAAAACGGGACCATGGAACCCGAAATTTTTAGAAAACGTGTTTAGGTGCAGATAACACGTAAATACAGACCAAAATTCACTAATAACCCATATTTAAAAATTTCAACTCTCTAGCCACCATGGTTCATGACATACAGCCTGCTGACAGACGGACATACGGATGGACAGCGAAGTCTTAGTAGGGTCCCGTTTTTACCCTTTGGGTACGGAACCCTAAAAATTTAGAAAACGTGTTTAGGTTCAGATAATACGTAAATACAGATAAAAATTCACTATAAAACCTATATTTGAAAATCAACTTGATACTTCAATTTTATTTATATAAGTAAGTAATTATAAATGTATATGTAAGTAAAACAAAATACTGCATAAAATAATGTTTATTTATAAACATTCAATAAAATAGCTTGCAAACAAAAAGTCGATAGTTTGACCTACGGGTCGCGGTCGCGTAGCGCATCTCTAAGACATAACCTTCAATTGTATCAAATTTCATTCTTTATTTGATACATTTTCGACTTCCAACTATATCATATTTTTACAAAGAACTATGTTAGATTATTACGTAAATGTGCTAAATGGACTTTATTTATACCTTTCTATTTGGTTCCAATGAAAATAGAAATAGTTTTATTGTAAAAAGGTTCTATACCAAAAAGTGCTGACATTTATTCACATGACACTTATTCATCCTTTGTTTATGTCATTTGATCCTAAATATTAGCAAATATAAATGACATCAGCCTATAGGTAAATTATTCAGCAAGCCATTGTCGTTTTCAGAACTGCGATAGCTGTTCTAGATTTTTTTTTATGGGTATTTATTTGAATTGTAACCTGAAACTACGAATAAAATAAATTCGCGAGTCGAATGACCTTGAAATTATGATTCGCGGAAATTTGCAGTTGCATATTTTGCCGGAAGGAGGGGTTAATCCTTTCGTTTAATTTATATTCGCATTTGGCAAAATGGGTACCATGCCGGGCTGCCAAACATAGGGTTGTCTAGCACCCATAACACAAGTGTAGTTACTTACCTTGGGGCTAGATAGCGATGTGTGGAATGTCCTGCAATATTTATTTATATGTTGTGAATTACTTACTTATCAGTCCCAAGTGCCTCCTTCAGCGCCAATCTAAGCTGATCCGCCATTGTATCAACATCGAAGTCAACTCTAAGCGCGTACCCTGATCTGACAGCTCTAGCAGCATTGGCTGGCTGGTCTCCGAACACTGGTACCGCGATCACAGGCACTCCATACCTTAGAGACTCTAAGGTGCTGAGTAGACCGCCGTGGGTGATGAAGACTTTGGTGTTTTTGTGGGCTGGAAGAAAGGCAAGCTTTCACTATGGTCGTTTATGTACGCCAATTGACATTGTTCTTACGGTGAAGGAAAAATTAATAACTGACGTGACCATGTTATTTTTTGTTCTTTTTTAATCTTGATTTCTATGATAATTAGAAAATGAAGGAAACCAAGACATAGGGGCATAGTCATGGCAATTATAGGTTTTATGCAACAAAAATATTTGTGCTAGTGTCATTATCCAGGGAGCAAACAGTCGACTGCATTTGTATGGAAAGGGCTTGTTATTATGTACCTAGGATAGCAGCTTGAGGCATCCACGGCCTAATGTGGACATTCTTCGGCAGACCCTGCAGTTCAGCTTCAAACTTCCACAGCACTGTATACGGGAGCTCTCCCAGCATCTTCAGCAGGGCTGCTTTGGTATGTTCCGGTAGGTTGGCAGATTTTAATACTGAGCCCATGCTGAAGTAAATCACGCCTTGGTTTGAGGAATCGAGGAGTTCTTGGAGATCCTGGAAAAGTCAGCAGGCTATTTTTACGCATGTAGTAAATTTTTTCAGGACATTCTATACATCACTATATAGCCCCAAGCTGAGTAACTAGACTTGTGTTATGGGTTCTAGACAACGGATATACTACTTATACTTTTTTTGTAAATATATACTTATAACAACCAGGCCGCAGACAAATATCTAATCATGAATACTTTTCTGAAACGGGAATTGAACCCGCAACCCTGTGTTTGACAGTCCGGCATGGTGACCATTGTGTTACATAAAACTTATAACTGCCATAACCATACTCCTTTGTTTTTTAAATCTTAACTTCTATGATAATTAGAAAACGAAAAAAACCAAGAGCGCCTGGTACCCTTTCCTCTTAAGGGCTTTTATACCTTTGGTAAAGGCGTAACAGTCTCTTCAATATGAAAGCCTCCGATTTCGACGACATTTGGTGGAACACTCTGAGCTGGTACGAAGGAATTGTGAGAGTTCACCAGCAGAATGGATATGTTCTGAGCTGCTTCGTTCAATGGGGGTAGACTGACGCCTCTGGCTTTGGCTATGTTGGTGAACATTGACTGGTAGGCGTCTATTGATTGTTGTACATGCCACCTGGAAATTTATGAGAATGGACATACTTAACATCTTCTTATATATCTATATATATGAAATTATTTGTCCTGAATGACTGACTGACGAATCAACGCACAGCCTAAACCGCTGATCGTAGAGACCTGAAACTTGGAGGGTGTATGTATTCTTCTTCTTTCTGTACCATATCCTAACGGATGTCGGCGACCATCTCTTTAAAAACTTTTCTATCCTGGGCTGCTCTGCTCAGAGCAGCCGCGTCAGCTGTACCGGTCCACGACTTTATATTGTCACACCCAGCAATCCTTTTCCTACTTCTACCCCTCTTCCCGAAAGGTGAAAGGGTACCGGCCCTCTCTCCATACAAACGTAGTCAACTGTTACCTTCCTGTATAGAGACCTGTTACCTTCCTGATAGTGAGACTAGCACAAATATTTTTGTTGCATAAAACTTATGAACAGTCGACTACGTTTGTATGGAGAGAGCCCCCGGTACCCTTTCCTCTTGTCCATGGGTGCCTGTCAATAGGTTAAGTAGTGAAAATTACTTATATTCTTACCAATTATCGAATTCAATAAGCAGATACAGTCCAATATTCCACAATCTCTGGAAGAATGACATCGGGATGGGGTAGTCGTTGAATATCAGAGGGATGGTTGCAATGGAACGATCCCCATTTACTATGGCTTCTAGCGAGGGTTGGAGAGTTACACCTGATAGGACTATCCATGGCACTTGGAGTACTGCTGCATAGCTGAAATAATTAAATATTATTATTATATCGTTATGAACTCCTGCAATTGATTATCATGTGGAAAGTTGCTGGAAAAAAAGTCGGAAAAGATCAGAGTATCAGAGAGTTGACAAGGATAGTGAGTACCGCACAACTTTCGCGAGAGATCGGGCCAAATATTCTGAGCTGACTGCCATGACCATGCCCCTATATCTTATTTTTATATATTTTTTGTTTTTAAGACACTTATTTCCTATAAAAATAAGAATATATACAAAAATAAACTTAGGGGCATGGTCATGGCAGTTATAGGTTCTAAGCAACAAAAATATTTGTGCTAGTGTCATTATCCAGGGAGGAAACAGTCGACTACGTTTGTATGGAGAAGCGATTCGTCATAATTATAGATGGAATACGCGGTAGCATAATCTATTTGACTCAGTTGACACAATGATCACCATGCCGGACTGCCAAACATAGTGTTGTGGATTCTATTCTCGCCTCAGACAAGTATTTATGCTTAGATATTTTTCAGCGGTCTAGTTGTTCCTATGTTTTATAAGTATATATTTACAAAAGAAAAGTATAAAGGTAGTATATCCGTTGTCTAGTACCCATAACACAAGTCTAGTTACTTAGCTTGGGGCTAGATGGCGATGTTTGGAATGTTCTGCAATATTTATTTATTTTCCCCACTCGAGTGTAAAAAATATTTGCTCTAGTGTCATTATCCAGGGAGGAAACAGTCGACTACGTTTGTATGGAGACAGCGCCGGTGCCCTTTCCTCTTAATAAATTCAAACAAGACCTTTAAAATCCGTGTTAGTTATATCGGGATAAAAATCTTCTTACCCAGAATCCATTGAAAAAAGTTTCAGTGGCAGCAGTGGGAGGTTCTTTGAACGAATGTAGCAGGATGACCTCCAGCAGGGAGAGATGGCGAGCAGTCGTGAATCGCGCAACATCTACCCCCTCTACTACATGATGATCACGACCGCTCTGTCAAGAGTGTAACGAAAAAGAAGAGAATATTGGGATGAAAATCTTCTTACCCAGAATCCATCTCATTGAAGAAAGTTTCAGTTATAACAGCATCGTATTTTCCCTTCAATAACGCCTCCTTTAGAGCAGGTATATTGGCAACCGTTTCTGATATGTTAAAAGCGAACTGCCTTATGAATGCAAAATTGGCGTTCGCGTTACGCCTGTCCAGCATATCTATTGCTGTGGAAGAATGAGAAAGAGTTAGCTTATTACCCGACTGTGCGAGGGGAAGGAGTGGTATTGTGTTCATCAATCTATGTATGTATGTTTGAACCTATGTGGTTCTCTAGAGTGAAAATAATCAATATTATTTAGGTAAGTTTTGAAATAGAATAGAATATGGAATAGAATATAATTTATTCGATCAAACACACGACATAGTATACATAGGCTGCACTAAAAGTATCGGGAATGGAATATTTCCACTGTTCCTGTCATATTTAAATCTTTTTAATTGAAAACTCCTTGGTTTTAAAAATCGAATACCATTTATTTATTTTTTGGAGATACGAGGTGGTGTGTACCTCCAAAGGGAAGATCTTCCACCGGGCAGGTGTTATACCCGGTAGGCCGCGGCCCAACGATGTTTCGTTGGAACTTGTATATGAGCTTATCTTCAGAAAAACTTCGCTTGCGCGATCTAGGATCTCCGATCGGCTTGGTGGCGCCATCTGTTAGTGGCGATGTGAAGTGTCGCTACAATTTAAAAAAAGAATCTCGGTCTTGTCACAAGTTTTTGTCAAACTTGTTTAGTTTGTTGTTTAGTCGTTGAGAAAATGGAATTGACTCGAGAAAATTCAAGAGCGATGATTTATTATGACTTTCGAAGTGGTTTATCACAAAAACAGTGTGTTGACCGGATGATTTCTGCATTTGGTGATGAAGCCCCATCCAAAACCACAATTTATCGCTGGTTTGCTGAATTTCAACGTGGACGTGTCAAGCTCAGTGATGATCCCCGTCAAGGTCGTCCAAAAACTGCACTCACCCAAGAAAACGTTGATGCTGTGCGTTAGCTGATTGAGGAAGATCGACATGTAACATACCGCGAAATTCAGGCAACTTTAGACATTGGCATGAGTCAAATACAAATAATCTTGCATGAACAATTAGGTGTAAAAAAGTTGTTTTCCCGATGGATACCGCATTCGCTCTGTGAAGAGCAAAAAGTGGCTCGCGTTACTTGGTGCGTCAGAACTCTCGAAAGATTCCACGCAGGATCCTCAAATGCTGTATACAACATCGTATCAGGTGACGAATCCTGGATATACGCGTACGAACCCGAAACAAAAAACCAGTCACGAGTTTGGGTGTTCGAAAATGAGTTAAAGCCAACAAAAATTGTTCGTTCACGGAGTGTTGCAAAAAAAATGGTGGCCACGTTTGTCTCCAAAACCGGCCATGTTGTGACTTTGCAATTCCTCTTGAGGGACAAAGAACGGTTAATGCAGAATGGTATGCTAGCATTTGTTTGCCACATTCGTCGTTTCTGAACTCCGTAAAGAGAACTGCAGCCGCCGCATCATCCTCCATCACGACAATGCGAGTTCTCACACCGCGAACAGAACAAAAGAGTTTTTAGAGCAAGAAAACATAGAATTATTAGACCATCCGCCGTACAGCCCCGACCTAAGCCCTAATGATTTCTATACTTTCCCTAAAATAAAGAATAAATTGCGTGGTCATCACCTGAAGAAGCTGTGGACGCCTACAAAACGGCCATTTTGGAGACCCCAACTTCCGAATGGATGCTTTAATGATTGGTTCCATCGTATGGAAAAATGTGTCAAATTTCGCGGAGAATACTTCGAAAAGCAATAAATACATTTTTAAATAGTAATGTTGTGTCACTTCCTTGATTCCCGAAATTTTCAGTGCCGCCTAGGTACCTAAACCCAACGAATATGTTATGTAGTTGGTACGAATCTCTCTAGTGTAGGTAGGTTAGTGTTGTCTTGTTTCTAGAGTAAATGTTTACATGAATCGAGCTGTTATTTGGAGTCGTAGATACAAATAAGAAACAGTAAGAGAAAGTTACAAATAAAAGAAATTACAAAAAACAGACAATAAAAATAAAAAGTATCTGAGAAATCGTGTGTTGCCCGAAAGGGTGAAAGCCTCAGCATACACAGCGTGGGTGACTTTTCCGCTCCCAAGAAACGGCTTGGTCACCAAGAGAATATAAAAAAATAAATTTACTAAGTATAATATAATAAATAATATAATAAAATAACATAATCTATTCATATATACATACACATTATATACTACGCTGTACTTATATAAATATACCCTTATATAATTACAAGAATCAAATACCTACATAAAAACTCGGCGGTCAGCCTTCCAGGTTTTAAAATTAAATTAAGACGTTGGTTGGTCGAACGGTCGTTTTATGACTTTGATAATTTTTTAAACTACAAAGCGTAAATTCGAATTTTGTTTTGACATTGTATTTATTTAATTGCTGTAAGTAATTGAGTTTACTTTTTATTTAATTGATTATCCTTGACATGTAATGATTATTTACCAATAAATGAGTATTGAGTATTGAAAAAAATAAAAAATTGATATAATTTACAAAATACTTATAGTACTAGTAGCTAGATATGTTTGAACTAACCTGAGGTTATAGGTAAGGTGATGCTTGCGTCGATTATATGGAGGCCATCTTTGCGATCCTTTGGTGGGAATGGAGTCACCCATGTCACCTGAAAATTAATAAATATAAATCTTTGCTGACCCAGTTGGCACAATTCCCGCCTCAGTCATGTATTTATGCTTAGATATTTGTCTTTGGTCTGGTTGTTTCTATGTAGGTATTATAATTATATATTTACAAAATAAAAGTAGTAGTAGTATATCCGTTGTCTAGCACCCAGTGTGGAATGTCCTGCAATATTTATATATTTTATTTATTTCCTCCGCTCTTGTGATATTTCGTGATTCTAAGGTAGTAATTATATCACGTGTATTTATTTTTTCGGCAAACGCGCGATACTCAACCGAAATGCGGCGAAAAATGTTCTATGATAAAATTAGATACATAAACCTGTATTTATAAATATTTATTATTTTTTGGTTATTATAAATAACACGTGAAATAGGTGGGGGGGGGGGTTGTTTTAAACCTCACCATGTCGCTTCGGCTATAGAACGAAAGTTTGTATCACCAAGGGGGAGGGGGAGTTAGAAAATGCCAAAAAAAACCACGTGATTAAGCGTGGCATCCTTGCGCAGGGGCCATGCTTTTTTTTGCCATAGGGGCCATGCTGTATCATTCCAATTTTAGTATATGTACTGCCGAAGCAAGTACAGCCGGCTGCATGATAGCAGCCCCTGGTAGAGTTAAATACTATTATTGGCATGTTTTCATTCTACTGGCTTTATCTCTGTGTTCGCTGTTTGTGCCTAATGATTACTAATGTTACACGCGTCCGAATCGTAGGCACAAACTGTTCGCACCGGCTGCCGTGCGCGCGCGCACGTCAGCCGGTGCTCCTACCTCACACGCGCTCACTCTACTAAACCAGCTGATCCCTGACCGGTTTGATGATGTAGACGTTTTTTACACTAATCAGCGCCAATTCGTAACCATAATTTTTTTTCGGTTTTCTAGTCTTAATTTGAAAACTAATAGAATTAGCGATATAACATTTTTAGTAGGTTTCTTGAAAATTATTGTTAAGAAAAACGATTAAGTTAAGAAATATTATTAATTGTAAGAAATTTAATTGTTATATAACGAGATACTATATACACTTTTATTGAGCAAAGCCACAGATTGTTATAATGTTTTATGTTTTTGAGTTATGACACTATTTGAGCGGAGGTGCGAATTGTACTAGGGGGCGTCCATAAATTACGTGAGATGTTTAAGGGGGGGAGGGGGTCGAGTCAAATCTCATCTAATCTTATGTTGGAGAGAGAGGGGGTATCGGCAAATATCACGCAATTTTTTTTTCTGATTTATTTTTACGGCTTCGAGTAGCTAGATCAGAACGAAGTCGAAACAGTAGATGATTATACTGAAAATCATATGGACATGTTGGTTCCAATAGTCTCTCTTGAGACCGCGCATGATTCTCCATGGACTGATCACGATTTACGTATTCTATTGTAAAAAAAATATGACACTTATAACTCTCAGCAATATTAATTACTAGTCTTAACTAGTCGTAAATATAAGCACGATAAAATTTACAATAACAATCCAACGCGTTTACGTAAGAAACCCATTTTGAAAAATCTCACGTGAGATTGGGGGATGAGGGAGGCGATTTAATAAAATCTCATCATCTC
Source organism: Idaea straminata (assembly GCA_951213275.1). NCBI lineage: Eukaryota > Metazoa > Arthropoda > Insecta > Lepidoptera > Geometridae > Idaea > Idaea straminata. Next base: position 4,070,836 of record OX577875.1, on the reverse strand, counting down.
ACCAGGGGGGGAGGGAGGGACAGAAAATTAAAAAAAAAACACCTAAAAAAAAACACCTCACGTAATTTATGGACGCCCCCCAAGCTAGTTATCAGTTGCTTCATAATAAAACGTTTGTCATGCTTAGCAATCATGACAAACAGTTTTTAGATAAATAATGTACATTTCGTATCTATCTAATTATATTTGAATAACTTAGATTGTGATATTTATTTATAAATCAGAAATACGCAGTAAAGGCGCCCGCTAGTCATTTAAACAAATAAGTCTGTCTGTATAAGTCGCAAAATTTATCTAATAATACAAAGTCGAAGTCAAAATTCTTGGTTTGACGACCCACTTGGCACAATGGTCACCATGCCGGACTGCCAAACACAGTTGCGGGTTCGATTCCCGACTCAGTCATGTATTTATGCTTAGATATTTGTTTATGGTCTGGTTGTTTATATGTATTATAAGTATATATTTAGAAAAGAAAAGTATTTATGCAGCATATCAAAGTCAAAGTCAAATTTCTTTATTCATTTGGATGCTTATGTAAATTTTATACACAGATCACATTGAAACGTCTTAAAAACTAAGTTAGGATCCGTTGTCTAGCACCCATAACACAAGTCTAGTTACTTATGGGGCTAGATAGCGATGTGTGGAATGTCCTGTAATATTTATTTATTTTATTTATTTAAATAAACAAAAAAATCTTACCTCATGGCCAGCCTTGTGTAGAGCATAGACAATCCCTCCTCCTAGATGATTGTGACTCTTTGAAGGCAAACCAAAGACGCATAGAATATGATAGCTCTCCACACAAACTGCTAGGCAGGCTAGGAATATCAGCAATTTCTTCATTATTTCTCACTGTAATTTTAAAAAAATGGTCGTCTGTAAAGTTGGTTTACGGGCGATAATTTTACGTGATAACGTCATGAGGAAACGATGAAAATGGAGATTTTTAGAACGAAGTTCCTTATCGCGCGTTGCGAAAGGCGGCTAGACGGAAAAAATTAAGATCAAAGGTTGTTATGACACTTTTTGATTTTATTACAATTCCTGCACTAATTAATCGAAACGAAATGAACTACGTTCCATCCGGGTGTCCCTTGACATCTTTCAAGTTTTTTTTTTTTTTTTTTTTTTTAAATATCAGTCTTCTATTCGTCACTCGTCACCATAACACAAGCCCAAGCATATTATTATTAAATACTCTGTTTTCTAACGGGAACGGACGCGTCATGGTCATGTTACCATGACGCATGACGTCACACAATATTACCGTGACACTTTTTTGTAAATGTAGGTGTAAAAAAATCTAATATTTAACAATAATTGACATTGGTATTACGGTGAAGGAAAACATCGTGATGAAATCCGCGGCTTAGTTGACTCCAGACGTATTGACAAGTTCTTTCCTCTGGACACGGTCGACTAAGCTGAGAGGGTTGTAAGTATAGGTGCTGGGCAAGCCTACTTATGTGTTAAAAACATTACCCTCTCGTGGTTCGGGATTGTGAGGTCATCGATTGTTTTTTGTGCAACGATTCAATGAAATGAAGAAAAAAAATTTGTAGTTACTTAAAGATCTTTAAGTTTTGCATTTTAATTTTTATCTTTGACTAGCTGCGCTCCGCGGTTTTACCCGCGTAATTCCCGATCCCGTGGGAATATCGGTATAAAAAGTAGCCTATAGCCTTCTTCAATAAATTGACTATCCAACACAAAAATAAGTTTTCAATTCGGACCAGTAGTTCCTGAGATTAGCGCGTTCAAACAAATAAACTCTTCAGCTTTATAATATTAGTATGGATTGTGTCTTTTTGTTATTTTGAATTGTAAATAAATATTTTTATTTAAATTATCTATTTTTTCTTATTCTTAATAACGTTTCAAAAACTTACTGAAAAACTTAAAAGATCTATTTGCCTTTTTAGTTATAATTTGTATTTTGAATTGGAAATAAATATTTTTATGGAAATTATCTAATTTTTCTTATTCTTATTAACGTTTCAAAAACTTACTGAAAAACTTAAAAGATCTATTTGCCTTTTTAGTTATAATTTGTATTTTGAATTGGAAATAAATATTTTTATGGAAATTATCTAATTTTTCTTATTCTTATTAACGTTTTAAAAAATTAATTAAAAAGTTAAAAGATTGAATTGCCTTTTTAAATATAATTTGTATTTTGAATTGCAAATAAATATTTTTATGGGAATTATCTAATTTTTCTTATTCTTATTAACGTTTTAAAAAATTAATTAAAAAGTTAAAAGATTGAATTGCCTTTTTAATTATAATTTGTATTTTGAATTGCAAATAAATATTTTTATGGAAATTATCTAATTTTTCTTATTCTTATTAACGTTTTAAAAAGTTATTAAAAAGTTAAAAGATTGAATTGCCTTTTTAATTATAATTTGTATTTTGAATTGCTAATAAATATTTTTATGGAAATTATCTAATTTTTCTTATTCTTATTAACTTTTCAAAAACTTACTGAATAACTTAAAATATTTAATTACGAATATTTTCTTTTAAATCAAACACGAGCTGTTTCCACAAGAACTTTAAGTTATGACACTTTGTGATCAAAGTACTTGTACCATATTATACATTATTTTATCAAATAGATAGATACTAAGATAGGTACCTGCGTCTTAGCTGATAAATATCTAACGACAGAATGTCAGTTTACAAGGACTCGATAATCTTGCGAAGAATATTTTAAGATTAGAATATTTGAAACTAGAAAAAATCCGTGGCTATGATTTCTTCAAAAAAAAAGCGTTATGAGTATATTACACTTTTTAAGCTATTGCATAGCTTTTATCGCGGGCTTTGAGCGCGGCGACCGAATCAAGAAATTCCGTAACGAAAATAAAACCTATCACCCCCCACTCCGCCTACCATGTAGCTCGGCCTAGCGTATGTATATGGTACGACTGTACGAAGCTCGCACAATGGTACTGTACGAAGCTGCCGCGGTAAAGCTCGCAAGCTTCCCCAGCACGGCAGTCCCCAGCCCACAGCACGGCAGTCCCCAAGTGTCATACGTTATATTTTTTAAATTCTATTTTGACTGTGTTACGCATTCATTCATATTTATAACAATCAACTGATTTTAAAATCTAAAAAATTATGAAAAAAAATCTCCAAAAATAATAACCTTCTGTATAAATCGAATACCTAATATAAAAATATTTATTTTGATTTTTCATCTCAAATTTTTCGTCATAGTCCGTCAAATCAGGGGCTATAGTAAAGCGGTGGCAAGTTTACCATAACGTTAATAGGAGATTTGGAGGCAACCAGAAAACTTCATGTTTGACACTGATTTTTACTTTCACTACACTTGTGCACTTTCACAGAACTAAATTGAATAACATTCCACCAGAATTATACAATTCAACTCGGGTTACAACTAAGTTTCATGAAAATTAAACTGCAGCACGACATGTTGTTAACTCGTTACCGCCAAAACTCCGGAGCTGACGTTTAGGAAACCGATGCTAAATCTTTATTTTTTATTTTTTTAACCGAATTCAAAAAAAGAAGGTTCTTAAGTCATAGCGTAGGTACCTCTTTTTTAACCCCCGACGCAAAAACGACGGGGTGTTATAAGTTTGACGTGTCTGTGTGTGTGTGTGTCTGCGGCATCGTAGCTCCCGAACGGATGAACCGATTTTGATTTAGTTTGTTTTGTTTAAAAGGTAAATTAGTCCAGAGTGTTCTTAGCTATGCTTGTTCGAAATCAGTTTACCCGTCTTAAAGTTATGGGGATAAAGGTCAGAGCAAACCAGCCCCCTGATTCACAAACCGTCTCGGAAGGCAACCGAAACGAAAAAACTATTTGAATCAAGAATATTTATTGAAAAACTGTTTATTTAAGATGACAAATTATAGTAGGTAGGCATCAACAGTGTGTCCATCTAGGACATACAATAATGAGTTACATAAGAACATACAAAACAATATATTGAGCTGCCATATCAAGATCATGTATCTAGTAATAATCTATTACGATATAATAATGATAATAAATCATTTATTTCAGGCTACAAAGGCCCATAGATACATACCTTATAGACTAACATACATATTTTATAATAATAATTGAATGTAAGAGATAGCTTAGAACTATTTTTATTTATTTATTTATTTAATAAATTCAGTACACAAGAAAAATACAAAAAAAAGATTGCATTATAAAGTTATTACTAAGGTAAGTCTAACCCTGTGAAGAGTTTTCTGCCGACAGACCTCTAGGGAAAGGAAATAATATAGCGGAAGGTAATTAAAAGTGTACAAACAGTTTCAAAGAGGAAAGCAGTTATTGAATTCTAGATATTATATCTATGTTACAATCCCACCTTCCTCCCATGGCCTTACCGACATCTTAGGTCTTAAAGGCCGAATCTCGGGACATACGTTGGTTACTTGCTCTGGGCTCTTTCACCAACGTACTCACTTAAGTCCCTACATATCTTTATCCTGTCCTCTTGCTATGCAACTCTCCCCGAATGGGGCTTTAACATCACGTGAACGGCTTGCGCGTCAGCTCGTCTTCACGATCTCTCGGTACTATCTAGCTAGCCAAGGCTGAGCTCCATTGCGCGTCGTTTCTTGTGCCACTCGTGGGCGAACTTTCGAAGCAGTTCGAAGTTCGTCCTCGAGCACACAAGCTCCCGGTAGTATACCGGCCCTTGCGTCGGTCCGTCCGTCGGTGCTCCCCTGGGTGCCCTCACCCTGCCCCGTGTCCGAGGTGCGGAGGTAGCGGGGACTGCCCCCGTCACCTCCGCGCCCCTGAGCGCGTCCCCCGTCGCCCGCCCTTCAGGCGCGTCCCCCGCAGCCACCCGGACCCCTTGCGCCCCCCCAGCGACGGCGAACCCACGAATGACTTCGGGGTCCGCCGTCGACGAGGTAGGCGCCGGAGGTTCCTCCGTCTCCCTTGTCCGTCTGTCAGTTTGTCCTCCCCTGGGCGCCCTCGCCCTTCCCCTCGTCCGAGATGCAGGAACAATGGGGATGTTCCCCACCGTTCCCGCATCCCTGGGCGCGTCCCCCGTCTTCTATGTTAGTAGCACTTCCATGACACTACACTTTCGTCCTAGTCCGTTCTTGTGGAATTTGTCCGCGGAAGCGACGGAACACCACGTCCTTCGGCCAGAACCTTTCATCCATAACGCGAGGCAGATAGCTGTTTGGTACTCGCACCACAAACGCCTTGAAATTGACGTTATATAAGTGTAATAAATTGATCATTGCATAGAGGCGGTTTATGACGCGCGAGCGGAACGCGAGCGTGTTTAAAATGCCGAGATGCAATGATCAATATCAGCACGCGTACCTATCGTTTGTTGACATCTTTAAAACTGAAAAGACCACCTTCCGATATTTTGTAAATTAGACTGCTGCACCACCCTGAACTCTCAAGTAAGTAGGTCTTCTTCTTCTCGTATTGTGGTGTGGCTCACCTATGGTTAGAGTTTTCAGATCGCCTTAAGGCCTCTAACTTGACCTAACGACTGCTACTAGAGGTAGCAACCGAGACCAACAGCCAAACGTGCCTTCCGAAGCACGGAGGGGCTCACGAAAATCGTCCCCTAGGCTTGTTATTTCTTTTCATCTTCTGACCAGCGCTGCAGATGCGCCTGCGTATCTGCAGGATATGCTGAGGCTTTACCCATTCGGGCAACACACGACTTCTCAGATACTTTTTTTTTATTGTCTGTTTTTGTAATTTCTTTTATTTGTAACTATCTCTTACTGTTTCTTATTTGTATCTATACTATGTCGTGTGTTTGTTCGAATACATTATATTCTATTCTATTCTAAAATACATTTTTGCCACACTACTAATTGGCCACCAATCGAAGTAATGACCGCGCCAGGCGTCGCTTAGCCCGTACGACCGTAAACGATCAGCTAGCGTCACTTAGCTGTGAGTTAGTAGGTATTAATAATTATACATATTACCTACTTACTTGATATAATTACCTACTTCATATTAGTCTATGATTTTACCTATAGATTTACGTAGATACTTCATAACTGATAAATAGCTTCATACACAGTGAATGATAGTCATACCTGACATGGACAAGATAATTGATAATGATGACGACCCAGTTGGCACAATGGTCACCATGCCAACAGGCTTGCGGGTTCGGTTCCCGCCTCAGACATGTATTTATGCTTAGATATTTAAATAAAATAATTAAATAAATATCACCATGACTTTGTTCAGAGGAGATGTTAGAAGCCGCCGGCCAATGCCTACCACCGCTTGATTATCTGCTACCAGTCAATCAAGCGGTTGCGGTGGCACATCTCTATCTATAATATAAAAATGAATCGCAAAATGTGTTGGTAAGCGCATAACTCAACAACGCCTGGACCAATTTGGCCAATTCTTTTTTTGTTGTCTTTGATATTGTCAAGAGAAGGTTTTTATGAAATAAAAAATTAAGAAAGTTGCGCAGAAAATGATTACGCAGGTGAAACCGCGGGGCGCAGCTAGTATATCTATAAAAATCAATGCCACTTTTCGTTGTAATTTTATAACTCAAGAACGGGCTCACCTATCCAAACCAAATGTTTAAGCTTTTTTCGGACTATTTAGTAGATGGTTTATGTGAAGTTTGCACAAAATCGGTCGAGCGGTTCTTCATTTATCACATTTTTTGTAGCAAATTAATTCAATTAATGGCGGATCATTTTGTTAATGGGGATTGTGCTGTCAAATTGAAACTTTTTCAGATGGGGATTGTGCTGTCAAATTGAAACTTTTTCAGATGGGGATTGTGCTGTCAAATTGAAACTTTTTTCAGATGGGGATTGTGCTATTTTTTCAGATGGGGATTGTGCTGTCAAATAGAAACTTTTTTCAGATGGGGATTGTGCTGTCAAATTGAAACTTTTTTCAAATGGGGATTGTGCTGTCAAATTGAAACTTTTTTCAAATGGGGATTGTGCTGTCAAATTGAAACTTTTTTCAGATGGGGATTGTGCTGCCAAACTAAACTTTTTAGTCAACATAGAGCTAGCAATTAATAAAATATTTTTTTTGTTTGAATAAATGAATTTGATGTTCCAATTTTTTTTTATTATAATATATCTAATCTGTCTAGTATATTATATATAATATCTCAGTACCTGGACATCTGTCTAGTATTTTTTTTTTTTTACTTATTCTAACCTCAAAGCAAACACCCATTGACTTCGTGTTACTTAACAACGCCATCTGCTGGAATAACTTTATTGCTCACAAAAAATAGTATTAGTAGTTCGCCAATAGATGTCAGGAAGAGTCATATTTTTCAGATAAAAAAAGTAAGTTTCGATAAAACACGAATAAAATGACATTTCCTAAAAATGATTCCTAGCTAGATCGATTTATCGCCCCCGAAACCCCCTATATACCAAATTTTATGAAAATCGTTGGAGCCGATTCCGAGATTCCAATTATATAATTATATATATATATATATACAAGAATTGCTCATTTAAAGATATAAGATATTATATTATATATACTAGCTTATGCCCGCGACTTCGTCCGCGCAGGAGTCGATAATAAAGTGTTGGTAATTTAAAAGGAGTATCAACTTTCTACCCCTTTTTAACCCCGTTAGGGGATGAATTTCAATAAAATTCGAAATACGTGTTCCATCAATTCTGTTAAAGAATGTTTATGCAAAATTTGAAGTAGATTGGACCAAGGAATCACGTTGTCCCATACAAACTTTGCCACCCTTTTTCACCCCCTTAGGAGTAAAATTTCGGAAAATCCTTTCTTATCGGATGCGTACGTCACACAAAGAATACACCCTCAAAGTTTCAGGTCTCTACGATCAGCTGTTTAGGCTGTGCGTTGATCCGTCAGTCAGTCAATCAGTGATTCAGAACAAAGAATTTTATATGTATAGATTATATCTAAGCTTAGTTAGACAGTGGTAATTCTTATCAACTATTAAAATTAAATGATAACAAGTAATAAACACTTGAAACATTCTTCAAAATAGATAATACTGAGATACATAAGGGTGATTCTACAGAGATTCCTATGATTCCCTTGGCACTTTTTATTTAATAGAATATGATAAATATAATGAATAAAAATGAAATTTAACTTAATTTTAAACAGATTAATCTAATAGGCATCAGTTTTGGTCCTTCCGTTTCGAAGATACAGCAAATTTGGTGAGCAGGGGAATCAAATAATGATGACAGGGGAATAATAACGATGACAACAAAAACATAGGGGCATAGTCATGGCAGTTATACAAGGTTGCGGGTTCGATTCCCGCCTCAGACAAGTATTTATGCTTAGATATTTGTCTGTGGTCTGGTTGTCTCTTTGAATTATAAGTATATATTTACAAAAGAAAAAGTATATAAGTAGTATATCCGTTGTCTAGCACCCATAACACAAGTCTAGTTACTTAGCTTGGGGCTAGATAGCGATGTGTGGAATGTACTGCAAACACCGTATTGCACTTACAAATAAGTGTGACGTCACGCTCATGAACGTGAGCGTCATTAACAAGATATTATCGTTGTTAATAAATTTTGGGAGTCAAAATTTATTTTAAACTGATTTTTAATACATATGAACTAAAATTAAGCCTATTTACTGTATTATAGTAATTGTTTAAACCATATTCATAGGATGTGAAAATACGGACGGCTTTACGGACGATAATTTTACGTGATAACTTCATAAAAAAACATTGAACCGTAGCAACGATCTTGTCAATGACGCTCACGTTCATGAGCGTGACGTCACACTTATTTGTAAGTGCAATACGGTGTTTGCAGTACATTCCACACATCGCTATCTAGCCCCAAGCTAAGTAACTAGACTAGTGTTATGGATGCTAGACAACGGATATACTACTTATATACTTTTTCTTTTGTAAATATATACTTATAATTCAAAGAGACAACCAGACCACAGACAAATATCTAAGCATAAATACTTGTCTGAGGCGGGAATCGAACCCGCAACCTTGTGTAACTGCCATGACTATGCCCCTATGTTTTGGTTTTCATTTTCTAATTATCATAGAAATTAAGATTTAAAAAACAAAAAAGAAAAAAGAAATCATGGCAAATATAATTTTTATGCAACAAAAATATTAACTCTAGTGTCATTATCCAGGGAGGAAACAGTCAACTACGTTTGTATGGAGAGAGCACCCGGAACCCTTTCCTCATAGGTACTTAGTTTTTTACAGTATTTTTTTGTTAACACTGGTAAAATAAATTATCAAAAGCTTTAGGTTCATACTTACATAAAAATTAAAAAAAAATGTTAATAATTGAATGATAATATATCATTTAACAGTAATATATCACTTTACATCACTTATTTATATCACACGACGCGCAAATTTACGCATAAAATACGGCATACATTAACAACACGCAAGAGGACACTGTTGCTTCATTTCAAAGTCACAGATGAAGTAGTATTTGTGGCTGATGACCTCGATCTTAGATCTCTGCTCAGATGATATAGGCAGTGGCGTAGCGGGGGTCACTGTCGCCCGGGGCGGAGTCATAATGTCTCGCCCTTTTGACGTCTTAAAAATAATAATGCTGACAAAGTCTCGCCCTTAAAAAAAACTAAATTAAAATCGGTTCATCCGTCCGGGCGTACACACACACACACAGACACGTCAAACTTATAACACCGCGTCGTTTTTGCGTCGGGGGTTAAAAATAATAATGTTTAAAATTCGCCGCCCTTTCGACGTCATAAAAATAATAATGTTGGTAAGCCGTTTCTTGGGAGCGGAAAAGTCAGCCACAGGGTGCAGCCGGAAGACCAGCGCTGCAGATGCGCCTGCGTATCTGCAGCATATGCTGAGGCTTTACCCATTCCACCAACACACGACTTCTCAGATATTTTTTATTTTTATTGTCTGTTTTTTGTAATTTCTTTTATTTGTAACTACTTATCTCTTACTGTTTCTTATTTGTATCAATTCTATACTATGTCGTGTGTTTGTTCGAATAAATTATATTCTTTTCTATTCTTCTTCTATTCTTCAATTCTCCGCCTTTTTGTCGTCATAAAAATAATAATGTACCTAATTAGTGTGTGTGGGGAAAAAACGCAACGATATGATTGAGCGAAAAATATTTATTTAAAAACCATGTACGGATGCGGGGCGACTTGTGATTTGCAACAATTGTATTGGGCGTGAGGGACATTCAATATGTGCAAGTGAGTAAGGGCTAGTTTCTAAATATAATTAATTGTGCCAGTGACCGCACAAAATATTTTTTTCGAATTTTGTAGCCAACCTAATGGTGGCGCCCGGGGCGGTCTGCCCCTCCGCCCACCCCCTCGCTACGCTACTGGTTTAAGGACGAGTCCAAAGGTAATGATTATCAACCCATCAATATCAAAAAGTCAAAATCCCGGCCTTTTGTGCAATTTTTATTCTAGCTTTCCAAGAACAAAGAGATGAAAGCAGCCCTGTTAACGATTACTTCAAATTTAGATCGTCTATGCTCATTTATACAGTCTCATGATTCGCATTAAATAAATAAATATTGCAGGACATTCCATACATCCCCATCTAGCCCCAAGCTAAGTAACTAGACTTGTGTTATGGGTGCTAGACAACGGATATACTACTTATATACTTTTCTTTTGTAAATATATACTTATAATACATATAAACAACCAGACCACAGACAAATATCTAAGCATAAATACTTGTCTGAGGCGGGAATCGAACCCGCAACCCTGTGTTTGGCAGGCCGGCATGGTGACCATTGTGCCAACAAGGTCGTCAAGTTTAGTTGATAAACAATAAACGTTGATTAATATTACTTAAAAAGCCTAAAGCAAGTTAAAAAAACTTTGGAAAAAAAGCCACAAATAGAACAAAAAAGGTGTAAACGTGAAACCCTACAAAAAGAAAAAATACTGTCATACCATATGTAGTAATACATACACGTTAAGCGACGCTCGGTCGAGCTACATGGTAGACGGAGTGAGGGGTGTTAGGTTTTATTTTCGTTATGGAAATTCTTGATTCGGTCGCCGCGTTCAAAGCCCGTAATAAAAGCTATGCAATAGCTTAAAATACTCTCAGACGACTAAACCGATTTCGATAAAACATAGCTAAGAACACTCCCGACTAATTCACCTTGCAAAAAAAAACTAAATCAAAATCGGTTCATCCGTTCAGGAGCTACAATACCACAGACAGACACACACAGACACGTCGAACTTATACCATACTAGCTGCGCCCCGCGATTTCACCCGAACACAGAGCATATTGGGTGTATTTGCAACCTAGATGTTGAAGAATTTAACCGTTTGAATCAACGTACACCGCCATCTATGAGAACTTCATAAAACTAAACTGTAAATAAACACTTGTTTAAGAAACCATTAATTGATACATTTTATTCGTTTACATTCACGACATATGCAAACAATTGAGATGATAACTATCCTATCCAGTAAGTTAGACCAAAATACGGGTACATGTGAAATTTGAGTGAAATCGGTTCAGTAGTTTTGGAGTTTATTGGCAACATACATCGTGACACAAGATTTTTATTTATACAGATTATTTATCTTATATCTTTAAATGAGCAATTCTTGTATTTATATAATTGGAATCTCGGAATCGGCTCCGACGATTTTCATGAAATTTGGTATATAGGGGTTTGGGGGGCGATAAATCGATCTAGCTAGGAATTATTTTTAGAAAATGTCATTTTATTCGTGTTTTATCGAAACTTACTTTTTTTTTACCTGAAAAATATGACTCTTCCTGACATCTATTGGCGAACTACTAATACTATTTTTGTGAGCAATAAAGTTATTCCAGCAGATGGCGTTGTTAAGTAACACGAAGTCAATGAGTGTTTGCTTTAAGGTTACACTAAGTAAAAAAAAATACCGTCATCCAGGTACTACAGATATAACACCCCGTTGTTTTTGCGTCGGGGGGTAAAAAACTGATTTTTAATTTTTGGTGTAGGTACTTACCTAACAAAATATCTTTTTCCTAGATGTGCCTTGAACACAAAAAGTTTACGGAACACTGAAACATACCACAGTATAATTTTACTAATTTAATCACTTTACATAACTTATTTAAATCATACTACGCATTATTTATAACATAAAACACGGCATACTTCATTGGTATGCGAGATGACACTGTTGTTAACTAACTTCATAGCCACAGATGAAGTAATAGTTAAATGGTTGATGACTTGATTGACCGCGACCTTGGATCTCAGCTCAGATGTTTAGAATTAATCTATATTATAATATTACTAGCAGCGCTCCGCAGTTTCACCCGCGTAACTCCCGATTCCGTGGGAATATCAGGATAAAAAGTAGCCTATAGCCTTCCTCGATAAATGGACTATCCAACACAAAAATAATTTTTCAATTCGAACCAGTAGTTCCTGAGATAAAGCTGAAGAGTTCGTTTGTTTGAACGCGCTAATCTCAGGAACTACTGATTCGAATTGAAAAATTATTTTTGTGTTGGATAGTCCATTTATCGAGGAAGGCTATAGGCTACTTTTTTTTTAGATATTCCCACGAGATCGGGAGTTACGCGGGTAAAACCGCGGAGCGCAGCTAGTCTATACTAATATTATAAAGCTGAAGAGTTTGTTTGCTTGTTTGTTTGAACGCGCTAATCTCAGGAACTACTGGTTCGAATTGAAAAATTCTATTTGTGTTGGATAGTCCATTTATCGAGGAAGGCTATAGGCTACTTTTTTTTTTAGATATTCCCACGGGATCGGGAGTTACGCGGGTGAAACCGCGGGGCGTAGCTAGTTACAAATAAATGCTAATTAATGCAAATAAAGTGAACATTTTGTTCGATATATTACAGTAGGTAAGAAGATATACTTGTTTTTTACTGGGTTATCGGTAATCATTTTTTCTTCTTTCATTTTTTTTGACGACCCATTTGGCACAATGGTCACCATACCGGACTGCCAAACAGAGGGTTGCGGGTTCGATTCCCGCCTCAGACATGTATTTATGCTTTGATATTTGTCTGTGGTCTGGTTGTTTCTATGCATTATAAGTATATATTTACAAAAGAAAAGAATATAAGTAGTATATCCGTTGTCTAGCACCCATAACACAAGTTTAGTTACTTAGCTTGGGACTAGATGGCGATGTGTGGAATGTCCTGTAGTATTTATTTATTTATATTAGCAAGCGGTTATGGGCCACTTCTGTGCACCTACATTTGGAAATCCTAAGTTTTTTTTGAACATTTTAAGCTAACGTAAATTCGAAAAACAGCTGATTTTTTTAAAACAAAGGTTATTCAAGACTTTGAACAGTAAATCCAACTTAAAAAAAAATAGTATTAATCATAAGGTTAATGACCTCTCCGTGTAAGGGACAGACAGCTGATTTTCAGGTAACAATAACCTCAAAATTTTCAAAAAAATGTTCGATTTTCCAAAAGTCGCAGAACAAAAATTGTTTGTGGGTGCACAGAAATAGTCTTAAGAATTCTTTTTTTAAGTTTTATCGACTGTTCTAAGTCTGAATGACCTTATCAAAAAAGAAACACATGGTTTTCGAACAAGAAAAAATGCAAAAAATGATCGATTTTCCAAAAAGTGTAATGGTAGGTGCCTGGTGTGGGACGCTACCTGCGTCAACACTGTTGCTGCCAGCCACTTACCTAGGACTACATGTACGCCTGGTGCGGCGGCAGAAGACGCTGCCATTAAAAAACGGGCCAAATATGTGGACTTGATGCCCAATTATATTTTTGTGCCTGTTGCTGTAGAGACGTTGGGGTGCTGGGGAGACGACACCAAAAAATTAGTTAAAGAGTTGGGTGTTAGGATTAGGGGGAATGGGGCAGACTCCCGCTCCGGCTCGTTCCTGGCGCAGAGGTTAGCCATCGCCATTCAGCGTGGCAATGCTTCTAGCATTATGGGAACCTTTACGTCGGGTACGATAAGTGGCGGGTTATTTGACTAACTGGTAATTAATTTTTGTATTTATAATGTTAAATGTGATAGATAAATTATATCTTTATTAAATAGCCAACAATAATAGAACAATCCTTTGAATTATACTTATCTAATCAATTAGTTTTTAATTTATTACTTCTACCTAAAACTTTATCGAGTACAAATTTGCAAAGTTTCTTGAGTATGAAGTAGAGCACAGTCAAGACGACAAGCAGGAACACAGCTTGGTCGAGCATCGCGCGTTGATACCACGTGTAGAGGGGGGCCTTCGAACGCAGGTGATACGCTCCTGGAAAACAACAAGGATTAATCAGAAACAACTGCACCGATTTTGATGAAACTTTGTTTAAGGATAGATTAAACCTTTGTGACCAACATTGGTTACTTTTTATCCCGATATTCCCACGAAATCAAAACATACGCAGGTGAAACATTATGTATTGGTAGATCAGCTAATGATGGGTGGAAATCGGTGGGGATAGTCTGCGCATCATCTACCCTCGTTTAAAATTTAGCACACATCCTAACATAATTTTGGCATGCCGGACTGCCAAACACAGGGTTGCGGGTTCGATTCCCGCCTCAGACAAGTATTTATGCTTAGATATTTGTCTGTGGTCTGGTTGTTTCTATGTAATCTTATATCTTTAAATGAGCAATTCTTGTATATATATATATATATATATATATAAATATATAATTGGAATCTCGGAATCGGCTCCAACGATTTCATGAAATTTGGTTTAAAGGGGGTTTCGGGGGCGATAAATCGATCTAGCTAGGAATCATTTTTAGAAAATGTCATTTTATTCGTGTTTAATCGAAACTTACTTTTTTTTATCTGAAAAATATGACTCTTCCTGACATCTATTGGCGAACTACTAATACTATTTTTTGTGAGCAATAAAGTTATTCCAGCAGATGGCGTTGTTAAGTAACACGAAGTCAATGAGTGTTTGCTTTGAGGTTAGACTAAGCAAAAAAAAAAAAAAAATCGAGCAAAGCTCGGTCATCCAGGTACTATAAGTTTATATTTACAAAAGAAAAGTATATAAGTAGTATATCCGTTGTCTAGCACCAATAATACAAGTCTAGTTACTTAGCTTGGGGCTAGATGGCGATGTGTGGAATGTCCTGCAGTATTTATTTTTAACACATTTTAAAGTGATATAATGCACTGCACCTGATACCTATTGAATAAAAAATTGATATTGAGTTTGAACCCTGCCAGGCATTGCAATTACGTGCGGTGGCAGACCGAGGCTTTTCGGATATTAGGACTTTTGCGGGTGAAATAGATTGTAATAAAATTCGACTAGACCCTTTTGAAATAATATCATAAGTTTCATAACAGACGAAACACCTACCCCCTTATTCCAAAACGAGGTTTAAGGATAGTCCGAGATGGATTTAAACCTTAGATTTAGATACAGATTTACTCGTGAACTATAGTCTAAACACTATCGTTATAGATTATATAGGGAACTATAGTATAAACACTATCCCTATAGATTATATAGGGAACTATAGTCTAAGCACTATTCCTATAGATTATATAGGGAACTATAGTATAAACACTATCCCTATAGATTATATAGGGAACTATAGTATAAACACTATCCCTATAGATTATATAGGGAACTATAGTCTAAACACTATCCCTATAGATTATATAGGGAACTATAGTCTAAGCACTATCCCTATCTATACTTATATTATAAAGCTGAAGAGTTTGTTTGTTTGTTTGTAATCTCAGGAACTACTGGTTCGAATTGAAAAATTCGTTTTGTGTTGGATAGGCTACTTTTTATCCCGATATTCCCACGGGATCAGGATTTACGCGGGTAAAACCGCGGAGCGCTGCTAGTAGATTATATAGGGAACTATAGTATAAACACTATCCCTATAGATTATATAGGGAACTATAGTCTAAACACTATCCATAAAGATTATATAGAGATAGTGTTTAGACTATAGTTAACGAGTAAATCTATATCTAAATCCAAGGTTTAAATCTACATCTCGGACTATTCTTAAACCTCGTTTTGGAATAAAGGGGCCAAAGTTTATTGGATTCCATATCTTGAGGTATAGAATCGTAAACCCATGTAAGTGTCTGTCCTATTAACCTTTTTGTGAAATCGTCGGTCCGTGTGGTTTTACCTTTTGTTCTAATAGCTACTTCGATGTAGTGTGAGACCAGCTTTGCTGGAGGCACTGGACGATCTCTGAACATTGAAGACAGCTCTTTGGCACGCTTGTAGTATCTGAAAATTATAACGATGATAATATTTTATTAGGGTATATCTTCTTCTTCTCGTATAGTGGTGTGGCTCACCTATTGGAGTTTTCAGATCGCCTTAAGGCCTCTAACTTGACCTAACGACTGCTACTAGAGATAACAACCGGGACCACAGGCTTAACGTGCCTTCCGAAGCAAGGAGAGGCTTACGAAAACACATTTTTGCCACACTACTAATTGGTCACCCATCGAAGTAATAACCGCGCCGCTTAACCCGCACGACCGTAAACGATTAATAGTACATTAAGATATAAGTGTGGTAAATTGATCTTTGCATAGAGGCGGTTTATGACGCGCGTGCGGAAGCGAACGTGTTTAGAAGCCGAGATGCAACGATCATTTCCACACATGTATCGTACGACGTTTTTTATCACAGTTGCGAATAAAAGAAAAGACTTGAAAAGAAAAGAAAAGAAAAATAACCAAAATATTTGTGATAAGTCTATGTTTACTATTTTTTTAGGCAATATTTTTTTGTTGGTTATACTACCGAAAAGCCAGGCAAAAGACTTTTAACCTATACAACCTCGTCAGACATACAATATTTTTTAGGGATTTTTGTTTTTGTTTTTGCGTCGAGGGTTAAAAACAGAATACAATGTAAAGAAAAAACTAAACTCAATTTATAATCGTTTTCTAAAACATTATCACGTAAAATTTTCGTTCGTAAACAGACTTTAGAGACAACCATTTTTACCAGCTTAAAAACTTTGTTGGTAGGTACTTTTTTAAACATCAAAACAGTATAATCCAGATAAATTAAGAATGTTTCATCTACCTAACATGTAATTAGGAGTAAGATACCAATTTAACTTATCAGGAAAAATTTGACACACTAGATGGCGTCGAGGTAATGCATAACGCACGCGTGCGTAATACGTTGGATTATGAGCGGTTTGGTTAAGATCTACTTTATGAGCAACTGTGATAAAAATGTATATAACGATTCCATCGACACTCTATTGAAATACGATTGTATTAGCAGACTTAGGCCCCTGATGACGTAGTGTACAACTTACGTATCATTCCCAAGAATTGTATCCAGTCCATCTTTCAACTCATCAGCCAGAGTGTCAGCTTCGAAGGCGATCTTCACAGCATACCCGAGCCTCACAGCACGGTTCGCGTTGGCTTGCTGATCTCCTATCATTGGAACAGCTACCAGAGGTACACCATGGTTTATGGCTTCCAAGTTGCTCAGCATACCACCGTGGGTGATGAAGGCCTTTATATTCTTATGGGCTATAAGGAGATTTATATTTTTGAGAATTGATGCAGGAAAACCTCGCAAACAGTTTTGTGTATACAGGTCAGCGTTTGACTACTATCGTCACACTATGGTAAGTGACGATGCGGTCTAAGATGTAGCACGCGGTGTCTAGAAGATACTTCAACGCTTGTTACTGAAAGACGACCAAACGGAGAGCTGTATTGGCTTAGTGGTAGATACCTCGACTTTCATTCTGAAGGTCGTGGGTTCAAATCCAAACCGTCCGTGCACCGATGAATTTTTCTTAATATAAATTTATGTGCGCTCATTGACATTGCTCTTACGGTGAAGGAAAACATCGTGATGAAACCCGCGGCTTAGTTGGCTCCAAAAGTATTGACAAGTTCTCTCCTGAGAGGGTAGTAGGTGCTGGGCAAGCCTACTCTATCCTCACACAAAATGGACCCAATTAAAAAGAGTCTGATTGCGGAAAACAGCCCGCATACAAGTACAAGTACAAGACAGCCAAAAAGACTTTGAGGGACGTGAGTGAAGGTAGGAAGATAGCAGTAGGTACAAAAACTTTTAGTGTGTCTACACCCAGCGGGATCCCCTGTCTGGGTGACTTATGAGTGATGCAGAAAATTAGATCTGGATATGTTCTACTGAATTATACTGAAAACAGCATTTGTTCTGTATAAAAAACGGAAATATATACGACCCATCCTTTTGAGGCCTTCTTAGAAGACAGCAGACGATTTGTCAGCCAGTATTTCATTATCTGCTCCTCCTACTCACCTAATATACTAGACTGTGGCATCCACTTCCTAACATGAACGTTCTTCGGCAGATCTGTCATTTCGTCTTCGAACTTCCACAGCACCGTGTATGGAAGCTTCGAGAACATCGCCAGGACCTTCCTCCTCGTCTCCTGAGCGAAATTCTTCGACTGGATGACGGAACCCATACTGAAGTATATGAAACCTTTGGTGGAGGAGTCTAGGAGGTCCTGCAAGTCCTGGAAAACAAGCATGAGATTGGAGGTTCTCGATTAAGCTGGTTGAAGGTCTATTAAAGATTAGGGACAGCACTGCCTAGCCTAATTTAGCATTACACTCAGCTAAAGCACAGCACCTTCTTCATTCTAAGCCTACCTTCGGCAACTCAGGTACATTCTCATCAATATGGAACCCGGCCACATCAATCACATTCGGCGACAGAGCAATGGGTGGCCCTATACTTGGATGTGAGTTCACGAACACTATAGAGATGTTGCTAACAGCGTCCTCATAGGGTGGAAGTGGCACACCTCTTTTCGCTGCAAGTGGTGCGAACATCTCTGTATATTGCACGGCGTTTATTCTTCCGCTCCACCTGGAAAACAAAATACATTGTTTAATGTAGTGCAGAAGCCAAGAAGACCAGGTGAGATCAATATCAATATCAAACCCAAAATTCAGTGAACAGAAAATACTAATTAGTAATTAGTAGTACTAAGTCTGAATGAAGATAAAGATGAAGACAAGAAGATATTAAAAAGCAAGGATACTTTGATTAGTGGTGCAGTATTTCATGGCTTTGATCGTTTTCAGTGGATATAGTGTTCGTATTATAGTAATTGTTAATTCCATTAAGTTTCTAAAAATATTATTACCGTTTTATGTTATATTTATATATACTCGTATATATGTTATAGTATAGTATGGTTTTATTTATATTTATATAAATATATTTTTTAAATTAATTATTGTTAGTATTTAATTTTCCAAAATTAAACTTATGAGTGCTTATCTTCGTCAGTGAGTCACTTGAGGCTCCTGCTGAAAATCAGCGCTACAGTCATCTGTAGCATATTCGCTGAGCTCAAGCCTTTTCGTGGCAGACTTGTATACATATGCACAATGATTTAGTTGTATGTATGGTTAAGTATTTTATGTTATTTTGTGTGTATGTGTCTTTTTTCTGGGATGAATAAACTTATTTCTTCTTATTCTAAATGACCTCTGCCCAAGACTTTTTCGGGCGAAGGATATTCACTCACCAATTCCCAACATTCATGCCAAGAAACATCCCGGTGGTGACCAGCCGCTGCCAGAAGTTCATTGGCACTGGGAAGTCCGTAAATATCATCGGCAAGGTTGGGACTGTATGAGCTTCATCCACCAAGCTCTGGAGCATCGGTTGGAGGGTAGAACCGGAAAGAACTATCCATGGTATTTGTTGTATAACTGCATAACTGTAAAACGGAATTGGATCAGGTAAATTATGATGATTTAAGTCATGTATGGTCTAAAGTAATTGGTGACGAAAGAGTGCCAAAAACAGAGACTTATCTCTCATAAAAATTAATAGAGTCTGGTTAAATCTAGCCCAGGAAGAAGAGTCAGTAAGAACAGCTTCATACTGTCTCTCCACTACCAACTGCTGCAGTTCTGGAGTCAATGCAGTTTGGAATATCTTCCTGACGTTATTCAGCAGCAAGGACAAACATCCTTTGAAGTCGTCTAACCTTTTTTTCATACCGGTCGGGTACCACTCCGTTGTGGGCCCAACAAAGTGGTTATGCCGGGCTCCAACCAACTAAAAGCCCAGGATGCTCCGTCTCGACGCCTAGTGTCGGGGCTACAGGGAAGGTAGCCCATGCAACCGCAGCCCCGATGGCATTTGCCCGTGAGGACCCTTCTTGGGTTATAAGGCTGTGCCCTCCCCCCCCCCCTTGTTGTTAAGTATCTAAAATATTAGACTTTTGCATGCAGTCACTTACTCGCACACAAGACAAATCAAATCTTAGTGATTTTTGGTGTAACGAATGTTTCTTAAGTTTTAAAACCTCCTTCCCGAGGACCTAGCAAATGGACACCAGACAGCCCCATGTCTGAACGCCCGTAGTCCTCTGCGGTGGGACAGGTAAGTAGACCCACCGCCAGCCACTCCGGTCGTCTAATCTGACGACCCAGTTGGCACAATGGTCACCATGCCAGACTGCCAAACACAGGGTTGCGGGCTCGATTCCCGCCTCAGACAAGTATTTATGCTTTGATATTTGTCTGTGGTCTGGTTGTTTCTATGTAAGTATATATTTACAAAATAAAGGTATGTAAGTCGTATATCCGTTGTCTAGCACCCATAACACAAGTGTAGTTACTTAGCTTGGGGATAGATGGCGATGTGTGGAATGTCCTGCAATATTTATTTATTTAATCTAACCTAACTTACCCAGAATCAACTTCATTAAAGAAGAACTCTGTAACTACAGCATCGTACTGTCTTTCCACTATCAACTGCTGCAGTTCTGGTGTCAATGCAGTCTTGGATATCTTCCTGACGTTATTCATAAGCATGGACAAGCCACCGTTGAAGGCGTTCAGTTTTTTGTCTATGACCATTTTATCAAAGCCTTTTAAAATTTCCGCGGTGGCGCTAGAATCGACTATTTTAAGTCGTGGGTTGTCCAATTTTTTTGGCGGGTAAGATGTAACCCATGTTACCTAAAAATAATTTAAACAATCTTAAAATTCATATTAAGGTTTGATGGCTGTCCCTACGCCAACGACCTTGGTACACAGCCTACTAAATAGTTACTACCGGCAGCGGTCGCTTTCGTTGGTGAACATTGTTGATTGTTACGAATGTGTTTTGTTTTTCTCAAAAGTGCTAAGTTAGAATTGTAGGTGAGATCTTTACCGACATTTTGGTGTGACTTTGAGCCAAAATTCCTTATAGTTTTGAAGCTATCCTAAAATTAAGAATTAAAACTAGTCTAGCTTTCAAATGACAAGGAATTTTCGGCTCAAATTACCCCAAATTATCTGTAAAGATTTCACCTACAGTTCCATCTCAGCACTTTTAAAAAAAACAAAACACATTCGTTACAATCAACAATGTTAGTTGTAAGCGACGGGTATTTCTGGCGCGTTGCTTTTGGCAGCATAAGCAGTTTATTATCAACAAGGACACAAATGTTACTTATCACACAATTAATTAAACTTAATGTAAGTTCTTAAATTCAACTATGACGGTACTTGACTGAGTGGCGTAATTGGTAAGCGCACTTGAACGGTATTCAGGGGATGCGAGTTCGGGTCTCGTCTCCGTTAAATTTTTTGAAAAAAAAAATATTTTTATCACAGTTGCTTATAAAGTGGATCTTATTCATATAAAAAATAGTAAACAAAGACTTATCACAAATATTTCGTTAATTATTATGTTTTTTTTTTCATTTTCTAATTATAATAGAAATTAAGATTTAAAAAAACAATAAAAAAAAAAAACTTAGTGGCATGGTCATGGTAGTTATAGGTTCTAAGCGACAAAAATATTTGCTCTAGTGTCATTATCCAGGGAGAAAACAGTCGACTACGTTTGTATGGGGAGAGCCCCCGGTACCCTTTCCTCTTAAGCTTTATCATTCAGTCAGTCAAGACTGACTGACTGAATTTCAAATTACATTTTTGAAATTCGTGTTACCCTAAAATTTATTACAGCGCCATCTAGATTCGAGTAGCTGAACTTAAAAGTTTAACTATTAAATAATAGGTAGCGCTACTTACATTTAACCTTGGCCTTGATAACACAATTTACTAACCTAAAATAATTATTAATAACAATAATAATCAATCAGTCACTGGATTTCGCTCTCTGTCCTACGTTATTTCTCGCTAATTCTTGACATGAAATGCAATAATAGTGCTTTCACTAAGTAAAAATAGCGCAGGACAAGCCTCTTTCGGTAGACCAAGATTTGGGTCACTGAGCCAGCTGAGTAAGTAAATAAGTCACTGGATATAATAAAAAATAAAGAAATAATGCTTTTTCAAGTCCATTTGGGCTTGTTGTCGATTGAATCCGGCGATACCAGACTAAAATTAAAGATACCTACTTATTTGTTGTGTAAAATTGACTAATCAAGGAACTTCTACGAAGACATTAAAAAAATACTAACCGAATGTCCTGCGTTTAGCAATGAATCCACGATTCCCTTTCCTAAAATGTTGTGACTTCTAGAAGGAGTTGGTAGAACGCATAGAATCTCATATCCTTCAGTCCAATTCAGAGATGTCCACAACACGAGAAAATTTAATAAAATACGCATTTTTATGATTAAATTCACTGTAATATCTATTTTAGATGTGTTTATGTGTTAAAAACTGTTCATTGACTGTTTATTTTTACAATCAGACTGACCGATTGAGTCACAATATTACTATAGTTAAAAAATAGATACTATCTATACCCCAACCAAATTCGGTTTCATAAAAATTATCTATAGGATACAATGTGTTTCAGCGGAGAGGTTTGATACGAAAGGGATTGTTCTAGACGTCTAGGCGAACAACTTTTGTTCTACGACTTTTGGAAATTCGAACTTTTTTTTCGATAATTCTGAGGAAATTTTTACTTGAAAATCAGCTGTTTTTTGTTTATTTTTCTAATTTTTCTGTCATTTTATTTTTATACTTTTTTGTTCTTTTTAATTTTCTATTTTTTTAAATGTTCTTATTATTGTTTGTCAACATCTCATTTAATGTTCTAAATATTTATTTTGGTCATGTGCTTGTCCAAATAAATGTTTTTCTATTCTATTCTGTTTTAAACAAAAACTTCGAACGAAATGTTCGAATTTCCAAAAGTCATAGAACAAAAGTTGTTCGCCTAAACGTCTAGAACAACCCTCTTTCGTATTAAAACCCCTTCACTGAAACACATTGTATAAGAAAGCTGTTGACTATTGAGGGCTATTTCTGTGCACCATATCATTCAACTTTTGTTCTACGACTTTTGAAAATTCAAACATTTTTTCGAAAATTTCGAGGTTATGTTTACCCGAAAATCAGCTGTTGCTTACACGGAGAGGTCATTAACCTTTATATTATACTTAGTTTTTAAGTTTGAACGACTATACTAAGTCTGAATGATCTTAATTTAGAAAAAATCAGGTGATTTTTAACCGACTTCAAAAAAAAGGAAGTTTCTAAATTCGGTTGTATGTTTTTTTATGGATATTCGCGCATATCTTTGTTTATCAACCGATTTTGATAAATATTTTTTGTTGGAAAGGGTCGACCTTAAGGGTGGTCCAATATAAATTTATGGAATGAAAATTAGGTATCAAAATGTTCGAATTTCCAAAAGTCGTAGAACAAAAGTTGATTGTTAATAATATGCAATATCCTCAACAGCTTTCTTATTAAATTAGTGGTAACCCTGTATAAATCAAATAATAAAAAATAAAAAAAATATTTTGATTTTTTTATTTTAATAATATTTGAACGGATATATTCGCGTTTTTTATTTTTGTTTTAAACCTGACTTTTCGGGAACTTTACAGATTCCGTTGTCACAAGCAGACTGAAATGACATTCGTCTAACAAAAAATATTATATGAAATGCTGCCAAACTACCGTCTACTTAAAATTAATAAACAAAAGGTTTCTTTTCGTTGGTTTTTTAGACTTTATCTTTATTATTTGCAAAAATGTTTAAAAATTTTCTACAAATTCAAATCGGCCATGTTATATTCAAACCTAATACCTACGTCTAGCAAAGTTATCCGTTCAGTTGCCATTGGCGCTAGTGTCTATGTGATATTAAAAAATATCTAAGCGATTTTGTAGTACCAGTAATTCCCAACATAGTTTTTAGTTTGTTGCATTGTTTACATAAACGATTTGCGTTCTTTCATCATTTCGATAAGAACAGGATATTTTTGTTATGTTTTTAACCGACTTGAGAAGAAAGGAGGTTCTTGGAGAAAGAATTGTATTTTATTTTCTACATCTATATTTTTTTGTCTTTCTTCGGTCGCAGACCGAAGTTATGTAGAAAAAAAATAATAATAGGGGCATAGTCATGGCAGTTATAAGTTTTATGCAACAAAAATATTTGCTCTAGTGTCATTATCCAGGGAGGAAACAGTCGACTACGTTTGTATGGAGAGAGCGCTGGTACCCTTTCACCTTAAGACATTATTTATTCACTGTAATGCCCTCTATCGATTGGCAAGGGTCTCGAAATGCACCGCGCAAAAAATAATCACTATGCCAAACTCCCATACTAAATGTCCTTTATCTCTACAACTTTGAAATTTATGACAGCGTCATCTACACTCGAGTAGATGTATCTAAAAGTCTAACTACTCGATAATAGATGACGCTACTTACCTTTAACCTTGGCCTTGTAAAATAAAACCTACTAACGAAATAATTATCAATAAAGAAACAGACAGACAAGAAAGTGATCTCATAGGGGTTCCTTTTTTACCTTTTGAGATACGGATCCCTAAAAATTAACGTGCCAACTAACTGAATGTCCTGTATTAAGGTGAAAGGGTACCGGCTCTCTCTCCATACAAACGTAGTCGACTGTTTTTTTTTTTTTTTTCTTTCTTTTATTATGGCTTCGCACGTGTGCATTTAGCCAGTTTCAAGTTATATTTTGCATCAAATTATGACCCGATTTTTCATAAATCGGGCCTAAAGTGTTTCAATACAGTCAAAGTCGTCATAGTCCGTCAAGTCAGGGGCTATAGTAAAGCGGTGGCAAGTTTACCATAGCCTTAATAGGAGATTTGGAGGCAACGAGAAAACTGCATGTTTGACACTGATTTTTACTTTCACTACACTTGTGCACTTTCACAGAACTAAATTGAATAACATTCCACCAGAATTATACAATTCAACTCGGGTTACAACTAAATTTCATGAAAATAAAACTGCAGCACGACATGTTGTTAACTCGTTCCCGCCAAAAAACCTAGTCGACTGTTTCCTCCCTGGATAATGACACTAGCACAAATATTTTTGTGCCATCAAACCTTGTTTGACGAATTCCCGATTTTTTATGGATAGGTAAGTACCTACATCAATTTCTTTAAGCAGTTATTAATATTTGCATCCATCTTCAGCAAAGTTCACTCGATTTCTGACTTTTTTCGGTCAAGGCCCCAAACTTTGGTACTTAAGAGGAAAGGTACCCGGCTCTCTCTCCATACAAACGTAGTCGACTGTTTCCTCCCTGGATAATGACACTAGCACAAATATTTTTGTGCCATGAAACCTATAACTGCCAAAACTATGCCTATGTTTTGGTTTTTTCATTTTCTAATTATTATAGAAAGAATAAGTTATTTTTAAAAAAATATTTTAAAAAAAACTTGAGAGGTGTCAACGGACACCCGGATGGAACGAAGTTTCTTTCGATTAATTAGTGAAGGAATTGTAATAAAATCAAAAAGTGTCGTTACAATTTTTGGTCTTAATTTTTACCGTCTAGCCCCCTTTCGCAACGGGCCATAAAGAACATCGTTCCAATAAGACACAGGGGCATGGTCATGGCAGTCCTAAGTTCCATGCTACAAAAATATTTGCTCTAGTGTCATTATCCGGGGAGGAAACAGTCGACCACGTTTGTATGGAGAGAGAGAGAGCCGGTACCCTTTCCTCTTAACAAAATGTCAAAAAATCAGGTTTAGGTACATCGCCAACTCGCTCCCTGAGTTGCGTCAGTAGTGCGAGTTGACGAATCAACAAATAAGGTACAGTAAGCGTCACAAGTACACTATCAGTTTGCTACAATAATACTATCAACAAGTATTGGACTTACGACCTTCTTCTAATAGACGTTCCCGTGGGAATATCAAAATTCAAAACAAATCAAAACATTACACATTAGAAATAGGTACATGACATTGCAATACGCAAACATTAGTACATTACGATATAAGTGTGGTAAATTGATCTTTGCATAGAGGCGGTATATGACGCGCGAGCGGCAGCGAGCGTGTTATAGAAGCCAAGATGCAAACATCAATTCCACACGTATATCGTACAACGTTTTTTATCACAGTTGCGAATAAAAGAAAAGACTTGAAAAGAAAACAAAATAATAAACTTGTGATAAGTCTATGTTTACATTTTTTAAGGCAATATTTTTTTGTTAATTATGCTCCGGAAAGGCCAGGCTAAAAACTTTTAACCTATACATCCTCGTGTGAAATACATTATTTTTTAGGGTTTTTCTATTTGTTTTTGCGTCGGGGGTTAAGAACAAAATACAATGGTACGGAAAAACAATATATTTAAGTAAAGAAAAAACAAAAAATAAACAACTCAATTTTTAATCGTTTTCTAAGTCATTATCACGTAAAATTTTCGTTCGTAAACCGACTTTAGAGACAACCATTTTTGCTAGCTAAAAAACTCTTTGGTACCTACCTTTTCGGGATAACTTTACAGCACTAGTTAACAAATCTAAAACGCACGCGTGCATAATATGTTGGATTATGAGCCTAAAAGCCGTTGAATAAGATCCACTTTATGAGCAACTGTGATAAAAAGGTATATTATATTTGTTACGATATTTAGACAGTATATTTAGATATTCGTTTTAAGATCAACTTGACAAAACCGGTATCTAATCCACCGTTGTTGCGAAAATGAGCGACAAACTAATAACTAACACTACCATCACTCTTTACCTATCTAACTTGGCATAATAATATAACAAGACGTAACTAACCGGACAAGTTTATTTGTATATCTAGTGCCTACGTATAGTAAGAAAAGCCTCGGTCTGTCACCGCACGCTATTGCAATGCCCGGCAGGGCTCATATGTGAACTTGTATGCCTATTGTAACATCTATTGTACCTACCATATAATTGCAAATAAATGAAATGAAATAAATGAAATAAAAATGAAAAGTAGCCTATTATAGCCTTCCCCGATAAATGGACTATCCAACACAAAAATATTTTTTTCAAATCAAATCAATAGTTCCTGTGAACTCCACGGTACTTCAATGCTTAGTTGTACCATTCGTGGTACTAGCGATACATCAATTTTTCTGATGGTACTACTGATCCTAAATAGTTGTCACTGGTACCATTTTTTTTTTTACAATCCACACATCGCCATCTAGCCCCAAGTAACTAGACTTGTGTTATGGGTGCTAGACAACGGATATACTACTTATATACTTTTCTTTTGTAAATATATACATATAATACATAGAAACAACCAGATCACAGACAAATATCTAAGCATAAATACTTGTCTGAGACGGGAATCG
The DNA here is from genome assembly GCA_951213275.1 of Idaea straminata. Lineage (NCBI taxonomy): Eukaryota > Metazoa > Arthropoda > Insecta > Lepidoptera > Geometridae > Idaea > Idaea straminata. Next base: position 4,043,261 of record OX577875.1, on the reverse strand, counting down.
AACCCGCAACCCTGTGTTTGGCCGCCCGGCATGGTGATCATTGTGCCAACTGGGTCGTTAAAAACCATTAAAGGTACTAAGGATACAACGTTGTGTCACTTGTACAATCAATGGTACAAATCAAAGGTACTTCTGACACAAAGGTTGCTTAGCGCGTTGAAACAAATGAAAATCTTCAGCTTTATAACATTAGTAAAGATTAGCAAGTTAAAAGGGCTACTACTGTGCACCTAAACAAACAACTTTTGTTCTACGACTTTTGGAATTGCGATTTTTTTTAATTTTTAGGTTGTTCAGTAGATATGCGTCATAAGTACACAATTACTTTGCTACAATCATCATATCAGCCACAACACGTCCACTGCTGAACATAGGCCTCCCCCAAAGTCTTCCAGAGCGATCGGTCGCATGCTCTCTGCGATAAATAATAATCCAACGATAAATAATAAATACTTTGTTACAATAAATACTGTAAATATGTGCAGCACAATTAGAAATAAGATAGTTTTAAGTAGTTCTAAATAGTTATAGATATATTGTTAGATTAAGATTTTATTTTGTTTTGTTATATAGTGAAAGAGACACCAACGTGATGAAAGAGAAACCAATATCACAATGACCGTTGGTGGACTTTGTCCTCAAGAGGGAAAGAGAAGGCTACATTCCGTACCCTTCTCTTTCCCTATTGGCTCAAATAGTGTGTTGAGCTTCCCCGATCAGTAACCTTTTGCGGGACAATTTTTCCTTGTTAAGTAGAGCCATATTGTAGACAATTTGCAGTGTTCCAGTGTACTTCAAGAATAAGAAATAAATAGAAGTTATAACAGTTCTCAAGTATTTGCTTCAACAACCCCAGCCACAACAAGAGTACAGAGGTGGCCAAACAAATAGTTCAAACAATACAGTCCACTAATAGATAGATAGAGGCCATCCTGTACATCGTGGTCCTTCGTGAGCCGGATTCCTGAAGCAGTACAGTCGGAGACAATAGTGAAAATGGTAGTAACACGCTCTGCCGGTAATAGGACCCCTACAGCAGAATCCTCATCAGCTTATACTGAAGAAACAGAGTCGGGGACCTCAGGCTCGGGCTCCGCGAGCACCGAGCGCCCCTCTATGGATTCGACAGCGCCGACACCCGCCGCGGCCAGCAAGACAGCAATAGCGAAGGGTCCTACTACAACAATAGCCGTAGCATCGACGGCCGCTACAGCTACGGTCGTAGCAACCGCTACGACGACCGCTACGACGACAGCTACGACGACCGCTACAGCAACAGCTACGGCAACAGCTACACAAGAAATAGGCAGAAACGCATTCAAGCGGCCACCTCCACCACCCTCCTCGCACGGGAGCAAGAAACAATTTAAAATCGCGAAAGCAAGAGAGGAAGTTCTGAGACTGCAGCTGGAACTAGCTACGGCTAGGCTGGCCAGGATTACAGCTGAAAGTGACGATGAAGAAGAAGATATAGAATCAGAAACCAACACCGCCGTCAACGTCGATAAGCGAGTAGAGTACTGGTGGGACTCCCAACCTCACCTGTACCAGTCGCAACAACAAAACAACAATCCACCGCGACAAACTGAAGAACCGCAACAACAATTACAAACAGAACAGCGGCAATTTCAACCTCTACAACATCAAGCTCTACAACAGCAACCACTTCAGCAGCAACCTCTTCAACAGCAACCACTTCAACAGCAACCTCTTCAACAGCAAACAGGAAATTCACAACCTCGTGAAATAGCAATACAACCTCAACAGCAACAAGGGGAACAACAACAATGGTCAATGATAGTTCCACCATCACAGAACACAACGCCTCAACAGAGAGCAATCGAGATGCCTCATCAAGCTGCAATACAGTTGCCACCCTGGCAACAACCTCAAGAACCAACAGAAACTTCAGACATCAGATCACTCGCCAACGCAATCACAACAGCAGTCAAGGCAACACAACAACCTAAGTACAGCGAGCTACCAATCTTCAATGGAAATCATCAAGACTGGCTTGCGTTTATAGCAACCTACAACGAGACTGCAAAGAACTTCACTATCAGCGAAAACATGTCCAGACTACGTAGAAGCCTCAAAGGAAAAGCCAAAGAAGCAGTGAACGGTCTACTCATCACCAATAGCAATCCGATAGAGGTCATCAACTCATTGACCATTCGCTTCGGTCGAGCAGACTCAATCGCCATCGCAGAAATAGACAGTCTTCGAGCTTTACCACGCCTCAACGAGTCTCCAAGAGATATCTGTATATTCGCCAGCAAAATAACCAACGCGGTCGCAACTCTGAAGACACTCAACTGCATCTACTACCTCTACAACCCTGAGGTAGCCAAACAGATGCTAGATAAATTAACACCGACGCTGCGCTTCCGCTCGCTACTTCGACTTCTCTGCCACTCGACCCATTGAAGAACCAGATCTCATCAAGTTTGAAATGTTCTTGAAAAAAGAAGCCGACATCTGCGCACGCTACGCTGCACCAGAGCAAGTTCCAACGCAAAATGATAGCGCCTCGCGACGCCCACAGCGCATCAACACAATTACAGAAGATAGAAAATGCTGCGTATGTAACAAATCTGGGCACAACGTCTACGAGTGCGATAAATTTAAAAACGAAGAACAGAGCGCACGTTGGGATATAGCAAAAGAAAAGAAACTCTGTTTTCGTTGTCTGCACTACAGAAGCAGAAATCACAGCTGCAAGAAGAAGACATGTGGTGTCGACGGATGCAATTATTTCCACCACAAACTACTCCACTTCGTACGAAAATCGACTGAACAAAAACCAGCAGAGGCCATCAACTCTGCTTGGACAGCTTCGAGAACACAGTCATTTTTGAAAATAGTACCGGTCCGCGTCTCTGGACCGGCGGGAGCCGCAGACACTTACGCGTTAATGGACGACGGCTCTACAGTTACCCTGGTCGATGAGACAATAGCGACAGAAATCGGCGCGACCGGGCCCATAGATCCGCTACACATCGAAGCTATAAACGACTTGAAGACTACAGAAAATAAATCGAGAAGAGTCAAGCTCACGTTGGAAGGTTCCAACAATAGTCTACAGAATATAACAGCGAGAACAGTAAAGAATCTTCAAGTCTCATCGCAAGCGATACCCATAGAACAGTTAGAGAAGTGTAAACATCTTCGAGATATCAAACATCTTCTCCACTACAAAACAGTGAAGCCTCGGATGCTAATAGGACAAGACAATTGGCATCTCCTACTCACCACGACAGTAAGAAAGGGCCCTCGGGACCAACCAGTGGCTTCCCTTACGCCACTCGGTTGGGTCCTTCATGGGAACCAATCGTGCAGTTTGGGGAAGAGTATCAACTTCATCAATCACCTGACAGACCATCCAGTTGAAGACAGCATAGATCAACAGTTAAAAGAATACTTCAACATGGACGCCCTCTGCATCACACCGAAGAGGCCTCAGACAGATCCCGAGCAGCGAGCCTTAGAAATTCTAAATAAGAATACAGTAAAAATAGAAGACACAGGCAGATATCAAACCAGTCTGCTTTGGAAAACAGAGAGTGTCCAATTCCCGGACAACTATGAAAGCTCGCTGCGTCGACTCGCCGGTATCGAAAAGAAATTAGACCGCAATCCACAACTAAAAGAGAAGTATAGCCAACAAATGAACGCTCTCGTCTCCAAGGGTTACGCGGAACCGGCACCTGCACAGAAGACAGAAAATAGAACGTGGTACCTACCACACTTCGGAGTAGTAAACCCAATGAAGCCAGAGAAACTGCGTGTGGTCCACGACGCCGCTGCAAAGACGAGAGGCGTATCGCTCAACGATATGCTTCTCAAAGGACCTGACTTGCTTCAATCATTGCCCGGTGTCATTATGCGATTTCGACAACACAAAGTCGCCGTGTCAGCAGACATAGCGGAAATGTTTATGCAAGTGAAATTGAGAGAAGAAGACAGAGACGCACTCCGCTACTTGTGGCGCGGAGAACGACGCGACGACAAACCACCGAACGAATATAGAATGACGTCGCTCATCTTCGGCGCAGCAAGTTCCCCGTCCACGGCCATCTACGTGAAAGATGTCAACGCCAAACAATACGAAGACAGACACCCTGAAGCAGCAATGGCCATAGTGAAGAAGCACTACGTCGACGACTACCTCGACAGCTTCACCAATATAGAAGACGCAGAACGCATCACTCGAGAAGTCCGCAATATCCATAAACAGGCCGGCTTCGAGCTCAAACAGTGGGTCTCCAATTCACCTCAACTACTCACAACGTTGGGTGAAAATAGTAAAGAAAGCGCTACCGAACTATACAGCGATAAAACAGAGCGCGTACTGGGACTCATCTGGAAACCAACGACAGACGAAATCACCTTCAATCTGGACCTTGCACGATTGCCGTCATCAATCCTAGAAGGCAACAAACCGACGAAAAGAGAGGCCCTAAAAATCGTCATGTCTCTATTCGACCCACTCGGATTCGCCGCTCCAGTCACTATTCGAGCGAAACAAATCCTACAAGAAGTGTGGCGTCGCGGGACCGAATGGGACAGCATCATAGACGACGATTTGGCGCTTCAATGGAAGGCTTGGATAGAACATCTACGCAACCTGCGACACGTCACTTTACCACGCCGGTACCTGGGCTATAGCAACGCCGACGAGCTCCAACTACATGTCTTCGCCGACGCGAGCGAGTCTGCCTACGCGGCAGCCGTGTACTGGAGGGCGAAGTGTCCAAATGGAGATATCACAGTGTCACTCATCGTGGCGAAAGCTAAAGTCGCGCCACTCAAACTAACGTCGATTCCAAGACTCGAGTTGCAAGCTGCCGTCATGGGAACACGCCTCGCCGAAACAGCAATAGAAGAACATGATAGAAAACCAGACTCCAAGACGTTCTGGACCGACAGCAGAACCACGCTCACGTGGATAAAAACCGGTGCTCGTTCTTACAAACCATACGTCGCTCACAGAATCGCAGCCATCGAAGAGAGTACTTCAACTAAGGAGTGGCGATGGCTACCGACGAAACTCAACGTCGCAGACGATGCCACCAGAGACGTACCAACGTCACTAGAGCGATGGTATCGAGGTCCTGGGTTTCTACACTCCACCGAGGACGATTGGCCGGCACAACCGACACAGCAAAAGGAAGAAACTGGCGAGGAGCGAACGACACACATCACAACAGTACATAGAAAATCATCGCTCGCCGAGGCCCTCCCACAGACAGAACGTTTCTCCAAATGGGAAAGACTATTACGTGCTACAGCCAGGGTCCTGCAGTTCGTGCAACTCCTCAAAAGAAGGACAGAGAAAGTGAATTATAGAAGAACGAAAAAGGGCAAAGAAAGCGATCCAACCTGGAAACGCTGTACAAAAAAGAAGCAGCCAAGTAGAAAACCCGCTTTAACAGAAATAGAAGAAAGAAGATTCCTGCCTCTCACTGCGGAACTTCTTACAAAAGCGGAGAATTTATTAATGAGGTCAAGCCAACAAGAGTCATTCTCTGAAGAAATAGAAGACTTGACGAAAGATAGAACAGTGTCGACAAAAAGCCGTCTACAAAGACTATCTATAGAACTTCGAAATGGCGTCATAGTCTTAAAATCTCGAATAGAAGCCGCCAAAAATATTACAGAAGAACAAAAGAGACCTTCAGTCATCGACGGTAACCACAGCACAGTGAAGCTCTACATAGACTTCGTACATCGACAGCTCCACCACGCCGGCGTAGAGACCACCATCAACGAGTGTCGCCACCAGTATTGGATACTTCGTGTTCGCCCAGTCACCCGATACATTATCCATCGATGTTACAAGTGTCGGGTCAGAAAGGAGAAGCCAACGGAGCCGCCCACGGGAGACCTCCCGGGTTGCAGACTCGCGCACCACCAGCGGCCATTCACCTATACTGGCGTCGACTATTTTGGCCCTCTGACAGTGACTGTGGGACGAACCCTACAAAAAAGGTACGTGGCACTTTTCACGTGCCTCACCAGCCGCGCCGTGCACCTCGAGGTGGCAGCATCCCTGAGCGCAGAATCCGCAATCATGGCTCTCCGCCGAATGATCGCAAGAAGAGGCTGCCCCACCGAGATTTGGTCAGATAATGGGACCAATTTTCATAGAGCCAACAAGGAACTGATGGAAGCCGTCGAAGACGAAGCCCATAAGCGACACATCAATTGGCGCTTCATACCAGCTGGAGCACCATTTATGGGAGGCGCCTGGGAGCGTTTGGTTCGCTCAGTAAAGAATGGCCTGAACGCCGTGCTCATCGATAGAAAACCTTCAGAGGAAGTACTCTACACCTTCCTCACCGAAGTTGAGTTCACCGTCAACAGCAGGCCTCTCACCCACGTTTCGGTCGACCCAGACGACCCGGAGCCCCTGACACCGAACCACTTCCTCCTACATGGACCAGCCAGGGTGCCAGTGCCTGGGCGATTCAGCGACAGCGACCTAGTTGGAAAAACAGAATGGCGGGCTTCGCAACGGCTCGCGGACATGTTCTGGGCTCGCTGGGTCAAGGAGTACCTCCCTGAACTCCAAAACCGGCGGGAGCCCCATGGACGCGGCCAAGCAGTAAACGTCGGTGATCTCGTCCAACTAGTCGACCCAAACCTGCCGAGAAACGTCTGGGTTCGTGGGAAAGTCGTCGCTGCGTTCCCGGGTCCAGACAATGTCGTGCGTACTGTCGACCTACAAACAAGAGGGGGCATCCTTCGACGACCAGTCAAAAAGATGATTTCGCTACACGTCGAGCCAGCCAAGACGCCGAGCAACGTGACTGCACCGCCGGAGTGAGATGCGACAACCTCGCACGGCGGGAGAGATGTGCAGCACAATTAGAAATAAGATAGTTTTAAGTAGTTCTAAATAGTTATAGATATATTGTTAGATTAAGATTTTATTTTGTTTTGTTATATAGTGAAAGAGACACCAACGTGATGAAAGAGAAACCAATATCACAATGACCGTTGGTGGACTTTGTCCTCAAGAGGGAAAGAGAAGGCTACATTCCGTACCCTTCTCTTTCCCTATTGGCTCAAATAGTGTGTTGAGCTTCCCCGATCAGTAACCTTTTGCGGGACAATTTTTCCTTGTTAAGTAGAGCCATATTGTAGACAATTTGCAGTGTTCCAGTGTACTTCAAGAATAAGAAATAAATAGAAGTTATAACAGTTCTCAAGTATTTGCTTCAACAACCCCAGCCACAACAAGAGTACAGAGGTGGCCAAACAAATAGTTCAAACAATACAGTCCACTAATAGATAGATAGAGGCCATCCTGTACAAAATAAGTATTGGACTTACGACCTTCTAATAGACGTTACACACAAACATAAAATACTTGAATTAAAAGTACTCAGTGTGATTATTATTTTCAACATGTTAGCTATGTGTTTAGTTGTGTGAGTGGTATAAGCCGGCACCCGCTACACCAACCGACGTGGGTTCGATCCACAGGTTACGTTGTTATAATGTTCAAATATTGCTGCACAGGATTGTAAACGTTACGGTGGCAGTGTACTTATGAACGTTGATTGTACTTGCGGCTGATACGGGCCACCTGTCACCTGAACCGTTTTGGTGGCACACGGCAAATTTTTTTCTTTTGTATTTTCTTATTATTTTTATACCTATTTATTTTTTCGTTTTTATTTTATACTTTTGTTAAGCTATTGCATAACTTTTATCGGTGGCTTTGAGTGCGGCGACCGAAACAAGAAATTCCGTAACGAAAATAAAACCTGACACCCCCCACTCCGCGTACAATGTATTTTATGTTAGTGATTTTTGTTTTGGATAGTCCATTTATCGAGGAAGGCTATAGGCTACTTTTCATTTCGATATTTCCACGGGATCGGGACTAAAGCGGGTGAAACCGCAGAGCGCAGCTAGTTAGAAATACAATAACTCTTTACCATTTTTTCTAATTAAATTTATCGTTATTCTTTATAATAAGCCTAGATTATAACTTGATGAATAAAATATATTAGAATAAAAACAATAAAAATAAAATATTTATTTTTTACCAGACTACGGCAATGTCAAAAGAACATAGGCTTTTTAGCCCGTGTTTATAATGTACTAGCTCCGCCCCGCGGTTTTTGCAAAATTTGAAGTAGATTGGACCAAGGAATCACGTTGTCCCATACAAACTTTGCCCCCCTTTTTCACCCCCATAGAGGTAGAATTTCGAATAATCTTAACGGATTCCTACGTCACACAAAGAACACACCCTCCAAGTTTCAGGTCTCTACGATCAGCGGTTTAGGCTGTGCGTTGATCCGTCAGTCAGTCAGTCATTCAGGACAAAGAATTTTAAATAATGTTAGCAATTTGCCGCCCTTTTTGACGTCATATAAAGGGGGGCAACGTTTGTCAACGTGATTCCTTGATCCACTTTTACGCGGACGAAGTCGCGGGAAAAAGCTGTTTATACATATAAATGCTTTGTAGTTGATGCCTGACAAACTGATCAACGCACAGCCTAAACCGCTGATCGTAGAGACCTGAAACTTGGAGGATGTGTTCTTTGTATGACGTAGGCATCCGATAAGGGTTTTGAAAAATTCAATTCAAACCGCGGGTGAAAACTAGTCTCTCATTATAATTCGAATGTCATGCATAATTTTAGCAATAAACAGCTATTATGCTACTGTATTACTCAGTTAAATTATCAGCTGTGTAAACACAAGGAAGCATTGAGTATTAATTATATCATTTGACATTGGGTTCAACGCCTATTTGTGTATTCTTTGTAATTAATATTATGCATTAAGAAGAAAGGGTACCCGGCTCTCTCACCAGATAAACGTAGTCGACTGTTTCCTCCCTGGATAATGACACTATAGCAAATATTTTTGTTGCTCTGCACAGCTTATTATGTCCAGCTGGACATAACGGACAGCCCACTGCGCAGAGCGTGCATGGAGGCTGAGGAAACGACTGCGCATGTGCTGCTGGACTGCATGGTGCTAACGGAGATCAGACTAAGTACAGTAGGTGACGGTAAGTGCCTTCAAGAAATTTTTGAGAAACCACATCTGGTGGCAAAATTTATGGAAGAGCTGGGCTGGTTCTCCCCCTGACAAATAGAACCTCACGCAGAGGGGACCCAACTAAAGAGGTCTGATTGCGGAAAATAGCCCGCGTACAAGTACAAGACAAAGAATTTTATATGTATAGATAGCCTAAATGTAGGTATATACCTATCAAGACTATATTGATCGCCAATTTATTTGGTCTCTGACATAATGGGTGCATGGCAACAACACCAATCATTGACTAAATTAATACCTATCTTCAACAATACTTATAAAAAATGCAACAGATGGACACGCACGTGATTTCATCAATTTTTTACACGTGAATGTTTTTTAGGGTATTACTATTACAGATGAACATACAAACATTCAGGGCCTTTTTTTTCTATTAATTATATCTTCGCACGGCTTGTGCATTTAGCCAGTGTCAAGTTATATTTTGCATCAAATTATGACCCGATTTTTCATAAATCGGGCCAAAAGTGTTTCAAAACAGTCAACGTCGTCATAGTCCGTCAAGTCAGGGGCTATAGTAAAGCGGTGGCAAGTTTACCATAACCTTAATAGGAGATTTGGAGGAAGTGCTTGTTGAAAGCGCCATGACCGGTCCAAGCGGACAAAGCGATTTTTACCAAGCGTCGTTCTTTGTCCTGACTGACTGACGGATCAACGCACAGCCTAAACCGCTGATCGCAGAGACCTGAAACTTGAAGGGTGTGTCCTTTGTGTGACGTAGGCATCCGATAAGAAAGAATTTTCCGTAATTCTACCCATAAAGGGGGGTAAAAGAGGGGCAAAAAATTGTATGAAACAAGGTGATTCCTTAGTGCTATTTTAAGTCAACAAAAATAATCCTGCTAGAACTATTTTCGACTCCTGCGCGGACGAAGTCGCGGATAAAAGCTAGATTTCATCTAAGCATAAATACTTAGTAGGGAATCGAACCTACAATCCTGTATTCGGCAGTTCGGCATGGTGACCATTGTACCAACTGGGTCGTCAGTTTTGTATTTTAAACATTTATAGTGTGGTTTCTGTCCAAGTTTGTCTTGTGATTAACGAGTATGGGATCCCTTTAAGACCGACCTTCATCGAGCTGTTTAAGAGGAAAGGGTACCGGCGCTCTCTCCATACAAACGTAGTCGACTGTTTCCTCCCTGGATAATGACACTAGAGCAAATATTTTTGTTGCATAAAACTTATAACTGCCATGACCATGCCCTATGTTTTTTTTATTTTGTTTTTTAAGTTTTATGTAAAAAAAACATAGGGGCATAGTCATGGCAGTTATAGGTTTTACGGCACAAAAATATTTGTGCTAGTGTCATTATCCAGCGAGGAAACAGTCGACTACGTTTGTATGGAGAGAGCGCCGGTACCCTTTCACCTTAATGAATGAAAAGTATTTTTAATCAAATTAAATAGGTCAATAAATATATTGCAAATGGGTTGCCTAAAAAAATTCAGTCCAGAATGATTAGTTTTTTTTTGTTTTTAGACTTTTCACTGGTTTGATCAATAGGCAAATTCCGTTCTAATGAAATACATAATTTTTATTTTAACTTAACTTTAAATCATTAACCAGACCAGTGCAAATGACTAGTATCGATTTACTTGCATACCCAAGAGTTGTGACGGGAAAAAATACACAATTAAGTACTTATAGGTAGGTACCTCAGTCAATGAAACAGCTGTTAAGTTTCCGAAAAAGTAATTGTTTGTTCAAAATTAGGAATTTGTCTAACATAAAACGCAAAACACATTGATAGCGCGATTCAATTTTACCTGTGGCGCCATCTAGTTTCGTGTTTGTAAAACTTAAGCTTATAATACGATTATTCTTAGTATTTAATTCTACAGTCAACCTACTTCTACTTTTACTTGTACTTGTGTACAGGCTGTTTTCCGCCATTGGACCCTCTTTAATTGGGGTCCTTTTTGCGTGAGGATGGAGTAGGCTTGCCCAGCACCTACTACCCTCTCAGCTTAGTCGACCATGTCCAGAGGAGAGAACTTGTCAATACTTCTGGAGCCAACTAAGCCGCGGGTTTCATCACGATGTTTTCCTTCACCGTAAGAGCAATGTCAATTAGCGCACATAAATTGTTATAAAATATACAACCTAACGTTTGCATATTCTATAGGCTTCATACTTTCTGTTGGTATGGAATTTGTCCCTTAATCAAACCAGTGAAAGGTTTAAAAAAAAAACAAAACAAAAAGAAACATGTTGCACTCGGGGACTGCCGTGGTAAAGCTATTGCATCGTGCGAGCTTCGTACAGTCGTACCATACTCATACTCGTTAAGCGAACTACGAGCTACATGGTAGGCTGAGTGGGGGGTGTTAGGTTTTATTTTCGTTACGGAATTTCTTGATTCGGTCGCCGCGCTCAAAGCCCGCGATAAAAGCTATGGAATAGCTTAAAAATCAAATTGGTAATTAATCATACTCTGTCTGGACTGAATTGTTTTAGACAACTATTTGCAATATATTTATTAAACTACTAGCAGCGCTCCGCAGTTTCACCCGCGTAACTCCCGATCCCGTGGGAATATCAGGATAAAAAGTAGCCTATAGCCTTCCTCGATAAATGGACTATCCAACACAAAAATATTTTTTCAATTCGAACCAGGAGTTCCTGAGATTAGCGCGTTCAAACAAACAAAGTCTTCAGCTTTATAATATAATTATAGATTTAATTTGATATAAAATACTTTTCATTCATTAAACAGCTCGATGAAGGTCGTCCTTAAAGGGATCTTCGACATTGATTTTGGTCTATCAAAAAGGTAACATTGGACAGATGTTCCAAGCCTTTTGTGTTCAAATGATGTCGGTTTTAACAGATGGTCGTTTATTGGCCGACCAAAAATATAAATAAAATATATAATATTGCAGGACATTCCACACATCGCCATCTAGCTCCAAGCTAAGTACCTAGACTTGTGTTATGGGTGCTAGACAACGGGTATACTACTTATATACTTTTCTTTTTCAGCGCTGCAGTCAAGTTACGCTTGACTGTGGCTTACAGCTGCGGTCGACCCATTTGGGGCAGCACATGGCTTCTTAAATATTCTTAGGTTTAGTGTATGTTTCTTTCCTCGTTGTATAATTTGTTACCTTTTTCTTTGTGTGTGTTTAATTTTAAAGTTGTCGTGTGTTTGTACCAAATAAATCTTTTTCTTTCTTTCTTTCTTTCTTTTTTTGTAAATATATACTTCTAATACATAGAAACAACCAGACCACAGACAAATTACTAAGCATAAATACTTGTCTGAGGCGGGAATCGAACCCGCAACCCTGTGTTTGGCAGTCCGGCATGGAGGCAATGTATATTAATATGCAAGTAAGTATATTAACTTTATTGCCGCTTTATCAACAAATATTTCTTCTTCTTTCTTTCTTTTCTCCTTGCCTTTTCCCATATCAGCACTCCTAATATTTTTTCGCCACAAGCAACGGTCTGTTATGAGCCGTCTCTGGATCGCCGTCAATGGTTTTCAAGTTATTTTTTATAGTTTGAAAGAAGGTCGCTGGTGGGCGGCCCCTCCCCCTTCATACCAACAAATACTAAAAACAGAAAAAAATCTTAAGAGGAAAGGGTACCGGTGCTCTCTCCATACAAACGTAGTCGACTATTTCCTCCCTGGATAATGGACACTAGACACTAGAGCAAATATTTTTGTTGCATAAAACTTATAACTGCCATGATATTGCCCTTATGTTTTATTTTTATTTTTTAAATCTTAATCCTACTAATATAATAAATGTGAAAGTTTGTGTGTGTGTGTTTGTTACTCCTTCACGCAAAAACTACTGGACCGATTGCGATGAAACTCGGAAAGTAGATAGCTAGAGACCTGGATTAACATATAGGCTACTTTTTATCCCGATATTCCCACGGGATCGGGACTTACGCGGGTGAAACCGCCGGGTGCAGCTAGTTTCTAATAAATCATGGCAGTTATAGGTTTTATGCAAAAAAAATATTAGTTACAGATGCGCTCGCATCTTAAAATTTCACTCTCATCATGTTTTCATAAGGCGCCCAAAGAAGTATAACTTAAAAAAATATTATTATTATCTATCTATACATATAAAATGCTTTGTCCTGAATGACTGACTGACGGATCAACGCCCAGCCTAAACCGCTGATCGTAGATACCCGAAACTTGGAGGGTGTATTCTTTGTGTGACGTAGGCATCTGATAAGAAAGGATTTTCTGAAATTCTACCCCTAAGGGGGTGAAAAAAGGGGGGCAAAGTTTGTATGGGACGACGTGATTCCTTGGTCCATTTTCAACTTCTAAGCGGAAGTTGGAAGAAGACAAATGGATCAACGACCAGCCTAAACCACTGATCGTAGATACCTGAAACTTGGAGGGTGTATTCTTTGTGTGATGTAGGCATCCGAAAAGAAAGGATTTTTCGAAATTATACTCCTAAGGGGGTGAAAAAAGGGGGGCAAAGTTTTTATGGGAAGAATGCAAAGTTTCTAAGCGGAAGTTGGAAGAAGACAAATGGATCAACGACCAGCCTAAACCACTGATCGTAGAGACCTGAAACTTGGAGGGTGTATTCTTTGTGTGATGTAGGCATCCGATAAGAAATGGGACAACGTGATTCCTTGGTCAATTTTCAAATTCTACGCGGACGAAGTCGCGGGCAAAAGCTAGTCACCAATAAAATAACTCAAAGACATTCAATTCATGCAAAAATATAATCTACAATCGTTATTGTTAAATGCATTCCACTTGACTGAGCAGCCATTTTGTTTTGTTTCTTTTTTTCTTTCTTTTTTATGGTAGCGGTGTCTCTTTATTTCTTCGAATAGCCGATGGGTGTAGGGTTCCTTATTGAAATTGAAATAGCAATATTCTGCGCCTTTTCACTTGCATTAGTGTCTCTTTGGAGGCTCACAGCTAAGCGAAGCTTGCTGATCGTTGTACTTGTACTTGTATACAGGCTGTTTTCCGCCATTGGACCCTTTTTAATTGGGTCCTTTTTGCGTGAGGATGGAGTAGGCTTGCCCAGCACCTACTACCCTCTCAGCTTAGTCGACCATGTCAAGAGGAGAGAACTTGTCAATACTTCTGGAGCCAACTAAGCCGCGGGTTTCATCACGATGTTTTCCTTCACCGTAAGAGCGATGTCAATTAGCGCACATAAATTTTTCTTAAGAAAAATACATTGGTGCACGGCCCGCCGGGATCGAACCCACGACCTTCAGAATGAAAGTCGAGGTATCTACCACTAAGCCAACACCGCTCTCGCTGATCGTTTTTTCATTTACTAATTATCATAGAAATTAAGATTTTAAAAACAAAAAAAAACATAGGGGCATGGTCAATATGGTCATGGCAGTTATAGGTTTTATGGCACAAAAGTGTTTGTGCTAGTGTCATTATCCAGGGAGGAAACAGTTAACTACGTTTGTATAGAGAGAGCCCCCGGTACCCTTTCCTCTTAAAGCATTTTGATATCTTTTAAATGTTTTTTATTTTGACTGTATTTTTATCATATCGGGTAGAGTTAGGATTTTTTGTTAGGTAATTTTAAATCAGGTAGAGACGGGATCGGGTACAGTGGGGACGAAGCCCGTAAGGGCTATAGCTGGGGCTGGGAGGCTCACAGCTAAGCGAAGCTCGCTGATCGTTTACGGTCGTGCGGGTTAAGAGACGCCTGGCGCGGTCATTACTTCGATGGGTGACCAATAAGTAGTGTGGCAAAAAAGTGTTTTCGTGAGCCCCTCTGTGCTTCGGAAGGCACGTTAAGCCGTTGGTCCCGGTTGCTACCTCTAGTAGCAGTCGTTAGGTCAAGTTAGAGGCCTTAGGGAGATCTGAAAACTCTAACAATAGGTGAACCACACCACTATACAAGAAGAAGAAGAAATTTCTCTTTAAAAGTGATATTTATTTCATACAAACACAAAAACATAATATATGCTTGCTGCCCCAACAAACGTTGTTTTGCCATATTTATTTATCCTTTCTCATCCGATGCCTACGTCACACAAAGCACACCCTCCAAGTGTCAGGTCTCTAAGATTAGCGGTTTAGGCTGTGCGTTGATCCGTCAGTCAGTCGGTCAGTCATTCAGGACAAAGAATTTTATATGTATATCCCAACAGTTGGCACAATGGTCACCATGCCGGACTGCCAAACACAGGGTTGCGGTTTCGATTCCCGCCTCCGACAAGTATTTATGCTTAAATATTTGTCTGGGGTCTGGTTGTTTTTATGTATTATAAGTATATATTGGCATGGTGATTATTGTGCCAACTCGATTTTTGCTAGTCACTTCTCATTAATTTTTAAGTGGTTCAGAAAAACAGCCACGGAACCCTTCTTTATAAGAAAGAGACACCCTTTATAACTGAATATACTAACCATATTGTTAGAGGAATTGACACCTCATTCTCACGTGGAGCACCCTTTGTTAAAGTGGCGAAATGACGGATGATTAGCTTTTTTACAGGGTGTTGTTTTTATACAAAAGTACTTTAAAAAGTGTTTTTTATAAGGCGCTCTTCCAGTACCGTGTGTAGGTATTCACCTTACCTTAGCCCGCGCTCTCAAAGACGTAGCGTGCTGCGTGCTAACTGTTATATTTGATCGATATGCAAAACATTTTAACATTATTATCCACAAATATAGTTCCTAGAGGTGAAAACTTATCATTTGATTCATTTTTAGAAACAAACGTTAACTATTTTTGAATAAAACCCGATAAACGATCTAATAATTCTCTGTTTTCTAACATTTTTTTATCGAACGAAGTTGTTTATATCATGTTTTCAACCACAATAAACAAAAATATGGTTATTAAACTACAATATCCATTTATATCAAAATAACAAAATAAGAGTATTTGTTTACTTAGAGTTGCTTAAAACAAAGGTCGATTTTGGTAGCTTTATTAGCACCTGCCCTTAAGAGCTAATTAACCTTAGGATTATACTTAACGGGATAACGTCTAATAAATTAATGGAACACCTTGCTTCACAAAAAAGATGACGTCATGTGACACGTCCCGTTAAGGGAACGGACGCGTCACGTTACAGGAATGGACGCGGACGTGACGCGGCACGCGTCTCGTGTTTTTTTTGTATTGTTTTATTATTATTTATATTGTTGCATCTGAGCTTGTGTTATGGTGAAGAGTGACGAGCAGAAGACTTATATAAAGGAACAACAAAAAAAAACGTGTGGCACTCGAGGA
The DNA here is from genome assembly GCA_951213275.1 of Idaea straminata. Lineage (NCBI taxonomy): Eukaryota > Metazoa > Arthropoda > Insecta > Lepidoptera > Geometridae > Idaea > Idaea straminata. Next base: position 4,026,960 of record OX577875.1, on the reverse strand, counting down.
CTGCCGCGGTAAAGCTATTGCATCGTGAGAGCTTCGTACAGTCGTACCATATACATAAACGTTAAGCGGACGCTCGGCCGAGCTACATGGTAGGCGAAGTGGGGGGTGTTAGGTTTTATTTTCGTTACGGATATTCTTGATTCCCCGCGATAAAAGCTATGCAGTAGCATTAAACTCAATTTTTCATCGTTTTCGCGTTATCACGTAAAATTATCGTCCGTAAACCGACTTTACAGACAACCATTTTTTTTTTCTAAGCAATTAAATTTTAGAACATTCTGTATAACATAAGGCCGCCCAGGTAGCGGCTGTTCTATGTTTACTGAATACTCAGTCAGGACAATTGTGAAAGAACAAATACTTCAAGATATTAGACGTGGTGATATTTTAACCGATTTTAAAGGGTGGCTTGCGTGAGATTGTGCTTAAACATATTTAGCTATATACTGGCTAAATGCATTTAAGAGGAAAGGGTTTAAGAATTTTATATGTATAGATAAAAGAAAAAGGTATATAAGTAGTATATCCGTTGTCTAGCAGCCATACCACAAGTCTAGCTTGGGGCTAGATGGCGATGTATGGAATGTCCTGCAATATTTATTTATCTATACTAATGTTATAAATCTGGAGAGTTTGTTTGTTTGAAAGCGCTAATCTCAGTAACTACTGGTTCGAATTGAATAAATATTTTTCTGTTGGATAGTCTATTTATCGAGGAAGGCTATAGGTTTTTTTATATTTCGATATTCCCACGGCATCGAGAGTTACGCGGGTGAAACCGAGGAGCGCTGCTAGTATTGGTATAAAAGTGTTTTAGAGGAAAGGGTACCTGCGCTCTCTCTATACAAACGTAGTCGACTGTTTCCTCCCTGGATATCATTATCCAGGGAGGAAACAGCGCTTGTAACGAATAGGCTCAGAAACTACCGCACCGATTTTGATGAAACTTGATATGATGATACATTGATTCTTTGGTAATAATATAGGCTTCTTTTTATGTATTATAAGTATATATTTACAAAAGAAAAGTATATAAGTAGTATATCCGTTGTCTAGCACCCATAACACAAGTCTAGTTACTTAGCTTGGGGCTAGCTGGCGATGTGTGGAATGTTCTGCAATATTTATTTATTTATTTATTATTTATTTTTTTTTGTTGCATAAAACCTATAACTACAATAAAAAGTTTTTTTTGTAACGAATAGGCCCAGAAACTACCGCACCGATTTTGATGAAACTTAATATGATGATACATTGATTCTTTGGTAATAATATAGGCTTCTTTTTATTCCGATGTTCCCACAGGATCGGGATTTATGCGGGTGAAACCGCAGAGCGCTGGTAGTAAATACATTAACTGATAATCTAAAATTTAATTCAATTTCAATAACCACAAGGTTAATAATATTTAATAGTACGGGATCCCTTTAAGGACGACCTTCATGGAGCTGTTTAATCGATGAAATATATTTTATATCTATACTAATATTATACAGCTGAAGAGTTTGTTTGTTTGAACGCGCTAATCTCTGGAACTACTGGTCCGATTTGAATGATTCTTTCAGTGTTGGGTAGTCCATTTATCGAGGAAGGCTATAGGCTATGTTTTTTATTTTCTAAATTAGGGATCTGTAATCATATTATATAGGTCAATATATATATTGCAAATAATATATATTACCTAAAATATTTCAGTTCAGGATGATTAATTTTTTTTTTTTAAGACTTTTCACTGGTTTGGTAATAGACAAATTCCGTACCAATGAAAACATAATCTTTATTTTAACTTAACTTTAATTAATTAACCAGACCAGTGCAAATTACTAGTAATTATAATTATTATCGATTTACTTGCTTACCCAAGAGTTGTGACGGTAAAAAATAGGCAACCTAACGTTTGCATATTCTTTAAGCTTCATACTTTCTATTGGTATGGAATTTGTCTCTTAAATAAACCAGTGAAAAAACAAAAGAAATTTTTTTATTGTTAAGTAATCATATTCTGAACTGAAATTTTTTAGACAACCCATTTGCATTATTGACCTATTTAATCTATACTTATATTATAAAGCTGAAGAGTTTGTTTGTTTGTTTGTTTGAACGCGCTAATCTCAGGAACTACTTTTTCAAATTGAAAAAATCTTTTTGTGTTAGATTTATCGAGGAAGGCTATAGGCTATTTTATTTTGATTTTCCTACGGGATCGGGAGTTACGCGGGTGAAGCCGCGGAGCGCTGCTTGTTTGATATAAAATACTTTTCATCCACTAAACAGCTCGATGATGGTCGTGCCTAGAGGGATCTCCGACTATTTAGTTTGACACTTTGACAGTCGGTTAATCATGTTTAATGTCTCAAACTTGTATTAAATCAATTCTTTTTTTGCTTTGCAAGTATTTTTTGACTTTCCTCTCACGCGATTTATAGCAACGGTTCGCCCTGAGCTTTATAAAAATAAAACAAAAAAACACCATCCATTGTGAAGTCGTTATATTTAACAATTATTTTAAGAAAAGAATGCAGCAACGGGAGTGCTAGTTTTTGTGCGATACACCGTCTGCGCGGGCGCGGCTGCGCGGAGTGCGCGCGCGCAGCCGATCGTGCGGAAATTATTTTTAGATTTTTTTTTCTTTTATTATGGCTTCGCACGTGTGCATTTAGCCAGTGTCAAGTTATATTTTGCATCAAATTATGACCCGATTTTTCATAAATCGGGCTAAAGTGTTGCAATACAGTCAAAGTCGTCATAGTCCGTCAAGTCAGGGGTTATAGTAAAGCGGTGGCAAGTTTACCATAACCTTAATAGGAGATTTGGAGGCAACGTGAAAACTGCATGTTTGACACTGATTTTTACTTTCACTACACTTGTGCACTTTCACAGAACTAAATTGAATAACATTCCACCAGAATTATACAATTCAACTCGGGTTACATCTAAGTTTCATGAAAATAAAACTGCAGCACGACATGTTGTTAACTCGTTCCCGCCAAAACTCCATTTTTAGATTTAAGTATTTTACAGTTGCTATCCGTCTGTGTATTGTTTTACTGAATGAATGAATTGAACGATGGAATGATTGATCGATAGCCTGACAAGTTCTTTTTTTTTTAACGTTTTTTTAACTAGCAATGTATTCTTGTTCGGGTCAAATCATGCAACTTAATTTATGATTTCTGGAACACAGAGTTTTTATTCTTTACTAGCTGCGCCCCGCGGTTTCACCTGCGTAATCATTTTCTGCGCAACTTTCTTAATATTTTCTTTCATAAAAACCTTCTCTTGACAATATCAAGGACAACAAAAAAAGAATTGGCCAAATTGGTTCAGGCGTTGTTGAGTTACGCGCTTACCAACACATTTTGCGATTCATTTTTATATTATAGATAGAAAGAAATATTCCTTTCGCTAAGGACTAGCTATACATATAAAATTCTTTGTCCTGAAAGGCTGACTGACTGACTGACGGATCAACGCACAGCCTAAACCGCTGATCGTAGAGACCTGAAACTTAGAGGGTGTGTTCTTTGTATGACGTAGGCATCCGATAAGCGAGAAATTTTGCTCCTAAGGGGGTGAAAAAGTGGGCAAAGTTTGTATGGGACTACGTGATTCCTTGGTCCATCCATCAATTCTTCTTCTACGCGGACGAAGTCGCGGGCAAGAGTTAGTAGACAATAATTTCTTGGTTTTAATAAAAAAATCTTAAAAAAATAAAATAAATTAGTATACCTATTACTATTGAGAGCCTGACCGTGCCCGGTAGTAGGCTCCGGATAATAAACAGGTCGATTAATAGTACATGTGCGCTCTATTATAATAAGTTATCTAAAGATGTATATGATATGTCCATTAACAGGTTCTGAACTTTTATAAAGCATAAATTGTGCAGTAAGGCGTACTATGATACTTCGTCTTACCTTAATGATAACAACCCACGGACGTGACTTTAGTTGCTCCATTTCAAATAATACTTTCAAATATTCGTAATATTGACCTTTGTGAGCGTGATCACATGAAAAAAACCCATGAGTTTCTTGTGCCTTCTTCTCATTGGTTTTTAAGATTTTTATCCCGCATAACTTTCAGATGGCTGAACTTTGATGATGGCTTTTTTGATCAAACATAGCTATTTGTAACGTACGAATCATGCCCTTTCATTTGATACCCCACTCGAGCAAATCTACTAACATTCAGTTTTTAATCCTGACTTTTATTCCTCATAACTTTTGGACGGCTAAACCGATTTTGATCAAACAGCTAAGAACACTCCCGACTGATTCACCTTTCAACAAAAAAAAGACTAAATTGAAATCGGTTCATCCGTTCGGGAGCTACGACACGTCAAACTTATAGCACCCCGTCGTTTTTGCGTCGGGGGTTAAAAACAAAAAAATAATTAAAAAATGGAATTACGATTTTCTTGCAACACCCAGACAATGCTGAACCGATTTTGATGAAATTTGTAATGACATGGCTAAATGAGATGTTTTAATTTTATCCCGATATTCCTACGGGAACGGAACACACGCAACGAAACCTCGGCGGGGCGCAGCTATTAATAAATAAATATTACTTAAATAAACGTAATAATGATGATATAAAAATGCTCGACCGATAATGATGTGTTACATAGTTTGCTTTCTTGTAGTTTCACCAGTTCCAGCGCGGAACGAGACGTCGACGGCTGAGTTGGAATCAAGTTTCTAATCCACTTACAGATATACTATTGGAACTTAGTTCCTTATCGCGGGTTGAACAGGAGACCGTAAAAGAAAACCGTTGGAGAAAGAGAGAATGAAGGAGACAGACATATATCCCCCACACATATATTATGAAAAAAAAACTTTTAGTGACGGAATAATAAATAAAAAAAAAATTTTTTTTGTAAGTTATATTTTTTTTTATTAATTACAAATATAATAACCAATTTTAGTAATTGCTTTCTATGAGAGAGAGAGAGAGTGAGACAGACAGAGAAACAAGCGCACGCCGCACGGGTTACAACTATAGCAAAAACTGTCGTTACAACTATTGGTCTTAATTTTTTCCGTCTAGCCCCCTTTCGCAACGCGCGATAAGGAACTTCGTTCTAAAAGCTATTGCATCGTGCGAGCTTCGTACAGTCGTACCATATAAATACACGTTAAGCGAACGCTCGACCGAGCTACATGATATGCGGAGTGGTTAGGTTTTATTTTCGTTACGGAATTTCTTGACGGTTAATTTTTATAAATAGGTATGCACGTATTGAAGTATTCAAAATGGTATTGCGTCAGTGTCTGTTGACATGATGGTAACCATAGCAACGTATTATTCCATCAATGTTATCTTATGACATTATTGTTCGTAGCAAAATACTCGACGCTGGCAAGATACGCAGCATAGAATATGCACAGTCGCAATCGCCATAAGAAAAAAAAACAACTTTACTGACAACCATTTTTTCCCGCGTTTATATTAAGAGTAGAATGCCAAAAGCGTAAAATTTGTAAAATGTGTAGCATGTAAATTACTTTTTCGCTTTGAGCAATAAGGCCGCCCTTTGTAACACTTAGACTTAAGGTGAAAGGGTACCAGCGCTCTCCCCATACAAACGTAGTCGACTGTTTCCTCCCTGGATAATGACACTAGAGCAAATATTGTTGTTGCATAAAACCTATAACTGCCATGACTTTGCCCTATATCTTGTTTTATTTTCATTTTAGAATTATCATAGAAATTAAGATTAAAAAAAAACAAAATTAAACAACAAATTAAACCATGCCCGTAATGGCAAATGTTTTTTTGCCATAAAACCTATAACTGCCATGACTATGTCTCTATGTTTTGGTTCTAATTATCATAAAAATTAAGAATTAAAAAACAAAAAAACATAGGGGCATGGCCATGGCAACTATAGGTTTTATGGCAAAAAAACATTTGCCATGACCATGCCCCTTTGTTTAATTTTGTTTTTTTTTTTATCTTAATTTCTATGATAATTCTAAAATAATTTTTATGCTAAAAAAATTTTGCTCTAGTGTCATTATCCAGGGAGAAAACAGTCGACTACGTTTGTATGGAGAGAGCTCCCGGTACCCTATTCTCTTAAAATCACCGTTTACCAAGGCATAGTGGAGTTATTCGTTAAAATTATTGCTTAATTTCTCTCTATATGTCATCATCTCACCTGCCTTTATTGGAACACAAGCCTAACATCGTACGATTTCAGCATACCTTAATGTGCCTTAACTAGCTAGCTCAGTTGCATTTTGACCGCGGTGGTGACTGCACGTGCGTGCTCCGCGAAACTTTAACACGTGAAAAATGTCTCGTATCGCGTTGGGAGGTTTGTGATTTTTGGAATTGTGAAAGTTTTGGATTGTTTTTTTTTTGTGATTTTTTCGGTTTGAAAAGAGGTTTGTTGATTTTTTTTATGACGTGTTTATTTTAACTTATAAAGTTTAAAGTGGAATGTTTTCTCCCCGTCCCGTTTATTGTAATTTTAATAAAACCGAAATCTTACCCTAATAAGATCACTTATTTGTCCATCTGTCTGTTTTTAGTGTTATCTTATCATAAATCTTAACTGTTTTAGTTTAATAGTTACAGTACTTTTTGATCAGTAGAATATTATAATTTAAAATAACTTTTTTGACTTTTTAACTTATTTGATTAATTTATTTTTTGTGTGTTTTGTCTTTATTTCTTTTAAAATCGTTGATTTTTTATAAATAATATTTATCACTTTTTAAAACTAACACGATTTAAATCGATTTTTAATAATTACCTACAAAAACTTAGCTAAAGAGCTTGTTTTTTTGTTTGAACGCGCTAATCTCAGGAACTACTGGTTCGAAATAAAATAAAAAATTGTTTTGGATAGTCCATTTATCGAGGAAGGCTTTTATATTTCGATATTCCCACGGGATCGGGAGTTCCGCGGGTGAAACCGCGGAGCGCTGATAGTATACCTATATACATACAAAACACTCAGACCAAAACAAAATATATATTTACATAAATATTTGCTTGAAGTGAGAATCGAACCCGCAACGTTCTGCGCTTGTTTAGGCTTTTTGCAATAGAACGGCATTTAGCCTACTTCAAATAAGTTAGAGGTTCTATTAGCTTACTATTATGATTCGTAGATACCAAATAATATCATAAAATATAATAGAATTAGAAATAAAATTTCAAAAAATACCTTCAAATATTTGTAATATTGACCTGAATATTGATTTAAAAAAAACCTCCATGAGTTTCTTGTGCCTTGTCATTGGTGGGCGCGTTCCGAAGGCGCACATCCTGACTTAGTTTTTAAGACGTAATTTAACTAAACTACTATTTATAAGCATCCAAATGAATAAAAAAATGACTTTGACTTTACCCATTGATATGCCTTTATTTGTTCCTTTTCAACAATGCTGAAAGATCTTCGGTAGCAAGGCAGGCATGGCCGTCGGCAGCAGACCAGCCTGCTAAGAAATAAAGTTTCTTTAAATTAGAAATGTTATTTACTCTCTTGCCTGTGCTTGTGTTATGGTGTGACGATTAAAATACAGGAAAATAAATATACTATAGGAAAACTAGCAGCGCTCCGCAGTTTCACACGCGTAACTGCCGATCCCGTGGGAATATCAGGATAAAAAGTAGCCTATAGCCTTCCTCGATAAATGGACTATCGAACACAAAAATAATTTTTCAATTCCAACCAGTAGTTCCTGAGATTAGCGCGTTCAAACAAACAAACAAACTCTTCAGCTTTATAATATTAGTATAGAGTATATAAGTATAGATAAAAGGAAAAAAAATGAAGGAATAACAAAAAATCTCAATTTTTCAACGTTTTCTTACAACGTTATCACGTAAAATTGTCGTCTGCAAACCGATATTAGAGAAAAATAAAAAGAGAAAAATATGTTTATTTCCAAGAATATTTACAAATAGGTAGGTATTGTTTACAAACAACCATATGTTTTCTGAGTATAGAAAAACACAATTTTAAAAATCAATTAATCATCACCTAAGTGTGTTTTGATAGATGCTTGTAAAAACGTAAAAGTAACGCTTGTGAATGAATTTCACCTGATTCTATCACACAATGAGGAATAATTAACATCTTCATTAGTATTGTAACATACTACGTGGTATTTTGTTTGTAATTAACACTTATTCTTACTTACCTACTTACTTACTTCTACTTACCTACAAAGGTTGCCTGGAAGAGATCGCTTTGAGCGATAAGGCCGCCCATTGTGCAATATTGTACGGTGACTTAAGTTAAAATTTATTTTTGTTTTTAACCCCCGACGCAAAAACGACGGGGTGCTATAAGTTTGACGTGTCTGGGTGTGTGTGTGTGTGTCTGTAGGACTAAGACTTAAGCTTTGTTTTAATTTAATGTTATTTGAAAATGGTATTTAAAATAAAGAATTTATCTATCTAAGTATAAATAAATAAATATTGCAGGACATTCAAGAAAAATAATTTACCCATTGATTCTTCGCTCCTATTGGTCGCAGCGTGATGTTATATAGCCTAAAGCCCCCCTCGATAAATGGACTATCCAACACAAAAATATTTTATTATTGTGAATTATTATACTCTAAATAATTCCCTATTAATCTATAGGGATAGTGTTTAGACTATAGTTCACTAGTAAATCTGTGTCTAAATCTAAGGTTTAAATCCACATCTCGGACTATTCTTAAACCTCGTTTCGGAATAAGGGGGACTTAGTTTAGTTGGCAGTGGACAAACGGTTTTAAAGTAACGACGAATTCAAGTAAAAATATTAAAAACTAGCTGCGCCCCGCGGTTTCACCCGCATAAGTCCCGATCCCGTAGGAATTGACTCTAGAAAACGTTTGTATGGGAAATAGAAAAGGGCTGTTTTTAGGGTTTTCCCGGAAATTATTAGATTTTTTCTCGCCTTTTAAACCTTCCCTAGACCTCCACGAACATTTCAAGACTAAGATAAGATAAATCCGTTCAGCCGTTCTCGAGTTTTAGTGAGACTAACGAACAGCAATTGATTTTTATATATATAGATCATCGAACGAACGAACCCTTCGATTTTCGATACCCTTCATTACCGAATGAATGAATGAATGACCGCGATTCCCGCCAAAATTAACGTCAAGTGTTAATTTAAACGTCAAATCGAAGGGCAGCGTTATTATTTCACATACAGCCAGTAATTAAATGTAAAAATAGGTTTCGAACGCTTTAGACTAGCCTACTTAAAATATGATGAATGCGAAAGTCTGTCTGGTTGTTTGCTATGCTACAACGAGACAGACTTTTAGACATATGACAACAGCCATTTTTAGAGCTTCTTTCTGAGGAAAAAACGAGGCCCTTTTTAGATCGATTTTCGGTCAGACGAACGAAACGGTAACAAATGACAATCGAAGTGGAAACAAAAAGCGATCGAAACAATCAGAAAAGACGGTTGAAATGAAAACAATAAACGATCGAGTTTAACAGAAAAGACGGTCGAAACTTAAACGAAAGACGATCGAGCCAAACAGAAAAGACGATTGAAATGAAAACAAAAAACATTTCACACATCGCCACCTAGCCCCAAGTTAAGTAACAAGACTTGTGTTATGGGTGCTAGACAACGGATATACTACTTATAGGTATACTTTTCTTTTGTAAATATATACTTACAATACATAGAAACAACCAGACCATAACAAATATCTAAGCATAAATACTTGTCTGAGGCGGAAATCGAACCCGCAACCCTGTGTTTGGCAGTCCGGCATGGTGACCATTGTGCCAACTGGGTCGTCAGTATGACCAGTTTACGTTTATGACGACCCACTACTTATACGTTTTGGTTTTTATCAATCGGGAAATGCAATGTGCATTGTGCACTGCCAAGCTAATTTTAAATGTAGACTTTGGCAAATAGACTGTGAAATAAGGTCGATGTTCTAATACCTACCTAAAACTATAATAGTCGGAGATCCCTTTAAAAACGACCTTCATCGAGCTGTTTAAGGTGAAAGGGTACCGGCGTTCTCTCTATACAAACGTAGTCGACTGTTTTCATCCTGGACAATGACACTAGCACAAATATTTTTGTGCCACAAAACCTATAACTGCCATGACTATGCCCCTATATTTTGTTTTCTTATTTCATTTTCTAATTATCAATTCTTTAATTCTTAAATTTATTCTTGAATTCTTTAATTCTTGTCCATCCAAAGGTTGCCTGGAAGAGATCGCTTTTAGCGATAAGGCCGCCCATTGTGCCATATTGTTAGGTTTAATATTGTTTTTGTAACAGGAGTTTATGTTAGAATTAAGGTTTAATGTGGTACAATAAAGAGTTTATCTATCTATCTATCTTATCATAGAAATTAAGATTTAAAAAACAAAGTAAACAAATACTACAAAAACAAAGAAAATAGTAAAGGAAACAAAGTATAAATTTAATAATAATATCGCTCTTCTGGGCTTGTGTTATGGTGTGACGAGTGACGAATAGAAGACATATTTAGAAAAAAATATATATAAAGAAAAAAAAGAAAAAATTACAAAGGCATAACAAAAAAAATCTCAAGTTACCATCGTTTTCTTATGACGTTATCACGTAAAATTATCGTCCGTAAACTGACTTTACGGACAACCATTTTTTTTTTTTAGCCAGGTGACCAAAGAGCTGCTACTTTGGCCAATGGATCAGCATCCAAAGGGTCAATCTATCCAGTATTTTATAGCCACCCTTTATTTTAATTTTATTTAACTATTTTACGCGGCTTAGTTGGCTCCAGAAGTATTGACAAGTTCTCTCCTCTGGACATGGTGGACTAAGCTGAGAAAGTAGTAGGTTCTGGGTAAGCCTACTCCATCCTCACGCAAAAAGGACCCAATTAAAAAGGGTCCAACGGCGGAAAACAGCCTGTATACAAGTAATTTTACTTGTAATTTTATAAATGCTTTATTGTACCATAGAAACTTAATTTATGTTAAACACTAAAGAAAACACTAAATAAAACAATTATTATTTAATTATTTAATAATTTAATAATTATTAGTTTTATTATAATATATTTAATGGTATACAATTGTATTTGTAATTAGCTTGTCCTGTCAATTATTGATACAATTCGATTTCTGACTAAACAACAAAATATATAATTATCTATTATCTATATATATAAAAGAAAGTCGTGTTAGTTACACCACTTATAACTCAAGAACGGCAGAACAGATTTGGGTGAAAATTGGTAGGGAGGTAGCTTAGAGCCAGGAGATGGACATAAGATACTTTTTATCCCAATATGCCCACGGGATCGGGACTTACGCGGGTGAAACCGCGGGGCGCAGCTAGTTTTACATAAATAGGAATACATCTTTTGGTATAATCGACCCAATTGGGACATTGCTCTTACGGTCACCACGGGTCACCATGCCGGACTGCCAAACACAGGGTTGCGGGTTCGATTCCCGCCTCAGACAAGTATTTATGCTTAGATATTTGTCTGTGGTCTGGTCGTTTATAGTATTATAAGTACATATTTACAAAAGAAAAGTATTTAAGTAGTATATTCGTTGTCTAGCACCCATAACAAGTCTAGTTACTTAGCTTGGGGCTAGATGGTGATGTGTGGAATGTCCTGCAATATTTAAAAAAAAATATATAAATAAATGTATAATATAGTATAAGTATAATCCCTTTTATATATATAAATCTATATTTATAAAAGGGAAAATCACTGACTCACTCACTCACTCATCACGAAATCTCAGAAACTACAAGTGCTAGGAGTCTCAAATTTTGCATAGGGGTTCCTTTTATGACGTAGGTGCTCACTAAGACGGGATTTTGCGAAATTCTACCCCTAAGGGGGGCAAATGGAAGGTGGAAGTTTGTATGAAGGTTTGATTTTTTTATTTATAACCTGGATAACCGAGCTTTGCTCGGTTTTTTTTTTACTTAGTCTAACCTCAAAGCAAACACTCATTGACTTCGTGTTAATTAACAACGCCATCTGCTGGAATAACTTTATTGCTCACAAAAAAAATAGTATTAGTAGTTCGCCAATAGATGTCAGGAAGAGTCATATTTTTCAAATAAAAAAAAGTAAGTTTCGATAAAACACGAATAAAATGACATTTTCTAAAAATGATTCCTAGCTAGATCGATTTATCGCCCCCGAAACCCCCTATATACCAAATATCATGAAAATCGTTAGAGCCGATTCCGAGATTCCAATTATATATATATATATATATATATCGGAGCGGGTCACTAGAGTACAATATAAAAAGACGACCCAAGGAAAAATCACGTGACGCATACGAAATGCATAAGGTGACAATGTACTTTTATTTGTAGGTATAAATGTGATAGGTATCAGAAATCTATGGCGCCATACCATGACGTGTTTGTAATCTGATATAGTGATAAAAAAAAACAATTACATAACGCATTTATGTACATAACATAGTTAATTTACGTGTTTAGAATATATCGCAGGAAATCATGTTGCAATTAAGGGAAATATATTTTTAACTCCGTGACTTCGTCCGCGTAGAAGCCGAGAATGGACCAAGGAATCACGTTGTCCGATACAAACTTTGCCCCCCTTTTTCACCCCCTTAGGAGTACAATTTTGATCGGATGCCTACGTCACACAAAGAACACACCCTCCAAGTTTCAGGTCTCTACGATCAGCGGTTTAGGCTGTACGTTGATCCGTCAGTCAGTCAGTCGGTAGTTCAGGACAAAGAATTTTATATGTATAGATTAAGGTGAAAGGGTACCGGCGTTCTCTCCATACAAACGTAGTCAACTATTTCCTCCCTGGATAATGACACTAGCATAAATATTTTTGTGCCATATAACCTTTAACTGCCAGCACTATGCCCCTGAGTTTTGTTTTTTTTTCATTTTCTTATTATCATAGAAATAAAGGTTTAAAAAACAAAACATAGGGGCATGGTCATGGCAGTTATAAGTTTTATGCAACAAAAATATTTGCTCTAGAGTCATTATCCAGGGAGAAAACAGTCGACTACGTTTGTATGGAGAGAGCCCCCGGTACCCTTTCCTCTTAACATGCTCGATGAAGAAACTTCGTTTCAAAAAAAGTTACGCTAGGTAAAAAAGTTACTCCTCGCCTAGCTGAGAAATTTGTGAAACGAAAACCTGTAAGACAAACTAATGTATAACTGAAAAACTAGCTCCATGGTAGGCGGAGTGGGGGGTGTTAGGTTTTATTTTCGTTACGGAATTTCTTGATTCGGTCGTCGCGCTCAAAGCCCGCGATAAAAGCTATGAAATAGCTTAAAAACTTCGTTCCAAAAGCGTGTTCACACGCTCATTTTTTACATTTGTTAGGTCAGCGTTTGACCACAATCAGACCTGCATAATGACGATGATGCGGTCTATAATCATAGCTATTTATAATGTACGAATCATGCCCTTTCATTTGATACCCCACTCGAGCATATCTACTTACATTCGGTTTTTAATCCTGTCTACCAAGACTCGCGACCACAGACACACACACACAGAGACACGTCAAACTTTTAACACCCGTTTTTGCGTCGGGGGTTAAATACATAGCACGCGTGTCCGAAACCTCCAAGTTGTACATCAGAAAAATCTTGAAAAAATAGACGCAGGCAACTGATTTAAGGCCAGGTGCTAATAAAACTACCAAAATCGACCTTTGTTTTAAGCAACTCTGAGTAATCAAATACTCTTTTTTTGTTATTTGGATATAAATGGATATTGTAGTTTAATAACCATATTTTTATTTATTGTGGTTGAAAATATGATATGAACAACTTCGTTCGATAAAAAAAATGTTAGAAAACAGAGAATATTTAGATCGTTTATCGGGTTTTATTCAAAAAAATAGTTAACGTTTGTTTCTAAAAATGAATCAAATGATAGGTTTTGACCTCTAGGAACTATATTTGTGGATAATAATGCTAAAATGTTTTGCATATCGATCAAATATAACAGTTAGCACGCAGCACGCTACATTTTTGACATGGTACTGGAAGAGCGCCTTAATTCCGAATAAGTACAAATAAGAAATGACGAAGCAAAACGGAATTTTAACCTTGAATCGATATCGCATATCAGTTTACCTGGTGGTGCTTAGAAATATTTGACGAATTTCGCGACAGCTATTTTCTACTTGTACTTGAACGGACTTTTTTCCGCGATTAGACTTTTTAATTGGGTCCTTATTGCGTGAGGATGGAGTAGGCTTGCCCAGCACCTACTACCCACTCAGCCTAGTCGACCATGTCCAGAGGAGAGAACTTGTCAATACTTCTGGAGCCAACTAAGCCGCGGGTTTCATCACGATGTTTTCCTTCTCCGTAAGAGCAATGTCAATTAGCGCACATAATTTATTCTTAAGAAAAATACATTGGTGCACGGCCGGATTCGGGATTCGAACCCACGACCTTCAGAATGAAAGTCGAGCAAATCTTGATTTTTGTAACTCAAGACTTGTCCTGACACCTTTTGACATTGCTATATTTGACGACCCAGTTGGCACAATGGTCACCATGCCGGACTGCCAAACACAGGGTTGGGGGTTCGATTCCCGGCTCAGACATGTATTTATGCTTAGATATTTGTCTATGGTCTGGTTGTTTCTATGTATTATAAGTATATATTTACAAAATAAAAGGAAATAAGTATTATATCCGTTGTCTAGCACCCATAACACAAGTCTTGTACTTAGCTTGGGGTTAGATGGCGATGTGTGGAATGTCCTGCAATATTTATTTATTTTTATATCCAAAACTTCGACAATAATAAATTAATGAATATTCTAGGACAAGGGTTTGGAATAGGGGGGTGCTTGTTTATGCGTTTTAGGTCTGAGAATCGAACATCTATTTTTTTTCCTTATATTTTTTTTGTAAATTGCAAAACAACGTTTGCCTGAACAGCTCGAAACCCTGTTCAAATCTACTTACTTAAAAATTTGACATTCATTAACTTCCATGAAATACACAGAAGCATTGTATTATTTAAAATTTATGAGGAAAGCATACTCGTAGCAAAGAGCGCCCGCGGTCATGCCACTATCAAACTTATACGTAAGACAGTTTAATACCTAAACTTTTGACTGATAAAGTCGAAAATTACACTTCATGAATGAAAAGTAAGTTTGGTAATCGTAATTAATTTAAATAATTTAAATACGTTAGTTAATTTATTTCGATTTAATGATATTACGACGTGGTTTTGGCGCGTGGATTGAAAGTTATTAGAACTAACTTTTTCTTTCTATTTTTTTTCTCGCTGTCGCTTCGCACGACTTGTGTTAATAATGGCTAATGTAAAAGTACTATTTAATTATAAATTTTTTAAGAAAATTACATAATAATGTGGAATTATTCATTAGTTTCGCGCCGAATCTGTCAAAATGGCGACGTTTCTTTTTTTGAACGAAGTTCCTTATCGCGCGTTGCGAAAGGGGACTAGACGGAAAAAATAAAGACTAGAAGTTGTAACGACACTTTTTGCTATAGTTGTAAGCCGTGCGGCGTGCGCGTGTTTCTCTGTCTCTCTCTCTCTCATAGAGAGCAATTACTAAAATTGAGACTACTGATTAAGTTTATATTACATTATATTTTTTAATAAAAAAAATATTAAAACTTAAAAAAAATATTTTTTATTACTATTCCTTCACTAATTAATCGAAAGGAACTTCGTTCCATCCGGGTGTACCTTGACACCTCTCAAGTTTTTTTTCTCGTTGTCGTTTCGCACGACTTGTGTTCATGGCTAATGTAAAAGTAATATTTAATTATATGTTTTTTAAGAAAATTACCTATCAATGCCAAATTATTCAGTACTTTCGCGCCGAATCGGTAAAAATGGCGACGTTTCTTTTTTTTCTCTTTATCGCTTCGCGCGACTTTTGTTCATTGCCAATTTAATATTGCAATGTAATGTATGTGTGTATTAGTATTTTATTTTTATCAAAAAAAAACATAATAATGCCGAATTGATCATTAGTTTCGCGCCTCATTTGTTAAAATGGCAACTTATTGTCAAAATTGGGCCCAATGACGACGTAATCTGTCAGTAAATCAGCATGTCTGTCAGTTTGCATTGAATCTACTGAACCGATTTTGATGAAACTTGAAATGAAGATACATTGATACATTGACAGTAACTTTTTAACTCGATAGTCGTATGGGCTCGGGAGTTACGCGGGTGAAACCGCGGAATGCTGCTAGTATAGTAATATTTTATGATAGGTAGGTACTTTCCATTGTTTTTTTGCTGATTTTAAATGTTTTTATATGTGGCTCAAGAGAAAAGGTACCCGGGTCTCTCTCCATACGAACGTAGTCGACTGTTTCCTTCCTGGATAATGACACTAGCACAAATATTTTTATTGCATAGAACCTCTAACTGCCACGACTATTCCCCTATGTCTTGATTTTTTTATTTTCTAATTATCATAGAAAGTAAATTAAAAAAAAAACAATCCTACTAATATTATAAATGTGAAAGTTTGTGTGTGCGTGTGTGTGTGTGTTTGTTACTCCTTCACGCTAAAACCACTTAATTTATACATACATAGGGGCATGGTGATGGCAGTTATAAGTTTTATGCTGCAAAAATATTTGTGCTAGTGTCATTATTCAGGGAGGAAACAGTTGACTACGTTTGCATGAAAAGAGAGCCGGTACACTTCCCTCTTAAAGCATTCTCGAGTGTCTCAATGCATACCATGTTATGCAATTTGAGATATTAAATGCAAAAAAAATGTGCTGATAGATCGTAACGTGGTCTTAGTGAGATAAATAAATAAATATTGCAGGACATTCTACACATCGCCATCTAGCCCCAAGCTTAATAACTAGACTTGTGTTATGGGTGCTAGACAAAGGATATATTACTTATATAGTTTTCTTTTGTAAATAAATACTTACAATACACAGAAACAACCAGACCATATACATAAATACTTATCTGAGGCGGAAATCGAAACCACAACCTTATGTTTCGCAGGTCGACATGGTGACCATTGTACCAACTGGGTCTTTAAATACCACTTTCTTGTTCCAGATAAACCATGGAGCTAAAACCACCCAAGCCAAAGAAGAAATCGAACATAGCCCGGCTAATATCCTGGGGAAGAATGATGAGGACACCACTCCTCATTCTATTCCTCCTAGGTACCACAAACTGTGAAAACGATGACAGTGACGTTGAAGGAATAGTGACAAGTGACGTCCGCATCCGTCATAAACATCACAAGCCAACGGTTAATCATAAGCAAGAGATACAGCCTGGCGAGTCACTGCTTGATCCGGGCATAAACCCTTATGAGGTCATGCAGCCTCATAAGGATCAAGATATGCAGCTTAATCATAAGACTATAGACAATCCAGACCCTGAGGCATTGGCCGGCGTGTCTATACAGCCAATAAATGCAAGTGTTGTGAATAAACTAAGTGAAATTAAGTTTTTAAGAAAGAATTTGAACAAGCAGGTTTTAAACTTTGTGATGACAGACTTTTTGGTTGATGGTGAAGTGGAGAATCGTGTGCATTTCAATGGGGTTACGGCGAAGGAAACTTATGTTGGAAATGATGGGTAAGTGAATAATACTTAATATTTAAAGTATGGTAAAGTAAAAAAACTAAATTAAAATCGGTTCATCCGTTCGGGAGCTACGATGCCACAGACACACACACACACACACACACACCCAGACACGTCAAACTTATAACACCCCATCGTTTTTGCGTCGGGGGTTAAAAATAGCGATATTCATAATTTCAACTTAAGGCGCTCTTCCAGTACCGTGTGTCGGTATTCACATTACCTTAGCCCCCGCTCTCAAAGACGTAGCGTGCTGCGTGCTAAATATTTGATCGATATGCAAAACATTTTAGCATTATTATCCACAAATATAGTTCCTAGAGGTCAAAACCTATCATTTGATTCATTTTTAGAAACAAACGTTAACTATTTTTGAATAAAACCCGATAAACGATCTAATAATTCTCAGTTTTCTAACATTTCTTTTATCGAACGAAGTTGTTCATATCATGTTTTCAACCACAATAAACAAAAATATGGTTATCTACAATATCCATTTATATCCAAATAACAAAAAAAGAGTATTTGATTACTTAGAGTTGCTTAAAACAAAAGTCGATTTTGGTAGCTTTATTAGCACCTGCCCTTAAGCAGGTCAAACCACGGCGCGAAGCTAGTTCTAACAAAATGACAAAAGAGAATAAACACACACAATGCGGTACTTTTCAAAAAAATTGAAGTAGAAACAAAGAAACAGAAATTATCGAAATATTAAACAAAATCCAGGTGTAGAACATAACTAGGTTGTTTTCTTGTTTAATTTTAAAGTCTTTGATCTATTTCGTAAATGTTAAAGTAAATTGAAAAAAAAGTGTGGCACTCGGGGACTGCCGCGGTAAAGCTATTGCATCGTGCGAGCTTCGTACAGTCGTACCATACACATATACGCTAAGCGAACGCTCGGCCGAGCTACATGGTAGGCGGAGTGGGTGTTAGGTTTTATTTTCGTTACGGAATTTCTTAATTCGGTCGACGCGCTCAAAGCACGTGATACAAGCTATACAATAGCTTAAAAACTTTTGAAAAAAAGTCAGTTAAGAAGTGAAAATAATTAGTTTTAAAACTTAAATAAATATATATTGCAGGACATTTCATCTAGCCCCTAGCTAAATAACTAGACTTGTGTAATGGGTGCTAGACAACGGATATACTACTTATATACTTTTCTTTTGTAAATATATACTTATAATACATAGAAACAACCAGACCACAGACAAATATCTAAGCATAAATACTTGTCTGAGGCGGGAATCGAACCCGCAACCCTGTGTTTGGCAGGCCGGCATGGTGACCATTGTGAACACTGGGTCGTCAATATTTGAAGCAATTACAAATTGATTTTTTTCGATTTGAAGTTTCTGACTTCCACAATATAGGTCATTTCTTCTTGTCCCAGAAATTCGGGGATTGCTAAAAACAAGGTAAAACTATTTTGGACTTTTTGACGTGATAACGTCTATTAAATTAATGGAACATCTGCATTCACAAAAAAGTGTCACGGTAATATTGTGTGACGTCATCCGTCATGGTAATATGACCAAACGCGTCATGGTAACTTAAGAAACGGAGCATTTAAAAATAATATCGCTCATCTGGGCTTGTGTTATGGTGTGACGAGTGAGGAATAGAAGAATTATATAAAAAATATAAGAAAAATATAAAAAGGAACAACAAAAATATCTCAATTTTTTCATCGTTTTCTTATGATGTTATCACGTAAAATGTTCGTCCGTAAACCGACTTTACAGAAAACAATTTGTTTTTTTGTTAATAAAAATGTGAGTTTCTCAGATCTTTGGTGGCGGTTTGTTTACGCACAAAATATAGATTTTGTATGGAATACAAAATCTGACGTACTTTGTATGGTTCGACCTTAAATTATATCAAAATCTCGAAGAAAAAAAATACCCTAAAGCCATTAAAACCAACAAATGACGTAATGCTAACTATTATCAAGAGTTTTAGATGTTTGTGAACTTAGCAGATCATTGTCCAGCAGATCAAAAATAAATGTGAGTTCTTATCGCATGCAGCTGAGTTCTACAGTTCCTGATACTTTTTAAGAATAGTTCTGGCGTTTTTGCCGAGATTTTTTTTTTTCAAAATGATCTGCTAACTTCCCGTGGCAGATCATTTTACAGCAAATCGAAAAAAATGTGAGTTCTTTTCGCATGCAGCTGTGTTCTATAGTTCCTGATACTTTTTAAGAATAGTTCTGGCGTTTTTGCCGTGAAAATGGTATATTTACTAAATTATCTGCTATAAAAGTTTATAAGGTCGACAAATACTAGTTTCATAGTTTCAAATTATTTAAAATGCTGGAACTCTTCTGTTTTCCACATAATCGTATTAGAACTGCAGCCTAGAACTCAATTTGACTCCATAACTCTCGTCCAAGTGCCAGCATTTCATGTCAGAACGTTTTAAATAAAAAAAAAAATCGAGTTTCAAATCAAATAAAACACTGGATCTCTTTCGTTTTTGTCAGATCAATATAAAAACTGAAGCCTAACTAACACTCGATTCGACCCCAGAACTCTCGTCCAAGTGCCAGCAGAGCATGGCAGAACATTTCAGCGTAAAAAAAAAACTTTTTTTGCAGCGTTTTAAATCACATAGGACGCTAGAACTCTTTCGTTTTTGTCAGACCAATATCGGAACTAAAGCTTAGAAGTCGATTCGACCCCAGAACTCTCATCCAAGTGCCAGCAGAGCATGGCAGAACATTTCAGCGTAAAAAAAAACTTTTTTGCAGCGTTTTAAATCACATAGGACGCTAGAACTCTTTCGTTTTTGTCAGACAAATATCGGAACTAAAGCTTAGAAGTCGATTCGACCCCAGAACTCTCGTCCAAGTGCCAGCAGAGCATGGCAGAACATTTCAGCGTAAAAAAAAACTTTTTTGCAGCGTTTTAAATCACATAGGACGCTAGAACTCTTTCGTTTTTGTTAGACCAATATCGGAACTGCAGTCAAGAACTCGATTCAAACCCAGAACTCTCGTCCAAGAGCCAGCAGAGCATGGCAGAACATATCAGCGTAAAAAAAAACTTTTTTTGCAGCGTTTCAAATCACATAGGACGCTAGAACTCTTTCGTTTTTGTCAGACCAATATTGGAACTAAAGCTCAGAAGTCGATTCGACCCCAGAACTCTCGTCCAAGTGCCAGCAGAGCATGGCAGAACATTTCAGCGTAAAAAAAACTTTTTTTGCAGCGTTTTAAATCACATAGGACGCTAGAACTCTTTCGTTTTTGTCAGACCAATATCGGAACTAAAGCTTAGAAGTCGATTCGACCCCAGAACTCTTATCCAAGTGCCAGCAGAGCATAGCAGAACATTTCAGCAGAAAATTTTTATTGCAGCGTTTTAAATCACATAGGACGCTAGAACTCTTTCGTTTTTGTCAGACCAATATTGGAACTAAAGCTTAGAAGTCGATTCGACCCCAGAACTCTCGTCCAAGTGCCAGCAGAGCATGGCAGAACATTTCAGCGTAAAAAAAACTTTTTTTTGCAGCGTTTTAAATCACATAGGACGCTAGAACTCTTTTGTTTTTGTTAGACCAATATGGGAACTAAAGCTTAGAAGTCGATTCGACCCCAGAACTCTCATCCAAGTGCCAGCAGAGCATGACAGAACATTTCAGCAGAAAAACTTTTTTTGCAGCGTTTCAAACCACATGGGACGCTGGAACTCTTTCGTTTTTGTCAGACCAATATCAGAACTGCAGTCGAGAACTCGATTCAAACCCAGAACTCTCGTCCAAGAGCCAGCAGAGCATGGCAGAACATATCAGCGTATAAAAAACTTTTTTTGCAGCGTTTTAAATCACATAGGACGCTAGAACTCTATCGTTTTTGTCAGACCAATATCGGAACTAAAGCTTAGAAGTCGATTCGACCCCAGAACTCTCATCCAAGTGCCAGCAGAGCATGACAGAACATTTCAGCAGAAAAACTTTTTTTGCAGCGTTTCAAACCACATGGGACGCTGGAACTCTTTCGTTTTTGTCAGACCAATATCAGAACTGCAGTCAAGAACTCGATTCAAACCCAGAACTCTCGTCCAAGTGCCAGCAGAGAATGGCAGAACATTTCAGCGTAAAAAAAAACTTTTTTTTGCAGCGTTTTAAATCACATAGGACGCTAGAACTCTTTCGTTGTTGTCAGACCAATATCGGAACTAAAGCTAAGAAGTCGATTCGACCCCAGAACTCTCATCCAAGTGCCAGCAGAGCATGGCAGAACATTTCAGAGTAAAAAAATATTTTTTGCAGCGTTTTAAATCACATAGGACGCTGGAACTCTTTCGCTTTTGCCAGACCAATATCAGAACTGAAGCTTAGAAGTCGATTCGACCCCAGAACTCTCATCCAAGTGCCAGCAGAGCATAGCAGAACATTTCAGCAGAAAAACTTTTTTTGCAGCGATTTACACCACATGGGACGCTGGAACTCTTTCGTTTTTGTCAGACCAATATCAGAACTGCAGTCAAGAATTCGATTCAAACCCAGAACTCTCGTCCAAATGCCAGCAGAGAATGGCAGAACATTTCAGAGTAAAAAAATATTTTTTGCAGCGTTTTAAATCACATAGGACGCTAGTACTTTTTCGTTTTTGTCAGACCAATATCAGAACTGAAGCTAAGAAGTAGATTCGACCCCAGAACTCTTATCCAAGTGCCAGCAGAGCATAGCAGAACATTTCGGCAGAAAAACTTTTTTTGCAGCGTTTTACACCAAATGGGACGCTGTAACTCTTTCGTTTTTGTCAGACCAATATCAGAACTGCAGTCAAGAACTCGATTCAAACCCAGAACTCTCATCCAAGTGCCAGCAGAGCATGGCAGAACATTTCAGAGTAAAAAAATATTTTTTGCAGCGTTTTAAATCACAGAGGACGCTGGAACTCTTTAGTTTTTGTCAGACCAATATCGGAACTAAAGCTTAGAAGTCGATTCGACCCCAGAACTCTCATCCAAGTGCCAGCAGAGCATGGCAGAACATTTCAGCGTAAAAAAAACTTTTTTTGCAGCGTTTTAAATCACATAGGACGCTAGAACCTTTTCGTTTTTGTTAGACCAATATCGGAACTAAAGCTTAGAAGTCGATTCTACCCCAGAACTCTCGTCCAAGTGCCAGCAGAGCATGGCAGAACATTTCAGCGTAAAAAAATAGTTTTTGCAGCGTTTTAAATCACATAGGACGCTAGAACTCTTTCGTTTTTGTCAGACCAATATCGGAACTAAAGCTTAGAAGTCGATTCGACCCCAGAACTCTCATCCAAGTGCCAGCAGAGCATGGCAGAACATATCAGCGTAAAAAAATATTTTTTGCAGCGTTTCAAATCACATAGGACGCTAGAACTCTATCGTTTTTGTCAGACCAATATCGGAACTAAAGCTTAGAAGTCGATTCGACCCCAGAACTCTTATCCAAGTGCCAGCAGAGCATGGCAGAACATTTCAGCAGAAAAACTTTTTTTGCAGCGTTTCAAACCACATGGGACGCTGGAACTCTTTCGTTTTTGTCAGACCAATATCAGAACTGCAGTCGAGAACTCGATTCAAACCCAGAACTCTCGTCCAAGAGCCAGCAGAGCATGGCAGAACATATCAGCGTAAAAAAAAACTTTTTTTGCAGCGTTTTAAATCACATAGGACGCTAGAACTCTATCGTTTTTGTCAGACCAATATCGGAACTAAAGCTTAGAAGTCGATTCGACCCCAGAACTCTTATCCAAGTGCCAGCAGAGCATGGCAGAACATTTCAGCAGAAAAACTTTTTTTGCAGCGTTTCAAACCACATGGGACGCTGGAACTCTTTCGTTTTTGTCAGACCAATATCAGAACTGCAGTCAAGAACTCGATTCAAACCCAGAACTCTCGTCCAAGTGCCAGCAGAGCATGGCAGAACATTTCAGCGTAAAAAAAAACTTTTTTTTGCAGCGTTTTAAACCACATGGGACGCTGGAACTCTTTCGTTTTTGTCAGACCAATATCAGAACTGCAGTCGAGAACTCGATTCAAACCCAGAACTCTCGTCCAAGAGCCAGCAGAGCATGGCAGAACATATCAGCGTAAAAAAAAACTTTTTTTGCAGCGTTTTAAATCACATAGGACGCTAGAACTCTATCGTTTTTGTCAGACCAATATCGGAACTAAAGCTTAGAAGTCGATTCGACCCCAGAACTCTCATCCAAGTGCCAGCAGAGCATGACAGAACATTTCAGCAGAAAAACTTTTTTTGCAGCGTTTCAAACCACATGGGACGCTGGAACTCTTTCGTTTTTGTCAGACCAATATCAGAACTGCAGTCAAGAACTCGATTCAAACCCAGAACTCTCGTCCAAGTGCCAGCAGAGAATGGCAGAACATTTCAGCGTAAAAAAAAACTTTTTTTTTGCAGCGTTTTAAATCACATAGGACGCTAGAACTCTTTCGTTGTTGTCAGACCAATATCGGAACTAAAGCTAAGAAGTCGATTCGACCCCAGAACTCTCATCCAAGTGCCAGCAGAGCATGGCAGAACATTTCAGAGTAAAAAAATATTTTTTGCAGCGTTTTAAATCACATAGGACGCTAGAACTCTTTCGCTTTTGCCAGACCAATATCAGAACTGAAGCTTAGAAGTCGATTCGACCCCAGAACTCTCATCCAAGTGCCAGCAGAGCATAGCAGAACATTTCAGCAGAAAAACTTTTTTTGCAGCGATTTACACCACATGGGACGCTGGAACTCTTTAGTTTTTGTCAGACCAATATCGGAACTAAAGCTTAGAAGTCGATTCGACCCCAGAACTCTCATCCAAGTGCCAGCAGAGCATGGCAGAACATTTCAGCGTAAAAAAAACTTTTTTTGCAGCGTTTTAAATCACATAGGACGCTAGAACCTTTTCGTTTTTGTTAGACCAATATCGGAACTAAAGCTTAGAAGTCGATTCTACCCCAGAACTCTCGTCCAAGTGCCAGCAGAGCATGGCAGAACATTTCAGCGTAAAAAAATAGTTTTTGCAGCGTTTTAAATCACATAGGACGCTAGAACTCTTTCGTTTTTGTCAGACCAATATCGGAACTAAAGCTTAGAAGTCGATTCGACCCCAGAACTCTCATCCAAGTGCCAGCAGAGCATGGCAGAACATATCAGCGTAAAAAAATATTTTTTGCAGCGTTTCAAATCACATAGGACGCTAGAACTCTATCGTTTTTGTCAGACCAATATCGGAACTAAAGCTTAGAAGTCGATTCGACCCCAGAACTCTTATCCAAGTGCCAGCAGAGCATGGCAGAACATTTCAGCAGAAAAACTTTTTTTGCAGCGTTTCAAACCACATGGGACGCTGGAACTCTTTCGTTTTTGTCAGACCAATATCAGAACTGCAGTCGAGAACTCGATTCAAACCCAGAACTCTCGTCCAAGAGCCAGCAGAGCATGGCAGAACATATCAGCGTAAAAAAAACTTTTTTTGCAGCGTTTTAAATCACATAGGACGCTAGAACTCTATCGTTTTTGTCAGACCAATATCGGAACTAAAGCTTAGAAGTCGATTCGACCCCAGAACTCTTATCCAAGTGCCAGCAGAGCATGGCAGAACATTTCAGCAGAAAAACTTTTTTTGCAGCGTTTCAAACCACATGGGACGCTGGAACTCTTTCGTTTTTGTCAGACCAATATCAGAACTGCAGTCAAGAACTCGATTCAAACCCAGAACTCTCGTCCAAGTGCCAGCAGAGCATGGCAGAACATTTCAGCGTAAAAAAAAACTTTTTTTTGCAGCGTTTTAAATCACATAGGACGCTAGAACTCTTTCGTTTTTGTTAGACCAATATCGGAACTAAAGCTAAGAAGTCGATTCGACCCCAGAACTCTCATCCAAGTGCCAGCAGAGCATGGCAGAACATTTCAGAGTAAAAAAATATTTTTTGCAGCGTTTTAAATCACATAGGACGCTGAAACTCTTTCGCTTTTGCCAGACCAATATCAGAACTGAAGCTTAGAAGTCGATTCGACCCCAGAACTCTCATCCAAGTGCCAGCAGAGCATAGCAGAACATTTCAGCAGAAAAACTTTTTTGCAGCGATTTACACCACATGGGACGCTGGAACTCTTTCGTTTTTGTCAGACCAATATCAGAACTGCAGTCGAGAACTCGATTCAAACCCAGAACTCTCGTCCAAATGCCAGCAGAGCATGGCAGAACATTTCAGCGTAAAAAAAAACTTTTTGCAGCGTTTTAAATCACATAGGACGCTAGAACTCTTTCGTTTTTGTTAGACCAATATCGGAACTAAAGCTTAGAAGTCGATTCGACCCCAGACCTCTCATCCAAGTGCCAGCAGAGCATGACAGAACATTTCAGCAGAAAAACTTTTTTTGCAGCGTTTCAAACCACATGGGACGCTGGAACTCTTTCGTTTTTGTCAGACCAATATCAGAACAGCAGTCAAGAACTCGATTCAAACCCAGAACTCTCGTCCAAGAGCCAGCAGAGCATGGCAGAACATATCAGCGTAAATAAAAAACTTTTTTTGCAGCGTTTCAAATCACATAGGACGCTAGAACTCTTTCGTTTTTGTCAGACCAATATCGGAACTAAAGCTTAGAAGTCGATTCGACCCCAGAACTCTCGTCCAAGTGCCAGCAGAGCATGGCAGAACATTTCAGCGTAAAAAAAAAACTTTTTTGCAGCGTTTTAAATCACATAGGACGCTAGAACTCTATCGTTTTTGTCAGACCAATATCGGAACTAAAGCTTAGAAGTCGATTCGACCCCAGAACTCTCATCCAAGTGCCAGCAGAGCATGGCAGAACATTTTAGAGTAAAAAAATATTTTTTACAGCGTTTTAAATCACATAGGACGCTGGAACTCTTTCGTTTTTGTCAGACCAATATCAGAACTGAAGCTTAGAAGTCGATTCGACCCCAGAACTCTTATCCAAGTGCCAGCAGAGCATGGCTGAACATTTCAGCGGAAAAACTTTTTTTGCAGCGTTTTACACCACATGGGACGCTGGAACTCTTTCGTTTTTGTCAGACCAATATCAGAACTGCAGTCAAGAACTCGATTCAAACCCAGAACTCTCGTCCAAGTGCCAGCAGAGCATGGCAGAACATTTCAGCGTGAAAAAAAAAACTTGTTTTGCAGCGTTTTAAATCACATAGGACGCTAGAACTTCTTCGTTCTTGTTAGACTCATATCAGAACTGCAGTCAAGAACTCGATTCAAACCCAGAACTCTCGTCCAAGTGCCAGCAGAGCATGGCAGAACATTTCAGCGTAAAAATATATTTTTTGCAGCGTTTTAAATCACATAGGACGCTAGAACTCTTTCGTTTTTGTCAGACCAATATCAGAACTGAAGCTTAGAAGTCGATTCGACCCCAGAACTCTTATCCAAGTGCCAGAAGAGCATAGCAGAACATTTCAGCAGAAAAACATTTTTTGCAGCGTTTTACACCACATGGGACGCTGGAACTCTTTCGTTTTTGTCAGACCAATATCAGAACTGCAGTCAAGAACTCGATTCAAAAACAGAACTCTCGTCCAAGTGCCAGCAGAGCATGGCAGAACATTTCAGCGTAAAAAAAAAACTTGTTTTGCAGCGTTTTAAATCACATAGGACGCTAGAACTTCTTCGTTCTTGTTAGACTCATATCAGAACTGCAGTCAAGAACTCGATTCAAAAACAGAACTCTCGTCCAAGTGCCAGCAGAGCATGGCAGAACATTTTAGCAGAAAAACTTTTTTTGCAGCGTTTTACACCACATGGGACGCTGGAACTCTTTCGTTTTTGTCAGACCAATATCAGAACTGCAGTCAAGAACTCGATTCAAAAACAGAACTCTCGTCCAAATGCCAGCAGAGCATGGCAGAACATTTCAGCAGAAAAACTTTTTTTGCAGCGTTTCAAACCACATGGGACGCTGGAACTCTTTCGTTTTTGTCAGACCAATATCAGAACTGCAGTCAAAAACTCGATTCAAACCCAGAACTCTCGTCCAAGAGCCAGCAGAGCATGGCAGAACATTTCATTTCAGTTTGGATTCTCAATCTTTGCGTTACCCAAAGCCAACGGCGGGGACGTGTTGAGAACTGGCTTCGTTACTTTCCACATTTCATTTCTTTTTTGAAGTTTTTATTTTTTTATTTTTTTTAGGATTTTTGTTTTATATACGGATTTTGTCTTGTTGTTTTTGACGTGACAACGTCTTATAATTCAGAGCCGGCTGCACGCACGAAAACACATGACGTCATCATGCGGCGTTACCTTGCTCTGAGGCGTTCCATGTAAGGCTTGGATTTTAAATTTTAAATGTAAGATTTATAAATAATAATTTAATCATTGTTTATTCTTATAATGAATTATTTAAAATTATTACTTTTTTATAACAAATTACTATTAATTTAATTGTGATTTCCAATTACCTCCTTCTCTATATACATACAAATCTATTAAACAAATGAAATTAAAATTTTCTATTGAAAAATGCTACCATTCCATCAGTATTTTCTTAAGACGTTGTCGCGTTCAACTATCGTCAGTAAACCGACTTTACAGACAACCAATTTTTTTTTTGTATTTTATGTATTTTTTTGTTTTATGGTTTTTTTGTAAAAAAAATTATACGTAAGAGGCTTTGACCACTTAACGACCACTGCGTATTGCGTATACTATTAAGGGACGTGTTGATAACTGGCTTCGTTTTTGTTCCATATTTCATTTTTTTTTGTTTTGTTATATTTTTTTTTACTTTTTTACGATTTTTGGTTTAGATACGGATTTTGTCTTTGTGACTTTTTTTGTATTTTTTGTATTTTTTTTGTTTTATGGGATTTCTGTATTTTTTTTTAATACGCAAGAGTCCTGTTCCTTAATTTTAACATTTAACGACCACTGCATATTGCGTATACTATTGAATGCGGAGTTATTATTGTTTTTGAACTCTGCTGGCATTTGGACGAGAGTTCTGGGTTTGAATCGAGTTCTTGACTCCAGGTCTGATATTGGTCTGACAAAAACGAAAGAGTTCCAGCGTCCCATGAGGTTTGAAACGCTGCTAAAAAAGTTTTTCTGCTGAAATGTTCTGCCATGCTCTGCTGGCACTTGGATAAGAGTTCTGGGGTCGAATCAACTTCTAAGCTTCAGTTCTGATATTGGTCTGACAAAAACGAAAGAGTTCCAGCGTCCTATATGATTTAAAACGCTGCAAAAACTATTTTTTTACTCTGAAATGTTCTGCCATGCTCTGCTGGCACTTGGATGAGAGTTCTGGGGTCGAATCGACTTCTAAGCTTCAGTTCTGATATTGGTCTGACAAAAACGAAAGAGTTCCAGCGTCCTATGTAATTTGAAACGCTGCAAAAAATATTTTTTTACTCTGAAATGTTCTGCCATGCCCTGCTGGCACTTGGATGAGAGTTCTGGGGTCGAATCGACTTCTAAGCTTTAGTTCCGATATTGGTCTGACAAAAACGAAAGAGTTCTAGCGTCCTATGTGATTTAAAACGCTGCAAAAAAAAGTTTTTTTTTACGCTGAATGTTCTGCCATGCTCTGCTGGCACTTGGACGAGAGTTCTAGGTTTGAATCGAGTTCTTGACTGCAGTTCTGATATTGGTCTGACAAAAACGAAAGAGTTCCAGCGTCCCATGAGGTTTGAAACGCTGCTAAAAAAGTTTTTCTGCTGAAATGTTCTGCCATGCTCTGCTGGCACTTGGATAAGAGTTCTGGGGTCGAATCAACTTCTAAGCTTCAGTTCTGATATTGGTCTGACAAAAACGAAAGAGTTCCAGCGTCCTATGTGATTTAAAACGCTGCAAAAACTATTTTTTTACTCTGAAATGTTCTGCCATGCTCTGCTGGCACTTGGATGAGAGTTCTGGGGTCGAATCGACTTCTAAGCTTCAGTTCTGATATTGGTCTGACAAAAACGAAAGAGTTCCAGTGTCCCATGTGGTTTGAAACGCTGCAAAAAAAGTTTTTCTGCTGAAATGTTCTGCCATGCTCTGCTGGCACTTGGATAAGAGTTCTGGGGTCGAATCGACTTCTAAGCTTTAGTTCCGATATTGGTCTGACAAAAACGAAAGAGTTCTAGCGTCCTATGTGATTTAAAACGCTGCAAAAAAGTTTCTTTTTTACGCTGAAAAGTTCTGCCATGCTCTGCTGGCACTTGGACGAGAGTTCTGGGGTCGAATCGACTTCTAAGCTTTAGTTCCGATATTGGTCTGACAAAAACGAAAGAGTTTCAGCGTCCTATGTAATTTAAAACGCTGCAAAAATAAGTTTTTTTTTTACGCTGAAATGTTCTGCCATGCTCTGCTGGCTCTTGGATGAGAGTTCTGGGTTTGAATCGAGTTCTTGACTGCAGTTCTGATATTGGTCTGACAAAAACGAAAGAGTTCCAGCGTCCCATATGGTTCGAAACGCTGCAAAAAAGTTTTTCTGCTGAAATGTTCTGCCATGCTCTGCTGGCACTTGGATAAGAGTTCTGGGGTCGAATCGACTTCTAAGCTTTAGTTCCGATATTGGTCTGACAAAAACGAAAGAGTTCTAGCGTCCTATGTGATTTAAAACGCTGCAAAAAGTTTTTTTTTACGCTGAAATGTTCTGCCATGCTCTGCTGGCACTTGGACGAGAGTTCTGGGGTCGAATCGACTTATAAGCTTTAGTTCCGATATTGGTCTGACAAAAACAAAAGAGTTCTAGCGTCCTATGTGATTTAAAACGCTGCAAAAAAGTTTTTTTTTACGCTGAAATGTTCTGCCATGCTCTGCTGGCTCTTGGACGAGAGTTCTGGGTTTGAATCGAGTTCTTGACTGCAGTTCTGATATTGGTCTGACAAAAACGAAGGAGTTCCAGCGTCCCATGTGGTGTAAAACGCTGCAAAAAAAGTTTTTCTGCTGAAATGTTCTGCCATGCTCTGCTGGCACTTGGATGAGAGTTCTGGGGTCGAATCGACTTCTTAGCTTTAGTTCCGATATTGGTCTGACAAAAACGAAAGAGTTCTAGCGTCCTATGTGATTTAAAACGCTGCAAAAAAAAAGTTTTTTTTTACGCTGAAATGTTCTGCCATGCTCTGCTGGCACTTGGACGAGAGTTCTGGGTTTGAATCGAGTTCTTGACTGCAGTTCTGATATTGGTCTGACAAAAACGAAAGAGTTCCAGCGTCCCATGTGGTTTGAAACGCTGCAAAAAAAGTTTTTCTGCTGAAATGTTCTGCCATGCTCTGCTGGCACTTGGATAAGAGTTCTGGGGTCGAATCGACTTCTAAGCTTTAGTTCCGATATTGGTCTGACAAAAACGATAGAGTTCTAGCGTCCTATGTGATTTAAAACGCTGCAAAAAAAGTTTTTTTTTACGCTGATATGTTCTGCCATGCTCTGCTGGCTCTTGAACGAGAGTTCTGGGTTTGAATCGAGTTCTCGACTGCAGTTCTGATATTGGTCTGACAAAAACGAAAGAGTTCCAGCGTCCCATGTGGTTTGAAACGCTGCAAAAAAAGTTTTTCTGCTGAAATGTTCTGTCATGCTCTGCTGGCACTTGGATGAGAGTTCTGGGGTCGAATCGAGTTCTATGCTTTAGTTCCCATATTGGTCTAACAAAAACAAAAGAGTTCTAGCGTCCTATGTGATTTAAAACGCTGCAAAAAAAGTTTCTTTTTACGCTGAAATGTTCTGCCATGCTCTGCTGGCACTTGGACGAGAGTTCTGGGGTCGAATCGACTTCTAAGCTTTAGTTCCAATATTAGTCTGACAAAAACGAAAGAGTTCTAGCGTCCTATGTGATTTAAAACGCTGCAAAAAAAGTTTTTCTGCTGAAATGTTCTGCTATGCTCTGCTGGCACTTGGATAAGAGTTCTGGGGTCGAATCGACTTCTAAGCTTCAGGTCTGATATTGGTCTGACAAAAACGAAAGAGTACCAGCGTCCCATGTGGTTTGAAACGCTGCAAAAAAAGTTTTTCTGCTGAAATGTTCTGCCATGCTCTGCTGGCACTTGGATAAGAGTTCTGGGGTCGAATCGACTTCTAAGCTTTAGTTCCGATATTGGTCTGACAAAAACGAAAGAGTTCTAGCGTCCTATGTGATTTACAACGCTGCAAAAAAGTTTTTTTTTTACGCTGAAAAGTTCTGCCATGCTCTGCTGGCACTTGGACGAGAGTTCTGGGGTCGAATCGACTTCTAAGCTTTAGTTCCGATATTGGTCTGACAAAAACGAAAGAGTTTCAGCGTCCTATGTAATTTAAAACGCTGCAAAAATAAGTTTTTTTTTTACGCTGAAATGTTCTGCCATGCTCTGCTGGCTCTTGGATGAGAGTTCTGGGTTGTAATCGAGTTCTTGACTGCAGTTCTGATATTGGTCTGACAAAAACGAAAGAGTTCCAGCGTCCCATATGGTTCGAAACGCTGCAAAAAAGTTTTTCTGCTGAAATGTTCTGCCATGCTCTGCTGGCACTGGGATAAGAGTTCTGGGGTCGAATCGACTTCTAAGCTTTAGTTCCGATATTGGTCTGACAAAAACGAAAGAGTTCTAGCGTCCTATGTGATTTAAAACGCTGCAAAAAAGTTTTTTTTTACGCTGAAATGTTCTGCCATGCTCTGCTGGCACTTGGACGAGAGTTCTGGGGTCGAATCGACTTCTAAGCTTTTGGTCTGACAAAAACAAAAGAGTTCTAGCGTCCTATGTGATTTAAAACGCTGCAAAAAAGTTTTTTTTTTACGCTGAAATGTTCTGCCATGCTCTGCTGGCTCTTGGACGAGAGTTCTGGGTTTGAATCGAGTTCTTGACTGCAGTTCTGATATTGGTCTGACAAAAACGAAAGAGTTCCAGCGTCCCATGTGGTGTAAAACGCTGCAAAAAAAGTTTTTCTGCTGAAATGTTCTGCCATGCTCTGCTGGCACTTGGATGAGAGTTCTGGGGTCGAATCGACTTCTAAGCTTTAGTTCCGATATTGGTCTGACAAAAACGAAAGAGTTCTAGCGTCCTATGTGATTTAAAACGCTGCAAAAAAGTTTTTTTTTTACGCTGAAAAGTTCTGCCATGCTCTGCTGGCACTTGGACGAGAGTTCTGGGGTCGAATCGACTTCTAAGCTTTAGTTCCGATATTGGTCTGACAAAAACAAAAGAGTTCTAGCGTCCTATGTGATTTAAAACGCTGCAAAAAAGTTTTTTTTTTACGCTGAAATGTTCTGCCATGCTCTGCTGGCTCTTGGATGAGAGTTCTGGGTTGTAATCGAGTTCTTGACTGCAGTTCTGATATTGGTCTGACAAAAACGAAAGAGTTCCAGCGTCCCATATGGTTCGAAACGCTGCAAAAAAGTTTTTCTGCTGAAATGTTCTGCCATGCTCTGCTGGCACTTGGATAAGAGTTCTGGGGTCGAATCGACTTCTAAGCTTTAGTTCCGATATTGGTCTGACAAAAACGAAAGAGTTCTAGCGTCCTATGTGATTTAAAACGCTGCAAAAAAGTTTTTTTTTACGCTGAAATGTTCTGCCATGCTCTGCTGGCACTTGGACGAGAGTTCTGGGGTCGAATCGACTTCTAAGCTTCAGTTCTGATATTGGTCTGACAAAAACAAAAGAGTTCTAGCGTCCTATGTGATTTAAAACGCTGCAAAAAAGTTTTTTTTTTACGCTGAAATGTTCTGCCATGCTCTGCTGGCTCTTGGACGAGAGTTCTGGGTTTGAATCGAGTTCTTGACTGCAGTTCTGATATTGGTCTGACAAAAACGAAAGAGTTCCAGCGTCCCATGTGGTGTATAACGCTGCAAAAAAAGTTTTTCTGCTGAAATGTTCTGCCATGCTCTGCTGGCACTTGGATGAGAGTTCTGGGGTCGAATCGACTTCTAAGCTTTAGTTCCGATATTGGTCTGACAAAAACGATAGAGTTCTAGCGTCCTATGTCATTTAAAACGCTGCAAAAAATATTTTTTTACGCTGATATGTTCTGCCATGCTCTGCTGGCACTTGGATGAGAGTTCTGGGGTCGAATCGACTTCTAAGCTTTAGTTCCGATATTGGTCTGACAAAAACGAAAGAGTTCTAGCGTCCTATGTGATTTAAAACGCTGCAAAAACTATTTTTTTACGCTGAAATGTTCTGCCATGCTCTGCTGGCACTTGGACGAGAGTTCTGGGGTAGAATCGACTTCTAAGCTTTAGTTCCGATATTGGTCTAACAAAATCGAAAAGGTTCTAGCGTCCTATGTGATTAAAAACGCTGCAAAAAAAGTTTTTTTTACGCTGAAATGTTCTGCCATGCTCTGCTGGCACTTGGATGAGAGTTCTGGGGTCGAATCGACTTCTAAGCTTTAGTTCCGATATTGGTCTGACAAAAACTAAAGAGTTCCAGCGTCCTCTGTGATTTAAAACGCTGCAAAAAATATTTTTTTACTCTGAAATGTTCTGCCATGCTCTGCTGGCACTTGGATGAGAGTTCTGGGTTTGAATCGAGTTCTTGACTGCAGTTCTGATATTGGTCTGACAAAAACGAAAGAGTTACAGCGTCCCATTTGGTGTAAAACGCTGCAAAAAAAGTTTTTCTGCCGAAATGTGCTGCTATGCTCTGCTGGCACTTGGATGAGAGTTCTGGGGTCGAATCGACTTCTAAGCTTTAGTTCCGATATTGGTCTGACAAAAACGAAAGAGTTCTAGCGTCCTATGTGATTTAAAACGCTGCAAAAAATATTTTTTTACTCTGAAATGTTCTGCCATGCTCTGCTGGCACTTGGATGAGAGTTCTGGGGTCGAATCGACTTCTAAGCTTTAGTTCCGATATTGGTCTGACAAAAACGAAAGAGTTCTAGCGTCCTATGTGATTAAAAACGCTGCAAAAACTATTTTTTTACGCTGAAATGTTCTGCCATGCTCTGCTGGCACTTGGACGAGAGTTCTGGGGTAGAATCGACTTCTAAGCTTTAGTTCCGATATTGGTCTAACAAAAACGAAAAGGTTCTAGCGTCCTATGTGATTTAAAACGCTGCAAAAAAAGTTTTTTTTACGCTGAAATGTTCTGCCATGCTCTGCTGGCACTTGGATGAGAGTTCTGGGTTTGAATCGAGTTCTTGACTGCAGTTCTGATATTGGTCTCACAAAAACGAAAGAGTTACAGCGTCCCATGTGGTTTGAAACGCTGCAAAAAAAGTTTTTCTGCTGAAATGTTCTGCCATGCTCTGCTGGCATTTGGATGAGAGTTCTGGGGTCGAATCGACTTCTAAGCTTTAGTTCCGATATTGGTCTGACAAAAACTAAAGAGTTCCAGCGTCCTCTGTGATTTAAAACGCTGCAAAAAATATTTTTTTACTCTGAAATGTTCTGCCATGCTCTGCTGGCACTTGGATGAGAGTTCTGGGTTTGAATCGAGTTCTTGACTGCAGTTCTGATATTGGTCTCACAAAAACGAAAGAGTTACAGCGTCCCATTTGGTGTAAAACGCTGCAAAAAAAGTTTTTCTGCTGAAATGTTCTGCCATGCTCTGCTGGCACTTGGATGAGAGTTCTGGGGTCGAATCTACTTCTTAGCTTCAGTTCTGATATTGGTCTGACAAAAACGAAAGAGTTCTAGCGTCTTATGTGATTTAAAACGCTGCAAAAAATATTTTTTTACTCTGAAATGTTCTGCCATGCTCTGCTGGCATTTGGACGAGAGTTCTGGGTTTGAATCGAGTTCTTGACTGCAGTTCTGATATTGGTCTGACAAAAACGAAAGAGTTCCAGCGTCCCATGTGGTGTAAATCGCTGCAAAAAAAGTTTTTCTGCTTAAATGTTCTGCTATGCTCTGCTGGCACTTGGATGAGAGTTCTGGGGTCGAATCGACTTCTAAGCTTCATTTCTGATATTGGTCTGGCAAAAGCGAAAGAGTTCCAGCGTCCTATGTGATTTAAAACGCTGCAAAAAAAATTTTTTACTCTGAAATGTTCTGCCATGCTCTGCTGGCACTTGGATGAGAGTTCTGGGGTCGAATCGACTTCTAAGCTTTAGTTCCGATATTTGTCTGACAAAAACGAAAGAGTTCTAGCGTCCTATGTGATTTAAAACGCTGCAAAAACTATTTTTTTACGCTGAAATGTTCTGCCATGCTCTGCTGGCACTTGGACGAGAGTTCTGGGGTAGAATCGACTTCTAAGCTTTAGTTCCGATATTGGTCTAACAAAAACGAAAAGGTTCTAGCGTCCTATGTGATTTAAAACGCTGCAAAAAAAGTTTTTTTTACGCTGAAAAGTTCTGCCATGCTCTGCTGGCACTTGGACGAGAGTTCTGGGGTCGAATCGACTTCTAAGCTTTAGTTCCGATATTGGTCTGACAAAAACGAAAGAGTTTCAGCGTCCTATGTAATTTAAAACGCTGCAAAAATAAGTTTTTTTTTTACGCTGAAATGTTCTGCCATGCTCTGCTGGCTCTTGGATGAGAGTTCTGGGTTGTAATCGAGTTCTTGACTGCAGTTCTGATATTGGTCTGACAAAAACGAAAGAGTTCCAGCGTCCCATATGGTTCGAAACGCTGCAAAAAAGTTTTTCTGCTGAAATGTTCTGCCATGCTCTGCTGGCACTGGGATAAGAGTTCTGGGGTCGAATCGACTTCTAAGCTTTAGTTCCGATATTGGTCTGACAAAAACGAAAGAGTTCTAGCGTCCTATGTGATTTAAAACGCTGCAAAAAAGTTTTTTTTTACGCTGAAATGTTCTGCCATGCTCTGCTGGCACTTGGACGAGAGTTCTGGGGTCGAATCGACTTCTAAGCTTTTGGTCTGACAAAAACAAAAGAGTTCTAGCGTCCTATGTGATTTAAAACGCTGCAAAAAAGTTTTTTTTTTACGCTGAAATGTTCTGCCATGCTCTGCTGGCTCTTGGACGAGAGTTCTGGGTTTGAATCGAGTTCTTGACTGC
Source organism: Idaea straminata (assembly GCA_951213275.1). Taxonomy (NCBI): domain Eukaryota; kingdom Metazoa; phylum Arthropoda; class Insecta; order Lepidoptera; family Geometridae; genus Idaea; species Idaea straminata. Next base: position 3,990,483 of record OX577875.1, on the reverse strand, counting down.
AGTTCTGATATTGGTCTGACAAAAACGAAAGAGTTCCAGCGTCCCATGTGGTGTAAAACGCTGCAAAAAAAGTTTTTCTGCTGAAATGTTCTGCCATGCTCTGCTGGCACTTGGATGAGAGTTCTGGGGTCGAATCGACTTCTAAGCTTTAGTTCCGATATTGGTCTGACAAAAACGAAAGAGTTCTAGCGTCCTATGTGATTTAAAACGCTGCAAAAAAGTTTTTTTTTTACGCTGAAAAGTTCTGCCATGCTCTGCTGGCACTTGGACGAGAGTTCTGGGGTCGAATCGACTTCTAAGCTTTAGTTCCGATATTGGTCTGACAAAAACAAAAGAGTTCTAGCGTCCTATGTGATTTAAAACGCTGCAAAAAAGTTTTTTTTTTACGCTGAAATGTTCTGCCATGCTCTGCTGGCTCTTGGATGAGAGTTCTGGGTTGTAATCGAGTTCTTGACTGCAGTTCTGATATTGGTCTGACAAAAACGAAAGAGTTCCAGCGTCCCATATGGTTCGAAACGCTGCAAAAAAGTTTTTCTGCTGAAATGTTCTGCCATGCTCTGCTGGCACTTGGATAAGAGTTCTGGGGTCGAATCGACTTCTAAGCTTTAGTTCCGATATTGGTCTGACAAAAACGAAAGAGTTCTAGCGTCCTATGTGATTTAAAACGCTGCAAAAAAGTTTTTTTTTACGCTGAAATGTTCTGCCATGCTCTGCTGGCACTTGGACGAGAGTTCTGGGGTCGAATCGACTTCTAAGCTTCAGTTCTGATATTGGTCTGACAAAAACAAAAGAGTTCTAGCGTCCTATGTGATTTAAAACGCTGCAAAAAAGTTTTTTTTTTACGCTGAAATGTTCTGCCATGCTCTGCTGGCTCTTGGACGAGAGTTCTGGGTTTGAATCGAGTTCTTGACTGCAGTTCTGATATTGGTCTGACAAAAACGAAAGAGTTCCAGCGTCCCATGTGGTGTAAAACGCTGCAAAAAAAGTTTTTCTGCTGAAATGTTCTGCCATGCTCTGCTGGCACTTGGATGAGAGTTCTGGGGTCGAATCGACTTCTAAGCTTTAGTTCCGATATTGGTCTGACAAAAACGATAGAGTTCTAGCGTCCTATGTCATTTTAACGCTGCAAAAAATATTTTTTTACGCTGATATGTTCTGCCATGCTCTGCTGGCACTTGGATGAGAGTTCTGGGGTCGAATCGACTTCTAAGCTTTAGTTCCGATATTGGTCTGACAAAAACGAAAGAGTTCTAGCGTCCTATGTGATTTAAAACGCTGCAAAAACTATTTTTTTACGCTGAAATGTTCTGCCATGCTCTGCTGGCACTTGGACGAGAGTTCTGGGGTAGAATCGACTTCTAAGCTTTAGTTCCGATATTGGTCTAACAAAATCGAAAAGGTTCTAGCGTCCTATGTGATTAAAAACGCTGCAAAAAAAGTTTTTTTTACGCTGAAATGTTCTGCCATGCTCTGCTGGCACTTGGATGAGAGTTCTGGGGTCGAATCGACTTCTAAGCTTTAGTTCCGATATTGGTCTGACAAAAACTAAAGAGTTCCAGCGTCCTCTGTGATTTAAAACGCTGCAAAAAATATTTTTTTACTCTGAAATGTTCTGCCATGCTCTGCTGGCACTTGGATGAGAGTTCTGGGTTTGAATCGAGTTCTTGACTGCAGTTCTGATATTGGTCTGACAAAAACGAAAGAGTTACAGCGTCCCATATGGTTCGAAACGCTGCAAAAAAGTTTTTCTGCTGAAATGTTCTGCCATGCTCTGCTGGCACTTGGATAAGAGTTCTGGGGTCGAATCTACTTCTTAGCTTCAGTTCTGATATTGGTCTGACAAAAACGAAAGAGTTCTAGCGTCTTATGTGATTTAAAACGCTGCAAAAAATATTTTTTTACTCTGAAATGTTCTGCCATGCTCTGCTGGCATTTGGACGAGAGTTCTGGGTTTGAATCGAGTTCTTGACTGCAGTTCTGATATTGGTCTGACAAAAACGAAAGAGTTCTAGCGTCCTATGTGATTTAAAACGCTGCAAAAAGTTTTTTTTTACGCTGAAATGTTCTGCCATGCTCTGCTGGCATTTGGACGAGAGTTCTGGGTTTGAATCGAGTTCTCGACTGCAGTTCTGATATTGGTCTGACAAAAACGAAAGAGTTCCAGCGTCCCATGTGGTGTAAATCGCTGCAAAAAAAGTTTTTCTGCTGAAATGTTCTGCTATGCTCTACTGGCACTTGGATAAGAGTTCTGGGGTCGAATCGACTTCTAAGCTTTAGTTCCGATATTGGTCTGACAAAAACGAAAGAGTTCTAGCGTCCTATGTGATTTAAAACGCTGCAAAAAATATATTTTTACGCTGAAATGTTCAGCCATGCTCTGCTGGCACTTGGATGAGAGTTCTGGGGTCGAATCGACTTCTAAGCTTTAGTTCCGATATTGGTCTGACAAAAACGATAGAGTTCTAGCGTCCTATGTGATTTGAAACGCTGCAAAAAAAGTTTTTTTTTTACGGTGATATGTTCTGCCATGCTCTGCTGGCTCTTGGACGAGAGTTCTGGGTTTGAATCGAGTTCTTGACTGCAGTTCTGATATTGGTCTGACATAAACGAAAGAGTTCCAGCGTCCCATGTGGTTTGAAACGCTGCAAAAAAAGTTTTTCTGCTGAAATGTTCTGTCATGCTCTGCTGGCACTTGGATGAGAGTTCTGGGGTCGAATCGACTTCTAAGCTTTAGTTCCGATATTGGTCTGACAAAAACGAAAGAGTTCTAGCGTCCTATGTGATTTAAAACGCTGCAAAAAAAGTTTTTTTTTACTCTGAAATGTTCTGCCATGCTCTGCTGGCACTTGGATGAGAGTTCTGGGGTCGAATCGACTTCTAAGCTTTAGTTCCGATATTGGTCTGACAAAAACGAAAGAGTTCTAGCGTCCTATGTGATTTAAAACGCTGCAAAAAAAGTTTTTTTTTACGCTGAAATGTTCTGCCTTGCTCTGCTGGCACTTGGACGAGAGTTCTGGGGTCGAATCGAGTGTTAGTTAGGCTTCAGTTTTTATATTGATCTGACAAAAACGAAAGAGATCCAGTGTTTTATTTGATTTGAAACTCGATTTTTTTTTTTCATTTAAAACGTTCTGGCATGATATGCTGGCACTTGGACGAGAGTTATGGAGTCAAATTGAGTTCTAGGCTGCAGTTCTAATACGATTATGTGGAAAACAGAAGAGTTCCAGCATTTGAAATAATTTGAAACTATGAAACTAGTATTTGTCGACCTTATAAACTTTTATAGCAGATAATTTAGTAAATATACCATTTTCACGGCAAAAACGCCAGAACTATTCTTAAAAAGTATCAGGAACTATAGAACACAGCTGCATGCGAAAAGAACTCACATTTTTTTTCGATTTGCTGTAAAATGATCTGCCAAGGGAAGTTAGCAGATCATTTTGAAAAAAAAAAATCTCGGCAAAAACGCCAGAACTATTCTTAAAAAGTATCAGGAACTGTAGAACTCAGCTGCATGCGATAAGAACTCACATTTATTTTTGATCTGCTGGACAATGATCTGCTAAGTTCACTAACATGAGTTTTAGCAGCAATAAAAAATTATCTATAATTTAACTTGACCTCCGGAAATGCTATCACCAATTTTATAATAATCGATATTGTAGTTTTTTTAGAAGCTTTTGACTAACAGACAAATGGACAGACGAATAAATAGACAAAATTAAAAAAAAAAACTGCAGATTTTTTATATCTGTATCATGATTATCTATCTAAAGGTACTTAATTCAATTCAATTCATTTATTTCAGATAATCAAATCCATACATTACCTACAATAATTCAAAATAAATTAGAGAAAATACAAAAAATTAACAAATTTCAATCAAAACTAATAATAAAAAACGAATCAAAATGTAAAAAGAAAAATGTCAATATTAAATGTCAAATAAAATAATAATTTGGAGTTTTGGCGGGAACGAGTTAACAACATGTCGTGCTGCAGTTTTATTTTGATGAAACTTAGTTTTAACCCGAGTTGAATTGTATAATTCTGGTGGAATGTTATTCAATTTAGTTCTGTGAAAGTGCACAAGTGTAGTGAAAGTAGAAATCAGGGTCAAACATGAAGTTTTCTCGTTTCCTCCAAATCTCCTATTAAGGTTATGGTAAACTTGCCACCGCTTTACTAAAGCCCCTGACTTGACGAACTATGACGACTTTGACTGTTTTGAAACACTTTAGGCCCGAGTTATGAAAAATCGGGTCATAATTTGATGCAAAATATAACTTGACACTGGCTAAATGCACAAGCCGTGCGAAGCCATAATATTAATAGAAAATATTAATAGAAATAGAAAAAAAATAGAAGAAATAGAATCAAAATTAAATGTCGCAAAAAGGTAAATAATCAAAATAATCAATTATTATTAATATTAAAAAGAGGAGAGATTCGATTGTTAGTTTGCATTGAGTAAAGTCCGAACCTACTAAACCGATTTCGATGAATCTTGATTTGAAAATACATTAATTGTATTGTCCGAGAGGTGGGACTCGCCGTTGTTAAGGAGGTGGATGCAGTTGTACGCCAGCGGTCCGCAGTTTCACCCGCGTAACTCCCGATCCCGTGGGAATATCAGGATAAAAAATAGCCTATAGCCTTCCTCGATAAATAGACTATCCAACACAAAAATAATTTTTCAATTCGAAACAGTAGTTCCTGAGATTAGCGCGTTCAAACAAACAAACTCTTCAGCTTTATAATATTAGTATAGATAACATTTTAAACCTAATTTTGATTATTTAACTTTTTGTGACATTTAATTTTTATTTTATTACTTCTATTTATTATTATTTCATTTGACATTTAATATTGACATTTTTCTTTTTACATTTTGATTCGTTTTTTATTATTAGTTTTGATTTAAATTTGTTCATTTTTTGTATTTTCGATTATTTATTTTAAATTATTGTAATGTATGGATTTAATTATATGAAATAATTGAATTGAATTAATTCTTTGACGGTAATAGTAATTTTTGAACTCTACCGGCGGCTGCAATTGTTATTATGCGGCCGACTACGTTTGGCCATGTAAAAGTTTTATTATAAAAAGCACAATTTAGATCGTCCTGTGTCGGTGTTATAATCAAACGATTCTATTTCTACTGTTTATTACTCTAAACACTCAAGGAATGTGTCTGTTATCGACAACACATAAACAATACGGATTAGAGATCCGTTTTTTATTAGTTAAGGTTCTGTATGTTGTAATCTTTACTAATAAAAGAGTAAAGATTTGATTGATTGTTTTTTATGAAACTTTGTAAACGTTGATTCATAGATAGATAGATAAATTCTTATTGATTTTTATAAAACTTTGTAAACGTTGATTCATAGATAGATAGATTAATAAATCCTTATTATTAATCTTATTTATCTATCTATCTATCTATGAATCAACGATTACAAAGTTTCATAAAAATCAATCAATCAAATCTTTACTCTAGATAGATAAATAAGAATTTATCTATCTATAGATAAATAAGAATTTATCTATCTATCTAGATAGATAGATATATAATTTCAATTTCAAATAACATTAATAATAAAAATCAAAGCTTAAGTCTAAGTGTTACAAAAGGCGGCCTTATCGCTCAAAGCGATCTCTTCCAGGCAACCTTTGGATGGACAAGAAGTTGAGGAAGGTGAAGGGTAGGGTATTCATTTGGAGTGTTATGCAAAATTTAAAGTAGAGTGGACCAAGGAATCACGTTGTCCTAGCTGTACTAGCTTTTGCCCGCGACTTCGTCGGCGTAGACATCGAAAATGGTACTTTTAACCAACCCCCCCCCCAAATAACTTTTTAACCCCGTTAGGGGATGAAATTCTGTAAAATACGAAATATGTCTTCCATCAATTTTGAAAAAAATGTTTTTGCATTTGAAGTATATTGGACCAAGGAATTACGTTGTCCCGTACAAACTTTACCCCCCTTTTTCACCCCTTTATGAGTAGAATTTAGAAAAACCCTTTCTTATCGGATGCCTACGTCATACAAAGAACACACTTTCCAAGTTTCACGTCGCTACGATCAGCGGTTTAGGCGGTGCGTTGATCCGTCAGTCATTCAGGACAAAGCCTTTTGATATGTATAGATTATGTCAAACACATAACCCTCCCTTTTGACTTCGCTGCAGCCGGGAAACATAAAAGATAAACACTAAAATTAGATAAAATTAAAGGGAGAAAAAAACGATTACTTTCTGTATGCATGCGGTATAACTTCTTAAATTGCCTATTGTACCACACTTGGGTATTTTTCTTAACTTAAGTTTCCAGCGTTTTTTTATTTTTATTTTATTTTATTTTATTTTATTCGGAAAACATACAGTGATCTATAACTAAGTAACAAAAAAAATTAACAACTATACACCATTTACACGTTTTCGCACATAATCTCTAAGGAACTTGCTTCTCCAAAGCCTAAAAAATGTTAATAAAAATAATTAATAAACTACAGCAATAAAATAAGAAACAAAAAACAATGAAGCAAGATAGGACAAAAAGAAAACCGGTAGTAACATAAATAAGGACATATTTAAAAAAAATAATAATAATAAAAAAATAATAAAAAAAAATATAAAAAAAAATATAATTAGTATTTTATGTTTAAATTTTGTGTCTACTTGTGTTTTGTTTTTAAGGTGCAAGTAGCGACACGCCCTCTATATTATGCATTATAATTATACGTATAAACCTTCCTCTTGAATTTCTCTATCTATTTAAAAAAACCACATGAAAATCCGTTGCGTAGTTTTAAAGATCTAAGCATACATAGGGACAGCGGGAAGCGACTTTGTTTTAAACTGTAGTGACTAGCTTTTGCCCGCGACGTAGTCCGCGCAAGAGTCGAAATTAGTTGTAATAGTATTTTATTTTTGAAGTGAAAACTTCTTTAGCGGCGTTGAGCACTTTTTCTGTAATGGGTATAAAATCTTAAACTCGCGTCAGGACACGTGACCTGATCGAAAAAGCGTAAGACGGCTGGAGAGTAGACAGCTATAGTTTTAAAGTGTTAAATTTTTAATGTAATATAAATTGTCATGTTTGTGTACGATAGCGCAATAAATGAATATTGTATTCTACCACATAAATGATAGTACTTTTATACTGATAAAGCAATTGGTGCAAAATTATTCCCTAACCATTCCAAAATATCAAACATGCTCAACGTTAATAATCAAGTTTTCACTTCTGCCGGCACTCCCGGAGTGCAACCCGTCTTTTTTTGACTTAAAATTGGATTGAGTTTCAAATACGTGTCAAAATAAAATGTACTTACTTAATTTATATCAAAAGCACTAATTAGTTCGAGTCGAAGGAAATCCCCCTAAAATAACTTTCTACCCCTTTTTAACACCGTCAGGGAATTGATTTCAATAAAATTCGAAGCACATCCTATATGCAATCTGTTATATAATGTTTATGCAAAATTTAAGTAGATTGAACCAAGGAATCACGTTGTCCCATACAAACTTTGCCCCCCTTTTTCACCCCCTTAAGGGTAGAATTTCTGAAAATCCTTGCTTATCGGATGCCTACGTCATACAAAGAACACACCCTTCAAGGTTCATATTGTGTAAATATTTTGTAATATTTTGCTCTTAAAAATAACATTTACTTAGCGATAGGTACCTAGTTATGGTAAAAATATGACGCATGCGTTTGCGCATTATTCATTGAAAAACGATAATTTATAGATTTTCGGGAAGCAGGATAAGTGATTCAATAAATTTACCTGTTTTGTTTGTACAGAGTGATTTTTATGGCAATAATTTGTTAATTTAGTGATATTTATTTTATTTTTAACCCCCCACGCTAAAACGACGGGATGTTATTAGTTTGACGTGTCTGTGTGTGTCTGTGGCATCGTAGCTCCCAAACGGATGAACCGATTTTGATTTATTTATATTTTGTTTGAAAGGTAATTTAGTCGGGAGTGTCCTAAGGTTTTATCTAAATCGGTTTAACCGTTTTAAAGTTATAGGGGACAAAAGTCAGGATTAAAAACCGAATGTAAGTAAATATGCTCGAGTGGGGTATGAAAGGGCATGATTTGTACATTACAAGTTTGCTTTGTTTGATCGAAATCGGTTTAGGCGCCTGAAAGTTATGGGGGATAAAAGTCAAGGTTGACTCGAAAAAGAGCTGTACGCCGACGCGACAATTTCTAATCAAAAAAATTGCGTAGGGTCGAAATCGAGGTTATTTTTAATTTGTAAGGTTTCACGTTTATGCCTACCTTTTTTGTTCTATTTGTGGCTTTTTCTTTTCATAGTTTTTTTTTGGCTTGTTTTAGGCTTTTTACGTGCATACTATTTTTATGTTACGGTACGCTCTAGTGCCTAGGATATAACATGTATTAGAGCGTACTATGCGTAAGAATTGTCACTTTAATTTGTGCAAAAAATCATTATAAAAATGTCAGAATTAATGACTAGTAAAGGTTCTGTTTTGACTGATCCGCAGTGAGCGTGTTAATACTTGTTAAGTAAAAAACAAATGGTTGTCTGTAAAGTCGGATTACGCGCGATAATTTTACGTGATAACGTCATAAGAAAACGATGATAAATTGAGATTTTTTTTGTTATTCTTTAATGTAAATTTTTTTGATTTATTTTTTCCTTTTTATAAGTCTTCTATTCGTCACACTTCACCATAACACAAGTCCAGATGTGCGATGACGCATTACGTCACATATCTGGAACGGGACATGTCATGTTCCGGTAACATGATACTTTTGTGGGAATGCAGGTGTTCCATCAATTTATTAGACGTTATCAAATCAAAAGGACAATTTAGAATGTACAGTCGGCAATAAAAGTGGAGCCCTAAAATTGCTATTATATTTATTACTTCTTTCTTTCTTTTCTTTGCCTTTTAGTCCTGCTGGAGTTGAAGAACTTTCACTTTAAATATTGCTCGAGTTATAACTAAAATAATGTAAGTTCAAAACTTTACGATGGCGAAAAAAATATATACAAGTATATAAAGGAATAATAAAACTCAATTTTTCATCGTTTTTTTTTTTTTTTTTTTAATTTTTTATTAAATTTTTACAATATTTGAAAATTATAAGCTAACCAAAAATCACAAAGATTTGTCCGGTTTGCCATACATACATTAACCCCCGAATACTGAAAGGCTACTTAACTTTAAGTGGCGTTTAATTTGACGTTAAGTGTATGCTTTCTATTGAAGCTTACACTTAAATTTCAATTTAAACGCCACTTAAGATTAAGTAGCCTTTCAGTATTCGGGCGTAAGTTCGTTACTTAAATAAATGATATAAAAAACAAAACAAATAGAATGCGACTACTTACATATTTTAAATCGATACAATAAAATAAACAATTGATATTATAAATAAGTAAGGTAGAAATCAATCTTATGACGTTATCACGTAAAATTATCGTCTGTAAACCGACTTTACAAACAACCATTTGTTTTTCTGTTGTTGATTGTACTTTTAGATAGATAGATAACTATTTGTACAACACAGAAAGAAACAGAACACGATAAACACAAAGTAAAGTAATAGCTAGAAAGTATAAGTTGCACAAATGGGCGGCCTTATCGCTGAAAGCAATTTCTTCCAGGCGACCTTTGGATGGAAAAGAACTGATTCAGCTTTAATGGTAGGTTGTGAATAATTTAACTTATAATATACACTATTTCTATATATATAAAAGAAAGTCGTGTTAGTTACACCATTTATAACTCGGGAACGGCTAAACCGATTTGGCTGAAAATTGGTGGGGAGGTAGCCTACAATCATAAGACGGACATAAGATACTTTTTATCCCAATATGCCCACGGGATCGGGACTTACGCGGGTGAAACCGCGGGGCGCAGCTAGTATTTACATAATTATGATACATAATTACATACATTCTTCTTAAATCCTAGAAATTCTAAACAATGTAACAGTCTGTAATATTTTGCTCTAAAAATAGTGGCTAGTTATGGTAAAAGATGACGCATGCGTTTGCGCATGATTCGTTGAAAAACCATCATTTATAGGTTTTGCGAGAAGCAGGATAAGTGCGTCAATAAATTTACCCGTTTTGTTTTTACAGTGTGGTATTTTTACTTCATTCAGTTCTTATTTTATCTATACTAATATTATAAAGCTGAAAAGTTTGTTTGTTTGAACGCCCCAATCTCAGGAACTACTGGTTCGAATTGTAAAATTACTTTTGTGTTGAATAGTCCATTTATCGAGGAAGGCTATGGGCTACTTTTTATCCCGATATTCCCACGGGATCGGGAGTTACGCGGGTGAAACCGCGGAGCGCTGCTAGTCTATACTAATATTATAAAGACATAGCCCAAAGCATTAGTAGGCTGAAGTGGCAATGGGCGGGACATGTCGCTCGTAGAACTGATGGCCGTTGGGGCCGAAAAGTCTTAGATTGGAGAACACGTACCGGAAAGCGCAGCGCGGGACGGCCTCCGACTAGATGGACGGACGACTCAATTAAGGTCGCGGGAAGTCGTTGGACGCAGAGAGCATGCGACCGATCGCTCTGGAAGTCTTTGGGGGAGGCCTATGTTCAGCAGTGGACGTCCTGTGGCTAATATGATGATGATGATGAATAATATAAAGCTGAAGAGTTTGTTTGTTTGAACGCGCTAATCTCAGGAACTCATCATCATCCGAGCGATGTTCCCGGTTGCATCCCTCTCATGAGCCCGGGGTCCGCTTTCCTACTTTTACGCCTCCAATTCGCACGATCTTCGGCATCTTGGTTAGGAAGGCTATTTGCACACATATCACCCTCTACGACGTCAAGCCAGCACTTTTTGGGTCTACCCAGTCTGCCACGACCCGGCGGAGGCGCCATGGCAAGACATTTATTCCCCACGTAACTTGCCGGTTTTCGCGGAGCGGGTCGCTAGTAGGAAATAAACATAAGAAAGAACTAGGTACGATCCGCGCACGGGTTAAAATACAGAGTTAAAATACTCATTTTATTGCACTTTACTCAGAAAAAAGTACGTAGTTCTAGGAACTTTTCTAATGGTGTCTACGCATTTATCAAAATCCGTGTTGGCAACACTGGGTCAAATGTACGGTCGGCTGCATAATTGCAGACCCACCGTAGAGCTCTAAAACGGCTGTTATAAGAATGAATGTTTTTAACACAAGCATGATTCTAGACACCTGCTTTAGTTGAAGTTTAAAGTCTTCTAACTCATCAATTTATCAAACAAAAATTATTGGAATGAAAACATTTCATTTATAGTCATTTTTATCACCGTTGCTCATAAAGTAGATCTCATTCAACCGCTTTTAGGCTCATACATAAGCCAAAGTATTACGCACGCGTGCGTTTTACATTACCTTGACGCCACTAGCGTGTAAAAAGTTATCCAGATAACTTAAATTGGAATGGTCATTAAAGTCGGATAAAACGATAAAAAATTGAGTTTTGAGCCGACTGTACTATACAAACGAAGTAGCGTATTAAAGCTAGTATTGGGTTTTAGCGGGAACGAGTTAACAACATGTCGTGCTGCAGTTTTATTTTCATTAAACTTAGTTGTAACCCGAGTTGAATTGTATAATTCTAGTGGAATGTTATTCAATTTAGTTCTGTGAAAGTGCACAAGTGTAGTGAAAGTAAAAATCAGTGTCAAACATGAAGTTTTCTCATTGCCTACAAATCTCCTATTAAGGTTATGGTAAACTTGCCACCGCTTTACTATAGCCCCTGACTTGACGGACTATGACGATTTTGACTGTTTTGCATTTTGAAACACTTTAGGCTCGATTTATGAAAAATCTGGTCATAATTTGATGCAAAATATAACTTGACACTGGCTAAATGCACAAGCCGTGCGAAGCCATAATTAATAGCAAAAAAAAAGCTAGTATTATGACGAATCTTCATTACATTATGAACAGTTGCTAGTCGTCTAATCGTTGTGCTATTTATAATACAAGCCGTATGCTAACCCCGTCCAAGGCCAAATTACGTGAATCAGTGTTACTACATATTTACATAATCAACTGGTCTAGAATTCTAGATTTGTTTTTTAGTTATTTTTAGGGTTATTAACCTAGTAAAATGATTTCTAGGTTGATAACACTAAAAGTTAAGAAATTTAATTGAATAATAATGTTAAATTGTAGTTAACTTCTGCCCGCGGCTTTGCCTGCCATTTTACCCCATCTATACTACATATATAATATTATAAAGCTGAAGAGTTTGTTTGTTTGGTTACTATGACGCGTCTAATCATATTACCATGACGCATGACGTAACACAATATTACCGTGACACTTTTTTTGTGAATGCAGGCGTTCCATCAATTTATTAGACGTTATCACTGCAAAAGGGGGTTCGCATTGCTGACGTCAGTGGTACTTATCTCCAAATGTCTTACACTTGACCCTTGGGTGGTACTCTTCTTCTTCTCGTATAGTGGTGTGGCTCACCTATTGTTAGAGTTTTCAGATCGCCTTAAGGTGAAAGGCTACCGGCGTTCTCTCCATACAAACGTAGTCGACTGTTTCCTCCCTGGATAATGACACTAGAGCAAAAAAATTTGTTGCATAAAACTTATAACTGCCATGACCATTGACCATGCCCCTATGTCTTGTTTTTTTTTATTTTCTAATTATCATAGGCATAGTCATGGCAGTTATAGGTTTAATATAACAAAAATATTTGCTTTAGTGTTATTATCCAGGGACCTAGTTTAACCAAAAACTTTTTTTTTTTAAATAAAATGAACAGGAAGTGGGTATAGTGGGATTTTCCTACTCTATACAAAATTCAGCTATTTCCCATTACCTTCCTGAATAATTGGCCAAGGTCAGAGAAAAAAATATACACGACAAATGTCAAAAAAGAAAAATGTCCAAAGCCAATGTCCAAAAGTTATACAGACCCATTATAAAAATTGGTAATTATTAAAATGTCCATACTAAAAATGTCCAATAGCGAGAAATGTGTAATAATCCTACTCCTACTTAATCCTACAAATATTATAAATGTGAAAGTTTGTGTGTGTGTGTGTTTGTTACTCCTTCACGCTAAAACCACTTAACCGATTGCAATAAAATTCGGTATGTAGATAGTTGGAGGCCTGGATTAACATATAGGCTACTTTTTATCCCGAAATTCCCACGGGATCAGGAGTTACGCGGGTGAAACTGCGGAGCGCAGCTAGTAATCCATAATTAGAAATACTTTTCAAGGAAAAATATTATACAGTTGACAACAAAATTAAAATAGAAACAGTATTGTTTCATTTCTAAAATTCCCCAAACTCTGGGTAAATTAGGATAATTTCCCTAAATTATAAAGAAACTAGCTGCACCCCGCGGTTTCACCCACGTAAGTTCCGATCCCGTGGAAATATTAGGATAAAAAGTAGCCTATGTGTTAATCCATGTCTCCAGCTATCTAGATACCGAGTTTCATCGCAATCGGTCCAGTAGTTTTTGCGTGAAGGAGTAACAAACGTACATACACACACACACACATACTTTCACATTTATAATATTAGTAGGATGTTCTGGTTTCCGTACCACTTTTTTGGTTTCCGTACCGAAAGACAGGACCCTTTTACTAAGATCCACTGTCCGTTTGTCCGTCTGTCTGTCTGTCACCAGGCTGTATCTCATGCACCGTGATAGCCAGACAGTTGAAATTTTCACAGATTATGTATTTCTGTTGCCAACAACAAAATTACTAATAAAATAAAAAACATCGTGCGAGTATCGTATCGTATCATATACATACACGATAAGCGAACGCTCGGCCGAGCTATATAGTAGGCGGAGTGAAGGTGTTTGGTTTTATTTTCGTTACGGAATTTCTTGATTCAGTCGCCGCGCTCAAAGCCCGCGATATAAAAAAGCTATGCAGTAGCTTAAAAATTAAGTGGGACTACAAATAATCTATACATATAAAGTTCTTTGTCCTAAACCGCTGATCGTAGAGACCTGAAACTTGGAGGGTGTGTTCTTTGTGTGACGTAGGCATCCGATAAAAAATCGTAGGTAGTTAAGTACCAATGTTAGGTTCACTAAAAGGCTAAGAGCTCAGTAATCAAGCTGAATGGTAAATGGTAAACTTGTCACCGCTTTACTATAGCCCCTGACTTGACGGACTATGACGACTTTGACTGTTTTGAAACACTTTAGGCCAGATTTATGAAAAATCGGGTCATAATTCGATTCAAAATATAACTTGACACTGGCTAAATGCGCAAGCCGTGTGAAGCCATAATTAGTAGCAAAAACAATCGTAGGTAGTTAAGTACCAATGCTAGGTTCACTAAAAGGCTAAGAGCTCAGTAATCAAGCTGAATGGTAAATGGTAAACTTGCCACCGCTTTACTATAGCCCCTGACTTGACGGACTATGACGACTTTGACTGTTTTGAATTTTGAAACACTTTAGGCCCGATTTATGAAAAATCGGGTCATAATTCGATGCAAAATATAACTTGACACTGGCTAAATGCGCAAGCCGTGTGAAGCCATAATTAGTAGCAAAAAAAATCGTAGGTAGTTAAGTACCAATGTTAGGTTCACTAAAAGGCTAAGAGCTCAGTAATCAGGCTGAACAATACATGTCGGAATAAAGGTATGCATGCTTGCTCATGCGATGCACGAGGGGAGGTCATATTTGTGTGGATAAGATAGACAGATATATAAACACTTTATTTGTACAACACACAAAACATTGAAAATAAAAAAAAGGATGAGAAAGCTTATTAACTACGAATTTGTACAAACAGGCGACCTTATCGCTTAAAGCGATTTCTTCCAGGCAACCTTAGGATGGAGAAGGTCTGTTTAGCTTAACTGGTAGGTCGTGTGGTGTAAGGAACACATATGATAATAAAGACCTACGTAAAAAAGATATAAACTAAATACTTAAACATAGATATCATAACATACACATAATAATATTTAGCAAAACTATTCATAATGAGAATAAATTAACAAAAATGTATATTATACAAAAAATAAAAATAAAATATAATAAAACTATACAAGCATTTTTAAGAGAAGAAACAAGAATACAGATATAAAAAGAAATAGGAGGCAAGAGTTAAGACGGTATTTATACAATTATTTTTTTGTTTATTTGACGACCCAGTTGGCACAATGGTCACCATGCCGGCCTGCCAAACACAGGGTTGTGGGTTTGATTCCCGCCTCAGACATGTATTTATGGTTAGGTATTTGTCTGTGGTCTGGTTGTTCCATGTATTATAAGTTTAAATTTACAAAATAAATGTATATAAGTAGTATATCTGTTGTTGAGCACCCATAACACAAGTTTAGTTACTTAGCTTGGGGCTAGATGGCGATGTGTGGAATGTCTTGTATTTTTTTTTTATTTGGTCAAAAAAAATTATTTCCCTTTTTTGGAACTAAGTTCCTTGTCGCGCGTTGCGAAAGGGGGCTAGACGGAAAAAATTAAGACCAAAAGTTGTAACGACACTTTTTGCTATAGTTGGTAAGCCGTGCGGCGTGCGCGTGTTTCTCTCTCTCTCTCTCATAGAAAGAAAGCCAGTTATTTTCGTTTCGTCTTTCTTCGTCCCTTGACACCTCAAGTTTTGTTTTAAGTTTTGATATTATTCTTTCCATGTCGTATCCATATTAGTCTGCCTGTAACAAAAGAAGCTGCGACAAGGCGGTCAGCTTAAGGCGCGAGGACGTATCTCACTTAACACAAACAATAAGTACTGGCAACATAGAAACATTTAAATATTCATGATTTTTGTTACTGGCAACACAAATGACTGTAGTTTAAGCTTTGACCGGCCAAGTGATGATCCAGACCACAACCATCTCATTACAAAAGCCTTGGAAGTTTTCTCCTAGTTTAATAATTCAATCAAAACCCAAGGTTGTCCTTGGCTGTTTGTATTGTGCAGACAGGGATAATCGCCGGTTGGGTCAATCAAAACCCAAGGTTGTCCTTGGCTGTTTTTATAGTGCAGACAGGGATAATCGCCGGTTTGGTATCCACATCATACTTTGCTATTTTTAACCGACTTCAAAAAAGGAGGAGGTTCTCATTTTGTCGCGTATATATATATATTTTATGTATGTTCGCCGATTACCCGAAAACGCCTGGACCAATTTGGAAAATTCTTTTTTTGATTGAAAGGGGATTACTCACAGGTGATCCCATAAAACTTGGATGATGATCTAATGAGGATCTTCGGAGTGATGAACAAAATTGGACCTTAAGGGCAGGTTCTAATAAAGCTACCAAAATCGACCTTTGTTTTAAGTAATCAAATACTCTTTTTTGTTATTTGGATAGGTATAAATAGATATTGTAGTTTAATAACCATAATTTTGTTTATTGTGGTTAAAAACATGATATGAACAACTTCGTTCGATAAAAAAATGTTAGAAAACAGAGAAATATTTGATCGTTTATCGGGTTTTATTCACAAAGTTAACGTTTGTTTCTAAAAATGAATCAAATGATAGGTTTTGACCTCTAGGAACTATTTTTGTGGATAATAATGCTAAAATGTTTTGCATATCGATCAAATATAACAGTTAGCACGCAGCACGCTACGTCTTTGAGAGCGGGGGCTAAGGTAATGTGAATACCTACACACGGTACTGGAAGAGCGCCTTAATGGTTTTCGATTTCCACCAATAGTTCTTCCCCAATTCGAAAGTCCAGATAATGTCTCTTAAAATCGGAATGTTACAATTCTGTGGCCTCTTTCTTGATTATCATTCTAAATAGTACCATCTATCGAGGTAAAAGACTCAATATACAATGAATGACTTGACTTATTGTGTCATCCATGATTAATTAGAATACTAATGAATAGACATCGGATTACATGCACTATGAAAATGTCAAAATATGCATGCATATAAAAAATAAATAAATTTTGCAGGACATTCCACACATCGCCATCTAGCCCCAAGCTTAGTAACTAGACTTATGTTATGGGTGCTAGATTACGGATATACTACTTATATACTTTCCTTTTGTAAATATATACTTATAATACATAGAAACAACCAGACCACAGACAAATATCTAAGCATTATTACTTGTCTGAGGCGGGAATCGAACCCGCAACCCTGTGTCTGGCAATCCGGCATGGTGACCATTGTGCCAACTGGGTCGTCAAAATATACACTAAAAAAAGGGTGAACAAAATATGCACAATCGAAAACTATTTATTATTAGAATTTTTGTTTATTTTCACATTTAGTATATTTATTAATTATTTATTATGATTTTTGTGACAGTAAAAAACAGTTTTTCCAGTATTACTGGAGCAAACGTTTATCACTTAAATTAATTTATAAGCTGAAAATTTTCTTTCGTCGTCAACAGCTGACGTCACCGTCACCGGACAGAACTTGAAATTTGGCGTGTAGTGTAAGAATACAGGCAAGTGAAACCAGTGGTAAAAGTTATAGACAAAACTATAATGTAAACATAGTATTGCATCGCACCTGCACTGATATGAAGATGTGCCAAGGCCAAGGTTACACAGGAATCAATATTGTATTAGAAGGTCATGTGACGTGATATGTACGTAGTTTAATTAGTATAAAAAATCCCTGGTTTTACTCAATAAATATTCAGTAAACACCATACCTTCAAAATGTTCATACAAACTCCTAGCGCCATCATCACAGGCGCCATTTCTGTTGAGACCTCTACAGGCAGAGTTTGACCGGTTTCGTTGGTAAATCTCGCTGAATGTGTGCGAGGCAGACGTGTTGACAGCATAATACAACACCCTTAACACATATAACTACCAAAATAAACACTGTTAATGAGAAAGTACCGAAATATGCAATAACGCTATAAAATAGAATTATAGGCATATGCAATCGTGCAAATGCATGTAATCCGATGTCTACTAATGAATATGCTAATCCCACTTCTGAATTTTGTACTACTATTGTTCATTGAATGCCAAAAACTTTTACAAGTGACGATGCGGTCTAAGATATAACATGCTTTTCCTAATAAAATCCTACTAATATTATAAATGTGAAAGTTTGTGTGTGCGTGTATGTTTGTTACTCCTTCACGGAAAAACTTCTGGACCGATTGCGATGAAACTTGGTATCTAGATAGTTGGAGACCTGGATTAATACATAGGCTACTTTTTATCCCGATATTCCCACGGGTCGGGACTTATGCGGGTGAAACCGCAGGGCGCAGCTAGTTAGCAATATGTAATCCTACTAATATTATAAATGTGAACGTTTGTGTGTGCGTGTGTGTGTGTGTGTTTTTGTTACTCCTTCACGCAAAAACCACTGGATCGATTGCGATGAAACTCTGTATCTAGATAGCTGGAGACCTGGATTAACACATAGGCTACTTTTTATCCCGATATTCCCACGGGATCTGGACTTACGCGGGTGAAACCCCAGGGCGCAGCTAGTTACAATATGTAATGACCTATAAAACCTTCTAACAATTGAAAATTAAATAAAAAAAAATAATGAAAGGGCTTAATAGTCTATTCTTTAATAAATCAGTCAGATTCTTATCAAGATTTGACAATCTACATGTATGTAGAAATTCAAAGGTTTTCTCACAATTGAAAACTTCTTAATAGTTTCAGCTATTGTCATGTATTTTTTCGAAAGGTTTTAGAACCTTGAACATCACATGGCGGGCTTTTAGACACCATCGTTTTCAGTTCTATAGTTTACCGGTCAGGGAAGGCAAAGACTGCTGAGTGAGCTAATACAGCCTCAAATTTACAAACTTCGTCGATTATTACTGGTCGTAAAAATCTTTTAGTTTTTTTCCCCTTGAAAAACTCAAAAACAATGTTCAACACTGCCTATATGCACAGTTGAGTCGATGCCATAAAGAATAAATAGAGAAAAAACTAAAAAAAAAATACCGCGAAAATTCTTATGGTTTTTCTCGTTCAGATTTCTCACCTGCCAGTACCTAATCTTAGTATTGTCTATGCCCGTCGGGGCGCGCCGTTTGAGACAACATCCAGTTCACTGAGCGAACGTTCATAATAAATTATCTGTGAAAATGACAGATGGCGGCAAAATGATGGCGGGAAACGGGGAAGGCTTTGTTTTTTTTTACGTACAGGTGATTTTGGGCAATGGGTTGTGAAGTATACTGCCTTTACGATAATGAGGTGAAATTCCTATGCAAGAATGTTATCGATTAAAGCGTTATTTTTTTGATGTGTTAACCTTTTTTAAAATCGATCACAAGAGTAAGGAGTCACTTGCAAAAACCAAATGACGGATGTGACGTCATACGAAAGATACATATACATAGAACGCTTGATTGCACATAAAAGTTATACAATACATCAAAAATAATAAAACATTAAAATAAAAATTCTATGGTTTAGGTAAACCAGATGTATTTACGATTCTACTGCGGCTGAGTCGTTAAGGTGAAAGGGTACCGGCGCTCTCTCCATACAAACGTAATCGATTGTTTCCTCCCTGGATAATGACACTAGCACCAATATTTTTGACTGCCATGACTATGCCCCTATGTTTTGGTTTTTTTCATTTTCTAATTAATAGAAATTAAGATTTAAAAAACAAAAAGTCATGGCAGTTATAAGTTTAATGCAACAAAAATATGTGCTCTAGTGTCATTATCCAGGGAGGAAACAGTCGACTACGTATGTATGGAGAGAGCCCCCGATACCCTTTGCTCTTAAAAAAAGTATTTTTTATAGGAATTTGAGTTTACAAAATTAAATCGAAGAACTTAACGTTACAATTCAAAATGTCTATGATTCAAAATGAACGAGAATCTTTTAAACTTTACAATTGAAAGCAAAAGCGGATTGTTCTAGTTTCCTGACCCGATTTTGATAGAATATTGCAATAGTGAGAGATGATTCATTGCAAATATAATATTACCTAAGTTTCTAATTTATCTGTCAACTAGATTTGGCCCTCGACTTCGTCCGCGCAGGAGTCGAAAATAGTTCTCATAGGATTTTGTTGACTTAAAATTGGTTTGAGTTTCAAACATGTGTCAAAATAAAATGTACTTACTTACTTAATTTAAATAAAAACCACTAAGGAGTTCGAGTCGAAGCAAATCACCCCTAAAATTACTTTCTACCCCTTTTTAACCCCGTTAGGGGTAGAATTTCGGAAAATCCTTTCTCATCGGATGCCTACGTCATACAAAGAAGGGTGTGTTCTTTGTTTTCATCCAAGTTTCAGGTCTCTACGATCAGAGGTTTAGGCTGTGCGTTGATCCGTCAGTCAGTCAGGACAAAGTATTTTATATGTATAAACAGAAGAAGAACATAATACTTTTTACGTGATAACGTCATAAGAAAACGATGAATAATTGAAAAAAAATTGTTATTCCTATGTTTTTTTTAATTGTGTCTAATTTTTTTTCTTCAAATAAGTCTTCTATTCGTCACTCGTCACCATAACACAAGCCCAGATGAGCGATATTATTATTAAATATGCTTGTTTCCTAACGGGAACGGACGCGTCATGTTACCGGAACATGACGCATGAGGTCACACAATACCTATTACAACAATGCAACAAATACTAAAAACAGAATACGTTACCCTTCATGCGCGAGGCCGACTCGCACTTGGCCGGATAAGAAAACCTCATTCTTTACAGCATTAAACCTTGAAATCAAGAAAGCAATTAACAAAAACTAAACCCATTAGCAGACGAATCGATCTGTCAGTATCGATATATCGATATCTAATCGATAACGTATCGATTGAATCGAACCGATCATCGGATTACTCCCACACTTTGAAAATAGAAAGGATGACTGGCATTATGCCAGGTAGCCGGTGTCAGGCGAAATTACTTGTGAAAAAAATGACATACTTTTTTTATCTTTCTCTCTCTAGGTCACAGAAAATGTTATTAAATTAAATATAATGATCAATTATTATGCTCAGGGTTTTGGCGGGACTTTAAAGTTTTTTTGCGGAGTTTCTGATATTCTAACCTATTATCATTGACCTATATCAAATGTATGTATGTATGTATGTACCTCTATGCCTATTATACAATGTGTGGGGTTTTAATACTAAAGGGCCATGTTTTAGATGTCTAGGCAAACTACTTTTGTTCTACGACTTTTGGAAATTCGAAAAGACATAGAAACCCCTATATCTTTAATATCGCTAAAATTATTTATAAAAAAATTGGTAGTTAAGATAAATCACAATATCCCGCCAAATCTAACTAGCCATAGACGAGAAAAAAATAATCAATTCAACACTGGCCGTAAACATTATCTAATTAAAAAAGAATCATAACCCGCAACGGGAAACGTCACTTCGAATACGCGTTCGATGTTTGAAAAGATTGACAGCTGTGAATTGTTGCCGCGCGCGGGAAATTATTTTGACAGTTGACGTAACATCAACTTTGTGCCTTTAGAAATGGAGTCGTTGTTAATGAATTTCATTTAATTTGACGTTAAACTCTGCGAGAGAGAGCGGTGTAGGCTTAGTAGTAGATATCTCGACTTTCATTCTGAAGGTCGTGGGTTCGAATCCCGGCCAGCCGTGCACCAATGGATTTTTCTTAAGAAAAATTTATGTGCACTAATTGACATTGCTCTTACGGTGAAGGAAAACATCGTGATGAAACCCGCGGCTTAGTTGACTCCAGAAGTATTGACAACTCTCCTCTGGATATGGTCGACTAAGCTGAGAGGGTAGTAGGTGCTGGGCAAGCCTACTCCATCCTCACGCTAAAAAGGACCCAATTAACAAGGGTCTAATTGCGGAAAACAGCCCATATACAAGTGCAAACTCTACGGTGCTGGTAGACGAACACACATCTTCTAAAGTTTGCGGGTTCGATTCCCGCTTTGGTGCAATGTGTTCTCTAATAATAGTAGTTTAATAATAAGGTACCTGCGGGTAATAAGCGACACCTGCCACCTCAATTTAAAAGTCGTCAGGAAAGAATATCAGGATAAAAAGTAGCTTTTGTCATTTCCAATGAATTAATGTATCCTCGTACCAAGTTTCATCAAAATCGGTCCAGTAGTTTCGGAACCTATTCATTGCAAACAATAAAAACATTCCTCTTTATTATATTAGTTTAGAGTATAGAATAATTTCTAGAGATTGCTTGTACTTACAACTTCAATAGAAACCATTTTTCAAAAAAACCACATCAAATTCTATCTTCATTTTCTGCAAAGTGTACACCTCTATTGCAAAGGAATATAGTTCAAAATCGAGCGGCTGATTGATTGTAAATTGATATTAATTGGCCTGCGCACGCGATCGTCTAGCGTGTCCGATGATTTGTACACGAAAATTGGACAGGGCTGTATTCAGGGGAGGGGTAAAGGGGCAGAAGTTAGATATTACATAATACAACTGTAAATCCTATAGAAAAAGGAGGGTCGGATTAAGTTCTCGTTCCACTGTCGTCTTCCTACCTTCACTCGCGTCGTTCGAAGGCCCCGTTTCTTTGGTAGTCTTTGAGTGACGAGCGTATAGGTATCTTCTAGACACCGCGTGTTACATCTTAGACTTAGAAAATCAAAATATTAAGCTATTTTTTTAACCCCCGACGCAAAAACAACTGGGTGCTATTATAGTATTGTCTTGTGTTTTTAGTATCATGATTATGATAGGTACTTACTGAATCTGATAAGTCTTTGAAATTAAACAAACATCTGACGCCATTACACATAGGTATAGAAACTTCAAGAATCCTTGAAAAGAAGTAATATTTGTTCGAAGTTTTGCCATTATTCTTTAGACAAAGTTTTGTAGGGGAATCGCCCCTTTACTCCCGTCCTAAATACGTCCCTGTACCCGCTATTACACTTCGGTTATTCACATACAGTACAGTTAGCTCATGTCTTATCAATTTGAAATAATCAGAAGATTTGTCTCTTGTAAACTATTATATGGGCTGAAAGTTTATTTGAAAATTGGTGTTCCTGGAATAAATGAATTCGTACAGTCGTACCATATACATACACGTTAAGCGAACGCTCGGCCGAGCTACATGGTAGGCGGAGTGGGGGGTGTTAGGTTTTATTTTCGTTACGGAATTTCTTGATTAGGTCGCCGCGCTCAAAGCCCGCGATAAAAGCTATGCAATAGCTTAAAAAATAATAGCTTTAATATTAAACTTAGAGCGGTGTTGGCCTAGTGGTAGATACCTCGACTTTCGTTCTGAAGGTCGTGGGTTCGAATCCCGGCCCGGCCGTGCACTAATAGATTTTTCTTACGAATTATGTGCGCTAATTGACATTGCTCTTACTGTGAAGGAAAACATCGTGATGAATGTATGTATGTATGCATACGGGCTTTTTTCCGCAACTAGACTCTTTTTAATTTGGTCCTTTTTGCGTGAGGATGGAGTAGGCTTGCCCAGCACCTACTACCAGAGGAGGGAACTTGTCAATACTTCTGGAGCCCACTAAGCCGCGGGTTTCATCACGATGTTTTCCTACACCGTAAGAGCAATCTCAATTAGCGCACATTTCAGAATGAAAGTCGGGGTATCTACCACTAAGCCAACATCATGATGCAACCCGCGGCTTAGTTGGCTCCAGAAGTATTGACAAGTTCTTTCCCCTAGATACAGTCGCCTAAGCTGAGAGGGTGGTATACTTGCTGGGCAAGCCTACTCCATCTAATATGTCCCAGGAACTATAGAGCGCCCCATGACTAGCATGGGTTAAAGTTGCTGGCTTTGTATACATTATCTATGATTAGATGTGTAAAGGCCAAATTTGGTTATCAAATTATGACCAATGGGTGGAGTGCGAGTTTTTTCGTATAACAAACGTTAGCGTAAACGAGAAAGTTGCATGAGAAGTTGAAAAGCGCCCCTACAAAAATCAGAAATAAAAAAACTTATAAGGTAATATTGGAACTCACAAGTTTTGAAAATGTGCCCAAATCTTTTTATCGTGTTGATTCAGGGCCTTGTATTTTTATTCACCTAATAGGGACTATAGACCTCGGTATCTGGTATGAATTTCAACTTGATAGGTCCACCCGTTCCTGAGATACCTAATCGGTGGTGACACACGGACAGACAGACAAGAAAGTGATCTTATAAGGTTTCTTTTTTTTAATCTTATATCTTTAAATGAGCAATTCTTGTATATAATTGGAATCTTGGAATCAGCTCCAACGATTTTCATGAAATTTGGTATATAGGGGGGGTTTCGGGGGTGATAAATCGATCTAGCTAGGAATCATTTTTATCTTATATCTTTAAATGAGCAATTCTTGTATTTATATATATAATTGGAATCTCGGAATCGGCTCCAACGATTTTCATGAAATTTGGTATATTCTATTATATTGGTAGGTTTCGGGGGCGATAAATCGATCTAGCTAGGAATCATTTTTAGAAAATGTCATTTTATTCGTGTTTTATCGAAACTTACTTTTTTTTATCTGAAAAATATGACTCTTCCTGACATCTATTGGCGAACTACTAATACTATTTTTTGTGAGCAATAAAGTTATTCCAGCAGATGGCGTTGTTAAGTAACACGAAGTCGATGAGTGTTTGCTTTGAGGTTAGACTAAGTAAAAAAAAAAAAAATACCGAGCAAAGCTTTGCTCGGTATTTTTTTTTTCATCCAGGTACTAATAATAATTTAATAATAATGCTTTACTTCAGGTCTTTACAATAATATGTACAAACCCATAGTATTTTAAAAATAAGCTAAAACTAACACGAAAACAAATAAGGAAATAACACCTATTTAAAATCTATATAAATAAAAGAAAGTCGTGTTAGTTACACCACTTATAACTCAAGAACGGCAGAACAGATTTGGGTGAAAATTGGTAGGGAGGTAGCTTAGAGCCAGGAGACGGACATAGGATACTTTTTATCCCAATATGCCCACGGGATCGGGACTTACGCGGAAACCGCGGGGCGCAGCTAGTTTAAAATAAAATTCTTACATTAATAAATACAGTAGGTACCTACCTACCTAGAAGGTAACCTTTGAGGAAAATTTAAGTAGATAAATATTTGCTTTTTTGTCAAACTGAAAACAATTAATTTGTTTATATTCTTGTTATTATGTCACTAATATCAAAGTTTTAAAAAAACCTTTTCGTAACCCTTAATACCCGCAAGTACTTTAGTTCGAAATACTCTATTAGTGACAGTAAGTATCCAATATTTAAAACATGCAAAACCAAGAGAAACAGCTAGTCATAATACAAAACCGTCCATCGGGAGCGCGGGAATCCATTTTGAAAAGTTTGACGCTTCAAAATGGCGGACGCAAATGGAGGGAACCGCTAATCTTGTTCTGTTGTTCAGAGAGTTGGACCTAGGTTTGGTATGATATACCTAGAATGTTTGTAGTTAACTCACTAGCTGCGTTTCGTGGTTTTACTCGGTATAAGTTCCGATCTAGGGGGAATATCGGGATGTATTTTTAACCCCTGACGCAAAAACGACGGGGTGTTATAAGTTTGACGTGTCTGTGTGTGTCTATCTGTGGCATCGTAGCTCCCGAACGGATGAACCGATTTTGATTTATTAGATTTAATTTCTAGATTTAGTCGGCTTACAGACGATAATTTTACGTGATATCGTCATAAGAAACCGATGAAAAATTGTTTTTTTTTGGAACGAAGTTCCTTATCGCGCGTTGCGAAAGGGGGCTAGACGTAAAAAATTAAGACCAAAAGTTGTAACGACACTTTTTGCTATAGTTGTAAGCCGTGCGGTGTGCGCGTGTTTCTCTGTCTGTCTCTCTCTTTCTCTCTTATAGAAAGCAAGCCAGTTATTTTCGTTTCGTCGTTTTTTTTTTCTTTATCGTTCTTTTTTTTTTCATTTATAATTTTTTATCATCTATTGATTTTTTTATCATCTATTGATTTTTTTATCATCTGATGATTTTTACTTTCACTACACTTGTGCACTTTCACAGAACTAAATTGAATAACATTCCACCAGAATTATACAATTCAACTCTGGTTACAACTAAGTTTCATGAAAATAAAACTGCAGCACGACATGTTGTTAATTCGTTTGGAATCCATTTTTTTTCCCATTCAAAATTTGAAAATAGAACCACAGAAGACATGTATCATTAACTGTCAAAATTAAAAAGAGAATCCATATCTCAAAACATTGATAGATCACGTAATTGATTCATAGAAACATAACAAACTTACTTTTTGTTATCGAAATATAATAATTTTCATACAAATTACTGAGGAATCTGGTAAAGTAAACTGCAAAACATAACTTTGTTTCGTATTGATATCATTAATTTTGGAAAAAAAGAGTGGAGCGATAGATTTTTTGGATTTTTGATAAAGGGTCAAAATTTACTACTTATGGAAGTAAATTAATAGTACATTACGATACAAGCGTGGTAAATTGATCATTGCGTAGAGGCGGTTTATGGAACGCGAGCGCGTCAAAAGCCGAGATGCTATGATCAATAACCACACGCGTATCGTACGACAATAAATAACCACACGCGTTTTTTATCACAGTTGCGAATAAAAGAAAAAACTTGTTAAAATAATTAAAAGTAAAATAATACATACAACATTTTTTATTTTTTCAATTTATACTACGAAAAGGGCAGACAAAAGACTTTTAACCTATACAGCCTCATCTGACATACTATATTTTTTAGAGTTTTTTTCCATTTGTTTTTGCGTCGAGGGTTAAAAACAGGCTTAAAAATCACCTAAAAGGTTTCAAAAGTAGCGTTCTGGCAACGCTGGATCGCCACGACTAAACCCGTAGAACATAACAAGTAGTGAATAAAATTACGTAATTTAAGTTCACCGTGAGAGCCTCCATGAGTCACTCGACGAATCTCGACGAATCAAAAAGAACAGGAGCCCTATTTTTGAATCGTTCGTCCCGCGTCGAGCGCTCGATTTCTTTCGTCCGACATCGGAAATTCGGAATTTTTGAATCGCTCGATCGTAATGAGTGGTCTCCACCACTTGTGTGAGTGGTAGAATAAACGTCAAACAATCACAGTCAAACATCTGGAAACGATCTTTGAAAAATATTTAAATCATTTGGGATTATTTCGGATGTTCGTCGGTAATTACTGGTTTTCAATTGTCTACGTAAAACGAATTTAAAAAACTTGAGAGGCGACTAATTAGTGAAGGAATTGTAATAAAAACAAAAAGTGTCGTTACAATTTTTGGTCTTAATTTTTTCCGTCTAGCCTCCGTTTCAAAATTGAAATTTCAAATTCCAATAGCGAACGATTAAAAATATACAGAAAATTGTTGTCATGCGACTTGGAAGTCGAGCACAACTTGTAGGCGTTTACGACGATGCTATGTCAAACGAGCGATTCAATAATCGAGCGCCAGAAAAAAGTGCTCTAAAATTCAATACGGTAGCTTTTGAAGGCAATGACCTTTGTTTTACTTTATGGTCTGCCAAATTCTTTGTATCTAAAACTAACTGCGCTCTGCGGTTTTGCCCGTGTTAGGGATGATTCTCATTAGACCGGGGCGTGCTGTGTAAGTGGCACGGACGGGGCACGGATTTGAAACATTACATACATCTATTCTATACATATAAAATGCTTTGTCCTGAACTACTGACTGACTGACGGATCTCGCTCGCTGATCGTTTACGGCCTGCGGGTTAAGCGACGCCTGGCGCGGTCATTACTTCGATGGGTGACCGATTATTAGTGTGGCAAAAATGTGTTTTCGTGAGCCCCTCCGTGCTTCGGAAGGCACGTTAAGCCGTTGGTCCCGGTTGCTACCTCTAGTAGCAGTCGTTAGGTCAAGTTAGAGGCCTTAAGGTGATCTGAAAACTCTAACAATAGGTGAGCCACACCACTATACGAATAGAAGATATAGATCGATCTACGATCTATTATCTTACAAACAATGCGCAAGTTGGCACAATGTTCACCATGCCGGACTGCCAAACACAGGGTTGCGGGTTTGATTCCCGACTCAGACAAGACTCAGACATTGTAATAAAATCAAAAAGTGTCGTTACAACTTTTGATCTTAATTTTTTCCGTCTAGCTCCCTTTCGCAACGCACCATAAGGAACTTCTTTCCAAAAAGTCCTGTTCTCAGTCTGCAAGTACTAGGATATCATGAACTCCTAGGTATTGTTTTATTGCTAAAATGTTTATTTCAGGCACAAAATCCCTTCACATATTATTTATTCAAAACACAAGAACACTGCTATATTTTTATTACTAGAATAACTTGTTTTGTCTTCATAAAATAATAAAAATAAGTCCCGTTCTCAGTCTGCAAGTACCAGGAGATCATGAACAGCTAGGTGTTGGTCGAACTCTAAGTGCTAATCTTTATTGCTTCGACGACACTGACCGCAGACGGATTGTGACTCCCAACACTTCCTATACGTTTCTGTGCTCCTGGTACTTGTGACAAAGTTATTTTCATTTTAAATAGCTATTTCTCGTGCTTGGTTTGCTCGGATGATAATTAATAGACACATAGCTTCAGGATTTGCCTATCCTCTCTGTGAAAGCCGGATCAAAATCGGTGTAGTAGTTTTAAATTAGGTACATAAATAAATTTAAATAGATAAGGTTTTAAGGACGGCCTTATAGAGATCTCTTCTAGGCAACCTTTGGATAAAATAATAATAAAATAGACAGATAATAATTTCTAGTGTTAAGTTCTACTGTTTTTGGTAAACTCATCCCAACTCGAAAGTTACGGGGACGACTGTAACTTTTATGATTTTGACCACAAACTTGGTCATGGTCATGGCCACATGGTCAATATCCCGTTTTAAATAACTTTAGTAGGTAAATTTTTTAATAGTCTTAGATCCCATTAAAAACGACCTTCAACGAGCTGTTTAATGGATGATAATTATTTTATATCAAATTAAATAGGTCAAATATATTGCAAAAAATTTTTTTAGGCAACCCGTCTGAAAAAATTTAAGTACAGAAAGTTTTTTTTTAGACATTTGAGTGGTTTGGTTAATAGATAAATTCTATAATGATGAAATACATATCTTTATGTTAACTTGTGTTGTGGCGGGGAAAAATAGTCAACCTAACGTTTGCATATTCTATAGGCTTCATACTTCCGATTGGTATGAAATTTGTCTCTTAAACAAACCAGTGAAAGATTTAAAAAAAAAACAAAAAAAACTGTAAATTAATCATATTCTGGACTGAAATTGCAATTTGCAACTCCATTTGCAATATATTAATTCACCTATTTAATCTATCTATACATATAAAATACTTTGTCCTGAATGACTGACTGACTGACTGACTGACGGATCAACGCACAGCCTAAACCGCTGATCGTAGATATCTGAAACTTGGAGGGTGTGTTCTTTGTATGACGTAGGCATCCGATAAGAAAGGATTTTCCGAAATTTTACCCCTAAGGGGGGCAAAGTTTGTATGGAACAACGTGATTCCTTGGTCCAATCTTGACTTTTACGCGGACGAAGTCGCGGGCAAAAGCTAGTTTGATAAAAATACTTTTCATATATAAAAATAAATAAAATAAATATTGCAGGACATACCACACATCACCATTTAGCCCCAAGCTAAGTAACTAGACTTGTGTTATGGGTGCTAGACAACGCATATACTTTATATACCTTTCTTTTGTAAATATATACTTATAATACATAGAAACAACCAGACCACAGACAAATATCTAAGCATAAATACATGTCTGAGGCGGGAATCGAACCCGCAACCCTGTGTTTGGCAGTCCGCCATGGTGACCATTTTGCCAACTGGGTCGTCAATTAATAATATTAATCGATGAAAGTCGTTCTATACAGGGATCTCAGACTATTTGTATTAAATTCGCCATTACTTTCGTCCTAGTTTATCAGTCAGCCAAATATAATCGAAAGATGTATAGAGGGTAGATTTAACCGCGATGTGAGTTTAACGAGCCATGATCTGCAAATGGTTGCAGAGTGCACTTCGTTGAGGGGTGAATGTAATTTAATTTCGGATTTTATTATATTTCTAATAGAGTGACAGTTCTGTTTGTACTCACTAGCTGTGTACTGTGGTTTTGACAAATCTTATATGTTTAAATGAGCAATTCTTGTATATATATATACTAGCTGCGCCCCGCGGTTTCACCCGCGTAAGTCCCGATCCCGTAGGAATTGATAGGGTTTTCCCGGAAATCGATTTTTTTCTCGCCTTTTAAACCTTCCCTAGACCTCTACGAACATTTCAAGACTAAGATAAGATAAATCCGTTCAGCCGTTCTCGAGTTTTAGTGAGACTAACGAACAGCAATTCATTTTTATATATAAGACTAGCTGCGCCCCGCGGTTTCACCCGCGTAAGTCCCGATGCCGTGGGAATATCGGTTATTCGATTTTTTCTCACCTTTTAAACCTTCCCTAGACCTTCACGAACATTTCAAGACTAAGATAAGATAAATCCGTTCAGCCGTTCTCGAGTTTTAGTGAGACTAACGAACAGCAATTGATTTTTATATATAAGATATATATATATATATATAATTGGAATCTCGGAATCGGCTCCAACGATGTTCATGAAATTTGGTATATAGGGGGTTTCGGGGGCGATAAATCGATCTAGCTAGGAATCATTTTTAGAAAATGTCATTTTATTCGTGTTTTATCGAAACTTACTTTTTTTTATCTGAAAAATATGACTCTTCCTGACATCTATTGGCGAACTACTAATACTATTTTTTGTGAGCTATAAAGTTATTCCAGCAGATGGCGTTGTTAAGTAACACGAAGTCAATGAGTGTTTGCTTTGAGGTTAGACTAAGTAAAAAAAAATAAAAATACCGAGCAAAGCTCGGTCATCCAGGTACTATTTCTAATAAAGTGACAGTTCTGTTTGTACTCACTAGCTGTGTACTGTGGTTTTGACAAATAAATACCTACTTAGAGTCAATTTCACAAAAGAAATTCCGCAGCTAATATTCATTCTACTGATATTATAAATGTGAAAGTTTGTGTGTGCGTGTGTTTGTTACTCCTTCACGCTAAAACCACTTAACCGATTGCAATGAAATTCGGTATGTAGATAGCTGGAGGCCTAGATTAACATATAGGCTACTTTTTATCCCAATAATCCCACGGGATCGGGACTAACGCGGGTGAAACCGCGGGGCGCAGCTCGTAGCCTATAAATTCTTAGGTATTATAATTTCTTAGTATAAAAATACTTTTTCTTCTACACTATTAATCTATCTTGACGACCCATTTGGCACAGTGGTCACCATGCCGGACTGCCAAACACATGGTTGCGGGTTCGATTCACGCCTCAGACGAGTATTCATGCTTAGATATTTGTCTGTGGTCTGGTTGTTACTATGTATTAAAAGTATATATTTACAAAAGAAAATGTAAGTAGTATATCCGTTATCTAGCACCCATAACACAAGTATAGTTACTTAGCTTTGGGGCTAGATGGCGATGTGAGGAATGTCCTGCAATATTTATTTATTCAAATTATTTATTTATTATTCAAATCTGGATAGTTTTCGATCCCGTGGGAAGTGGGGGATCAGAAAAAGGATTTTTGAGCGATCCAATCTTGACATAAAAGCTTTATAAAAGAAATGGTTGTCTGTAAAGTCGGTTTATGGACGATAATTTTACGTGATAAAGTCATAAGAAACTGAAAACAATTGTTTTTTTTTATTATAATTCTATAAATATTAAGCTATTGCATAGCTTTTATCGCGGCGACCGAATCAAGAAATTTCGTAACGAAATTAAAACCTAACACCCCACACTCCGCCTACCATGTAGCTCGGCCGAGCGTTCGCTTAACGTGTATGTATATGGTACGACTGTACGAAGCTCGCACGATGCAATAGCTTTGTCGCGCATACCCGAGTGCCACACGTTTTTTTTAATTTTTCATCGTTTTCTTATGACGTTATCACGTAAAATTATCGTCCGTAAACCGACTTTACAGACAACCATTTGTTTTTCCCTATTTTTTTAAGTCAATTTAACATAATAATGCGTTGTAATTGATACTTTGATGATATGATATTTGATACCAATATTATACAAAAACTATGATCCCAAGAGACGGGTCTATCTATTAGTCAATTTGTACACGAGGGTAGCTGCAGAAGGGATGGTGGATGATTGTATGCAAGAGAAACCAATAAATAATTTAGTAACAAAATCATTACCTCCTTATTTCAAAACTAGATTTAAGGATAGTCCGAGATGTGGATTCAAACCTTAGATTTAGACACAGATTTACTCGTGAATTATAGTCTAAACACTATCCTTATAGATTATATAGGGAACTATTGTCTAATTGTCTAAACACTATCCCTATAGAATATATAGGGAACTAAAGTCTAAACACTATCCTTATAGATTACATAGGGAACTAAAGTCTAAACACTATAGATTATATAGGGAACTATTGTCTAAACACTATCCCTATAGATTACATATAGGGAACTAAAGTCTAAACACTATCCTTATTGCGTTGAAACTTGGTATATAGATAGCTGGAAACCTGGATTAACACATAGGCTACTTTTTATCCCGATATTCCTACGGGATCGAGACTTACGCGGGTTTAACCGCGGGGCGCAGCTAGTAGATTATATAGGGAACTAAAGTCTAAACACTATCCTTACAGATTATATAGGGATAGTGTTTAGACTTTAGTTCACGAGTAAATCTGTGTCTAAATCTAAGGTTTAAATCCACATCTCGGACTATCCTTAAACCTCGTTTTGGAATAAGGGGGGTTAAAATCTATCCTACTAATATTATAAATGTGGAAGTTTGTGTGTGTATGTTTGCTAAACTTCAAAAACTGACCTGAGCTGAGACCTGGATTAACATAAGGCTACTTTGTATCCCGATGTTCGGGATCGGGACTTACGCGGGTGAAACTGTGGGGTGATTGTGGCATAATTGACTGACTAATTGAAATATCAACTCACAGTTTATCTTAAAGACATTCAATTTGGAAGATAAATAAAAAAATAAATATTGCAGGACTTTCCACACATCGCTATCTAGCCCCAAGTTAGGTAACTAGACTTGTGTTATGGGTGCTAGACAACGGATATACTATTTATATACTTGTCTTTTGTAAATATATACTTATAATACATAGAAACAACTAGAGTATAGACAAATATCTAAGCATAAATACTTGTCTGAGGTGGGAATCGAACCCGCAACCCTGTGTATGGCAGTCCGGCATGGTGACCATTGTGCCAACTGGGTCGATGAGAAGTTATTTGTAAAGTGTAGGCAAAATAAAAGCATATACGCTCTATTTCTACTGATACTCCTTCGATATCTGAAATTCGCTATATTTGAATCGCTCGATCGTAACGAGTGGTCTCCACCATTCGTCGCCGACAGACTAGAGTGGTAGAATAATAATATATAATAATACTAGCTATTGCCCGCGACTTCGTCCGCGTAGAAATAGTCGATTTTGCGACTATAATTTGAGATTTAAACTATCCTATCTCTCAAGTTGGATCGAACTGCACATGGTGTGCGAATTTTATTATAATCGGTTAAGTGGTTTAGGAGTCCATTGAGGACAAACATTGTGACACGAGATTTATATACATTAAGATTCATTTATTTCAGATTAAATTACATTCAAATACAATTTAATTATAAATTAATCCATATGCAAGCTTGTCATTACTAAACTAGATCTAATTCAAAAAATAATCAAATAAAGAAAAATTAATAAATGATGAAATTAAACAAAGTCAGAAATCTTACAAACTACAAAATTGAATGTCAACAATAAATAAAATAAAATTACATTTGTTACATTAAAATAAAATTCCATATAAAATAAAATAATTAATCATAACTAGGACAATAATCAACATTAAATTACATAAAAATAAATTCATTAAAATCAAAATAAAATTAAACTAAAACAAAAAAAAATAAAAACGATTGATGAAAGCCCCCAGAACATCCTACATTCTCAAATAGTTTTATGAGTCCCTATCTATACTTATATTATAAAGCTGAAGAGTTTGTTCGTTTGTTTGTTTGAACGCGCTAATCTCAGGAACTACTGGTTCGAATTAAAAAAATCTTTTTGTGTTGGATAGTCAATTTATCGAGGAAGGCTATAGACTACTTTTTATCCTGATATTCCCACGGGATCGGGAGTTACGCGGGTAAAACTGCGGAGCGCTGCTAGTCCAATATATTGATGAGGAAGATTTTTTTGGTAGAAAAATGTATCAAATACATTTTTCTAACAAAAAATTAAACTGTATCACTATTGCATAAAACCATCCACAATTTATAAGTAAATTAACAATTTCGTTCAATGGGGCGTATTTGTAACTGATATTTTCATTGCTCTATCACTTTGACATTGGCACTCAATCAGTGCCATTGATTTGTTCAATGTCAGATTGAAAGTGACATCTGTCATTGGGATAATTTAGATAGTTTTTGCCGACTTTTGAAAGGGGGAGTTCGACTTCTGTCAAAAATGTTGATGTAGAAAAAAAAAATTATGTTGCCTGATTATCTTTTCTTCTATATCTTCATATATATACTTCTAAAGGTATTAATTTTACTTATAATGTTATAAAGAGGAAAGATTTTTTGCATATTTTTGATTGGTTGTAACGAATGGGCTCCGAAAGTACTTTACCGATTTGGATGAAACTAGGTATAAGAATAAATTGATTCATTGGGAATATTATAGGCTGTTGTTTATCCCGATATTCCCACGGAATTTGGAGTTTTAACTGATTTTTCATTGCTCTATCACTTTGACATTGGCACTCAATCAATGCCATTGATTTGTTCAATGTCAGATTGAAAGTGACATCTGTCATTGGGATAATTTAGATAGTTTTAAACTATCTAAATTATCCCACTGAGTTTTTGGCGGGAACGAGTTAACAACATGTCGTGCTGCAGTTTTATTTTCATGAAACTTAGATGTAACCCGAGTTGAATTGTATAATTCTGGTGGAATGTTATTCAATTTAGTTCTGTGAAAGTGCACAAGTGTAGTGAAAGTAAAAATCAGTGTCAAACATGCAGTTTTCTCGTTGCCTCCAAATCTCCTATTAAGGTTATGGTAAACTTGCCACCGCTTTACTATAGCCCCTGACTTAACGGACTATGACGACTTTGACTGTATTGAAACACTTTAGGCCCGATTTATGAAAAATCGGGTCATAATTTGATGCAAAATATAACTTGACACTGGCTAAATGCACACGTGCGAAGCCATAATAAAAGAGAGAAAAAAAAAAATATCCCACGACTTTTGAAGAGGGGAATTCCACTTTTGTTAAAAATACTTGTCGATGTAGAAAAAAATATTATGCTGCCTGATTATATTTACTTCTATATCTATATACTTCTTTATGTATTAATGTTACTTTTTTATTTATTTACTAATGTTATAAAGAGAACATATTTTTTTGCCTATTTAACGAATAGGCTCCGAAAGTACTGGACCGATTAAGATGAAACTTGGTATGAAGATAGATTGATTCATTGGGAGTGTTATAGGCTATTTTTATCCCGGGATATCTTAACTCCAAATCCCATGGTAATACCGGTATTACCATGATAGGTCATTTATCGAGGAAGGCTATAGGCTACTTTTTATCCCGATATTCCCACGGGATCGGGAATTACGCGGGTAAAACCGCGGAGCGCTGCTAGTATAATATACTTTTCATCCATTAAACAGCTCAATGAGGGTCATTCTACAAGTATTTTAGAACAAAAGTTAATTGTATTTCAACCGCTTTCATAATTACCAATAACCCTGTATACCTACTTATTCTGATTATCATGATAAATTATTTCTTCAATAATTAATATTTAAACTTTCTTTTTAAAAACATGATAAAGGCGGTAAGACAATTTGTAAAGAAAATAAATATTATGTCTATGATTGAGTAACATTTTAATGAACTTGTATACAAATTATTGTTTGTTGTTGATAAGATCATACATTTTGTATGGCCTTTTATAACCGACTTCAAGAAAAGAAGGAGGTTATTATTACTCAATTGTAAAAATAATAAACAAACGTGTCGCGGGACACGCGTTTCGAACGAAGTCCTTTCGAAGGACGGATGGACGGACGGACGGACAGACGGACAGACGGACAGACGGACAGACGGACAGACGGACAGACGGACAGACGGACAGACGGACAGACGGACAGACGGACAGACGGACAGACGGACAGACGGACAGACGGACAGACGGACAGACAGATATATCTATCTAAGTAATATATGTGATACATTAGTTTATCGTTTCATATTTCGTAACGATCAAACTGGATTTTTTAACGCTCGGTCCTGTCGCCTCTATATTTTATATGTCTATAGTCTTATGGCAATTTTTTCCTGAACTAGTTTTTAAAAAAAAATTTAGTTAGAGCTCTGTGGTCAGTTTTTGGTCGATTTGCAATGTTATTATTTTCGTTACTAGGTCTGTCACCCAAAAAAAACTTTTTTCGGTCATAGGATTA
Organism: Idaea straminata; assembly: GCA_951213275.1. NCBI lineage: Eukaryota > Metazoa > Arthropoda > Insecta > Lepidoptera > Geometridae > Idaea > Idaea straminata. Next base: position 3,953,931 of record OX577875.1, on the reverse strand, counting down.
ATAATATTTCACACATTTTTGTTTGTTACAGGAACGGCCTCCGCCTCCGTCAACTAACCGACGGACGCCATCTTGTGCAACTGATCTACAATCAAAATGGCGCCATACAAGACTGCGAATACATAACACAGCAGAGATCTGTACGAAACTTCCTAAAAACACTACGAAAAGAACTAAAATTAGCGCTCGACGAAGAAAGTTACAAGCTGACTGAAAACTCTTTTGATTTTGAGCGGGAAAAGTTTTACCGCCATTTTAGAAATGTGACGTTTAAGATTCTGAAAGTTGGCGACAGTTTACCAACTGATGTCGCTGCTTGGTTGGACTATGAAAAGCTTAGAAATGAATGTGTTGAAAAACACAATGAAATGAAATTAATAATGGAAAATAAGAATAAAGTGGGTGGAGTCACGCTCGTTAGGTAGGTATGTTTAATTTTTTTTATTTGAACTTTTTTCTTCTATTGGGTTCGGATTTTTGGATATTAAGGCTGCGCAGAGCGTAATTTTGACGGGAACCAAAATCAAACTTTTTAAAATCACACGATTTGTTTTCATAGTTATTTTTTGCCCGGTCTTGGTCTCGTATTTAAAACAGAAAAAATAAAAAAGTAGTTGTAAGTAAATTCATAAGAGAACGATGAAAAATTTCGATTTTTTTTTTTGTTACTCCTTAATTTATGTATTTCTTTTTTTTCCTTTTTTTCCTTTAAGTATAAAAGTCCTCTATTTGTCACTCCTCACTATAACACAAGCCCAGATGAGCGATATTATTATTAAATACTCTCATGTTACCATGACGTCATTTGACATGACACTTTTTTGTGAATACAGTCCATCAATTTACTAGACGTTGTCACGTCAAAAAACGAGATTAAGACCCAGGAAAAAAAAACTAAAGAAATCAGAAAAGCTAGACTCAAAATACCAAACTAAAGATCAAAGTTTTTCTCACGGTTTTTCTGTAAAGAACGTCATCTTACCTTATTTAATGCAAAAATCTAGCTTATTTGGTTCCCGCCAAAATATTGCTAGGCTTTAAGAATTTGGAGTTCGTTGGAGTTTCATGGCAATGGCAATTATCTTGATTAAATTAAGATTTTGCTATTGCAATGCCTGGTGTTTTTTTGCGAAAATTATTTTCATTTATCATTTTTAAATTAGACTTACTTGACCACTTTGTTTTCGCAAAAAAAACTACCTACTCCTTAGTTTTTTGAACCTTCTTTACATTACATTTTTTTTCTATGTATTTTTCTTTATCACCAGCCAGTTCTACCACGTTCTGCCTTCGATTCTTAAATTCGAATTTCGTTCTCTCATCATTGGATGTTCTCTTTTTGAATGCCTCATTGTCTCTATTCTGGACCACACGTTTCTACTTCGTTATAAAAACGCAATCGCAGAAAGAAGTGAAACTAAAACTAAATGTTTTTATTAGATAAGTGAAATAACGCATTTTCTCACCATCAACATGGGCTTCATTATTACTTCATCTGTTCTTTCTGAAATTAGATACTTTTTGCATTTAATGGGGTTGCCATTTTCTACCATTCTCTACTTCGAACTGCACATTCAGTATTGGGCAAAGCACATAACTCACAAAAGTATAAAATTATAAAAAATAATATGGGTACCATCAAATCTCCAGCCTGATAAGAATCTTTTTGAATACAAACAGTTTAATTTTTGATTAGAGTAGACTCTAACGCTTATTCAAATTCAAAAAGATTCATAAAAGGCTGTAGTGAACTTGGTTTCTTCAAAAAAAACCTTCAAAAAACAGGTCACGCCGCTCCTTCAGAGAAAATTTCATAGTGCCAGGGACGAAATGGTGCGGGGCAGGTCAGCTGGCGGATGCATACCATGAACTAGGCCCTGAAAAGAAGGAAGACACTTGCTGCAGAACCCATGACAACTGCAGAGTCAACATTGGGTCTTTTAAACGAAGATTCGGGTACTTCAACTTTAGACCTTTTACGATATCGCATTGCAGATGTGATAGAAGGTGGGTCGCGTTTTTAAATGCCATTTACACGCTCAAAAAATGCGTCAATCAAGAACATCAAATCTTGAAACTGCGCACGCGCAGAAAGCTGGGCAAGGCTAACTCGCTCAATCATTAATTCACGCTTGTACGGTTTCACATGTATTTGATGTTAGATTAACGCATTTTATGGGCAACTGGAGTCCATATTTTTGCACTTTTTGCGCTTGGGGCCTAAATATTAGCCTGTTTATCGACTACAAGGGCCTTCTGAATCTGCCTTTGGGGTCTGGTAGGTAGGACCTGCACGTTTATTATCATCAATCATCATTATTTGATTGCAAACCCTATCAATTGCGAACTTCACGTCATTATTCTTGTAAGAATTTTGTGGTGTAAAGGTCCGCAATATTTATTGGCTGTCAAATGAAAGCACTGTCTGTATTATAAACAACATTATGTCTCTCAAAGAAAAGTTGTCTGACCAATCATAAAACATTACGTCAAAATATTGACATGAGTTAGTTTTTACGTCATAAATTATAGTTGTGTTTGCTTTGGGATTTGCGATTTGAAAACGAAACAAAAATGTTTGAAATAGAATAGGGTCATTTTTGGAAGTGGAGAGTTTGATTTTTCATGTTGGATTTTGTGTGTTTCTGGTTTGGTGAAGGGCTAGTAAATGTAAATAGTTTTGAATTTAGTTTGATGGGGTTTTTGTGACTAAGTTTTATATAGTTTAGTTTACTAATAATATACAGGATATTCCGTAATGAATGGATAAAAGGGCCACCTACGGATAGAGGATACTGTGCTGGTTTAGAAAAATGAAAGTTATGCGCTATGAAGGTCGCTTAATTTCCGATATATATACGCTAATTTCAAAATTTAAAAAATTGGTTGCCTGTAAAGTCGGTATACGCGCGAAAGTTTTACGTGACAACGACTTTGAGTGGTAAAATATAGACATGAACCGGTGTGTATGCCTATCTCTCTCACTCTCTCTCTCTCGCTCTGTCTCTCTCGCTCTTAGGCGGGCTAACTGTGCTCGAGTGGAAGGGACGCGTGCCTTTCACTTTTTATGTCTGTCTCTCTCGCTCTTAGGCGGGCTAACCATGCCCGAGTGGAAGGGACGCGTGCCTCTCACTCGCTCTCATTGTGAGCGCATAACGTGAGCGGAGCGTAACGCAGTTTCTTGAAGTGTCACCCGGCAAACCAATTTATAAGACGTTGTCACGTCAAAAAAATCACTTAATTTTTTTTCTCTTTGTTGCTAAAACTGCATATGAAGGAATTATTCCAATCTGTTTTTTGTGCTATTTTGTGCTATTGAATGCAAACTATTATTTTTAAGACACAAAGTTTTTTTAAAACTAAGGCCAGGTATAAATGCTACCAAAAAAACCTACCATAGAAGAGAAAAAAAAACCACACTTAAGAGGAAATGATACAGGCGCTCTCTCCATACAAACGTAGTCGACTGTTTCTTCCCTGGATAATGAATCTAGCACAAATATTTTTGTTGCATAAAACCTATAATTGCCATGACTATACATACCCCCTATGTCTCGGTTTTTCCATTGTCTAATTATCATAGAAATTAAGAAGAAAACAAAAAACAAAACATAGGGGCATGGTCATGTCACCATATGTTTTATGGCACAAAAATATTCGTGGTAGTGTCATTATCCAGAGAGGAAACAGTCGACTACGTTTGTATGGAGAGAGCCCCCGGTCTCTGCTTTAAGAGGCTGCTTTTTCCTCTTTAAGCAGACCCGCTTTGCTCTCTCAGTCAATCATTATTGTAGGATAAGTTTTTAAAACCCAGTGGATCACAAAACTTTATTTATCAAACATCTAAAAAACATGCTATAAATAATTTGAACTAATTAGTGGTGTTCACACATAGTTGTGAAGGGTCCGCCTTAGATCATTACCTCGCATTGCTTTATGGCACCGATGATGGGTGCGCAGGATTGGATTCAGAGACAAAATCACAGAAAATTAAAATCCATCTCGAAAATCTCGACAATAAGCGTGAAAACCCCGGATTTCTGACCTTAATTTTTTTTAAACTTTTATTTTTATTGTTAAATAAGCGTGATAACCCCCCGGATTTGGGTCTTAAAAAAAACTTTTTTTTTTAATAAGCGTGAAAACCCCAGATTTCGGAGCTTAAACCCGGAGAATCCCGGAAAAAACTAAATTACTTAATCGACTTTTTTATTTATTTTAAACATTACCTTTAAGAAACTAATAAAATAGTCAGACTTACATTTTTATAATATAAATCATAAACGAGACTGTCAAAGTCAAAACTGCTGCTCTAAAAGTTGTTGGTTTTGAAGTTTATCTGAGTTTGTCAAAGATTAGATTTTTGTTGGTTAGAAAAAAATCGATAAGTATGTAATACTTGTTAATAATCAGGATCTCGGAAACGGCTACAACGATTTTCATGAAATTTAGTATTCGGTTTTGGGGCCGAGGTAAAAAAAACCGAGCAAAGCTCAGTCACAAAGGTACTTCTTTATGACATGAAATAATACATTAAAACTCTAACCTAATACATCGATTACTAGACCCTCAATTAAATAAATCGAAGCATATCTAAATTGTAGGCAAAAAAAAAATTTTTAATTCTCAAACTTCAAAACGACTAGGACTGGTTTTTCTTTTTAGTAAAATCTTACAAACAATTAATTTAAAATCATTGATCTATAAAAACAATGGGACGTGTCCAAGGTATTTTTTTCAATGATAATAAATATAAAAAAAAATAAAATATTATTTAAACTTCGAAACGACTAGGATTTATTTATCTGTTTAGTAAAATCTTACAAACAATTAATTTAAAATCATTGAACTATAAAAAACAATGGGACGTGTCCAAGATATTTTTTTCAATGATACTTTAAAGTCAAAGTTGGCAGTAAAGTCGGTACGTGGGACAACTTAAGGTTTACTCTATACAGGGCCTTAAAAGCTGTGTTTCCGCGTATCTGAATACGTCCCTGTCTCCTCAGATTTATAACAACTACACACCACATTTACGATTCATATTTTTTTTCAAATCAAAGCCTCTCCTTGGTGGTCTATTTAATGACGCGTAGGTTAGAAATGAAATTAATATTTCTCGAGAGGGCATTGTACTTCACATACTAGATAAGTAGAATTTGATATTTAATTAGTATCTTTCCTTTTGGAAATATTCAGTAAAAATAAAAATTAAATTACATTTTTGAGGGCATTGTGAAAAAACATAGTGTGTTGTTTAATCTTAGCTAAAACTGCATAATTAATAGCAATTGAATCTATTTTATTTACCTATTGGCTATAAGCACAAGTCGTGCAAAGTCAACTTAAAAAAAAGAAATTAAAAAACCGATACTCAGAATACGCCGTTGTCAATAATTTGGCTCAATGAAAATCCAGAATAAGTACATCCCAACAAAATTCGAATTTTCGATTCTTTTACCAACATTACAAAACAAAACTATTTGGCTACAAGAAAAAAATAGAACTGGCTGGTAAGAAAAAGCAAAATACTGTTTTTTTTTTCCACAAAATCGATTCGATAGACAACCTAATCGATTTCCCCAGAGCGAAACGCGACGCAATGGATATCCTACGCGTCCCCGGAACTAAATGGTGTGGCAAAGGTTATTCAGCTACTAGATATTCCCAACTTGGAGGGTACACGAGAACAGATAGATGCTGTAGGGTCCACGATTTACGCTGTCCGTTCTGGATAGGAGGCATGGAGAAGAAATATGGACTGTATAATTGGCGCGTGAACACGCTCATGCATTGCCGGTGCGACGAAAGGTATGCAAACTTTTTGGTGGGTGTTTCTTTAAGTACAGTAAAGGAACTTCTTTAAGTACATGTATAGAAGTTCCTTGGTGTTTTGGCTGTATGGTAAATGTGCTTGCTTTTTTATTATTTATTGTGGTTTCGCATGACTTGTGTCAAAAAACAAAAAACAATGGCTGCCATTGTTTTTTTTTTTAATTATTGTTTCACGATTTTTTGCATAATGCCACTTAGGTTTTTAACGTGTTGTATTATTTGTATAGTCTTTTAGTTTTTAATTATTGCCAGTCAGATATTATTTTACAGGTAAGTAACCTATTTATAAGTCTGAGGTATTTTAACTTCGCCTAGAAAAAAAACCACTATCTTTGGTTCTAAAAAATAAAATAAAAACTTGAGAAGTGTCAAGGGACACCCGGATGGATTTAATTAGTGAAGGAATTGTTATAAAATCAAAAAGTGTCGTTACAACTTTTGGTCTTAATTTTTTCCGTCTAGCCCCCTTTCGCAACGCGCCATAAGGAACTTCGTTGTAAAAACTAATCTCATGTAAGTACCTACAAAATTAATGAAAAATAAAGTCTCATTAAAAGTTGTGATAGGTATCACTAATTTAATTTCAAACATTAGGAAACTAATGAATATAACTAATCATTTTTTCTTTCCTTTTTCAAAATGTCCTCCGACAATTATAGTTTTTAATAGAGTCATTACTGGCCGGCTAGTCTCAGATCGGTTTAAAAGAAAAAGGTGTTCCTGTCGTCAGATAAGGTTCGAATTTGGAACATGGAAACATAGAGAGAATGACAACATAATAAAATTAATAAAAGAAATGAGCAACTTGTGTAGTCCATTGAAAAGTTACATTTGGTGTTACATTTGTCAGAAGACGCAATTTAATGTTTAGATATCAAGGTCAGTTTAAAGTTAAATCTAAGTTTGAGGGATTGTAGCCTTTGTCCCACGGCCGCCATCTTGGAAAAAGGGATTTAAACGGTTTTTATGGTTTATCTGACAAATTAAAGGTCTCACAAAAATATTAGTTAACATTTTTTGTTGCAAATAAGATTATCTATAACTTTTTCAAAGTAACTTTTAGTCGTAAACCAAAACTAAAAAAGTTATAATCGACAATCCATTATTAAGTTTTCTTAGCTCTTTTAACGGAGCCATCTAGCTGAAAGCATGAAACTTGGCATGCATGTAGCTTTTACATGGATAATCTATATATATAAAAGAAAGTCGTGTTAGTTACACCATTTATAACTCGGGAACGGCTAAACCGATTTGGCTGAAAATTGGTGGGGACGTAGCTAACAATCATAAGACGGACATAGGATATTTTTTTCGATATTCCCACGGGATCGGGACTTACGCAGGTGAAACCGCGGGGCACAGCTAGTCTATATATATAAAAGAAAGTCGTGTTAGTTACACCACTTATAACTCAAGAACGGCAGAACAGATTTGGGTGAAAATTGGTAGGGAGGTAGCTTAGAGCCAGGAGACGGACATAGGATACTTTTTATCCCAATATGCCCACGGGATCGGGACTTACGCGGGTGAAACCGCGGGACGCAGCTAGTAAGATATAGAAGTAGAAACAAGTCGTAATTGATGGCGATTGGTTCCCCCTCTTTACCCCCTTTTTGTTTGCCAAAAGTCTTAGTAATAGCGCCCTTTTGGTAACGAATTCAAAAAAACCCATATTAAAATTTGTAAAATGTTAACCGGAAAGGCCTCTCCATACATTTTATTTCCCAATAAACTTAATAAAAATCTGTAATCTGATTGTATTTATATTCTAATTGGTAGTCATAAATAACATAGACGTACTCCTCTATGTTAGTCTATGGTTGACCATAAACGCTGTGCCGCTCCTTGGCTGTAACTTGTCTGGTACCATAGACAAAATCTTTGTGAATGTTAAGAAATTGGGTAGGCTATGGGACGCAGGCGCTGTGGAGTTCGTTAAATGTATCTTACGACAAGTCTATACGGTTCTGGGTGTAGCTAATCCAACCTCACTGTTAGAAGGTTTTAAGGTTTTTACTTAACAATTTTTCATGCTATACGCAACAATTTTATTTATAACTAGCTGCGCTCCGCGGTTTCAGCCGCGTAAAAAAGTAGCCTAGCCTTCCTCGATAAATGGACTATCCAACACAAATATATTTTTTCAATTCGAACCAGTATTTCCTGAGATTAGCGCGTTCAAACAAACAAACTCTTCAGCTTTATAATATAAGTATATATATAAAAGACAAAAGCAGAGGTTGGATTAGCTACATCCTCTTTCGTAACAACCGTTACATTTGATTTATGCATCTAATCTAACAGTTTAAACGCCAAAAAGACTGAAAAAATCGAACTTACACAGATAAAAAAATGTGTCTAGAGGCATTGCTTATTTGGTCAAACGATATATCGTCGACTATAAAAATAGTTTCTAGTACCTTTAATAATTGTTATTTTGATAGTAAATAGTTAATAACACTTTTATAATATATCTTTTTTATTTTAAAACCATTCTTGGACTGTTTTTATTGAGTTTGTTAAATTTTCTAAGCGTAAATAAAGCCAAAAGTTGAAAATGTAAACTTTATTGGTAACGTCAAACAATTTATGTTCCATGATTAAAATTTTGACTTCGCACGATTTGTGCATATAGACTATAGTATATGTATAGAGTTATACTAGCTGCGCCCCGCGATTTCACCCGCGTAAGTCCCGAACACAGCGCCAGCTATAGGGTGTATTTGCAACCTAGATGTCAAACAATATTGAAGAATTTTATCGATGAATCAACGTACACCGCCATCTATGAGAACTTCATAAAACTAAACAGTAAATAAACACTTGCTTAAGAAACCATTAATTGATACACTTTATTCGTTTACATTCACGACATAAGCGAATAATTGAGATAATAACTATCCTATCCAGTAAGTAAGACAAAATACGGGTACATGTGAAATTTGATTGAAATCGGTTCAGTAGTTTAGGAGTTTATTAGCAACATACATCGTGACACAAGATTATTATATATACAGATGTATAGAGTTCCGGACCAAAAAACTGGATCCTACTTGTACTTGAACGGACTGTTTTACGCAATTAGACCCTTTTTAATTGGGTCCTTTTTGCGTGAGGATGGAGTAGGCTTGCCCAGCATCTACTACCCTCTCAACTCTCAACCATGTCCAGAGGAGAGAACTTGTCAATACTTCTGGAGCCAACTAAGCCGCGGGTTTCATCACGATGTTTTCCTTCACTGTAAGAGCAATTTCAATTAGCGCACATAATTTTTTCTTAACAAAAATATGCACGGCCGGGAATCGAACCCACGACCTTCAGAACTGGACCCTATTATTAAGACTTCACTGTCCGTCCATCCGTCTGTCTGTCACCAGGCTGTTTCTAATGAACCGTGATAGCTGGAGAGTGGAAATTTTCATAGATTATGTATTTCTGTTGCCGCTATGACAACAAATACTAAAAACATAAAAACAAATAACGGATTTAAATAAATAAAATAAAATCAATAAATATTGACACCTTCCACACATCGTCATCTAGCCCCAAGCTAAGTAACTAGACTTGTGTTATGGGTGCTAGACAACGGATATACTACTTATATACTTTTCTTTTGTAAATATATACTTATAATACATAGAAACAACCAGAGCACAGACAAATATCTAAGCATAAATAGTTGTCTGAGGCGGGAATCGAACCCGCAACCCTGTGTTTGGCAGTCCGGCATGGTGACCATTGTGCCAACTAGGTCGTCAAGACCCACACGACGATCACGACGATGGGATATGACGTCATAAATTCAACCTCTTTGGGTTATAAAGTTTATTGCAATAAGAACTATTTGGTTTAAACAAGACGTTTTCGGGCCTGTACTGCAGCTGAGCCCCTAATTCAGCCTTCCCAATATTTTTTTTAACACTTCTAACAAAAAACAGTTTTAATAAAGATCAATTCCTTATCTATCGTCCGATCACATTGATAGTAAGCAATCCCATTCAATGTAACCATAGATCAACAATGGTATATAGATAACTAGCAGCGCTTAGCGGATACACCCGCGTAACTCCCGATCCCGTGAGATCGGAATAAAAAGTAGCCTATATTATTTCCAATGAATCAATGTATTGTCGTGCTAAGTTTCATCGAAATCGGTCCAGTAGTTTCGGAGCCTATTTCGTTACAAACAAAGAAATTGTTCCTAATTATTATATTAGTGTAGGTGTTGGCCTAGTGGAATATGTCTTGACTTTAATTCCAAAAGACGTGGGTTCGAAGCCCAGCCGGCCATGCACCAATAGATTTTTCTCACGAATTTATCTGAACTAGTTAACATTGCTCATAAGGTAAAGGAAAACATCGTGATGAAACCTGCGGCTTAGTTATCTCTCAGATTTATTGGTGAGGTCTTTCTTTTGAACACGGTCGACTAAGCTGCGAGGTTTGTAGGTGCTGGACAAGTCTACTCCATTTAATACATGTCCTAGGCACAACAGCGCTTTAAACAGCTTATATTTAAGTTGCACCGCGGTTTAGATAAAAAGCTACAAGTACGTAGAGAGCTTCGTATTGACGGGCTATGTAAAAAGGCAGTCGTGCGTATTCGAAACCACTTCAATCTAAGTAAAAAAGCTAGTTTTTTCGGTAATAGTATGAAATTTAAAAAAAACTAACATTTTTCTCTATTTAAAATCAAAATTTAGCATTTAATTTTTGTTTGGAACATGTATTATTTTATGCACAAAAAATTAAACATGTAATGGTACAAAATAGAGTTGGCATCACACCATAGATAGAAGCCGATTAAACTATGTAAATAGCGTTAGTGCCATCTAGAAAACCGCTGAACCGCTTTCGATCAAACATAGCTCTCCCGAGTAATTCACCTTTTTACCCGACTGCGCAACGCAAAGGTAATGTGTTCATCAGTCTATGTATGTATGTTTGAACCTATGTGGCTCTCTAGAGCCCAAACGCGTGAGCCAATTTTGATGATTCTTACGTTCGACTCAACCTTGCGAGTGACACTAATAAAATAAGAATGGAATAAGAATTTTTATTGCATAAAATAACATAAAATAATCAAAATCGAAATCGGTTCATCCTTTCGGGAGCAACGATGCCACAGACAAACAGACACATCAAACTTATGACACCCCGTCGTTCTTGCATATTTTTTCATGTGTAAACGATCTATATACCATTCTTAATCTATGATTGTAACTTAACATTTTTTGTCATTCGTTAATAAACACCTAGTTAGAATAAGCTGGATTGACTCACGATCGTTGCCGTGTCCTCGATTTTAGAAAAAAAAACGTTGTTTATGGAAAGGTTCGACGTTCCATTTTTAAATTGTCTTTTGAGGATGAATAGATTTTTTGCTGTTTATTGCATCATTTGATAGAAGAAGAATAGAAGATATTTTTTAGTAGAATTAATTTTTATAGATATCTCGAAGAAGCCGGTTTTATTAAGCTATTGCATAGCTTTTATCGCGGGCTTTGAGCGAAACGACCGAATCTAGAAATTCCGTAACGAAAATAAAACCTAACACCCCCCACTCCGCCTACCATGTAGCTCGGCCGATGTATATGGTACGACTGTACAAAGCTCGCACGATGCAATAGCTTTACTGCGGCAGTCCCCGAGTGCCACACGTTTTTAATTTAGTTTTTCGTACAAAGACCGAGTTCAAAATAGAAATTTTTAATTTTCTTGTAAATATTTAGGTCAAGAAAAACAGAAGCCTTTCCTTGCAGTCGGGTAAAAAACGCTTTGTAGTTATAATTTTACGTAACGATTTTTTTGTATTTTGTAATTATTGGTAATTATGCTAGCAAGCCGCTTCTGTGCACCATAAACAACTTTTGTTCTACGACTTTTGAAAATTCGGAAAAGTAATGAAAATTTTGAGGTTAAATAATTCGAAAAACAGCTGATTTTTTTTAAATAAAGGTCATTCAGACTAAGAATAGTAGATAAAACTTAAAAACTAAGTAAAATTTTAAGGTTAAAGACCTCCCCGTGTGAGGAACAGCTGATTTTCAAGTCAACCTAAACTCAAAATTTTCAAAAAAAATCTAATTTCCAAAAGTCGTAGAACAAAATTTGTTTGTTTAAGTGCACAGAAGTAGCCCCCAACGGCTTGCTAGTATAATTATCAAAAACCCTGTATAAGCACGGAGTTAGTTATAGACCAAGATCCCGCCTACCACCGAACTTTCGTGATTTTATAAAAGCTGTGAATTACTCAGCGCTTGCCTCCAACACAGTTATGAACGATGTGCAATTATAAAGTACAGGCCATAATGGTTTGGAGAGTTATCAAGTACCAAAGCGAAGAATCAAACCTGTTAATTTTGCAAAAAGGTCGCCTATATTTTTGTACCAAACGACAATGTTACTTGTGTAGGGGAACCTCTCAGAATTCATCAGATTAAACAAGAAATATGAGTTTTGGCGGGAACGAGTCAACAACATGTCGTGCTGCAGTTTTATTTTCATGAAACTTAGTTGTAACCCGAGTTGAATTGTATAATTCTGGTGGAATGTTATTCAATTTAGTTCTGTGAAAGTGCACAAGTGTAGTGAAAGTAAAAATCAGTGTCAAACATGAAGTTTTCTCGTTGCCTCCAAATCTCCTATTAAGGTTATGGTAAACTTGCCACCGCTTTACTATAGCCCCTGACTTGACGGACTATGACGACTTTGACTGTTTTGAAACACTTTAGGCCCGATTTATGAAAAATCGGGTCACAATTTGATGCAAAATATAACTTGACACTGGCTAAATGCACAAGCCGTGCGAAGCCATAATTAATAGAAAAAAAACAAGAAATATGATATTACAAACAGATATTATTCCAATACATCATTTCCTACATTCCCCCTTATATTTCTATCGCGTTATAAACAACCCACCCATCCCCTTCTTTAATTTTGTCCATCCAAAAGTTGCCTGGAAGAGATCGCTTTTAGCGATGAAGGCCGCGTATTGTGCCATATTGTTAGGTACTAAATATAAATTTTCTTTTAGCTCGATTGTAGGTGGGATCTCACTCTATGTACAGTCGGAATACCAATTAGCTGAACCCCTACGTGACCCAGAGCTCACATCGCACATCTGTAAAAAATTGTTTACCTATTTTATTAAGCGGTTTTGGCTAAGTGGTAGATACCTTGATTTTCATTCTGAAGGTCGTGGGTTCGAATCCTGGCCTGCCGTGCACCAATGTATTTTTCTTATGAAAAGTTTATGTGCAATTAAGGAAAACATCGTGATGAAACCCGCGGCTTAATTGGCTCCAGAAGTATCGACAAGTTTTCTCCTCTGAACATGGTCGACTAAGCTGAGAGGGTAGTAGGTGCTGGGTAACGCCATCCTACCGCAAAAAGGACCCAATTAAAAAGAGTCTAGTTGCGGAAAAAAGCGCGTATGCATATATACATACCTTATACATTTTATTATTATTTTTTATTGTAAATTATATTTTTTACTAAACAAAATAGGCTTGCATTTGAACTCATCTCACCTGATGGGTAGCGAAGATGAGGTCGAAAATGTTGTATGCGCGCCTAGAAGGGCTATTCACACTAGACTTGAAGACTCCAAGGTTGTAGTTTTGTGGGAACAACGACACGGGTAGAGAGTTCCATTTCTTAGCAGTGCACCGGTTTCTTGTATAGTATATTGTTTAAAAAATAGAATCAGGTAATATTATTGACAAACCAGTTGGCACAATGGTCACCATGCTGGACTGCCAAATACAGGGTTGCGGGCTCGATTCCGTATTTATGCTTAGATATTTGTCTGTGGTCTGGTTGTTTCTATGTTGTTTATGTATGTGTATATCATTATAAGTATTTATTTACAAAAGTAAAGTATATATAGTACTTGTACTTGTATACGGGCTATTATCCGCAATCAGACCTCTTTAGTTGGGTCCCCTTTGCGTGAGGTTCTATTTGTCAGGGGGAGAACCAGCCCAGCTCTTCCATAAATTTTGCCACCAGATGTGGCTTCTCAAAAATTCCTGGAAGGCACTTACCGTCACCGTATATATAGTATATCCGGTGTCTTGCACCCATAACATAAGTCTAGTTACTTAGCTTGGGACTAGATGGCGATGTGTGGAATGTCCTGCAATATTTATTTATATTTATAACCTTACAGATGTGTGACAGCTCTGGGTCACGCGGGGTTCAGCTAATTGGTATTCCAACTTTACTTCAATTTTTTAAATATTTTAAAACAAAACACTTTATCGCAAACTGGCCATAGACAGCGCCATTCGCGTTCCACGTTCGAAAATCGCGCGCGCTTCAATGGGCGAGTAATGACGTGGAAACCATAGACTAACCAGGTGTCCACGACTTCCGGTGTCGTTCTCTATTTTATCTTTGAAACGACAATAATAATTTTAAATTGATATTTTCTTTCACGATTTTCAAGAGTATTTCGAAAATTACCTAAGTTATCCCTGCGTTTTATTTTATTTAAATAATATATCGCATGCTGGGAATGAAAGTGACTCAATCCAAAATTCACAAATTTTGGGAATCGAGGAAAATGTGTTTGAAAATGATGAACTTAATCATTATTACACCTGTACTTATCTATGAAAAATATAAGTGAAACTATTTTTTCTTTATTGGAACGAAGTTCCTTATCGCGCGTTGCGAAAGAGGGCTAGACGGAAAAAATTAAAAATTGTAACGACATTTTTTGATTTTATTACAATTCCTTCACTAATTAATCGAAAGAAACTTCGTTCCATCCGGGTATCCCTTGACACCTCTCAAGTTTTTTTTAACTAGGTACTTAATAAGGAATTAGTTCTAACCAAATATTGCCATTTCTGTTTTCGTCAGCCAAAAACATTTTTTTAAAGTTCGTTTCAAGTCAATCTCTATACGTTACACAATTTCTCGTTTTTTTTTTAAATTAGGTCACTTTGATTCTCAGCATGCGATATTTTGAGTGAAAATAAAACCAAAAAATAAGTGACGGACAACTTTTTTTAAAAGTTATTTATTGGTGTTCGACACTTGCCCGCCAAATTTATTTCTTTTATCTAAAACTAAATTAGACTTTCCAAAATAATGTAAAATTTCGAGTACTAACCATTTTTCTAACAAAGTAATTTTTCGAAAACCTGAAAAAAAAACTTCGTTGCAATCTTGGTCTATAACATATTGTATAAAAACATTAATATATAAATTTAAAAAAAAAACCCTACCTTACCAAACCTACGTAAGATTTTTAGAAGTAGGTACTCTAGGTGGGTATGTACCACAAAAAAAAAACATCGTAAAACACCCCGAACAACATAAATCGAATTAATCTATTAACATAAGAACGAACAAACACAATCGCTTGTCCCCTGCCAAAAGGGACCGATAACCAACAAAAATATAAGAAAACGGCAGAAAAAAAACTGGTCAAGCGTGAGTCGGATTCTTGTAGCGAGGGTTCCGAATTAATGTTACTAGGTATGCTATCGGTTGAAAATTTGTTATAGTAAAGCTTAGTTCAGTAATAATAGTAATAGTAAAAATAGTAATAGTAAAAATAACTGTTAGTTCTGATTTTACAGGCGATCAATTCACACTTCCTTTTTCTTCTCATAATGGAACAATTTAATTTGCATTTGAAACAAATAAAATAAATGATTACGTAGGTAGACAGATGAAACGAGCGAAGGCTTCGGCTCGAAAATGTTGAATGACAAGGTAGGTGATGGCCGCAGGGAAGAACAGGAGTGTGACCAGTACACAAATTTTATTTCCCCTACTTTAAAAATTCGAGGAAGGCTTTGAGTGCAGAAAGTGCTACTATACTAAGTAAACAAGTAAATCGCGTCGAAGAAAACTACTCACATAATTAGGATCGAACTTCACTTGGTAAGTTCGTTTGATCATTAATTAGTTCTGATTTTACAGGCGATTAAGCTTATGTGACCACATGTGATGTCAATTTACACCGCTCCGTTTATTAACGCATCGAGTATGAGTCCGCGTCGCATACTTCTATACTCGTCGTTTACTTGTTTTACTTCTAGAAATCGGAAACTAATTGACGTATCGAAGTAATTCTTTTACGCGGGTAAAACCATGAGGTGATGAAAGTAAATAATAAAACATGTAAAATAGATAGATAGAAAGATAAACACTTTATTTGTACAATACACAAAACATTGAAAATGACAAAAAAGACGAGAAAGCTTATTAACTACGAAATTGTACAAACAGGCGACATTATCGGTTAAAGCGATTTCTTCCAGGCAACCTAAGGATGGAGATGGTCTGTTTTGCTTAACTGGTAGGTCGTGTGGTGTAAGAAACACATACAATAATAAATACATATTATGTAAAAAAAAGATATAAACTAAATACACATAATAATATTTAGCCAAATAAGGAGTATATCGTGAAGGTCATACTTTTCCTTAAGAAAATAATTCATTTCAATCGCTACCACGGTACCCTAAAAATGCTACCCCAACCTGGAGACACGTAATTTATACTGTTAGAACGTATTTAGCTTCGTAGAAAAACATTATTCACACATTATAAATCCTGCCAAGCGTAATATAGATACGCGAAAGACAAGATGGCGGATGACACTTGTTTGACAGCGGTTCTGGCGGAAAATGGAGCGAGATTTTCGCGGTTATTTCTGGTGTTTTGAGTTTTGTGGCCTACGTGAAGGTTTAATGTTATTTTAATTCTTACTAAAGATACCAAAGCTCTATAACTAATCATAATTTATTTTATTTACTAGTATCAAGAAATCAAATCATTTATTTCAAAGTTAATTAAAGTTAAATCTCAGGATCTTAAAATAGGCTTAATGAAGTAATCCATAAAAAGCATACAATATAATAAACTTAGTACCTGGATGACCGAGCTTTGCTCGGTATTTTTTATTTTTTTTTTACTTAGTCTAACATTAGCAAACACTCATTGACTTCGTGTTACTTAACAACGCCATCTGCTGGAATAACTTTATTGCTCACAAAAAATAGTATTAGTAGTTCGCCAATAGATGTCAGGAAGAGTCATATTTTTCAGATAAAAAAAAGTAAGTTTCGATAAAACACGAATAAAATGACATTTTATAAAAATGATTCCTAGCTAGATCAATTTATCGCCACCGAAACCCCCTATATACCAAATTTCATGAAAATCGTTGGAGCCGATTCCGAGATTCCAATTATATATATTACAAGAATTGCTCATTTAAATATATAAGAATAAGATAGGCTAAATGAATATTTTCATAATACGAAAACTAGGTAGGTAAGCGCAATTTAGAAAAATATCTTTGATTCTTTCTTTTTAAATTACTAGCAGCGCCCCACGGTTACACCCGCGCAAGTCCCGATCCCGTGGGAATATCGAGATAAACATTTGTTACTCTCAATGAATCAATGTATTTTCATTCCAAGTATCATCAAAATCGGTCCAGTAGTTTCTTAGCCTATTCGTTATAAACAACAAGTAAAAATTCTTTATAATATTTATAAAAGAAAAGTATATAAGAAGTTTATCCGTTGTGTAGCACCCATAACACAAGTCTAGTTATTTAGCTTGGGGCTAGATGGCGATGTATGGAATGTTCTGCAATATTTATTTATTATTTATCTATACTAATATTATAAATCTGAAGAGTTTGTTTGTTTGAACGCGCTAATATCAGGAACTACTGGTTCGAATTGAAAAAATATTTTTGTGTTGGATAGTCTATTTGTCGAGGAAAGCTATAGGCTATTTTATATTTCGATATTCCCACGGGTTTAGAACTTACGCAGGTGAAACCGCGGAGCGCTGCTAGTTTTAGTATAAAAGTGTTTTTCTATGATAATTAGAAAATGAATAAAACCAAAACATAGGGGCATAGTCATGGCAGTTATAGGTTTTATGGCACAAAAATATTTGTGCTAGTGCATTATCCAGGGAGGAAACAGTCAACTACGTTTGTATGGAGAGAGCGCCGGTACCCCTTCACCTTAAAGATTGTAAAATGAATGAACTGTTCTAACATTGTTCACTCATTCGTTCAAAAATAAATACATTCGTTCACATATTATCTGCCAGACGAAAAATCTTCTTTTATCTTTTTAACTTGTTAAGCTAAGTTGAGTTTATGCGGGCGTTTTTCTATTTGCTAAAATAAACTTTTCGGCAAAAATTCAGATGAAATTAAATGAAAAAAATATTTATTTATTTTTGGCGACCCAGTTGGCACAATGGTCACCATGCCGGACTGCCAAACACAGGGTTGCGGTTTCGATTCCAGTCTCAAACAAGTATTTATGCTTAGATATTTGTCTGTGGTCTGGTTGTTTCTATGTATTATATGTATATGTTTACAAAAGAAAAGTAAATAAGTAGTATATTCGTTGTCTAGCACCCATAACACAAGTCTAGTTACTTAGCTTGGGGCTAGATGGCGATGTGTGGAATGTCCTGCAATATTTATTTATTTATTTAGAATTATTATTTAACATATGAAAATATGTGGGTACTTTTATATTACTTTATTTTTCGTATCAGTTATGTTAGTCATTCTTTTATATTTTTTTTGACCTATTTTCATAGAAGATAATATTTTTTTAATATTAAAATTGTTTTTATATTACGTACTAGCGGCGCTCCGCGGTTTCACCCCCGTAACTCCTGATCCCGTGGGAATATCGGGACAAAAATTAGCCCATGTTAATTTCATTGAATCAATGTACCCTCATACCAAGTTTCATCATAATCGGTCTAGTAGTTTCGGAGCCTATTGAATGCAAGCAATCAAATCTATCTTTACGCAGCGCACGCAACCCTTCAAATATGAATAATTTTGAGAACATTTTTCACTGATACTTCGCTCCTATTGGTCGCAGCGTGATGTTATATAGCCTAAAGCCTCCCTCGATAAATGGACTATCCAACACAAAATGATTTTTTCAATTCGAACCAGTAGTTCCTGAGATTAGCGCGTTCAAACAATCTTTTGGAAATTCAAACATATTTTTTAAATTGTGAGGTTAAGTTTACCTGAAAATCAGCTGTTCCTTACACGGAGAGGTCATTAACCCTTAAATTTTACCTCCTTTTAAGTTAAATCTACTATTCTTTGTTTTTCGAATTTACATAACCTATTTTCATTTACATAACAAATTTTCATTTATTTTTTTGAATTTCCAAAAGTCGTAGAGCAAAAGTTGTTTGTTTAGGTGCACAGAAGTAGCCCTCAACGGCTTGCTAGTATAATTACCAATAACCCTGTATTAGCCAAACTCAAAATGCCTGTCGCCAATATTCAATTATCGGCGACAGGCATTATGCTTTTGGCTCCTTAAGATGTTGTGTGACCGACAATTGTGCTCGTATCGCACTTATACTGGCTTTGTGAGCACTTTACTTGGTCCACAGGTTTAATGCAGACTTAGGAATATGTAGAGGCGGCGGGAATAAAATAAAATTCCTACCACTATACCTAACTATAGTTAGGTATAGTGGTAAGATATACCTAGCACTAGATATTTACGTGTTTGTACTTATTTATGCGCGTGAGAAGTTATAAGTCAAAGTCAATATTAAAATTCTTCACTCCTTTGGATGCTTAACTAGGTACAAAGATCACATGGAAACATCTTAAAAACTAAGTTAGGATGTGTGCCTTTGGAACGTGCCCACCAATGAGAAGAAGGCACAAGAAACTCATGGGGTTTTTTTTTTCATGTGATCACTCTCACAAAGGTCAATATTACAAATATTTTAAAGTATTATTTGTAATGGAGCAACTAAAGTTGTCCGTCTGTGTCTGTCTGTCTGTCTGTTTGTCCGTCTGATATTTATTTTGCGGGCAGCTTAAACCTGTTACTTTCGTGTCACGCAGCTTCAACCTGTCACTATATATTCCAGTGATGCGCGCGCATCTTAAAATTTGACATTCATTAGTTTTTCATAAAGCGCTTAAAGAATTATAACTTCAAAAACCCAATACAAATACTTACTCTTAAACTCACATGGTTTAAGTATATTATTCATTATTTTAGTAACCAGGTTTGCAAAAAGATATTTTTTACCCGACTGCAAGAAAAAGGTATCTTTGTATGTTTGTAACATTCTTTATTACTTCTTTAATAAATCATAAATGTCATAATATCCTAAATAAATTATAACAAAAAATGGTTGTCTGTAAAATCGATTTACGGACGATAATTTTACGTGATAACGTCATAAAAACGCAATCAATAACGCAACGTGAGCGTCACACTTTTTTGTGAGTGCAGTACGGTGTTCATCGATTAGTAAGACATGTCATGTCATGTCAAAAATTAAAGGTCTATAAAACCATCATTAGACCTGTCCTTTTGTATGGTAGTGAGGCGTGGCCGGTGCTTGAGCGACATAAGCAGGAGCTGCGTGTCACGGAGATGAAGATGTTGCGCTGGATGTGTGGAGTGACGTGAAAGGATCGCGTCAGGAACTCTCGCATCCGGGGCAGCCTTCATGTCCGAGATATTGCAGATAAATTCCAAGAATACCGCCTACGCTGGTACGGTCACGTCTTGCGAAAACCGGCTAGTTACGTGGGGAACAAATGTCTTGCCATGGCGCCTCCGCCGGGTCGTGGCAGACTAGGTAGACCCAAGAAGTGCTGGCTTGACGTCGTAAAGGGTGATATGCGTGCAAATGGCCTTACAAACCAGGATGCTGAAGATCGTGCGAAGTGGAGACGTAAAAGCAGGAAAACGGACCCCGGGCTCCCGAGAGGGATGCAACCGGTAACATCGCTCGGATGATGATGATGTCATGTTAAAAATAAAATGGATTGTCTAAATCAATGTATTGTTAGGTCTATATTCCGCGACGGGCTCGTGCCGCGCTCTCTCTTGCTTGATTTGGCTAAGTCCTGGTCAAGCTGCCCCGATACATGGGATGGGGTGTCGTAGTCGATAAAATAATAAGTTATCGATAAAAAAATTGCATGATAACGTCATCTATTTATTTATTGGAACGAAGTTCCTTATCGCGCGTTGCGAAAGGAGGCTAGACGGAAAAAATGAAGACCAAAAGTTGTAACGACACTTTTTGCTATAGTTGTAAGCCGTGCGGCGTGCGCGTGTTTCTCAGTCTGTGTCTCTCTCTCAGTAAGGAATTACTAAAATTGAGCCTACTGATTAAGTTTATATTACATTATATTTGTTAATAATAATAAAAATAGAAGATCGTGCGAAGTGGAGGCGTAAAAGCAGGAAAGCGGACCCCGGGCTCCCGAGAGGGATGCAACCGGGAACATCGCTCGGATGATGATGATGATGATGTTAATAATAATAATAAAAGCTGCCGATGGTACTCTAGGTTTAGGTTTTTATATTGATTTACTGTTTTAGATGCAAAATTTATACGTTATTTTTAAACTTGTAAATTACATTTTATTTAGGTTAAGTTTAATCGCTTAGATAAAATTATTTTATAAGTTTTTACAGTGTATATATTTGTATTCAGTTTATTTTTATAAAAATCTAAATTTAAGAAAAATAAATGAATAAGAAAAATAAAATATTATTATAACTCAAAAAAATTATATTTTATTATAATTTCTTCACTTTGACCGGGCATGGTGTCTTCAACAAGCACTTTCACAACTTAGACATGACAGCCCGCTGTGCAGAGCGTGCATGGAGGCTGAAGAAACTACCGCGCATGTGTTGCGAGACTGCACGGTACTAACGAAAATTAGACGAAGATCAGCATATAAGTAAATGTCAGCATAAATAATTATTTATGCTTAGATATTTTTGTCTGTGGTTTGGTTGTTTTTATGTATAAAATATATATTTATAAAAAAAGTATTAAAGTAGTAAATTCGTGACAAGTGTCAAAGGCAAGAATCGAACCCGCAACCCTGTGTTTGGCATTCCGGTGTGATGACCATTGTGTCAACTGGGTCGTCGAATGTTTGCTTATTTTTTTGAAGTGAAAACTTCTTTAGCGGCGTTGAGCACTTTTCTGTAATGGGTATAAAATCTTAAACTCGCGTCAGGACACGTGACCTGATCGAAAAGCGTAAGACATCAGTCGACTCGCTAACACGTGACCTGATCGAAAAAGCGTAAGACATCAGTCGACTCGCTATAGTCTATGGTTTGCGCGACCAAAACTGTCATTTTGGTTTTGACAGCTCGGCATTCGCCCGCGTTTGTGTTTGGTTTTTTGTTTATTCAAAAATCTTTGCAACTAAGTAATTCTTTTAAGCTAAGTAATGTTAAGTTGGCTAGGCTAAGAAAAAAAAAATATACCGAGCAAAGCTCAGTCATCCAGGTACTAATATGTTAATGTTATATATCTATCTATAGCTACGAGTGTGTATGACCACTGTCATTTCATTCATAGTTTTAAGATTTCACTTCTGTCGGCAGTCCCCAATGACTGCCTGTTTTTTTTTTTATCTGTGGAGTGGCGAATGTCGATAGATAAAAGCATTCTATCGACACTCGCCACTCGACATACCCCATCCCTAGCCGCCCCCCTAATCCGTAAGTGGCTTAGTTACCCACCGTCAAATGCCGAATCAATGTGGGATAAAGAACAAAAGCTTTACACTTTCCTTACGCGAAAAACTAATACGACATAGTGGCCATTAGGCGTTGCTTGTTAAAAACTTACGGGATTGTAGCCTTTTGTTTTTATACCTTCGAGGGGGCAGGCAAAAGGTTTTTATATTAAACAGCCTCGTTTGACGTACTTGTACTTGTATGCTGTTTTCCGCAATTAGACTATTTTAATTAGGTTCTTTTTGCGTGAGGATGGAGTAGGCTTGCCCAGCACCTACTACCCTTAGCTTAGTCGACAATGTCCAGAGGAGAAAACTTGTCGATACTTCTGGAGCCAATCAAGCCGCGGGTTTCATCACGATGTTTTCCTTCACTGTAAGAGCAATGTCAATTAGCGCACATACATTTTTCTTAAGAAAAATACATTGGTGCACGGCAGGCCGGGATTCGAACCCACGACCTTCAGAATGAGAGTATCTACCACTAAGCCAACACCGCTCTATACATATATATCTATACTCTATACTAATATTATAAAGAGGAAAGATTTAATTTTTTGAATTGAATATGCTGCGAAACTACTGGATTGATTTGAATGAAACTATTAGGATATATTGATAGAAATAAAGTAATAAAAAGTACCCTATATGTTAATCCTGGTTTTCAGCTATCTACATACCGAGTTTCATAGCAATCGGTCCAGTAGTTTTTGCGTGAAGGAGTAACAAACATACAGAACGAAGTTCCTTATGGCGCGTTGCGAAAGGGGGCTAGACGGAAAAAAATAAGACCAAACGACACTTTTTGCTATAGTTGTAAGCCGTGCGGCGTGCGTGTGTTTCTCTGTCTGTCTCTCTCTCTCATAGAAAGCAATTACTAAAATTGAGCCTACTGATTAAGTTTATATTACATTATATTTGTTAATAATAAAAAAAAATATTGTTGTAGGATTTTTTAAGTCTTCCTGCTCATGTGATTTCTGTGGGAAAGCACTGTACGCGCGTTTAACGCATCCTCGTAAACCAAGGAGGTTATAAAGCAGTATTGCTAAGTATTTAGTACTGGCTGGTTATTTGACCGCCACTATAAAAGTTTTTTTCTTTATTCGAATTAAATACTTAGGTAGAATCCGTAGAATCCGTTTCGTAAAAGAAGTTCCGCGATCGCAGCCGAACTTTAGGCTACCGACACCACTACAAAAAGTTATGGTGCGAAGTGACTCGTCGCGTTCCATCATGTTGTTCAACCAGGGGCTCTTTTTTTGAATCGCTCGTGTGACATAGCATCAACGTATACGCCTACAAGTCACGCTCGACTTCCAAGTCGCATGACACCAATTTTCTGTATTTTTTAATTGTTCGTCGTCGAAATTTAAAATGTCAATTTTTATTCAATTTCCGCAGAAAATAGAAAACCGGTAATTACCGACGAATATCCGAAATAATACCAAACGATATATCAAAAAAATATTTTTCAAAATTCATTTTCGATTTGACTATGATTGTTTGATGTTTATTCTACCACTTGCCTGTCGGCGACGAGTGGTGGAGACCACTCGTTACGATCGAGCGATTCAAAAATAGCGAATTTCCGATGTCGAACGAATATCAGTAGAAATCGAGCGCTCGACGCGGGGCAAACGATTCAAAAATAGGGCTCCATGTAGTTCTCTTTTTAGGCGAGCGTGCTACATCCTCGCCCTCATCGTCGCTTCCCAATACTTCCCATCAGATAAAATGGGGTCAAATGCATGCCAATTTCGTGTAAAACTAGCAGTGCTTATCTTTATCTTAATAAAAAGTAAAAAGCCTATCTTACTGATAGATAGATAAAAACTTTATTTGTACAACACACAAAACATTAAAAATAACAAAAAAGACACATACTGCCAATGAATCAATGTATCCTCATATCGAGTTTCATCAAAATCGGTCCAGATGCAAACATAAAAACAAACAAAAAATCTATTGCATCGTGCGAGCTTCGTTCAGTCGTACCATATACATACACGCTAAGCGAACGCTCGGCCGAGCTACATGGTATTTTCGTTACGGAATTTCTCGATTCGGTCGCGCCCAAAGCCCGCGATAAAAGCTATGCAATAGCTTAAAACTTTATAATATTAAGAAGATTATTATAGATAGATAGATTAATAGTGTAGAAGAAAAGGTATTTTTTCGAAGTGTCGTGTCACAAAGAACTGTCATACCTACGAAATTATAGTTCAACTGCCGCGGTATTTCTTTTGTGAAATGTACTCTAAGTAGGTATTTACACGTATTGAGTTAAGCTTTTGTATTTTTTTCTACATCGTTAGTATTTTTGTTGAACCCGCATTCGGTCAATTCGGATTACCGTTAAAGTTGGGAAAGCGAGGGAAAAGCGAAAAGGCGGGAAATGGATTGTTCTTTTTTTGAAAGATTTTCTTTTTTTTAACGATTTTCTCTTTAAGGTTTTGTTGGTTTTAACTTCAGTTCATTCCACAAATCAGTGGCCATAGACATTTTCGTAGATAATTCATTGCACAAACATATTGTATTTATAATAAAACACAGTTACACAATAGGCGACCTTACCGCTGAAAACTCTTCCAAAAAACTTTAGCTTTGCTTGTTTATGATAATCTATAGCTGAAGAGTTTGTTTGTTTGTTTGTTTGTTTGAACGCGCTAATCTCAGGAACTACTAGTTCCAATTGAAAAATTCTTTTTGTGTTGGATAGTCCATTGATCGAGGAAGGCTATAGGCTACTTTTTATCCTGATATTCCCACGGGATCGGGAGTTACGCTAAGTTATTTATTTATTTTATTCTTTTGAGCACCCTTCCTATGGAGCCCTATTTGGACATTTGATTTATTATCAGGAGGTATTTTACTTAATTTAGGTTTATATTAAGCAACTAGTTGAAAATGGACCAAATGGACAAACTTTGCCCCCCTTTTTCACTCCCTAAGGGGTAGAATTTCGGAAAATCCTTTCTTATCGGATGCCTACGTCACACTAAGAACACACCCACCAAGTTTCATACCTCTACGATCAGCGGTTTAGGCTGTGCGTTGATCCGTCAGTCAGTCAGGACAAAGAATTTTATATGTATAGAGAAGATTGTAAGATTTTTTAAATTTTATTGGTGTAAATAATATAATAACAATCAAAAATGAACATGTCGCGTCCTTTTTCGTTTTTGTTGTTTTTTTCATAGTTTTTCTTAAGGTTTTTCGTTTCACGTTTTCGTAACGAGTAACATTTTTTCTCGGCTAAGTCCCCCGCCAACCCGCCATAAGAACTTTGAACTTCGTTCCAATCTTACACAAATTCAAACAAACCTATTTTCAAAACGCACTGGTCCACCATTTTTCGTATTACCACAAATACATACCTAAACTGAAATTCCAGTTCAAAAACTTCAAGATGCCATAAAATATTTTCGCCAAATCTAAGTTCTCCTTGTTTTTGACAGTGCTAGGTGCTTTTAAATCGAATAAATTACGTGATGCACCGGATAAGCTTCGATTTCGAGTGCCGTTCAAGAGAGTGCGGTTGACATCGACAATGGCGGCTGTAGTTCGCGCCATTTGTTATTACCGCTGTTATGTTGGTAGTTTATCTTTTTTTTGGGGAATGATATGAAAGTGGCCAGTATTTTAAATTATTGCTCCATTTGAAATTAAAAGGAAAGGAGGCTCTCTCCGTACAAACGTAGTCGACTGTTTTCTCCCTAGATAATGACACTAGAGCAAATATTTTTGTTGATTAAAACTTGTAACTGCCATATATGTTTTGTTTTTAAAATCTTAATTTCTATGATAATTAGAAAATGAAAAAACCAAAACATAGGGGGACATAGTCATGGCAGTTATAGGTTTTATGGCACAAAAATATTTGTGCTAGTGTCATTATCCAAGGAGGAAACAGTCGACTACGTTTGTATGAAAAGAGCGCCGGTTTCACCTTAAATCAAAAACTAAAGTTGTTTAAAACAGAATATTTTTCAGAATATGTGGCGTCTTATAAATCGATGAACAGTTGCACTCACAAAAAAGTGTGACGTCATACGTTATTAACAAGTAACCATAGCAACGTAGTTACTATCAATGTTGTCCTATGATGTTATCACATAAATTTATCGTCCGTAAACCGACTTTATATAAACAACATTTATTATATATTTTAATAAATAACTCAAAAATAATAATTAAAATTTCTCAAATAATGATTAAAGTAGCATAAATTATTATTAAATTAATTCAACCTTTTTTGAAGAATTTGCCCCTTATTGTTTCATTTTGCCCCTTATTGTTTCAATCTGCCCCTTATGTTTCAATCTGCCCCTTATGTTTCAATCTGCCCCCAGACTACATTTTAATCTAGGGGTTATCGACTTTGTCTAAATATCATCCAAGTCAAGGTTTTAATCTCCTAAAACTCCATATTTCCACTTTAATATTTCGCCAAAACATAAAGTCACCACATGCAATTTACAGCCGATAAAATAAAAAAAATCGAATCAAATTATATCGTCTCATCAAAAATGGTCAAGGCAATAAAATTTAACGAGCTAATAAAATGCAAGGTAAATGAAGATCCGAAGATATTTATTTATGAGAAAAATTGCTGACGATAAATTATAAAAGGCATAGTTATTTTTGCAGTAGGGCATCTACATAAGTACTAAGTACTTTATTGTTCTCTCTCTGCTCACAAAAACAATACTGGTTGTCTGTAAAGTCGGTTATCAGACGATAATTTTACGTGATAACGCTATAAAAAAACATTGATGGTAACCATAGCGACGATTAATACGTTGCTATGGTTACCTTGTCATTGTTACTACGAAACGTGAGCGATGAGATACGTTGCTATGGTTACCTTGTCATTGTCACTACGGAACGTGAGCGATGATGTCACACTCTTTTGTGAATGTCGGTGTTCATCAATTTATAAGACGTTATCACTTCAAAAAAAACAATTACCAAGTTAATTATTTGTTTTTTTTAAACAAATTACAACAGTTTACCTATAGCAACACTGATATTAAAAAAAAACCTAAATTAAAATCGGTTCATCCGTTCGGGAGCTACGATGCCACAGACAGACACACACACACACGCACACAGACACGTCAAACTTAAAACACCCCGTCGTTTTTGCGTCGGGGGTTAAAAATAAAGATTTTTTGAAACTACGGGATTGATTTATAAAAAATATTTCACCAATAGAACGCGAGAGCTACATTTATCTGGCAGTAACGTAGGCTGTCATTTACTTTCAAAAAAATTAGGGATCTGTAAGAAAATTGCAATATTGTAATCTAGAGTAGAAACCATAAAAGAAAATTTCATGTAAGAATATTTTTTTTATAAGAAACAGATAAAACAATATTGTACAAATAGTAAAATATTGCAACTTTCTTTCGGTTCTTCAATTAAAAATATTTTTAAAGAAAAATGCGTCTTCAAATTTTTTTCTTAAAAATATTTTCAGATAGCCCAGTGCAGGCCATGCATTTAAAAAAAATCATTGGATCTCTTATTTTTTTATATAAATCTCGTATAGTAGTACGTTGTCTGGTTATCATAATACAAGCCTGGTTACTAACCTTAAGGCTAGATCGCGCTGTGTGCTTCTCGTGAAATATTTAAATAGATATTTTTTAATTTTGTTCGTTTATTTAATTTCGATTTTGAATTTTAAATTCAGCATCTTCCGTCATTCTAAACAGCACCACTTATCGAGGTATTTTATTATGAAAATCTTATTATCACATGTAACTGACAGTTGTAGAAGCAATTCGCGCCAAATTTAACGACGCAGTCGTAAATGGCGCGAAACGGTCAATAAAATGGACGGCTAGACAAACGATTTTAATATTACTATTTATCTATTCTATATACTATATATCTATACACAGGGGTATTGGTAATTATCTAGCAAGTTATTGAAGGCTACTTCTGTGTACCTAAACAAACAACTTTTGTTCTACGACTTTTGGAATTTCGAACATTTTTTTAAATTTTGAGGTTAAGTTTACCAGAAAATCAGCTGTTCTTTACACGGAGAGGTCATTAACCTTAAAATTTTAAAATTTTTAAAAGTTTTATCTACTGTTCTTAGTCTGAATTACCTTTGTTTTAAAAAATCTGCTGTTTTTTCGAATTTACATAACCTCAAAATTTTCCTTTTTTTCGAATTTAACAAAGCCGTTAAACAAAAGTTGTTTGTTTAGATGAACAGAAGTAGCCCTCAACGTCTTGCTAGTATAATTACCAATAACCCTGTTTACTTCCATACTAATCTATCTATACCTACTTATTCAATTTATACCTACTTCTATCTATATAGTAATATTATGAAGATTTTTTTTGTTTGTTTGCATTGATTAGGCTTCGAAACTACTGGACTGATTTGATTTGTTGAAACTTGGTATAAGGATACATTGATTTATTGGGATTTGGTAGTAACATAGGCTTTTTCTTTGTATAGTAAATATAATAAAATATTATAGTTAAATAAGAAACGGCTCGATACATAATAATTATTATGTTTAGACTGCAGATTCTAGGGATAAAAATTGCGTAAAAAATGTCATGTTTAAAATATCAAATTATTATTTTTTCGATGTTGGTATAGTGGTTGATTTTTTTTCTATCAATTATGGCTTCGCACGGCTTGTGCATTTAGCCAGTGTCAAGTTATATTTTGCATCAAATTATGACACGATTTTTCATAAATCGGGCCTAAAGTGTTTCAAAACAGTCAAAATCGTCATAGTCCGTCAAGTCGGGGGCTATAATAAAGCGGTGGCAAGTTTACCATAACCTTAATAGGAGATTTGGAGGCAACGAGAAAACTGCATGTTTGACACTGATTTTTACTTTCACTACACTTGTGCACTTTCACAGAACTAAATTGAATAACATTCCACCAGAATTATACAATTCAACTCGGGTTACAACTAAGTTTCATGAAAATAAAACTGCAGCACGACATGTTGTTAACTCGTTCCCGCCAAAACTCTAATGGTTGATTATTTTTCGCGAAATTATTGACACTTATCTTAAGTTTTCAAAATCACAAACCAAAGAAAGGTTTTAAAATTTACCGGGATACATCGCTTCAGCTGTCTATAGAACCAAAGTTTCGGAACTGGTTCCACACATCACCATTTGCCTCAAGCTAAATTATGGATCTTTTTGACATCTGAAAATAAATCAATTTAATTTAATTTAATTTAAATAACTACACTTGTGTTATGAGTGTTAGACAACGGATATACTTCATAAATACTTTTCTTTTGTAAATATATACCTATCATACATAGAAACAACCAGACCACTACAACAGACAACAAATATCTTACAGACAGACAGACAGACAAATATCTAAGCATAAATACTTGTCTGAGGCGGGAATCGAACCCGCAACCCTGTGTTTGGCAGTCCGGCGTGGTAACCTGTGTGTTTTGCAGATGTTAGGTTTACAAAAGTTAGGTAAAATTGTAAAAAAATCTGGTAGTAACAACAGCCATGTCTGCACCAAACGTTAAATTGATCTTATTAGGAACGTAAGTATGTAATTTCAAAATTAAAACATTCAAGTCTCGGTATTGCATTGCATATGAACAGGTTCAAAACTTTTATAAAGCATAAATTGTGCAGTAAGGCGTACTATGATACTTCGTCTTACATTAATGATAACAACCTATGGACGTGACTTTAGTTGCTCCATTTCAAATAATACTTTTAAATATTTGTAATATTGACCTTTGTGAGCGTGATCACATGAAAAAAAAACCCATTAGTTTCTTGTGCCTTCTTCTCATTGGTGGGCGCGTTCCGAAGGCACACATCCTAACTTAGTTTTTAAGACGTTTCTATGTGACCTTTGTACAAATGTATTATGGATCCAAAGGAATATTTTTTTTACTTTGACATTTAGAAACTAAGACTTAGATCTATCAATTGGGAGATTAATTAATTGACACTATAATCGCGCATTTCTGTCATCTTTACGTTCGTATCAAATTAGAAAGATTTTGAGTAGTATTTATACGTTCGATACGATTTACCTAAATCGCATAACCCATAATTTTTACTGTCCTAAGATATTTTATTTAATCGTATCATTTCTACTCACTAGTACCTATTATGTGAAAATATGTGTGTCAGTGTTGTATGTATCTTACCTCTCTACGAAAAAACTACTTAACCGATTACGATGAAACTTGGTGTATAATTGAAATCCTGAAATAACACATAGACTTTTTCTCCCAATTTTTTGAAAAGTATAATTAATTAACCAAATCTAAATTAATATGTTCCAGATTCCGCGCCTGCCTTAAACTCGCCGACACATCGGTATCCAACATGGTTGGCAAGCTGTTCTTCAACGTTGTCCAAACGAAATGCTTCATATTGAAGCCTGTGAAGATGTGCACGCAACGATCTTGGTGGGGCAAGTGTTTACGGCGGGGGTACATGAAACAAGCTTATTTGAGAGACAATTTACCCTATTAGTTGTAAGGAAAATTGAGGGGTAAAGTGATACAGTCATGTAAAGGGGTAATATGGGGGAAGGTGAAACAGGCTTATTTAACAGATACCTCAATCTCCAACATAGTTGGCATGATATTCTTCAACATTGTTTAAACAAACTGCTTCATACTGAAGCTTGAAAAAGTTGTATGCAAATAAAAATGAATTGAACTTTCTTGGTAAGGTAAGTAAATGGGATACATAAAAACTGGTTCATTTAAGAGATAATTTGCCCTATTAGTGTTAGTTACAGGGGGAAAAGTAAGGTACATACGGTACATACAGTTTAGGGGTAAGATGAGACAAGTCAAAAGTAGGGGAAATGCGAGACAGGTTTAATTGAGGTACTGTTTACTCACTACGGGTTGTTTGGGGTATCTTAAACTAAAAATAAATTAATAATGCGAAGTACATCGAGGGAATGTTTACAAGGGAATAGGGAAAATGTAACTAATCAAAGCAATTAATAATTTATTTATTAAGAAAGAAGTGGATAAAATAATGTTTTAATACGGTCAAGAGTTTTTAATGGGGCAAAGTGAAACAGGCTTATTAATTTAATCAAACAAGAAGGAAAATTTAAATACTTTGGGAGAGTGTTAAAAGTAAGGGTTACTTTGGGGAATACTAAAACATAGGGGAATATATACAATACTACATACTCAATCAATAACATGTGTGCCAAATAAAATAATATAAAAACTAGCTGCGCCTCGTGATTTCTCCCGATTTATTGAAACTTACTATGAAAATTATTGACTCCATTGGAGAAACATAGGCTACTTTTTATCCCGATATTCTAACGGGATCGGGACTTATGCGGTAGAAACTGCGGGACGTAGTATTTCTAAATAAGGGTAAAAAATACACTGCCAATATTCAAAGATTCACCACATAAGCAATGCCTGTCCTTTATCAAGCTACGAGTATTATGTCAGACTTTCAAAAATTCTCATAAATCAAAACCAAGAAAATGATCTTGGGTTCCTTTTTTACACCAGCAGCAGTCTTCCCCACTTTTAATGGGGTAAAATGAATCAGACTTAGAGTAATTTACTCATACTAGACGCAGAATTGAAACAAAATACTTTGTAAGGGAGTTAACAATGGGGGATACTTTGGGGGAATAATGAAACATAGGGAAATATGAAACAAGCATAATATATTGACACCTACTCATTAGAAAACGAGTGCCAAATAAAATATTAAAGAACGGAGCAAGCTAAGAACCAGTACCTATGTAGCTGCATCTCACAGCATTTGCTGAGCCTGCTCCTTTTGCCATTCTTTTAAATTGTGTAATTTTAAAAGCATTTCAATAAACAATTATAAACTTGATTTTTATCAAAAACATCGCTTAAAATACTCATGGGACGTCAAGCTTTCAGGTAGAAAAAACGTATTAAAATCGGTTTATTCGATTCGGGGTATAAACAAATAGACATAGAGAGATCTTTCAATTTTTTATTAGAGGTTTAAAAATCGCAGGTACGAATCCCGGAAAAGCATTTGGGAGAGGCATTACTTAGATTGTTGTGCCGATACGTTTGTCAAAGCGCTTTTTTTCAACCTCATAACTTATTTTAAAAGTGATGAGGTACCAGATGCCAGCGAAATTTCAGAGAAATAGTGTTTCGTGAAAAGAAAAAGTCTAGTTAGAAATAAAATGTCTTGTAATGTAATTAAGTTTGAGACACTTGAACATAATTTTCCAACAATTAATACCTAATTTTGGCTTTGAAATTACCTAATAATATCAGTTGCTTACGTTGTTTACTGAGACGAGACGCATAGCGGACTTTTTACTATTAAAACTTTGTAATATGCCTAATCTTAGACGAATAATAAATTACATATATTACTAGCTGCGCCCCGCGGTTTCACCCGCGTAAGTCCCGATCCCGTGGGAATATCGGGATAAAAAGTAGCCTATGTGTTAATCCAGGTATTCAGCTATCTAGATACCGAGTTTCATCGCAATCGGCCCAGTAGTTTTTGCGTGAAGGAGTAACAAACACACACGCACACACAAACTTTCACATTTATAATATTAGTAGGAGTAGGATAAGGGCTGGCAGAAAAAGATATTTATGGAAGTAGGTTTATTTTGGTTTTTGGAAAATTAAGTTTAAAGTGTCTTAAATTACAAAATAATCTTACATCTGAATTTCTAAGTGGGATATTTTTACGAATAAACTAGATTTTGAAATTTCCGGCTCATCCGGTAGCATCATTATGTTTAAATAGTGTTAATTTAATGTTAAAATAGGTTTTAAGTAAGAAAGGTTGTAGTATCCATTTTTGTTCATATAAAAAGCAAATAATTATTACCTAAGGCTAGAAAATAACAAACTAGATAAAAAAGTGATCTTAAAAGGGTTCCTTTTTACCTTCTGATATACGGAACCCAAATGAATCAATTGACGTAAGAAACATCAAAATCGGACCACACACTTGGCCTATTAAACCGATAAATACATTATCCTTCATTGCGTCCCGCAGTCGCATAAGTAATATTTAAAAAAAATCTATTAATTATGGCTTCGCACGGTTTGTGCATTTAGCCAGTGTCAAGTTATATTTTGCATCAAATTATGACCCGATTTTTCATAAATCGGGCCTAAAAAGTCAAAGTCGTCAAAGTCCTTCAAGTCAGGAGCTAAAGCGGTAACAAGTTTAACCTTAATAGGAGATTTGGAGGCAACGAGGAAACTTCATGTTTGACACTGATTTTTACTTTCACTACACTTGTGCACTTTCACAGAACTAAATTGAATAACATTCCACCAGAATTATACAATTCAACTCGGGTTACAACTAAGTTTCATGAAAATAAAACTGCAGCACGACATGTTGTTAACTCGTTATGAATTTCATATCTTTCTATCGTGTTGCCTCATGACCTTGATTTTTATACACCTAATAGGGACTATAGACCTCAGTATCTGGTATAAATTCAACTTGCTAGGTCCACCCGTTTCTGAGGAAGTCTGTGATGACACACGGACAGACAGAGAGACGGACAAGAGAGCGATCATAAGAGTTAAATAAAAATGGATACTACAGTTTTCACGAGCGAAGTTCCTGTATTGACAATATTGTGTATAGATTTTAAATTATACCTAGATTTTAATGTGATTGTCTAGAATCTAGATCATAATGCTTAGAATTAATGTAAGTAGGTACCTTCCTAAAATTTTAGTAGAGTGCGCGCCAGATATCGGTTTGCGCGTTGTCAAAATCGGTACTAATCGATGTGACCTAATCGCAAGTTAAAGTATATTATTTACTTTACAACAAAACCACATAATGTACTTATTAGGGCTTGAATATCGGTCCATCTTTCAATTCCGGAATTGAATTTCAATATTGATCTATTCAGTTCCGGAATTCCGTAATTCCGGAATTCGATGCTTCCTTTAAACAGAATAGGTATACAAAATGCATAATATTTATTGAATAACTGATTTTATCGAAATGAAAGGGGTTTTTTAGGTAAGAATAATAAATCCATTAAAATAGCTGTTCAGAACTGTAACAATAATTAAAAATTAAGAATCTATCATCCCGACCCAGTTGGCACAATGGTCACCATGCCGGACTGTCAAACACAGGGTTGTGGGTTCGATTCCCGCCTCAGACAAGTATTTATGCTTAGATATTTGTCTGTGGTCTGGTTGTTTCTATGTATTATAAGTATATATTTACAAAAGAAAAGTAATATAAGTAGTATATCCGTTGTCTAGCACCCATAACACAAGTCTAGTTACTTAGCTTGGGGCTAGATGGCGATGTGTAGAATGTCCTGCAATATTTATTTATTTATTTATCATCTAGAACTTTTGTTGGAAGTGAAATTTCAAAAAAGTCAGTCCGTCAAGCTGTTATCTGTTAGGAAACTTCTTACACGATTACAAATGTAAGAAACTGGTAGAAAGTCGCGTTCAGCCTCGACACTAGCAGGCGGTATTGTTTTTAAATACTTGAAGCATTGTCCTCCATCAGCGTCGTCTTAGAAAACTGCCTTTTCGACTCTTAACAAACGATATCGAAATTCCGGTTTAGCTCTCACCAATTCCGGTATTACAAACGATACTGAAATAAGTGGGAATTCCGGAATTTTTCAAAAACCGGAATTCCGGAGCTCAAGCCCTAAATACCTATTATAGCACCTATTATTATAATTTTAATATTTATCACTTTAATAATAATACTAAAATAATGTGCTCAAAACATAATATTTTGATTTAATAGAATAAAATACCTCAGAAATAATCGAATTAACGACTTAAAACCGATTTGGTTATGGTATGTAAAAGTACACTTTGACCAACAGAATGATTCACAAACCATCGGAAGGCTACCAAAACGAATAACTAAAAAGACAAGGATGGCAACACGTTAAAAGTCGCGGGAGTGAAAGAGCAATATATATTTTTTTCGTTTCCGTTGCCTTCAGACGGTTTGTGAATCAGGGGGCAAAGCATTGATTTTTACCTATATTTGATGTAATTAAAATGGTGTTTACAATTTTAAAAAATATCCATCTATCCATGGCTCTGTATATCTGGAAGAGGTCGCCTATTGCACCACTCTTTGATCTTTCTATATTTTTAAGTTGCCTCTATTAGTTTGTATTTTATGTTTTTTTTGTGCATTTTTATATGTTTATAGTGCAATAAAGTGTTTATCTAAAAGTAGTTGAAAGTGCAGGGAGCGACGACAGCGCCACCACCAGCGCGCAAATCTATCTGGCACACACTATAGTTTTAAAAATGAAATAAGCAATACCTTTTACCTTTGCGGGTCAGAATCTTATTCTTCCTTAGCGTTACGGCGTAGTACTTAGGAAATGTTACCAGTGTTCGTATTTTAGATAATATTTACCTAATAGCCGAAAGTTCGATGCTTAACTTCGATGATAAAATAATTGATGTGGCTGTATGACGCTAACGCGCAATGCCAAATTTTAAAAGAAAAAAATGTTTGATAAATTTGAATATTATTTTACAACCGATTTCTGTTTGAAATATAAATAAAACCACAATAAAAATAAAATTTGTATGGTTTAGAATATTTAATAATAGTACATATTTTTGTAGTTTAGCGAAGCGGCTCTTGTGTTCCATTTCATATTTTCAAATGAAACTTTAAAAATCCTCTAAATTATTATTTATTCTAGCCGTTACAAAAAATTCAAGGAATTTATAGAATTATTGTAAATAAAGAATGCATGCTTAATAATTCTAAATGTTTTATTAATATTAAGTAGAGGTTTTATTTTTGTTCTGAATATTGTATAAAATAAAGATTTTGTAAATAAATAAAGAAACATTTTGGTTTTATTTAAGAAAAAAAGCAAAAGAAGTGAAAAGTTTTTAATTTCCCGCTAAAAATCTACGACAAACGTATTCGTGGGAGTTTAGGTTTTGTTTTGCTATTCGACAACAGATGGCGCTTAAACATGTGAAACTGACTACAACTCAAAAGACTCCAAACCAGAAAAAAAACACTTAATATAAACTCATGTCTGTCAATGTCACTGTTAGTCAAAGTGTCATTGATCTCTAAAGCCAAAACCACTCCTTGGTTTTGTTTATTTTTAATATTTCGGGTTTTTACTTCAAATAAATGGGAAAAAGTGCTGATTTTAATTGCAAGTTGACTAAATTTTAACGCTAACTGCTTTGACTATTGCTATGGATAGTGAACAATACTCCTACGACTATTTTTTCCTGGATTACGTATGCAGAATATGTTGGCGTGAAAACGCTGTAAAAGAACTAACTTCCCTCAGCTTGAAACACGAAAACAAGACTTTAACCATCGCTGAAAAGATACTCGAATGTTTCGGTATCGATGTCAGTTTAAACAAGTACCCGGAGAAGGTATGCGAAGAATGTTTATCAAAGATAGAAGACTACAGTTTATTCCGGCAGAAATGTCATGAAAACGAAGTAAAACTCGCTAAGATCTTGCAGAGCCCAGTTGTAGTCGAAATCAATGAATTTTCAAAAGAAGAACACTTAGAATCGTTGGAAGATACCGATTCTAATTTCGATTGTGAACCAAAAAATGAAATACCAATCGATTATTCCGAGATTGAATCGGATAATGGCAGTGTAGAAAAGAAAAAAGTCGTGAAAAAGCGCGGGGTTAAGAAAAAAACACCTACCTACTGCCTCTTATGCCATACTGATTTAAAAACTAGAGAAAGATTAATTGATCATAATTTAGAAGTTCACGGAGACTCCAATGGTAGTTTTAAGTGCTTTGGTTGCGCAAAAAGCTTTAATATTAGAAACAGAAGGTTAAAACATGAGAGATATCTGTGTAAAGAGTTGAAATATGGGTATAAGTGTGATGTTTGTCAGATTTATTTACCTACTCGGACAATATGGGAGCAACATTACAGGTAAAAAGTTCAGAGAGGAATGTTTGAATAGGTGTCTTACTTGTATACTGGCTGTTTTCCACAAAAAAAAGACCCTTTTTAATTTTTTTCTTTTTGCGTGAGGAAATTGTAGTAGTAGACTTTTTTTTATTCATTTATTTCATAATCATGGGTTAAATACAAAGATCTTAACAGAATACAATAAAGTTGACACCTCCACGATTCACCTTATAGGCATATGAACATTTTGCTATTCTATTATTATAAAAATATCAATTAAAACAAAAGTGCAATATATCCGAATGTGCTTAATAATCAATCAGTTAAGTCAATGAGTTTAACTGAGTATGAAGAAATAACTTTTATTTAGTAGCTTTTGTTTTTTTCTAAATAATTAATTTGTTTTAATGATTGTTATGTTTATGTATGTACCTTATATGATGCAATAAACGATTTATCTATCTAGTAGGCTTGCCCAGCATCTGCTACCCTCTCAGCTTAGTCGACCATGAAACCCGCGGCTTAGTTGGCTCCAGAAGTATTGACAAGTTCTCTCCTCTGGACATGGTCGGCTAAGCTGAGAGGGTAGTAGGTGCTGGGCAAGCCTACTCCATCCTCACACAAAATGGACCCAATTAAAAAGAGTCTAGTTGCGGAAAAAAGCCCGTATGCATACATACATACATACATAGTCCAGAGTCCATTTATTTACTTCTCAATGGTGTGAGATCTATAGATTTTTCCTTGGCGGTAAAACTGGAAATGCTTTCATACTTTTTTTTCAAAATTTCAGAGCTCACAAAAGAGGTGATGTTATCGAAATACCCAAAGATCTATTTAGTTGTAAGAAATGCAACAAATACTTTGACTGCATGGAGAATTTAGTTGATCATAGACAAGTACATGAAGAGGACAATAAACAATGGATTTGTGATGTAAGTATGCAATTCGTCTCCCCGTGACCATGATCAGTGCAACCCGATCCAAACATCGGGTAAATATTAAAATAACCAGTGAGGCGGCGGCGGTTTCTTGTACTTGTATACAGGCAGTTTTCCGCCACTGGACCCTTTTTAATCGGGTCCTTTTTGCTTGAGGATGGAGTAGGCTTGCCCAGCACCTACTACTCTCTCAGCTTAGTCGACCATGTACAGAGGAGAGAACTTGTCAATACTTCTGGAGCCAACTAAGCCGCGGGTAGTTATTTTTAATAAGTTACGTTAAGTTATGCGTTGATAGACGTTGATCTCACACACTTTTTTTATCCTGATTCCTAAACGCGGGAACCTATAATTGGCTTTCCGTTTTTTATATATAATTCTACTTTTTGTTAAAGCTGTTGGTTTTCCAAATAAATAAATAACTTGACACGATCCATGTTTATATAAATAATAGCGGCCCGGTACGTGCTTCGCTACGTATATAGTAAAACAAACTTCCACCCCACATTTGCCCCCCTTAGGGGTTGAATTTCGCAAAATCCCGTCTTAGTGAGCACCTACGTCATAAAAGGAACCCCCATGCAAAATTTGAGACTCCTAGAACTTGTAGTTTCTGAGATTTCGTGATGAGTGAGTGAGTCAGTGATTTACCCTTTTATATATATAGATGAACTAGCAGCACTCGATCCTGTAGAAATATCGGGATAAAAAGTAGCCTATTACACTTGGCACTCCCAATATATCCTCATACTAAGTTTCAACAAAATCGGTCAGGTAGTTTCGGAGCCTATTCAATGCAAAAAAACATACAACAAATTCCTTTCCTTTTTCAATAATATTAGCGACTAGCTTTTGCCCGCAACTTCGTCCGCGTAGAAGTTGAAAATAGACCAAAGAATCGCGTCGTCCATACAAACTTTGCCCCCCTTTTTCACCCCCTTAGGAGTTGAATTTCAGATAATCCTTTCTTATTGGATGCCCACGTCACACAAAGAATACAATCTCCGAGTTTCATGTTTCTACGATCAGCGGTTTAGGCTGTGCTTTGATCCGTCAGACTCGTTGAGGACAAAGCATTGTATATGTATAGATTTTGATAAAGCTTAAAACTGTAGATTAGATTTTTAGAATAGGCATAAGCAAGGAATCATACCTGTTAATTTCTTTTTAGCCTATTCCGTCCTACAGCAGGGCAAAGTCCCTTCTTTTCACTGTTTATTTATTTATTAATAGGCACAACAACAGAACACAAATTAAAACACTTATTTAAACATTGCATACTTATTACTAATTAAATTCATGCTCCGATGACAGTCATGCACAACATTCATTTAAAGTAATGTAAATTTGGATACCTACAAACATTACCCTGTCTATTGCCCTGTCTGTTCCCTGTCTATTGCCAGCTCGGTCCAGTCCCAACGATGCAAGTCCTGTTAATTTAGCTAAAACCTATATTTTTATATCTGTAGGAATGTGGCAGAGCGTTCAACCGTCGCGATTACTTCAACAAACACAAGATGATACACACAGGCACGAAGGAACACCGCTGTCCACACTGCAGCTTCACTTGCCTACAGAAATCTACGTTGAATGTGCATTTAAGGTAATTTAATAGCGTTGTTAGCTTAGTGGTAGATACTTCGACTTTAGTTCTGAAGGTCGTGGGTTCAAATCCCGGCCGCTGTGCACTGATGAATTTTTCTTAAGAATAATTTATGTGCGCTAATTGACATTTCTCTTACGGTGAAGGAAACCATCGTGATGAAACCCGCGGCTTAGTTGGCTCCAGAAGTATTGACAAGTTCTCTCTGGACATGGTCCACTAAGCTGAGAGGGTAGTGGATGCTGGGCAAGCCTACTCCATCCTCACGCAAAAAGGACCCAATTAAAAAGGGTCCAATGGCGGAAAACAGCTTGTATACAAGTACAAGTACCTATTTATATATATTTTTTAAAATAATGATGATTGGTCTTTCTCATTTATATGTTTAAATTTCAGACGTCACACTGGTGAGCGTCCTTACCACTGTGATATGTGCCCACAGAGATGTGCAACCAGTTCCAACTTGAGGGAACATAAGAAACGACATCTTGGCATTAAATCACATGAGGTAAGTACGTGCCTACAACTGTAGGTTTCAACAACTATAAGAGACAACAAACATACACACACATACAAACTTTCACATTAATAATATTATTAAAATAGGAAAATTGAAAATCCCTGAAACACGTCATCATTTATTTACGATAAGAAGATATAATTCTAATTTTCAAGTATCTACCTTTAAAAGAAATCAAACCTTCATACAAACTTCCGCCCCCCATTTGCCCCCCTTAGGGGTTGAATTTCGCAAAATCCTACGTCATAAAAGGAACTCCCATGCAAAATTTGAGACTACTAGCACTTGTAGTTTCTGAAATTTCGTGATGAGTGAGTGAGTGAGTGAGTCAGTGAGTGAGTCAGTGATTTTCCCTTTTATATAAGAGACAATAACCTGTCACCAAGTCAAATCAGTTCTTTTCCAATCAAAAATTGCTTGGAAGAAATCGGTTTCAACGATGAAGCCGCCCATTTGTGCAAAGGGAGCACCACTCTTCCCATAAACCCAAATGTCCTAAATGGCTTAACGTTTTTAGCATAATTTCA
Organism: Idaea straminata; assembly: GCA_951213275.1. NCBI lineage: Eukaryota > Metazoa > Arthropoda > Insecta > Lepidoptera > Geometridae > Idaea > Idaea straminata. Next base: position 3,913,012 of record OX577875.1, on the reverse strand, counting down.
CATTTGACATACTTTAACTAAAATAAAATATTGCAGGACATTCCACACATCGCCATCTAGCCCCAAGCTAAGTAACAAGACTTGTGTTATGGGTGCTAGATAACGGATATACTACTTTTATACTTTTTATAGAAACAACCAGACCAAAGACAAATATCTAAGCATAAATACTTGTCTGACGTGGGAATCGAACCCGTAACCCTGTGTTTGGTAGTCCGGCATGGTGACCATTGTGCCAACTGGGTCGTCAAACTACTTTGGCATAATTTCATTTTGTATAATTATTTTTGATATAATATTTGGCATAATTTTTAATATAAAAAATGGTAAAAATTATATAAGGCGCCCAGTATGAGAAAAATCCGAGGGGTAAAACCTACTAACAAGTAACGAAAATCGTGTCACGTTTTTGGTGCGCACCTTTAGTGCGCAACTTTCTAATTTGGCTGTGAGTGTATTGCGTATGGTTAGATACTCGTACTTAAGGAGTAAACTCCAGTCGTGCGTCGGAGCTGACACACACACTTTTTTTAGAGTAAAAAAATAGCGTTTGTGTTTTATACCTAATAGCTTTTGCCCGCAACTTCGTCCGCGTAGAAGTCAAAAACTTGAAGTAGATTGGACCAAGGAATCACGTTGTCCCATACAAACTTTTCCCCCCTTTTCCACCCCCTTAGGGGTGGAATTTCGGAAAATCCTTTCTTATCCGATGCCTACGTCATACAAAGAACACACCCTACAAGTTTCAGGTCTCTACGATGAGCGGCTGTGCGCTGTGCGTTGATCCGTCAGTCAGTCAGTAGTTCAGGACAAAGCATTTTATATGTATAGATTTATTTAACCTCGTTTTTTATGTTTTAGATTTTTATGCATAGCTAGTTTTATGCTTTACTAGCTGCGCCCCGCGGTTTCACCCGCGTATGTCCCGATTCCGTGGGAATATCGAGATAGAAAGTAGCCTAGTGTTAATCCAGGTCTCCAGCTATCTACATACCGAGTTTCATCGCAATCGGTCCAGTGGTTTTAGCTTGAAGGAGTAACAAACACACACACACACACAAACTTTCACATTTATAATATTAGTAGGATGTGTTTATGCTTTATGAAAGCTAGTTTTATGTGTTTATGCTTTTTAAGTTTACGCCATTCGTTATTATGCCACAGTAGTTAATATCAAATGTTGTTATGCCTTATAAAATTATGCCTAAAACTTTATGCCGTGTAAGTTTAGGACATCAGAATTTATGGGAAAATTAATGTAACCTTGCTACATAAACTTTCTAGCTTTTAGGTACATTACTTTGTGTATATCGTGTTCTACATCTATATATCTAACGCAGCTATTTTAATTAATTTCCAGTGTAAAGTATGCAACAAGAAATTCGGTTACAAGGATTCACTTGAAGAGCACATCGCATCAGTACATAATAGATCAGAGAATCATACTTGCGACCAATGCACGGCCACTTACACGCATTTCAGGTAAATATAGCTTTTATTTCACCCGCGTAACTCCCGATCCCGTGGGAATATCGGGATAAAAAGTAGCCTATGGTACTCTCAATGAATCTATGTATCCTTATACCAAGTTTCATCTAAATCGGTCCAGTAGTTTCGGAGCTTATTCAATGCAAAAAAAAAACAATCAAATCTTTCATCTTTATAATATTAAGTTTAGATGTATGTATTTACAAAAGAAAAGTATATAAGTATTCTAGTAGTGGTGGATACCTCGAATTCATTCTGAAGGTCGTGGGTTCGAATCCCGGCCGGCTGTGCACCGATGGATTTTTCTTAAGAGAAATTTATGTGCGCTAATTAACATTGCTTTTACGGTGTTACCGTGAAGGAAAACATCGTGATGAAACCCACGGCTTAGTTGACTCCAGAGGTATTGACAAGTTATCTCCTCTGGAAATGGTCGACTAAGCTGAGAGGGTAGTAGGTGCTGGGCAAGCCTACTCCATCCTCACGCAAAAAGGACCCAATTAAAAAGGGTTTAATTGCGGAAAACAGCCTGTATACAAGTACAAGTATAAGTATTCTATACGTTAACTGCAGTTGCTTAGGTAGAGGCTAGATGGCGCTGTGTGAATTGTCCTGTAATATTTATTTAAAAAGATTAAAGTATGACATTTTCAGAGGGCTACGACGGCATATGCTTCAGAAACACGGGAAGAAAATCACGAAGAAAGCCTGGGGAGAAGCGTATGTAGAAAATAATAAGAGTGGCAATAAAGATGGTGTATTTAGTTCAGAATAGAAACTCTAATAGAATAGAGCACAGTTTGAGAAGTTTCGTGATGAGAAGGTGGTTCCAAATGCTCCATAAATCCATACCCAGTAGTCAAAGGGCCGATTTCACTGGTCACACTCCGTCTTGTCACATGTCTACCCATCCAATATAAGATACGCAAGATTGAAGGAAATATACCAAATCGGAATAACATTCCAAAATCCAAATAGTCGATGTCACCCAAAAGCTGTCACACTGAAGTGGAATTAGGCTGGCCATGTCTGCCATATGCTGGAAGAACTTTGGGCCTCTACCAATGGAAAAAGACTACCCGCAGACCCTATTGAATGTGGTGAGACAATATGCACAAAATAACAGATTGGCAATCCATCACAGAAGATTGAAGGAAAGTTACCAAATCGGAGTAACATTCCAAAATCCAAATAGTCGATGTCACCCAAAAGCTGTCACACTGAAGTGGAATTAGGCATGGCCATGTCTGCCATATGCCGGAAGAATTTTGGGCCTCTACCAATGGAAAAATACTACCCGCAGACCCTATTGAATGTGGTGAGACGATATGCACAAAATAACAGATTGGCAATCCATCACAGAAGATCGCGAACTAAAGAAGTAGAGGCTTTTGCCCTGCAGTGGGACACTACAAGCTCATAATAATAATTGGGGACTTGATCTAACATGGTCCAGAAAGACCGATGACAGACGTTGTATAGGCATATGCCCCACATGAAAAACAAGTTGAAGACAACAGTGAACAAGCTGTGCCAAGCTAAAGATTGGGTTGTCAGATGGTGTCCAAAAGGAGGTCTTCCTTCTCTGGATTTTGTTTTCTCTCTTACCTCCTTTCGAGATACTTCAAAGTGCTAAAAAAATAATGTTTTTAGCATGGAATGACCATCCGTATCCTTTGTAAGAAGTCATGATCACCAACTTTAAGGAAATGAAGAAATTATAAAATAATTAAATTATAAATTCAATTAAATCTGTAAATGTCTTACTTAGTTTTTTTCTGCAATTTATTACAATAACCTTAAATTTATAATTAAAACAATTATCTTAAAACTATTCTTATCAAGAGTCTATCATAATTGTACTGGATGCCAGCCTAATTCGAAAATAAAGAATTTATCTGGCACCCATAACACAAGCCAAGTTGCTTAGTTTGGGGCTAGATGGCGCTGCTTGTAAATTCCTACAATCATTACTAGCAGCGCTCCACGGTTTCACCTACGTATTTTCCGTGGGAATATCGGGATGAAAAGTAGCCAATGTTAATCCCAATGTTTCATCAAAATCGATCCAGTAGTTTTGGACCCTATTCATTACAAGCAAAAAAATCTTTCCTGTTTATTATATGTAGATAAATATGAAAGTTTGTGTGTTTGTTTCTCCTTTACACAAAAAGTACTGTACAAATTGCAGTAAAACTCTGTATACTAGGCTAGTTACTTGATCACTGGTTACTAGTGACCTGGATTAACACATACGCTACTTCTTATCCCAATATTCTCACGGGATCAGGACGTACACAGGTGAAACCGCGGGGACATCTAGTAATTATTTAATTCAAAAAACTAGAGTAGTATTTAGAAAGCAAGCTTCTTCATGAGTAAGTACATATGTTGGTCTACTTCAAAGCCATGTAGATTGTTGGCATCACCCTGGAGTCTCATAAGGAGGCCACCAAAGGAGACATATGCTGCGAGGCGGGATGCTGGCTCCATGGCTGCTTCATCGCCTTCTATCCTGGAATTATTAGTAGGTATTTTAGTACACAAATTTTAAAAGAGAAAAAGACTCAATTAATCTTTGAAACTACAAGAGCAATGAGTCTGAAATTTCGCATCGGAGTTCCTTTTAGGTCAATGAGATCCACTAAGAAAGGATTTTCGGAAATTGGACCTCTAAAGGACGAAAAAGGACTGTTAAAGTTTGTAGTATTCTGTGATTGTGGGATATAAATATCACTTTTAAAGTGAAACTTGGTATGAAGCTGGAGGCAATTTCTTATCATGCCGACATTTGTATGGGGCGGGAATCGAACCCGCAACCTTCTGCGGAGACGGTTATTCTCCCGCCACGGCACAGAGGCCGTCTAAGAGGTAAGAAATACTTTGGAAAATCGCCACGAGATGTGAAACTAGTAGATACAATAATAAACAAGAAACTAACCTATAAATCTTTCCAGACATGACATATTCGAAGCTATCGGCACGGTTTCCTTCAGTCTCTAGAGGGTTCCATTCACCTCCATCAGGGTAACCATTCTCTCGCAGCGTCGTAGCTAACACTAATCTGAACTTATCACCGAGTTCCATTGGATAAATCCAGGAATTGATGTCTAAAATCAGGTCCATTTTGAACGACTCTGATTCGCAGTGTAGCCGGCTTACTCGATCGAATTTCTTGCCCTCAGGGTCCATGTCCTTTACGTTGAATATGTCCTCGAATAATACGCCAGCCATTTTTGTGGTTTAATTATATTTCTGGAAAAAATAAGAAAAGTCGAGGCACGGTGCGAAGCGATGGCTTGCTTACAATTTTTTTGACATTGACATTCTAACCATTATGACAGACGTTGACGTGTTTGTTTAGTTGGCACAACCTAAACATTTGGATATTTTATCTCATAGAAAAAATAATGAATTTTATACATAAAATATTGTACGATTCAAGAATCAAATGAACTAAAATATCGTAGCTACTGTAGGTAGTAGCTATCTTTGATCATACAACAAATGATCTACTTAGATTTGGAATATGAACAATACAGCGCTATCAGTGTTTTGATCTCGAAGATAAAAGTTCCATGAGATAGGTGTAAAATAAAAAAGTATCTAAGCAAAATTGACTTTTAAAGTTGTCACTGTCATAACTGTCAAACTCACAGACTCCATCTGCCGGAAAACTTCAAACAAAAGCAAAGCACGCTTGATTGTGTGCTTTGCTTGTGTCGACCCAAAAAAACTAACCTAAAATCGTCATTCCGCACGTGTTGATAAATCAAAGTGCGCATTTAAATATAATTAACAAACAGTGCTTGTAATTAGAGCACTGTTGGCATCCACTTAACAATAACAATATACAGTGTTTGTGCTATAAAAACATCGAAACGCAATAAAAATGACCGAAGTACAACCCGGCGTGGAAGTGCTTTCCGAGAAAAAGAAGAAGAAAAACAAGGGATCGGTGTCTCTAGGAGAGTTTCAGAAGCTAGGTGACTTCAAAATCGAGCCATCCGAGAGCGTAACTAAGCTAGATACAGCATATTGGCCTTTATTACTCAAAAACTTTGATCGTCTAAACGTGCGTACTAACCACTATACTCCGCTACCATTCGGCCATTCGCCACTAAAACGACCGATCACCGACTACATCAAGTCCGGATACATCAACGTTGACAAACCGAGCAACCCTAGCTCCCACGAGGTAGTATCATGGATAAAACGGATCCTAAAAGCGGAGAAAACTGGTCACTCTGGAACCCTCGACCCGAAAGTCACTGGCTGTCTCATTGTATGTATAGATCGAGCTACACGTCTTGTGAAGTCACAACAAAATGCCGGTAAGGAGTATGTAGCTGTATTTAGCCTGCATTCGGCTGTAGAAAGCATTAAAAACGTTACTCAAGGTCTGGAGAAACTCCGTGGAGCTTTATTCCAGCGTCCTCCATTGATATCCGCTGTTAAGAGACAGTTACGAGTCCGTTCCGTATACGATAGCAAGTTATTAGACTTCGATGCAGAAAGGAACATCGGAGTATTCTGGGTAAGCTGCGAAGCTGGTTCCTACATCCGTACAATGTGTGTCCACCTAGGTCTTATGCTTGGAGTTGGAGGCCAGATGATAGAACTTAGACGTGTACGATCTGGCATTCAAGGAGAGAAAGAAGGGATGGTCACGATGCATGATATTCTAGACGCACAATGGGCATATGAGAACCACAAAGACGAGACCTACATCCGTAGAGTTATAAAACCTTTAGAAGGTTTATTAATTGCTCATAAAAGGATATTTATTAAAGACAGTGCTGTCAATGCTGTCTGCTACGGAGCGAAGGTCTTACTCCCCGGTATTCTAAGATACGAAGATGGTATCGAAATCGGACAAGAAATCGTTATAGTAACAACTAAAGGAGAAGCAGTCGCTCTTGCCAATGCATTAATGACAACCTCGACAATGGCTTCCTGCGATCACGGTGTCGCAGCTAAACTCAAACGAGTAATCATGGAAAGAGACACATATCCTCGCAAATGGGGCCTAGGGCCGAAGGCATCACAGAAAAAGCAGCTAATACAGCAAGGCAAGCTCGACAAATTCGGTAAACCGAACGAGAACACTCCCAATGAATGGCTGAACAGCTATGTAGACTATAAAAAGAAAAAGGACACAGAGAATGGTGTAGCTGATGAAGAAGGTAGTAGGAAACGGACAGCGAGCACGGCAAATGCAGAAGATCCCAACGATTCGATAGAAAATAAATCGGAAAAGAAGAAAAAGAAAAAGAAGAGAGATAGCGAGGCTCCGTAAGTTCTTTTTCTTGACTTTAAGCCTGCTTCGATAAGATGGTTGTGATGGCAGAAATTTTTTTTTGTCAAAATGTTAAGATCTCTTACAAAGAAAATGCAATAATTAATTTAAGTTATAAGCGACGCCCGTTAGCCATTAACCTTCGTTTACCCGCTTAAGTCCAAGTTTCTTGAAAATATTAGGATAATAAGTATGCATTATTCCAGAAATTTTGCTATCATAGTACATAGTAAATTTTATTGCAATCGGTTCAATAGTTTTTACATTAGGGGATAAACAACTTTCACAATTATAATTGTCTTTAAGTGCATTGGACTGTAAAGGCAACGCACATTGTCTTTTCAGATAAACTATTTCTTTTCATACAAACAAACTTATCTTACTTTTATCTTGCCACATCTAGACAAAGGTTCGCGAGTTCTAATCCAGGCAGATTTTTAAACTAAACACCACTTCAAATACACCATTTTTGAACTTCAAAAAACCAGTTCAAAAACAAAAAAAATGAGGCCAACTTCCTTATGAATCTACTAGCTGCGCCCCGCGGTTTCACCCGCGTAAGTCTCGATACCATGGAAATATCGAAATAAAAAGTAGCCTATAGCCTTCCTCGATAAATGGACTATCCAACACAAAAATATTTTTTTAATTCGAACCAGTAGTTCCTGAGATTAACGCTTTCAAAGAAACTCTTCAGCTTTATAATATTAGTATAGATAAAAATCTTTTCAAAAATGTTGCCTACTACAAATTTTACACTTTTAATTTTCAGAGTTGAAGAGACAGATCCCAACGCAACCGTGGAAACGGAAGAAGCTGACGTATCACAGAAGAAGGAAAAGAAAAAGAAGAAGAAAAAGGACAAAGATCAGGAACGGACTGACGAATAAACCTTTTTTTAACTATTAGGAGTTAAGTTTTTATGCAGATAAGTTACGTTGGTACTGGCTTGCCACGCGGTTTTTCTCCCGATTCCGTGGGTATATCGGGATAAAAACTAGCCTATATAATTTTCCAGGATTTAAGCTATATACCAAGTTTCATCACAATCGGTTCAGTTTTTGCATGAAGAGTTAACAAACTTTCACATTAACCTATAATACCTCTTTTAAGGATAAAATGACAAATGATCATGCTTATTTTTATAAGAACTTCCCAATTTTTTTATTTCGTGGTGGGATTCGAACCTCAACCTTTTTAGCTTCACTACAGTCTTCATATCAAACTGCAGTGGCCCTGTAACATTTGGATGAGAATCGAGATAACTATTTTAATGGTTTTGTACCTCAAAAGGTAAAAAAACATTTACTTTTTTCTGTTTTTAGTATTTGTTTTTATAGCGGAAACAGAACTACATAATCGGTGAAAATTTCAACTGTCTAGCTATCACGGTTCATGAGATACAGCCTGGTGACAGACAGACGGACAGTGAAGTCTTAGTAATAGGGTCCCGTTTTTACCCTTTGGGTACGGGACCCTAAAAACGAACGCCTATAAGATCATTAGAAAAAAAACATCTATTACTAAAATTCGCTAAATAAATCCACACTGACACTTGGTATTATATCATTTAAAAAAACATCATCAACATTGCTGATATGGATCAATTTCTGGAAACAAATTTTTGTAGTTTTCTGGGTTTTTTTTTTGTCGAAACGGAGCATTTTTTTTATTTCTTTTAGCATTTTTCGCTATAGTTTAGAAAATAGCCCTGAAGGCCCATTTAAAAAATTCACCTTTTAAACAGATATTTGTGCTATATGTTATCTGGCCACAAGCGTAGTTGCTGAGCTTGTCGGCTAGATGGCGCTATGTCAAATATCCTACAAAAAAAACCTGATAAAAAAATCAGATAACCTTTTTAAAAAAGATAAAAGCCAGTTAAAAATTTAATTGTAAAATAAACTAGGTTAAGAATAGAAAATATAAAATAGATATAAGAATTAAATTGACTTTATTTTAATACCTTATAGTTAAAAAAATGTCTTAAATTTGTGCATTTGAAGAATTCAAGAGAAATAAACACGACATTTTGGCGGCAATATTTTTTATTACGAACTGGAAATGGGAGTATTACAACCAATATGTTCAAAAGGGCCATAAAAGTTATTGGCATAGTCCCGGGCGCCATTTTGCTTTTTTTTTTAAATATCGTTTCGCTCGGTATTTTGGATAGAGGGCACATAAATAAACAAAAAATATTCTATCACATAATATCCTAAAGTTTCACATTTCGCAGATATAAATCGCTCAAGTTTTCAAACAAATTGTCCGAGGATTACATAAAACGCTGTGTTGTGGGACAAAACGTATACCAGTCGAAAGTATGCATCTAAACAAACGGTGTATGTCTTCAGATCGTAGACAGAGAATAAATATAGACAAGCTACCAGCGTATACAGTGTGAGACAGCAAATATTCAACATACCTATAAGTATATAGTTGTAAAATTGCCACTAAACAGCAATTAACCATGACTGCACAAATGCTCACTAATTAGTACTCCTTTTTAATATCTTATAAAGCACAAGTAACACAAATTATAGTCTAACAGAATAAGAAAACAAAACTTTGATAGACACCAAACGCTTGTTTGCCACCAACAACACTGATGGCAAACAAAAAAATCGTATAAGCAAATAGAGACAAAAAACTTCTTATTCAAAATACTTCGTCTTGCTCCCACTTACTCATTTGACAGTCAATCCTTCTCACTCTAGTAATTATTATTATTTAAGCAGCCGGTCTATATTTATTATCTGTCTATGCTTCAGATCATGTTTCTAAACCGTCATGGAACAGAGTTATTGAAGCACAAACATTAGAAACTTCTATCAAATACCGCCATGTTGAAGCATAAAATATTTGTGCGTAATTTAATCTCGAATGTCATTCCTTGTTGTGTCTGGTCAAATTATTTTAACATAATGATTGCCTTCAATGTACTTACTAGTATAAAATCGCTCAGGAGCCCAATACTCGTATTTAAAATTGTTCAAAGTATCTCTAAATACCCTCAAAGTTCAAAGCTGACTTTGAGGGTATTTTTGTAATCGAAATGCAATCGGAAACAAAATTGCAATGTAATTTATTCAATGATTTTTACAAGAATTGGCCTTTTTCTTTTGTGGTATTTGTGTTCTGCGCAGAAGATGAAGAAAAAAATGACGAAGTCTTTGTATGAAAAATGTCCAAATGTAATTTATCTCTCTGGTCTAAAATACATAAAAATGTTAAACAGTGAAATAGAGCATCTGGGGCCCTACCGCGATAAGTGCGTCGGCTTCAAGCCAACGCGTCGGTTTATGCCGACCCGCGCCTCACACTAGCGGAATTTTGAGCCCGCCTTTCATAGGATTTTTGAAAAATTAAGTTGTTTTATTCGTGTGTTTTAAGCCATATTTTGTGGTGTTAAAGACACCACAAAATATGACTTTTTTATTTTTTTAAATAACAACCAGAATCACTTATTTTTGAATGGTTTGATGTCCCCGAAAATCCTGCATACTTGAAACACACTAAACCACAACTTAATTTTTTAAGATTTCTATGAGAGGCAGGCTCAAAATTCCGCCCAATGTGAGGCGCGGGTTGGGCTATCGACGTCGGGTTGAGGCCGACGACGCATTTAGCGCGGTTGGGCCCCTGAACCTTTTCCTTAGTAAATGATAGTGATTTTTACCTCAAAAGGTAAAAAAGGAAACCTTAAAAGATCACGCTCTTGTCCGTCTGTCTGTCCGAGTGTCACCACCGATTTTCTTAAAAACGGGTGGACTTAACAAGTTGAATTTTTCTAGTGTTTAGCCTCTACGGGTACATATGTATTATTGGATCGTTGTGTGATAGTTTATCAATGAAAGTGATTGGTAATTGATTAAATAAAAGGTGCTAATTGTCCGTGTGCATAGCACTAAATGAATTTCATTTTTTAATTTGATTGTTTTACTAATTACCAAAATGGTAATTTTGCAACTGTTTGTTTTAATATGTGTCGAAAAGTTTAGGCTACGTTGAGCATACTTTAGTGGGAAGTAAATAAAAGCTAGATTTTTGCAAAAGAAATGAATTTTAAGATTCTGTCACATGGTTGCCACTATATTTTAGCCGCTTTTTTAAGTGTCAGATTTTTCTGTCAACTTCAACTTTTTTAAGTGGCTGATTGCTGACATAAGGGCACAATTCTGCCAATGTCAAGTGAGTCGAGGAAAAAGTTTTGGCAATGAGAGATGTGGCAAATAAAAAATACATCTTATATATAAAAATCAATTGCTGTTCGTTAGTCTCACTAAAACTCGAGAACGGCTGAACGGATTTATCTTATCTTAGTCTTGAAATGTTCGTAGAGGTCTAGGGAAGGTTTAAAAGGCGAGAAAAAAATCGACATGAATTTTGTTTGTATTAATCTTCTCTATACATTGCTACAGGTATGAAAAGTAGCCGCGCAAAAAAAAAAGATTCGTGGTGACGACCCAGTTGGCACAATGGTCACCATGCCGAACTGCCAAACACAGGGTTGCGACAAGTATTTATGCTTAGATATTTGTCTGTGGTCTGGTTGTTTCTATGTATTATAAGTATATATTTACAAAAAAAAGTATATAAGTAGTGTATCCGTTATCTAGCACCCATAACACAAGTCTAGTTACTTAGCTTGGGGCTAGATGGCGATGTGTGGAATGTCCTGTTTTTTTTTACCTATTATGCCAGTATCCATACTAAAAAGTTACTACCTGTATGCGGTAAAGAACATAATTTCGAACCTCTAAAGTAAAAAAATACATACAACCGAATTGAAAACCTTCTCCTTTGAAGTCGGTTAAAAAGAGTAAGTTTTATATTTTGGGTATTTTATTGGCAAAAACCTAGATTTTATTTTTGTTCCCGCGCTTCTCTATGCAGCCTTTTATGGTGTAAAAAACGCATTCTTTTTTTTAATAATTTGCTAAGAAAAATACTATGAAGTATGTTAGAAATCTATTCTTTTTCGTTTTATTGTGTGCCTGTTTAGTTTATAAGTGAAAGAAATTAATTTGAAGTCAAATAAAATATTAAATCTTAATTTTGCGTTATTTTTTCTTTATTCGACCTCTGTGGCGCTACGTTGCTGCTTCGATGCTTACCTCAAACAAATTTGTAGTAAGTATTATACTAGTAGCGCTCCGCGGTTCCAGTCGCGTAACTCCGGATCCCGTGGGAATATCGGGATAAAAAGAAGCCTATGTTATTCTCAATGAATCACTGTATCCTCATACCAAGTTTCATCTAAATCGTTTCAGCAGTTTCTAAGTATATTCAATGCAAACAATCAAATATTTTCTCGTTATATCTTTAGTATAGATAGTATATTCACAAAAGAAAAGTGTATTTATGTATTTTTCCGTTGTCTGGACACCATTATACAAGCGTGGTTGCTTAGCTTGGGGCTAGATGGCGCTGTGTAAAGTGTCCTACAATATTATTCACACGGATAATTTTAACGTAAACATTTAATTTTCAAAAAATGCTCTAAATATAAACAAAACCATCTATGTTAGAGTAGCAACACTAATTTGACCAACTCAATAAAAATAGACTAGCGCCATCTATTATTGAGTAGTTGTACTATTTCGACTATCTAAATTAGAATATTTAAACCGAATGGGAGTTTTGGCGGGAACGAGTTAACAACATGTCGTGCTGCAGTTTTATTTTCATGAAACTTAGATGTAACCCGAGTTGAATTGTATAATTCTGGTGGAATGTTATTCAATTTAGTTCTGTGAAAGTGCACAAGTGTAGTGAAAGTAAAAATCAGTGTCAAACATGCAGTTTTCACGTTTCCTCCAAATCTCCTATTAAGGTTGTGGTAAACTTGCCACCGCTTTACTATAACCCCTGACTTGACGGACTATGACGACTTTGACTGTATTGAAACACTTTAGGCCCGATTTATGAAAAATCGGGTCATAATTTGATGCAAAATATAACTTGACACTGGCTAAATGCACACGTGCGAAGCCATAATAAAAGAAAAAAAAAGGAAAAAAAAATAAAAATAAACCGAATGTTTCCTGCCATCTAGCGTACGATATTAGAACTATTTTATTTTGTAACTTCAACGTTAGATGGCGTTAGTAGTAGTTTCAAAAGTGAATTAGAACTTGCGTTAGTTTAAATCAAAAATGTAATTAATTAATTATTATTGTAATAGCTGCGCGGAAACCCCGCGGTTTCACCCGCGTAAGTGCCGATCCCTCGGAAATAATAAAGGCAAATTTTCGAACATAAATACTTGTTTGCAAGGAGGGTTCTTAAAGTTCCTATATGTGTAATGGCGTCAGATGCTAATGAAGAAACATAAATACTTGAATTAAAAGTACTCAGTGTGAATATTATTTTCAACATGTTAGCTATGTGTTAAGTTGTGTGAGTCGTATAAGCCGCCATCCGCTACACCAACCGACGTGGGTTCGACCCACAGGTTAATACGTTGTTATAATGTTCAAAAAGTGCTGCACGGGCTTGTAAACGTTACGGTGGAGTTTTGAACGTCAATTGTAACTAACTACTAAGTCATATTTAATTATCTTAGTATTTAGAGAGTTACCTATATAACTTTTTCTTAAATTGCATACTCGCAAGGGGCAAACTGTGGATGCTATAAATTTTTAATAAAGAAAAAACGTAATTTATTTGGTACAGGCACACGCCAACTTAAAAATTAAACACACACAAAGAAAGAAATACACTAAACTTAAGAATATTTAAGAAGCCATAAGCTGCCCCAAATGGGTCGACCTCAGCTGTAAGCCATTTTAAAAACACCTATGTACTCAGGTTTTAAAGCAATTAAATGGTTTTTGTATTTGTACCTGCACGACCCGGCCTGGACTTAGCCCAGTCTAATAAAAATAAGCCCCAAAGAAACATATCATTTTTAAATCACCCCGCGGGCCTCCGTTTTTATTCTAAACAGTTTTGGGAGAGTGACAAAATATTAATTTGGAGTGTGCGATACCCCGCAGTGTGAATGTTTACACTAACAGCGCCCCGCGGTTTCACATACGTTAGAATCCCGATCCCGTGGGAATATCGGGATTAAATGTAGTCTTTGCATATAAAATCCTTTGTCCTGACTGTCTGACGGATCAACGCGCAGCCTAAACCGCTGATCGTAGAGACCTGAAACTTGGAGGGTGTGTTCTTTGTATGACGTAGGCATCCGATAAGAAAGGATTTTCCGAAGTTCAACCCCTTAGGGGGTGAAAAAGGGGGCAAAGTTTGTATGGGACAACGATTACTTGGTCTATTTTCGACTTCTACGCGGACGAAGTCGCGGGCAAAAGCTAGTCTACCTATATGAATCAAGTTTCATCAAAATCGGTTCAGTAGCTTTGGAGCCCATGAGAATATCAGGATAAAAAGTACCAGAAATTACACCAAAAGAGTCAAGTTTCATCAAAATCGGTTCAGTTTCATAGCGTATTCGTTGCAAACAGATAATAGGAAAACGAAAAAAATATACTTATTTTCTTTAAGAGTCATTTGTTGTAAAAAACGATTGAAACATAAACTAAAGTCGACTGAAATAGTAACAAAAGATGACTGAAACAGTATCAAAAGATTATCGAAACAGTAACAAAAGACGACTGAAATAGTAACAAAGACGATCAAAGACGACTGAAACAGTAACAAAAGACAACTAAATCGGTAGGTATCAAAAACGATCAAAACGGAAACAAAAAACGAGTAAAACAGTAACAAAAGGAAATTGAAAGAGCACTGAAAAAGTAACAAAGAACGATCTTAACAGACACAAAAAAACTACTGAAACAGTAACAAAAGGAAATTGAAACAGCACTGAAAAAGTAACAAAGAACGATCTTAACAGACACAAAAAACGACTGAAATAGTAACAAAAGGAAATTGAAAGAGCACTGAAAAAGTAACAAAGAACGTTCCTAACAGTAACAAAAGTCGACTGAAACAGTAACAAAAGACGATCGAAACAGTAACAAAAGACGACTGAAACAAAACATACGGGCTTAAAACATAACCCTCCCCTATCCTACTCTACCGAAGTCAAAATCTACCCCACAATTAGAACTAAAGGCGGTGTCCACACGCGCGACTTCACGCAGCTCGCACGCGTCTACTAATGACCGTGTGTATAATGCTTAATTGGCTTTGTTTCAAACGAGTCATACTGATTGATTTCACGAAGCACTTGACTTGTAAAATATGGTTTCTCTTTCGACTTTTGTAAGCGTTTTTGTTTGAACACCAACCAGATAAATTTAACGATTGATTTATAGGGGAACTAGTTTTTGCCCTCGACTTCGTCCGCGTAGACGTCGAAAATTTTAAAGTAGATTGGACCAAGGAATTACGTTGTCACATACAAACTTTGCCTCCCTTTTTCACCCTTAGGGGTAGAATTTCGGAAAATCCTTTCTTATCGGATGCCTACGTCACACAAAGAACACACCCTCCAAGTTTCAGGTCTCTACGATCAGCGGTTTAGGCTGTGCGTTGATTCGTCAGTCAGTCAGGACAAATATTTTATATGTATAGATTCCCAAAATATAGGTAAAGATCTCACCTACAATTCCAGCTTTGCACTTTTGAGAAAAACAAAACACACTCGTTACAATCAACAATGTTAGTTGTAAGCGGCGGGTATTTCTTAGGCGCGTTGCGTTTGGCATTAGAACCAACCTTAAAGGGGATGTGTTTGTTTGAAATTTAGGTCCGGTCCGCCAATTAAAAAAAACATTGGTTAATATTATATTTTTTTAATTCAGTTTTACCCGCGTTGGTAAATGTTTCTTTAAAAGTTATATTCATTTAATATTCGTTACAAACAAACAAAATATTTTCTCTTTATTAAAAACTAGCTGCGCTCCGCAGTTTCACCCGCGTAACTTCCGATCCCGTGCTAATATCAGGATAAAAAGTAGCCTATAGCCTTCCTCGATAAATGGACTATCCAACACAAAAATATTTTTTCAATTCGAACCAGTAGTTCCTGAGATTAGCGCGTTCAAACAAACAAACAAACAAACTCTTCAGCTTTATAATATAAGTATAGAAGTATAGACTAGCAGCGCTCCGCGGTTTTACCCGCGTAACTCCCGATCCCGTGGGAATATCAGGATAAAAAGTAGCCTATAGCCTTCCTCGACAAATGGACTATCCAACACAAAAATATTTTTTCATTTCGAACCAGTAGTTCCTGAGATTAGCGCGTTCAAACAAACAAACAAACAAACTCTTCAGCTTCATAATATACTAGCGACCCGCCCCGGCTTCGCACGGCTATACTATGCATGTATTATACATATAAACCTTCCTCTTGAATCACTCTATCCATTAAAAAAAACCGCATCAAAATCCGTTGCGTAGTTTCAAAGATTTAAGCATACAAAGGGACATAGGGACAGAGAAAGCGACTTTGTTTTATACTATGTACTGTAGTGAAGTATAGATGTAAGTATGATGCTAAAATCTAATGATGCAGTGTTATTGTTTGTCAAAATCTGGCACGGAACTCCTTTTAGCATTTTTCGCTAACTCTTACATTTGAATAGCCCTGAAGGCCCACATAAAAAAAAATCATCCTGTATATAGGTACTGTCGGAGTCAGAATTCCAGATCCACCGTATAGCTCCAAAACTCAAGCAAGATAAGATCTTGTTCACATTACCTTAGCCCCCGCTCTCAAAGACGTAGCGTGCTACGTGTTAACTGTTATATTTGATCGATATGCAAAACATTTTAGCATTATTATCCACAAATATAGTTCCTAGAGGTCAAAACCTATCATTTGATTCATTTTTAGAAACAAACGTTAACTATTTTTGAATAAAACCCGATAAACGATCTAATAATTGTCTGTTTTCTAACATTTTTTTTATCGAACGAAGTTGTTCATATCATGTTTTCAACCACAATAAACAAAAATATGGTTATTAAACTACAGTATCCATTTATATCCAAATAACAAAAAAAGAGTATTTGATTACTTAGAGTTGCTTAAAACAAAGGTCGATTTTGGTAGCTTTATTAGCACCTGCCCTTAAAGTCTTTCAACTCATTAATTTATTAGATAAATATTGTTAGAATAAAATAGTAATTTTAGATCCCTACAGTGGGTCTGCAATTCTGGTTCCGACCGTACCTATACCTATAATTATTCTAAACACCTATTTAATGACTTGTCTATCGTCGCTCGTTAGCGCCCCACGCGCGCCATTTTGTTACAAATTGAGGCAATTTACATCGCCCGCTTCTAGGGTTGCCAGCATCCTGATTATTTTTTCTAGCAAGCTTTTTTCTCGTATGAATATTTGATGATGTCGATTGCGAAATAAAAGACTTTAAAAATATATGTAATAATAAAATAAGTCTAAGTTTATATTTAAGGTGAAAGGGTACCGGCGCTCTCTCCATACAAACGTAGTCGACTGTTTCCTTCCTGGATAATGACACTAGGACAAATATTTTTATTGCATAAAACCTATAACTGCCATGACTACGCCCCTATATCTTGGTTTTTTTTTATTTTCTAATTATCTTAGAAATTAAGATTTAAAAAACAATATTTAAGGGCATGAGGAAACAGTCAACTACGTATGGAAAGAGCGCCCGGTACCGTTTCCTCTTAAGAAAATATATTAGAAATCACACAGAATCCTAAACGAATATTATAATTCCGAAAGATTGTTTATTTGTTTGTTTGTTTGTATTGACGGTCAAACGACTGGACCGATTTGGATGAAAATCGGCAAAGTGGTAGGGGATGGAGAAGGAAGGACATAGGCAACTTTAGATCCTGAAATTGCCGAGGGATCGGGACTTACACGGGTGAAACCAATGGGCGCAGGTTGTACATACATAAAGATACAAAAACCACAAAAGGACTTTTTTATTGATAGTTTGTGTAATTTAAGAAATATCAGAATTTTTATCCCTGTCTGACCGGTTTGGACCGGAGTTGGAAGATTTCGGGATATTTTTAGTCAGGAAACCAAAATTATCAAACGTTTTATTTATTTATTTTAACATTAAAAAGAAGCTTCAAATAAATATAAGAAACAAAATATTATAGGTTTTCATGAGTAGAAAGTGGAATACTTACAAAACAAGCAAGCAAAAGCGCAAATATTATAACAAAAAAATTGGTGATAAACTACAGGTTGTCTGTAAAGTCGGTTAACGGAAAATAATTTTACGTGATAACGTCAGTAACCATAGCAACGATAATACGTAGTCAATAACGGAACGTGAGCGATGACGTCACACTTTTTTTGTGAATGCCGTTTCATCGATATCAAAAAAATACATTTAATTTATTATCTAGCACGTGTATCGTTAATGTCCGTGGCCTATCTTAGCATAATGTCAGGAGTTTTTAGTAGAAATCAGGATTTTTACGGGATTTTTTAGGCTTACCGCCTGGTAACCCTAACCACGCCCTAAGGGATTTTGATAGAAGTTTGCAGTAAGAGTTTCCTTACTTACCTGTTCGTCTATTGTTTTAATAGACCACAGAATAGAATCCTACCTACTATAATCATATTAGGACATATTTTATCTAACTCGGATGTTTTTATTAAATATGGCTTCGCACGGCTTGTGACCTCTTTTAGCCAGGATAGTACGAGATCATTCTATTTTTAAACAATTAAAAAATAAATCTTGCAAATAAAAGTACACTCGAGGAAAACCAATAAAACCAATACCTGGCTGGGTATAGGATTTTTAGCTAACTAAAAAATTTAAAAAAAAAAAAATGCATTTGGAAAAAAAGTGTATTTTTCTATTTGTTTAAGTAATACCAAGGCTATTATAATATTTTGTAATGTATATTAGAATAATAGCAATTTTAATTCTAAAATTGCTATTATTCTAATAGCAATTTTAGAATAATAGCAATTTTAGAATTATACTTAAATATAGTTGTAAAAAAATGCATATTTTTTTACACAAAATGGCCGATTCTTGCACAGTGTGATTAATCACCTTCCCTGTAATACATTATTTAAGTTTCAATTGCAACGACATTGAACTAAACGTGTCCCTAATAAATTACAGACAAACTTACTTTAACTACTAATAAAACAACAAGCCGCATCATATATTTCACCTGAATTTACACAGATTAACGTTTTAATACCAAGCCAAGAATCCATCAAAAAAATATAAATTATACAAAAAAATTTAAAGTCAACTTGGCATTCTAAATGGTGGGTGCCATTGGCTGGCCGTGGACCAATCAGAGCGCGTGGTACTCGAGAGGCGGGAAGAGGCAAACGTCATGCAAATGAGTTCTTTTTTTGAAAGAAACTCGTTTCCTGGTGTTTGTATACGGCCAGTTACGAGGACATTGATTGTTATTGTATATGAGTTATGGAGAACATTTTAAAATATTATGAATATACATATAAAATTTATCATTATCTAGTACAAAACTAGATAATTCTAGATTATTTTTCAGAACCTCCTATTAAAAGGTAGCCTGTAAGAAATATTTTCATTCCATGTATAAATAAACCTATACGACCAAAAAATTCGTCCCGAAATATCGGGGTAAAAAGCTCATCTTAATTTCAATAATTCAATGTATCCTCCTACCAAGTTTCATCAAAATCGGTCTAGTACTTTCACAATCAAACGAAAAACACCACAAAAAACCTATTTTCTAGTATGGATAATATTTTAAAATCAAAACTTAGTTTAACTAATAAACTATTAATAATAACAAGTTTCTCAGTTTAAAAATATCAATTCTTAATAGTTTCCAACTAGATTTACAGCAAAACAACAATCCATTCATAAAAACGTATAAAAAAAGGAAACTATAAAAAACATACAGGCTCGTAGCTATCCCGCGCCTCCCGGCCCCTCCCTATCCCTCTGGACGTCGCACTCTGTCAGTCAAACGAGACGCGCCGCGATAACGGCACGACTTTCATACTTAAAAAATAATAATTAATAAAAATCTATTACTTAATTATTAAAGGAAAGTGATCAAATCGATTTTTCCCTCAACAGTACTTTTGTGATGATTTTCCTTTTTATTTAGTGTTTTGTGCCAGTGTTTTTAAAAAACAATATAATAAAAATACAATCGATTTAAATTAAAAGTGTACAAATAATTTATTTTCTTGACAGTACTTTTGTAAAGATTTTCTTTTTTCTGCAGTGTTTGGTGCCAGTGCGTAAAAATTATTATTTTTTAAACAAAAGAGATTTCATGCGATTTGAAAAATGAGGTTTTATTGATTTTTACTTTTAATGTTCAGTGTCTGGACGAGTACAAAGTGGTTTTTGATAAAGTTATAATTGGATAAATGAAAGTTTTAATGATTTATAATGAAAAGTGATGTTTTTGGTCTGTGTCCCATTCATATTGGATTCTAATAAGGTAGGTTTTTAATATTTTTACTCGACTTCAAGAAAAGGGTTGCTTTTCCTTAATTAAAAACGAAATATTTCGTTAAAAATAGGGAAAAATTATGAGGATAATTTTTTACTAAATGAAAGTAGGTAAAAATATGAAAAACAGGAAATTAGATAAATCTTTCTTTTATTAGCAATCAGAAAAACCATCAATTTGTTTATTTTTTTGTTATTTTGTGACTAATGTCTAGGTTTAAAAAACCTATAGTAGCCTTTATTACCCTGCAGGTCTAGTATTTTTTATTCCCTCATATCTTCTAAACCACTGGATTACTTTATATACTACTAGCTTCACCTCGCGGTTTTACCCGCGTAACTCCAGATCCCGAGGGAATATCGGGATAAAAAGTAGCCTACGTAATTCCCAATTAATCAATGTATGCTCATATGAAGTTTCATCAAAATCGGTTAAGTAGTTTCAAAGCATATTCAATGCAAACAAAACAAAAATTATTTCCTCCATATTGAGAACCTATTAATAAATAAACAAATAAATAATAAATATTGCAGGACATTCCACACATCGCCATCTAGCCCCAAGCTAAGTAACTAGACTTGTGTTATGGGTGCTAGACAACGGATATACTACTTATATACTTTTATTTTGTAAATACATGTATACTTCTAATACATAGAAACAACCAGACCATAAATACTTGTATGAGGCGGGAATCGAACCCGCAACCCTGTGTTTGGCAGTCCGGCATGGTGACCATTGTGCCAACTGGCAACAGAAACACATCATCTGGAGAGCGGTGTCGTCTTAGTGGTAGATACCTCGACTTTCATTCTGAAGGTCGTGGGTTCGAATCCCGGCCGGCGGTACACCAATGTAATTTTCTTAAGAAAAAAATATGTTCGCTAATTGACATTGCTCTTACGGTGAAGGAAAACATCGTGATGAAACCCGCGGCTTAGTTGACTCCAGATGTATTGACAAGTTCTCTCTTCTGGACACGGTCGACTAAGCTGAGAGGGTAGTAGGTGCTGGGCAAGCCTACTCCATCCTCACGCAAAATGGACACAAGTAACAAAGAGTCTAATTGCGGAAAAGTAGAAGCCCACATACAAATAAAAGTACAATATCTGTGAAAATTTCAACTGTCTAGCTATCACGGTTCATGAGATACAGTTTAGTGACAGACAGACGGAAGGATGCACAGTAAAGTCCTATAATAGGGACTTTTTAGGGAACCCTAAAATGAAAAAAAAACTTGAGAGGTGTCAAGGGACACCGGGATAGAAAGAAGTTCCTTTCGATGAATTATGGAAGGAATTGTAATAATTATTATTTTTTTAATTATAATAATATATTTTTTATTTTAACAAATATAATCTATAATATAAAAATGAATCGCAAAATGTGTTGGTAAGCGCATAACTCAACAACGCCTGGACCAATTTGGCCAATTCTTTTTTTGGTCTGTTTGTTATTATCAGGAGAAGGTTCTTATGAAATAAAAAAATAAGAAAGTTGCGCAGAAAATTATTACGCGGGTGAAACCGCGGGGCGTAGCTAGTGTAATATAAACTTAATCAGTAGGCTCAATTTTAGTAATTGCTTTCTATGAGAGAGAGAGACAGACAGAGAAACACGCGCACGCCGCACGGCTTACAACCTTAGCAAAAAGGTGTCGTTACAACTTTTGTTCTTAATTTTTCCGTCTAGCCCCCTTTCGCAACGCGCGATAAGGAACTTCGTTCCAAAAACGTGTGGCACTCGGGAACTGCCGCGGTAAAGCTATTGCATCGTGCGAGCTTCGTACAGTCGTACCATATACATACACGTTTTAAGCGAACGCTCAGCCGAGCTATATGGTAGGCGGAGTGGGGGGTGTTAATTTTTTTATTTTCGTTAGGGAATTTCTTGATTCGGTCGCCGCGCTCAAAGCCCGTGATAAAAGCTATAGGTTAAAAATACATACAACCGAATTGAGAACCTCCTGTTTTAAAGAAAAGATTGCATTGCTAGAGTGCACAATAGAAAAGATATCTAAGCACTAGCAGCGCTCCGCAGTTTCACCCGCGTAACTCCCGATCCCGTGGGAATATCAGGATAAAAAGTAGCCTATAGCCTTCCTCGATAAATGGACTATCCAACACAAAAATATTTTTTTCAATTCGAACCAGTAGTTTCTGAGATTAGCGCGTTCAAACAAACAAACTCTTCAGCTTTATAATATAAGTATAGATAAAAATACATACCTGAGTCGAGAGCGTTTCGTGAGCGTATCGTGGTGTTTTCTTCGCGCTTCGTTATGCACTAAAAAAACGTTTCTCAAAAACATCCATCAATGCTTAAAAACATGAATATTTATTCATGTTATAAGTTATAAGTTTTATGCCACAAAAACATTTGCTCTAGTGTCTAGGGAGGAAACAGTCGACTATGTTTGTATGGAGATCTGTAAGTCTCCCTTAGGCATTCATGGTTTAGGAAGACTTACAGCTAAGCGACGACGCTCGCTGATCGTTTACGGTCGTGCGGGCTAAGCGACGCCTGGCGCGGTCATTACTTCGATGGGTGACCAATTAGTAGTGTGGCAAAAATGTGTTTTCGTAAGCCCCTCCGTGCTTCGGAAGGCACGTTAAGCCGTTGGTGCCGGTTGCTACCTCTAGTAGCAGTCGTTAGGTCAAGTTAGAGGCCTTAAGGCGCTCTTCCAGTACCGTGTGTAGGTATTCACATTACCTTAGCCCCGCTCTCAAAGACTTAGCGTGCTGCGTGCTAACTGTTTTTGATCGATATGCAAAACATTTTAGCATTATTATCCACAAATATAGTTCCTAGAGGTCAAAATCTATCATTTGATTCATTTTTAGAAACAAACGTTAACTATTTTTTAATTCTCTGTTTTCTAACATTTTTGAAGTGAAAACTTCTTTAGCGGCGTTGAGCACTTTTTCTGTAATGGGTATAAAATCTTAAACTCGCGTCAGGACACGTGACCTGATCGAAAAAGCGTAAGACGGATGGAGAGTAGACAGCTATAGTTTTAAAGTGTTAAATTTTTAATGTAATATAAATTGTCATGTTTGTGTACGATAGCGCAATAAATGAATATTGTATTCTACCACATAAATGATAGTACTTTTATACTGATAAAGCAATTGGTGCAAAATTATTCCCTAACCATTCCAAAATATCAAACATGCTCAACGTTAATAATCAAGTTTTCACTTCTGCCGGCACTCCCGGAGTGCAATTTTTTTTTTATCGAACGAAGTTGTTCATATCATGTTTTCAACCACTATAAACAAAAATATGGTTATTAAACTACCATATCCATTTATATCCAAATAACAAAAAAAGAGTATTTGTTACTTAGAGTTGCTTAAAACAAAGGTCGATTTTGGTAGCTTTATTAGCACCTGGCCTTAAGGCGATCTGTAAACTCTAACAATAGGTGAGCCTCACCACTATACGAGAAGAAGAAGAAGAATGTTTTTAGGTATTTATTAAAACTACTTTCTTTAATAGCGAATTAAAATCGAACCATATATAATTATATTGTGCAAGAAGTTTTATATTTAAGAGGAAAGGGTACCGGGCGCTCTCTCCATACAAACGTAGTCGACTGTTTCCTCCCTGGATGACACTAGAGCAAATATTTTAGTTGCATAAAACTTATAACTGCCATGACCAAGCTCCTATGTTTTTTTTTGTTTTTAAAATCTTAATTACTATGATAATTAGAAAATGAAAAAAATCAAGAGCATAGTCATGGCAGTTATAAGTTTTATGCCACAAAAATATTTGCTTAAGTGTAATTATTCAGGGAGGAAACAGTCGACTACGTTTGTAGAGAGAGAGCGCCGGTACCCTTTCACCTTAAGAAAGGACTACAACAACCGCCTCATTCAAGCTAAAAGTTATTTTTTATTATTGACATTGGTCACGGCCGAAGCCGTATGCGGCCACAAATAATAAAATAACTGGCAGCATACGTCAAAACACCGGATCATATTACAAACTTGAAAAAAAAAAACAATTCTTTGTTCGGGATTATTGGCCTCGATTTTGAACTTCGATGCTTTTGTTCTTTGTTTGAAAAGTTTAATGTTATGAAAAATGGATACTTTTTTTGCTAACGGCCAGTTGGTTTGAGAGGTTTGATATTTCGCCTTTTTAAAGAGAAACAAGGGATTTTAAATTAATTCTTTTTTACGTGATAACGTCTAATATATTCCTAGAACACTGCATTCACAAAAAAGTGTCACGATAATATTGTGTAACGTTATGCGTCATGGTAACATGATCATTACGCGTCCGTTCCTGTTGGAAAGCAGAGTATTTAATAATAATATCGCTCATCTGGGCTTGTGTTATGGTGACGAGTGACAAATAGAAGACTTATATAAATGAAGAAAAAAGTATAAAGGAATAAAAAAAAACATCGTTTCCTTATGACGGTATTACGTAAAATTATCTGCCGTAAACCAATTTTACAGACAACTATTTTGTTGGAACAAAGTTACTTATCGGGCGTTGCGAAAGGGGGCTTGACGGAAAAAATTAAGACCAAAAGTTTTAACGACACTTTTTGATTTTATTACAATTCCTTCACTAATTAATCGAAAGGAACTTCGTTCCTTGACACCTCTCAAGTTTTATTTTTTTGTTATTTTTAGTTCAAAATCTGTTAAATATCAAGACGACCCAGTTCGCACAATGGTCACCATGCCCGACTGCCAAAACAAGGGTTGCGGGTTCGATTCCCGCCTCAGACAAGTATTTATGCTTAGATATTTGTCTGTGGTCTGGTTGTTTCCATGTATTATAAGTATATATTTACAAAAGAAAAGTATATAAGTAGTGTATCCGTTGTCTAGCACCCATAACACAAGTCTAGTTACTTAACTTGGGGCTAGATAGCGCTGTGTGGATTGTCCTGCAATATTTATTTTATTTATTTAATGAAAAAAAAAAGTAGATTATAAAGGAATAAAAAAGACATCGTTTTCTTATGACGTTATCACGTAAAATTATTGTCCGTAAACCGACATCACAGACAACTATTTTGTTGGAACGAAGTTCCTTATTGGGCGTTGCGAAAGGGGGCTAGGCGGAAAAAATTAAGACCAGAAACTTTTTGATTTTATTACAATTCCTTCACTAATTAATCGAAAGGAACTTCGTTAAATCCGGGTGTCCCTTGACACCTCTCAGTTTTTATTTTTTGTTTTTTTTAGTTCAAAATCTGTTAAATATCAAGTTATAAGGGTTTCACAATAGAGTAGGATAAGCGCCAAACCTTCGTGATTTCATAAAAGCTGAGAATTACTCAGCGCATGCCTCCAACACAATTATGAACGATGTGCAATTATGAAGTTCAGGCCATAGTGGCTTGGAGAGTTATCAGGTAGCAACGCCAAGAATGGAATCTGTTCATTTTGCACAAAAAAAATTTGCATTGATCCCGAAAATCAGCGGTAATGACGAGTTAATTCTCTCTGGACACGGTCGACTAAGCTGAGAGGGAAATACAGCCTACTCCAGCCTCACGCAAAAAGGACCCATTTGAAGAGGTCTTGGAAAACAGCCCGTATGTTTGTATGAAACGAAAAAAAGCGCACAAAAAACCATAAAACACCTATTTTTTTTAGTTTTCCTGACAAAAATCCAAAACTCGAACAACAAACTACAAAAAGAACTAAAAAAAGTTAAATTAAAAAAAAAACTCTCCCCGCCTTTTCAAACAACAAAAAGAACACCAATTTCGAAAAAAGTTAAATTCAAAAACGTCTCCCCGCCTCTAGGGGTGTACTGGCACCTGATTGGCTAACGCGAGGGTGGCACTACCTTCTATCGACCAATCAGAAAGGCCCGTACAAACGTGCTTTATCTCAACATTTCACCCTCGGGCCAGGTTTTGTTTGCGTTGCTTGTTTGTCGTTATAATTGATGTTCGTTTTTTAAAAGGGAGTTCGATTTTTGAAGTGTTTCTGAAAGGCTACCTAAAACCGTTGGGATTAAGCTCAGAGATAAAAAAAAATATTAGGTATAGGTGTTCCTACATCACCCTTTACTTTTTCACTTTTCGCAGAAAATAATCATAAATATTTTTTTTCCAATAGATCTTTACGTCATGATAGCCTCAGAAATAAATATAAGCACAACATTTGCATGCCTCAAGTTAACAATACTATGTATCATAGAAGCTCTTATATTACCGCAATAAAGGTCTACAATGCTCTTCCAACTGACCTCAAAGCTATACATAATAACTAGCTAAGCCCCGCGATTTCACCCGCGTAAGTCCCGAACACAGCGCCATGTATAGGGTGTATTTGCAACCTAGATGTCAAACAATATTGAAGAATTTTATCGATGAATCAACGTACACCGCCATCTATGAGAACGTCATAAAACTAAACAGTAAATAAACACTTGCATATGAAACCATTAATTGATACATTTTATTCGTTTACATTCACGACATAAGCGAATAATTGAGATGATAACTATCCTATCCAGTAAATACGGGTACATGTGAACATTTGATTGAAATCGGTTCAGTAGTTTTGGAGTTTATTGGCAACATACATCGTGACACAAGATGTTGATATATACAGATGATAAATTTAAGTCAAAATTAAAAAAATGGCTCATAGAAAAAAACTTTTTTAGTTTGTCTGAGTTTTTATGAAGAAACAAAGATATGTTTTTAAATTACCTACCTACCTATAATATTATGAAAAATATTCATTTAGTTTATAAGTTTATTATATTCCATTGAATATTCGTGGGTTCTGCTAGGCAGTAGAGCTTTCAGGATTTTCTCCAACATTTGAAGAATTTCTTCGCACCTTTTTAGAGTATAATAAATAGTACCTACCTGGGTGATTTTACATTTTTTTTACCTCGGCCCCGAAACCTAATACTAAATTTCATGAAAATCGTTGTAGCCGTTTTCGAGATCCTGATTATTAATAAGTATTACAAACTTACCGATTTTTGAAGTGAAAACTTCTTTAGCGGCGTTGAGCACTTTTTCTGTAATGGGTATAAATTCTTAAACTCGCGTCAGGACACGTGACCTGATCGAAAAAGCGTAAGACGGATGGAGAGTAGACAGCTATAGTTTTAAAGTGTTAAATTTTTAATGTAATATAAATTGTCATGTTTGTGTACGATAGCGCAATAAATGAATATTGTATTCTACCACATAAATGATAGTACTTTTTTTTCTAAACAAAATTCCAATATTTCACAAACTCAGATAAACTTCGAAACCCACAACTTTTTTTTGCTATTAATTATGGCTTCGCACGGTTTGTGCATTTAGCCAGTGTCAAGTTATATTTTGCATCAAATTATGACCCGATTTTTCATGAATCGGGCCTAAAGTGTTTCAAAACAGTCAAAGTCGTCATAGTCCGTCAAGTCAGGGGCTATAGTAAAGCGGTGGCAAGTTTACCATAACCTTAATAGGAGATTTGGAGGCAACGAGAAAACTTCATGTTTGACACTGATTTTTATTTTCACTACACTTGTGCACTTTCACAGAACTAAATTGAATAACATTCCACCAGAATTATACAATTCAACTCGGGTTACAACTAAGTTTCATGAAAATAAAACTGCAGCACGACATGTTAACTCGTGCCCGCCAAAACTCCTCGAAATCTTTTAGAGCGGCAGTTTTGACTTTGACAGTCAATGACAGTTTTTTTTTACATTTCGGCCAGTATTTATAAAAAGTATACGAAAAGACTCATCTGTCATATGTCGGTCATGGCGTTGAAAGTTTCTTAAAACACGGTTTTTTAAATGCCTATATATATCTTGGGAAGCGAGGTTTTCTCGGACCTGGAACCTTGATAAATCGATTCCTTGAGCCGAAAACCCCCCGCATACTAAATTTCATGAAAATCTTTGGAGCCGTTTCCGAGATCCTGATTAATTGGCACAATGGTCATCACGCCAGACTGCTAAACACAGGGTTGCGGGTTCGATTCCCGCCTCATATAAGTATTTATGCTTGGGTATTTGTCTGTGGTCTGGTTGTTTCTAAGTATATATTTACAGAAGAAAAGTATAAAATTAGTATATCCGTTGCCTAGCACCCATAACACAAGTCTTGTTTCTTAGCTTGGAGACGAGACTCGAACTCGCATCCCTTGAATACCGTTTAAGGGTGCTTTTCCACCAGAGATGTGGTATGCTACGATGCTATCCACCAATCATATTCATTGGTGCACAATGCACATAGCTTAGCACTGGTGGAAACGGATTAAACTAAGATACGTTTTTTGTATGCCTGCTATGGACCATCGCGACTGGTGAAGCTTTGTGCAGGGCAGAGTTCCTACAGCTATTATGCGGCGGCGCGGCGCATGGCTTCTTAAATATTCTTAGGTTTGGTGTATGTTTCTTTCTTCGTTGTATAATGTTACCTATTCCTTTGTGTGTCTTTAATTTTAAAGTTGTCGTGTACTGCACCGAATAAATGTTTTTCTTTCTTTCTTTCATCTTCGTAGCGCATCGTCCTCGCACAGCTACCTAGCGTAGTATGGGTGGAATAGCTGCATAGCACATCTCTGGTGGAAATGTTATTATGGCTTCGCACGTATGCATTTAGCCAGTGTCAAGTTATATTTTGCATCAAATTGACCCGATTTTTCATAAATCGGGCCTAAAGTGTTTCAATACAGTCAAAGTCGTCATAGTCCGTCAAGTCAGGGGCTATAGTAAAGCGGTGGCAAGTTTACCATAACCTTAATAGGAGATTTGGAGGCAACGAGAAAACTGCATGTTTGACACTGATTTTTACTTTCACTACACTTGTGCACTTTCACAGAACTAAATTGAATAACATTCCACCAGAATTATACAATTCAACTCGGGTTACATCTAAGTTTCATGAAAATAAAACTGCAGCACGACATGTTGTTAACTCGTTCCCGCCAAAACTCCCAATTACTTTTGAAAATATTTTTAGATAGCCCAGTGCAGGTGATGCAATATATAAAAAAAATATCGAAATTTTAACTTATTGTAAACGGTGATGTAGCTTATTTTCGATTAAATATGTTTGACCTTCACTTGCACTCTGATGACGTCACCATCAGCGTTATGACGAAATCGACATGAGCCTTAATAAATAAAAAAATCAAATGACAGATATTACTGTCCATGATATGAACACACTTTTTTTTACACAACTTAGACAATGGAAGACATTGATATGACGACATTGGTGACGTCACCATGTTTAAAAGTTTAGAAATTTTCAAAAATTAATTTGAAAAGAACTATGTAGTTGGAAATGTCATTCAGCAAAGGCGTTTTAATACGAAAGGGGGTTGTTCTAGACGTCTAGGCGAACAACTTTTGTTCTACGACTTTTGGAAATTCGAACATTTCATTCGAAGTTTTTGTATGAAACAGCTGATTTGTCAAGTAAAAATTCCTTCAGAATAATCGAAAAAAAAGTTTTAATTTCTAATAGTCGTAGAATAAAAGTTGTTCGCCTAGACGTCTAGAACAACCCCCTTTCGTATTAAAACCCCTTTACTGTAACACATTGTGTATTTACGGAATTTAATATATAAACCATAAGGTCAGGAAATTTGGACAAACCAATCTGTTGCAGAATTTCAAAGTTAACTAATGACAAGGCGTGGCCTCCTATTATCTAGACCCCGCCCACAAATAAATCCATAGACAATATAGAATTCAAATGATGAATTCCATTTTCAAACAGATACATATACCGAAATCAAAGTCTCCTCATACCAAGTTTCATCAAAATCGGTTCAATAATTTCGGACCCCCACAATTTTATCCATAGACAATGATATCGAATTCAAATTATGAATTCAATTTTCAAACAGATACAAACCGTAATAATCAATGAACCAAAGTCTCCTCATATCAAGTTTTATAAAAAACGGTTCAGTAGTTTCGAACCCCACAATTTTATCCATAGACAATATTTATTTAAATGAATAATTCCATTTTCAAACAGAAACATACCGCAATAATCAATGAACCAAAGCCTCCTCTCATTTTAATTTTATAATTAAATTTTTATTTTTATTTTTTTTTGTTTTTATTATTTGTTGTTATAGCGGCAACAGAAATACATAATCTGTGAAAATTTCAATTGTCTAGCTATCACGGTTCATGAGATACAGCCTGGTGACAGACAGACGGACAGTGGAGTCTCAGTAATCCTATACCCGTTTTTACCCTATACGGAACCCTGAAAAAAGAACAACTTGATTTACATTTTTTTACTACTTAAAAACAGGTAATCAGATAAATATTGGCTTTATTGTCAATCTGAAAATAAATTAATTTATTTTGGTTGTTTTTTTACAATTATCAATTTTGTTAATAAAACTTTTAGTGGTGGAGTTAAAAATTTAAAGAGATAAATATATTGACACTCTATTCACAATATATTTAAGAAAACTTCACAAAAATCCTGATATTTTTCGTAAAAATAGCGATATTCATAATTTCAACTTAAGAAATAAGGATGAACTGACCGTGCCCGGTAGTAGGCTCCGGAAAATAAACAGGTCGTTTAATAGTACATGTGTGCTCTATTATAATAAATTACCTAAAGATGTATATGACATGTCCATTACCAGGTTCAAATATTTTATAAAGCATAAATTGTGCAGTAAGGCGTACTATGATACTTCGTCTTACCTTAATAAGAACCCATGGACGTGACTTTAGTTGCTCCATTTAAAAAATATCTTCAAAAATATTTGTTATCTTGACCTATGTGAGCATGACCAATAAAAGAAAAAAAAACTTGAGAGGAGTCAACGGACACCCGGATGGAACGAATTTCCTTTCGATTAATTAGTGAAGGAATTGTAATAAAATCAAAAAGTGTCGTTACAACTTTTGGTCTTAATTTTTCCGTCTAGCCAACTTCGTTCCAAAACCCCATGTGTTTCTTAAACCTTCTTCTCATTGGTGAGCGCGTTCCGAAGGCACACATCCTAACTTAATTTTTAAGACGTTTCAAAGTGATGCAATGCACTGCATGACACCTATAAAATTTTTGAGTTTGAGTTTTGTTGCCCGACTCGCATTTCGCCGGGTTTTTTTAAACAAATGACACTAAAATCGACGAATAAGCAAAAAAAACTGGGTCAATATCATTAGGTTAGTAGGTGATCGTAAACAATTATACTTTGAGTCATATTTGTAGATACTTAAGACTTTGAACTTGTCTACTCAACAAATATATTTGACGAGCTACTTGTACTTGTATACAGCTGTTTTCCGCCACTGGACCCTTTTTAATTAGGTACTTTTTGCGTGAGGATGGAGTAGGCTTGCCCAGCACCTACTACCCTCTCAGCTAAGTCGACCATGTCTAAAGGAAAGAACTTGTCATTACTTTGGGGCAAAGTAAGCCGCGGGTTTCATCACTATGTTTTCCTTCACCGTAAGAGCAATGTCAATTAGCGCACATAAATTTGACATTGGTGCACGGCCGCCTGGTATTCGAACCTACGATCTTCAGAATGAAAGTCGAGGTATCTACCACTAAGCCAACACCATTCTACTTTTTTTTTGTAAAGTGCTTCAGCGAAGGGGTTTTTATACGAAAGGGAACTGTTCTAGACGTCTAGGCGAACAACTTTTGTTCTATGACTTTTGGAAATTCGAACATTTCGTTCAAAATTTTTGTATGAAACAGCTGATTTTCAAGTAAAAATTCCCTCAGAATTATCGAAAAAAAAACCCTTAAATTTCCAAAAATTCAGGTCTCTACGATCAGCGGTTTCGGCTGCGCGTTGATCCGTCAGTCAGTCGTTCAGGACAAAGCATATTATATGTATAGATAGAAGTAGGTATATTTTAAATACCTACATCTATTAATACCAATATTTTAAATCTGAAGACTTTGTTTTTTTTTCGAACGCGCTAATCTCAGGAACTACCTACGGGTTCGAAATAAAAAAATATTTTTGTTGGATAGTCCATTTATCGAGGAAGGCTATAGGCTACTTTTATTTTGATATTCCCTCGGGATCGGGACTTACGAAAGTAAAACCGTGCAACGCTACTAGTTATTGTAATAAAATCAAAACACACGAACGACAGCCATATTTCCCTTTCCAACCAAAACTCCCCACATACAAAGAGCCAGCATCCGTTACCAACATAACAAAAAGAATGTAATAAATCAGTATTTTTGTCTATGGTCGATTGGTACGTGATTGTGTAAGCGCGAACCGAATTATTGTGGAATGTAGGTGACTTGGCTAGACGGAGTGTAGACGATTACGTACCTTTGTTATACATAACTAAAAGTAGGTATTTTTTCCTATTAATTATGGCTTCGCACGGCTTGTGCATTTAGCCAGTGTCAAGTTATATTTTGCATCAAATTATGACCCGATTTGTCATAAATCGGGCCTAAGGTGTTTCAAAACAGTCAAAGTCGTCACAGTCCGTCAAGTCAGGGGCTATAGTAAAGCGGTGGCAAGTTTACCATAACCTTAATAGGAGATTTGGAGGCAACGAGAAAACTTCATGTTTGACACTGATTTTTACTTTCACTACACTTGTGCACTTTCACAGAACTAAATTGAATAACATTCCACAAGAATTATACAATTCAACTCGGGTTACAACTAAGTTTCATGAAAATAAAACCGCAGCATGGCATGTTGTTAACTCGTTCCCGCCAAAACTCAAAAGTAGGTATTAAAGAAATATATAGCTAATACTTAGTACGGGATCCCTTTAAGAACGACCTTCATCGAGCTGTTTAATGGATGAAAAGTATTTTATATCAAATTGGAAACCTTTACGCCGTGTACGATAAGGGGTGGGTTATTTGACTAACTGGTCACTTCATTTTTTGTATTTATAATGATAAATATGTGTGTCTTTTTCTATTAATATATTTATAAATAAAAAAATAAAAAATAAATTAAGTAAATAGATCAATAAATATGATCTATACTTATGTTATAAAGCTGATAAGTTTGTTTGTTTGAATGCGCTAATCTCAGGATCTACTGGTTCCAATTGAAAAATTCTTTTTGTGTTGGATAGTCCATTTATCGACAAAGGCTATAGGCTACTTTTTATCCCGATTTTCTACGGGATCGGGAGTAACGCGGGTGAAACGGCGGAGCGCGGAGTATCTATACTTTTTATATCATAAAGTTGAAAAGTTTGTTTGGTTGAACGCGCTAATCTCAGGAATTACTGGTTCGAATTGAAAAAAATATTTTTGTGCTGGTTAGTCCATTTATCGAAGAAGGTTATAGGCTTTTTATCCCGATATTTCCACGGGATCGGGAGTTACACGGGTGAAACCATGGAGCTCTGCTAGTAGATCAATAAATATATTGCAAATGAGCTGCCTAAAAAATTCAGTCTAGAATATAATTATTAAATTGAACAAATGAATTGTTTTTCAGATTGGCAATAAATAGGTAAATCAAATATTTATCTAATTTGAATAACTGGTACTTAATTTTTGTATTTATAATGTTAAATGTGTATGTCTTTTTATATTATTCTTCTATCTTATGTTATCTTTATATTATCTTCTATATATATAAAAGAAAGTCGTGTTAGTTACACCATTTATAACTCGGGAACGGCTAAACCGATTTGGCTGAAAATTGGTGGGGAGGTAGCTTACAATCAGAAGACGGACATAGGATATTTTTTTCGATATTCCCACGGGATCGAGACTTACGCGGGTGAAACCGCGGGGCGCAGCTAGTATATTGATAGTTTCTAAATCTAATGTAATTCATGTTTAATAGATAATAAAAATAAACTTAAAATTAATACGTACTTTACCTAGTAATATTAGAACTCTAAAAATGGGTCTCCACTTTTGATGCCGACTTTACCTTTATCTAATTGTTTTAAATAGTTTTCCAAAAAAAATTACGAAATATTCAGTTTTTAGCAATGTATTCCTAGAAACGAACATAGTATGCCAAATTAAAGAAAACAACTTATATTTGTACAAAAAAATATTCTTAGTATTTGATGTTATATCGGCAACTGAAATACATAATCAGTAAAGAATTCAACTCTCTAGTTATTAAATAGAATAGAATAGAATATAATGTATTCGAACAAACACACGACATAGTAAAGATACAAATAAGAAACAGTAAGAGATATAGTTACAAATAAAAGAAATTACAAAAAACAGACAATAAAAAGAAAAAGTATCTGAGAAGTCGTGTGTTGCCCGAATGGGTGAAAGCCTCAGCATATGCTATTACGGTTCATGAGATACAGCCTAGTGACAGACAGAGAGACGGACAGTGTAGTCTTAGTAAAAGGGTCCCGTTTTTACCCTTTGGGTACGGAACTCTGAAACACCCCATCAAAGTATCAACGACAATCAAAAACGTCCTACAAATTCTAAACATCCACTTCAAATTAAGAACGTTAATAAAATGACCATAAACAATAATAATTGACAAGTTTTACTCATCGATCGGTGTAGACAAAGGGCTGTCAAGTTATTCAGGCACACGTTTCGACTGTATTTATTGTATTGTTCTGTTGTTTATGGTTATCGGAACTTATGTAAACGATTATTACTTATTTTTATCGTAGGACGTTATTGCTGACGAAATTCGGATATCAACACAACAAAGGTAATTAAAAATAAAGCTATTACCGATAGAATTTTGCCGGATGTAGTTAATCTATCCTTTTATAAAGGACACTGCAGCAGCGCTCCGCGGTTTAAGCGTAGGATTGGAAAAACGTACCACTAAATTTGTAGGACTATGTGGCCATTTGATTGTACAAATATTAACTAAGCTGCATACAAAAAATCAGCTTGTTATTAATAACTAGCAGCGCTCCGCAGTTTCACCCGCGTAGCTCCCGATCCCGTGGGAATATCAGGATAAAAAGTAGCCTATAGACTTCCTCGATAAATGGACTATCCAAAACAAAAATATTTTTTCAATTCGAACCAGTAGTTCCTGAGATTACCGCGTTCAAACAAACAAACTCTTCAGCTTTATAATATGAGTATAGATTTTAATGACCTCGTTATTTCGACACATTCGGAGTGGAGGACTGGAGAGTCATACCATCCATTTTATAGGACAATTGTTGTTCCGATTTTATCATCCAATTACCTCGATATTCAAATAAGAAATTTACTGTTATTCAGACAATTTCGACACCTTACGAAATCGACATGTTTTATATCAGCGCACTACATTAGCTACCTCTATCGAGAATTGTCAGAGGAAGAAACGTGGGCGTCTCGTCGAACTGAACCTGCTCAAGAAGATTTAGCCTGTTATCAATCACTTAAAAAAACGTTCGAGGGCTGCTGGCCTCAATGGAGTATCCAACACAAAAATAATTTTTCAATTCGAACCAGTAGCTCCTGAGATTAGCGCGTTCAAACAAACAAACTCTTCAGCTTTATAATATTAGTATGGACCGATTTTGATGAAACTTGGTATGAGGAACATAAGCTACTTTTATCCCGATATTCTCACGGGATCGGGAGTTACGAGGGTGTAAAGTTAGTTGATACTTTGTGTACTAGCCGTGCAAAAACATAAAAAATGAATAAAAAATCTTTTGCCTGCCCTTTTGGGAGTTTAATATAAACAAAAAAGATAATGCCCAAATATTGTAAACATGAAAAATAAACTAAAATTCTTAAAAACATACCCAAAAATATTTCCTTTTTTCTGTTTTTAATATTTGTTGTTATAGCGGCAACAGAAATACATCATCTGTGATTTCAACTGTCTAGCTATCACGGTTCTTGAGATACAGCCTGGTGACAGACAGACGGATAGACGGACAGACGGTTAGCCCTAAAAACGAATAAAAAGTCATGTTTTATAAATATCTGTTTATGACGAGGTGTTAAAACCAGAAGCGCGATAGAGGTGTCTTAGAAACAATTTTATGTGTATCAACCACTAAAATCCATAGAATGATATTCCTACTGTCGTAAAGGTGATGAAATGCTTTAAATTGTCATACACTTCGAAACACGATTAGAGTGATTTGCCTCCATAGAAAAAAAAATCGTGAAAATATTATAAAATCATCATTTTTTTTTTCAATTTTACAGCGATTGTAAAGAAAAAACTAGTACAAAATTTATAAATTCATATACCTTACATAAAATCCCATAAGGTAGTACAGATGGTTTTTCACTAAAATAGACTATTAATAGTCTATTAATTACATAAAACAGTTAAAACAGCCATTTCGCGCGCGGGGGAAAGGGCTAGAGTCATCCCGCGGCGCGCGCGTGGGAAAGGGATAGGGGTTTGCAGTTCCTACTTCACCTTAAGTCGCTCTTCCAGTACCGTGTGTAGGTATTCACATTACCTTAGCCCGCGCTCTCAAAGACGTAGCGTGCTGCGTGCTAACTGTTATATTTGATCGATATGCAAAACATTTTAGCATTATTATCCACAAATATAGTTCCTAGAGGTCAAAACCAATCATTTGATTCATTTTTAGAAACAAACGTTAACTATTTTTGAATAAAACCCGATAAAAGTTTTAATAATTCTGTTTTCTAACATTTTTTTTTATCGAACTAAGTTGTTCTTATCATGTTTTCAACCACAATAAACAAAAATATGGTTATTAAACTACAATATCCATTTATATCCAAATAACAAAAAAAGAGTATTTGATTACTTAGGCCCGTATTTTAAAACATGACTTAAAACTAGATTTACGTAAATCGAGTTTTAAGTTCAGATTGTGAACTAAGTCGTCGTCTTATTCTAGAACGCATCTTAAGTCGAACTATGGTCGAATTCATCCTAGACGTGTCTTAGGTACCTCTATGGTTCAAGTCTGTTTAATATAAGGTTTTAATTGTATTTGATAAAACTATTCCGTTTTACGCAAACTTGTCAAAAAAAATTATAATTGGTATTAGACACAAAACAAATCAGAAAAGTAAAAAGATTGACGAATTTCGATAAAAATGCATAAATAATTTAAAATTAGACATAATTTTGTTGTAAGCTTTAAAAAAAAAATATTGCATTACTATTTCCGATTTGGAACGAAATGTTTGGCATCAATGTCATTTTATGTCATGTCATTCTAACAGTCAATCAAACCAGTTATAGTACGGGGCGTTAGCTCGCCAAGTCTACGATAACAACATGTCGAAGTAGAAACAAATAGTATGTGAAAATTGAACAAGCGCATGTATTTTTTTAATAATATTATTATGTTGTTGGACCCTCCGATAGTAGTTTATACCTGAGCTTGTATCCTTGAAAACCCTGTTGCTACGAAATTATGGGTGGAATCATATTCCAAGGCATGTACCGGCGGAAGTGATGGTCCCAGAAGAAAAGTCATAGAAAATACATGTATGGATAATAAAATTACCTTTAATTTGATTCTAAAGAGGTGCTAGCAGCTGTATTGACAGTTTTCTCAGAAACAAAGAAATAGTTTACTATTATTTAAAATTTAATTTTGGCAAATGATAAAAACATTGTTCTAAATAATAATTATATTTCTTTAAAAAAACGTGCTAGGGTATGAATTTGACTAGCACTATACAAACACCCAAAATAAAGATATCTGAAAAACGCTTCCAAGGTGTAGTTTTTCCCAAAAAACTAAAACACGTGTCAGAATTTCGTAGTACCAGGTATTCAAAGATGCATACTCAAGTATAAACTACTCTTGGAGGGTCTAATAACATTACATGCGCTTTTCCGATGTTAACCTTTTTTGTATCAGTTTCTACTGGCCTAATTGGAAGAATGGTAAGCATATTTAAGAAAATTACAAGTCTTATCAACATACTTTTAAGACAATTATTGTAGTGAATTTTGATGAAGATCATATTCCTCATTGACATTTTGGTTATAGCTTTAACCATTTTGATAAAATGCAAAAAAACTCAGCACACAAATGGGGAGGAAAGGGGGGGAAACAATCGCCAAACGACATGTTTCTACATATATATCTTATTATCTATGTCAAAGCTACATGCATGCCAAGTTTCATGCTTTCCGCCATCTCGCGGAAAGAAACTTGAACCGTAAAAAGAGCTAAGGAAACGGACTATCAATGGAGAAAAACAATACGAAATTATCACGTCTACTTGTGTAATTTTCTACAAATTGATCAAGAATAGAATCTTATTTTGGTTAAAAATGTCTGCAAGTCTTCAATGAGCACCAGAGTACAGAATGTGGAGCAGAAGAGCGAGATGCCACATTACAAATAGAGATCTGGCATAATACAAACTGCGAATTCAAGATCCAGTTGGCCTACAGAGAAAAAGGTGGAAGCAGGAATGTATCTCCAGGATATCTCTACCACCAGAAGATTTGTTTGCGATGTTATTGTTATTAGCTTCAATGTGTTTATGATTTTGTTGTGTTTTTATGGTTTAATTTGTTTGAAGCTTGGTACTTGCCTAAAGAGATGTTTTATAATAAAAATAAATATTATATTGCATAAAAGTTTACTTTTATTTCATTCATAATTCATACATTGTTCACATTTTTTATTGTTTCTTGCTTAAATCGTAAGCTCATCTTGAATATATTTACTTCCATTGTAGGTATGTGGATCTTGCGCGTCCCATATATACCTATGTTGAGAATGGGCCCGTAAATGTCGTCCAATGTGCAGCAACCTACTTGGGCCCTGACTGCCTTCCACGCAGACCACTGCAGATCATGTCCTAGCGGGAGCTTCTGCTTCAGGTTCACAAAATTCGGTGGGATAGGATATTTCATTTCCCACCTTATTTTTTTCGCCTCCGCTCGACTTTTTGTTGAAGCCTGTGTACTTTTGCTATAAGCTTTTCCGACTAAAATTGAATAAATCGACATTATTAAATTTAAATAGTCGAAAATACACAAAGAAAATAAATACAATGAAAATTGACTTATGTCACGTAATGACAGTTTTTACGTAAGTCGAAATCTATACTTGAGTCTAGATTGATAACCAAGTTACGTTCTGGAATACAAAAATACTTACCTAAGTTTAGATTTATGTGACGTTTCTCAAATGACGTCATTTAGGTTTAAATCTAGTCTTAGTCAGAGATTACTGACTAAGTCACGACTTAGAATACGGGCCTTAGAGTTGCTTAAAACAAAGGTCGATTTTGGTAGCTTTATTAGCACAGGGCCTTAATTTTTTTATCATAGAATCAATAAGTGTTTTCTATTCTATGTTTTTTATTGTAACTAAGTACTTAAAGTATTGTAAGTTATCAAGGACAAATGTCTTAATATATAAAGCAACTATTATGCAAATATTA
Organism: Idaea straminata; assembly: GCA_951213275.1. Taxonomy (NCBI): domain Eukaryota; kingdom Metazoa; phylum Arthropoda; class Insecta; order Lepidoptera; family Geometridae; genus Idaea; species Idaea straminata. The sequence continues at coordinate 3,873,511 of OX577875.1, read as the reverse complement.
TCAACGTATTGAGGGCAACAATGTGCAATACTACGTGTTGCAGCTAATGTGCTAAACACTGACGTTTTCTAAATTGACTTGGTATAATAAAATAAATATAAATATTACAGGACATTCCACACATCGCCATCTAGCCCCAAGTTAAGTAACTAGACTTGTGTTATGGGTGCTAGGCAACGGATATACTACATAAATACTTTTCTTTTGTAAATATATACTTATAATACATAGAAACAACCAGACCACAGACAAATATCTAAGCATAAATACTTGTCTGAGCTGACTGTGTCTGAAAAAATAAGCATGTGGGACATTACTGGACCAGTCACTGGTTTTCAGCTTGCTTGTTTAGATTAATAATAGAGGTAGTGGAATAGGCTCTTTAAATATAAGGTTAATGGAACACTTCCTAACTTCATTTTTAAGATGTTTCAAAGTGATCTCATGGAAATTGTATGATTCCAAATGAATAAAGAATTATGACTTTGACTGTGACTTAAAACCACCGTGTCAAAACTCTTCAAAGTATGGGATCGCGTAGTTTACTGTTTGCAGAACTACTAACTGGTCATATTACATCGTTGTGTGCGTTCTAAATTCTTTATTTATGTTATTACTAGCTGCGAACCGCGGTTTCACCCGCGTAAGTCTCGATCCCGGGGGAATATCGGTATAAAAAGTAGCATATGTGTTAATCCAGATCTCCAGCTATCTACATACCGAGATTCATCGCAATCGGTCCAGTAGTTTTTGCGTGAAGAAGTAACACACACAAACTTTCATAACATATATAATATGCACCCCGCGGCTTCACCCGCGTAAGTTCCGATCCCGTGGGAATATCGGGATAAAAAGTAGCCTATATATTAATCTAGACCTCCAGCAATCTACATACCGAATTTCATCGCAATCGGTCCAGTAGTTTCAGCGTGAAGGAGTAACAAACATACACACACACACACACACACACAAACTTTCACATTTATAATATTAGTAGGATAGGTACATAACTAGGATACATAACTATTTATCATTTTATACTCTGTCTTTTCTATTTTTTAGTATGTTTCTATTTGTGATTGTCTGTAAATGGCTTACTTCGGTCTATTTTGTAAATTGCCATACAAATTAAAATATTATGTAGTCGTTTTCAATATTACCTATTCTGTCCACACTAGCTGCAACATACGTACCGCTGACACCGCATGGCATTGATTGTTGAACACGGAAGATCTACAAGCGAACTGAAAACTTATTGTTTTAACTTAAATAATTGTTACTTTGCACTTGCTTAGGCGACTTGACGCGCCTTTGACAACCAAAGACTATATTTTTTTCTTTTTTTTTTAAGTTAGAATTTTTTTAAACGATTTTCGCGTCGTAGTTTTATAGTGTTTTTTGTTTTTATATCGATTTTGAAAGTGCTTTTTTTGGAAAATTTTGTGATTGAGTTTAGTGTATTTTTTTTCGGATTTAAACTCAAAATGAAAAGCGAAAAGATTAGTAAAACAGGTGAGCGGATAAAAAACTTTTTTACCGACTTGAAAAAAAGGAGGAGGTTCTCAATTCGGTAGTATGTTCTTTTTTATGGATGTTCGCGCATATCTTCTTTGTTTATCAACACATTTTGATGAATCTTTTTTATTCGTCAAATTTCGTAGAGTTACACATAATATTTACAAAAGTTTTTGGTAAAAAAAAATAGCATGTTATGTTAGTTAAATCAATTAAATTGCAAAAAAGGTGGTATTTTTTATTCAATTTAATACTTTACTTTACAAGCCTTTAGTTTTTCAACTCAATTTGGGTTACAATGCAAAACTTGATTCAAATATTTTTTAGATCTGCCCACAATGGAAGTCGTGCCAAAGCCATTACTACTTGAAAAAAAAACAGTGGTTTTTCCATAGAGTTTCTTCGGTTTTTCTCATAGATAGATCAATATAAAAATACTTTATTGTAAACACCATATTTAAGAGGAAAGGGTACCGGGAGCTTTTCCATACAAATGTAATCAGCTGTTTTCTCCCTGGATAATGACACTAGCACAAAGCTTTGGGCTTGATAGCCCTATGTGAAAACCCAGCAATGTTATTTAAGAAAAAAAAGCCCGCGGCGCAGGCGCATACTTTTTTTCTTTACTTACCCACTCACAAAAGTAAACACAATTTTGCGATGGCGGCAAAAAACAGGCAATCCTCTCAATAATTTTACGCAAACATACTCGTATTAAATTACTATTTACCAACAATTACCGTACCATTTTTTAAATAAGTAATGTAAATCTACGCCATATTTAATTGTTGATCGAGCGAGAGAAGCGTCTTCACTTCGAGTCTAGCAAACTCCTTTTGGAGTTTTGGCGGGAACGAGTCAACAACAACATGTCGTGCTGCAGTTTTATTTTCATCTTGACGGACTATGACGACTTTGACTGTTTTGAAACACTTTAGGCCCGATTTATGAAAAATCGGGTTATCATTTGATGCAATATATAACTTGCCGCTGGCTAAATGCACAAGCCGTGCGAAGCCATAATTTAAAAAAAAACTCCTTTAGACACAACAGGCACTGTAACTTAAAATGCCGAGGTGAATACCTAGATAGAGGGCATCATGGCGATTATTCATGGCTTCACACCGAACCCTAACTAAAGCCTCGGAAACTATATTTGTTGAAATACTATCGACCCGCGATGGCTTCGCACTGAAATTTTAATATGCATGGATTATACACTAGCTGCGCTCCGCGGTTTCACACGCGCGACTCCCGATCCCGTGGGAATGTCGGGATAAATAGTAGCCTATAGCCTTCCTGGACAAATGGACTATCCAAGACAAAAATAATTTTTCAATTCGAACCAGTAGTTCCTGAGATACGCGCGTTTAAACAAACAAACAAAATCTTCAGCTTTGTATGTATGTATGTTTACGGGCTTCTTTTTTTACAACTCGACTCTTTTTAATTGGGTCCCTTTTGCGTGAGGATGGAGTAGGCTTGCCCAGCACCTACTACCCTCTCAGCTTAGTCGACCATGTCCAGAGGAGAGAACTTGTCAATACTTCTGGAGCCAACTAAACCGTGGGTTTCATAACGATGTTTTCCTTCACCGTAAGAGCAATGTCAATTAGCGCACATAAATTTTTATTAACAAAAATCCATTGTAGCACGGCCGCCTGAGATTTGAACCCACGACCTTCAGAATGAAAGTCGGGGTATCTACCACTAAGCCAACACCGCTCATAATATTAGTAAAGATATAAACCTTCCTCTTGAATCACTCTGTTTACTAAAAATCCGTTGAGTACTCGTAGTTTTAAAGATCTAAACATATCTACATAGGGACTGACAGACAGCGACTTCGTTTTATACTATGTAGTGATAGTGATGGAACGTATCATTTCTCTGTTGAACACAAGCCTAGTTGCTTAGAAGCCGCTGTGTGCATTGTCCTGCAATATTTATTAATTACTAGCTGCGCCCCGCGGTTTTACCCGCGTAAGTCCCGATCCCGCGGGAATATCGGGATAAAACGTAGCCTATATGTTAATCCAGATCTCCATCTATCTACATACCGAGTTTCATCGCAATCGGTTCAGTAGTTTTTGCGTGAAGGAGAAACAAACATAGCCTATAGCATTCCTCGATAAATGGCCTATCCAACACAAAACGATTTTTTCAATTCAAACCAGTAGTTCCTGAGATTAGCGCGTTCAAACAAACAAACAAACAAACTCTTCAGCTTTATAATATTAGTATAGATTAATACTTAATTATATTATTTATATTCACACCAAACTCTATAAAGATCATGCTCACGACGTCTATTCGTCTTAGGAATGTAATCAGAATAAAATATCAGTAATTATTGACATGTCAAATACCGCGGGACACGGTAGCCATCTTGCGTAAGCAAACAATACAAAATGGCCGCCTCCTTGATACCGATCCTAGTGTGAAATGTTTGTGTTTACTTTAACGTAGAGACTCGAATAACCTGTTTTATCCGGGTATATATGTTTGTAGATGGAAAATATACAGGTCGGTTAATAGCACATGTGTGCTCTATTATAATAAGTTAGTACCTGGATGACCGAACTTTGCTCGGTATTTTTTTTTTTTTATAAATTGTGTTTTTTGGAAATTATATTTAAGTACGAACTACATACTAATAAAATGATGAAATATGAATAATATTTTTCGATCTTACCGACAGAATAATAAATAAATATGAACTGGATATTTAAAGAAAAAAATCATGAGTGCAGTTAGTTTGATATTATATTAGAAACAAATACTTAATTTTTTACAGTTTATCAATCAATTACGAAATTTTTCAAAATTTCGAAATCAAAATTTTCTTAGTCTAACCTCAAAGCAAACACTCATTGACTTCGTGTTACTTAACAACGCCATCTGCTGGAAAAAAATAGTATTACTAGTTCGCCAATAGATGTCAGGAAGAGTCATATTTTTCAGTTTAAATTGGGACTACTCAAACGCCTTAAAAACACGAATAAAATGACATTTTCTAAAAATAATTCCTAGCTAGATCGATTTATCGCCCCCCAAGCCCTATATACCAAATTTCATGAAAATTGTTGAAGCCGATTCCGAGATTCCAATTATATATATACAAGAATTGCCCATTTAAAGATATAAGATTTAAAGTTCTATTTCTAGGTTGTTTTGAAAAAAATGCATGGAAGCTCTTTAAATGATAACCCGTTGTTGATGTCTTTTATACAAAAATCGCACCTCCGCAAAAATAATATTATGTTTTTCATAATGATGACAACCCATGGACGTGACTTTAGTTGCTCCATTTCAAATAATACTTTCAAATATTTGTAATATTGACCTTTGTGAGCGTGATCACATAAAAAACCCCATGAGTTTCTTGTGCCTTCTTCTCATTGGTGGGCGCGTTCCGAAGGCACACATCCTAACTTAGTTTTTAAGACGTTTTCAAGTGATCTGGTACCTAGATATTAAGTATCAAAAGGAATAAGGAATAAAGAATTTTGATTTTGATTTGAGTCTATTCGTTCCAAACAAAAAGAAGCCAAAGAAATAAAAAAATTTAAATTTGACTTTTGACATATTTTCAGGAAACCTTTTTAAAAAGCTACACCATATATACATAAAGCTTCAAAAATAATTGAAACCTACTGAAAAGTTCATAATCGCTAATTCTATTCGTTTTAGACACCTTTTTCCCGACAGTTTCCTTTTTTAACCGACTTCAAAAAAGGAGGAGGGTCTCAATTCGTCGCGTGTAATTTTTTATGTATGTTTTAGTTATGACACTATTTGAGCGGAGGTTCGAAATGACTACGAGCTTTTTTAATACTTATGTCGAGATTTTTAACCAATCACAAGTAGGTAGGTACTAAAAACGGTAGACTACACACAATTTTTTAAAATAAAAACCAGTGACGAGTGTCGAATGGGATGACTTGCGTCAGATCCGAATATTGATATCTTTTTCTACGAGATTTCTTAAGGCTCATACTGTAAATAACTCAGTAACTAAATAAACCTTGTAAGTAGTATGGGATCCCTTTAAGAACGACCTTCACCGAGCTGGTAAATGGATGAAACGAATTTTATATCAAATTAAAAGGTCAATACATGTACCGTTTGCAAATGGATTGACTTGATTCAGTTCGGAATGATTAATATGTTAAAAATAATTATTTTTCGACATATCACTGGTTAAGTTAATAGACAAATTCTTTACCAATTAAATACATAAATTTTATTTTAACTTAACTTTAATTAATTAACCAGACCAGTGCGAATTACATAGTATCGATTTACCTGTTTATACCTGCCTAACCAAGAGTTGTGACGGGAAAAAATAGTCAACCTAACGTTTGCATATTTTTAAAGCTACATCTGCGACCTCACTCTAACAATAGGTGAGCCACACCAATATACGAGAAGAAGAAGATAAGCTACACATTTTCGATAGGTATGGAATTTGCCTATTAGCCAAAACAGTGCAATGTTTAAAAAGAAAAAAAATGTTATTTAATCATATTCTTAACTGTTTTTTTAGTCAATCCATTTGCAATATATTTATTGACCTATTTAATCTTCTATACATATAAAATGCTTTGTCCTGAATGACTGACTGACTGACTGAAGGATCAACACACAGCCTAAACCGCTGATCGTAAAGACCTGAAACTTGGAGGGTGTGTTCTTTGTGTGACGTAAGCATCCGATAAGAAAGGATTTTCCGAAATTCTACCCCTTAGGGGGTGAAAAGGGGGGGCAAAGTTTGTATGGGACAACATGATTCCTTGGGTCAATCCTAATAGAACTATTTTCGACTTCGCGAACGAAATCGCGGGCAAAAGCTAGTTTGATTAAAAATTCTTTTCATCCATGAACCAGCTCGATTAAGGTCGTCCTTAAAGGGATCCTAGACTATTGGCATCGCTGCGCAAACTCTTAACAACCTCTTTTCTAACCACGCTACAATTATGAATGACCCTCCAAAAAAGAACCATGAATGAACCAAAAATATATCAAACAAAACCGGCATCAACTGAAAAAAAATCTACCAAAAGTCACGTCTGAAATCGATCAATAAAATCTACTACGTGAGAGAAGCACCAAAAATGGCGGCAAAGAGAATATTCCAAATAACTTTTTTTTCCTATTTTATTTGTTGTGTTAAGTTGCGTTTAGTTTCTATATTTGTTTTTATTACACCGGAATTTATTCTTTTTGTCACGAATTTGCCATTAGTAAGGATTTTCGAGTGTAAACGATTTAGTTGTGACGTGACAGTATGCTGGATTTTGAACTTTTATGGAGCGAGGTGAGTATGAAATATTTTGTCGTGATAACGTTTAATAAATTGCATTTACACAAAAGTGTCATGGTAATATGACCAGACGCGTCATGGTAACTTAGGAAACAGAGTATTTAATAATAATATCGATCATCTGGGCTTGTGTTATGGTGACGAGTGACGAATAGAAGACTTATATAAAGAAAAAAATATATAAAAAAGTAACAAAAAATGTCAATTTTTCATCGTTTTCTTATGACGTTATCACGTAAAAATATCGTGCGTAAACCGAATTGACTGACAAACATTTATTCTATGCCTAAAATAGTTAAGATGAAAGGACGATTCGACTTTAGCTTTATACTAGCAGTGCTCCGCGGTTTCGCCCGCGTATATCCCGATCCCGTGGGAATATCGGGATAAGAAGTATATCACTTCCAATCCTCATACCAAGTTTCATCAAAATCGGTCCAGTAGTTCCTGAGATTAGCGCGTTCAAACAAAGAAATTCTTCAGCTTTCACCCGCGTATCGATATATTAAATAGCCTATGCAACACAATAATAATTTTTCAATTCGAACCAGTTCGAGTTCCTGAGATTAGCGTGTTCAAACAAACATATAGATTATTGACACTAGCCATATGCATAAGTTCGGATCTATTAAAAAAATAAAAATAACGTCATTATGAACTCTTTTGTATAGTTGATATTACCATCTTGCATACTCTAATACGTTGCTATAGTTTTTGGCGGGAACGAGTTAACAACATGTCGTTTTATTTTCATGAAACTTAGTTGTAACCCGAGTTGAATTGTATAATTCTGGTGGAATGTTATTCAATTTAGTTCTGTAAAAGTGCACAAGTGTAGTGAAAATAAAAATCAGTGTCAAACATGAAGTTTTCTCGTTGCCACTAAATATCCTACTGAGGTTATGGTAAACTTGCCACCGCTTTACTATAGCCCCTGACTTGACGGACTATGACGACTTTGACTTTTTTGAAACACTTTAGGCCCGATTTATGAAAAGTTGGGTCATAATTTGATGCAAAATATAACTTGGCACTGGCTAAATGCACAAGCCGTGCGTTGACATAATTAATAGAAAAAAAAATATGTTGCTATTGTTACCTTGTTACGTTTCTATGTAACGCAAGACATCACACTTTTTTTGTAAATGCCGGTGTATTCGATTTATAAGATGTTATCACGTCTAAAAACTTTCGTTCCGCCCATAATTTTAAACACACCTTACCAACGTAATAGTTAATTTACCAGCATTACAATGTAACGCTAACGTTTGTACGTGACTTTGGTTGCAACAACAATATATTTATTGTAAAAGCACGTTCTGCAACTTTGTTGGTATGTATGTACAGTTGCATAGTTTTGTGATTAGAGAATTGGATGTGACTAATTATAGTGGGAGTTAATGCTACCTCGTGTTAAGATGGAGTGAACAAATCAACTCTTCAGCTTTGTAAATTAGTATAGACTAGAAGGGTTAGGTTTTCACCCGCGTAACTCCTGATCCCGTGGGAATATCGCGATAAAAATTGTCAATGTTATTCCCAATGAATCAATGTATCCTCGTACCAAGTTTCATCAACATCGGTCTAGCAGTTTTGGAGTATATCTACACAATATATCTACGAAAACTTGCTATACGTTCACAAAAATCCTGATATTTTTCGTAAAAATAACGATAATCATAATTTCATCTTAAGAAATAAGGATGAACTGACCGTGCCCGGTAGTAGGCTCCGGAAAATAAACAGGTCGATTAATAGTACATGTGTGCTCTATTATAATAAATTACGTAAAGATGTATATGACATGTCCATTAACAGGTTCAAAACTTTTATAATGCATTAATTGTGCAGTAAGGCGTACTATAATACTTCATCTTACCTTAATGATAACAACCCATGGACGTGACTTTAATTGCTCCATTTCAAATAATACTTTCAAATATTTGTAATATTGACCTTTGTGAGCGTGATCACATGAAAAAGAAACCCCCATGAGTTTCTTGTGTCTTCTTCTCATTGGTGGGCGCGTTCCGAAGGCACACATCCTAACTTAGTTTTTAAGACGTGTCCATGTGATCTTGTACCTAGGTATTAAGTATCCAAAGGAATAATTTTGATTTTGATTTGAGTCTATTCGTTCCAAACAAAAATAGATAGATAGATAGATAGATAACTTTATTTGTACAACACAGGAAAAAACAGAACACTATATACACAAAGCGAAGTAACAGCTATAAAGCATAAGTTGCACAAATGGGCGGCCTTATCGCTGAAAGCGATTTCTTCCAGGCAACCTTTGGATGGAAAAGAACTGATTCAGCTTTAATGGTAGGTTGTGAATTGAATTTTGAAAATGTAGATTTTAAATGTATTAACTGACAACCCGTTGGCAAATTGGTCACCATGCCGGACTGCCAAACCCAGGGTTGCGGGTTCGGCCCGTCTCAAATAAGTATTTATGCTTAGATATTTGTCTGTGGTCTGGTTGTTTCTATGTATTATGTAGTATATATTTAGAAAAGCAAAGTATATAAGTAGTATATCCGTTGTCTAGCACTCATAACACAAGTCTAGTTATTTAGCTTGGGGCTAGATGGCGATGTGTGGAATGTCTTGCAATATTATTATTTTTATTTATCTAGATTAAAAAACGCCCTAAACTTGTGTAACCTATGTTTTTAGGCAAAATAATTCATACTCTAAAAGCCACCCTCCTCAGAAATCAAATTTATTAAAAACATAATCCTCAAAGGTGAGAAAACACAGTAAATCACCGGAAGTCAGAACAAATCACTAGCCATATTTTTTGTACAATATATTTATGTTGGTAACACTAGGATTACGCAGTAGGGGCACACTAATCCCAGGGACAACATCTGGCGGACATTTAAACGGTTTTGTACCTACCTACATAAATTGTTTTACGTGATATGGTATTACTTTAGAGCTTTTTAGAGTGATTACTAGCTTTTGCCCGCGACTTCGTCCGCGTAGTAGTCGAAAATGATTCTTTTAACTTCAATGCAAATAGCCCCGAAAAACCTTTCTACCCTTTTTTAATCCCGTTGGAGAAATATTTCAATAAAATACCAAACACGTTTTTTATCTATTCTGTTAAAGAATGTGTAGATTGGACCAAGGAATCACGTTGTCCCATACAAACTTTGCCCCCTCTTTCTCACCCCCTTAGGAGTAGAATTTCGGAAAATCCTTTCTTATCGGATGCGTACGTCATACAAAGAACACACTCTCAAAATTTCAGGTCTCTACGATCAGTGGTTTAGGCTGTGCGTTGATCCGTCAGTCAGTCAGTCATTCAGGACAAATAATTTTATATGTATAGATTAACTAAAAAAAATGGAGTGGAAAAATGAATCGTATGAAATATGGCGGATGTGTTTTGTATCATCATAACATAGTATAAAACGAAGTCGCTTCCCGCCGCCTGTCCCTATGTATGCTTATTCGATGCAGTTTGTTTTTAATAGATAAAGTGATTCAAGAGGAAGGTTTTGTACATAAAACAAAACTACCACGCGTACGAAGTCACGGGCAACAGCTAGCTTACTATAATTTGTATTAATTGAATAAGCCTACTCTGATTCGCTTCTTTTTCAGTTGACAACCATTTTTGTTGCCTTTTCAAGGAAGGCAAAGGGCTTAGCCCATACAGCTATACTTTGTCAATTGGTACTGCCTATGGAGACCCATGTCATTTAGAATTAGCCTCTTTTATAGTATGCCTTAAATGCATTATTTAGGTGGTTTTTATATTTTTCAAGCTCGGTACCATGATTTTTTGCGATACACCTTTGACATTTAATTTTCTGGATTTTAGCTCGAAAAGATACCTTAATACCTACTCCAAGACACAGTTCAATACCTACCCAAGTATTATTGGATTTTGAACTATCTTCTTGATTTGAAAGGTACTCTTTCAATATAATTGAATGAAGTCATAATTTCCCATGAGTTAAAAGAAAAAGAATGAAAGAAAAACATTCATTCATAGACAAGCACAATTGCATATTTAGAAAAAAATAATCCAATATGCAAACTTCTTTGTCGAAATCCGTTCCCGCGTAAAACAATAGCACCTGTCATTGATCTGTCACTTAACAAAAAAAAACAATACAATTTGGGTGTCTTCGTTTGAAAATCGAAATTGCTACACAATTTTTAACTCTTTTCAGAAAGGAATAGGGCTAAGGGTTCGATTTCTGAACCGAAATTGACTTTAAAATTTTACGCATAAATGCGCGAAAATGTTGACCATTGTCTATGGTACGTAAACGGTAATGGTTGCAGGCGTGGGAATAGATAAACTTGTACTTTTTTTTGTGGGTAGGTGTGATTTTTGATGGCTTTCAGTGGTCACGTCCGTGTGAAAGATGGAACCTGTTTATTGTATTTTTATTCATTCATAAATTAGAGGTTTCGGTCTAGTGGGACTTCTATTGGATATTTGGATATATAATAATTTGTCTTGCGGTAAAATAAATTAGAAAATACTACAGTTGAAGGTAACTGGGTCATAATACTGTTAACTTACGTATCTGCGTGGGACAGGATAAAATATTATCATGAATATTTCTTATAGTACCTAAAAATTGTCACATAAACACTATCTGTTACTTTTGTACATTTTTATTAATCTATTTTATGTTGTTTTCATTCATATTTTCCTAAATAAACGCTATATATCTGATTTTCGGAAAAAGTTACATAAGGCTTTATAGACTTAAAATTTACCCTTTGCCTTCCCTGAAAAGGCATCAAGCAATTTGACATTAATTGAACAAAAACAGCAAATCTATAATAGTACTAGCAGCGCTCCGCAGTTTCACCCGAGTAACTCCCGATCCCGTCAGAATATCAGGATAAAAAGTAGCCTATAGCCTTCCTCGATAAATGGACTATCCAACACAAAAAGAATTTTTCAATTGGAACCAGTAGTTCCTGAGATTAGCGCGTTCAAACAAACAAACTCTTCAGCTTTATAATATAAGTATAGATTAACTTTAAAGGAAGACGGGTTCGAAAAGTTTTTTGGCCACAATCGTCTTCCTAGCTTCACTCGTGTCCCTTGAAGACCCCCGTTTATTTGGTGGTCTTTGAGTGAAGAGCGTATAGGTATCTACTAGACACCGCGTGCTACATCTTAGACCGCATCGTCACTTACCATCGTGTCAAACACTGACCTATTTATTATTAAAAAATAAATGTGTGGCACTCGGGAACTGCCGCGGTAAAGCTATTGCATCGTGCGAGCTTCGTACAGTCGCACCATATACATACACGTTAAGCGAACGCTCGGCCGAGCTACATGGTAGGCGAAGTCGGGGTGTTAGGTTTTATTTTCGTTACGGAATTTCTTGATTCGGTCGCCGCGCTCAAAGCCCGCGATAAAAGCTATGGATAACTCAGTTTTACAATTACAAAGGAAACACGACACTAAACATCAAAAAATATTACTTTATTAATATTACACCCAATAAAAATTAAATGAGTCAACTTACACCTACAAAAGACTGTCACCAAACACCTTCAAATTCCCACGTTACCTAAATTACTATAATAGTATTGGACTTATGAATGGCACAGCAGGTGCCTCAATAAAAAAAGTAAACAGACCATAGACATAGACACGCGCGTTGCGGCGAAAAACAATGGCTGTGAATCACGCCCGCAACGCTATTCCAAAAAAAATTGGAAGCAAAAAAATGTTTTGGCGCGTTTTGACGTTACGTTCCCACGTTTTTTTTTCTTTTACTTTTACAAATTAGGGCTTTGATTTTTTAAAACAAACGGTAGGTAAACCTTTTTTGATTTGATTTCAGTACTAAGATTTTTTTTCACAATTTTCAAAGTTTCTGATACTCTATCTTGTGTTGGTTTTATTAATTTTAAGTAATTAAGTAATTTGTTTTTTAATCGACATCTAAAAAAAATGTAGGTTATGTAAATTCGAAAAACAACTGATTGTTTAAAACAAAGGTCAATTAAGTAGACTAAGAACAGTAGATAAAACCTAAAAAAATAAGTAAAATTTTAAAGTGAATGACCTCTCCGTTTATGGAACAGCTGATTTTCAGGTAAACATAACCTCAAAATTAAAAAAAAAAAGTTCGTATTTCCAAAAGTCGTAGAACAAAAGTTGTTTGTTAAGGTGCACAGAAGTAGCCCTCAACGGCTTGCTTGTATAATTACCAATAACCCTTTATATGTAAAAAGGTAGGTATATGCAGCTGTCAACACTGTACTAAATTTAAAAAAAAACAAGTGTTAAAACTCTCGCATAAGAACTTTTTCTCAAAGCTACGATGGTTCTAGGACATCCCCTTTTTAAAGCAATTTGCTGCAATTTTTGACAACTGTTTTAAGATTAATTATGTCAAGCTTTAAAAACAATTTGCTGCCATTTTTTTTTCAATTTTTTAAGATCATTTACTTATGCCAAATTCTTATAGGAATTTGTTGCCATTTTTACCCGACTGTAATTATAAAGAGTTATGTTTTTTGAGCCTATATTTTAATATGTTTGTAATACTCTTTCTTTCCTCATATCTGGATGGATTTTTTAAAGATTCGTCGCAAATGTTCTCTAGATAGGTGACATAAAAAACAATATGGGCCTGCTACATTTTATTAAATAAATAAATTAATTAAAATTTACTTCAGAAATAATTGCATAAGTACAGATTATATAAAATAATACAAATTAAATTAAAAAATCTAATTATTGATTGAGTTGTTTTTTTTTACCAATTTTTGATATCACTTAAGCCAAGTTAAGACCTTTCCTTCCCTTCAAGTAAGAAACCTCAACATACTACCAAAAATATCAATATATCTTACAACTAATCTCACTAAGACCATGTCAATACATCTGTGTGTCTGTGAGTTATTGGATATAGTTACTGTACCACGTGGTAGGATCCGGGTTGTATGTGGTGGGTCGCTTTGTTTTATACGTGTAGTGAGGGGGTTGAGTTTTGGAAGAGTACGCTTGTGGCAAGGGTGCTTGTGTAGCAGTCACTTCCTATCTACACTCCTACACTATTATATTATTCAACCGATGATGTCTATAGTACATTACGATATAAGTGTGGTAAATTGATCTCATAGAGGCGGTTTATGACGCGCGAGCGGAACGCGAGCGTGTTTAGAAGCCGAGATATAGGGAAAAAACGAAAAACAAATAATAAAAAAAAACTCAATTTCTAATCTTTTGCTTATGACGTTATCACGTAAAACTCGTCCGTAAACCGACTTTACAGACAATCATTTTTTAGCAATATATATAGTACTAGCTGCGCCCCGCGGTTTCACCCGCGTTAGTCCAGATCCCGTAGGAATATCGGGATATCAAGTAGCCCATATGTGAATCCAGGCCTCTAGTTCTCTACATACTGAGTTTTATCGCAATCGGTCCAGTAGTTTTTGCGTGAAGGAGTAACAAACATACCCACACACACACAAACTTTCACATTTATAATATATCTATTACCAGCTATCTAGATACCGTTTCACCGCAATTGGTGTAGTACCTTTAACGTGAAGGAGAAACAAACATACACACACACAAACTTTCACATTTACAATATTAGTAGGATTTGTCTCTAATTATAAGCTTAATCAGTCAACACAATATCTCCATTGTCCATTGACAATAATTCAACCATCTTGCCCAAAGTAATACAAAACAGATGTTGCTAAGTTCAACTAATCCTGTAATCTTAATGCAAATTGAATAACTTACTCACCTGTGAAGGTTTAGGCGCTGGCCGGAAGACCAGCGCTGCAGCCAATTTACGCTTGGCTGTGGCTTACAGCTGAGTTCGACCATTTGGGGCAGCACATGGCTTCTTAAATATTCTTAGGTTTAGTGTATGTTTCTTTCTTCGTTGTATAATGTTACCTTATTCTTTGTGTGTGTTTAATTTTAAAGTTGTCGTGTGCCTGTACCATATAAATGTTTTTCTTTCTTTCTTTCTTTCTAAATACCTTTGAAACCCGGCCAAGTGCGAGTCGGCCTCGCGCACGAAGGGTTCTGTTCTATTTTTTCTCTTTAATATTTTCATTCATTTCAATTTAATACACAAAATTATAATTATACTCACAATACGACTATTATATTCATTTTTTTAGTAAGGTATCTGCTAGTAGAAAGGGCCACCTGGACCTTAATTAAAAACTTAATACATCCTACTAATATTATAAATGTGAAAGTTTGTGTGTGTGTGTGTGTGTTTGTTACTCCTTCACGCTAAAACCACTTAACCGATTGCAATGAAATTCGGTATGTAGATGGAGGCCTGGATTAACATATAGGCTACTTTTTATCCCAATATTCCCACGGGATCGGAACTTACGCGGATGAAACTGCGGGGCGGAGTTAATTAGATAATATTAGTTTTATTGTCAAACTGAAAAACATTTTATTTGTTTATATTTTACTAGCTGTGCCCCGCGGTTTCACCTGCGTAAGTCCCGATCCCGTGGGAATATCGAAAAAAATATCCTATGTCCGTCTTATGATTGTAAGCTACCTCCCCACCAATTTTCAGCCAAATCGGTTTAGCCGTTCCCGAGTTATAAATGGTGTAACTAACACGACTTTCTTTTATATATATAGATTCTATTGTCAAGGTTTTCCAAAAACTTATTACCTTGTTTGTTATAGCGACAACAGAAATACATAATCCATGAAAATTGTCCAGTTACCACGGTGTATGAAATACAGCCTGGTGACAGACAGACAGACAGTGGAGTCTAAGTAATAAGGTCCCGTTTTTACACATTGAGTACGGAACCCTCAAAAAAAACTCAACCGAATTGAGAACCTCCTCCTTTTTTGAAGTCGATTAAAAATAACATTTCAAACGGTATTCGTTATTCAAAACCTTCAAAACCTCGAATTGTAAATTTTTTCCGCATCTCGTATTGCCCTTTTCATCAAACCAAGATGGCGGACGCAATATTTAAATCCACGTATGCCTTATTAAAATACTGTTTTAAGACACTTTAAGCCCGATTAATGAAAATCGGGCAATTTTTTTTGTGATAAAATATATAACTTGATACAGGCTTTATGCACGACCTGTCCGAAGCCACAATTACCAAAAATAACCGGGACACTTCCCGGTTATTAAGTTGCAAGATTTGAACCGAACAAACACACATACACACATACATTCTTAGCAAGTTAAATAAAAGCTTTTAAAAAGGAATAATCTTCCCGCCAAAACTCTTAACTAACAAATAAAATAAAAACTGGCCAAGTACGAGTCGGAATTTCACGCTAACGGTTCCGTACCATTATATTTTGTTTTTAGTTTTTAGCAACAGAAATACACCATGAAAATTTCTTGTGTCTTGCTATCACGGTCCATGAGATACAGCCTGGTGACAGACAGACAGTGGAATCTTAGTAAAAAGATCCCGTTTTTATCGGAGCTCAAAAAGAACTTTAGGTACGAAACGCATAAGAAAACGTCTCCAACGGTATTCGTCATTCAAAACCTTAAATTGTAAATTTTTTCCGCATCTCGTATTGCTCTTTTCATCAAGCCAAGATGGCGGACGTGATATGTAAATCCACGTATGCTTTATAGAAATACAGCATTATTGATTTGCCTCTTTGTATGGCAACAGAAATACATAATCTGTAAAGATTTCAACTGTTTAGCTATCACGGTTCATGGGATACAGCCTGGTGACAGACAGACAGTGGAATCTTAGTAAAAAGATCCCGTTTTTATCGGAGCTCAAATATAAATTTAGGTATGAAACGCCAAAAAAAACGTCTCCAACGGTATTCGTCATTCAAAACCTCAATTTGTAAAAAAAATCCGCATCTCGTATTGCTCTTTTCATCAAGCCAAGATGGCGGACGTGATATGTAAATCCACGTATGCTTTATAGAAATACAGCATTGTTGATTTGCCCCTTTGTATGGCAACAGAAATACATAATCTGTGAAGATTTCAACTGTCTAGCTATCACGGTTCATGGGATACAGCCTGGTGACAGACAGACAGTGGAATCTTAGTAATAAGGTCCAGTTTTTATCGGAGCTCAAAAAGAACTTTACGTACGGAACGCTAAATAGAACGTCTCCAACGGTATTCGCCATTCAAAACCTCAAATTGTAAATTTTTTCCGCATCTCGTATTGCTCTTTTCATCAAGCCAAGATGGCGGACGTGATATGTAAATCCACGTATGCTGTATAGAAATTATTGATTTGCCCCTTTGTGCCGATGTGTGACCGCGCATAATGGTAGCTTTTGATCTTTTATTTGTATCAATGAATTTATGAATTGAGATACAAAGTTTGAGATGTAAAAAGATCTTTTATCTTTGACGACACAGTTCACCACAACGGTCACCATGCCGGTCTGCCAAACACAGGGTTGCGAGTTCGATTCCCGCCTCAGACATGTATTTATACATATTTGTCTGTGGTCTGGTTGTATTATAAGTATACTAGCTGCGCCCCGCGGTTTCACCCGCGTAAGTCCCGATCTCGTGGGAATATCGGGATAAAAAGTAACCTATGTGTTAATCTAGGTCTCCAGCTATCTAGATACCGAGCGACATCGCAATCGGTCCAGTAGTTTTTGCGTGAAGGAGTAACAAACATACACACATACACACACAAACTTTTACATTTATAATATTAGTAGGATATTTACAATAAGTATATATATTCGTTGTCTAGCACCCATAACACAAGTCTAGTTACTTAGCTTGGGGCTAGATGGCGATGTGTGGAATTGTAGTTTCACAGATTTTTTATTTAATTTATTTTATTTTTATTTTCGGAAAACAGACAGTGAACAATTCGGAATAAGATATATAAAATTAATTCTACACACCATTTGTGAACTTTCGCATATTTCGCATAGATTTCGTGATAAGTTTTATTCTCTCAAATATTTAATACGGGCCTTTACTTGTACTTGTATACAGGCTGTTTTCCGCCATTGGACCCTTTTTAATTAGGTCCTTTTTGCGTGAGGATGGAGTAGGCTTGCCCAGCACCTACTACCCTCTCAGCTTAGTCGACCATGTCCAGAGGAGAGAACTTGTCAATACTTTGGAACCAACTAAGCCGCGGGTTTCATCACGATGTTTTCCTTCACCGTAAGAGCAATGTCAATTAGCGCACATAATTTTTTCTTATGAAAAATACATTGGTGCACGGCCCGCCGGGATTCGAACCCACGACCTTCAGAATGAAAGTCGAGGTATCTACCACTAAGCCAACACCACTCTAATACGGGCCTTTATAATTATTACTAGCAGCGCTCCGCGGTTTCACCCGCGTAACTCGTAGGAATATCGGGATAAAAAGTAGCCTATAACCTTCTTCGATAAATGGACTATCCGACACAAAAATATTTTTTCAATTCGAACCAGTAGTTCCTGAGATTAGCGCGTTCAAACAAACAAACAAACTCTTCAGCTTTATAATATTAGTATAGATTTAACGATAAACACGAATCAACCAACAAAAAATACCTATTTATTCGCTCGTGCCCTTTTTTATAGAAAAAGTTTGTTTATAAGTGTTTAGAAACATCACTATCAAATTACACAATAGGAATTATAGAATCGACAGATCAACCCATCAAACTCTTCAAGCCTGTCAAACTTATGCGGGCCCTTAGAAAAAGTCAGTGTCAAATATTGGCTACGGTTCAGTAGGAAATAAATAAGTAAATAAATAAATAAGTATTACAGGACATTCCACATATCGCCATCTAGCCCCAAGCTAAGTAACTAGACTTGTGTTATGGGTGCTAGGCAACGGATATACTACTTAAATACTTTTCTTTTGTAAATATATACTTATAATACATAGAAACAACCAGACCACAGACAAATATCTAAGCATAAATACTTGTCTGAGACGGCAGTTGGCACAATGGTTACCACGCCGGACTGCCAAACACGGGGTTGCGGGTTCGATTCCCGTCTCAGACATGTATTTATGCTTAGATATTTGTCTGTGGTCTGGTTGTATCTATGTATTATAAGTATATATTTACAAAAGAAAAGTATTTATGTAGTATATCCGTTGTCTAGCACCCATAACACAAGTCTAGTTACTTAACTTGGGGCTAGATGGCGATGTGTGGAATGTCCTGTAATATATATTTATTTTATTTAAAAAAAAGAATTTGGGTCATTTGTGACAAATGTAACGACAATAATACGTCATAATTTGTAACAGATTAATCCGAAAACGTTTTTTTAACAAGTGCGTGTTACATCTTAGACCTTTAAAGATTTTTTTTTATTTTCTGAACACATAAAAAATAGACACAAAAAAAGCACAAGCAAAAAGAAATACAGCGCCTAAAAAAAATCGTCCTTGTTTGAATAAAAGCTTTTAAAAAACTAAATCAAAATCGGTTCATCCGTTTGGGAGCTACGATGCCACAGACAGACACACACACACACAGAGAGAGACACGTCAAACTTATAACACCGTCGTTTTTTCGTCGGGGGCTAAAAAAAGGATTTCTCCACCTTTTTTGAAGTCGGTTAAAAATACGTAATTTCTGCCAAAACGCATTCCAACTTATTACGAAAAGTGGACGGGAATAAGAAGCCTGATAGACGGAAGGATCTTGTTTTTTTTTCTCTCTGTTAAGGCGCGGTACCCTAAAATCGATTGTCTATTGTTGTACCTGTATATTTTTTCGGAAACGGACACGTAAAGTGTTTCCCTTTGCATTCAGCCAGTACGTATTCGAACTTGCTAGTGTAAGGTGCAATTCTTTTTTTTGAATTGCGTTCGTAGTTTGAAAGTTTACAAATTTTGAAAATGAAATATCCATGTAGGAAGTTGTTTGAAAAATACTCGACAGATTTTGATATGGATTTACGTAAGTTTTGAATTTTATTACGTTTATTTTTTTTTAATTGATTAAATTAGGTAACTTAAAGTGGTAAGGGGATTGATAACACGAGGCGCGCGAATTTCATTTTATTTATTTAAAAAATAACCTAATCGGGCATTGTTTGACGTTATTGTACTTTGCTACTCAAGAACTTATTTTTCTTGCTAATATAACAATAAATAAAAATAAAAAATCCCTTCGCACCACAATAAGAAATTACCAAAATTAAAAAAAAACCACCTTTTCAAATAACCTATTCCTTTAAAATACCATTTTCTAAACTACGTAAACATTCCCCCACACATTCACTATTTCTTTATTATTTGCATAATGATCCCGTCTTGAAAATCTGATATTAATTTGATTTTCGCAAGCAAGTTCTTATTTATGTATTTCGTATTACTAGGTAATTTAAAAAAACCGGCCGGTTTCTTACCATTTTATTCTGTGAAAATTACAACCGTCTGGTCATCACGGTTCATAGGATACAGCCTGGTTACAGACAGACAGACAGACGGACGGACAGTGGAGTCTTAGTAATTATTTTTCCTAGTCTTAATCGCGTGTTTATTATAAACTATAAATACAAATCGTATGAGATTAAAAAGTGTACTGAAGTATTAGTAAAAGGGTCCCGCTTTTACTACCTACCTACCTTTTGGGTACGGAATCCTAAGAACAAAAAAACTTGAGAGGTGTCAAGGGACACCCGGATGGAACGAAGTTTCTTTCGATTAATTAGTGAAGGAATTGTAATAAAATCAAAAAGTGTCGTTACAACTTTTGGTCCGTTTAGCCCCCTTTCGCAACGCGCCATAAGGTACTTCTTTCCAAAAAAATTAGTGGAATTTCCCGCGCACCCGGTACAATCGAACTGTAATAAAATGTCGCTAAAATCTACAAATAGTAACAACACTTGGCCGACTCGAAACGACTGAAATTCCACAAGTTACAAGTTTATTTATCGCTACCTTTATGTTCAATAAGGAATGTATTGAGCTTTGAACTATTAAGTTTTTAAAGCTTTTCATTACTTACCTATTATTGTGTTTTTGACGTCTATTAAATTGATGAACACCGGCAGCACTCACAAAAAACTGTGACGTCATCGCTCATGTTCCCTAAGCGTTGCAGCCAATGTTTCGTAATTATCGTCCGTATTTAATAATATTATTGCTCATCTGGGCTTGTCTTATGGTGACGAGTGACGAATAGAAGACTTAAATAAAGTAAAAAAATATATACAGAAAAAATAAGGGACAAAAATATATACACCTTTTTCACAAAAAAATATCTCAATTTTTATTGTTTACCTGTGACGTTATCACGTAAAATTATCGTCCGTAAACCGACAACCATTTTTTTATAAATTTATAATACATTTATACAGTGTGTAAAGAAAACCTTGTCATCACTGTTACTTACATATGAACCTCAAGATGGGTATAGACTAGAGAACTTACTCGAGCATTTCAAACAAAATGAAAAAAAAAATTAAATATGAAATAATTTACTCAGACTTTGAGGAATTTTCAAAATGTAACAACACCATTATTTACCTAAGGACTCGCTACCAATAATGATGTTTTTGGGTAACTTTATCGAAGTAATAAGAATAATTTATTTTATTTTTAAGCAAAAATACTTTTTTTTTCTAATTAATAAATAAAATAAATAAATAAATATTGCAGGACATTCTACACATCGCCATCTAGCCCCAAGCTAAGTAACTAGACTTGTGTTATGGGTGCTAGACAACGGATATACTACTTATATTACTTTTCTTTTGTAAATATATACTTATAATACATAGAAACAACCAGACCACAGACAAATATCTAAGCATAAATACTTGTCTGAGGCGGGAATCGAACCCGCAACCCTGTGTTTGACAGTCCGGCATGGTGACCATTGTGCCAACTGGGTCGTCAAACAAGTAGAAAACTAAGAGAAGTTAAATGTTATATTTTTATTTTTATTATTCTAATTTACCAAGAGTTTGTGGAATTTCAGCAAATTTAGGATATAATTTTTGCCGAACTAAATTTTAAAACTAAGTTCTGAATAGCTCGAAAGAGAAAATATAATTAATTAGTAGGATTAGAACTATAATGTTTTCATTATTTTTGATTAATTTTAATTGGTTTAACAATTTTTTTAAGACTGTCACCTCTTTCTGCCTGTGGACCATGAGAGCTGTAAAGTTCTCAAAACGTCTTAAAAAAACAAAACAAAATAAACGCGAATTATTTATAAAAAATCTATACTAATATTATAAAGCTGAAGAGTTTTTTTGAACGCGTTAATTTCAGGAACTACTTGGTTCGAATTGAAAAAATATTTTTGTCTTGGATAGTAATTCATTTATCGAGAAAGGCTAGTTTTTTTTTTATATTCCTACGGGATCGGGTCTTACGCAAGTGAAATCGTGGAGCGCAGCTTGTATTAAATAATTTCATTATGTGTTCGAGACGCAAAAACCTAAAAAATAATAGGATTTACAAAAAAAAACATTGTTTTTCTAGAGTAGATACTTCACTTAATAAATGCACAAAAAATTTACATACCAACCGCGTCTAACGACGTAAAATTAAATATTTATGACACTTTTGGCCGCACGACGCGTCCCACCGTTGCCACTTCAGAAATTAGAAGAAAAAAAAAGAAAAATGTAGTCATTCTGGCGGGAAAACAACAACGCCTGAATTATTCATGATTAAATGCTAATATATTGCTATACAGGGGTTAGTATTTCTTGATAAATATAGATATATGACGACCCAGTTGGCACAATGGTCACCATGCCGGACTGCCAAACACAGGGTTGCGGGTTCGATTCCCGCCTTAGACAAGTATTTATGCTTAGATATTTGTCTGTGGTCTGGTTGTTTCTATGTATTATAAGTATATATTTACAAAAGAAAATTATATAAGTACTATATCTGTTCTCTGTGTTTTCACTATTTTCACAAAAAAATACATGAAAAATGCAGTATAAAATACGGACTGATAAGATAAATATAACAGAGATAGAGTGCTCAAAGTAGGGTTTCCATCCGCCCGGGTTTTCCCGGATTTGTCCTACTTTAGAGGGCGTCCGGGGACTATCCGGGCGGGGTTTCATGTGTAATCCGGGTAAAACTGGGACAAATGAAACCCCGGCTGCTGACACATAAAAAACTAAAAATTACGTGGGAGTGTCGTCAAAATAAAACCCTGGACATCCATCCATAATTTTATGGTTCCGTGCTATACCAACAAATAGGTACTTAAAACCGAATTTAATAATGGTACGGAACCCTTTGGGCGCTGGTCCGACTCGCACTTGACCAGTTTATGATTTATGTTAATTGTATAAAAATGTTAGACTGACTAATACAGGTTATGTTAAAATAAATAAAAAGTTGTTTAGTAAAAAGTTTGGTTTTTTCCGGGATTGTCTGGGTTTAAGCTCAAAAATCCGGGGTTTTCACACTATTTGTCCTAGTTGGTAGATTTTTGATATGGGAACCCTACCTCAAAGAAACGTAGAAGGGACAAGCTTTGTCATCGAGCGCATTTTAATACTGAAATTGCAAATCGATTTTTATGTGGTCAGGGTCCGCTACTGTAGGACATGGCAAACAGACTGAACAGGCATAGCTTTGCATAGCTTTTATCACGGGCTTTGACCGCGGCGACCGAATCAAGAAATTCCGTGACGAAAGTAAAACCTAACACCCACTCCGCCTACCAAGTAGCTCGGCCGAGCGTTCGCTTAACGTGTATGTATATGGTACGACTGTACGAAGCTCGCACGATGCAATAGCTTTACCGCGGCAGTCCCCGAGTGCAACATGTTTTTATTTTTTTATTTTATATTTATCTATGTTTGTTTTTTGCAGCGTGCCGCAAAGACGCGCGGCATCAGCCATACGACGCAGCGGCCATCATGAAAGAAAAGAGCAAGAACGCAGCACGCTCAAGAAGAGAAAAAGAGAACGCTGAATTCCTCGAACTAGCCAAACTGTTGCCCTTACCCTCTGCAATAACATCACAGTTGGACAAAGCATCTGTCATTCGACTTACGACCAGTTATTTGAAGATGCGACAAGTTTTCCCGGACGGTCAGTTTTAAGAGGAGAGGGTACCGGCGCTCTCTCCATACAAACGTAGTCGGCTGTTTTCTCCCTGGATAATGACACTAGAGCAAACATTTTTGCTGCATCCTATCCTACTTAATATTATAAATGTGAAAGTTTGTGTTCGTGTGTGCGTCTATGTTTGTTACTCCTTCACGCAAAAACTACTGGATCGATTGCGATGAAACTCGGTATCTAGAGAGCTGGAGACCTGGATTAACACATAGGCTACGTTTTATCCCGATATTCCCACGGGATCGGGACTTACGCGGGTGAAACCGTGGGGCGCAGCTAGTAAAACTTATAACTGCCATGACCATGCCCCTATGTTTTGTTTTTAAGCTTTTACCGCGGGCTTTGAGCGCGGCGACCAAATTAAGAAATTCCGTAACGAAAATAAAACCTAACACTCCCCACTCCGCCTACCATGTAGCTCGTTTAATTAAAAATGCCAGAACATCGGGGCATAGTCATCGCAGTGATAGGTTTTATGGCATACAAATATTTGTGCTAGTGTCATTATTCAGGGAGAAAACAGTCGACTACGTTTGTATGGAGAGAGCGCCGGTACCCTTTCACCTTAATTAGTTGAAAAAACTGTTGTCTGTAAATTTGGTTTACGGACGATAATTTTACGTGATAACGTCATAAGAAAACAAAGATTTTTTTTTTGTTATTTCTTAATATTATATTTTTTTCTTTTCTTTTTCCTTTATATAATTTCCTATAAGTCTTCTATGGTAATATGACCATGACGCATGACGTCACTCAATATCACCGTGACACTTTATTGTTAATGCAGGTGTTCCATCAATCAAAAAAATATTAAAGTCCCATATAACATGGTACGAAATCCTTCCGACTCGCACTTAGCCGATATTCTATATTTCCCTTTATTCCCAGGCCTTGGTGACGAATGGGGCGCTTCTCCTCCACCCCCTCAACCGAGAGAACTCTCGATCCGCGAACTGGGCTCACATTTACTACAAACATTAGACGGGTTCATATTCGTCGTAGCACCGGATGGGAAGATCATGTATATTAGTGAAACAGCCTCTGTGCATCTTGGATTGAGTCAGGTGAGGAAATATTCGATGCTTTACAGCGCCAGCAACATAAATCTATTTATATTCGTCGTAGCACCGGATGGGAAGATCATGTATATCAGTGAAACGGCCTCTGTGCATCTTGGATTGAGTCAGGTGAGGAAATATTTGATGATTTATACAAGGCCAGCAACTTAAATCCATTTACTATAGACATTAGACGGGTGTCGCTCTGGTACTAACACCAATAAAGTGTTTATCTATTTACAATGAAGAGGGAACCGGTCCCCGAGGTTCCCAATATCTAAATAGATTCTGAATGTACTGGACCGATTTTGATGAAACTTGGTATGAGGATACATTAAATCCTTAAAAGTAACGTAGGCTACCGCGGGACGTAGCTAATCCAAAATCTACCTATATACTAATATTATAATGAGAATATTTTTTTTTGTCTTTCTATTTGTAACGAATAGGCTGCAAAACTACTTGATCGATTTTGATGAAACTTAGTATGAGGATACATTAATTCGTAGGGAATAACATAGGCTTTTTTGTCTCGATATTTCCAGGAAATCAGGAGTTTACAAGGGTGAAACCACAGGACGCAAATTAGATATAAAAAGGTAAAACCTAAAAAAATAAAACATTTATAATTTAATAATTTATTCCACCAGGTGGAACTGACGGGTAACTCAATCTACGAATACATCCACCAGTCGGACCACGAGGAAATGAGCGCTGTTCTCAGTTTACAGCACCCACACTCGTATCTTGGACACCAATATCCTAGTTTAGGGTGAGTGTTGTGGCTTTGTACGACTTTTGCATATAGCCATGTGCTAAGAATTTATTTTGTATTAATTTTTAGCTTAATTGGGCTAGTATTTGCAACTAAATTAGTATTAGTAAATGTCTTGATATTTTAATTTAAATAAATATTTTGGTTTCAATAAATAAATATTCCTATCTTGATTTGTTAAAATTAAAATAGTACCTAATTACTGTCTACAGATATATTATATGTATAGATTAGCTTTTGCCCGCGAATTCGTTCGAGCAAAAGTCGAAAATGGAAGGAATCACGTTGTTCCATACAAATTTTTCCCCCCTTTTTCACCTCCTTAGTTGTAGAATTTCGGAAAACCCTTTCTTATCAGGTGCCTAAATCATACAAAGAACACACCTTTCAAGTTTCAGGTCTCTGCGATCAACGGTTTAGGCTGTGCGTCAGTCAGTCAGTCAGTCATTCAGAACAAAACATGTTATATTTTATTTCTCGCTTTTAGCGATAAGGCCGCCCATTGTGGCATATTGTTAGGTTTATTTTTTTTTTGTAACAGGAGTTATGTTAGAATTAAGGTTTAATGTGGTACGATAAAGAGTTTATCTATCTATCTATCTATGTATAGAAAATACAAATCATTCAGTTATTTATATTTAAAATCTAATAATTATGTGTTTGTATTTGACAGTTACCCAGTAGGAGGATCTTGGGGCCCAGCAGTGGACATAGAGTGCGAACGAGCTTTCTTTATTAGAATGAAATGTGTACTTGCTAAACGAAACGCTGGGCTAACTACTTCAGGATACAAGGTAAGGCTTTTGTTTAAAATATCAGCGTTTAACCACTATCCCACCCGGTGGCAATTTTAAATATAAAACAGATCATCGTTTGACCACTATCCCACCCGACGGTATTTTTTAAATATAACACAGTCCATCGTTTGACCATAATCCCATCCGGTGGTAATTTTTAAATATAATACAGACCGTCGTTTAACCACTATCCCATCCGGTGGTAATTTTTAAATATAATACAGGGCATCGTTTGACCACTATCCCACCCGGTGGAATTTTTTAAATATAATACAGGTCATCGTTTAACCACTGCCCCACCCGGTGGTAGGTGACGATGCGGTCTAAGAGCGGTGTCTAGAAGATTACCTATACCAGGCTTGTCTTATGGTGGACGGACAAAAGATAAAATACTTAAAAACTTTAGTAAATATAAACTACCTAGTTGGCACAATGGTCACCATGTCGGACTGCCAACCTCAGAGTAGCGGGTTTGATTCCCACCTCAGACAAGTATTTATGCTTAGATATTTGTCTTTGGTCTGGTTGTTTCTATGTATTATAAATATATATTCACAAAAGAAAAGTATATACGTAGTATATCCGTTGTCTAGCACCCATAACACAAGTCTAGTTACTTAGCATGGGGCTAGATGGCGATGTATGGAATGTCCTGCAATATTTATTACAAGCTTACACTACTGTTCGTATGTAAGTTGTCAGTCAAAATTTTCAAACTATTTTTCGACCATTTGTTGGCATCCGATTATTTTAAATACATATAAATACAGAAACACGTAGACCAAAAACAATTTTTTTCCAAAAAATATTAGAACCGGGAATCGAACCTGAAAACAGCGTTGCTTTGTCTCTAATCTGTACAATATTATCACAAAAACCATTTAATTTGAAATCCAAACAATATTGTTCAATAGAATCCCCATTAAATATTATTTTAAAGAAATCCGTGTTGAGAGGACGCGTGTCTCATAGTTAGGGTCAATGCGCACAATTACGCACAATAGGGTGCCGAGCCTTGAGGGTAGTCGGGGGCGAAAGTGTTAGTTTAATTGGGATGAACGAATGAAATACAAAATGATTCAGATAGAGCATATCTAAAAAGTAAAAAGTTTAAGTAGCGACCCAAAATCTGTGAAATTACTTCTTGACGTGATAACGTCTAATAAATTGATGGAAATAATATCGCTCATCTGGGCTTGTGTTATGGTGACGAGTGACGAATAGAACACTTTAAAAAAACTATAAAATGGATTTTTTTTTATATTTCATCGTTTTCTTCCTTTTCTTTTATTTCATTTACAAATATATTTTATTCCCTGCCATTCTTGCCTTTTCTATTCTGTGGAAAAAAACGTTTTTGGATTTTAATCCTAGTCCTACTAATATTATAAATTTGAAAGTTTGTGTGTTAGTATGTTTCTTTGTTACTCCTTCACGTAAAAACTACTGGATCGATTGCGATGAAACTTGGTATCTAGATAGCTGGAGGCCTAGGTTGTTAACCTAGGTCTCCAGCTATCTAGATATAGGCTACATTTTATCCCGATATTCCCACGGGATCGGGACTTACGCGGGTGAAACCACAGGGCGCAGCTAGTTGTGAATAAAGAAATCCATCATGTAGTTTGGAAGATAGAATAGAATAGAATAGAATATCATTTATTGTTTAATCTGTGTACATAGGTAAAGGTCTTAAAAATTAAATAGTGCCAACAGATTACTCATTCCGAGCATACAATATTAAAACATAGGTAGAACTTATACTAAATTTGTAGGTACATACGTAGGTATTTTTATGTTTCATCATCTTCGAAACGAGAAAATAAAGAATATTACAAACTAGCTGCGCCCCGCGGTAGTCCCGATCCCGTAGGAATATCGGGATACAAAGTAACCTAATGTTAATCCAGGCCTCCAACTATCTACATACCGAATTTCATTGCAATCGGTCCAGTAGTTTTAGCGTGAAGGAGTAACAAACATACACACACATACAAACTTTCACATTTATAATTCTAGCTGCGCCCCGCGGTTTCACCCGCGTAAGTTCCGATCCCGTGGGAATATCGGGATAAAAAGCAGCCTATATGTTAATCCAGGCCTCCAGGTATCTACATACCGAATTTCATTGCAATCGGTTAAGGGCAGGTGCTAATAAAGCTACCAAAATCGACCTTTGTTTTAAGCAACTCTAAGTAATCAAATAGGTACTCTTTTTTCGTTATTTGGATATAAATGGATATTGTAGTTTAATAACCATATTTTTGTTTATTGTGGTTGAAAACATGATATAAACAACTTCGTTCAATAAAAAAAATGTTAGAAAACTGAGAATTATTATATCGTTTATCGGGTTTTATTCAAAAATAGTTAACGTTTGTTTCTAAAAATGAATCAAATGATAGGTTTTGACCTCTAGGAACTATATTTGTGGATAATAATGCTAAAATGTTTTGCATATCGATCAAATATAACAGTTAGCACGCAGCACGCTACGTTTTTGAGAGCGGGGGCTAAGGTAATGTGAATACCTACACACGGTACTGGAAGAGCGCCTTAAGTGGTTTTTGCGTGAAGGAGTAACAAACACACACACACACACAAACTTTCACATTTATAATATTAGTAGGATTAGTAGGATAAACATACAAAGATGGCGCGAAAAACATAAGCCTTTCCTTGCAGTCGGTTAAAAATTGGTATTTAATTTAATTTTAACCACTTTTCCAACTAACTGTACCACTAACCACTCAACAAAGTACTTACCTACCCTACCTTAATATGTAAATGTACGAAGCAGGATCAAACCAATGAGTAGCCAGCTTAAAGGATTACTGGACCGATTTCTATAATGTTTACTTTACTGAGTGGTCGCCGTTCGGATTAAGCAACGCTGGTGTTATATAAGCAGCTATTATTTCACATATTAAGGCGCTCGTCCAGTACCGTGTGTAGGTATTCACATTACCTTAGCCCCCGCTCTCAAAGACGTAGCGTGCTGCGTGCTAACTGTTATATTTGATCGATATGCAAAACATTTTAGCATTATTATCCACAAATATAGTTCCTAGAGGTCAAAACCTATCATTTGATTCATTTTTAGAAACAAACGTAAACTGTTTTTAAATAAAACCCGATAAACGATCTAATAATTCTCTGTTTTCTAACATTTTTTTTATCGAACGAAGTTGTTCATATCATGTTTTTAACCACAATAAACAAAAATATGGTTATTAAACTACAATATCCATTTATATCCAAATAACAAAAAAAGAGTATTTGATTACTTAGAGTTGCTTAAAACAAAGGTCGATTTTGGTAGCTTTATTAGCACCTGCCCTTAAGTAAGGGTTGACTCGTCTGTGACGTAGATGGGTGCAGGTTCGATTCCCGTCTACGCGGAGCATGTGTCACTGAATAAAAGTTACGTAAACCTTTATTTTTATTTGCGGTAACTCCCGATCCCGTGGAAGTATAAAGATAAAAGTAGCTTAGTTACTCCCAATTAGTCAATTTATCCTCATACCAAGTTTCATCAAAATTGGTCCCGTTATTTTTTGAGCTTAATCGTTACAAACAAAAATAATATTAGTATTAGACTAAGATTCGTAGCACCATCTACGTAGTTAGTGCTGCTCACTCATTGACACCCTCACTCAATCATTAACTTTTAGTGAGTGAGTAATTCCTAAAAAAAAAACTCTCCGGTGACCCTCCTCGGTGCAGCTTGGAGGCCCGGGGTCTCATTCGAACTCTCCGGAGCCTCCATGCACCGCGTGAGTGAGTCTTAGTCGTAAAAAAAGAAAAAATTTACGTCCGGGCCGTCAATTATCACGTGATCATTTTATGGAAAAAAAAATTTACACCCCTTCCCTTTGGTGATACATGGTAAGGTTTAAGACTACCCTGCGTCTATTTTTTAGTACCTAAAAAGAATCTTAATTTTTTAAAATAAATAAATAATAAATAAAATAAATACTGCAGGACATTCCACACATCGCCATCTAGCCCCAAGCTAAGTAACTAGACTTGTGTTATGGGTGCTAGACAACGTATATACTACATATATACTTTTCTTTTGTAAATATATACTTATAATACATAGAAACAACCAGACCACAACAAATATCTAAGCATAAATACTTGTCAGAGGCGGGAATCGAACCCGCAACCCTGTGTTTGGCAGTCCGGCATTAATATTTTTTTAATACCGGCGTAAGTATCATCACAAGCTTATATATACTATAGTATACTATAAATGACTACTACTATACTATAAAAACTTAAATATACTATAGTTAGATAATTTTTAACAAGTTACATTAAAGTTATGTGTTGATAGATATTGATCTCACCCTCTTTTTTCTAATTCGTTGTCCGTTTTAATATATAAGTTTATTTTCCGTTAAAGCTATTTGTTCCCCCATTATATAAACCACTCCCTGACTCCCTCACTCAAATACTCTTCAAATTATTTATATTCCACAGGTAATCCACTGTTCAGGCTACCTGCGCGCGCGGCGCTTCGGCGAAGGATCAGCACCTTTAGGCCTGATTGCTGTCGGCCACTCACTCCCCCCCTCAGCTGTCACAGAACTAAAGCTACACTCAAACATGTTCATGTTCCGAGCCTCGTTGGACATGCGACTCATATTCCTGGACGCTAGGTAAGTCAAAACTCATGCTAAGAACTTAGAATCTCATACTAAGTACATACAATCTCATGCTAAGTACATACAATCTCATGCTAAGTACATCCAAGCTCATACTAAGTTCATACAATCTCATACCCAGTACATACAATCCCATACCATACAATCTCATGCTAAGTTCATACAATCTCATACTCAGTACATACAATCCCATACCATACAATCTCATGCTAAGTTCATACAATCTCATACTCAGTACATACAATCTCATGCTAAGTTCATACAATCTCATACTCAGTACATACAATCCCATACCATACAATCTCATGCTAAGTACATCCAATCTCATACTAAGTTCATACAATCTCATAATCAGTACATACAATCCCATACCATACAATCTCATGCTAAGTACATCCAATCTCATACTAAATTCATATAATCTCATACTAAGTACATACAATCTCATACGAAGTAAATCCAATCTCATGCTAAGTAGATACAATCTTATGCTAATTATACTCGTGCTAAGTAAGTATTTAATAATCTCGTGTTAAGAACTTAGAATCTCAAGCTTAGTAGGTACAATCTCAAGCTAAGTATATAAATTTCATGAGTTTTTACTTTAATTTCTTCAACAATTCATGAGTACGTGCTTACGTCGAAACTCGTGCTAAGTAGGTACAATCTCGTGATAAGTATATTCAATCTCATGCTAAGTACGTATAATGTCATTAAAATAACGTAAAATTTTATGCTAAGGTCTGAAAATCTTATGCTTAGTACGTATAATCTCATGATAAAAACGTAGAACCTCATGCTAAGTACATACCATCTCATGCAAAGTACGTATGAATTTCAATTTCAAGAAACTCATGCTAAGTTTTGCTAATATTTTTAAAAGTATTTGCTTAAAGACCAAGTAAAGCAGTATGATTGAACAAGTGTTACCGAATACGTCGCTAAAGTGCACCGTGAAACCGTTTCGTTACATGCAGTCGTTAATTTTGACGCAGAAATTATTTTATTATTATTTGGAGTTAAGAATGGGTAGTTACTCGTAGCAATGTTGTTATGGAGACGGCTCGTTTAAGTTAAAAAACAGAATAATTTATTGAATAAACTTTTACTAAATATTATAAAATACTATTAGTTAAATATTTAAAGAAGGGGGTGGGTGGGTTGTACATAACGTAATAGAAATATAAGGAGGAAAATAAAATAAATATTAATATACATATAAAATAACATATTCTAAATAATAATAATAAAATCAGTAAAAATAAATACGCACCTATACATACATACATATATATACGAAGTAAAAAGACATACACAATTAACATAATAAATACAAAAATTAAGTACCAGTTAGTCAAATAACCCGCCCCTTATCGTACCCGGCGCAAAGGTTCCATAAATAATTAATAAATAATAAATAAATATTTCAGGACATTCCACACATCGCCATCTAGCCCCAAGCTAAGTAACTAGACTTGTGTTATGGGTACTAGAGAACGGATATACTACTTATATACTTTTCTTTTGTAAATATATACTTATAATACATAGAAAAAACCAGACCACAGACAAGTATCTTAGCATAAATACTTGTCTGAGGCGGGAATCGAACCCGTAACCCTGTGTTTGACAGTCCGGCATGGTGACCGTTGTGCCAATTGGGTCGTCTGAATAAACTTTTACTAAATATTATAAAATACTATATAGTTAAATCTATACATATAAAATTCTTTGTCTATAAGGCACACATCCTAACTTAGTTTTTAAGACGTTTCAATGTGATCTGTGTATAAAATTTACATAAGCATCCAAATGAATAAAGACATTTGACTTTGAATTTGACTTTGTCCTGACTG
Source organism: Idaea straminata (assembly GCA_951213275.1). Classification (NCBI taxonomy): domain Eukaryota; kingdom Metazoa; phylum Arthropoda; class Insecta; order Lepidoptera; family Geometridae; genus Idaea; species Idaea straminata. The sequence continues at coordinate 3,840,459 of OX577875.1, read as the reverse complement.
ACTGAAGGATCAACGCACAGCCTAAACCGCAGAACTGAAACTTGGTGTGTTCTTTGTGTGACGCAGGCATCCGATAAGAAAGGATTTTCCGAAATTTGACTCCTAAAGGGGTAAATGGGGACAAAGTTTGTATGGGAAAACAAGATTTCTTGGTCCCTTTTCCACATTTACGCGGACGAAGTCGCGGGCAAAAGCTAGTCACGTTATAAGTGTGGTAAATTGATCACTGCATAGACGCGGATTATGACGCGCGAGCGGAACGCGAGCGTGTTCAAAATGCCGAGATCCACCCCCCTTGTTACACCGTGCATATAGAAAATACATACAGCCACACCAGAAACAAATATCACTACGTTAATAGTTGTTTGAAGCGGGAATCGAACCCGCAACCTTATGCGTCGTCACCACAGAGGTAGTCAGTACGTACAGTATGCGTCATAAGTACACTATCAGTTTGCTACAATAATACTATCAACAAGTATTGGACTTACGACCTTCTAATAGACGTTACACACGAACATAAATACTTGAATTAAAAGTACTCAGTGTGATTATTATTTTCAACATGTTAGCTATGTGTTTAGTTGTGTGAGTGGTATAAGCCGCCACCCGCTACACCAACCGGTGTTATAATGTCCAAATATTGCTGTACAGGATTGTAAACTTATGGTGCCAGTGTACTTTTGAACGTTGATTGTACCTACGTAGTATGAATGTAGGGTAAGAGTACCTGTTTTCCTCGAAGCTCTTACCCTACCATTGTTAAGGTCGACTCACTTGATTGCCGTGAACTATTAAACTCGAGGCACTATGCCCATTGACATACAATGAATAAAGAGAAAAATATTTGAATAAAAAAATGGTTGTTTTTAAAGTCGGTTTATGATAACTTCATAAGAAAAAGATGAAAAATTGAGATATTTTTTTTGTTATTCCTTATATACCTATTTTATATATAATATAGATGATTTTTTTCATAAATATTAGTCTTCTATTTGTCACTCGTCACCATAATACAAGCCCAGATGAGCGATATTATTATTAAATACTCTGTTTCCTAACGGGAACGGACGCGTCATGGTCATGTTACCATGACGCATCACGTCACACAATATTACCGTTACACTTTTTTGTGAATGCAGATGTTCTATCAATTTATTAAACTTTATCACGTCAAAAACTCTTTCAACTAATTTAAAGAAGAGAATTACACTAATTTCCAAAAGTCATAGAACAAAAGTTGTTTGTTTAGGTGCACAGAAGTAGCCCTCAATGGCTTGCTAATATATCAAATCAAATCAAATTCATTTATACCTAGAATATAGTTTTACATGGTATTCAAATACTAGTTGAGTTCCTTACATTCTACCATAACAATGGTGTGGAATTCTTATAAGTAGGTTTATTTATATTTTCAAGTTTTAATCAATCGAATACAATTTCAAAATAAACTACATGGTCATTAATAAAAAATAAAATAAAAATGTAAAAAATAACCTTGTATAATAGTTAATTTAATAGTTAATTTAGGCGTATTTGCTTTGCTACCTGCAAAGTTGCGACAGGTCCCAGTATAATTAAAAATTTAATAACTTAAAAATATATTTTGAGCCACTGACTTTTAAACAAAACTTTTAAAATCCTACCTTTATCCCTATTTAAATAAAATTCTTGTGTCGCGGTGTTAGTTACCTATGCTCACCAAAACGGCTGAACCGATTTGTATGAAAATTTTGCGTTTATTCGTTAGGTCTGATAATCGAACATCTATTTAACCGACTTCAAACAAAAGGAGGAGGTTCTCAATTCGTCGCGTATATTATTTTTTTATGTATGTTCGCCGATTACTCGAAAACGCCAGGACCTATTTGGAAAATTCTTTTTTTTTTCATATATTTTCCTTTTTTAAATATGGCAATACAACGCTTAAAAAAGTTTAGAAGTTAAGAAAGTTAAAAAATAGTTTGCGTTTAGTGTTTACTATGATGACTTTGACTGTTTTGAAACACTTTATGCCCGATTTATGAAAAATCGGGTCACAATTTGATGCAAAATATAACTTGACACTGGCTAAATGCACAAGCCGTGCGAAGCCATAATTAATAGCAAAAAGTTTGCGTTTCCTTTCACCGCCGCTAGATGTCGCTACTGGTAAATTTAGATCGCGCTATCATTGTGTTTTATTTTACAGTACTAATATTTTCTTTTGACAGTCATATGTTGCGTTAAGACGACACGCATTGCGTGCCTTCTTCTATTGGTGATATTTTTGTTTTCTCCAACTAGGGAAAAACTAGTCTTGGAGTTATATTTTAACATACTTCAACCAAATAGAGGAGGTTCTCAGTTCAGTTTTTTACATGAGACAGTTCAGCGTTTGACCAACATCACACCTGCCTGATGGTAGGTGACGATGCGGTCTAAGATGTAACACGTTTTCCTAGAAGATACTTCAGGAAAGACTGACGCAGACAACTTATTCCCTTGCTGTACGAATAAGGAATAACGATGCGGTCTAAAATGTAACATGCTTTCCTAGAAGATACTTCAGGAAAGACTGACGCAGGCAACTTATTCCCTCGCTGTACGAATAAGGAATGACGAAGCAAAACTCTAAGTGCGGAGATATTGTTCCAAAGGGTACCGGCGCTCTCCCCATACAAACGTAGTCGACTGTTTCCTCCCTGGATAATACTAGCACAAATATTTTTGTGCCATAAAACCTAAAACTGCCATGACTATGCCCCTAATGTCTTGATTTTTTTCATATTCTAATTATCATAGAAATTAAGATTTAAAAAAGAAAAAAATACAAAACATAGGTCATGGCAGTTATAAGTTTTATGCAACAAAAATATTTGCTCTAGTGTCATTATCCAAGGAGGAAACAGTCGACTACGTTTGTATGGAGAGAGCGCCCTTTCCTCTTAAAACTCCTGAACAGATTTTGATGAAACTTCGTACAAAAATACATTGAATCCTTATGAGTAATTTAGGCTATATTTTATCCCGATATTCCCACCGCACCAGGACCGATGGATACAATGGAAACACGCAAGTTATCCTGAAGGACTCACCTAACTTTCTTAGAATTGATTTTATAGTCAGAGATTGTGTTTTATTGCTTTCTGCGGTTCATGCTTGTGGACCATGCATCTCCTTAGGTTGAAAGCGGGGTGCGGGCTGAAGTGTTTTAAGGCGCTCTTCCAGTACCGAGCGTAGGTATTCACATTACCTTAGCCCCCGCTCTCAAAGACGTAGCGTGCTACGTGCTAACTGTTATATTTGATCGATATGCAAAACATTTTAGCATTATTATCCACAAATATAGTTCCTAGAGGTCAAAACCTATCATTTGATTCATTTTTAGAAACAAACGTTAACTATTTTTGAATAAAACCCGAAAAACGATCTAATAATTCTCTGTTTTCTAACATTTTTTTTGTCGAACGAAGTTGTTCTTATCATGTTTTCAACCACAATAAACAAAAATATGGTTATTAAACTACAATATCCATTTATATCCAAATAACAAAAAAAGAGTATTTGATTACTTAGAGTTGCTTAAAACAAAGGTCGATTTTGGTAGCTTTATTAGCACCTGGTCTTAAGATATTCAGCCATAATTTAGACAGCGTTTTTAACTGCATAACCACCATAATTATGTAAATAGTGTAAATCATCACCTAATCTAAGTTAAATTATTCACCATTAAAGCTGAATCAGTTCTTTTCCATCAAAAGGTTGCCTGGAAGAAATCGCTTTCAGCGATAAGGCCGCCCATTTGTGCAACTTATACTTTCTAGCTATTACTTTACTTTGTGTTTATCGTGTTCTGTTTCTTCCTGTGTTGTACAAATATAGTTATCTATCTATCATAATATAAAACAAAGTCGCTTCCCGCTGTCTGTCTGTTCCTATGTATGCTTAGATCTTTAAAACTACGCAACGGATTCTGATGCGGTTTTTTTAATAGAAAGAGTGATTCAAGAAGATTTTTAGTAAGCAATGTGTTTCAGCGAAGGGGTTATAATACGAAAGGGTGATGTTTTAGACGTCTAAAGCGAACAACTTTTGTTTAACGACTTTTGGAAATTTCTGTAGACTCCGAAACTACTTGACCGATTTTGATAAAACTTGGTATGAGGATACATTGATTCATTGACAGTAAAAGTAGGCTACTTTTTATCCCGATATTCCCACGGGATCGGGAGTTACGTGGGGAAAACCGCGGAGCGCTGCTAGTCTAGAATAAAGGACGATATTATTATTAAAGTGAGGAGATTATGTCATGTTTCAAGATACCTTTTTTCTATAAAAAAAATGTAGGACATTCGAAACATCGCCATCTAGCTCCAAGCTAAGTAACTAGACTTGTGTTATGGGTGCTAGACATCGGATATACTACTTAAATACTTTTCTTTTGTAAAATATACATATCTATAATATAAAAATGAATCGCAAAATGTGTTGGTAAGCGCATAACTCAACAACGCCTGGACCAATTTGGCCAATTCTTTTTTTGTTGTCTTTGATATTGTCAAGAGAAAGTTTTTATGTAAGAAAATATTAAGAAAGTTGCGCAGAAAATGATTACGCAGGTGAAACCGCGGGGCGCAGCTAGTAATACATAGAAACAAACAGACCACAGATCTAAGCATAAATACATGTCTGAGGCGGAAATCGAACCCGCAACCCTGTGTTTGGCAGTCCGGCATGGTGACTTGTAACCACTAGACCAGCACCGCCGTCCTAGCAACAATCCAAGACAAAAGAATGCCACGTCATCAGCATCCTAAGGCCGCGTTTATCTCGTATTACGAACATCTGCTGCTCAGGTGTGCTAAAGCCCTTTGTTTTGTAATATTATACTACCTCCTCTATAACTATGAGTTCCTGGTACATTGATTAGTCACTACTGTTTTTATTTTATTGATAGGTAAGCAATTATGGGTTGGTTTGAGATATTTTATGACTTTTTTTATATTAATTATGGCTTCGCACGGCTTGTGCATTTAGCCAGTGTCAAGTTATATTTTGCATCAAATTATGACCCAATTTTTCATAAATCGGGTCTAAAGTGTTTCAAAACAGTCAAAGTCGTCATAGTCCTTCAAGTCATTCAAGTCAGTCCTAAAGCGGTGGAAAGTTTACCATAACCTTAATAGGAGATTTGGAGGCAACGAGAAAACTTCATGTTTGACACTGATTTTTACTTTCACTACACTTGTGCACTTTCACAGAACTAAATTGAATAACATTCCACCAGAATTATACAATTCAACTCGGGTTACAACTAAGTTTCATGAAAATAAAACTGCAGCATGACATGTTGTTAACTCGTTCCCGCCAAAACTCGTGTCCATATTTATTAGTTGGCTGTCATTCGATTTTTTAATTTATTATGGCACATGTCGATTTCGTCATAACTTTTGCCCGCGACTTCGTCCGCGTTGAATTAGTAGATAAGACCAAAGAAACACGTTGTCCCATACAAACTTTGCCCCCCCTTTCCACCCCTATGAAGTAGAATTTCGGAAAATCCTTTAATATATTCTTATCGGTTGCCTACGGCGTACAAAGAACACACCCTCCAAGTTTCGGGTCTCTACGATCAGCGGTTTAGGCTGTGCGTTGATCCGTCAGTTAGTCATTCAGGACAAAGCATTTTATATGTATAAAAAATAATAAATTACAATCCCAATTGACCGGTTGTTGGAACGAAGTTCCTTATCGCGCGTTGCGAAAGGGGTTTTAGACGGAAAAAATTAAGACCAAAAGTTGTAACGACACTTTTTGCTATAGTTGTAAGCCGTGCGACGTGCGCGTGTTTCTCTGTCTGTCTCTCTCTCTCCTATAGAAAGCAATTACTAAAATTGAGCCTACTGATTAAGTTTATATTACATTATATTTGTTAACTAGTGACTCGCCCCGGCTTCGCACGGCTATATTAAACATAAAAAAATCAAACCTTCATACAAACTTCCACCCCCCATTTGCCCCCCTTAGGGGTTGAATTTCGTAAAATCCCGTCTTAGTGAGCACCTACGTCATAAAAGAAAAATTGCAACTCCTTGAGACTCCTAGCACTTGTAGTTTCTGAGATTTCGTGATGAGTGAGTGGGTGAGTCAGTGATTTTCCCTTTTATAAATATAGATAGATAGATAATAAAAAAAAATTATAACTTAAAAAGAACTTCGTTCCATCCGGGTGTCCCTTGACACCTCTCAAGTTATTTTTTTTACTACTAGCTACGCCCTGCGGTTTCACCCGCGTAATAATTTTATACGCAATTTTCTTATTTTTTTATTTCATAAGAACCTTCTCCTGATAATAACAAATAGACCAAAAAAAGAATTGGCCAAATTGGTCCAGGCGTTGTTGAGTTATGCGCTTTTTGCGACACATTTTGCGTTTCATTTTTATATTATAGATAGATCAAATATGTGCTTTAAAACAAATTTCCCCACCGTATCGAACTGTGTATGGTTTCAAATAATACGTGCTCCAACACCGAAAGCGAAGATCTTCCGCTCAATCAGCACAAATGACACAAATACATGGAGTTTGCCATATTAATTATATTTTTTTATTGTGATATATAGGATACAAGACACGCGTGAAATTAAAAAAAAATAGTTATAGAATAGAATATAATTTATTGTTTAATCTGTGTACATAGGTAAAGGTCTTAAAAATAATATAGTGCCAACAGATTACTCATTCCGAGCATACATTATTAAAACATAGGTAGAACTTTACTAAATGTGTAGGTACTACATACGTAGGTATTTTTATGTTTCATCATCTTCGAAAAATTCAGCCATATTATAAAAAACTTTGGAAATCAACCAAGATTTTAGTTTTTTTTGAAAAAGGAGACCATTTAGTTTTGTTTAAAAATAACCGGGAAGAGTATCAAAACTAAGTTGGGAGATTCCACCCGAACATACGGGAACGGAGACAACTCACAGCTAAGAGACGCTCGCTGATTGTTTACGGTCGTGCGGGTTAAGTGACGCCTAGCGCGGTCAATACTTTGATGGGTGACCAATTAACAGTGTGGCAAAAATGTGTTTTAGTGAGCCCCTCCGTGTTTTGGAAGGCACGTTAAGCCGTTGGTCCCGGTTGCTACCTCTAGTAGCAGTCTATAGTTTACGAGTAAATCTGTGTCTAAATCTAAGGTTTAAATCCACATCTCGGACTATCCTTAAACCTCGTTTTGGAATAAGGGGGTTAGCGTTTATCTGCTACTTTCTTACTAAATCGACTCTCCATCTCTTTTGTCCAACAGGGCAACATACTGAGGGTGGACTATTAATATTTAGGTATATTATGAGTTGTTTCGATGGTTTCGAATCAGAAATTTTCACTTTGTATTAAAAAATATCTTACTTATTGACCCCTGAAAAATAATCTATACTTCTATACTAATACTAGCAGCGCTCCGCGGTTTTACCCCCGTAACTCCCGATCCCGTGGGAATAATGGGATAAAAAGTAGCCTATAGTCTTCCTCCATAAATGGCCTATCCAACACAAAACGATTTTTTCAATTCGAACCAGTAGTTCCTGAGATTAGCGCGTTCAAACAAACTCTTCAGCTTTATAATATTAGTATAGATTATAAAGCTGAAGAGTTTTTTTTATCACAGTTGCTCATATAGTGGATCTTATGAAACCGCTTTTAGGCTTATAATCCCACGTATTGCACGCGTGCGTTTTACATTACCATGATGCACTAGTACTGTAATAAGTTATCCTGATAACTTTAATTCGTATCTTACTGCTAATTACATGTTATGTAGATGAAATATTCTTAATTTAACTGGGTTATACTGTTTTGATTTAAAAAAAGGTAGGTACCAAAAATTAGTTTTTAGGTACTCCAGCAAAAATGGTTGTCTATATAGTCGGTTTTTTGGTTTTTGTTATTACTTTACTTAAAATTTTTTTTCGTACCATTTTTTTTCTGTTTTTAACCGCTTGAAGCATAAACAAATGGAAAAAACCCTAAAAAATATTGTATGTCAGACGAGGCTAAATAGTTTTAAAGTCCTTTGCCTGCCCTTTCGGAAGCATAATTAACTAAAAAAATATTATCTCAAAAAAATAGTAAACATACATAAATATTTTGTTAACTTTCACTGTTTGTTATTTAAACAAGTCTTTTCTTTTATTTGCAACTGATAAAAAACATCGTACGATACATGCGTGGATTCATCATTGTATCTCGACTTTTTAAATGCGCTCGCGTTCCTTCATAAACCGCCTTTATGCAATGATCAATTTACCACACTTGTATCGCAATGTACTATTAACGCGCTAATCTCAAGAACTACTGGTTCGAATTGAAAAATACTTTTTATGTTGGATACTCCATTTGTCGAAGAAGGCTATAGGCTATTTTATATTTCGAAATTCCCACGGGATCGGGATTTACGCGGGTGAACCCACTAGTCTCTGTAGTCTCTAGTTTACCTCCACCCATTATTCAAATACTGAACAATAAAAACTCGATAGCTTAATTGCCAAAAACAATAGGTAACATGACTCCTTCGCTTTTTTAATGGCACTCGACAAAAAATAGTTGACACAAAAAATTTGAGACTTCCGCCAATTAAGCTGAGAGGGTGAGTGGCTGAGGGTGAATCGGGGAAGGTATTCGAGTGGGTGAATTTCTCTAAAGGGCTGCTTTTATCTATAAAAATACAGTACAGCATACAGCAGATCTTAAAAAATAAATAATGTCCTTGTATTTTTGCTTAGAAAGCATGCAAAATATAAGTACGTGGTTTAAAATTAGTTACAGTTCAATTAGAAATCATAGTCAATTTAATCAAAATATCAAATTAGTTTACTATTCAAAATGTAGATAATATTAAAATGTCGATTTAGGTACTATAAAATTGTGAGGCATAATCTTATTACTTAAATATCGGTTTCATCTAAAAAATCTTTTAAATTATAATATGCCTTCTCATACAAAAATATAAATAATAGTTTTTTAAAATTATTTAAATTGTTTGCATTTTTACATGGTTTGGTAGTTTATTGTAAATTCTACTTCCCAGACTAAATACAGTCTTTCTATACTTAGTATGTAGTGCGACATTTTATTGGTTTTAATCGATTTGCGTGGCGCTTACTAACAAAGGTTTTGTAGTTTTTAATATTTCTCCTAACTAACAACAAGACATGGGCTAATTTATATTTTCGCGAAAAGTTGTACGATTTTTTAAGCTATTGCATAACTTTTATCGCGGGTCGCGCGACCGAATCAAGGAATTCCGTAACGAAAATAAAACCTAACACCCCCACTCCGCCTACCATATAGCTCGGCTGAGCGTTCGCTTAACGTGTATGTATATGGTACGACTGTACGAAGCTCGCACGATGCAATAGCTTTACCACAGCAGTCCCCGAGTGCCACACGTTTTTTTTATTACAGCGCCCTGCGGTTTTACCCGCGTTCGATTTTATTTTATTCTGACAATAACGAACACAACAAAAAAGAATTAGCGAAATTGGTCAAGAATCAAGAATCAAGATTATTTATTGAAAACCTGTGTACATAAGATAACAAATTATAGTAGGTAGGCATCAACAGTGTGTCCATCCCGAACATACAATAATGAGTTACACAAGTAACTTAATTTATACTAAATACAAAACAATATATTGAGCTGCCATATCAAGTTCATGTATCTAGTAAAATATATATATATAAAAGAAAGTCGTGTTAGTTACACCACTTATAACTCAAGAACGGCAGAACAGATTTGGGTGAAAATTGGTAGGGAGGTAGCTTAGAGCCAGGAGACGGACATAGGATACTTTTTATCCCAATATGCCCACGGGATCGGGACTTACGCGGGTGAAACCGCGGGGCGCAGCTAGTATATAATAAAACTAATGACTAAAATTTGATAATATAACGAGAAATTTAACACTCTTATTAATAATTGGAAACCTATGTGAAGTAAACATCCAAATCTAAATATTCTTTAATACTATAGAAACCTAAATCAGCCGTTCACGCGTGATCCCGTAACAAGGAAAATAGGGACACATTTTTATATTTTTAAAGATTTTTATATAAGTACATAGATTACTATGGGGAAACTCACGGATGTTTTTGTGATCATGCTCACAAAGGTCAAAATGTTAAAATCTATACTATCTATACTTTAAATTATAAAGCTGAAGAGTTTGTTTGTTTGAACGCGCTAATCTCAGAAACTACTGGTTCGAATTGAAAATTATTTTTGTGTTGGATAGTCCATTTGCCGGAAAAGGCTATAGGCTACTTTTTATCCCGAAATTCCCACGGGATCAGGAGTTACGGGGGTGAAACCGCGGAGCGCTGCTAGTCTATATTTATATTATAAAGCTGAAGAGTTTGTTTGTTTGAACGCGCTAATCTCAGGAACTACTGGTTCGAATTGAAAAAATATTTTTGTGTTGGATAGTCCATTTGTCGAGGAAGGCTATAGGCTACTTTTTATTTTGATTTTCCCATGGGATGGGAACTTACGGGGGTGAAACCGCGGAGCGCTGCTAGTCTATACTAATATTATAAAGCTGAAGAGTTTGTTTGTTTGAACGCGCTAATCTCAGGAACTACTGGTTCGAATTCAAATATTATTTTTGTGTTGGATAGTCCATTTATCGAGGAAGGCTATACGCTACTTTTTATCCAGATATTTCCATGGGTTCGAGAGTTACGCGGGTGAAACCGAGGAGCGCTGCTAGTAGATTATAAAGCCTAAGAGTTTGTTTGTTTGTTTGAACGCGCTAATCTCAGAAACTACTGGTTCGAATTGAAAAAATATTTTTGTGTTGGATAATTCATTTGTCAATGAAGGCTATAGGCTATTTTATATTTCGATATTCCCACGGGATCGGCAGTTATGCAAGTGAAACCGCGGAGCGCTGCTAGTTATAAATAATGTGTAATCCTGTTTTAAAATTAGAGCTTCAAATGGCGGGCGAAGTGTAGATAACAAACAGCCGGACAAGAAATTGATCTTATAAGGGTTTCTTTTTTACCTTTGAGGTCCGGATCCCTAAAAACGCTCTCGGCTTGAATTAGTCAAAAAATTTTAAGCTACACTTAGCGCCATCTACCTTCGACTAGCGGAACTAAAACGTCAAAACTTCCCGTAAAGACTCATAGATGTCACTACTAGTATGTTTCTTACTTACTCTATTATTCTTTACAGAGTGGCATCTCTAACTGGATACGAGCCTCAGGATCTGATTGAGAAGACTTTGTACCACTATATTCACGTCACGGATGTTCTGCATATGAGATATTCACATTGTACATGTAAGTAAGCTCTAGTTAATTATTTTTAGTCACCTCTAGTGTGGCCATTTGCCGTTAGATGGCGTTGATTTCAATTAGCTCTCTTGCATTGTACCTAAGTACGCTCTAGAGTAATCATTTACCGTTAGATGGCATTGATTTCAATTAGCTCTCTTGCATTGTACATGTAAGCTCTAATGTGACCATCTGCCGACAGATGGCGTAGATTTCAATTAGCTCTGTAGTAAGAAAAATGTATGGGAAGTTAAAGCTTCGCAATACGTCCGCCAGGGGCGCTATTCAACTTTCCATACAATATTCTTGTTTACGCAAACGTGATACTAATGTTTGCTATACGAAAAAACTCGCACTCCAGGCTCTGACTACAGATTAATAATCATCTTTAGTTTAAATACAGTCTATTTTATCATTTTAACTCACTTTTGTATAAAAATTCCAGATTTTAAGATCCCAAAGCAAAAAAGGGTTTGTAATATTTTGGTACTTACAGTAAATGGTCGCAATTTTTAGTATAGAGAGGATATACAAATAAAATGCCATGTAACGAAACTTGGAAAGTGTCATTTAATAGCCAAGTCAAAACAGGCAAATCTGACAGTTTATTTTTCTTTTTGTTTACACGAGCTTTTGTATTAACATATTTTTTTTTTTTAAAGAGGTATGATTTTTCGTTTTTTATGTTTGTTAACGATTAGGCTCCGAAACTACTGGACTGATTTTGATGAAACTTGGTATGAGGATACATTGATTCATTGGGAATAACATAGGCTACTTTTTATCCCAATATTCCTACGGGATCGGGAGTAACGCGGGTGAAACCGCGCTGCTAGTTTGTAAACAAAGCTATAATTCGCATCATTGTATGTTTTTAGTATTAACAAAAGGCCAAGTAACGTCACGCTACTACCGGTTCCTGACGAAGTCCGGCGGGTGGGTGTGGATGCAGAGCTACGCCACGATCGTGCATAACTCACGCTCCTCGAGGCCACACTGCATCGTCTCTGTCAACTATGTACTCAGGTTGGTGTATTCTTCTTTTCGATGACGTTCGACCAGTAATTTTTCCTGTCCAATGCAACTGCAACTGCAACTGCAACTGCGTTGGCCGCTATCAAGTCCTTCAATGTTCAGGTATTAGGGGAACAATGGGCTTGGAGTAGGTGCACCATGGACTGCGACGAGGCTCCACATTCGTATTGCTTCTCAGTCGGTGCAATATCATTTACTCAAATTTCGAGTCGATTAATTGACTACCACGTTTTTATTAAAGAAATAAATAAAAAGAAACGTTTATTGCCATAGAATTACAATTTTATACAGTAAATAAACTAATAAGTAGGTATGGCAAAAGAAACAGGCTTAGCAAATGCTGTGAGACGCAGCTGCACAGCGCTGGTTTTCAGCCTGACCCTTTCTCTCTGTTTCTAGTATTATTTAGGGTAGTCATGCACAAAAATAAAATAAAAACATGCCTTAAAAGCCATAAAAACCAAGATCATAAAAAACAAATTAGCTTAAAGCTCATTTGTGAGCTTTAAGCTAATTTAAGCACGGGATCGGGAGTTACGTAGGTGAAACCATGAAGCGCTGATAGTATTTAATAATTTTCTCATTTTTGTTGACAGTGATATAGAAGAGAAACATGTAATACTAAACCTAGAACAAGGCCCTCCAAAGATACACGCTGAGCCAGTACCGGCGCACAGGCAGGAGAAAATCACGCATACACACAATGAAGAATTTAATGGAGATTCTACTGGTATGTTATTTAGAATATCTAAAAACGAACTAAACTATGTAGTTTCCAAGCTTGATAATAAAAAAACTTGATAGGTGTCAAAAGGTTTCTTTCGATTAACAATTCCTTCAATTGTAACAAAATCAAAAAGTGTTGTTACAACTTTTGGTCTTAATTTTTTCCGTCTTTCGCAACGCACGATAAGGAACAAAAGAAACAGGAAAATTAGGTATTTCCTATGGTCGGGATATGCAAAATAATTTTACATTTCAAATCCTAATTGGGGATAAAAATTGAAATTTACAAATTTACACTAATATTATAAAAAGGAAAGAATTTTTGTTTGATTTTAGGGTTGGATACGTAAAAAAGAAACCCTTATAAGATCACTCTATTGTCCGTCTATTGTGTCACATCGATTTTTATCAGGAACGGGTGGACCTAGTTATGTTTGTAACGAATAGGCTCCGAAACTACTAGACCGATTTTGATGAAACTTTGTATGAGGATACATTGATTCATTGGGAATAACATAGGCTACTTTTTATTCCGATATTCCCAGAAGATCGGGAGTTACGCGGGTAAAACCGCGGAGCGCTGTTAGTATTTCTATTTTGTACTGAATTATACCTCTTCACCCCGCAGGAAGCTATACGTACCCAGAATATACAATCCCAGTGCTGCCAACATACGAACAAGACGAGTACCAACAAAACGGCGCTTACCAAGAACTATTCTACAACGAAACCTTCCCGGAACCGGAAATACCAAATTATCAATACCAACAAAATCAAAGGCCATTTTCAGCAAGTTCGAGCTCATGTTCATCCGCCGAAGGTTCAGAAGCGAATCAATATAATTATACGAATCTAATCTCTTTTTACGGGCAAAATCAAAATGGCCGCCAAGAGAATTTTGGCGGGAATTTCAACAAGATGGCGACGAGTCCTGCGGTACAAGAAGGAGGTTACACAAGTGTTATTGTAGACAATACACAATTCCATCATCACGGTGGCGGGGTCAATGAATTTGTTCATTGATTTTTAATAAATAAATATTGGTGGATAAATTTACATAGCTATCTAGCTCCACTGAGATTGTTAAACTATAACTAGAAAACATTCAGTCATAATGCCATGAGAAGCTATATTTGATTTGTGATAAATTATAGACCAGGGAATAAAATTAATGGTTTTGGGCAAAGCAAAGCCTTGTATCAATTCAAGCGACAAACACTTGTATTTCGTTTATTCTCCTAGTCGTGGTGATTTGTAAAGATATTTAAATCTGTAAATATTTATAAAAAAAGTCTGTTCTGAATCTCTTAAAATATAAATAAACTAAACGCAGTTCATTCAAGAAGATATGTTAGTTTTTATTGTGTAACAATTTACTTTTATCGTAGACAGAAAATAAATTATAGAGCGACTGCTAAAATAACAATAATTACTAGAGTGAGAAGGATTGACTGTCAAATTAGTAAGTGGGAGCAAGACAAAGTATAAGTTTTTTTGTCTCTATTTGCGTATACGAATTTTTTGTTTGCCATCAGTGTCGTTGGTGGCAAACAAGCGTTTGGTGTCTATCAGTTTTGTTTTCTTATCCTGTTAGACTATAATTTGTGTTACTTGTGCTTTATAAGATATTAAAAAGGAGTACTAATTAGTGTGCACTTGTGCAGTGATGGTTAATTGCTGTTTAGTGACAATTTTACAACTATAGACTTATAGGTATGTTGAATATTCGCTGTCTCACACTGTATACGCTGGTAGCATGTCTATATTTATTCTCTGTCTATGACTTTTATATTTTTTTTTATTTAAGTCGTTTCTTGCCATTAGATAGGTAAGTAAGCACATTTATTTACAAAATAAGAATTTTTGGAGGGTTGCCTTAACTGTGCAACTTTGATAACATAAGTATGAAAACTGACAGCCGCCTCAGTCTTTTTTGGATGATAGAGTACATACAACAAATGCCATGTCATTCTGTTTTATGGCATTTTTTGTTTGTATAAATGTACTCTATACTTTGCCATAGGTTTGAAAGATGGCCGCGTAACTAAAAAAAATACAAAAATGGCAGACAGTCTTCTATGCCAAAATGTTACAACCCCATAAAATTGCATGAAATTGAAATTATTCATTCAGTATTTTTATTTAACAAAAAGGCTTTATAATAGTGCTTAATAATAAAAGTTTTAGCTTTTAATTGTAAATAATAAATTAACTCCTAGATATATTTTCTTCTAGAATAAGAGATTTATTATCAAAATAGACAATAATTAGAAATTTAAAAAAATAATATTTTAAATATAAGTTAAGCCAAAAATAATTTAGTATTTACTTGTATAAAATATACTATTCTTGGATTTTGCTAAATTATTTCTATGTTTATTTTGTTAGGGTACAAAATCCCCTTAAGGACGCATTTACGTTTTGATGCGCCTGAAGAATCTAGAATAACTTTTCATTCAAAATGGTTGTCACTTTATACATCGAACTGAGATAAAGACGAATGAAGTCAACCTTATTTCTATAAAAATAAGCTTTACATGAATTAGCAAAACATCATGGAAGATTGATGATCTATTTTTTGTGGTTTATGGAGTAATTGTGAATATTTTTGTCGTATCTTTTCTTATTTCCATTTTATCGTAGTATATTTTTTATTATTTGAAATCGTCTAGTAATTGAGATCTTTGTACCGAAAATCGACCTATTTTTATATTTTTTTGCGTAAACAGGATACGAAGAATTTTATTTTGAAATTTTTTTTTTGTATTAAACGTATATTATTTAAAAAATATTTTTATATAATCTACAGATGAGTGTTGTCTGATTCATTTGGTATCTTTAAAATATGTAAAACTTTGACGGATAAACCGGAAAATGAACCGGAACCCATACTTTGCTAATACTCGTATTTGGACACTTACACGTAAATGCGTCCTTAAGGACTGCAAAATATAAAGCTTACGTGGTTATTGCTTTTTCCATACGAAAGTATTCCCCTATTTATATTTTATCTAGAATAATGCCCTAAAAATAGACAAATGTGTTTTTTTTCTTCATAAAACTTAGGTTGGTTGTTAACCTCTATATTTGTGACGACCTCCCAGAAGGTTGTGGGTTCGATCCCCGGCTCAAACAAATATTTATGTACAGATATTGATGTCGGATGTTTCTGTACTATATATTTATATGTGTAAAAGAAAAGTATTCTATCCGTTGTCTGGACACCATTACACAAGCCTAGTTTGGGGCTAGATGGCGGTGGTGTAAAGTGTATATTTATTTATTTACATTTTTCTGTTTTCTTACAACTAATTACTAAAGAAAATAATCATAAATGATAAAAAAAAATTAAAAGTAAATTACAGAGTAATTTTTTTAAATTTTAAATAAAATTTTCTTTTATTTAAAGTAGTTATACTTACCTACAAGAAACATTTTATTAAAAAAAATAAAAATTAAAAAACCGACTTCAAAAAAAAATATATACAAAGGTTGCCTGGAAGAGATCGCTTATAGCGATAAGGCCGCCCACTGTGCCATATTGTTAGGTTTAATATTGTTTTTGTAACAGGAGGTTATGTTAGAACTAAGGTTTAATGTGGTACAATAAAGAGTTTATCTATCTATCTTCCTTTTTTGAAGTCGCTTAAAATATCAATGTTTGCTCTAGAGAGAACAAAACGGGAATTTTGTATGGAGAAAGATGACCTTCATTTAATTTTGTATGAAAATTTAGGTGGTAATGTCGCCAGAGAGATTTTTATTAATTGCAAAATATTTATTTGTGAATTAAGTGCCATGTTGTAAGAGACTAGTCGGTGTTTCAGATATAAATAGCTATTATAAATTGCCTAATAATTAGAGATTGGAAATTCTGCGGCTTATATACCTAATATACCTACCTTGTTTTGTGTGTTGTACAAATAAAGTGTTTATCTATCTATCTATCTAAGCTTTACAAAAATGCATACGAAATATTAATATGGATACGCCTCTAATTGTAAAACTTCTACTTTAAAGTAATAAATACGTTATTCTTGGATTATTGATGAATTATTACTGGATATATTGTGATGAAAAAAATCGGTTAAATCTTCTTCTTCTTCTCGTATAGCGGTATGGCTAACCTATTGTTAGAGTTTTCAGATCGCCTTAAGGCCATTAACTTGACCTAACGACTGCTACTAGAGGTAGCAACCAGGACGAACGGCTTAACGTGCCTTCCGAAGCACGGAGGTGCTCACGAAAACACATTTTTGCCACACTACTGATTGGCCACCCATCGAAGTAATGACCGCGCCAGGCGTCGCTTAACCCGCACGAACGTTAACGATCAGCGAGCGTCGCTTAACTGCGAGCCTTCTCAAGGTTAAGTTTGAGTCGGACGCACTCACCGAGGATTTCGTGCTTTTTCGTGCGTTTACTTATTTTGTGACACGTATTTGAATTTACTTCAAGAATACTGATAAGTAGTTAAATAATACCTGAGTGTAAGTGAGGTGACAACTAGTTTATTACCTATTTTATTAACAAAATTAATGTTACCTTCTTGTTTATACCTACTTACGGTCAGCGCCACCTAGCGTTAAGAATGTGACTTATAAAAAGTATTTTGTCTTTGCCAAGCAACCATTGTTTAATAACTAGTAGGTAAATTCCACGCTTCGTGTGTGTCGTCATCAAAGTACGAATGCACGCAATGCAGGGGACTAAAGTAAGGAACGAGGGGCCTGACCTTATGATCCTGCGCATTGTTTGTGAGTGCGTCATTCGTCGCTTGTTAAATAGACGAAAACCTACCAAAAATGTAATTATACGCCAGCGCCATCTCATAAACTTGTTGGTACTAAAACTGTGAGCAGACTCTCACTCATTGAAATTAATATAATCAAGTTCTGGGTACTGAAAGGCATATCCATATTATTATTTCGTTAAATCAAATTTAGGTATATTAGCCCCCGAATTTCCGATCTCTCCTAATAATCGCCTTTATTCATCTTTTTAAAACCTCTTTGTTAGTTTATTAGCATTTTTAATATTTTTAAATGCGGTTTAAGGTGGACGCAGATTGATCGGAGTCGAAAGAATCGAAAGAATCCACGGGAAAAAGTACCTTATATTAATAGAGATAAGGTACATTTATATTTCAGAGTCGGCCGCCTCTGAGGAGGATTCGGTCGACTCTGACGTCATCGGAAATATAAATGTACCTTATGTCTATTAATGTATTTTACCAATGTATTTTTCTTAAGAAAAAATTATGTGCGCTAATTGACATTGCTCTTACGGTGAAGGAAAACATCGTGATGAAACCCGCGGCTTAGTTGGCTCCAGAAGTATTGACAGGTTCTCTCCTCTGGACATGGTCGACTTAGCTGAGAGGGTAGTAGGTACTGGGCAAGCCTACTCCATCCTCACGCAAAAAGGACCCAATTAAAAAGGGTCAAATGGCGGAAAACAGCCTGTATACAAGTACAAATGTCTAATAATATAAGGTACATTTTCCCATGGACGACAAAAATCCGATTCTTTCGGCTCTGATCAATCTACGTCCATCTTTAAACCGCATTTAAAAATAGTCTAAGTTAAGTCTTACCAAGTATTATTCCATATAAAAATAAATAACTTTTTGCTACCGATTTTGGTTTTCCTTTTTTTAAGCGTAGGTAATTAAAAATGAAAATGAGAAAATGATGAAATCTGTTCAGTCGTTTTAAGGGATATTTCTCATTAGAGCGATGAACGTGGCCCGGACGGGGTACGGATTTTAAATTTACATACATTTTGTATGAAGCAATTTATAACACAGTGCATGATTGGTGTACCCCCGTGTCTGGACGACCCCCGTCTACTCCACGGATCCGCCCCGTCCCCTCGACGGCTGATAACCCGGTGTTATAAACGTGCAGCACAGACGATCTCCGCTCCAGACTCAGCCCGGTCTAGTTAGAATCATCCCTAAAAGTTATGGTCGTTTTAAATCGGAGTTTATTTTTTACTTAATATTAAGCCGAAGATGCATCGCACAAGTAGATATGCTATGGACCAAGTGATTAATTGGACATTATACATAATGCCCAGGCGAGTACTACCTTCAATGATCTGTGTTGCTAACTTGGACATTTTTTTTTTTTTTTTTTTATTTATTTGGAAAACCAACAGCTTTACAAAAATAATAAGAAACAAAACAAGAAACAGAAAGCCAATTATAGGTTCTCACGAGTAGAAGATAGAATAGGTATAGATACAAAACAAGCAAGCAAAAACACAAATCACAATCCAGCAAGAATTAAAATATAGGTAGGTACATTCAATATAAATATAGAGACAATATATACTAAAACTGATAAACAAATACGTAAATATGAAATAACAACAAAACAATAATAATTAGGAGCCTTGAAAGAAGATAAGACTAAGCTGCCTTCTCGCAGAGTTAACGCTAGTGAAGAAAGGATCCACTGAACTTTCCTCACAGAGTAAATCGAACTCACTCGCCACTCGCACCATATACGTGTTCCTCCTGTATTTAGTTCTCCGTCTAGGTATATGTATCAAGGAGTTATGCCTAAGTCTAGACCTCGGTGCTCTTAAATATATTTTTGATAGAAGATCAGGACAGTCGATTTCACTATTTAAAATTTTGAGGTAAGTAATAAAGTCTGAAATTTGCCTACGTTGCCCAAGTGGTAAAATATGAAACTTTTTACACAACATATGATAATCATCAGAATGATAAGGTAACCGTAACTTATAACAAAGATATTTTATGAACCGTTTTTGAATACTCTCTAACTTGTCTGAATAAATATTGAAACAGGGATTCCAAATTTGAGACGCATATTCTAAGTGACTCCGCACATATGTGCAATAAAGAACTTTAAGTGTCTTGGCATCCTGAAAACCCTTGGAGATTCTTATAATAAACCCTAAAGCCCTAGAAGCCTTATTAGCAATGTGCTCCACGTGATCATCGAAGACAAGCTTTTGGTCATGATGAACACCAAGATCCCGTATTGAAGCGCTTTTCGGTAGTTGCTCACCCTTCAAAACATAAAAAGTTGGAATGACCGAGCGCTTGCGGGTAAAGGTGACCACAGAACATTTTCCAGGGTTAAGGTCAAGCTTATTTTCCTCACAGTATCTGTCAAGACGACAGAGATCAGACTGAAGAGCAACCATATCCTCCGTAGAAGATATAGAGGCGAATATCTTCATGTCATCAGCAAAACAAAGCAAGTGAGAATGCTGGAAACATGAGTCGATGTCGTTCACAAAGATTATGAACAACAAAGGCCCCAACAATGATCCCTGAGGAATTCCACTGGGAATAGGAACCCAGCTAGATATATAACTATGCAATACTACAGCTTGAGACCTATTGTCGATATAAGACGCAAACCATCTAAGTAGGTCCCCACTGATACCGATGTTAAGTAATTTCTGAATAAGGATAGTGTGATCGATGCGGTCAAAGGCCTTGCTATAATCAGTGTAAACGACATCGACCTGGGACCCGCCATCCATAGACTCAGTTATGAATTCATTCAGGAGAACAAGATTGGTGACGGTGGATCTACCCCTAAGAAATCCATGTTGAAACGGATTCAACGAACTTTTTACAGCTGCGTATACCTGCTCATAGACCAACTTCTCAAAGACTTTCGCTAGAATGCAGAGCTTGGAAATAGGCCTATAATTAGATATTTCCGTTTTTGGTCCCTTTTTATGCACCGGTGAAATAAAAGTCGACTTCCAGATACTCGGAACCACACAACTAGATAAAGATTTAATAAACAAAAGAGAAACCGGAAGAGCAATTGACTTAGCAAACTTTGTTAAAAACTTTGGCGAAATCCCATCCGGTCCAGCAGTTTTTGAGCAATCCAGTTTCAACAAAAGCTTCTCAACCGACTTAACATCTACAGTAATTGAAGACATATCACCAACAGAGTTTAGTCGAACTTCTGATCGCCCATGCGAACCATTGCTCGTGGAAGGATCAAGAAAAGTTGAGTGAAAGTAGGAAGAAAAAGCATTACAGATATCTACGGGAGTTGTCAAAATTGAGTCTTCGTGCTTCATATTACTCGGTATTGATTTAGATTTAGAGCGCTGCTTCACAAAGGACCAAAACTTTTTAGGGTCAATAGCTATCGCAGATTCGGTTCTTTTTAAGTAATCACGGTAGCAATCTGCAGACACCCTATCAACTCTATCGCGCAGAAATTTAAAAGTATGAAGATCAGCTAATCGATTATAAATCTTATACTTACGTAAAAATTTGTATTTTTCTTTAATCAATCTTTTCAATGAAGGCGAAAACCAAATAGGATACAAATGTTGTCTTACCTGAGTAGAGGGTATGTATTTCCTATGTAAATTATCTAAGGTATTATAAAAGTAACCAACTGAATCCTCAAGTGACCTAGAAGCAAACTCACTCTGCCAGTCGATCGAATCGATCATAGCATTAATAGCCAAGACATCAGCCTTATTAAAAATATAACGAGTGTAAGGAGCTGGCTTCATAGGAGGTACCTCGAGGTAGTCGACCTCAATACTCAGTGGCGGATGATATCTGTCAATAGGCTTTATCAACGGGTCTAGGGACTCCTGAACTAATGCGGGTTTGCCAGACAGTACCAAGTCAAGGATCTTACCCTGGTGATTTAGGACACCGTTGTATTGACTATTTCGGGGGTGATGAGAACTAATGGTGAAGAAGAAATGGCAGGGTACGTATGAATGCGTATCAAGCTTCCACGTTATACTACTCATATTAAAATCACCTACTATTAAAAAATAATCATTACTGTTATTCAACATTACATATTTAAGTCTAGAAATAAAATTAGTTAATTGCATTGAAAAAGTATTACCTAATTGTTGATCGATTAAATATAGCACACATAAGTGGATACTAGTCTTGGTTCTCGTCGCAGCTTGTATTAAAGTAAGGGTTAACCAAAGGTCCTCAGCTGACGAGTTGAACGACAGCTGCAAATTAGTAGGTATACTAACGGGTAGCAATAAGTACTCCACCCCCTCGCTTCTGCCCGGTGAGTTGATAGTCGCGATCACGCCTCCATACAAGGTAATCATCACCAAACAATTCCGAGTCACTAATGCTATCATTTAGCCAGGTTTCTGTTAATATTATGATATCATAATGAGAAACAACAGAAAGCTGGCGATAAAAATTATGCGTCTTGGTACGGAGTCCCCGAACATTCTGATAGTAGATTTTTAATTTAAAGTTATCTAGAATCATTGAGAAAAGTAAAACGAAAATTGAATAAGTTGCATTTTAGGGTATAATAATAAGTTTGTTTGTTTACAATTGGTTCAAAATAGGCTACCCGACAAATAAGCAATATAGATATCAAAACAAATGGTAGCGAGCAAGTAGGTAAATAGTCGTAATTTACGTAAAAAATAAGAAAAAATATGTAGGTAAAAATCCAGCAACTAAGCACATAGGTATAACAATAACAGGTGGTACGAGTAGGCAGATGAGTCGAAGATAGACAGTGAGTCCAACTTAATGGTATAGGTGCGAAAGAGATAGGCTGAATAAGATACTGCAAAGCAATGACTACGCGATTTCGATAACTTCGCAGCTGACCAACAACGCATAGAAATGTTAAATGTATAGAATTATTAACTTTAAAGTAACTGCAGCTCAGTCTTTTACAGTAATAAAATCTAAAATAAGGACAAACACACCCAAATAAGATGTACGGTGTTGAATTAGCAACAAGATTTAAGTAAAAAACAGGCACAATGTATATTTTACTTATTAAATTAAAAACTTGACAACAACAGACTAAACCATTTTGTTTTTTAAATCTTTTTCATTTGTGATAATGGAGACTCGCGACAAATCGTCTTTTCTTATGTGGATCTTACCGTGTTTGACCCATATATACTTATAGTTATATTCCTTGGCTAACTGTCTGGTTTTATTCAACAGTTGTTTCGAATCTGCATTTAGGTGATCGTTAACAAAAACACGTAATGTTGAACTCGCGTAGCCGATGTCCTGGGCCGACAGAGTTTTACTAGATCTGGCAGCTGCAACGAAGTCTTCTTTCACGTATCTGTTCAAGAAACTAAGTATGATCGACTTTTCCTTAGAGTTGAACTGCGGTACTCGTGTGATGTAATTTATCTGCGACCGAGGAAACGCGTAACCAACTTTCTGACCTATAGTTTCAACGATCTTGAACAAATCCTCATCTTTTTTAAGCGGTACACCCTTAATCTCGACATTATTCAGACGTGATCGTTGGTCATTAGAGGACAGTTCGTCTTGGATATTCACAACCTCAGACTGTAGGGTAGACACGACCCCGCGCAACTGCTCAAGACTGCTTATCCTAGACTCGAAACCGGAGATCTTTTTGTCAATTTCTTCTAATTTGTTGCCGTTGAAGTCACAGCTAGCTTTTAGCTCCGCACACTCGACCTTGAGGCTTCTTACATCGTCGACGAGGGTTGTCAGCACCGACATTTGTCGTTTTACGTCGCGAATCTCCTCAAAAACAGTTTGTAGAGATACCGGCTCCGACAGGCTGATAGATGGAACCGGCGACCGCACCTTACATGATGAGCACCTCCAGACCGCCCTCCTATCCAAGCCAAGCTTCCGCCAGCCAGTTTCGGTGATGTTGGCGCAACCAAAATCCAGGTGGTTTTTGCATGAAGAACATTGAACACCGTCGTTAAAATCGGAATCACACATAGCACACTTCATTTTACTAGGTTAAGATAAATATTTACTAGGAAATAAACACAGACGAATAATTGCAAACAACGTAACGTGGACACGTCGGTATAAACAATACGATAACTGTTACGATGCGTGCTAATGCATTGCGTGCGCGCAGCTGACTGTTTGACATGTTCTGTTCTAGTGTTGCCTCGGCGAGACAGCGGTTGACTTGTTTGTTTTTTGATAGTTATTAGTTTTTTATTATACTGTTACTTATTGTAGTTGTGCGATGGTGACTTTTGAGTGTGTTGTTTGTGTTCTCACACCGTTTTTGCTTTTGTGTTATGTTTTTTTTATCACAGTTGCTCATAAAGTGGATCTTATTCGGCTTTTAGGCTCATAATCCAACATATTATGCACGCGTGCGTTTTACATTGCCAACTAGTGCTATAAAGTTATCCCGATAAGTTTATATCGGACTACGTGATTCCTTGGTCCAATCTACGAAGTCGTGGGCAAAAGCTAGTATAAAAATAAAACAGTATATAATTATATTGTAATATATATGTATTTAGTCAAGTTCGAACTCAATTATATCACCCAGATCGATGTCGCCGTCCGTGTCGCTGCTGTTGTTGTCCGGCGCACGCGCACCCTGGAACAACAAACATATATATAACAATACATCCTTACATAGTATAAAACAAAGTCGCTTCCCGCTGTCTGTCTGACCCTATAATAAATAAGTACCTGGTTTTTTTGTTTTTTTACTTAGTCTAACCTCAAAGCAAACACTCATTGACTTCGTGTTACTTAACAACGCCATCTGCTGGAATAACTTTATTGCTCACAAAAAATAGTATTAGTAGTTCGCCAATAGATGTCAGGAAGAGTCATATTTTTCAGATAAAAAAAAGTAAGATTCGATAAAACACGAATAAAATGACATTTTCTAAAAATGATTCCTAGCTAGATCGATTTATCGCCCCCGAAACCCCCTATATACCAAATTTCATGAAAATTATTGGAGCCGATTCCGAGATTCCAATTATATATATATACAAGAATTGCTCATTTAAAGATATAAGAATAAGATAAATATTGCAGGACAATCCACAGAGCGGTGTTGGCTTAGTGGTAGATACCTCGACTTTCATTCTGAAGGTCGTGGGTTCGAATCCCGGCCGGCCGTGCACCAATGCATTTTTCTTAAGAAAAATTTATGTGCGCTAATTGACATTGCTCTTACGGTGAAGGAAAACATCGTGATGAAACCCGCGGCTTAGTTGGCTCCAGAAGTATTGACAAATTCTCTCCTCTGGACATGGTCGACTAAGCTGAGATGGTAGTAGGTGCTGGGCAAGCCTACTCCATCCTCACGCAAAAAGGGACCCAATTAAAAAGGATCCAATGGCGGAAAACAGCCTGTATACAAGTACAAGTACAAATCCACACATCGCCATCTAGCCCCAAGGTAAGCAACTAGGCTTGTGTTATGGGTGCTAGACAACGGGCAGAATACATGACGACCCAGTTGGCACAATGGTCACCATGCCAGACTGTCAAACACAGGGCTGCGGGTTCGATTCCCGCCTCAGACAAGTGTTTATGCTTAGATATTTGTCTGTGGTCTGGTTGTTTCTATGTATTATAAGTATATGACAAAAGAAAAGTATATAAGTAGTATATCCAATGTCTATCACCCATAACACAAATCTAGTTACTTAGTTTGGGGCTAGATGGAATGTCCTGCAATATTTATTTATTATTTTATTTACCCGTCTCCTAGTCCTCATCCTCCGAGGTGGATCCCTGTTCTCCCGTTCGTTGTTATCCTCTCCGGAGGAATCTCCCGAGGAGCCACCGTCTAGACCCATCACTGCATCGCGGAGCAGGCTCGCCGCTACTGGACAAACACATTAACACATTAAATACCTGTTTAAAAAGTTATTAAAACATATAAAACTCATTGAAACATAAAAAAAAGTATATCGGCGGCTCTACTTATTATTTTTATTAAAAAAACTAGCAGCGCTTTGCAGTTTCCCTCGCGTAACTCCCGTGGGAATTTCTGGATAAAAAGTCAATTAATCAATGTATCTTCAATTCAACTTTCATCAAAATCGGTCTAGTAGTTTCGAAGCCAATTTTATACAAACAAACAAATATTACCTCTTTACACTATTAGTATAGACTAGCTTTAGCGTAGAAATCGAAAATGAACTAAGGAATCACGTTGTCCCATACAAACTCTGCCCCCTTTTTCACCCCCTAAGAGGTAGAATATCGGAAAATCCTTTCTTATCGGATGCCTACGTCATACAAAGAATACACCCTCCAAGTTTCACGTCTCTACGATCAGCGGTTTAGGCTGTGCGTTGATCCGTCAGTCATTTAGGACAAAGAATTTTATATGTATAGATTATGTGACTATGGTATACTCACAATCGTCATCGTTATCGGAACCGGAATCTGAACCATCATCGTTCTCGGAGCCGCCCGCTAAGTCTTCCTCTTCATCTTCCTCCTGAACAAACGTTAAATAAAACCCATTAAAATACATAAATAGTCACCGATACTCATGAGAATTTACTATAAAACTCACTAAATTTCTTAAAAAAAGGTATAAACTAATAATTTTATCAATAACTTGAAGTTTTACATTAGAACATACTATGAAACTAATTAAATTACACGAAAACAAGGTCCAATATAGTAAATGTATTAACTTAATAAAACTGCCATGTTAAATAAAATACATAAACAGGGCGTCCTGGTGCAGAGGACAAAACTCATGAATTTGCATTGAAAACTCATGAAATTGTGTAAAAAAAAATCAATACATACCCATTAAACCCGTTAAATTCCCCTAATAACATCATTACATAACATTAAACTCATTGAATTGTTCTAAAAATCTCATTAAATTCCCTAAAAATCTCATTAAATTCCCTAAAAATCTCATTAAATAACATAAAAACTGATAAAACAAGAAACTCACAGCGTCATCATCGTGATCTCTCTTCCGGCCAACGTCGTACACTTTGACGCACGATTCTTGCATCTGCTCGAAATCTCCCATGTTCTCGACAAGTGATATTTGAGTGCCGTAACGGGAGACGCCCAGGGAGTAGATGTTGCGTTTAACGTCTATAGTTGCTGTGGATTTAAATAATTTAAAAAATAAGCTATAGATTTTATATGAACGTGTCGCGGGACACGCGTTTGAAACGAAGTCCTTTAACTTTCTTTTTTCACATATCCTCTCAACTGGCAGACAAAAATACCTTCATACATTTTTAATATGGTGCCATCTGTCTGCCAGTTGATGAATTATGTATACAGAGTGTCCCGTAATGAATGGATAAGCGGGCACCTACAGATAGAGAACACGTGTCGACTATGCTGAGCGGGTAGTATAGGTGCTGGACAAAGCCTACTCCATCCTCACGCAAAAAGGACCCAAGGCCCAAGGTTAAACATCCCGTATACAATATACAAATAGTTAGTACATACCTATACTAGAATAATCATAAGCGTCTAAAGTTTTGAAGCTGGTATCGAACTGGCTACGCTCCTCCGCATCTTGGTCACTACACACTGCGTATAGTGCTGTACACGTTGGATTGAATATCACCTGAAAACATATTTTTTATCTTCTTTCAAACAACTAATGAATACATACATATTTGCAGGACATTCCACACATCGCCATCTAGCCCCAAGCTAAGAAACTATACTTGTGTTATGAGTGCTAGACAACGGATATACTTTTCTTTTGTAAATTTATACTTTTAATACATAGAAACAATCAGACAAATATCTAAGCATAAATACTCGTCTGAGGCGGGAATCGAACCCGCAACCCTGTGTTTGGCAGGCCGGCATGGTGCCTATAGTGGTAACTGGGTCGTCAAATTTATAATTAATTATTAAGATATGGGACCACCCCTGAGGCACCCCTTTCTAACACAAAAAGAGTCATCTCAATCGGTTGAAAATGCATAAAAAAAACAGGCCAAGTGCGAATCAGATTCGCGCACGGAGGGTTTCATATTCTGTTTTTAGGGTTCCGTACGTGACCCTATTACTAAAACTTCGCTGTCTGTCACCAGGCTGTATCTCATGAACCGTGATAGTTAGACAGTTGAAATTTTCACAGATGATGTATTTCTCTTGCCGCTTTAATAACAAATACTAAAACAGAAATACAGAATCTGTGAAAACTGTCTAGCTATCACGGTTGATAGGATTTTTGTCAACTGATGTTTTCCACCTCATTAAGGCATCTTCTAAAAGGGCAGTCCTATCCATTCTGTCTGAATAATGAATTAAGCAGTGATATAATAGTACATTGCGATACAAGTGTGGTAAACTGATCATTTCATCGAGGCGGTTTATGACGCGCGAGCGGAACGCGAGTGCGTCTATAGCTCGCCGAGATAAAATCAATCGAGCCAGACGAGTATCGTACGACGTTTTTTATCACAGTTGTGAATAAAAGAAAAGACTTGAAAAGAAAAGAAAATAATAAATAACAAAATATTTGGTGATAAGTCTATGTTTACAATTGTTTTAGCCAATATTTTTTTGTTAACTATACTCCCGAAAGGCCAGGCAAAAGACTTTTAACCTATACAACCTCATCTGACATACAATATTTTTGAGGGTTTTTTCCATTTGTTGGGGGTTAAAAACAGAATATAATGGTACGGAAAAAACTATATTTAAGTATAGAAAAAACAACACTAAATTTTTAATCATTTTTTTAGGACGTTATCATGTAAAATTATCGTTCGTAAACAGACTTTATAGACAACCTTTATTGCTGGAGTAAAACCTCTTTTTTGGTACCTACTTTATTTTATCCTTACCTCTGATTTATCTAAAGTAGGCACTGTCCTCAGTAAATGGAACGTTCTTAGATCCCATACTTCAGTATTTGATATCACCTGAAACAATTACATACAGGTTAGGGATGTGAAAACTTCTTGTTATAAATAAATAAATATTGCAGAACATTCAACACGTCGCCATCTAGCCCCAAGCTAAGTAACTATACTTGTGTTATGGGTGCTAGACAACGTAGAAACAACCAGACCACAGACAAATATCTAAGGATAAATACTTTTCTGAGGCGGGAATCGAACCCGCAGCCCTGTGTTTGGCAGTCCGGCATGGTGACCATTGTGCCAACAGGGTCGTCAGGGTTTTAACCAAAAAGTTCTAATTTTAATAGTTAATAACCCAAAGACGTTGAATTTTTTATAATAGCTCAGCGTAAGACCACTATCGTCACACGATGGTAAGTGACGATGCGGCCTAAGTTGTAGCACGCGGTGTCTTGTACTTGAACGGGCTGTTTTCCGCAAATAGACCCTTTTTAATTGGGTCCTTTTTTGCGTGAGCTTGAAGTAGGCTTGCCCAGCACCTACTACCCTCATCTTAACCGACCATTTCCAGAGGAGAGAACTTGTCAATACTTCTGGAGCCAACTAAGTCGCGGGTTTCATCACGATGTTTTCCTTCACCGTAAGAGCAATGTCAATTAGCGCACATTTTTCTCAAGAAAAATACATTGGTGCACGGCCGGCCGGGATTCGAAACCACTACGTTCAGAATGAAAATCGAGGTATCTACCACAAAACCAACATAGAACACCTTAACGCTATATTTAAATTATAATTATTATACCTCTAATCCGTTAGGATGGAAGACTCCGCTATGCGTTTGATTCAGTTTGTCGAACTTGTGTATTTCTTTACCGGTATTCACATCCCATAGTACGCCATCTGTAAATTTACAATAGAGTTAAGGACGCATTTACGTGGAAGTGTCCAAATATTAGCAAAGTATAGCTGGGTTCCGGTTCATTTTCCGGTTTATCCGTCAAGGTTTTACATATTTTAAAGATACCAAATAGATCAGACAACACTTATCTGTAGAATATATAAAAATAATTTGAAACTAATATACGTTTACATACAAAAAAAAATAGTTTTCCGTAGTCTCTTACCGCAAAAACTATGACAATAGGCCGACTTTTGGTAAAAAGATCTCAGATGATTTCAAATAATAAAAAATTTACTACGATAAAATAGAAATATTAAACATTAATTCGTAAAAAAAAGTTTTATTTTTCTTTTTCGTTTTAGCTGCCATCAGTCGTAAAATTTGACTATTATCAGCTGTTTTCAGTGCAGGAATGGCGTTTGAGGTGCAGGTGCCAGCACAGCTGCTTCCTCTCAGTGATTACATTCGTCTGGCTAGAGGATTTGACCTGTTTTTAGACGGCGGATATTTTTGGAGCTATCTAGTAAGTTCAGAGCTAGAGGGTTGGGATGAGGTAGGAACGCCGAGGTAGTCATGGATCTCGCCTATAATTGTGAACCACGGGGCGCTAACTATGCAACGCAGAATGCCGTTTTGAGCTCTTTGTAGGCACATGATGTTGCTGTTGCAGGCAACTCCCCACAGTTGGATCCCATATGTCCAAATCGGTTTTAATATGGCATTGTACAGCAATAGCCTGTTGTCCACCGATAGTGCTGAGTTACGTCCCATCAGCCAGAGCATGCTCTTGTACCTGAGGTTCATCTGATCTCGCTTGTGTTTTATATGAGTACTTTCTAAGTAAAAAAGGGTTATGTTTTTAAACAACTGTGGGTTGTCTTACAACTGTATTTACCTGATAACACGAGTTCATCAGTGGGACAGAATGTGGCCCGGTTCTTTGCGTACTGGTTGCTTATACTGAAAAATAAAACAGTTTAAGATTACTATGGCCTCTTATATTTTCTAATCACTATAATTGACTGAGCCAGCAACGAATCACTGCTTCAACTAGGAAAAGTTTGTCAAAGTCAAAGTTAATACATTTGTACATAGATCACATAGAAACGTCCTAAAAACTAAGTTGGGGTGTTTGCCTTCGGAACGCGACCAATGAGAAGAAGGCACAAGAAACTCATAATGCTCTGTCTTTTACAGCCGATGTGGACGAAATTGGTTTAATGATTTTATTGATATTTTTTGTCGTGTCGGGGCACCGAAGGGCTGGCGGCTTCTTAACTGAAAGGGTTGAGCCTGGCTTTCCAGAGAGGGAATGCCGCCAGTCTCTTGGGGAACGATGCCGCGTGGAGACACTCCGGACGGGGTGTTCTATTTATGAAGTCAAAGTCAAATTTCTTTATTCATTTGGATGCTTATGTAAATTTTATACACAGATCACATTGAAACGTCTTAGAAAAACTAAGTTAGGATGTGTGCCTTTGGAACGCGCCCAACAATGAGAAGAAGGCACAAGAAATTCATGGGGTTTTTTTTTTCATCTCACAAAGGTCAATATTACAAATATTTGAAAGCATTATTTGAAATGGAGCAATTAAAGTCACGTCCATGGGTTATTATCATTAAGGTAAGACGAAGTATCATAGTACGCCTTACTGTACAATTTATGCTTTATAAAAGTTTTGAACCTGTTTATGGACATGTCATATACATCTTTGGGTAATTTATTATAATAGAGCACACATGTACTATTAAACGACCTGTTTATTTTCCGGAGCCTACTACCGGGCACGGTCAGTTCATCCTTATTTCTTAAGTTGAAATTATGATTTGATTTACATTGATTTTCAATGATTTACAGCGATTTGCAGTTTTACCCGCGTAACTCCCGATCCCGTAGAAATATCAGGATAAAGATGCAAAAACCGACGCAAAAACTTATAACTCCCCGTGAGTTATAAGTTAGACGTTTCTCTCTCTGTGTGTGTCTGTCTGTGGCATAGTTTAGTTATTTTTTAATAATATTATACCCTTTCCAATCGGTTATTTAACTTTTGACAGATCTAATACTTAGTCAAATAGTGATACCCAGACCCGTTACCGATTCGATTTATTTTATCGATTGATTTTATTCATGAAGAAGTTTTAATCGATTTTTCGTAATTTTATGATAATTAAACAACAACACTGGACGAGGCGGCGACACGTGCCGCCATTCTGTTGTCAGTGTTAATCCACATTATTTATGCTTAGATATTTGTCTGTGGTCTGGTTGTTTCTTTGTATCATAAGTATATATTTACAAAAGAAAAGTATATAAGTAGTTATCTGTTGTCTAGCATTTTAATGCAAAATAATAAAGTTTTTTGGGTTTTTACGTGATTTGATATAAAATATAATCACAATAAATTTATTGTATGTTTTATTAATATAATCGATAATCGATTTATTTCAAAACCGTTTTTAGTCTGTGGTCATTAATTACGAATGACCCATCTCTTAAGTGGGCGGAGCCCGTCCATGAAATACAATATTACCTGTAGTACATTGTATCAAAAATTATAACGAAACTTTATGTGCGTGATCTGTCAAAAGTTAAATAAACGATTGGAAACACTATAGTATAAATTAAGAAGTAATTAGAATTTTAAAAATCCCCGACTTTTATCCCGCTTAACTTTTAGATCAAACATAGCTATAATTCACCTTTCAAACAAAAGAAACAAAATCAAAATCGGTTCATCCGTTCGGGAGCTACGATGCCACACACACACAGACACACATGCATACACAGTCACGTCAAATTTATAACACCCCGTCGTTTTTGCGTCGGGGGTTAAAAAGATAGGTTTCCTACCTGGGCGTCAGTGTCATCAGTTCTCTACCGGTGCGAGTGTCAAATATTGTAGCCGTCTCGCCTTTAGTGCCAATTATTCTATCGTCTGTCATCTTAGAGAACTCTACGTATTCCTCATTGTCTAGTTGGAACCTGGAACAGGAAAGAAATATTTGGTCTGGTATTATTTAGTATTAGGTACTAGCTGCGCCTTGCGGTTTCACCCGCGTAAGTCCCGATCCCGTAGGAATATATGATAAAAAGTAGCCTATAGCCTTCCTCGATAAATGGACTATCAAACACAAAAAGAAATTTTCGATTCGAACCAGTAGTTCCTGAGATTAGCGCGTTCAAAAAAACAAACTCTTCAGCTTTATAATATTAGAATAGATTTAAGAAATATTTAATATTTAGCGGGCTGCATGCTTGGCTGCAGCTTTTAGCTGAGGTCGACCCATTTGGGTCAGCACACGACTCATCTATTATGTCTTTTAATCTTTTTTATGTCACTTTTCTGTTTTTTATATTTTTTTTTCATGTCATGTTCATTTCTTCCTTCATTTATTAAAAGAAAATCATTTATCGAGTACAAACACAGTACTCAATAAATGATTTTCGTTCTCTCTTTATTTATACGATTAAGGGTAGCTTGTTGCACGTCATCATGGCCGCTTCAACGACTCTGCATTTAACTAATAATAATAATAAATCATTTATTTCTTCCCACTTATAACAAAGAACACAAGAATTAAAGAGATACAAGAAAGATGAAAGTGGGAAGCAGGAGTCTGAAATAGGCACGCGACCTGTGATACAGATCACCTGGTCCCACCCCATGGAAATTTGGTAAAACTTAAATTTAATAGATACGTAGTACATTACCAAAGAAGAAATAACCAAACTTATGACAATAATAATAGAAAAAGAAATAAGTTAATAACGGAAATAGATATATGTGTGATATGATGGATGACAAGAATAAGCGAAGGCATAAAATTAGTCTAAAAGTTATATATGCCTCGATAGGTGGTGTTTCTCGAAAAATAACCAAGACCAGGGGCCCAAGTCTGCTAACCAGATATAATCGTAATAAACATTGAATGACATTTAATGACAAAAATATGACATTAAATATCAAAAATAATTATGTCTATTGGTAGTCTCATAATGTTAACTATTCTATCGAAACACCACTTTGGTATTCTGCTCAACAATCGTGGCTTCATGGAATCTCGATAGTTGTCAAAACGGCATATCGCTTGGCAACATATACCATGGATTTTTGGCGGGAACGAGTTAAGAACATGTCATGTTGCAGTTTTATTGTCATGAAACTTAGTTGTAACCCGAGTTGAATTGTATAATTCTGTTGGAATGTTATTCAATTTAGTTCTGTGAAAGTGCACAAGTGTAGTGAAAGTAAAAATCAGTGTCAAACATGAAGTTTTATCGTTGCCTCCAAATCTCCTATTAAGGTTATGGTAAACTTGCCACCGCTTTACTATAGCCCCTGACTTGACGGACTATGACTGTTTTGAAACACTTTAGGCCCGATTTATGAAAAATAGGGTCATAATTTGATGCAAAATATAACTTGACACTGGCTAAATGCACAAGCCGTGCGAAGCCATAATTCATAGCAAAAATAAAACATAGACCATGTTGCTAGGCAACATCAGCGACGTATCTATTTTTTTTTTTTAAATATTGCAGGACTATTGCCATGTTATTAAAACTTTAGCAGAATACTAATAAAAGTCATAATCTCGATATAATATCAATAGAGTCTTGATATAATGACAATGGTGGATTCATTAACTGACGACCCAGTTAGCACAATGGTCACCATGCCGGATTGCCAAACACAGGGTTCGATTCCCGCCTCAGGCAAGTATTTATGCTTAGATATTTGTCTGGGGTCTGGTTGTTTCTATGTACCTATTATAAGTATATATTTACAAAAGAAAAGTATATAAGTAGTATATCCGTTGTCTAGCACCCATAACACTTAGCTTGGGGCTAGGTGGCGATGTGTGGAATATCCAGCAATTTATTTTATTTTATTATTAATGCAAAATAGCAGACTTCGCCCCAGAAGCGAAGTTGAATATGATACTGAAATCTGTGAATAAGCGAAACAGTATATCTGAGAGTACTTACAAGAGTTCAAATTCTTTCATATTCCATAGAGCAGAGAGTGGTCTCCAAGGTGTTGTTGCAGACGCTAGTAATAGCAAACCGTCTCTGCTCGCCTATAACAAATCATTAGTAATATATTAAAAACATAAACCTTTTAAACTCACACGATTTGAATTCATAGTAATTATTTTCCCGGGTCTTAAGATGAAAGGGTACCGGCGCTCTCTCCATACAAACGTAGTCGACTGTTTTCTCCCTGGATAATGACACTAGAGCAAGTATTTTTGTTGAAAACTTATAGCTGCCATGACCATGCCCCTTTTTTTTCGCTTTTTAAATCTTATATTCTATGATTATACAGGATGGCCTCTAACTATCAGTGGACTGTATTATTTGACGAACTATTTGGCCACCTCTGTATATGTTGTTGCTGGGGTTGCTGAAGCAAAGTCTTGAACTGTTTGAAACTTCTATTTATTTTGAACTATTATTGTAGTACACTGGAACAAACTGCGAATTGCTTACATTATTGGCTCTATTTAACACGGCAAAAATGTCCCCACAAAGGGCTCTTGTTTGGGGAAGCCGAACGTCTCTCTAGAGCCAATAGGGAAAGAGAAGGGTACGGAATGTAGCCTTATCTTTCCCTCTTGAGGGCAGAGTCCACCAATGGTAGTTTCCATATTAGTGTCTCTTTCACTATATAACAAATAAAAATCTTAGTCTAAAAATATACCTATCTTATATCTTTAAATGAGCAATTTTTGTATATATGTATATATATATAATTGGAATCTCGGAATCGGCTCTAACGATTTTCATGAAATTTGGTAAATAGGGGGTTTCGGGGGCGATAAATCGATCTAGCTAGGAATCATTTTTAGAAAATGTCATTTTATTCGTGTTTTATCGAAACTTACTTTTTTTATCTGAAAAATATGACTCTTCCTGACATCTATTGGCGAACTACTAATACTATTTTTGTGAGCAATAAAGTTATTCCAGCAGATGGCGTTGTTAAGTAACACGCTTTGAGGTTAGACTAAGTAAAAAAAAAATACCGATCAAAGCTCGGTCATCCAGGTACTAACTATCTAAATCTATCTTTTTACTAATTGTGCTGCACATTGATAATTACAAAATTAAAAAAATAAAAATAAAAAGGGGGCAAAGTTTGTATGGGAACAACGTGATTCCTTGGTCCAATCTACTAATTCTACGCGGACGAAGTCGCGGGCAAAAGTTAGTATCAACTAATCAATAGAAACATACCTGCATATGATAGATATAAGACTCGTGCACTTGATAAGAGTTCTCTTCGACGCCACTGAACAGATTGAATACCCTGATATCCCCTGAAGAT
The DNA here is from genome assembly GCA_951213275.1 of Idaea straminata. Classification (NCBI taxonomy): domain Eukaryota; kingdom Metazoa; phylum Arthropoda; class Insecta; order Lepidoptera; family Geometridae; genus Idaea; species Idaea straminata. Next base: position 3,804,527 of record OX577875.1, on the reverse strand, counting down.
GTCGCTGCTAACAATTGCTGTTGCGTTGGCTGGAACAATATTACAATACAATTAGAGAAAATGCATTGTTTTTATAACAAAACTAGTGGTGTTCCACGGTTTGAAACCTCTGTGGCGCAGAAGGTTGTAGGTTCGATTCCCGCCTCAAACAAATATTTATGTATAGCTATATAAAAAAAATTATATACTAATAATTTCTCAGCAATATTTATTAGTAAATATTATAGACGACCCAGTTGGCACAATGATCACCATGCTGGACTGCCAAACACAGTGTTGCGGGTTCGATTCCCGCCTCAGACAAGTATTTATGCTTAGATATTTATGCATATATAATCTGTGGTCTGGTTGTTTCTATGTATTATAAGATTTATAAGTATATATTTATTAATATTTATTTTATTTATGTAGGCAGGTAAATCGATACTTGTAATTTACACCGGTCTGGTTAATGAATCTTTTTTAGACATCGACATCTAGCCCCAAGCTAAGTTACTTATCTTATCCGTTGTCTAGAATCCATAACACAAGTCTAGTTACTTAGCTTGGGGCTAGATGGCGATGTGTGGAATTGGGAGCATCGCCATCCGTTCAAATTCTGAATTGTACAATTAGTGATTTGTTAGCAGTTGGTTCATATGGTATAAATTATCAATTCGTAACAAATGTGACATAAGATGCTTCATCTATCATATTGGTACAATTTAAGAGCGGTGTTGGCTTAGTGGTAGATACCTCGACTTTCATTCTGAAGGTCGTGGGTTCGAATCCCGGCCGGCCGTGCACCAATGTATTTATCTAAAGAAAAATGTATGTGCGCAAATTGACATTGCTCTTACGGTGAAGGAAAACACCGTGATGAAACCCGCGGCTTAGTTGGCTCCAGTAGTATTGACAAGTTCTCTCCTCTGGACATGGTCGACTAAGCTGAGAGGGTAGTAGGTGCTGGGCAAGCCTACTCCATCCTCACGCAAAAAGGACCCAATTAAAGAGGGTCCAATGGCGGAAAACAGCCTGTATACAAGTACAAGTTGGTACAATTCATTAATTTGTACAAATAATCAATTTGTACAGTACTCACATGGAATATAGTATGAGTGAAATAAGCGTCGTCGTCCTGTAACCTGAGCGTCCTGGACGGTGCGAAGTGCGCGTGCGTGAGCCGAGTGTGCGCACGCGTCGCCCGCGCACCGCACAGCTCGCGGCACGTGAGCCGCGCGCATATGTTCGGGGGGGAGCCTCGGCCGCAGATCTGGGATGACGGACGAGGCTCCGGACATTTGTGAGGTCTGGAAGGTTTTCAATATTTACCCGACTGCAAGGAGAGGGCTATGTTTTTCGCGCCAATCTTTGTTTGTTTGTAATATTCTTTATCCCCTCATATATTCCAAACCACTCGATTGTACAGATACTCAGTTATAATAAGAGTGTAGAATCACCCTGTGGTTGTTCTGTGTGTTGTCCGTGTGTGTTACACTCATCTAAATCTGTGCGAGTGAAGGTGAGTGTGTGTGTTATACTCAATCGAACAAGTTGAATTGCGGACAGGTAACGGCGTTCTTGCACAACGCGTGTTGATTGTACAAATACTTAGTTATAATAGAGTGTAGAGTCACCCTGTGGTTATTCTGTATGTGCGAGTGAAGGTGAGTGTGTGTGTGTTATACTCACTCGAACAAGTTGAATTGCGGACAGTTAACGGCGTTCTTGCATAACGCGTGTTGATTGTACAGATACTCGGTTATAATAGAGTGTAGAGTCACCCTGTGGTTGGTCTGTGTGTTATCCATGTGTGTTACAATCATCTAAATATGTGCGAGTGACTGTGTGTTATCCATGTGTGTTACAATCATCTAAATATGTGCAAGTGAAGGTGAGTGTGTGTGTTATACTCACTCAAACAAGTTGAACTGCGGACAGGTAACAACGGGGTTCTTGCACAGCGCGTGTTGATTGTACAGATACTCTGTTATAATAGAGTGTAGAGTCACCCTGTGGTTGTTCTGTGTGTTATCCGTGTGTGTTACACTCATCTGCTTCTGTAAAGAACGCTTGTGTTCCGACGTACTTTGATTCGGTAAGCCTGATAGTTGAGGGTTTTGGACTTTTCTGTGAAGATAATAAGATTCAATTTTAAATCAAATGTGATAAAAAAAAAACATAGTTTTATATACTAACTAGCTGCGCCCCACGGTTTCACCGTCTCCAGCTATCTAGATACCGAGTTTCACCGCCATTAGTCCAGTCGTTTTTGCGTGAAGAAGTAACAAACATACACACACACACACAAATTTTCACATTTATAATATTAGTAGGATTTAAAATCACTAACCTTATTTTAATAACATGTGGTTTTGTCGGTGTGTCATCAATCTGCATAGAATTGTTTGATATGTTCATATCGATCTCTCGTTGGAGCGAACCGCTGCTGTTTGCACGCCCAACTGACACGCGTTGCTGTAAAATAATAATAATATAATATAATAATTTATTCATAAATTTGTACAACATCAGTTTCTTACAATGCTTCACTTAATAGTAAACTTAATAGTACTTAGTAATTTTTACTGTGTACGGTTGTACATTTGCTCATAATATTGTTAACCTACTACTCCTAAGCTAAGCAGAGCTTGTGTTATTTTATTTTATTCTCATTGGAAAACAAACAGTATAATTATCAACTTAAATATTTAAGTGGTTACAAATTACCACCATTTAAATGTTTTCACATATAGATAAATACGCTTGTTTGCCAGAGACGTAAAAGAAAATTTGACAACAAAGAGAAGGGAACAAAGTTACAAATGATGGCTCAAGAGTATTTTACTTTCACGACAGATTGGGAACCAACCAGTTTGAGTTATAGGTGTTAGTAGTTGCTCTCGGTTTGATGTATTTAAGACAACTTATTGTTAGTTATTTCAGTAGATTCACAAATAATGTGTAAGTGTGTTTAACATAGGTACATTATTGTAAGATACTAACGCCCAAATACTGAAAGGCTACTTAATCTTAAGCGGCGTTTAAATTTATATTTAAGCGTAGGCTTCAATAGCAAGCATACACTTAACTTAAATTTAATCGCCACTTAAGATTAAGTAGCCTTTCAGTATTCGGGCGTTAATTTGTTATAAATTTAAATATTTGAATAATATTTGAGTAAATAAGCCGGAACAGGATAAGTAAACAAATAAATAAATAATTCGGAGAGAAAATGTACGGGACTGTGCGATTATTACATTGGGGTATAGTGTACAGTGAGTTTAGTCGCTCTGTACAGTGCGCTTGGGGCGTCCTGTACAGATAATGTGCTCGACCCACGGACACATGTACAGTTTATTTATCTATACATATAAAATGCTTTGGCCTGTACGCCATGCACTGGCTGACGGATCAACGCACAGCCTAAACCGCTGATCGTAGAGACCTGAAACTTGGAGGGTGTATTCTTTGTATGACGTAGGCATCAAATAAGAATGGATTTTCCGAAATTTTACTCCTAAGGTGGTGAAAAAGGATTTTTCGAAGGTCTACCTCTTGGGGGAGAAAAGGGGGGGGGGCAAAGTTTGTATGGGACAACGTGATTCCTTGGTCCAATACTAATGTAACCATTTTCAACTTCTACTCGGACGAAGTCGCGGACAGAAGTTTGTTTTCGTTTATTTGGGAAACATACAAAACCATGATACAAATATTTATAACAATTTATAAAAACACTAAATCCAACAAAGCTTCCACTGATTTCTAATACTTATATAAACTGAAACATCGAATAAAAACAAGGAGAAAGTTATCCATACAACAAGTTATTAGGTATGAAGATAACCAATAATTATTATTTTCTAGAGGTTAAGGTGTTTCGCAACATAGTTGTTTAAACACGGCTGGTCTCGTAAATGCCCAAAAGAAAATCCAGTTTGAAACCCCTGGTGTGCAGTAAAATTGGGGCGTCCTGTACAGTGCGTTAAGCAGCCCTGTACAGGGCGATTAGGGTGTCATAACTATTGGGCTTGAATGGCCGTGTGGAGTTAGTTCTACATGGTGACTTAAGCCACCCTTTACAGTGCTACTGGGCGTCCATTTGGGCTTTTAGCCATCCTGTAGTGTGCTTGGGGTGTCCTGTACATTGAATTTAGCCGCCCTGTACATTGCGATTGAGGCGTTTTATACCGTGACTTAGAGCGGTGTTGGCTTAGTGGTAGATACCTCGACTTTCATTCTGAAGGTCGTGGGTTCGAATCCCGGCCGGCCGTGCACCAATGTATTTTTCTTAAGAAAAATTTATGTGCGCTAATTGACATTGCTCTTACGGTGAAGGAAAACATCGTGATGAAACCCGCGGCTTAGTTGACCAGAAGTATTGACAAGTTCTCTCCTCTGGACATGGTTGACTAAGCTGAGAGGGTAGAAGGTGCTGGGCAAACCTACTCCATCCTCACGCAAAAAGGACCCAATTAAAAAGGATCCAATGGCGGAAAACAGCCTGTATACATACAAGTACCGTGGCTTGTAAGCTCTTTACCCTAGTTTAGACTGGATGTACTTACCCTAGTGGGTGTAGAGGAGGGTGTGTATACAGGCGGCGGGTGCGCAGGCGGTTGTTTAGTGGGCGGAGGAAGGCCGGCTTCACGCGTCAGGGTCGTAGCGGACTCGGTGAGACCTCGCGCTTGTAGGTGCATTGCTACTAGTTGAAGTAATTGACGTTCGTTGTAGTTGATGCGAGTTTGAGCCACAACATTTGCCTGGAAACGATAAATAATAAATAAATATTGCAGGACAATCCTCACAGCGCCATCTAGCAACAAGTTAAGTAACTAGACTTGTGTTATGGGTGCTAGACAACGGATATACTACTTATATACTTTTTTTGTAAATATATACTTATAATACATAGAAACAACCAGACCACATACAAATATCTAAGCATAAATAAATATCGTAGAATATTTAACAAAGCGTCATCTAGCCCCCAGGTAAGAAACTAGGCTTGTTTTACGGTGCGCGGAAAAACGTGATGAAATCCGCGGCTTAGTTGTATCCAGACTTCTTGACGAGTCATTTCCTCTAGACACAGTCGACAAAGCTGAGACTTGGAGGGTTTGTTCTTTGTATGACGTAGGCAACCGATAAGGAAGGATTTTTCGAAGGTCTACCTCTTGGAGAAAAAGGGTGGCAAAGGGTGGTTTATTTATCTATACATATAAAATGCTTTGTCCTGTACGCCATGCACTGGCTGACGGATCAACGCACAGGCTAAACCGCTGATCGTAGAGACCTGAAACTTGGAGGGTGTATTCTTTGTATGACGTAGGCATCAGATAAGAATGGATTTTCCGAAATTTTACTCCTAAGGTGGTGAAAAAGGATTTTTCGAAGGTCTACCTCTTGGGGGAGAAAAAGGGGGGGCAAAGTTTGTATGGGACAACGTGATTCCTTGGTCCAATACTAATATAACCATTTTCAACTTCTACGGACGAAGTCGCGGGCACAAGCTAGTTTTCGTTTATTTGGGAAACATACAGAACTATGATAAGGCTGGTATAGGTGTTGGGCATAGTCTACTTCATCTAATGTCCCAGGCATGGATTAAAGTTGTCGGCGCTAGATAAATCATGAGTCAAATTCGTACAAATTATCTAGTTACAGAGTGAAATCTAACATGTTTTTGTAATACACGCATGTAGAACACAAATATCCAATTATACTTAATTATTTAAGGCTTTGAAACTATCTCAAAGGGGTCCGGACATTTTCCCAGCCAATCGATAGAGGGCATTACAGTGAACAAATAATGTCTTCACACCGAACCTCTAAAGCGTCTCGGAAACATATTGCCCTCTATCGAAAGGTATGGGTCTCAAAATGCACCGCGCATTTTTTGTTAATCATAGGACAACAACACGTTTGTAAATATCCCTTTTCTTAGACGCTTTAGATGTTCGGTGTGAAGGCATTATTTGGTTGTCGTAATACCCACTATCGATTGGCATGGGTCTCGAAATGCACTGCGGCATTTTAAGTTACTATGCCAAAATGTCTAAAATCTTTTATATAACAGTGAACAATACTTGACGGTTCTTGTGCCTTCTTCTCATTGGTGGGAGTGTTCCGAAGGCACACATCCTAACTTAGTTTTTAGGACAATTTTGTGTGACACATTCGAATAATCCCAAGTGAATAAAGAAATATTAACCTTATTGAATACTAGCAGCGCTCCAGGGTTTCCCAATCCCGTGGGAATATCGGGATAAAAAGTAACCTATACCACTGCCAATGAATCAATGTATCCTCATACCAAGTTTCATCAAAATAGGTCCAGTAGTTTCGGAGCCAATTTAAACAAACAATCAAATATTTCTTCTTTACAATATAAGTATAGATTAAACAAACTTCATTATCATCATCATATTAGCCACAGGACGTCCACTGCTGAACATAGGCCTCCCCCAAAGACTTCCAGAGCGATCGGTCGCATGCTCTCTGCGTCCAACGACTTCTCGCGACCTTAATCAAGTCGTCCGTCCATCTAGTCGGAGGTCGTCCCGCGCTGCGCTTTCCGGTACGTGGTCTCCAATCTAAGACTTTTCGACCCCAACGGCCATCAGTTCTACGAGCCACATGCCCCGCCCATTGCCACTTCAGCTTGCTAATTCTTTGGGCTATGTCGGTAACTTTAAATAAACTTACCCTATGTATATTAGCTAATGAGGTCTCGAACTCAGCCCCCATATGTTTGCTCTTCCCAGAGACACGTTCCAAGAGTTCGAGCGCATATTTCTGGAACATAACGTGTTCCTGCCGCTTCTCTTGTAGTATCGGATCTCGCATTAACACTGGAAAAAAGGTAAAATATTAGAACATATAAAGAATTTTAAAAAATTGGTACAGATGAGCGATAATTATTATTAAATAATATAGGACAAACACGAGACGCGGCATGCGTCTCGTGTTTGCATATTTCGCACTGAGCATGACAATCACTTCACAACACTGCGTTACCATGACGCGTCATGGTACCGAACATGACACTTTTTTGTGAATGCACGTGTTCAGGACGTTATCACGTTAATAAACGAATTATCTATACTTATATTATAAAGCTGAAGAGTTTGTTTGTTTGTTTGAACGCGCTAATCTCAGGAACTACTGGTTCGAATTGAAAAATTATTTTTGTGTTGGATAGTCCATTTATCGAGGAAGGCTATAGGCTACTTTTTATCCTGATATTCCCACGGGATCGGGAGTTACGCGGGTGAAACTGCGGAGCGCTGCTAGTTGATTTATACGATTACCTTGAATCTGTGACGTTGTGAACAGCGGTAGTTTGGAAATTATCTGCCTGACGGTGGGACAGCGCGCCAGGCCGGCGAGCGCGCGACACGCCAGCCCCCGCACGCGATCCGCGTCCGTTATCGGTGACTTCACCATCATTAGAGATAGGAGAACCTGGAGATTTCATACAAAATTAAGAATAAATATAATTTAATAATATCTATATATGTGAGTGGTTGACCAAAAAGGGACCTCAAGGGAAAATAATTGATTTCGAGTAAATCGCGTTTGAAGTTTCGTGTAGAAACAAGTTTCGACTCGTGCGACACCTTGGCTCACAAAAAAATTCATAAAATAGAAACTAAGGCGCCTAAAAATATTCTGGCTAGACCAAAACAAAGCTAAAAGACCACAGATTAAAAAAAAATGAATAACGGTTTCCAATCCCTCCAGGTCCCTTTTTGGTCAACCACTCACATATATAAAAATGAATTGCTGTTCGTTAGTCTCACTAAAACTCGAGAACGGCTGAACGGAATTATCTTAGTCTTGAAATGTTCGTGGAGGTCTAGGGAAGGTTTAAAAGGCGAGAAAAATCGAATAATTTCCGGGAAAACCCTAAAAACAGACCTTTTCTATTTCCCATACAAACGTTTTCTAGAGTCAATTCCTACAGGATCGGGACTTACGCGGGTGAAACCGCGGGGCGCTCCTAGTAATATAATATAATATTTCCTTATTTTCCTCCACAAACAAACATCAATTACTTATTATGACACAAATTAAGTACTAATAATTACATTTAATTGTAAGTTTATTTGTGGGAGAGCTGGAGCCTAAACTAAGCAGGGGCCTGTATTTAAGGACTCCAGGACCCACACTCACACTTGGCGCAGCTGCTTTAAATCGTAATATAAACACTCAATAATATGACACATAATCGCTAACAAAATATAAATTTAAAAGTTTATATAAATATATGATATACAAAAAATATACAAAAATTATACAAAAAAATAGAAAACTCACACAATTTTGTTATTAGAAAAACGTTATTTCAAGTTGCTAGATTGACTATGGCAACGACTTGTTTACCAAATCAATTCGACTACTTTTATTTTACGTTTTAATGTTTAAAATGTTTAAAAATTCATTAACTCCCATCAATGTTATTGGAATAATTTATTATTAATTTTAAAAGTGTATTAATCACTATTGAGCCCTTTAGTGCTTTGAATGTGGACGTTACCGATCCCCACCACCGCCTATAAAAGCAAGAGCTCAGGCTATTATGGGACCTTTTTGCTGCTCAGCCGTCAGTCGGTAAGGTGGTTGGGTTCGACGACGCATACAGTAAGACCATTCCATATTTTTGATACAGTGTATTCTTGTCTAGTTTGTTGAAGTTAACAGTTGTTGCTAATACTCGAAATAGTTGTTGATTTAGTAATAAAAGGTGAAATGTGGTTCACTGCACCGTCCACGTCGTAGTCGTAGAACAAAATTTGTTTGTTAAGGTGCACAGAAGTAGCCCTCAACGGCTTGCTAGTATAATCTATACATATAAAATTCTGTCCTGACTGACTGACGGATCAACGCACAGCCTAAACCGCTGATCGTAGAAACCTGAAACTTGTAAGGTGTGTTCTTTGTATGACGTAGGCATCCGATAAGAAAGGATTTTGAAAAATTCAACTCCTACGCGGACGAAGTCTATATATATATATATATATATAAATAAATATGGCAGGAGATTCCACACATCGCCATCTTGCCCCAAGCTAAGTAACTAGACTTGTGTTAATTAGGATTTTCCGAAATTCTACCCCTTAGAGGGTGAAAAAGGGAGGTAAAGTTTTATAGGTTTTATAGGTAAAGTATTACTTGGTCTATTTTCGACTTCTACGCGGACAAAGTTACAGGCAAAAGCTAGTATATATATAATTCTAATTTTCAAGTTTCTACCTTTAAAAAAAATCAAACCTTCATACAAACTTCCACCCCCATTTGCCCCCCTTAGGGGTTGAATTTCGCAAAATCCCGTCTTAGCGAGCACCTACGTCATAAAAGGAACCCCCATGCAAAATTTGAGACTCCTAGCACTTGTAGTTTCTGAGATTTTGTGATGAGTGAGTGAGTTAGTGATTTTCCCTTTTATATATATAGAAGATGAACTCACCATGATACCATTATTAGTTCTAACACTGGACCACACTTTCTGTATGACATCCTCGTAGGATTTCAAAGTAGTCTTCTTCCGACTAGAACCAGTTATTGAGAAGCGCGTCGTCGATGTACCTGCCTGGAAATCATAACATTTGTGTTTATTTGATATAATAATACTGTATAATCTTATATATAAAAATGAATTGCTGTTCGTTAGTCTCACTAAAACTCGAGAACGGCTGAACGGATTTATCTTATCTTAGTCTTGAAATGTTCGTGGAGGTCTAGGGAAGGTTTAAAAGGTGAGAAAAAATCGAACGGCATCGGGACTTACGCGGGTGAAACCGCGGGGCGCAGCTAGTCTATATATATAAAAATGAATTGCTGTTCGTTAGTCTCACTAAAACTCGAGAACGGCTGAACGGATTTATCTTATCTTAGTCTTGAAATGTTCGTGGAGGTCTAGGGAAGGTTTAAAAGGCGATTATTCCCACGGGATCGCGGGTGAAACCGCGGGGCGCAGCTAGTATAATATATAAATACTGGATAGACCCAAGAAGTGCTGGCTTTTTTTCTATTAATCATGGCTTTAAATAAATAAATAAATAAAAATAAATAAATATTTCAGGACATACCACACATCGCCATCTAGCCCCAAGCTAAGTAACTAGACTTGTGTTATGGGTGCTAGACAACGGATATACTACTTATATACTTTTTTTTTGTAAATATATACTTATAATACATAGAAACAACCAGACCACAGACAAATATCTAAGCATAAATACTTGTCTGAGACAGGAATCGAACCCGCAACCCTGTGTTTGGCAGTCCGGCATGGGGACCATTGTGCCAACTGGGTCGTCATCGCACGGCTTGTGCATTTAGCCAGTGTCAAGTTATGTTTTGTATCAAATTATGACCCGATTTTTCATAAATCGGGCCTAAAGTGTTTCAAAACAGTCAAAGTCGTCATAGTCCGTCAAGTCAGGGGCAGTCAAGTTAGTAAAGCGGTGGCAAGTTTACCATAACCTTAATAGGAGATTTGGAGGCAACGAGAAAACTTCATGTTTGACACAGATTTTTACTTTCACTACACTTGTGCACTTTCACAGAACTAAATTGAATAACATTCTACAAGAATTATACAATTCAACTCGGGTTACAACTAAGTTTCATGAAAATAAAACTGCAGCAAGACATGTTGTTAACTCGTTCCCGCCAAAACTCGAAGTGCTGGCTTGACGTCGTAAAGGGTGATATGACATGACGAGGATGCAGAAAATCGTGCGAAGTGGAGGCGTAAAGTAGGAAAGCGGACCCCGGGCTCCCGAGAGGGATGCAACCGGGAACATCGCTCGGATGATGATGAATGCCTACAAACTTGTAATACCTTATTTTGTTTATCATCAATAGTTTTCACAGCGCACGCTAAAAACTGTAGTGGGTTTTCTACCTTGAGATACTATATTGCAATTGTCTTATCTTATATCTTTAAATGAGCAATTCTTGTATATATATTTATATAATTGGAATCTAGGAAACTGCTCCAACGATTTTCATGAAATTTGGTATATTCCCAATTTTCATTGGGAATATACCATATTTCGGAGGCGATAAATCGATCTAGCTAGGAATCATTTTTAGTTTTATCGAAACTTACTTCTTTTTTATCTGAAAAATATGACTCTTCCTGACATCTATTGGCGAACTACTAATACTATTTTTTGTGAGCAATAAAGTTATTCCAGCAGATAGATAGATAGATAGATAGATAACTTTATTTGTACAACACAAAAAGAGACAGAACACGATAAACACAAAGTAAAGTAATAGCTAGAAAGTATAAGTTGCACAAATGGGCGGCCTTATCGCTGAAAGCGATTTCTTCCAGGCAACCTTTGGATGGAAAAGAAGTGATTCAGCTTTAATGGTAGGTTGTGAATAATTTAACTTATAATATACACTATTTACATAATTATGATTTTAAATATTAAATTAATAATACATACCAAATAAATTATATTCATAGATACATACAAATAATTACATACATACATGTATACATAAATAATACAGGAATATATACGGATATTAGACAGTACTGAGGTAGTGATCAGTTACCATTGCTTTGAAAATGGGTAGGGAGTTAGCAGATCGGATGGGTTGAGGCAGGGAATTCCAGAGTATCACAGAGTGAAAACAGAAGGATTTGTTTGTTGTTGAAGCAGATGGCGTTGTTAAGTTACACGAAGTCAATGAGTGTTTACTTTGAGGTTAGACTAAGTAAAAAAAAAAAAAAACCGAGCAAAGCTCGGTCATCCAGGTACTTTTTTGAAAATAAGTTATAGCCTATGTTCATCCTTAATAATTTACCTTCCTATTGGTCAAAGATTTTTAAAATCGGTTCAGTGGTTTCGGAGATTACCCCCATCATACATACATACAAACATGTTACCGTTACCTCTTTATAATCTGTATATATAAAAATCTTGTGTCACGATGTATGTTGCCAATAAACTCCAAAACTACTGAACCGATTTCAATCAAATGTTCACATGTACCCGTATTTACTGGATAGGATAGTTATCATCTCAATTATTCGCTTATGTCGTGAATGTAAACTAATAAAATGTATCAATTAATGGTTGCTTAAGCAAGTGTTTATTTACTGTTTAGTTTTATGAAGTTCTCATAGATGGCAGTGTACGTTGATTCATCGATAAAATTCGTCAATATTGTTTGACATCTAGGTTGCAAATACACCCAATAGATGGCGCTGTGTTCTGGACTTACGCGGGTGAAATCGCGGGGCGCAGCTAGTATTAATATAGATAGATAGCGACTCGCTCCGGCTTCGCACGGCTATATTATGCATATATCCTATTAATATTATAAATGTAAAAGTTTGTGTGTGTATGTATGTTTGTTACTCCTTCACGCAAAAACTACTGGACCGATTGCGATGAAAAACATAGGGGCATGGTCAAAGTTTTATGCAACAAAAAATATTTGCTCTAGTGTCATTATCCAGGGAGGAAACAGTCGACTACGTTTGTATGGAGAGAGTCATCTTAAGGGCAGGTGCTAATAAAGCAACCAAAATCGACCTTTGTTTTAAGCAACTCTAAGTAATCAAATACTCTTTTTTGTTATTTGGATATAAATGGATATTGTAGTTTAATAACCAGATTTTTGTTTATTGTGGTTGAAAACATGATAATGAACAACTTCGTTCGATAAAAAAAAAGTTAGAAAACAGAGAATTATTAGATCGTTTATCGGGTTTTATTCAAAAATAGTTAACGTTTGTTTCTAAAAGTGAATCAAATGATAGGTTTTGACCTCTAGGAACTATATTTGTGGATAATAATGCTAAAATGTTTTGCATATCGATCAAATATAACAGTTAGCACGCAGCACGCTACGTCTTTGAGAGCGGGGGCTAAGGTAATGTGAATACCTACACACGGTACTGGTAGAGCACCTTAAGTACTACCCTTGCCAAAAATCGAATCTGTTGGTCGTAGTTTAGGGGATGGCGAAGGACATAGAAACTTTTGATCCTAAAATTCCTAAAATCCCTAGATACAAAAGTAACTCACTCTTTGTACCGGAGCGCAGACACAATTGACTAACACATTGAGTGCTGCCTTCTGGACCTCGGGTTCGGGAACTATTTCACCGTCCGCCGCACCTGGGAAACACAAAATCATCTATCATCTATAAATAAACATTGTGCGAGCTTCGTACAATCGTACCATATACATACACGTTAATCGAACGCTCGGCCGAGCTACATGGTAGGCAGAGTGGGGGGTGTTAGGTTTAATTTTCGTTACGGAATTTCTTGATTCGGTCGTCGCGCTCAAAGCCCGCGATAAAAGCTATGCAATAGCTTAAAAATATAAAATACAATTCTAAGTGTTAAAAATATCCTAAAAAACGCATTAACATTAAATATATAAATCGTTTTAGGTCTGTTTTAAACAAATAAAACTTGCGGGAATGAAAAAGTGTAATTTGTACGATGCAACTGTTCATTTTCGCCTCCTCATCATTTTAATATTACACGTGTGAGGTTCGCGTTTACCCGTTACTCAAAAATCAGTCCGTGTTCGACCATCATGAGTGTCGCGCGTTCTCATACATAAATCATTAATACCTACTTACTTTATAATAAAAACCAGCTTTTGCCCGCGACTTCGTCCGCGTAGAAGTCGAAAATGGTTCTTTCAGCTTCAATGCAAATCACCCCGAAATAACTTTCTACCCTTTTTTAATCCCGTTGGAGAAGAATTTCAATAAAATACGAAACACGTCCTTTATCAATTCTGTCAAAGAATGTCTATGCAAAGTTTGAAGTAGATTGGACCCAGGATTAACGTTGTCCCATACAAACATTGCCCCCCCCTTTTTCACCCCCTTAGGAGTAGAATTTCGGAAAACCCTTTCTTATTCGATGCCTACGTCATACAAAAAACACACCCCCAAAATTTCAAGTCTTTACGATTAGCAGTTTAGGCTGTGCGTTGATCCGTCAGTCAGTCAGTCAGTCATTCAGGACAAAGCATTTTATATCTATAGATATATTATATACAGCACAAACAAGTGTGTTATTGCAACCTATAGTGTAGGGCTAACAAGAGCTCCTACATTATATTTTTGGTCCTTCGAGCCGGATCATTTTACATTTGATTAATGGGTCCTTAGGATGGAGTAGATTATGCCCAGCAATTATACCACCAAATAAACCGGGACCTTTGTGGGACGCGAGTGAAGGTCGACCCGTCCTCCTGTAGAGACAATATAACAACTTACTGAGTACAATGTTAACTCCGGTCGTCTGTTCGTCTCTCATGTCAATCTTCTCAGTCAGCAACAGTTGTACTCTTGGAGCGACGCAGCATACTGATACGACGTCTAATGCAGAACGGACAGTTTCTGACCTGTGGAAATAAAGTTTACTTTAGAAGACCATCTTGTAGTTGTAAACGGGCTGTGAAGCCTATTCCATCCTCACGCAAAAAGGACCCAATTAAAACGGCTCTAATAGCGGTATTAGAGCCGTTTTAATTAGGTCCTTTTTGCGTGAGGATGGAATAGGCTTGCCTAGTAGCTACTACCCTCTCAGCCCAGTCGACCGTGTCCAGAGGAAAGAACTTGTGTCAATACTTCTGGAGCCAACTAAGCCACGGGTTTCAACAAGACATAGGGACATAATCATGGCAGTTATAGGTTTTATACAGCAAAAATATTATTATCCAGGGACGAAACAGTCGACTACGTTGTATGGAGAGAGCGCCGGATACCTTTCCTCTTAACGCCGTTGCCGGAAATTACGCGTGTTTACTCAGTAAACTGCGTCATTTCCGATTCCGTGGGATGATTGGGATAAAAGCACATTTTACTGTCAATGCATCCTCATACCAAGTTCTATTAAAATCGTTTAAGTAGTCTCAAAGCCTATTAGTTACAAACAAAAACAACAATATTTTAGTGTAGACTATTTTTTATCCGTGACTATGTCCATTACTTGGCGCTGTGCGTTAATATATCAATAAGTAAGACAGGACTTAGAATAAAATTTCTAGATGTATTTTTGGTATCAAGACAGTGTACTAAGAAACTAATTCAGTATTATTAAACCTAAATCTGATAATACTATGTTTACCTCCCGTTGAAATTCCACTCGTAAGCATAACCTACGACTTGCAACAGTAACGCTACACCACCCAACTCCACGAGCTCCTCGACGGGCGTCCATCTCGACCACGCGACGCTCTGCAGCAGCTCGATTTGTTCCTGTATCTCTTCAGGGGATGATTTCGATGCCTGAGGACATAAAATGTGGGTTTTTTTACCCGACTGTAAGGTAAGATTTATGTTTCTACCCGACTGCAAGGAAAGGATTATGTTTTTACCCAACTGCAAGGGAAGGGCTATGTTTATACCCGACTGCAAGGAAAGGATAATGTTTTTACCCGACTGCAAGATAATATTAATGTTTTTACCCGACTGCAAGGAAAGGATTATGTTTTTACCCGACTGCAAGGCAAGGATTATGTTTTTACCCGACTGCAAGATAATATTAATGTTTTTACCCGACTGCAAGGAAAGGGTTATTCGTGTCTATCTTTGTATGTTTGTAATATTCTTTATTTTCCTAATATCTTCCAAACTGGATGGATTTCTTTAGTTTGGTATCGTTAGATTAGTCTCATTGTTCTTAGATAGGTGACATAAAAAAAATAGCACTCGGGGACTGCCGCGGTAAAGCTATTGCATCGTGCGAGCTTCGTACAGTCGTACCATATCACACAGTCGTACACGTTAAGCGAACGCTCGGCCGAGCTACATGGTAGGCGGAGTGGGGGGTATTAGATTTTATTTTCGTTAGGGAATTTCTTGATTCGGTCGCGACGCTCAAATCCCGTGATAAAAGCTATGCAATAGCTTAAAATTAAATATAGGGACTGCTAGTATTAATTTTTATGGTGAAAATATTTTTTGGTCTTCTTGTTATATAAGGTAATATTCGATTTGCGGTCTCCCTCGCTTTTTCAGTATCAAAATTATCTTATATCCCTCTCCATCCCAACTTCCACTATGCCAATTTCCATCCAAATCGGTCCAGTAGTTTGACTGTGAAGTGGGAACAGACAAAATAAATAAATGTATTTTGTATTTTTCTTAAGAAAAAATGATGTGCGCTAATTGACATTGCTCTTACGTTGAAGGAAAAGATCGTGATGAAACCCGCGGCTTAGTTGACTCCAGAAGTATTGACAAGTTCTCTCCTCTGGACATGGTCGACTAAACTGAGAGGGTAGCAGGTGCTGGGCAAGCCTACTCAATCCTCACGCAAAAAGGACCCAATTAAAAAGGGTTAAATGGCGGAAAACAGCCTGTATACAAGTACAGTACAAGCACAAATAAATAAAGAGGTATTTAGCATATAATTTTGAAGACCCACTGACCTTATAAGGCGGTGGTTCAGGCACGCTGTCCCCTTGTTGTCTTGCTACTTGAGCAGCGCGCAATCTTAGGTGAGCTTCAAGATATCTACGAGAAAATATTAGGTACATCATTTTCATTTCCATCATTACATAGTATAAAACAAAGTCACTTTCCGCTGTCTGTCCCTATGTATGCTTAGATCTTTAAAACTACGCAACAAATTTTGATGCGGTTTAATAGATAGAGTGAGTGAGACCGGTGTTGGGTCAGTGGCAGATACTTCCGACTTTCATTCCGAAGGTCGTGGCTTCGAATCCCGGCCGGCCGTGCACCAATGTATTTTTCTTAAGAAAAATGTATGTGCGCTAATTGACATTGTTCTTACGGTGAAGGAAAACATCGTGATGAAACCCGCGGCTTAGTTGGCTCCAGAAGTATAGACAAGTTCTCTCCTCTGGACATGGTTGACTAAGCAGATCGGGTAGTAGGTGCTGGGCAAGCCTACTCCATCCTCACGCAAAAACGACCAGATTAAAAAGAGTCTAATTGCGGAAAACAGCCCGTTCAAGTACAAGTACATGGTTATCTCACGGTTAAAACGTTAGTTTCTGTTGACGCGAGCATATTCTCCAACCAAACCGGTACTCCGTACCTCCCTAATGCGGTTGCTAACGAGCGGCCCCCGCCCGCGTCCCGCTTCCTCACCGTAGCCTGCGCCCGCGCACTTCATTGATTCACCTACTACGAGCGACCTACCGTGCGTCTCGCTCATACAACCTTTTTTTTATTCCTGTTAATATATTTTGTCGGCTGAACTATTAAACCCTTTAAACATACAGTCCACTCTCTTCTTTACCACCTTCTCCACGCCGAGGCTTCAACAGCTTCCTTATACAGTTCGGTTGTTCGATATAGCGTAGGCTTGAAAAGACTTACTTTCTAAGTGCAACGCAGACGTGACGTACGATCTGTCGCGCGGCGCAGGTCTCGTCGTCGGACACACGCGACTCCTCCTCGTCCGAACCGAGTATCGGAAGTGTTGATATCACATTGTAAAGTTTACGAAGACCATCCTAGAACATATTATAAATTAACTTAATAATCACGAATATGGTTCGAAAAATATCAAACCGATTTTGATAAAACTTGGTATAAATAGTACATTGTTACCCTAGGTGTGAAAGTCACTCATTGAGTCCCGAGACGGAGTTTCCATCGAGGGACTTAATGAGTCTTTTACCCGAGGTAAACACTGTGCTTTTCATTACGATTAATACATAAAATTCTTCATAATAACGAGAATGAATGAGAGACTCCATACTCCCTCTGGCAGTATGCATGAGCCGTGTAAAGCCACAATTGTTATTCTTTGGTGTTACCTAAAGCAAGGAGGTTAGGTTTTTGAAGTTTCAAATGCGTAATGATACTGATACTGGCTACAAGCACATTGAACAAGCCGCGCGAAGCCATAATTTGACATGACAGCTGTCAGTGAAAGCGATTTTCCCTAGGGCTGAAAGTTTTTCTTTCTACACGCTCTTCAGGCATCTTTAGACCTACTTTCGGAGTATGAGTAAAGAAAAATACATTGATTCATTGAACTTCATTGTAACTTAAGGTGTAAGGGTACCGGCGCTCTCTCCATACAACCATAGTTGAATGTTTCCTCCCTGGATAATGACACTAGCACAAATACTTTTGAGCCATAAAACCTATAACTGCCATGATTATGCCCCCATGTTTTGTATTTTTTCATTTTCTAATTATCAAAACATAGCTAAAAAACAAAACATAGGGGCATGGTCATGGCAGTTATAAGTTTTATGCAAAAAAAATGCTGTAGTGTCATTATCCAGGGAGGAAACAGTCGACTACGTTTGTATGGAGAGAGCCCCCGGTACCCTTTTCTCTTAAGGCGTATCGAGCTGGATGTTCCACCACATCTATGACGCGAGATGTTGTGCGAAGCGTGTTGGCTGCTCGTGAGAGCCGGAGACAAGTAGCTGTACTCTGCTGTGACTTGTCAAAAGCTTTTGATGTAGCAGACCACTCCGTACTCGCTAGCAAGCTAGATCATTACGGAATTCGCGGACCATCTCTTGCGATTCTGACTGATATGATGAAGAACAGGACTCAAGTGGTGGTGGAGGGCGAAGTCGAGTCTGAGCCACTGTCGCCTCGCATGGGGGTGGCTCAGGGCTCGTCCATCTCCAATATAATGTTCAGTCTTCTACTGAATGACTTGCCGGGGGCGGTAACGTCTGCGGAGGTGTTTATGTACGCTGACGATGTGGCTGCGATTGTATCAGCTAAGGCAACAGACGAATTAGAGCGGAAATTAAATGAAACTACGTCGCAGTTGGTTCGTTGGTTTAAAATGAACGGTCTGGGACTTAACTTAAAAAAAACCCACTTCATGCACTTCAACTTAGCGGGTCATACGACCAAACCCCTCGTTGTTACAATAGATGGAACTGCAATTAATCAGTCGCCTGTGACTACGTTTCTTGGTTTCGAGATAGATGGGGGTCTAACCTGGGGAGCGCATATATCTAAACTATGTGGTAGACTGGGGAGTGCATGTTTCGCACTCAAGCGGATAGCTTATGTGGTGCCTGCGGATGTGGCACGCTCATGCTACTTTGCAACGGTGCATTCTTTGTTGCAATACGGGACAGAGCTATGGGGTCGAGCTGCCGATTGGGTGCGGGTCTTTCGACTACAGAAACGGGCCGTACGTTCACTGGTAGGTATTCGTAGCGATGAAACCGTGAGACCGCATTTTAAGGAACTCGGCATTCTGACTCTGCCGTGTATTGTAATAATGCAGATGGCGATTTATGTTCGAATCAACCTGGATGCGTTTAAAAAAAATGGTGAAATACACTCACGTTGCACCCGCAATGCGGACAAGCTGTCCACAATAGGGCGCTCTCTGGCCAGGTCTTCCAAGTTGACTCAGGTCATTGGACCGACAGTATATAATAAATTACCGGTAGATATAACAAATACCTCCTCATTCGCCGGCTTTAAAACAAAACTCAAACGATGGCTTATCGAGCAAACCTTCTATTCATTTAATGAGTTCATTGACTAAGTTTCACATATTTTATAAATTTATCAGCCAATTGCACATTATGTTTAAATTTTAATAGTTTTAAGTATTTAATTGTATACTTGACTTGTAAATCTATTACCAATAAAGAACCTTGAACCTTGAACCTTGTAGGGTTTAGTTTTTAGGGTTTCTTAGCCAAAGAGTAAAACGGGAACTTTTTTACTAAGGCTTGTTGAGTACTTTTTTGCGTGACGATGGAATAGGCTACCAAAACCTATACTACCCAGTATAGGTTTTGGGGCAGCCTAAAACTACGAAACCCTAAAAACTAACCCTCTCAGAAAGAAAAGAAAGAAACTGATTTATTCAACAACCCTTAAAAATAATAACAAGTTTCTATATGAAGGCGTATCCATAGATAAACAACTAAATACTACCGCGTAGCTACCCGTCATACGTCAGATTGACTATGGTAATCAGTCAATCTAGCGAAGCGTGATATGTCAATGGATCGGAGACCGCCATCTTAGTACGCTTGGCGAACAAGACGGGCGTCCGCGAACCGTGTTCGTTCACGAATCGCTCTGAGTTGTACAATCATACTATTTTATGTTTAGTTTGAGTTATTGTGATGATTAACTATGTGTTTCTTTGAAAACTATGTGAATCTAGCTACTTGTAGTGTATGAATAATACTGGTTGTCATTGAATGACATTGTTCTTAACCCTTACTTTGTCCACTCTCTAAATTCGTACAAGATGAGTAAAGATGAAGGCTATCCTGGCTTTTCATATATAATAAGTTTGTAAATAATAAAAATAACAAAGTACATTACTAAGTACATTATTAAAATTAAAACTAAATATTAAAAATAATAACAGCTATATTAAACTATAAACTTTAACTTAAGGGCAGGTGCTAATAAAGCTATCAAAATCGACCTTTTTTTTAAGCAACTCTAAGTAATCAAATACTCTTTTTTTGTTATTTGGATATACATGGATATTGTAGTTTAATAACCATATTTTTGTTTATTGTGGTTGAAAACATGATATGAACAACTTCGTTCGATAAAAAAAATGTTAGAAAACAGAGAATTATTAGATCGTTTATCGGGTTTTATTCAAAAATAGTTAACGTTTGTTTCTAAAAATGAATCAAATGATAGGTTTTGACCTCTAGGAACTATATTTGTGGATAATAATGCTAAAATGTTTTGCATATCGATCAAATATAACAGTTAGCACGCAGCATGCTACGTTTTTGAGAGCGGGGGCTAAGGTAATGTATGGGCCTACACACGGTACTGGAAAAGCGCCTTAAGGTTGTTGAACGAGATGCAACTCAGCTTTATGCTGTCCTTGCAGCACAAGGACAGCGCTGGTATTCTGTTGCACCTCTTGCTTAGTCAATCGTTACATTTGATTATACTAAGACTCCACTGTTTGTCATCAGTATGTACAGTCGGCTGCATGATTGCAGCCCTCGGTAGAGTTCGAAAATTACTATTATTGCAATAATAATAATAATAAATCTTTATTTATTTCCAAATGTAACATACAGGGTAAAATATAACATGATAAATGATACACTAAGGTTATGGTTATGGCTAAGGATCATAGTATGAAGTCACAACTGTCCCCTAGCTAGGCTACGGATAGCAACCTGTATTAAGGGCGACAGTCCCGTTCCCTCGTAAATACCTTGGTATATAAGTGGAAATTTGGAAAAGTGGCAATGTTTGCATTCTAATAATTTTTGTTTCATTAATTGATGAGTTAGAAGCATATAAACTTCACCTACAGCAAGTGTCTAAAATCTTGCTTGTGTTGAAAACATTCTTATAACAGCCTTTTTGGAGCTCTATGGTGGGTCTGCAATTATGCAGCCGACCGTACCTCATGAACCGTTTTAGCTAGACAGTTGACATTTTCACAGATTATATTTTTTTATTGCTGCTATAACAACTTATACTAAAAACTAAATTAATATCGGTTCATCCGTTCGGGAGCTACGATGCCACAGACAGACACACAGACACGTCAAACTTATAACACCCCATCGTTTTTGCGTCGGGGGTTAAGAACAGAATGGTACCGAAACCTTCGTGTCCGACTCACACTTGGCCGGTTTTTTTACCCCGTTATCCCGACGGGATCGGGGCTTACGCGGGTGAAACCGCGAGGTGCTGATCCTACTAATATTATAAATGTGAAAGTTTGTGTGTGTGTGTGTGTGTGTGTATATGTGTGTATGTTTGTTACTCCTTCAAACTACAGAACCGATTGCAATGAAATTCGGTATGTAGATAGCTAGAGGTCTGGATTAACATATAGGCTACTTTTTATCCCGATATTCCCATGGGATCGGATCTTACGCGGATGAAACCGCAAGGTGCTGATAATAACACTAACCTGATTATCAAACTCTTCAAGTATGACTCGGAACTGGAAGGAGTGTCCGAAGAACATCGTCGCATGACATCGGCCTGAGTCGTGGGAGCATTCTAGGAGCCAGAGGGCGTATCTAGAAACATAAACAACATGCGTGTATTTTATTGTTCATTCCTCCAAGGAATCTCGTTGTACCATACAAACTTTGCCCCCCTTTTTCACCCCCTTAGGAGTAAAATTTCGGTAAATCATTTCTTATCGCATGCCTACGTCACACAAAGAACACACCCTTCAAGTTTTAGGTCTCTACGATCAGCGGTTAAGGCTGTGCGTTGATCCGTCAGTCAGTCACAAGGACAAATAATTTTATGTGTATACTAGCTTTTACCCGCGACTTCGTCCGCGTAGAAAAAGGTTCTAATAGGATTTTAATCGGTTTAACTTTATTATATTTCTTTCTTTGGTTTTAAAATTATCAAAATCGGTCAAAAGTATGTATTTTGTATTTCACATGGTTTCATCTATAGATACTTATAATAAAGGTAGAGAGGACAAAAAGTCCGTAAATACTTGGAAGCAAATAAAAAAAAATGGGTGGGACACTAGGGACATGTTACCCACAATAAACGGTGGCCTTCAAAGGACGCGAGTGAATGTAGAAAGATAGCAGTGGAACAAAAAGCGAACGCTCGGCCGAGCTACATGGTAGGCGGAGTGGGAGGTGTTAGGTTTTATTTTCATTCCGGAATTTCTTCGGCCGCCGCGCTCAAAGCCCGCGTTAAAAGCTATGCAATAACTTAAAAATTCCACCCTGTCCTTTATATTATAACGAGGAAAGTTTTTTTTGTTTGTAACGAATAGGCTTCGAAACTACTGGACCGATTTTGATGAAACTTAGGATGAGGATACATTGATTCATTGACAGTAACATAGGTTACTTTTTATTCCGATATTCCCACGGGATCGGGAGCTACGCAGGTGAAACCGCTGGACGCAGGTAGGCTTAAATGTGTAACTTACTTGACTAAATCAGCTAAAGTCCTATGAGGTAACAAGCACACTCTTTCCATAGCATCTTCACAGTAAGCGAGGTAGTACAAGCAGATAGATACGCCTGTCGCAGCCACGGAGGGACGAGGAACTTCCAGAAATTTCTACAACAAACAAACAGACGGGTGTGTAACTGCAGATCGCGATCAATGGGAGAAAGGCGCTGATTGACATTGCTCTTACGGTGAAGGAAAACATCGTGATGAAACCCCCGGCTTAGTAGGCTCCAGAAGTATTGACAAGTTCTCTCCTCTGGACATGGTCGACTATGCTAAGAGGGTAGTTGGTGCTGGGCAGCCTACTCCATCCTCACGCAAAAAAAAGGGTATATTGCGGAAAACAGCCCGTTCAAATTCAAGTTCAAGGTGGGAGATTGTAGGCTCTTAATAATAATGTAATAATAAACAAACAAAGCCCGCAGGGCACCTTGAGGCGAGGTGACGGGGAGTAACGACCCCGCGGTCCCGAGTTCTCCAGGGGGAAGTCACCGTTCCTCATCTCCGGCTTGCCTTAGTTGGTTGGTCGGAGTGAAACCTGACGAGGAAGCGGTCCCCCGCCTCTGGCTTGCCTTCACCGGCCGTCCAGAGTGGAGCCACTATAGCAGAAATGCTCGAAGGATGGATGCTGAACGTCAGTGATGAGTTGGCCCGCTCGGTCGGACTACCAGCGATGACTTAAAATCCAGTGAGGCCTCTCCATCCTTCAGCCACTCACGTTCCTGTTGCCCCCTTGCTGTAATTTACTCGGCTTATTAGGGTGGCCCAGTCTGAGAGTTGGCGAGTCTCCGCCTGCCATTTTTACGTGTTTATTGAACATTGTTACGGCAGGTGCCATAGTATCCATAGTTCTCCAGTATCTAGTCCACTACCATCCCATCACAATAGCTCAAGTAGTTTTGTCCTGTAGATTATCAATAGTTTTATCCAAACCGGAGGTTGTCCTTGGTTGCACTTTATAGTGTAGACAGGGATAATCGCCGGTTTAGAATCCACCCCGTTGTTTGCTATTAAACTTGTTATTGTAAAGGGCCTCTACGTGTTGGCTTCGGCTCCACGCACGCCTTCCAAAGGTCCGGGGCTCCATAGCCCCGTGATACAGGACGTATAACAAACAAATATTCATAATTAATCATTAGTAGGCTTGACTAATACCTACTACCCTCTGAGGTTAGTTGATTTTGTCAATACGTCTGGAGACAACTAAGCTGCGGGTTTCATCATGACGAAAATTGATTTTAGAGTTTTATTTTTATTCTTCTGATAGACAACTATCAATAAGACTTTTGAAATCACTTTTTCGACTTTTTTTATTTTTTTAGAGAGAGCAGAGCAGCACGGCGAGGTACTTGAGGGCTTCGAAGGCGAGCCTCGAGTCCCGTGACTCGCGCACGTTCAGGTACCCGAGGATCAGGTCAGGGTCGTTCTGTTCACACAGTTAAGCTAAGCCTCCTTACCTGTAACCCTCCAGTGTTGATGAAGTCTATGGAGAACTTCTTGTGGCAGAGCAGCGCGGCGAGGTACTTGAGGGCTTCGAAGGCGAGCCTCGAGTCCCTTGACTCGCGGACGTTCAGGTACCCGAGGATCAGGCCAAGGGCGTTCTGTTCGAACACGTGCGACAGGAACTGAGGGAAGGGGGAAAATAAGATATTTTAGAAATACGCGGTTTCATTCACGTAACTCCCATAATCTCCCGATCCCTTGGGATTATCGGGATAAAATGTATTCTATGTCTTTTTCCATCCCCTAAACTATCACTATGTCGATTTTTATCTAAATCAGTCAAGTCGTTTGATCGTGAAGAGAGAACTTACAAACAAATAAACAAACTTTAGGATATATTAGCTGCACTCCGCGGTTTCACCTGCATAAGTTCCTTTCCCGTGGGAATATCGGGACAATAAGTGGCCTTTAAGTTAATCCAGATCTCCAGCTTACCGAGTTTCATTGTAATCGGTTCAGCAGTTTTCGAACGAAGTTCCTTATTGCGCGTTGCGAAAGGGGGCTAGACGGAAAAAATTATGACCAAAAGTTGTAACGACACTTTTTGATTTTATTACAATTATTTCACTAATTAATCGAAAGAAACTTCGTTTCATCCGGGTGTCCCTTGACACCTCTCAAGTTTTTTTTGGCTACAAACTTTCTCATTTATAATATTAGTGCGATTAGTGAAGTAATAATGACAGTATTAGTGATGATGATCGAGATCAAGAAGCGCTGGCTTGACGTCGTAGATAGATAGATAAACTCTTTATTGTACCACATTAAACCTTAATTCTAACATAAACTCCTTTAACAAAAACAAAATTAAACCTAACAATATGGCATAATGGGCGGCCTTATCGCTAAAAGCGATCTCAAAATCTTAAAGGGTGATATGCGTGCAAATGGCCTTACAAACCAGGATGCTGAAAATCGTGTGAAGTGGAGGCGTAAAAGCAGGAAAGCAGACCCCGGGCTCCCGAGAGGGATGCAACCGGGAACATCGCTCGGATGATGATGATGAAGCGATCATGATGAAGTGAAGTGACGTCATATTACAAGCGTCTCCTTTATAAAAAAGAGCTAATCACTTACCTCTTGATATTCCCCCATAGGTGTTAAATATCTTAATATTAACATTTGTTTCGTTGCGTCCGTCGGCGGGTGAATTTGTATATTGCCTGGAAATTAATATCAATCAATATCAATGTTCGGGGGAACATAATTAAAATAGGAAGACGAAGGTTTTAGACGTATATTGAAATAATATTTACAATGACATTAATTAAGTACGACGAGCGCGAGACGTGTTGCGCGTGCGGTGTATATAGGCAAGTGGCGCAGCGGCCGGCCGGCGGCCGCGCCGAGCGATACGATGCGTTCCCCTTCCGCGACCCTCCGTCGTCTCGAGGGCGCGAACAATCAATATTGCAGGACATTCCACACATCGCCATCTAGCCCTACACTTGTGTTATGGGTGCTAGACAACGGATAAACTACTTATATACTTTTCTTTTGTAAATATATACTTATCCTACTAATATTATAAATGTGAAAGTTTGTGTGTGTGTGTGTTTGTTACTCCTTGACGCTAAAACTACTGAACCAATTGCAATGAAATTCGGTATGTAGATAGCTAGCTGTAGATAGCTAGCCTGGATTAACATATAGGCTACTTTTTATCCCGATATTCCCACGGGATCGGGACTTATAAAACATAGAAACAACCAGACGACACACAAATATCTAAGCATAAATACTTGTCTGAGGCGGGAATCGAACCCGCAACCCTATGTTTGGCAGTCCGGCATGGTGACCATTGTGCCAACCGGGTCATCGAAATGTATATCAATTACTAGCTGCGCCGTACGGTTTCTACCGCATAAGTCCCGATTCCGTTGGAATTTGAGGATAAAAACTACAAACTTAAGAGGAAAGGGTACCGGACGCTCTTTCCATACAAATGTAGTCGACTGTTTCCTCCCTCGATAATGACACTAGAGCAAATAACTGCCATACCATGTCCCTATGTTTGGTTTTTTTTTTAATCTTAATTTCTATGATAATTAGAAAATTGATTGATTCATTGGCAGTAACATAGGGCGCATTACACCGCCTAAGTCCCGATCCCGCGTTTCAGTCCAAATCGGTTCAAACGTTTCGCTGTGAAGAGGGAACAACAAACAAAAAAAAAACTTTCGGATTTCTAATATTCGTTGGTTACCAATAACATATGTTTCCATTTCTGCCCAACTGGAGTTGCTGGAGGTCTCGTGGTGTATGGACGGTGGTGCCAGCGAGGGGACCACGGCGAGGGGTCCAGGGGGTCGGGGGGCAGGTGGGGGCGACATCATGCCCCACTCGGGGGATTTCGCTTCTGTAATACGATAATAAAGTTTTAAAAATTCGTTTCAACAGATTTGGAATTTGTACAAGAAGGGTTTTATAAATAAACTAACTGTCCCGACAAACTCTGTGTTGCTATATACAAAATAAGGAAAAAAAAAATGGGAAAAAATGAAAAGAATAAAATAGATTATTTTCCCGGGTCTTGATCACGTATTTTCAACAGACTTGGAACTGTTAGTACAAGAAGGGATTTTATAAATAAACTAGCGACCCGCCCCGGCTTCGCACGGCTATATTATGTATTAAAAAAAACCGCATCAAAATCCGTTGCGTAGTTTCGAAGATTTAAGCATACAAAGGGACATAGGGACAGAGAAAGCGACTTTGTTTTATACTATGTAGTGATTAGCTGTCCCGACAAACGCTGTGTTGCTATATACAAAAAAGGAGAAAAAAAAATGGGGAAAAATGGAAAAAAAAGATTATTTTCCCGTATTTTTTATTTTACTACGAATACAAATCGTGTGAGCTTGAAAAGTTTATTAATACAACAGATGTTATTAATACAGCAGACTTGTATTATGGGTGCTAGATAACGGATATACTACTTACATACTTTTCTTTTGTAAATATATACTTATAATACATAGAAACAACCAGACCAAAGACAGATATATAAGCATAAATACTTGTCTGAGGCGGGAATCGAACCTGTAACCCTGTGTTTAGCAGTCCGGCATGGTGACCATTGTGCCAACTGGGTCGTCAAAATTAAAATAAATAAAAAAATTAAAGAGGTCCAGTTGCGGAAAAACAGCCCGTATACAAGTACGGTCGGCTGCATAATTGCAGACCCACCATAGAGCTCCAAAACAAAAAAATACAAGAATGTTTTCAACACAAGCAAGATTCTAGGCACCTGCTTTAGTTGAAGTTTAAAGTCTTTTAACTCATAAATTTAACAAACAAAAATTATTAGAATGAAAACATTTCAAAAATAGTAATTTTAGAACTCAATGATGGGTCTGTAATTATGCAGCCGACCGTACATATGAAAATTAAGTTTAAACTCACTAAGACTCGCTTGTTGGTCTTCAACTATCATTCTGTCCCCTCCGCCGTCGAATTCTTTCTCACGTTCTGAGAACAGAAAAGAGTCATCAAGAAATAAAAATAAGAAAAAAACAAAAATTTACAAAAATATTTCAAAATAAAATGAAAACTTGAGAGGTGTCAAGCACAAGTTCCTTTCGATTAATTAGTGAAAGAATTGTAATATTTTTTAAAGTTATAATATATATTTTTTTTATTATTAACAAATATCCTACTAATATTATAAATGTGAAAGTTTGTGTGTGCGTGTGTGTGTGTGTGTGTGTGTGTTTGTTACTCCTTCACGCTAAAACTACTGGGCCGATTGCGATGAAACTCGGTACCTAGATAGCTGGAGACCTAGATTAACACATAGGCTACTTTTTATCCCGATATTCCCACGGGATTGAGATTTACGCGGGTAAAACCGCGGGGCGCAGCTAGTAATTTAATATAAACTTAATCAGTAGGCTCAATTTTAGTAATTGCTTTCTGTGTGTGTGAGAGAGAGAGAGAGAGAGAGAGAGAGAGAGAGAGAGAGAGAGAGAGAGAGGGACAGACGTAAAAACACGCGCACGCCGCACGGCTTACAAGTATAGCAAAAAGTGTAGAAAGGGTACCGGCGGCGCTCTCTCCATACAAACGTAGTCGACTGTTTCCTCCCTGGATAATGACACTAGCACAAATTATTTTGTGCCATAAAACCTATAACTGCCATGACTATGCCCCTATGTTTTGTTTTTATTGTTTTTTAAATCTTAATTTCTACGATAGTTAGAAAATGAAAAAAAACCAAAACATAGGGGCATAGTCATGGCAGTTATAAGTTTTATGCAACAAAAATATTTGCTCTAGTGTCATTATCCAGGGAGAAAACAGTCGACTACGTTTGTATGGAGAGAGCCCCCGGTACCCTTTCCTCTTAATTTTGTTTTATTTTTTTCTATTTAATTAATGAACCTATTAGGAGTTTATTAAAATTATAGAATAAGAAAACAAGAATAATTTATTGATAGAATTGGATATTCAACCTCTAAAGTATTAAAAAGAGCTGTTCAAATTTGTAGTAACTTTTTTGACGTGATAACCTAATAAGTGTAACACCCGCATTCACAGAAAAGTGTCACGGTAATATTGTGTGACTTCATGCGTCATGGTAACATGACCATGAGAATTGTACCCTTTCCTCTTAACTACTAAAATAAATATTACAGAGCATTCCTCACATCGCCATCTAGCCCCAAGCTAAGTAACTACACTTGTGTTATGGGTGCTAGACAACGGATATACTAATATACTTTTATTTTGTAAATATATACTTATAATACATAGAAACAACCAGACCACAGACAAATATCTAAGCATAAATACTCGTCTGAGGCGGGAATCGAAAACGCAACCCTATGTTTGGCAGTCCGGCATAGTGACAATTGTGCCAACTGGGTCGTCAATAATAAAAAAATCAAATCAATATCACTATTAAAGTAACATTAACGCTAGTAAAACTGCGGGGCGCAGCTAGAAATATACACTAGCTGCGCTCCGCGGTTTCACCCGCGTAAGTCCCGATCCCGTGGGACTATCAAAATGAAAAGTAAGCCTTCCTCGATAAATGGACTATCCAACACAAAAATATTTTTTTCCAATTCGAACCAATAGTTCCTGAGATTAGCGCGTTCAAACAAACAAACTCTTCAGCTTTATAATCTATACATATAAAATGCTTTGTCCTGAACTACTGACTGACTGACTGACGGATCAACGCACAGCCTAAACCGCTGAACGTAGAGACCTGAAACTTGGAGGGTGTGTTTTTTGTGTGACGTAGGCATCGGATAAGAAAGGATTTTCCGAAATTCTACCCCTTAGGGGGTGAAAAAGGGGGGCAAAGTTTGTATGGGACAACGCGATTCCTTAGTCCAATCGACTTCAAATGTTGCATAAACATTCTTTAATAGAATTGATGGAACACGTGTTTGGTATTTTATAGAAATTCATCCCCTAACGGGGTTAAAAAGGGGTAGAAAGTTATTTTAGGGGGGGATTTTCTTCGACTTGAACTCTTTAGTGCTTTTGATTTAAATTAAGTAAGAACATGTTATTTTGACACGTGTTCGAATCTCAAGTCAACAAAAAAATACTTTTAAAACTATTTTCGACCCCTACGCGGACGAAGTCGCGGGCAAAAGCTAGGGTCATATAAAATGCTTTGTCGTGACTGACTGACGGATCAACGCACAGCCTAAACCGCTGATCGTAGAGACTTGAAACTTGGAAGGTGTGTTCTTTGTATGACGTAGTCCATTTCCTTCCTGATTCCTTGGTCCATTTTCGACTTCTACGCGGACGAAGTCGCAGGCAAAAGCTAGTATTAGTATAAATAAACACGGTCGGTGTTAGAATAGCGTTACCTTTCCTTTCATTCCCAGGTCCATTGCATTTGATCTCATTATTCCTTGCCTTGTCAAATCTAGCGAAATGCCGCGTCTGGCTCGGTGGCGTCACTGAATTTTGGTTTGATTGCTGAAATAAGAATAAAAACTTTTATATTATATTAAAATTTTATATTAAAATTTATATTAAAATTTTATACTGAATAAAAACTTTTACAAAATATAGAATAAAATAGAATATAATATATTCGAACAAACACACGACATTGTACAGACACAAATAAGAAACAGTAAGAGATAGTTACAGAGAAAAAGCCTACTAATATTATAAATGTGAAAATTTGTGTGTGTGT
Source organism: Idaea straminata (assembly GCA_951213275.1). Lineage (NCBI taxonomy): Eukaryota > Metazoa > Arthropoda > Insecta > Lepidoptera > Geometridae > Idaea > Idaea straminata. Next base: position 3,773,959 of record OX577875.1, on the reverse strand, counting down.
GTGTGTGTGTGTGTGTATGTTTGTTACGCCTTCACGCAAAAACAAACTACTGAACCGATTGCGATGAAACTTGGTAAATAGATAGCCAGAGTCCATTAACACATAGGCTACTTTTTATCCTGATATTCCTACAGGATCGGGACTTACGCGGGTGAAACCGCGGGGCGCAGCTAGTGTTTCATATATTGTATTACTAGCTGCGCCCGTTTATAATATTAGTAGGATTAATGAGATAGTTCTAATAAAATAAAAAGTATCTAAGAAGTCGGGAATGGACAAAGCCTCAGCATGTGCTGCAGTTACGCAGGTGCATCTGCAGCGCTGGTCTTCCGGCCGCACCCTGTGGGTGACTTTTTTATACTATAGCTAATATTTTTATTTTTTCTTTTATTTTAATTTACTTATTTCTTATTATGTAAATAATTGTTAATATATTCTCATTACGAATAGTTTTGCTAAATATTATTATGTGTATGGTATGATATCTATGTTTAAGTATTTCGTTTATAATATCTATTTTACGTAGGTATTTATTATTATATTATGTGTTCCTTACACCACACGACCTACCAGTTAAGCTAAACAGACCTTCTCCATCCTAAGGTTGCCTGGAAGAAATCGCTTTAAGCGATAAGGTCGCCTGTTTGTACAATTTCGTAGTTAATAAGCTTTCTCGTCTTTTTTGTCATTTTCAATGTTTTGTGTATTGTACAAATAAAGTGTTTATCTATCTATCTAAATCACATTTTTAAACGATAAATAATACATTCGCCTAAAATAGGAAATCCTGTGTTTCAGGCGAAAAGGGACTTAAATAATGACCTATATATTTTAAATATTAAATTAACTACTTGCAAAAACAAAAAATACTACGGGTCGGGTAACAGAAATACTATATCTAGGTATAAAAGTTAACAGTGTAAATATGGAACAGCGTTCCGTCGCGTTTGGTCAAAATCGCAAACGGACTGAAAAACCGTCAAAATTGCGATCGGTCAATATAGCGGTTGGTCCATATCGCGAATGGTCAAGTTCACATAATCTTCTAATAGCGAACGGTCAAATTAGCAACCAGTCAACCGTCGCGTTTGGTCAAAATCGCAGAAGAAAAATAAGATGATCTTTGGTTGTTGGACGACACACAAGGTTGCGGGTTCGATTCTCGCCCCAAACAAATATTTATGAGCAGATATTTGTTCCAGGTCTGAGTGTTAGAGAAGAGGAACGCAATTTTTGCCAGACTTTAAGCAAAGACGCTTCGCTCGCCCGATCAATCCTACTTCCTACAAATATTATAAATGTGAAAGTTTCTGTGTGTGTGTGTTTGTTTGTTACTTCTTCACACAAAAACTACTTAACCGATTGCGATGAAACTCGGTATGTAGGTAGATAGAGACCTGGTATAACACATAGGCTACTTTTTATCCCGATATTCCCACAGGATCGGGACTTACGCGGGTGAAACCGTGGAGTGCAGCTAGTCTAATATATAAAAATAAGTTGGGTTTTCCTTCCTGACGCTATAACTCCAGAACGCACGAACCGCGGTTCCACGGTTTTGCATTCGTTGGAAAGGTCTCGGGCTCCGTGAGGTTTATAGCAAAGAAAATTCAGGAAAATCGGGTTTGCTAGTAAATTATAATAATAAAACCTCACCTGATTTCTCTCCTCTTGCGATTTATTAATTAGTCCATGTAGCCTCCTTAGCATTAGTGGTACTAACATTGCGTTTAGATCCCTGTAAAAAATACATCATATTATTTAAAAAAAAATAATAATAATGTCTAAATTACTTGGTACTTGTATACGGGCTGTTTTCCGCAACTCCTCTTTAGTTGGGTCCTCTTTGCGTGAGGATGGAGTAGGCTTGTCCAGCACCTATACTACGCTCTCAGCTTACTCGACCGTGTCAAGAGAACTCATCAATACATCTGGAGCCAACTAAGCCGCGGGTCTCATCATGATGTTTTACTTCACCGTAAGAGGTACGCCAATTTGCGCACATAATTTTTTACTAATTAAGTTGTACATGTACTTGCACGGGCTGTTTTTCCGCAATTAGACCCTTTTTAATTGGGTCTTTTTTGCGTGAGGATGGAGTAGGCTTGCCCAGCACCTACTACCCTCTCAGCCTAGTCGACCATTTCCAGAGGAGAGAACTTATCAATACCTCTGGCGTCAACTAAGCCGCGGGTTTCATCACGATGTTTTCGTTCACCGTAAGAGCAATGTCAATTAGCGCACATTGGTGCACGGCCGGCCTTGATTCGAACCCACGACCTTCAGAATGAAAGTCGAGGTATTTACCACTGAGCCAACACCGCTCTCTAATTAAGTTACTAAAGTACCGAGGAACAATATGTAAAAAAAGTATGTGAATAGCTACAGGATGGAGAAAATACTGAGCACTCAAATATTGAAGTCTAAAGATGTAGGAATGGTTATAAAAAGAAAGACTTTTAACTCATGCATACTATCATGTCTAACTTAAGGATGCAAAACCTGGACATTGACCTCAGAGAAAAATTAGCCATCTGCCAAAGAGAAAGATGCTGCTAAGCATGATAGGCATAAGAAGACAAGAAGGGTTAGGAGCACTGTCCTGTCGGTGAGGAGAGCAGTGTTGACTTAGTGGTAGATACGTCGACTTTCATTCTGAAGGTCGTGGGTTCGAATCCCGGCCGTCCGTGCACCAATGGATTTTTCTTAAGAAAAATTTATGTGCGGTAATTGACATTGCTCTTACGGAGAAGGAAAACATCGTGATGAAACCCGCGGCTTAGTAGGCTCCAAAAGTATTGACAAGTTCTCTCCTCTGGAAATGGTCGACTAGTCTGAGAGGGTAGTAGGTGCTGGGCAAGCCTACTCCATCCTCACGCAAAAAAGACCCAATTAAATAGGGTCTAATTGCGGAAAACAGCCCGTTCAAGTAAGTCAAAACCAAACTAACTGACATCCTAAAACAAATAGTACAACAAAAGTGGAGATGGGCTGCATGGTCACATGATGCGAAACACAAAAGAGAAATGGAGCAATAAATAACCTAAAGTTGCAGAAAAAAGTTAGTTTTATTTTAAAGACGACCCAGACCCAGTTTGACGACCCAGTTGGCACAATGGTCACCATGCCGGACCGCCAAACACAGGGTTGCGGGTCCGATTCCCGCCTCAGACAAGTATTTATGCTTAGATATTTATCTGTGGTCTGGTTGTTTCCAAGTATTATAAGTATATATTTACAAAAGAAAAAGTATATAAGTAGTATATCCGTTGTCTAGCTCCCATAACACAAGTCTTAGTTACTTAGCTTGGGGCTAGATGGCGCTGTGTGGAATGTCCTGCAGTATTTATTATTAAAGACAATCCTGTGTCTATGCCAAATTGTACCCCGGTCTGTCATACTTGAGATGTGCATTGATAAATCAGTATAGTATATAGATGTACCTGAAATTGGTAGCGATCTCATGGACCTCCATGGCAGCAGCCAACAGTCCCGTGGCGTAGCACTGCAGTGGCTCGGGGGAGTTGCTCGCCCAACCCACTAACCGGTGGATCAGGGCTTCATTGTCCTGTTATACGAATATTTATCGATAAATTGACATTTAATTAGTATGGCCTACGGGCTGACTGATTGAAATATAAATAACGAGTCTAAACTCGATGAGGTTTTTTTTCTATTAATTATGGCTTCGCACGGCTTGTGCATTTAGCCAGTGTCAAGTTATATTTTGCATCAAATTATGACCTGATTTTTCATAAATCGGGCCTAAAGTGTTTCAAAACAGTCAAAGTCGTCATAGTCCGTCAAGCCTGACTTGACGGACTATGACGCTATAGTAAAGCGGTGGCAAGTTATGGTATAACCTTATTAGGATGACATTAGGAGAACCTAATAAGGTTATGGTATAACCTTATTAGGAGATTTGGAGGCAACGAGAAAACTTCATGTTTGACACTGATTTCTACTTTCACTACACTTGTACACTTTCACAGAACTAAATTGAATAACATTCCACCAGAATTATACAATTCAACTCAGGTTACAACTAAGTTTCATGAAAATAAAACTGCAGCACGACATGTTGTTAACTCGTTCCCGCCAAAACTCATCTCGATGAGGTTGTGTCGTTTCATTGCGAAGTTCCTATGGCTACCTTCTATGTCTATCATCAGTGCAGCACCATGTCATCATAATATTGCATTGTCACCCGATTTACACAAGTATGCAAAATTTTAGCTCAATTGGTAACCGGGATCAAAATTAAGTTGTAAGATTTGACCCGAACATACATCCATACACTGTTAGTTAAATAAAAATCTTTTAAAAATAAGCTTTTTCCTTTCATGTTTTTTTTCAGGAATTAATCGCTATTAGCAACATTATTGATTGGTACAAAAATATAGGGGACTAGCAGCGCTCCGCAGTTACACCTGCGTAATTCCCGATAGTTACGTGGGGAACAAATGTCTTGCCATGGCACCTCCGCCAGGTCGTGGCAGACTGGGTGTGAAGTGCTTGACGTCGTAAAGGGTGATATGCGTGCAAATGGCCTTACAAACCAGGATGCTGAAGATCGTGCGAAATGGAGGCGTAAAAGCAGGAAAGCGGACCACGGGCTCCCGAGAGGGATGCATCCGGGAACATCGCTCGGATGATGATAAATTCCCGATCCCGTGGGAATATCGGGTGATAAAGTAGCCTTTGTTACTATCAATGTACTTATCCCAAAAAAATCTTTCCTCTTTACAACATTAGTGTAGATTTCTTTTATTGCAAAATTAACAAGTTCGATTCTAGCTTTGCTACCTGATAACTCTCCAAGCCACTATGGTCTGAAGTTCATAATTGCACATCGTTCATAACTGGGTTGGGGGCATGCGCTGAGAAATTCTCAACTTTTATAAAATCACGGAAGTTCGGTGGTAGGCGGGATCTTGGTCTATAACATGTAGCACACTTTCCTAGAAGATACCCCAAATTGTACACGTCAGGAAAGACAGACGCAGGCAACTGATTCCATTCCCTTGCTGTACGAAGCAAAACACTAGTTTTAATCTATACTAATATTATAAAGCTGAAGAGTTTGTTCGTTTGAACGCACTAATCTCAGGAACTACTGGTTCGAATTGAAAAAATATTTTTGTGTTGGATAGTCCATTTATCGAGGAAGGCTATAGGCTACTTTTTATTTTGATATTTCCACGGGATTAGGAGTTACGAAGGTGAAACCGCGGAGCGCAGCTAGTAGTTTCCAAATTAGAGTAAATTACCTGAAAGACGACACTCATCTCCAATCCAGGCATCAGGTCAAGTGTGAGCCGGCACGCGGCCACGTTGAGCTTGTGAACGTCGCGACCAGTGATGTTCTGCCTCGAGTAATATGTATCGCGTACATAATCATTCACCAACTGTAATGAAAATAGATTTCTAAAAAAACCGACCAAGTGCGAGTCGTACCACGTTGTATGGGAGCCCCACTTAAACATTTTTGGAACGAAGATCCTTATCGCGCGTTGCGAAAGGGGGCTAGACGGAAAAAATTAAGACCAAAAGTTGAAACGACACTTTTTGATTTTATTACAACTCCTTCACTTATTAATCGAAAGGAACTTCGTTCCAACCGGGTGTCCCTTGACACCTCTCAAGATTTTTTTCTGTTTGTAGTATTTTTTGTTATAGCGGCAAAAGAAATACATAATCTGTGAAAATTTCAACTGTCTAGCTGTCACGGTTAATGAGGTAGAGAGAGAGAGAGAGAGTCTTAGTAATAGGGTCCCGTTTTTACCCTTTGGTTATGTAACCTTAAAAACGATAATATAAGCAAAAGTAAATATACATTGAAAACGTAGCAATGTACTGCAGTGATGAAAATGGGCAGTAGCTCAGTTTAACAGTACTTGTATATTGGCTGTTTTCCGCAATTAGATCCTTTTTAATTAGGTCCTTTTTGCGTGAGGATGGAGTAGGCTTGCCCAGCACCCACTCACAGCTTAGTCGACCATGTCCAGAGGAGAGAACTTGTCAATACTTCTGGAGCCAACTAAGAGCAATGTCATTAGCGCACATAAATTTTTCTTAAGAAAAATCCATTGGTGCACGGCCGACCGGGATTCGAACCCACGACCTTCAGAATGAAAGTCGAGGTATCTACCACTTAGCCAACTCGGTTCTTGTTGCGTACGGTTTAAACAAATATCTGCAGCCCTCACACAAAGCGATCGCGTCCCGTGTTTATTGAATGAAAATCGCGTAAAAAAATGAGCTTTAACCTTATAATATTCTTATCTAAGTTAGAATGTGTGCCTTCGAAACACACCCATCAATGTTAAAGGACATGTCATACACACCTTAAGCTAACTTATTATAACAGAGCACAGAATATGCTATTAAATGACCCCTTTATATTCTGAAGCCTACCACCAGGCATGGTCAGATCATACTTATTTATTTTGTTGAAATCATGAATATCATTATTTTACGCAAAAAATATCAGGTATTTTGTGAACATATAGCAAGTTTTCGTAAATATTATGAAAAAACTGTTAATATATTAATCTCTCTAGATTTTTCGCTTTGGGGTCCATTTTGTAGATAGCTCGGACAGCTCTCTTTGGTCTACTCTGCAATTAAAATTGCTCATGCAATTGCTCTGAAATTATGAATATCGCTTTGCGAAAAATTTCATATTTTTCCTGTGAATAAGAATTTATTTTTTATTTATTTATAAATACATGTCTGAGGCGGGAATCGAACCCGCAACCCTGTGTTTGGCAATCCGGCGTGGTGACCATTGTGCCAACTGGGTCGTCAACCATTTAACCATTTTTACCATAAACCATTTATACACGGTGTAACAAGAGGCGTGGGGGACCTCAGTGCCTATCGATTTCACCCCCCTGTGTTCCCCACCCCCCAGCAACCGATGATCCACCCCCTTTGTTACACCGTGTATATGTATCTCTTTAAATTTTTCTATAGTATTTGTATTTGTATACAGGCTGTTTTCCGCCATTGGACCCTCTTTAATTGGGTCCTTTTTGCGTGATGATGGAGTAGGCTTGCCCAGCACCTACTACCCTCAACTTAGTCGACCATGTCCAGAGGGAGAACTTGTCAATACTTCTGGAGCCAACTAAGCCGCGGGTTTCATCACGATGTTTTCCTTCACCGTAAGAGCAATGTCAATTTGCGCACATAATTTTTTCTTAAGAAAAATATATTGGTGCACGGCCGGCCGGGATTCGAACCCACGACCTTCAGAATGAAAGTCGAGGTATCTACCACTAAGCCAACACTGTTCTTTCTATAGTAAGTAAGTAAACAAACCTTTGTCATAAAATTGTCCTTCTTAAACATAACTTTGAGTGCATGACCAAGTGCACACTCCGGGTCAGTTCTCGATGGATGCCTCTCATCAAACGGATCGGGGTCTTTCTTCATAAAGTTCTCCGTTTCTGTCTCTATTATCTCCGCTATCCTAAAACATATTTCAAACAATTTAAACTAATGTAGAACTGCTTTTAATTTGGATTTTTGTTAATTTTGAGAACTTTACAGCTTCGGTCAGAGGCAGACTGAGATGACTTCAGTGAAAACATAAAAAAATTGCCTACAAAGTTATTTTATCGAAAACTCAAGTCTTGGCTATTGGAAAAGGTATTTTATTCTGTAAATGAGTTCCTTGTTATCAATTAATTATCAGAATTTGATGGTACCTACGTTTCATTGACATTTATTTATCTAATACCTACCTTTATTTTATTCTGACAATAATTTTTATAATTTTGACATTTTGTATTATATAAAAGTATGTAGGTATGTACTATAAATTTGTATTTGCATGTCAATACATTTGACTAAAGTTGAGAATCTGTATAATAATATTTTATGAGTTCTTATTAATGTACCAACTTTTACGCAAATAAATAACTGAACTGAACTGAAAAAATATTTAATTCAATTCATTTATTGTGAATAAAAGTGGTAATATAGGATGTTAGTTGTTACAATATTGAAAAAAAAAAGAATACTTTATTCTTGCTATTCTGCCTATACATGAGGCATGCAATTTCTATAATAATATATTAATATTATAAAAAAGAAAGATTTCATTGTTTGTTTGAATCAAATAGGCTCTTAAACTAAAAATTTTGATGAAACTTGGTATGAGGATACATTGATTTATTGTTAACTACTTTTATCCCGATATTCCCACTGGATCAGGAGGTATGCGGGTGAAATCGCGGAGCACTGCTGTTTAAATATATAGCCTTTCATATCCCATTTACAATACATTTAACCCAGTAACTGCTTGCGAGGTAGGCACCATAAATTGCTGGTATTACCCTCAAGTCGAACAGTGTCACACTGGCCTCAACTTTTGGAATAACCTCCAATATAAGAATCGTGAATGTGATTTGTTTGTGGATGAATGGATTGACATACTGTCAGAGTGTTTAAGATTCTGTGTGACTGAGCGTCCCTTATATTAGTTCTTTAATTATTGTAAATGTTTTTGTAAAATGTTATAATTAAAGTAAATAAATAAATCTTAATCTAATTTACTAGTTAGTTAGGTAGAAGAAGAATAGAACATTTTAGAATGCAAAATTATAGTTAATTTTGTTAGGAACTATTTCTGGGTGTAGGTGTTCACCAAACCTTTCCAGTCTCTTTCTTTGGCTACTCTTTCCTATGTCAACTTAGTATTACAGTTACATTGTTAATGGTGCCTTTATGTGCCTGTGTCCTGCAGTAAGACAATTAAATAGAAATATCTAAGGAGACCCGGCAAACAAATATCTTGGAGAGGGAAGCAAGAGACAGAGCAAATTAGAAAGTTGTTGAGAAAGCAAAGACCCACAAATGGTTGCAGTGCCACTGGATGTTGGTAAATAAGTTTAATAAGAGAAGAATGATTTTTTTCGATCTGATTAGTCAACCATATTGAGAGAAAAGGACTGGTCAACTTAAAGAGCCTATAAACCCGCAGTTTAACTATAATATTTGTAGTACAAAAGTTTGTTTTATACTTTAGTTTCACCAGAAAAAGCTGACAGGAAAAGTTAGTTTCACAACTTTCCAATTTATAGGTTATGAATTTTTAGTTAAAATTAGGTACATAAACTAAAGTCGAGTTAAATTCTTGGCACGTTTTCATACAAAGCACATGTTGAAGACAACTGCGAAGGTCCCCCTTCTGCTCAATGTGGTCATTTTGACAGTTCAAACCATAACAATGCATTACCTTGTTAGAGTCGGTACGGGATCGTATGAAGGCGTCGTATGTTGTTCCTCCCACTGCCTCAACAACTCTGTCACCTCCTGTGCTGGTGGTGAATCCATTTACAACTACTTTTGTACAAAAAATTCCGAAAATAACCTCACAAGTTCAACAGTTCAATGTAAATATGTTTTTCTAACCCTAATCACTGTACAAATTGTTAATAAATCTAATTTTATAAAAAGTGATTGCGTATTTAAATGATTATTCTATGTAATTCAACGATAAATCTGATAAAATCACAATAAATTGGAGCGGCGAGTCGACGCTGTGAAATTATTAGAAAATCACAGATAAAAAACGTAGAATCAAGTCACAGTAGCTGTCATTTGTCAGGAAAACGTCACTGGCCCACAGAATACCGTTTATTTCCGCTACGTTACGCTATTCAAACTTAGATGGCAGCACTCTCGGCAATGAATTAAATACCAACATTTCAAAATAAAAACAGTCTAAAAGCTTCGACTTGATTACTTCCTGTTTTTAGTTTTGCTACTCAAAGCTAGATAGCAGCACTTCGAAACATTGAAACATCATTTTGACATTTTGCTATAAGTCAGGTAATTTTTGCCGAGACCTTGCTGGCAACACTGATCCAGTATTGAAAATAATAAATCGCGGTTCCTAGAAGTTGAGAGTGTTTTGAACTGTTTTGTTTACAGTATGTGTTTCGATAGTTTTATTTCTTGAAAATCACTCATCATTAACTCAAACTAGAGTTTAAAATGTCTTCACTAAATGGAACTCAAGTTTCCCGTGTGAGTACGGGCAGTCACGACCGCAAATTGCGATACAGAGCGCTTCTGGAAGACTTATCTACTCTAGGTTTGTTAAAGAACATGTTTCTTTCGTAAGAACTTCTACACTAATCTGTATCTATCTACTTCTGCACTTCTATTAAAATAAAGATGAAAGATTTTTTGTTTTTATGTTTGTAACGAATAGGCTCCAAAACTGGACCGATTTAGATGAAACTTGGTATGACGATACATTGATTGAATGGGAGTAACTTAGGCTACTTTTTATCCCGATATTCCCACGGGATCGAGAGATACGCGGGTGAAACCGCGGAGCGCTGCTCGTTGTAAAAATATATGTAAAAAAAAAAAAACTTGCCACAACCCAGTTTGGATTTTGGTATCTACCACAATCCGCCTCCTCTATTGAGGGCTCTTCCAATTGCTCTTCTTTCTCAGAGCAACCAGGTCTTTGATGCAATCCTTCCATATTTTCTTAGGCCTACCACGCAGACTCCCATACTCAATACAATCTTACATAGTCTATCCAATTTGGAAACTATGCTGCACCCCTTGACCTGGCCCTCCAGCCCTAACAGCCTAACATTGGCTGACCTGTCTGCTAATAACAACACCAAAAACCTGGCAGCACACTGGAGTGGGCGGATCTGACCCCATAATCAATTCCCCTTTAATTTGTACTATCAATAGGAAGAAGAAGAAGAATAATACTATTATATATGTTTACAGAGGAGGATACCAATAGCAATGAGAAACGTATGGAAAAGACTGCTAAAGCAGTGCGAGAGGCGCAGGGACTGCTTGCTGAAGGAGGCCTAGAAGAAAGAGTCAAACACCCTGGTAAGTATAGTGGCAGATCAACGGGCTCGGTCTCTTCTATAGCTGGGATCTCTTCCGGAGCCCTGCAGCATCCTGAAAAAACTACTAGCCTTCTGAATGGACCTGGGACAGTTGGAGTTACAAGAGCTATGAATCTGAAACTTCGCATGTAGGTTCCTTTTTGGATGTAGGTGCACACTGTGAAGGATTTTTTTGGAAATTCAACCTTTAAATGGGGTAAAAATAGCTGATAGACTTTGTACTTTGTTGTAACTATAATGTATTCTGTGTAGCAACAATGATACGCTCTGTGGGTACTATTTATAATACAGGATCGATCGAAACTAAAGCCGGGTTTTTACAGTATGAGTGCACTCCGAGGGTGGTGCAATCAATCAGCCCTTTCACACAGCCATTCTCTGTTCCTTATATTTGTTTCCAAATCAGTATAGACCCAACGTCTTTAGATCATTTATGAAGAGTTGACGGTTCAATGTAATCATGTGTTCAGGTGAAGGGTACCTAGACTCGCGTGTGCTCCGCGCCACCAGCGACCTCGCGATACGTTGCTCCGAGGCAGTCAGCGGGAACGTCAACACATACGATAAACATGAACTGGCATTACATATCGTAAGTTATTTGTTATTAAAACATCGTGATGAAACCCGCGGCTTAGTTGGCTCCAGACGTATTGACAAGTTCTCTCCTGGTGCTGGGCAAGCCTACTCCATCCTCACGCAAAAAGGACCCAGTTAAAAAGAGTCTAGTTGCGGAAAAAAGCCCGTATACATACATACTATTTACGTAGTTGCATGACGTTGTGCTCAGGGTTTGAGGATATCTATCATGATACTAGCAGGGCCCGCGGTTTTACCAGCGTAAGTCCCGATCCCGTGGGAATATAAAAAAAAAATTGCACTCTGGGAGTGCCGGCAGAAGTGAAAACTTGATTATTAACGTTGAGCATGTTCGATATTTTGGAATGGTTAGGGAATAATTTTGCACCAATTGCTTTATCAGTATAAAAGTACTATCATTTATGTGGTAGAATACCATATTCATTTATTGCGCTATCGTACACAAACATGACAATTTATATTACATTAAAAAATTTAAAACTATAGCTGTCTACTCTCCATCCGTCTTACGCTTTTTCGATCAGGTCACGTGTCCTGACGCGAGTTTAAGATTTTATACCCATTACAGAAAAAGTGCTCAACGCCGCTAAAGAAGTTTTCACTTCAATAAAAAGTAGCCTATAGCCTTCCTCGATAAATGTACTATCCAACACACAAATAATATTTCAATTCGGACCAGTAGTTCCGTGCGGTCTCTCCGAACGCAAGGGCTAAGCAATGGAAATGTAAGGACGGAATCGATTCCGCCCGGAAAAAGAGCGTTTTGTATGGTTTGACGCATTCGGGTTCCCGAATTCCGCACGCACGCACGTATGCGGCCAGGCTTAAGTTTGTTTGATTTTACAGTGTTTACCTATCAATATTAAGAGGAAAGGGTACCGGGCGCTCTCTCCATACAAACGTAGTCGACTGTTTCCTCCCTGGATAATGGACACTAGACACTAGAGCAAATATTTTTGTTGCATAAAACTTATAACTGCTATGACCATGCACCTATGTTTTGTTTTTTGTTTTTAATTAAACTCGTAATTTCTATGATAATTAAAAAAATGAAAAAAAAAAAACAAGACATAAAGGGCATAGTCAGGGCAGTTATAGGTTTTATGGCACAAAAATATTTGCTCTAGTGTCATTATCCAGGGAGGAGACAGTCGACTACGATGTTTTATTTTACAGTGTTTACCTATCAATATTAAGAGGAAAGGGTACCGGCGCTCTCTCCATACAAACGTAGTCAACTGTTTTCTCCCTGGATAATGACACTTGAGCAAATATTTTTGTCTAGCTTTTTATTTTAAATATTTTTATCTGGTACCCTTTTGGTGTTTACCTATCATCGTTGTGTTGCCAGCGTGAGAACCCTACGTTCTGGGAGTTCCCCCTCCCCCGTGAGGTGCCAATCATCTCCTCCGTGTTCGGCACGTTCGACCCGACGCCGGTGGAAGCGCGGCCTCGGGCTGTGAGAAGGCGGGTTGAGAAGCAACAGGCTGCTGCGCTTAAGGCACCTGATAATGTTGATAAGTATGTAAACATTTTGTTTTTTTGAACACTCCGTACCCAAAGGGTAATCCTACTAATATTATAAGAGCGCCCCGCGGTTTCATCTGCGTAATCATTTTCTGCGCAACTTAATATTTTCTTTCATAAAAACCTTCTCTTGACAATATCAAAGACAACAAAAAAAGAATTGGCCAAATTGGTCCAGGCGTTGTTGAGTTATGCGCTTACCAACACATTTTGCGATTCATTTTTATATTATAGATGTGTAAGTTTGTGTATGTATGTTTGTTACTCCTTCACGCAAAAACTACTGAACCGATTTCGATGAAACTCGGTCTCTAGAGAGCTGGAGACCTGGATTAACAAATAGGCTACTTTTTATCCCAATATTCCCACCGGATCGGGACTTACGCGGGGGAAACCGCGGGGTGCAGCTAGTAAAAAATAAATGTAAAAACCGACTTCAAAAATAAAGTAAAAAAAAAACAAAAATAAATTACAAAGAAAACCAAAAAGTTTAAAAAAATATATACAAAATAAACTAAAAAGTTAAATAAAAATTACATAAAAAAAGAAAAACTTAAACTAAACAGTTAAGAATAAAAATCTTAAATACCACGGATTATCAAATAAAACACCAGAAAATTAAATATAGAGTTTTGGTAAAGCAAAGATTCGCTATGTCGTATTACTGAGCCAGCGTATTATAAATTAAATTAAATTTTATTTCAGAAATAATTCCATAAGTAGATACAATATAATTAAAACAAATAAATCAAATCAAAAACACTTAAATAATAAACAAACAATAAACAAACACAAAATTAATAAAATAAAATAAGTCTTCAAATTTATTAAAGTCATATATATAATTTACTAGCTGTGCCCCGCGGTTTCACCTGCGTAATCATTTTCTGCGCAACTTTCTTAATATTTTCATAAAAACCTTCTCTTGACTATATCAAAGACAACAAAAAAAGAATTGGCCAAATTGGTCCAGGCGTTGTTGAGTTATGCGCTTACCAACACATTTTGCGATTCATTTTTATATTATAAGATTATAAAACGTAGGTAAGTATTTGGAAGTCGGACTGGATTTGATTAAGAAAACCTTACATGGTATCATCCAGTCAGATCTTCACCAAATTCGGGTGGGACCACCCTTGAGGTTAGACCCTTTCCAACAGAAAAAGATTCATCAAAATCGGTCGATAAACAAAGAAGAACTGCGCGAATATCCGTAAAAATTCCTTCAACCGAACTGAGAACCTCCTCCTTTTTTTGAAATCGGTTAAAAACAGAATAACCCTTCGTCCGACTCGCACTTGGCCGCTTTTCTAAATCCCCTAGACTTATTTTGTTTCTTTAAATTCGCTTCTAAGTAGGTACAGACTTTTTGGCCTTTCTTCTTTTGGACAAGACCTGTTTGGTTGAGTCCGTTTCACGTGACTTTTCGGAGTACGCTTTGCCAGTACCTACTACCCTCTCAGCTTAGTTGACTGTATCAAGAGGAAAGAACTTGTCAATACTTCTGGAGCCAACTAAGCTTTCATCACGATGTTTTCCGCGCACCATAAGAGCAATGTCAATTAGCGCAAAATTTTCTTTGTTAAGAAAAATTCATTGGTGCACCGATTTAAATCCACGACCTTGAGAATGAAAGTCGAGGTATCTACCACTAGGACAACACCACTCTTCCTTCAAGAAGAGTTTGTTTGTTTGTTTGAACGCGCTAATCTCAGGAACTACTGGTTCGAATTTAGAAATTCTTTTTGTGTTGGATAGTCCATTTATCAAGGACGGCTATAGGCTACTTTTTATCCCGATATTCCCACGGGATCGGGAGTTACGCGGGTAAAACCGCGGAGCGCTGCTAGGATATTTATTATTTTTAGACTAGAGAAAGTGGAAGAAGGCAGCGAGATGGTGAGCCGCGTAAACCGTTTCATCAACAAAGTGTACAGGAACAGCGGGAACCCGATCTCGTACTTCCATCTCGTCACGGACCCTGATAGCTTTAGCAGGTCAGTGGCTTCGCGCTGCTTACGCATTAAGCCAGTTTCAAGTGGAGTTAAGTTATAGTTAGTTAGCTCCCTGACTATTATAGCTTAGCTCCCTAACTATTATAGCTTAGTTCCCTAACTGTTATAACTTAGCTCCCTAACTATTATAGCTTAGCTCCCTAATTGTTATAACTTAGCTCCCTAACTATTATATCTTAGCTCCCTAATTGTTATAACTTAGCTCCCTAACTATTATAGCTTAGCTCCCTAATTGTTATAACTTAGCTCCCTAACTAGTATAGCTTAGCTCCCTAATTGTTATAACTTAGCTCCCTAACTATTATAGCTTAGCTCCCTAACTATTATAACTTAGCTCCCTAACTGTTATAACTTAGCTCCCTAACTATTATAGATTAGCTCCCTAACTCTTGAACCGACTGTCCACCGCCAACTAAATTAAGTAAATTTAGCTTAGCTCGCATAGTTGATCGAGTTTTGTCATATATGTACGTCACGTCCACCGAAAACTATGCCAGCTAAGCTAATAGTCCGGGAGCCAGTGACAGATTTTCATGACCTAGTCCCTCCCAACCGAAACTTCGTAAAATGCATAAGGGACTTATACTATGAATACTCGCGACCGTCAGCTGCGACTCCGTGGGTGGGGTGGGCAGTGGCAGCCTCCCACGCATGGAGAAATTAATTTTTTTTTCAGTCATTTCCTCTCATTTGAAAATTTATCAGAATATAGTTTATGTAGTATTTTGGAAAAAAAACATAGTCAGCTGACAGCTAAGTAAAACTCAAAAACTGGCTCAACTTTAGCTAAAATAACTTAGTTTAGTTCCCTGTGAACACGTGGTCCAACTGCACGGTCCGACCGATCGGACGACGCGAACATTTTTTTACTTCTGGTTCGATTAATCGGACAAAGAGTAAACACAAATTCGCTTTGTCTATTACGGTGGACGATTGGCTTTATATCTTAGCTCCATAACTATTATAGCTTAGCGCCCTAACTATTATAGCTTAGCTCTATAACTATTATAACTTAGCTCCCTAACTATTATAGCTTAGCTCTATAACTATTATAACTTAGCTCCCTAACTATTATAGCTTAGCTCTATAACTATTATAACTTAGCTTCCTAACTATTATAGCTTAGCTCCCTAACTATTATAGCTTAGCTCTATAACTATTATAACTTAGCTTCCTAACTATTATAGCTTAGCTCCCTAACTATTATAGCTTAGCTCCATAACTATAACTTAGCTCCATAACTATTATAACTTAGCTCCCTAACTATTATAGCTTAGCTCCATAACCTACCTACTAACTATTTGTTATTTATTATATTCGGTATGTAATGGTTTATATAAATTTATATTATTTTTCGTTTATATTTATTTATATTGATTTAAGTTTGTTTTATTTATGTTTATTTTATGTTTTTGTTGTAGACTAATGTACTTTTTATTTATTTAAAGTCGATGGCACTGACGTCCGGTAAAACTCTAATGAGTTTATGTGGCGTCTTTATTATTTAATTTGATGTATTTTGTTTTTTTATATGTTAATAAAAAATAAAAATAGAACTATTATAACTTAGCTCCCTAACTATTATAGCTTAGCTCCCTTACTATTATAACTTAATTCCCTAACTATTATAGCTAAAGTTTTGTATATATGTTACAGGACAGTGGAAAATATTTACTACATATCATTTCTGGTGCGGGACGCCATGTTGTCAGTTGAATTAGGTAAGGTTTATTTTTAATACTTTAAATAAATAAATATTGCAGGACTTTCCACATATCGCCATCTAGCCCCAAGCTAAGTAACTAGACTTGTGTTATGGGTGCTAGACAACGGATATACTACTATATACTTCTGTTTTGTTAATATATACTTAAAATACATAGAGACAACCAGACCCCAGATAAATATCTAAGCATGAATACTTGTCTGAGGCGGGAATCGAACCCGCAACCCTGTGTTTGGCGGTCCAGCATGGTAACCATTGTGCCAACTGGGTCGTCGAAACAATGATCTTCTTCTAGTATAGTGGTGTGGCTCACCTATTGTTAGAGTTTTCAGATCGCCATAAGGCCTCTAACTTGACCTAACAACTGCTACTAGAGGTAGCAACCGGGAACAACGGCTTTACGTGCCTTCCGAAGCACGGAGGGGCTCACGAAAACACATTTTGCCACACTATTAATTGATCACCCATCGAGGTAATGACCGCGAGTAGATAGGATTCGTGCATTCTGGCTCACGGAATCTGGCCCCTGTCAAACGGTCTGAGCTGGACCCGAAAACTAAAAAAAAAAAAAAAAAAAAAATTGGTGTCTAATTGGGGGTTTTCGGGTATTGCGAATCGATCTGTGCTATCCGTTCAGCTCTATCTACAACCGTTACAGATTTAGCTTTTGAATTATAACAGCTCCACTACCCCTAATTAATTAGCGATAATGACTGCCTCGGCGTCTAATGAGCTTTCTGATTATGTTTTTATCTAATCACCTGATCAGCTAATCACCAGCCCGGTTCGTGTGCATTTTTGTAAATAACATCTAATCACCTAATAAGCTAATCACCTAAAATGAAATAATGGTAGGTATTTCTAAAATATTGATAACACATTATTTTATAAAAAACATACTTTATTCATATACAAAATAAGAATTAAACGCATTACACAGCAGAATGTCATTGTTTATAGTATCTCTACCAAATTGATTAGTAAACTCTAACAACGACTTGTTATTGAACTTATACAGTAAGTACATTAAGCAGTATTTTCCACACACTGAAGTCCAATCATTTTGAATCCTAGTATTATTAAAACTCCATTGCCTTGAATTCCTAATCAAAAACATTTTGTGAAATCCTGTAGGAGAACGACCGTATGTATCAAAATATTCACCAATACCGTGACTATCTATGTGAATACCTATCCAGTGAGAACCAGGTTTTGTATCTGGATCTAAATTGCTTATCAGATATGCTGGAACTTGAACATACATCGGTAATCTGTTTGCAGCATACACATTATATTGCAAGCTTGGGTGAATCTTTGTTAAGTATGTTTGTATTTCTAAAGTATCCATTACTGCTGCTTTCAAAATTGATAAGTATAAGACTTATTAACTCGCTAGATCACAGACAAGTGAAAGGATACAGGTAAGCCATTCGTTTTTAACATGTTGAGTGATGTTTTAAATAAAAGGTAAGGTAATTTCAAATCATTTAATATTTTATTAAACAAGATTATTAATTGCTTCTAAACTAGATTATTAATTATTGTTTAATCTAGATTACTAATTATTTCTACGCTAGTATATAAATTCGTGACAATATTCAATAAGACACAGTAACCTAAGTAAAGTGAAATCAACAAATTTGTGTTAGTGAATAACTGTTTCTAAATGTCGTTTGAGTGATCCTCCAATCTGATGTTGCTGACTGTAACAAGATATAATTTTTTTTATTAAAAATCACTATTAACATAAGAAATAGGTAACATGAAATAAATTGAAAATAAATGGAAAAGTTATGTTTACTCACATTGTAAGATTTTCAGTCGAACCAAATTCCTCATTGAAACATAAATTAAACGCTTCGCATTGTTCAACTTCTTTACATAATTGAATTATTTCCTCATTTTGCAAAGTTTCATCTTCTGCAGACAAAGTTTTAGGACATTTTAGAAAATTATTTTTGCTACATATTGACTTAAGATCATTATGTAATCTAGTCATAAATACTTGTGCACAATCGGGTCCACTATAAGACTCATATTTTGATAAAGTATCATCATAAGAACATTTTATGTTATATCCAAAACTATAAGGTTGGTGTTCTTGAATGTTGTTTGTGTATGATTTAGATGGGTCGTTAGAACATGAAGTTACAGGTTTTAAAAATGCCTCAAAATCTGCATAAATAACAAAAGGGATTTTTAACTTTCGTTCAAAATGATCAAACATTACTTTATCATTAGATGTTGGTTGTGCAAACCAATCTTTAAATTTTTTATCACTACTCGGTAATTCAACAGTGACATGGGAACAATCATTCTGTTGATGGTTGGATAATCTTTCATTAGTAGGGAAGTATAATAAACACCCATCACATATATGAACAGTATGATGTTGATTGGAAAGTTGTTTACTAACTAAACGTGATAAATTTTTAATATAACAATAGTGACTTTTTGTACCATTACTTAAGTATAATAAATTGATATGACTACTTTTACGACTTTTAGTAAAATACAAAGGACCTACAATACTATTTAGTTTAGTTTCTTTATTATATTCTAACCCAAAAACGTTTATGCTAATATCAGTTCGCTTCGATCACTCATAGTGAACGCTCGCTTGTTTGCCCCGAGTCATTATTCCAGTGTTGCTCAAACTTTTTGCAAGATGATCGAATGTAGCAGCTGTGGATCGAAGAGCGCCGATGCCTTGGAGTGTAGCATTTGTAAACTACACTTCGACTTCCAGTGTGCTGGGATATCGGAAACCAGTTACCGAAGGCTGCGCGCGGAGAAAAGGCAGAACTGGCGTTGCCCCAAGTGCAAATCAAGCCCGTTGCCGTCCCCAGCTGCAACTTCACCGGCATTGCTACCAGGCCAACTGGACACGATGCAAGAGCAGCTCAAAAAAATTATGTATCAGCTGACGCCGTTGGCATCCCTTGTAGAGGACGTCAAATCCATTAAGGCTGAGATCTCCAACATAACGGAGTCACTTGATATGGCACACGATCTCATCAAGAAGTTTTCTGTTACCGTCAAGACCTTGGAGACACGAGTCGTCAAAGTCGAGAAGACTGCCGCAGACGTAGTCGTCCTACAGGAACAAGTTGCCAAACTTACTCTCGACTTGGAGGACAGAGAACAGTGGGCCAGAATGAACAACGTTGAAATTAAGGGCGTCCCACAGAAGAAAAATGAAAACCTATTTGAAATAGCCGCCAACATCGGTAAACTGTGCGACTACCCGGTCAACAAGGAGCAAATGAACTACATTGCAAGAGTACCGACACGCATACCCAACGCAGAAAAATCTATAATTATAGCGTTCAACAATAGATACGTTAAAGAAGAATTCGTAGCTAATGCGCGTAAATCCAAGCACTTGAATATCGCAAATATCGGATTTTCTTCCCCGGGTAATTTCTATGTTAACGATCACTTAACGCAAAAAAATAAAACGATACTCACAAAGGTTAAATCCTTGGCCAAGGAAAATAATTTTCGTTATGTGTGGGTAAAACATTCCAAAATTATGGTCAGAAAATCCGATACATCACCAATAATCGTCATAAAATCTTTAAACGATCTTCCAAAAATCATCTAATAATTTACACATACCTAGTGCATTTAGTAATATTAAAACTATTTTCAAGCGCATACTGTGTGAACAGTTTGAGAACCACTCAGCATTGTACCTATTCGTCGATTGTGTACGAGTGTCGGTGCAGGGCGCTCGACCGGTTTACGCAAGTAAGTACCTTACCGCTCAATGACGCTATTCATACTTGCACTCACGATTGCTATGGGGGTGCATACAAACACGTACAGTCTAATATTGCTTGCACCTTTGCCTCTCGCCCGATCCCAGCGCCGGTTGACTATTTTGCGCCTACCTTCTTATTACTGATTTATTTTAATATTTACATAATTGATGGTTTAAAATACTACACTTTCTTTGTTGATATGTTTTTAATAACACATAACTTTTTAATGCTTAAAAATAGAACTAGGTCGCTATTTATAGCCGATTATTTCTTTGCAATGACTAGTATTACAACAGAAACACAACTTATAAATTCGATATTTTTTTACTACAACCATTCTAATTACGTGTTTCTATTATTTTGTTATCACGTTTTTTACTTGTTTTGTGCCTGGATCGCTTTTACTCGTGATGTTGCTTATTCAACAATATTTGCAACAATAAGTATAATAAATGACTCATGTATTATGGGTTCTCTTGAGCCGGCTCCATCTTACCTAAACTACTCATTCTATTGTTTACAAATATTGTATACCTTTTTGACTTATTTAGATATTAATTTCACCGGTTAACAATGATGACTTATACGAATACGAATATTAAGATATATTACCAAAATGCTCGTGGACTACGCACAAAAACACATACTTTTAAAAGAAATGTGCTTCTTGATTCATATGCTATTATCTCAATAACAGAAACATTTCTACTGAGTGGTATATATGACCGGGAGGTATTTGACGAGAGATATGTGGTTTGGCGGCGGGACAGAGACTACGCTGCTACGCAGGAATTATACGGTGGCGGTACCTTGTTGGCCGTACGTCGTGATCTGCCCTCCGTTGAGCGGCCCGAGTGGTTCTCCTCAGCGGAGGATATTTGGGTAACTGTCACTCTAAATACGAAAAATCGGTCGTCAAACAAATTACATATATGCACATTGTATCTGTGTGATCAAAAATTAGGTAATTCATTTAGTACTCAATTAAGAAACTTTAGTGACAAACTTGCGGAGATTGTGAACTCATGTCCTGATGACAGGTTTCTTATCATGGGTGACTTCAATTTTCCCCATGTAAACTGGCATTTAGAGAACAATATCTTGCAGCCGTCGCGGATCACGGGTGAGGAACAAACGCATTTCTTTGATATAATAGTTGAGTGTGGTTTAACTCAATATAACTCACAGCGAAACATTTCTAAAAATAGGATTTTAGACCTAGTTTTCAGCAATAAGGACCTAGACATTAAACACTGTTCCGAACCCCTTGTCCCTGAGGATGATCACCATAAGTCCTTGCATATTCAGCTTATCGACGACTGCGAAATTATTAAGGCTAAACCCAGGCTAAAATATTATTATAATTCTGGCGATTACGTCAATTTCAATCTAGCTTTAAATGATATTGATTGGGATCATGGTCTTACTAGTGATATTTCTTTAGACGACGCATTGCAGCTGTTTTATAAATACCTATATGAACTCCGCGATAAGTACATTAAACATAAGCTTGTGACCTCATCTGAGTTTCCGCCATGGTATAATTCTGCTCTAAAGAAGGTGCTAAAAGAAAAATATAAGTTCTTCCAAAAATATCACACCTATGGTAACACCGCAGACTTTAATGCCTATAGTCTTCTCAGGAAAAGAGCTAAATTACTAGAAGAAGATTGTTATAAAGCCTATATAAGAGATATGGAAACTAATATAATAAAAAATCCTAAACTGTTCTGGACATACGTTAAGTCAAACAAAAAAGATTCTAATTCTATCCCCTCAACTTTGCTATATGAAAACCAGAAGGCGGAATCAGGTGACTCTATTTGTAATCTCTTTGCCTCTTACTTCCAGACCACATTTTTAACGTGTTCTTCCTCTTCTAACTCAGCTAGTTCAGTTGGTTCATTTCCTGAGATTGATTCTTCGTTCTATGGTCAGCCTAGTTTGTTGAACGATATTGAAATTAATGAGGAGACAGTCTTTCGATTGCTTAAATCATTAGACCTCAATAAGGGGCCGGGACCGGATGACATAGCACCTCTACTCATTGTAAAATGTGCCAAGGCTGTGTCAAAACCACTGACGATCCTATTTAAAAGATCAGTGGCTGAGGGTATTGTGCCTCAAATGTGGAAATCAGCTTTCATCACACCCATTCACAAAGCGGGTAACAGAAACGATGTCACAAACTACAGACCCATATCGAAGTTATGCATTTTCGCTAAAGTATTTGAGCGTATTATTTATACACAAGTTTATAGCGCATTATCTGCTACCTTTATTCCAGAACAGCATGGTTTCCTAAAAAAACGCTCAACTACCACAAATTTAATTTCTTTTGGAGAGTATCTGACGTCAAACATGGATTCTGGTGGGCAGGTCGATGCTATATACACCGATTACAGCAAAGCATTCGACCGCATTGATCATTCTATACTGTTGCAAAAGCTATACAATGCTGGTATTCATGGCAATCTTTTAAGATGGTTCTCATCCTACATTTCAAATAGGTCTCAGGCTGTGGTGGTCAGTGGTTATCGATCCTCATGGTGTTGCGTTCCATCAGGTGTGCCCCAAGGGTCCCTTTTAGGACCCCTATTGTTTAACATATTCCTGAATGACATTCGCTCTTGTTTTCTTTATTCAATGTTCTTACTTTATGCCGACGATATGAAAATTATCAAAAATATTCGTGATGTTAGTGATTGTCACTTATTACAGGATGATCTTGAGAGATTTGAAGGCTATTGTTACAAAAATAAATTTGACTTAAATGTATCAAAATGCTACTCCATAACATTCACTCGTAAAACTAATATAGTTCATGCAAACTATTTCATAAAAAATCAAATACTTAAAAAATTAAGCGAAATTCGAGACCTTGGGGTGACACAGGATGCCAAATTAACGTATGAGAACCATATCGATACCATTGTCAAAAGAGCTCGAAAAGCTTTGGGCTTTGTCATCAGGACCAGTTCACAATTCTCAAGCATCAAAGTAATCAAAATTTTATACTGTTGTTTTGTGCGTAGCATTCTTGAGTATTGTTCGCAAGTATGGAGTCCTGGGTATGACATTTATATTAAAAGAATTGAAGCGATTCAGATGAAATTTCTTAAATTTCTTCAATACAAATGTAGGTGTTACGATGTCGACTATGAGGCAAGGTGCAGAAGGCAACATGTGCTCCCATTGGCTGAAAGACGCAAACTGGCTGACATTATACTCTTTATTAATATTGCACAAAACCAAATTGATTCTCCCTATCTGCTCTCTAAAATACGTCTACGTGTACCATCTAGAAAATCTTTAAGACATACGCCTTGCCTAGGTGTACCTAAAGGTAACACAAATTATAGACGAAACTCATTTGTCATTAGAGCGGCGAGGGAAGTTAACGATCTCGAGTATGCCGACTTCGACATATTTAACACAGCACCACATAAAATTAAAATGTTATTTAACTCAAACTGGTTGGTTCCCAATCTGTCGTGAAAGTAAAATACTTTTGAGCCATCATTTGTAACTTTGTTCCCTTCTCTTTGTTGTCAAATTTTCTTTTACGTCTCTAGCAAACAAGCGTATTTATCTATATGTGAAAACATTTAAATGGTGTATTTGTAACCACTTAAATATTTAAGTTGATAATTATACTGTTTGTTTTCCAATGAGAATAAAAAAAAAAAAAAAAAAAATTATTTAATTTTTCAACTTTAGGTATGTCGGTTAATTTGACAGGGAAAGATATACCGCTAAAATTAAGTTTATTTGCATGTATGCTGTACGATGATACTCGACTGGCATTTTTACTAACTGGGTATAATGCTGAAAGTAATGCCCATTTAAAACACAAATAATCTGCATTTTGAACGTTAATCACAGCTTTTTTTGCACTAATATCCTTCGGCAAATCAATATATGAAGTACCACGAAGAGGGTTAAATTTATTTACATTCATATCTATACTTTTAATATGTTTGAGACTCCACCCGCTATCTTTTCTCTAAAGTACTTATTTTATTAATTAAAGTCTCACACAAAGAAGTAAAAAAAATATTTAAAGCATCTCCAATAAAAATTATGAAATTACTAGTTTGAAAATCAAATGTATTTATAACATCGTTTTTGCTTTGTTGTATAAATTCTGCATGTAATATAAAATTAACTTTAAAAATACTATGGTTTTGAATTGACTCTTCAACTAAAAATAATATTTCATCTTTAATGGAATTCATAAATATTTCAGGAGTTTGAAATGTAGATTCAATAGTTTGGTTAGATTTGTTACTAATTTTATAAGTAACTAGCAAACCCGGCGAACTCCGTTTCGCCACCAGATTTTCCTGAATTTTCTTTGCTATAAACCTCACGGAGCCCGAGACCTTTCCAACGAATGCAAAACCGTGGAAATCGGTTCGTGCGTTCTGGAGTTATAGCGTCAGGGAGGAAAACCCGACTTATTTTTATATATTAGATTATTCTTTGTCCAAAAGCTGTTTCGATAACTGACACATTTTCAAAAGTACCGTGTAATTTCAAAACATTGTTTTTATGGATATTGCTTTTTAAATGATTAGTGAAATAACGTTTCCTAACAGAAATTTGACAAGCGTTACAAGTTACACTATCAGTTGGAATACCTGTGTGGGATCCTTCAGTTATACCAGATGAAGTCGATGCTCCTCCATCGTGATGTCTTTCAATTATACCAGCTAAAGTTGAAGCTTCCCCAGTTTGATGTCTTTCAACTATGTTAGAAGAAGTTGAAACCACTTCTATGTTTCGACGTTTAACATTTTCCGAGTTAGCCTCACTATCTAAATGTCGTTTGAGTGATCCTCCAATCTGATGTTGCTGACTGTAACAAGATATAATTTTTTTTATTAAAAATCACTATTAACATAAGAAATAGGTAACATGAAATAAATTGAAAATAAATGGAAAAGTTATGTTTACTCACATTGTAAGATTTTCAGTCGAACCAAATTCCTCATTGAAACATAAATTAAACGCTTCGCATTGTTCAACTTCTTTACATAATTGAATTATTTCCTCATTTTGCAAAGTTTCATCGACCTGTGTACTAAAGAAGACACTCTCACAATCTTCTTCGGCTTGCGAATGGAAGAAAAAACTTTTACAGGTACTCATTTTGTTGTTGATATAAAAAAGTCGGAGCTGATATTGTTATGATCTTTAGAACTGAACTGAATATCAATTTAAACATCAAAAAGTATTTATATGAAACTTTGAGGGTTATTAAATTAACCCTTATTAACTAATGGAACTTAATTTAGTAATCCTTTTTAATAACAAATAAAATGAAACATCGTTTAAATATTAAATGAGATATTAAGTAATGACAACAACAACAATTATGAGTCATTCTTTTTATTGTTGAAATGGTATTTTTTGCAACAATCTGATGTAGATATTTCTTTTGTAGCTAAATATAAAACTCGTTGTATGTTTTGAAAATTAGAATTTTTGTTATGCGTGTAATATTTTAACTTAGTTTCAGTGTGTTTCCAATGTTCTGCCACTGGAACTTTCGATATTTTCTTTAAATCATAAACCTCAATTTTTATCATGTGTGTTGCATTTTTTCCATCTTCAGTATTTGTTGTCATAAACGCTGTGCTTCCATCGCTTTGATTTCGAGAAACTGTTGATGAGAGTTTTTTAGGTTTTTTAGGTTTTTTAGGTATTTACATAATTGATGGTTTAAAATACTACACTTTCTTTGTTGATATGTTTTTAATAACACATAACTTTTTAATGCTTAAAAATAGAACTAGGTCGCTATTTATAGCCGATTATTTCTTTGCAATGACTAGTATTACAACAGAAACACAACTTATAAATTCGATATTTTTTTACTACAACCATTCTAATTACGTGTTTCTATTATTTTGTTATCACGTTTTTTACTTGTTTTGTGCCTGGATCGCTTTTACTCGTGATGTTGCTTATTCAACAATATTTGCAACAATAAGTATAATAAATGACTCATGTATTATGGGTTCTCTTGAGCCGGCTCCATCTTACCTAAACTACTCATTCTATTGTTTACAAATATTGTATACCTTTTTGACTTATTTAGATATTAATTTCACCGGTTAACAATGATGACTTATACGAATACGAATATTAAGATATATTACCAAAATGCTCGTGGACTACGCACAAAAACACATACTTTTAAAAGAAATGTGCTTCTTGATTCATATGCTATTATCTCAATAACAGAAACATTTCTACTGAGTGGTATATATGACCGGGAGGTATTTGACGAGAGATATGTGGTTTGGCGGCGGGACAGAGACTACGCTGCTACGCAGGAATTATACGGTGGCGGTACCTTGTTGGCCGTACGTCGTGATCTGCCCTCCGTTGAGCGGCCCGAGTGGTTCTCCTCAGCGGAGGATATTTGGGTAACTGTCACTCTAAATACGAAAAATCGGTCGTCAAACAAATTACATATATGCACATTGTATCTGTGTGATCAAAAATTAGGTAATTCATTTAGTACTCAATTAAGAAACTTTAGTGACAAACTTGCGGAGATTGTGAACTCATGTCCTGATGACAGGTTTCTTATCATGGGTGACTTCAATTTTCCCCATGTAAACTGGCATTTAGAGAACAATATCTTGCAGCCGTCGCGGATCACGGGTGAGGAACAAACGCATTTCTTTGATATAATAGTTGAGTGTGGTTTAACTCAATATAACTCACAGCGAAACATTTCTAAAAATAGGATTTTAGACCTAGTTTTCAGCAATAAGGACCTAGACATTAAACACTGTTCCGAACCCCTTGTCCCTGAGGATGATCACCATAAGTCCTTGCATATTCAGCTTATCGACGACTGCGAAATTATTAAGGCTAAACCCAGGCTAAAATATTATTATAATTCTGGCGATTACGTCAATTTCAATCTAGCTTTAAATGATATTGATTGGGATCATGGTCTTACTAGTGATATTTCTTTAGACGACGCATTGCAGCTGTTTTATAAATACCTATATGAACTCCGCGATAAGTACATTAAACATAAGCTTGTGACCTCATCTGAGTTTCCGCCATGGTATAATTCTGCTCTAAAGAAGGTGCTAAAAGAAAAATATAAGTTCTTCCAAAAATATCACACCTATGGTAACACCGCAGACTTTAATGCCTATAGTCTTCTCAGGAAAAGAGCTAAATTACTAGAAGAAGATTGTTATAAAGCCTATATAAGAGATATGGAAACTAATATAATAAAAAATCCTAAACTGTTCTGGACATACGTTAAGTCAAACAAAAAAGATTCTAATTCTATCCCCTCAACTTTGCTATATGAAAACCAGAAGGCGGAATCAGGTGACTCTATTTGTAATCTCTTTGCCTCTTACTTCCAGACCACATTTTTAACGTGTTCTTCCTCTTCTAACTCAGCTAGTTCAGTTGGTTCATTTCCTGAGATTGATTCTTCGTTCTATGGTCAGCCTAGTTTGTTGAACGATATTGAAATTAATGAGGAGACAGTCTTTCGATTGCTTAAATCATTAGACCTCAATAAGGGGCCGGGACCGGATGACATAGCACCTCTACTCATTGTAAAATGTGCCAAGGCTGTGTCAAAACCACTGACGATCCTATTTAAAAGA
Organism: Idaea straminata; assembly: GCA_951213275.1. Lineage (NCBI taxonomy): Eukaryota > Metazoa > Arthropoda > Insecta > Lepidoptera > Geometridae > Idaea > Idaea straminata. The sequence goes on along the minus strand of OX577875.1, from coordinate 3,745,771 downwards.
TCAGTGGCTGAGGGTATTGTGCCTCAAATGTGGAAATCAGCTTTCATCACACCCATTCACAAAGCGGGTAACAGAAACGATGTCACAAACTACAGACCCATATCGAAGTTATGCATTTTCGCTAAAGTATTTGAGCGTATTATTTATACACAAGTTTATAGCGCATTATCTGCTACCTTTATTCCAGAACAGCATGGTTTCCTAAAAAAACGCTCAACTACCACAAATTTAATTTCTTTTGGAGAGTATCTGACGTCAAACATGGATTCTGGTGGGCAGGTCGATGCTATATACACCGATTACAGCAAAGCATTCGACCGCATTGATCATTCTATACTGTTGCAAAAGCTATACAATGCTGGTATTCATGGCAATCTTTTAAGATGGTTCTCATCCTACATTTCAAATAGGTCTCAGGCTGTGGTGGTCAGTGGTTATCGATCCTCATGGTGTTGCGTTCCATCAGGTGTGCCCCAAGGGTCCCTTTTAGGACCCCTATTGTTTAACATATTCCTGAATGACATTCGCTCTTGTTTTCTTTATTCAATGTTCTTACTTTATGCCGACGATATGAAAATTTTCAAAAATATTCGTGATGTTAGTGATTGTCACTTATTACAGGATGATCTTGAGAGATTTGAAGGCTATTGTTACAAAAATAAATTTGACTTAAATGTATCAAAATGCTACTCCATAACATTCACTCGTAAAACTAATATAGTTCATGCAAACTATTTCATAAAAAATCAAATACTTAAAAAATTAAGCGAAATTCGAGACCTTGGGGTGACACAGGATGCCAAATTAACGTATGAGAACCATATCGATACCATTGTCAAAAGAGCTCGAAAAGCTTTGGGCTTTGTCATCAGGACCAGTTCACAATTCTCAAGCATCAAAGTAATCAAAATTTTATACTGTTGTTTTGTGCGTAGCATTCTTGAGTATTGTTCGCAAGTATGGAGTCCTGGGTATGACATTTATATTAAAAGAATTGAAGCGATTCAGATGAAATTTCTTAAATTTCTTCAATACAAATGTAGGTGTTACGATGTCGACTATGAGGCAAGGTGCAGAAGGCAACATGTGCTCCCATTGGCTGAAAGACGCAAACTGGCTGACATTATACTCTTTATTAATATTGCACAAAACCAAATTGATTCTCCCTATCTGCTCTCTAAAATACGTCTACGTGTACCATCTAGAAAATCTTTAAGACATACGCCTTGCCTAGGTGTACCTAAAGGTAACACAAATTATAGACGAAACTCATTTGTCATTAGAGCGGCGAGGGAAGTTAACGATCTCGAGTATGCCGACTTCGACATATTTAACACAGCACCACATAAAATTAAAATGTTATTTAACTCAAACTGGTTGGTTCCCAATCTGTCGTGAAAGTAAAATACTTTTGAGCCATCATTTGTAACTTTGTTCCCTTCTCTTTGTTGTCAAATTTTCTTTTACGTCTCTAGCAAACAAGCGTATTTATCTATATGTGAAAACATTTAAATGGTGTATTTGTAACCACTTAAATATTTAAGTTGATAATTATACTGTTTGTTTTCCAATGAGAATAAAAAAAAAAAAAAAAAAAATTATTTAATTTTTCAACTTTAGGTATGTCGGTTAATTTGACAGGGAAAGATATACCGCTAAAATTAAGTTTATTTGCATGTATGCTGTACGATGATACTCGACTGGCATTTTTACTAACTGGGTATAATGCTGAAAGTAATGCCCATTTAAAACACAAATAATCTGCATTTTGAACGTTAATCACAGCTTTTTTTGCACTAATATCCTTCGGCAAATCAATATATGAAGTACCACGAAGAGGGTTAAATTTATTTACATTCATATCTATACTTTTAATATGTTTGAGACTCCACCCGCTATCTTTTCTCTAAAGTACTTATTTTATTAATTAAAGTCTCACACAAAGAAGTAAAAAAAATATTTAAAGCATCTCCAATAAAAATTATGAAATTACTAGTTTGAAAATCAAATGTATTTATAACATCGTTTTTGCTTTGTTGTATAAATTCTGCATGTAATATAAAATTAACTTTAAAAATACTATGGTTTTGAATTGACTCTTCAACTAAAAATAATATTTCATCTTTAATGGAATTCATAAATATTTCAGGAGTTTGAAATGTAGATTCAATAGTTTGGTTAGATTTGTTACTAATTTTATAAGTAACTAGCAAACCCGGCGAACTCCGTTTCGCCACCAGATTTTCCTGAATTTTCTTTGCTATAAACCTCACGGAGCCCGAGACCTTTCCAACGAATGCAAAACCGTGGAAATCGGTTCGTGCGTTCTGGAGTTATAGCGTCAGGGAGGAAAACCCGACTTATTTTTATATATTAGATTATTCTTTGTCCAAAAGCTGTTTCGATAACTGACACATTTTCAAAAGTACCGTGTAATTTCAAAACATTGTTTTTATGGATATTGCTTTTTAAATGATTAGTGAAATAACGTTTCCTAACAGAAATTTGACAAGCGTTACAAGTTACACTATCAGTTGGAATACCTGTGTGGGATCCTTCAGTTATACCAGATGAAGTCGATGCTCCTCCATCGTGATGTCTTTCAATTATACCAGCTAAAGTTGAAGCTTCCCCAGTTTGATGTCTTTCAACTATGTTAGAAGAAGTTGAAACCACTTCTATGTTTCGACGTTTAACATTTTCCGAGTTAGCCTCACTATCTAAATGTCGTTTGAGTGATCCTCCAATCTGATGTTGCTGACTGTAACAAGATATAATTTTTTTTATTAAAAATCACTATTAACATAAGAAATAGGTAACATGAAATAAATTGAAAATAAATGGAAAAGTTATGTTTACTCACATTGTAAGATTTTCAGTCGAACCAAATTCCTCATTGAAACATAAATTAAACGCTTCGCATTGTTCAACTTCTTTACATAATTGAATTATTTCCTCATTTTGCAAAGTTTCATCGACCTGTGTACTAAAGAAGACACTCTCACAATCTTCTTCGGCTTGCGAATGGAAGAAAAAACTTTTACAGGTACTCATTTTGTTGTTGATATAAAAAAGTCGGAGCTGATATTGTTATGATCTTTAGAACTGAACTGAATATCAATTTAAACATCAAAAAGTATTTATATGAAACTTTGAGGGTTATTAAATTAACCCTTATTAACTAATGGAACTTAATTTAGTAATCCTTTTTAATAACAAATAAAATGAAACATCGTTTAAATATTAAATGAGATATTAAGTAATGACAACAACAACAATTATGAGTCATTCTTTTTATTGTTGAAATGGTATTTTTTGCAACAATCTGATGTAGATATTTCTTTTGTAGCTAAATATAAAACTCGTTGTATGTTTTGAAAATTAGAATTTTTGTTATGCGTGTAATATTTTAACTTAGTTTCAGTGTGTTTCCAATGTTCTGCCACTGGAACTTTCGATATTTTCTTTAAATCATAAACCTCAATTTTTATCATGTGTGTTGCATTTTTTCCATCTTCAGTATTTGTTGTCATAAACGCTGTGCTTCCATCGCTTTGATTTCGAGAAACTGTTGATGAGAGTTTTTTTTGTTTTTTAGGTAAATGAAATAATTCATCTATCTTATCCGATGGAGATGATGGTCGTTTTCTGGGTTGTGAATTTTCAACTATTTCTAATTCTTGCAGTGTTTCACTATCAGGTGTAGCAAAGAAGAAAGTTTTGTAAGTGTTTTCCTGGTTTAAATTGAATGAATTCTGAAACAATATATATTACACTATAAAAAATTTGTAATACATATAGGTAATACAGGTATGTTTAATCGTATTTAAAGAAGAAAATCTCTTACCTCCATTTTACTGTTGATTTACACACACAGTTATTCACTAACACAAAGTTGTTGATTTCACTTTACTTAGGTTACTGTGTCTTATTGAATATTGTCACGAATTTATATACTAGCGTAGAAATAATTAGTAATCTAGTTTAAACAATAATTAATAATCTAGTTTAGAAGCAATTAATAATCTTGTTTAATAAAATATTAAATGATTTGAAATTACCTTACCTTTTATTTAAAACATCACTCAACATGTTAAAAACGAATGGCTTACCTGTATCCTTTCACTTGTCTGTGATCTAGCGAGTTAATAAGTCTTATACTTATCAATTTTGAAAGCAGCAGTAATGGATACTTTAGAAATACAAACATACTTAACAAAGATTCACCCAAGCTTGCAATATAATGTGTATGCTGCAAACAGATTACCGATGTATGTTCAAGTTCCAGCATATCTGATAAGCAATTTAGATCCAGATACAAAACCTGGTTCTCACTGGATAGGTATTCACATAGATAGTCACGGTATTGGTGAATATTTTGATACATACGGTCGTTCTCCTACAGGATTTCACAAAATGTTTTTGATTAGGAATTCAAGGCAATGGAGTTTTAATAATACTAGGATTCAAAATGATTGGACTTCAGTGTGTGGAAAATACTGCTTAATGTACTTACTGTATAAGTTCAATAACAAGTCGTTGTTAGAGTTTACTAATCAATTTGGTAGAGATACTATAAACAATGACATTCTGCTGTGTAATGCGTTTAATTCTTATTTTGTATATGAATAAAGTATGTTTTTTATAAAATAATGTGTTATCAATATTTTAGAAATACCTACCATTATTTCATTTTAGGTGATTAGCTTATTAGGTGATTAGATGTTATTTACAAAAATGCACACGAACCGGGCTGGTGATTAGCTGATCAGGTGATTAGATAAAAACATAATCAGAAAGCTCATTAGACGCCGAGGCAGTCATTATCGCTAATTAATTAGGGATAGTGGAGCTGTTATAATTCAAAAGCTAAATCTGTAACGGTTGTAGATAGAGCTGAACGGATAGCACAGATCGATTCGCAATACCCGAAAACCCCCAATTAGACACCAATTTTTTTTTTTTTTTTTTTTTTTTTTTTTAGTTTTCGGGTCCAGCTCAGACCGTTTGACAGGGGCCAGATTCCGTGAGCCAGAATGCACGAATCCTATCTACTACCGCGCCAGGCGACGCTTAACCCGCACGACCGCAAACGATCGAGCTTCGCTTAGCTGTGAGCTTCCTCGCTGTGACAATGATGGCTCAGTGAGATAGAGCCCTAAGTCAAAGTCAAAATTCTTTATTCCTTTGGATACTTAATACCTAGGTACAAAATCACATGGACACGTCTTTTTTTTTCTATTAATTATAGCTTCGCACGGCTTGTGCATTTAGACAGTGTCAAGTTATATTTTGCATCAAATTATGACCCATAAATCGGGCCTAAAGTGTTCCAAAACAGTCAAAGTCGTCATAGTCCGTCAAGTCAGGGGCTATAGTAAAGCGGTGGCAAGTTTACCATAACCTTAATAGGAGATTTGGAGGCAACGAGAAAACTTCATGTTTGACACTGATTTTTACTTTCACTACACTTGTGCACTTTCACAGAACTAAATTGAATAACATTCCACCAGAATTATACAATTCAACTCGGGTTACAACTAAGTTTCATGAAAACAAAACTGCAGCACGACATGTTGTTAACTCGTTCCCGCCAAAACTCAGGACACGTCTTAAATACTAAGGTAGGATGTGTGCCTTCGGAACGCGCCCACCAATGAGAAGAAGGCACAAGCAACTCATGGAGTATTTTTTTTCTAAGATAACGTGCCTCTAATACTTTACAGATGAGAGATATGGCCTCCCGCATATAACTCCATTAGCTCCAACACAGCAGGACCAGAGAGACATCGCTGAAGAGAACCAGTTCGTAGTCTCCGTCAGCGTCGATATATGGCGGGTAAGGATATAATCAATCAAGTAATCAAAATAAATAAAATAAATATTGTAGGACATTCCACACATCGCCATCTAGCCCCAAGCTAAGTAACTAGACTTGTGTTATGGGTGCTAGACAACGGATATACTACTTATATACTTTTCTTTTGTAAATATATACTTATAATACATAGAAACAACCAGACCACAGACAAATATCTAAGCATAAATACATGTCTGAGGCGGGAATCGAACCCGCAACCCTGTTTTTGGCAGTCCGGCATGGTGACCATTGTGCCAACTGGGTCGTCATAAAATAAATGATTCTAACGAGCCCAAACTCGATGAGGTTGTGTCGTTTCATTGCGAAGTTCCTATGGCCACCTTCCAGCTCCATCATCAGACCCTGTGGTTACCATCGAAACGCAAACTACTCGTCAAGACGATTCTAACGAGCCCAAAATCGATGAGGTTGTATCGTTTCATTGCGAAGTTCCTATGGCCACCTTCCAGCTCCATCATCAGACCCTGGTTACCATCGAAACGAAAACTACTCGTCAAGACGATTCTAACGAGCCCAAACTCGATGAGGTTGTATCGTTTCATTGCGAAGTTCCTATGGTCACCTTCCAGCTCCATCATCAGATCAGCACCATGTCATCATAATATTTCATTGTCACCCAGATTCCACCCGAACATACATACATACACTGCAAGTTAAATGAAAGCTTTTAAAAAGTAGTTGACGACCCAGTTGGCACAATGGTCACCATACCGGGCTGCCAAACACAGGGTTGCGGGTTCGTTTCCCGACTCAGATAAGTATTTATGCTTACTTAGATATTTGTCTGTGGTCTGGTTGCGGAGCGGTGTTGGCTTAGTGGTAGATATCTCGACTTTCATTCTGAAGGTCGTGGGTTCGAATCCCGGCCGGCCGGGCCGGATTTTTCTTAAGAAAAGATTATGTGCGCTAATTGACATTGCTCTTACGGTGAAGGAAAACATCGTGATGAAACCCGCGGCTTAGTTGACTCTAGAAGTATTGACAAGTTCTCTCCTCTGGACATGGTCCACTAAGCTGAGAGGGTAGTAGGTGCTGGGCAAGCCTACTCCATTTTCACGCAAAAAAGTCACAATTAAAAAGGGTCAAATTGCGGAAACAGCCCGTTCAAGTTCAAGTACAAGTGGTCTGGTTGCTTCTATGTATTATCTATACTAATATTATAAAGCTGAAGGGTGTGTTTGTTTGTTTGTTTGAACGCGCTAATCTCAGGAACTACTGGTTCGAATTGAAAAAATATTTTTGTGTTAGATAGTCCATTTATCGAGGAAGGCTTTAGGCTACTTTTTATTTTGATATTCCCACGGGATCGGGACTTATGCGGGTGAAACCGCGGCGCGCAGCTAGTAAGTATATATTTATAAAAGAAAAGTATATAATCTATACTAATATTATAATGAAGAAGCGTTTGTTTGTTTGTTTGAACGCGCTAATCTCAGGAACTACTGGTTCGAATTGAAAAATTATTTTTGTGTTGGACAGTCCACTTATCGAGGAAGGCTATAGGCTACTTTTTATCCCGATATTCCCACGGGATCGAGCCTTTTGATATGGTACGACTGTACGAAGCTCGCACGATGCAATAGCTTTACCGCGGCAGTCCCCGAGTGCCACACGTTTTTTATATTTTATTTATTTTCAGGATATCGTTCAAAAGTTCAACATAAAGAAACCCATGATGGTATTGAAGAGATTAAAATAAGAATGCAGTGAAGGCGATATCTATTTGCGTGGCCGAGCGCAGCAGCACTGGAGTTCGTCGAATACAAACACACTTCTTTGTGATACTATTGATTGTATTATAAGTATATGACGACCGAGTTGGCACAATGGTCACCATGCCGAACTGCCAAACACAGGGTTGTGGGTTCGATACCCACCTCAGACATTTATTTATGCTTAGATATTTGTCTGTGGTCTGGTTGTTTCTATGTATTATAAGTATATATTTACAACAGAAAAGTATACAGGGTTATTGGTAAATATACTAGTAAGCCGTTGAGGGCTACTTCTGTGCACCACAAAAAACAACTTTTGTTCTACGACTTTTGGAAATTCGAAAATTTTGACTTTATGTAAATTCGAAAAACAGCTGAGTTTTTCAAACAAACGTCATTTAGACTAAGAACAGTAGATAAAACTTTAAAAAAATAAGTAAAATTTTAATCATAATGACCTTGTTTTCAAAGAAAATTCGATTTTCTAAAAGTCGTAGAACAAAAGTTATTTGTTTAGGTGCACAGAAGTAGCCCTCAACAGCTTGATAGTATAAAAACTGCCATGACCATGCCCCTATGATTTTTTTTTAAACTTAATTTCCATGATAATTAGAAAATGTTAAAAACCAAAACATAGGGGCATAGTCATGGCAGTTATAGGTTTTTTGGCACAAAAATATTTGTGCTAGTGTCATTATCCAGGGAGGAAACAGTCGACTACGTTTGTATGGAGAGAGCGCCGGTACCCTTTCACCTTGAATATTTAACTTTTTAACTATTGATTAAACTTTGTATTTTTTTACTTGTATAGTTTTATTACCTAACCAGCAGGGGTCGGCAACCTTTTGAGTTGGAAGAGTCAAAATTATAATCTATATATATAAAAGAAAGTCGTGTTAGTTACACCACTTATAACTCAAGAACGGCAGAACAGATTTGGGTGAAAATTGGTAGGGAGGTAGCTTAGAGCCAGGAGACGGACATAAGATACTTTTTATCCCAATATGCCCACGGGATCGGGACTTACGCGGGTGAAACCGCGGGGCGCAGCTAGTATACAAAATTTCAAAGTTTTTACCGAGCTTTTTTGCCTACAGTAAATAGTAAGTACATACTTGCGTAAATGAAGTTTTTTCAGATAGTCAACACTCCAAAAGGCAACTTCTTCACCTCAATGTAGCAATCAGGAAGACTATTCCATGCGTCGAATGTACGGTCGACTGCATAATTGCAGACCCACCGTAGAGCTCCAAAACGGCTGTTATAAGAATGTTTTCAACACAAGCAAGATTCTAGACACCTGCTTTAGTTGAAGTTTAAAGTCTTCTAACTCGTCAATTTATCAAATAAAAATTATTAGAATGAAAACATGCCAATCATTGTAATTTTAGAACTCTACCGGGGGCCGCAATTTTGCAGCCGACTGTACATGCCTCTACTCGCAGTATTCTTTAAAATTTATAACTAAAGAGCCTGGGGAGTTTTGGCGGGAACGAGTTAACAACATGTCGTGCTACAGTTTTATTTTCATGAAACTTAGTTGTAACCCGAGTTGAATTGTATAATTCTGGTGGAATGTTATTCAATTTAGTTCTGTGAAAGTGCACAAGTGTAGTGAAAGTAAAAATCAGTGTCAAACATGAAGTTTTCTCGTTGCCTCCAAATCTCCTTTTAAGGTTATGGTAAACTTGCCACCGCTTTACTATAGCCCCTGACTTGACGGACTATGACGACTTTGACTGTTTTGAAACACTTTAGGCCCGATTTATGAAAAATCGGGTCATAATTAGATGCAAAACATAACTTGACACTGGCTAAATGCACAAGCCGTGCGAAGCCATAATTAAAAGAAAAAAAAAACTAAAGAGCCACAGCTTCATATTTAAAGGTTGCCGACCCCTGACCCAACCCAATTGATGTAGTTAGAATTAACAAAGAATAATATTTCAACGAAGGTTTTGGAATACAAACAGAAATTGTTATAAATGTCTAGACTGACAACTTTTGGAAATTTCTACTTTTCTCGTAAATTTTGAAGTTGTTTACCCAAAAATCACGTCAAAAGGGCTGCAAATCGTCTTATGCGGCAACTTGTCTTATCATGTGAACTAATTTGCAACTGGTCTTCAATAAGCATGTCAGGTTTAAAAAACTTTGGATTCTGGCTAAAATATAAAACAAAGAAGGTTTTTCTCAAAAATTTATTGATTAAAAGCTTTTGGAATAGAATATCACACATACAATTTGTGCACAAACACATTAATACTGAATTATTACAATAAAACACAGTGGAATGTGACTAGCATAATAATAATACATAGTTTTTATATTATTAGTAGGTACAATCAATGGACGAAGCCTCTGCCCACCGTAACGTTTACAATCCTGTGCAGCTGTGCATATTTGAACATTATAACAACGTAACCTGTGGATCGAACCAACGTCGGTTGGTGTAGCGGGTGCCGGCTTATACCACTCTCACACGACTAAACACATAGCTAACATGTTGAAACTTCTTTTTTTCTTTCTCCCTGGATAACGACACTAGAGCAAATTTTTTTTTGCATAAAACTTATAACTGCCATGATCATACCCCTATGTTTTGTTTTGTTTTTTATATCAATTTCGGTGATAATTAGAAAATGAAAAAAAAAACAGGGCCAAAAACAAAGTCATGGCAGTTATAAGTTTTATGCAACAAAAATATTTGCTCTAGTGTCATTATCCAGGGAGAAAACAGTCGACTACGTTTGTATGGAGAGAGCCCTCGGTACCCTTTCCTCTTAAAGTCCCACTTAAAAGGATAAATCCTACAAAAAACCTAATAATAAATAAGTAATAAAAATTAACTGTAAATTAAAATATAATTATTACAAAGTGAGATCAACATAAGAATAGTTACATAATAAAATCTTTGAAAATATATAAATACAAAAAGTAGTAAGAGTGCGCGGAGAACAGCAATGTAACATTTGTTGGTTCAAGCTAAAAAATATTATGCAGGGTATTTCGAAAAAAACTCAAATTTTCTTTTTTGTATACAACATGATTACTTGGTCCATTTTCGACTTCTACGCGGACGAAGTCGCGGGCAAAAGCTATGTAAGTAGTTACCTACCTTAATATTATAAACATTTCGTTTGTTTGTTTGTTGTAGTAAGTAAGTAGGTAACTATATAAGAGATAAAAATATAGAATATCAACTCATAAAGAATTTTCAGAAACAACAAGACCTGAAACTACAAGATCTACGAATCTGAAATATCTTTGCACTTAAAAAGAATTTTTTATCACAGTTGCTCATAAAGTGGATCTTATTCAACGGCTTTTAGGCTCATAATCCAACATATTATGCACGCGTGCGTTTTACATTGCCAACCTAGTGCTGTAAAGTTATCCCGATAGATTAAATACGTATCTTACTGCTAATTACATACTGTTTTGATGTATAAAAAAGGTAGGTACCAAAGAGTTTTTAGCTAGCAAAAATGGTTGTCTCTAAAGTCGGTTTACGAACGAAAATTTTACGTGATAATGACTTAGAAAACGATTAAAAATTGAGTTGTTTATTTTTTGTTTTTTCTTTACTTAAATATATTGTTTTTCCGTACCATTGTATTTTGTTCTTAACCCCCGACGCAAAAACAACTAGAAAAAACCCTAAAAAATATTGTATGTCAGACAAGGCTGTATAGGTAAAAAGTCTGTAGCCTGGCCTTTTCGGAGCATAATTAACAAAAAATATTGCCTTAAAAAAATGTAAACATAGACTTATCACAAATATTTTGTTAATTATTATTTTGTTTTCTTTTCAAGTCGTTTCTTTTATTCGCAACTGTGATAAAAAACGTCGTACGATATACGTGTGGAATTGATATTTGCATCTTGGCTACCGCCTCTATGCAAAGATCAATTTACCACACTTATATCGTAATGCACTATTTTATCACAGTTGCTCATAAAGTGGATCTTATTCAACGGCTTTTAGGCTCATAATCCATCATATTATGCACGCGTGCGTTTTATATTTGTTAACTAGTGCTGTAAAGTTATCCCGAAAAGGTAGGTACCAAAGAGTTTATAACTAGCAAAAATGGTTGTCTCTAAAGTCGGTTTACGAACGAAAATTTTACGTGATAATCACTTAGAAAACGATTAAAAATTGAGTTGTTTATTTTTTGTTTTTTCTTTTATTAAATATATTGTTTTTCCGTACCATTGTATTTTGTTCTTACCCCCGACGCAAAAACAAATAGAAAAATCCCTAAAAAATAATGTATGTCACACGAGGATGTATAGGTTGAAAGTCTTTAGCCTGGCCTTTCCGGAGCATAATTAACAAAAAAATATTGCCTTAAAAAAATGTAAACATAGAGTTAACACAAATATTTTGTTAATTATTATTTTGTTTTCTTTTCAAGTCTTTTCTTTTATTCGCAACTGTGATAAAAAACGTCGTACGATATACGTGTGGAATTGATATTTGCATCTTGGCTTCATTAACACGCTCGCTGCCGCTCGCGCGTCATAAACCGCCTCTATGCAAAGATCAATTTACCACACTTATATCGTAATGTACTATTTGGAAATCAAACCTCTAAAGGGGTATAAAAGATAAAGTTCACAGTTCCTTATGTATTCTGTTTATAGAAAAAACGCTCCGTGGCTTTACCCGCGTAAGTCCCGATCCCATGGGTATATCGGGATAAAAAGTAGCATATAGCCTTCCTCGATAAATGGACTATCCAACACAAAATATTTTTCAATTCGCACCAGTAGTTTCTGAGATTAGCGCGTTCAAACAAACATACTCTTCAGCTTTATAATATTAGTATAGATTAGCGATCAATTTTAAAGATACATTAAAACGGGTGAAACCGTGTGGGCGCAGCTAGTAAGCAGATTAAGGTGAAAGGCACCGGCGCTCTCTCCATACAAGCGTAGTCGACTGCTTCCTCCCTGGATAATGACACTAGCACAAATATTTTTGTGCCATAAAACCTATAACTGCCATGACTAAGCCCCTATGTTTTGGTTTTTTCATTATCTAATTATCATAGAAATTAAGATTTAAAAATAAAAAAAACCTAGGGGCATGGCAGTTATAAGTTTTATGCCACAAAAATAGTTGCTCTAGTGTCATTATCCAGGGAGAAAACAGTCGACTACGTTTGTATGGAGAGAGCCCCCGGTACCCTTTCCTTTTAAACCGCAGGGTGCAGCCACTAATTAGATAACTATCAAAAATATACTAAATTACCTAAATATGTCCAAAATATGATTACAAAGACTACGCTCGCTACAATAGATTGTGAACCTTATTGTTGCTACAATAAGGTCTATTGTCGTTGCCTGACGGCGGTGTGAGGCCGCGGCACAGCGGAGGTGTGGGGCCGAGCTAGGCGAGACGAGGGTCGCGGGTTCACGCTCGCGTAGGATAAATACCGGTCTGAGATGTCTGGTGGGTCCAACTGTGGAAACAATAGGAAATCATGGATTAATTATATCTTTTGGAACGAAGTTACTTATGGCGCGTTGTGAAGGGGTCTAGACGGAAAAAATTAAGACCAAAAGTAACTACACTTTTTGCTATAGTTGTAAGCCATAGAGACAGACAGAGAAACACGCGCACGCCGCACGTGCGCGTGTTTCTCTGTCTGTCTCTCTCTCTCATAGAAAGCAATTACTAAAATTGAGCCTACTGATTATGTTTATATTACATTATATCTCTCTATATATATAAAAGAAAGTCGTGTTAGTTACACCATTTGTAACTCGGGAACGGCTAAACCGATTTGGCTGAAAATTGGTGGGGAGGTAGCTTACAATCAGAAGACGGACATAGGATATTTTTTTCGATATTCCCACGGGATCGGGACTTACGCGGGTGAAACCGCGGGGCGCAGCTAGTTTGTTAATAATGAAAAAAAAATTATTTTAACTTTTAAAAAATTCAATTTTATTACAATTCCTTCAGTAATTAATCGAAAGAAACTTCGTTCCATCCGGGTATCCCTTGACACCTCTCAAGTTATTTTTGTTGTTACATATGATAGGTCAGCGTTTGACAACTATCACACCTGCCTGATGGTAGGTGACGCTGCTTGGGATTTTAGATGAAAGTACCTGGTTGACCGAGCTTTGCTTGGTTTTTTGTTTTGAAAGGTAGGTATTATTTAGGTATTTTTCAAATGCCTATATCTTGGGTACCAAGCTGATCTCGAACCTGAAACCTTGGTAAATCGATTCCTTGAGCATACTTAATTTCGTTGGACTGAATACTACCTCCCTAACTTTCACATTTATAATATTAGTAGGATAGGATAGTAGGATATATTATATTTTCGTGTATGTAACTTTTTGCGTATATTCATTAGGTCTCCACATAAACGGCTGAACCAATTTGTATGTAACTTTTTGCGTATATTCATTAGGTCTTCACCTAAACGGCTGAACCAATTTCTATGAATTTTTTTGTGTATATTCGTTAGGTCTGAGAATCGAACTAGTTACATCAATTTTTTTGTGTATTTCCTTTTTTTTTTGTTAATGGCAAAACAACTTTTGCCGGGATAGCTAGTTTGATATATAACTTACGTATTTATGTTGTTGTGATTGTTGTTGATGCGGGACACTCATGTTGTTGCCGGTGTAAGCGACGCACTTCACTTGCCACTCGCCGAGCTGTTCGTTCCAATGTACGTACTGATCTATCAGAGCCTATAATATATAATAAATATTATTAGGACATAAATAATAAATAAATAAATAATAAATATTGCAGGACAATCCACACAGCGCCAGCTAGCCCCAAGTTAAGTAACTAGACTTGTTTATGGGTGCTAGGCAACGGATATACTACTTAAATACTTTTTCATTACTCATACTCTGAAAGTAGGTCTAAAGATGCCTGAAGAGCGTGTAGAAAGAAAAACTTTCAGCCCTAGGGAAAATCGCTTTCACTGACAGCTGTCATGTCAAATTATGGCTTCGCGCGGCTTGTGCAATGTGCTTGTAGCCAGTATCAGTATCATTATGTATTAGGAACTTCAAAAACCTAACCTCCTTGCTTTAGGTAACACCAAAGAATAACAATTAGGGCTTCACACGGCTCATGCATACTGCCAGAGGTAGTATGGAGTCTCTCATTCACTCTTGTTATAAAGAAGAATTTTATTATCTCGGGAGAATTACCTCGGGTAAAAGACTCATTAAGTCCCTCGAACTGTTAGCGCCCTCGCTACGCAAGGGCGCCAAACTCCGTCTCGGGACTCAATGAGTGACTTTCACACCTAGGGTAACAATGTACTATTCTTTTGTAAATATATACTTATAATACATAGAAACAACCAGACCACAGACAAATATCTAAGCATAAATACATGTCTGAGGCGGGAATCGAACCCGCAACCCTGTGTTTGGCATGCCGGCATGGTGACCATTGTGCCAACTGGGTCGTTGGCATTATTAGTACATTATCGATTGGTACAAAAATATAGGCTTTTTTTTTGCAAAATTATTATGTTCGATTCTTGGCTTTGCTACCTGATAACTCTCCAAGCCACTATGGTATGAACTTCATAATTGCACACCGTTCATATGTGTTGGGGCATGCACTGAGAAATTCTTAGCGCATGCCTCTAACGACCCAGTTGGCACAATGGTCACCATGCCGGACTGCAAAACACAGGGTTGCGGGTTCGATTCCCGCCTCAGGCAAGTATTTATGCTTAGATATTTGTCTGTGGTCTGGTTGTTTCTATGTATTATAAGTATATATTTACAAAAGAAAAGTATATAAGTAGTATATCCGTTGTCTAGCACCCATAACACAAGTCTAGTTACTTAGCTTGGGGCTAGATGGCGATGTGTGGAATGTCCTGCAATATTTTTTTTTATTTAAGTAATCAATACAGGCACTACTAGGCTGCTAGGCAGTATTGCCAGCACTAAAAAAACTAAAAGATTAATTTTTGCAATGCATTGATAAATACCAACAGTCTGGTGCTATTACTTTAATCAAAATTACCTGATACTCAAGAGCGGTGTTGGCTTAGTGGTAGATACCTCGACTTTCAATCTGACGGTCGTGGGTTCGAATCCCGGCCGGACGTGCACCAATAAAATTTTCTTAAAAAAAATTATGTGCCCTAATTGACGTTGCTCTTACTATGAAGGAAAACATCGTGATGAAACCCGCGGCTTTGTTGGCCCCAGCAGTATTGACAAGTTCTTTCCTCTGGACATGGTCGACTAAGCTGAGCGGTGGTCCTGCAGTATCTAAAGTCTGACATACCAAGTAAGTAACGCGTCACCGGGCTCGCTGTTAACATGCGTTTTGTTCCCAATGTTAATTACTCTTATGGTGAAGGAAAACTCGCGACTTGATTGACTGCAGAAGTATTGACAAGTTCTCTCCTCTGGACACGATCGACTTAGCTGAGATGGTAGTAGGTGCTGGGCAAGCCTACTCCATCCTCACGCAAAAAGGACCTAATTAATAAGAGCGGAAAACAGCCAATATACAAGTACCTGATACTCATGCGGTATATAAGTATCCAACACCAAATCAGCGAGCTGGATCTCCCTCTTCAAAGCTCTCACACTATCTAATATCCCTTCCATTTCTCTCTGTTGTTCGCGTTGTTGGTCCGCGAGCTCAGTCTTAGCAGAGTTTAGCAGTTGAACGGCTCGCTTTAGTTTCCTAGTCTTGGCTGTGTTCTCTTCTTGGAGGGAGGAGTAGCGCTCTTCTAAGTCTAGGCGTTCGGCCTGGGGGATTAGAAAATGTATTATTTTTAGGGCTTCGTACCATAGAAGACTAGCTTTTGCCCGCGACGTCGAAAATTTCAAGTAGATTGGACCAAGGAATCACGTTGTCCCATACAAACTTTGCCCACCTTTTTTTTAGGGGTAGAATTTCGGAAAATCCTTTCTTATCGGATGCCTACGTCATACAAAGAACACACCCTCAAAGTTTCAGGTCTCTACGATCAGCGGTTTATTATCTATACAATCAATTCAATTATCAATTATCTATACATATAAAATCCTTTGTTCTGACTGACTAATCAGATCAACGCACAGCCTAAACCGCTGATCGTAGAGACCTGAACCTTGGAGGGTGTGGTCTAACATAGGCATCCGATAAGAAAGGATTTTCCGATGTCAATTAGCGCAAATAAATTTTTCGCCGGGATAACCTTTTTACGTTACCTCTTTCTGCTGCAAGTGATGCTGCAGCCGCAGCTCATTCTGCCTCCTCTGTTCCAGCTCGCGTCCGGCTTGCTCCAGCAGCCGCCGCTGAGCGTCCGCCTTGTCCAGCAGGTTCTCACCGCCGACTAGCACTTTCGACTCTAGCCGCTGGAGTTTCTCTTTCAACTCCTCCTGTTGTTTTCTATAAGGAAATTAAGATAAGTAAACAAATATTTCAGGACATTCCGAACATCGCCATCTAGCCCCTAGCTAAGTAACTAGACTTGTGTTATGTTCTCTCTCTCTATACAAACGTAGTCGACTGTTTTCTCCCTAGATAATGACACTAGGTTTTTATAAAACTTTTATAAAATATATTGCATAAAACTTATAACTGCCATGACCATGCCCCTATGTTTTGTTTTTTAAACTTTAATTTCTATAATAATAAGAAAATATTGAAAAAAAAACCGAAACATAGGGGCATAGTTATAGGTTTTATGGCACAAAAATATTTGCTCTAGTGTCATTATCCAGGGAGGAAACAGTCGACTACGTTTGTATGGAGAGAGCGCCGGTACCCTTTCACTATAAACATTAATTCTAAAGACTTTCACTATAACTCGCAAGAGTTAACTTGAAACCTGAGCGCAGTAGGTAGTGCACAACGCACCCATTTTTTGGGTCTCCCTGCAGCGCCCACAAGGGGGCGTTATCGCCCACTTTGGGAAAGGCTGATCTTTATGGAGAGGATTAATTCTTGCTTCAAAAATCCTTTTATTTGGTGTATAACGTTTAGACTTACTTAGTCCTTTGAAGTTCAGCTCTCTTCTCTTCGAGCACCTTCCTGGCAAGGTGAGCCTTCTCTCTATTTAGTTTCTCCTGTACAAATATAAAATACATTGTGTTACTAGGAGGGAAATAGTACAGTCAGCACCATAATTGCAGCCCTCGGTAGAGTTCGAAAATTACTATTATTAAAATGTTTTCATTCTAATAATTTTCGTTTTAATAAATCGATGAGTTAGAAGACTTTAAACTTCAACTAAAGCAGGTGTCTAAAATCTTGCTTGTGTTGAAAACATTCTTATAACATCCGTTTTGGAGCTCTACGATACGTACATTACGATATAGGTGTGGTAAATTGATCATTGCGTAGAGGCGGTTTATGTTCAAAATGCCGAGATGCAATGATCAATATCCACACGCGTATCGTACTACGTTTTTGATCACAGTTGCGAATAAAAGAAAAGACTTGTTAAAATAGTAAAAAGTTAACAAAATATTTGTTTAGAACCAGAAAAAAGAAAATTATTGAGTATTTTTTAGACAATCTTTTTTTTGTTAATTATACTCCCGAAAGGGCAGGCAAAAGATTTTTAAACTATACAGCCTCGTCTGACATACAATATTTTATTAGGGTTTTTCTATTTGTTTTTGCGTCGGGGGTTAAAACAGAATATAATAATACGGAAAAATTATATTTAAGTAGTGAAAAAACTAAAAAAAAACGGACAGTGAAGGCTTAATAATAAGGTCCCGTTTTTACCCTTTGGGTGCGGAACTCTAAAAAGGATCTATGCTTTCAGCTCGTTCAGTGAGTCTTACCTTCTCTTCTCTCCTCAACTTGCGCCTGATCTTCTTCTCTTCAGGGTCGAGCGAGTCGAGAGATGGTGAGAGAGTGTCGTCGGACAGTTCTTCTTCTTCTTCCTCTTCGGATATTTCCTCTTCTTCTTCTTCCACTTCTGTTTAGAGAAGGATACAAACAAAATTAAAAGATAATTGTCGACAGTAGGCCGCCTCATCATGCGCCGACGCCGCAGGAACGCCGTGTCTCAATTTCATTGACCATCAGCAAAGGACTGAGGGTAGCAGGTGCATATTTTAAAGTTTTAATTTTTTAAATAACGGTTCAGTAATTGTTAATTATTCTGCTTGAAGTGTTAATTATTTCACGCAGAATAACCAAAAATTATTAAACCGACATTTAAAAAAATAATACTTTAAAATATGCTATACAAAAAATTATATAAAATAATTGACGACCCAGTTGGTACAATGGTCACCATGCCGGACTGCCAAACACAGGGTTGCGGGTTCGATTCCCGCCTCAGACAAGTATTTATGTTCAGATATTTGTCTGTGGTCTGGTTGTTTCTATGTATTATAAGTATATATTTACAAAAGAAAAGTATATATGTAGTATATCCGTTGTCTAGTACCCATAACACAAATCTAGTTACTTAGCTTGGAGCTAGATGGCGATGTGTGGAATGTCCTGCAATATTTATTTATTTATTTAATATGCAGTCTTTTGCTGACTGTACGTGGATTCAAAAGAATAAATGGATTTTTCGTATGTGCGCTAATATGACAGCTCTTACGGTGAAGGAAAACATCGTGATGAAGCCCGCGGCTTAGTTGGCTCCAGAAGTATTGACAAGTTCTTTCCTCTGGATACGGTCGACTAAGCGGCCCTCAGGCTCCCGAGAGGGATGCGACCGGAAACATTGCTCAGATGATGACGATTGACTAAGCTGAGAGGACGGTATAGGTGCTGGGCATAGTCCGCTCCATCCTCACGCAAAAAGGATTCAACTAAAGAGATCTAGTTGCGGAAAACAGCCCGTATACAAGTACAAAAGATAAATAAATAAATAAATATTGCAGGACATTCCACACATCGCCATCTAGCCCCAAGCTAAGTACTAGACGTGTGTTATGGGTGATAGACAACGGATATATTACTTATATACTTTCTTTTGTAAATATATACTTATAATACATAGAAACAACCAGACCACAAATATCTAAGCATAAATACTTTTCTGAGGCGGGAATCGAACCCGCAACCCTGTGTTTGGCAGTCCGGCATGGTGACCATTGTGCCAACTGGGTCATAAGATAAACTTAGTTAATCTGTAATTTTTATCCAGATATTGCTTCGAAGACATTGTGATGGGATCACGAGTGAAGTGAAGAGAAGTCATAACTTACCATTGCCAGTTTCTTCAAGTTGTTTCTTAAGCTGATCGATTTCTTGCTGGAATCTATAAAGAAATAACTTTATTATAATCACCCGCGACTCTGTGAGAATATCGGGATAAAAAGTAGCCTATACCCTTCCTCGATAAATGGACTATTCAACACGAAAATATTTTTTCAATTAGATCCAGTAGTTCCTGAGATTAGCGCGTTTAAACAAACAAACAAACTCTTTAGATTTATAATATTTGTATAGATTTCATATGTATCAAGTTATATATATACTACATTAATATTATAAAGATAGTTTTTTTTATTTAAAACTAATAGGCTTTGGACTACTAGACCGATTTTGATGAAACTTAATTACAAGAATAAATTGCATCCTTAGAAGTAACATAGGCTTTTTATTGGAATACTAGCAGTGTTCCGCGGTTTCACCTGCGTAAGTCCCGATCTCGTGGAAATTTTTCAATTCGAACCAGTAGTTCCTGAGATTAGCGCGTTCAAACAAACAAACTCTTCAGTTTCATTATATTATAGTATAGATTCCCTAAGAGCGGTGTTGGCTTAGTGGTAGATACCTTAACTTTCATTCTGAAGGTCGTGGGTTCGAATCCCGGCCGGCCGTGCACCGATAGATTTTTCTTAAGAAAAATTTATGTGCGCTAATTGACATTGCTTTTACGGTGAAGGCAAACATGATGAAACCCGCGGCTTAGTTGGCTTCAAAAGTATTGACAAGTTCTCTCCTCTGGACGTGGTCGACTAAGCAGAGCGGTGGTCCTGCTATATCTAAAGTCTAACTTACCTAGTAAGTAACGCATCACCGGGTTCGCTGTTAACATGCGTTTTGTTCTCAATGTTCTTAGCTCGGTTCGCGTAACGGAGCGTGCTAATCGTTTCCACGTAGTTGGTGTCAGCTGGACCTACTGTCGCTATCTGTTGGATTATAGATAGATAGATTGACTCTTTATTGTACCATATTAAACCTTAATCTATACATATAAAATGCTTTGTCCTGAACTACTGACTGACGGATCAACGCACAGCCTAAACCGCTGATCGTAGAGATCTGAAATTTGGAGGGTATATTCTTTGCATGACGTAGGCACCGGATAAGACAGGATTTTCCGAAATTCTACCCCCTAAGTTGTGAAAAAGGGGGCAAAGTTGTGTGTGACAGCGAGATTCCTTGGTCCATTTTCGACTTCTAAGCGGACGAAGTCCCGAGCAACAGCTAGTTCTAACATAAATTTTAGTTAAAAAATCAATATAAACCAAACAATATGGCACAATGGGCGGAAAAGCGATATTTCCAGGCAACCTTTGGATGGACAAGAGTTAAAGAAGGGGATGCGTGGGTTGTACATAACGTGAAAGGAATATAAGAAGGAGAAAATAATAAATATTAAAATACATAAAATTTAAAATATACTAAAAATAATAATAAAATCTATATTATCTATACTAATATTATAAAGCTGAAGAGTGTCTTTTTTTGTTTGTTTGAACACGCTAATCTCAGGAACTACTGGTTCGAATTGATTTTTTTTTGTGTTGGAGATAGTCCATTTATCGAGAAAGGCTATAGGCTACTTTTTATTTTGATATTCCCACGGGATCGGGACTTACGCGGGTTAAGCCTCGGGGCGCAGATAGTAAACAAATAAAACAAAAATTGTCCACCCAAACGTCGAAAACACCCTTTCGTTTATGAAATTCTGCATGGAAACATGTTGCACATTATAATCTATGATATTATAAATATTAACAAAAATACGTTTTACCATGTAAATACATCTTACCATAACAGTCTTAGAGTTTCCGCCCAAAGAATCTTGCAACAGCCTCGTCAGCTTCGAGTTTCTGTACGGTATATGCGTTGATTTACCATCCACCAGGGCAGAGATGACATTACCCAGGACGGAGAGAGACTGGTTTATCTTGGTCGCTTCTTTGAGACGTGTGCCTGTCGCTTGCGTCTTACTTTGACGCTCAGAACCCTGTTAGAGATGTAATTTGTTGGATTAAGGCGCTCTTCCGTACCGTGTGTAGGTATTCACATTACCTTAGCCCCCGCTCTCAAAAACGTAGCGTGCTGCGTGCTAACTGTTATATTTGATCGATATGCAAAACATTTTAGCATTATTATCCACAAATATAGTTCCTAGAGGTCAAAACCTATCATTTGATTCATTTTTAGAAACAAACGTTAACTATTTTTCAATAAAACCCGATAAACGATCTAATAATTCTCTGTTTTCTAACATTTTTTTTTGTCGAACGAAGTTGTTCATATCATGTTTTCAACCACAATAAACAAAGATATAGTTATTAAACTACAATATCCAAATAACAAAAAAAGAGTATTTGATAGAGTTGCTTAAAATAAAGGTCGATTTTGGTAGCTTTATTAGCACCTGCCTTTAAGGCCAGGTTCGATAAAAAAAATGTTAGAAAACAGAGAATTATTAGATCGTTTATCGGGTTTTATTCAAAAATAGTTAACGTTTGTTTCTAAAAATGAATCAAATGATAGGTTTTGACCTCTAGGAACTATATTTGTGGATAATAATGCGAAAATGTTTTGCATATCGATCAAATATAACAGTTAGCACGCAGCACGCTACATCTTTGAGAGCGGGGGCTAGTGTAATGTGAATACCTACACACGGTACTGGAAGAGCGCCTTAATATCATAATCCGTGGTAATAGAAAGACCGTATTTACCTGACGTGTACAATTTAGGGGTCTTCAAGTAATTAATGAACAGGTATTTTTTAGGAGTGCTACATTAGTGCTGCACCATTACTAACCATCATTATCATTTGACGACCTAGTTGGCACAATGGTCACCATGCCGGACTGCCTAACACAGTTTTGCGGGTTCGATTCCCGCCTCAGACAAGTATTTATGCTTAGATATTTGTCTGTGGTCTGGTTGTTTCTATGTATTATAAGTATATATTTACAAAAGAAAAGGATATAAGTAGTATATCTGTTGTCTAGCACCCATAACACAAGTCTAGTTACTTAGTTTGGGGCTAGATGGCGATGTGTGGAATGTCCTGCAATATTTATTTATTTATTATCAAGTAATAATAATAAATAAATGTTTTATTGCAGTAAAATGAACACAATATTAACTTACACATAAGCATAGGTTTATTTATCTTAAGTAGGTAATTAAATCAAATTCCTTTTTTAGAATATACCATAAGGTACGAGGATGGTTCTTACGGAGAGAAAATTTTAAAAAATTACCTGAAAAAGTCTAGAACCACCCCTTTTTCTATACTCCCAATGTCCATACAAACGATTCGTAATGATACTTAAAAGTCAATTTGAACTTAATTACCATAGCATAAAGTTAAAATTTTAATGTAGAGGTCGGGAAGGCAAAACAATTGAGTGACGTTAGCTGTATCGTATAAATATTGATGGCATTCGTGTCGCGGTGTTAGTTGTCAAACTCCACCTAAACGGCTGCACCGATTTGGATGATTTTTTTTGTATTATATTGCAAAACATTCCACACATCGCCATCTAGCCCCAAGCTAAGTAACTACACTTGTGTTATGGGTGTTTGACAACGGATATACTACTTATATACTTTTCTTTTGTAAATATAATACATAGAAACAACCAGACCACAGACAAATATCTAAGCATAAATACATGTCTGAGGCGGAAATCGAACCCGCAGCCCTGTGTTTGGCAGTCCGGCATGGTGATCATTGTGCCAACTGGGTCGTTGGGATGGCAAAAAACGTTTGCCGGGACAGCTAGAGATGAATAAACAATGATACTAACCGCTAAAAAGAGCGGTGTTGGCTTAGTGGTAGATACCTCGACTTTCATTCTGAAGGTCGTGGGTTCGAATCCCGGCCGGCCGTGCACCAATGTATTTTTCTTAAGAAAAATTTATGTGCGCTAATTGACATTGCTCTTACGGTGAAGGAAAACATCGTGATGAAACCCGCGGCTTAGTTGGCTCCAGAAGTATTGACAAGTTCTCTCCTCTGGACATGGTCGACTAGGCTGAGTAGGTGCTGGGCAAGCCTACTCCATCCTCACGCAAAAAGGACCCAATTAAAAAAGGGTCTAATAAAGTACAAGTACAAGGCTACAAACCGCTAAATCAACAAGATGGAGCTTCCCCATTTTGACGTGCATCTTCCCATCAGCACCTCGCTTGCTACTCTCAACGGTGATGGAGAAGATGGCATGAGACCTAGAACTCTCAGTGTTCATCGCTGTGGCTCCGATGTGGCGATTCTTGTTGCCAACCGCCATTATTTTTTCAAGTTCATCAGCGTTGTGGACTACATAGCCTATAAAATAAAATAAGCCATTATTTCCTACTACATAATATAACAGATATTACATGCCATAATATTATAGATAACTAGCTGCGCCCCGCGGTTTCACCCGCGTAAGTCCCGATCCCGTAGGAATTGATAGGGTTTTCCCGGAAATTATTCGATTTTTTTCTCGCCTTTTAAACCTTCCCTAGACCTCTACGAACATTTCAAGACTAAGATAAGATAAATCCGTTCAGCCGTTCTCGAGTTTTAGTGAGACTAACGAACAGCAATTCATTTTTATATATAAGATAGATATACTTGTACTTGTATACAGGATGTTTTCCGTCATTAGACCCTTTTTAATTGGGTTATTTTTGCGTGAGGATGGAGTAGGCTTACCCAGCACCTTTTAACCTCTCAGCTTATTCGACCATGTCCAGAGGAAAGAACTCGTCAATACGTCTGGAGGCAACTAAGTCGCGGGTTTCATCACGATGTTTTCCTTCACCGTAAGAGCAATGTCAATTAGCCCACATAACTTTTTCTTAAGAAACATTGGTGCACCGCCGGCCGGTATTCGAACCCACGATCTTCAGAATGAAACTCCAGGTATCTATACATATAAAATGCTTTGTTCTGAATTACTGACGCATCAACGCACAGCCTAAACCGCTGATCGTAGAGACCTGAAACTTGGAAGATGTGTTCTTTGTATGACGTAGGCATCCGATAAGAAAGGATTTTCCGAAATTCTACCCCTAAGGGGGTGAAAAGGGGGGGGGGCAAAGTTTGTCTACCACTAAGCCAACACCGACCTTGAGATCTTACAATGAACTAACCTGTGAGATCTTTGACAAATACTCCAATATCAGGCCTCTCTTTAACCTCCAGACTCTGATGAGGATTGTTGCCTAGAAGGTCTCGTACTTCTTCGTTGTAGATCTCTAGATAAGTCACGCATACCAAGAACCTGGAACATTTGGAAATTATTAGATGATTTGAAACCAACGGGCAGACGCTCTTCAGGGCGTAAGCTTATAATAAATAAATAAATAAATATTACAGGACATTCCACACATCGCCATCTAGCCCCAAGTAACTAGACTTGTGTTATGGGTGCTAGGCAACGAATATACTACTTATATACTTTTCTTTTGTAAATATATATTTATAATACATAGAAACAACCAGACCACAGACAAATATCTAAGCATAAATACATGTCTGAGGCGGGAATCGAACCCCCAACCCTGTGCTTGGCAGTCCGGCGTGGTAACCATTGTGCCAACTGGGTCGTCATTGCTAGTTAAGTCACAGAAGAATTTAGGTGCAATATTTTTTAGAATTTACATAAATAAATATTGCAGGACATTCCACACATCGTCATCTAGCCCCAAGCTAAGTAACTAGACTTGTGTTATGGGTGTTTGACAACGGATGTACTACTTTTATACTTTTCTTTTGTAAATATATACTTATAATACATAGTAACAACCAGACCATAGATACATATCTCGTATATATGTCATCAGACAAACAAAATATATGCACCAAAAATATTTGTGCTAGTGTCATTATCCAGGGAAGAAACAGTCGACTACATTTGTATGGAGAGAGTGCCGGGTACCTTTCCTCTTAATCGGGAACCGAATAATAATATTCTATGCTTCTTGTGGTGCAATGCTTCTTGGGGTTCAATGAAGAAATGATAGATAGATAAACTCTTTATTGTACCATATTAAAACTTAATTCTAACATAAATTCTTGCTAAAAATTAATATAAACTAAACAATATGGCACCAATGTTGTCCATCCCATGGTTGCCTGGAAGACATTACCTTCCAGGCAACCGTTGGATGGACAAGAATTAAAGAAGGCGATGGGTGTTGAAATGTTGAAGTGCAGGTGCCAGTTGATTCCCCTACATGGTTCTTAGAAGAATTCCGGATGACTCTTGAGATGTCTTCCGGGTAGGGTTTTTCTTCATCATGGGTTTTTCTCCAGCGATGGAATGGAGTCAGTTGAAGCTGTCTGTCTTTCCGCTCGTGATCTAAAGACCCCCAAATTGAAATATACAATTCGGGGGTCTTTAGATCCCGAGTAAAAAGATGTCTTCTTAACGCGCGTGCTACATCTTAGGCCGCATCATCATCAGCTCTGATACTGGAAAACACTGATTTGAACTGTAAAAAACTTGAGAGATGTCAAGGACAAGTTCCTTTCGATTAATTAGTGAAGGAATTGTAATATATATATTTTTATTATTAACAAATATAATGTAATATAAACTTAATCAGTAGGCTCAATTTTAGTAAACTGGCTTGCTTTCTATGAGAGAGAGAGAGAGAGAGAGAAACACGCGCACGCCGCACGGCTTACAACTATATCAAAAAGTGTCGTTACAACTTTTGGTCTTAATTTTTTTCCGTCTAGCCCCCTTTCGCAACGTGCGATAAGGAACTAGTTCCAAAAACAATTGTCTGTAAAGTCGGTTTACGGACAATAATTTTACGTGATAATGTCATAAGAAAATGATGAAAAATTGAGTTTATTTTTTGTTTTCCCTTTATATACTTAGTTACTTTTTTAAGACGTGTCTATGTGATCTTATACCTAGGTATTAAGCATTGAAAGGAATAAAGATTTTTGACTTATCTTTTTTCTTTTATATAAGTCTTCTATTCGTCACTCGCCACCATAACACAAGTCCAGATGAGCGATATGATTATAAAACAAAGACGAGACGCTTGACGTTTACCGGAACATGACCGCGTCATGGTTATATTGTTACCATGACGCATGATGTCACACTTTTTTGTGAATGCAGGTGTTCATCAATTTACTAGATATTATCAAGTCAAAAAAAATTAAGAGTTTAACGGGGGTCCATACGCCAACGACCTTGTTACACAGCCTACTAAATAGTTACTACCGGCACCGGTCGCCTTCGTTGGTGAACATTGTTGATTGTTACGAATGTGTTTTGTTTTTCTCAAAACTGCTGAGATGGAATTGTAGGTGAGATTTTTACCGACATTTTGGTGTGACTTGGAGCCAAAAACTCCCTATAGTTTTGAAGCTATCCTAAAATTAAGGATATAAAACGAGTATAACTTTGAAATGACAAGGAATTTTCGTCTCAACTTACCCCAAAATATCGGTAAATATCTCACCTACAATTCCATCTCAGCACTTTTGAGAAAAATCACATTCGTTACAATCAACAATGTTAGTTGTAAGCGACGGGTATTTCTGGCGCGTTGCGTTTGGCGGCATAAATAAATTTTGCAGGACATTCCACACATCGCCATCTAGCCCCAAGCTATGTAACTAGACTTGTGTTATGGGTGCTAGACAACGGATATACTACTTTTATACTTTTATTTTGTAAATATATACTTATAATACATAGAAACCACCAGACCACGGACAAAATATCTAAGCATAAATAGATGTCTGAGGCGGAAATCGAACCCACAACCCTGTGTTTAGCAGTCCGGTATGGTGACCATTTTGCCAACTGGGTCGTCAAAATATGGAATACCAAAAGCAACTACTCACTTTTCATCATCATTAGCCTTGGCGATGTGGCTAAATATATGCGCGAAGGAGTTAGGAATGATGCCTCTTAATTGCGGAGCGGAGTTGCTTCCAGCCATGGTATAGGTTTTTCCAGTACCAGTCTGTCCGTAGGCGAATATGGTACCGTTGTAGCCTTTGAGGACTTCTTCGACGATCGGTGATGCTGTTTGAATGTAGATATCCATCTGTGAAATACGAGAGAAACTATAAAAAAATTTGAGAGGTGTCAAGGGACATGATGGAAAGAAGTTTCTTTCGATTAATTAGTGAAGGAATAGTAATAAAATCAAAAAGTGTCGTTACAAGTTTTGGTCTTAATTTTTTCCGCCTAGCAACGCGCGAAAAGGTACTTCGTTCCAACATGGTTTTCTTTAAAGCCGGTTTACGGACGATAATTTTACGTGATAACGTCATAAGAAACCAATTTCACGCAAAAAGGACCGAATTAGAACCTCCTACTTTTTTTTTAAGTTTAAAGAGGGTCTAAATGCGGTAAACAGCCCTTATACAAGTACGTCTCAGCTTGGACAGATAAAAACGTGTGGCACTCGGGGACTGCCGCGGTAAAGCTATTGCATTATGCGAGCTTCGTACAGTCGTACCATATACATACACGTTAAGCGAACGCTCAGCTACATGGTAGGCGGAGATAGATAGATAGATAAACTCTTTATTGTACCACATTAAACCTTAATTCTAACATAAACTCCTGTTACAAAAACAAAATTAAACCTAACAATATGGCACAATGGGCGGCCTTATCGCTAAAAGCGATCACTTCCAAGCAACCTTTGGATGGACAAGAATTAAAGAAGGCGATGGGTGGGTTGTACATAACGTAACTAATAGGAATATAAGGAGGAAAATAAAATAAATATTAATATACATAGAAAATAAAATATTCTAAATAATAATAATAAAATCAGTAAAAATAAATATAAATACGCACCTATACACATTGGCTTTAAAAACAGCCAAAGATTTGGATTGCCGAACAAAAGCAGGCAGAGCATTCCACAATTCTACACCGCGAGCGGTAAAGGAGTTGTGGTAGAAAGTAGAAGAGCGGTCAGGAACAGCTAGAAGAAGAACTTTAGAGGAACGGACAGATTTAGAGGGAGAATGACGAAATTGAAAGCGAGATTTTAAATAACAAGGGGAAGTTGGTAGGAACAGAATTCTATAAAGAAGAGAAAGAACATGTGAATCTCTACGCAGACGAATGGGCAACCATTTGAGCTTATTGCGGTATTCCGAGACATGATCGTTTAAATTTACGGAGATGAAGTAGGGGGTGTTAGGTTTTATTTTCGTTACGGAATTTCTTGATTCAGTCGCCGCGCTCAAAGCCCGCGATAAAAGCTATGCAAAAGCTTAATAACTTGTCAAGAGGGTTTCATCACGATATTTTCCAAGCCAAAATGACAATAAGGGCACAGCTAGGTTTTGGATGCAATAAACCCTCCTAATGGATGTAATGTTAAAAGGATGTAGCTAATCTAACTGTTCCGGATTTTGGAATCTAAACAAGTAGGTACCAAGTTGGCACAATGGTCACCATGCCGGACTGCCAAACACATTGCGGGTTCGATTCCCGCCTCAGGCAAGTATTTATGCTAAGATATTTGTCTATGGTCTGGTTGTCATGTAGTATATATTTATAAAACAAAAGTATATAAGTAGTATATCCGTTGTCTAGCACCCATAACACAAGTCTAGTTACTGAGCTTGGGGCTAGATGGCGATGTGTGGAATGTTCTGCAATATTTATTTATATCTACTCTATCTTTGTAGTCGGCCCCTCATGACTGAGGATCGTTGTCATCAGTGGGTCTGCATCTGGAACGGATGCCCTCCAGCGAGTCCTATTCATTGCCATCATAACGATTTTGTTGAACTTGTCGGTTGAATTGTGTTTGATTTGGTCCGTCCATCGGGGATCGACCTCGCGAGCGTTTTCCGTCAATGTTCCCAACCGCGATGAGTTTTTCGCAATTCTCATCGGCCTGTCGTAATAAAATTTAAGTACTAGAATGCATGGTACCTAACTAATATCTGATCCATATAAGTCCTTCACGGTTCTTTGATTCAACGAAATTATTTACTCTTATAGATATTTATATAGATATTTGGAAACATTTGGATTTATAAGCCGACTTAACAGGAAAGGGTGCCGAGGGCTCTCTCCATACACACGTAATCGATTGTTTTCTCCCTGGATAATGAAACTAGCACAAATATTTTTGTGCTATAAAACCTATAACTGCCATGACTATGCCCCTATGTTGTTGTTTTTTACATTTTCTAATTATCATAGAAATTAAGACTTTAAAAACAACAAAAAAACGAAACATAGGGGCATAGTCGTGGCAGTTATAAGTTTTATGTAACGAAAATATTTGCTCTAGTGTCATTATCCAGGGAGAAAACAGTCGACTGCGTTTGTATGGAGAGATCCTCCGGTACCCTTATGCAATAGATTAATTCGAAAAAAATTAGAGAAAACTACTCAAAAATAGGTGATTAAATAAATATTTGCTTTATTGTTAATATGAAAAACATTTCATTGATTTATTTTCTTGTTTTTTTGTCACTAATATCAATGTTTTTATCCTACTGCAAGGAAATGAACTTCTTGTCCATCCAAAGGCTGCCTAGAAGAGATCGCTTTGAACGATAAGACCGCCCTTTGTAACACTTAGACTTAGCTTTGTTTTTATTTAATTTTATATGAAAATGGTGTTAACAATAAAAAAAATTATCTATCTTATTAAAATTATCTATATAAAGCTGAAGAGTTTGTTTGTTTGTTTGAACGCGCTAATCTCAGGAACTACTGGTTCGAATTGAAAAATTATTTTTGTGTTGGATAGTCCATTTACCGAGGAAGGCTATAGGCTACTTTTTATCCTGATATTCCCACGGGATCGGGAGTTACGCGGGTGAAAAATCCTTTTAGTAACTCGATTATGACCTGCTGCTACCAGTCTAAACTTTACCCTTAGGCAATAAAGGCTTAAGTTTAGACGCTAAACTCATAACCCATTTCCGCAATCGGTAAACCAAACAAAGACACCGATTCAATCCAGCTGCAAATTCTCGCTTGCAACCACCTATACCTTCCCTAAATCAATAATGGACATGCGCAGAACGCTTGGTACTTCCAACTAGGTTAATACAATCAGGGGGGTGGGGTGGGGACAGAAGGGGGGCTGGGAGAGGGGCGAGGGGGTGGAAGTCAGGAGAGGGGTGTGATCGATGTCCCCGCGCATGCGTATTTGTAACCACGAAACTGGGGCAGTCGCATTGCTGATGTGTCTTTGTGATTTGGAATTCGAATTTTATGATGTAATTGTTTTTTTTTTCGGTAACTTTGTAAGCATTTCCCGATTCAATCTTCATAAACTACTGGACCGATTTTTATGAAACTTTTATATAAGTATAGTTATTGCGACTCTGGAAAAAAACTGAACTGTTGAATTGCAAAATTATATATTGGAACTTGACCAAGTTTTATCTACTGTTCTTAGTCTGAATGGCCTTTGTTTTAAAAATTCAGCTGTTTTTTTTCGAAATTACATAATCTCAAAATTTTCAACTAAATGTTCGAATTTCCAAAAGTCGTAGAACAAAAGTTGTTTGTTTAGGTGCACAGAAGTAGCCCTTCAACGGATTGCTAATATAATTACCAATGTATATAATTCAAAGTCCTGACTCAAGTCATATATCAACGCATAGCTCAAACCTATGGACGGATCAGGCAAAATTTGGCATATAGATACTTAGCTAAAATGACGTAGGTATTAGGCATCCGTTAACAAAGGATTTACGAAAATTCAACCCCTACACGGACAAAAACGCGGATGGAAGCCAGTTTCTATTAAATAAATTTCTTGTCTACACTAATATTATAAAGCTGAAGAGTTTGTTTGATTGTTTGAACGCGCTAATCTCAGGAACTACTGGTTCGAATTGAAAAAAATCTTTTTGTGTTGGATAGTCCATATATCGAGGAAGGCTATAGGCTATTTTTATTTTGATATAAAGTAGCCTACAAGCCTTCTTCGACAAATGGACTATCCAACACAAAAATATTTTGTCAATTCGAACCAGTAGTTCCTGAGAATAGCGCTTTCAAACAAACAAACTCTTCAGCTTTATACATATATTAGTATAGATTAATTTCCCCTAACGGAATTTCCCCAAATATAATCGATCTCCCCTATATAAATTCAGAGCAGACAACAAAAGCGCCTTTGTTGCTCACAGTACCAATTTTCAGACTGTAGTACTGGTAAGCACTTTTATTTACGATAGTACGTACCTAGAGTACCTATAGAAACTCTTTGTGCATCCAAAAAAAAAACTACCGGATTAGTCACAAAAAATGCTAGTCATGTTACCAGACTGTTGCAACTTCTTTGTCGCAAGATGAATATACAGGATGAGTTTTTTACATGGGCCTTAAGGGCAGGTGCTAATACCAAAATCGACCTTTGTTTTAAGCAACTCTAAGTAATCAAATACTCTTTTTTTGTTATTTGGATATAAATGGGTATTGTAGTTTAATAACCATATTTTTGTTTATTGTGGTTGAAAACATGATAATAATATGAACAACTTCGTTCGATTAAAAAAAATGTTAGAAAACAGAGAATTATTAGATCGTTTATCGGGTTTTATTCAAAAATAGTTAACGTTTGTTTCTAAAAATGAATCAAAGAATAGGTTTTGAACTCCTCTAGGAACTATATTTGTGGATAATAATGCTAAAATGTTTTGCATATCGATCAAATATAACAGTTAGCACGCAGCACGCTACGTCTTTGAGAGCGGGGGCTAAGGTAACGTGAATACCTACACACGGTACTGGAAGAGCGCCTTAAGGGCTATATCCTAAACTATAGAGAAATATACATACTCGGTAAGCGAACGCTCGGCCGAGCTACATGGTAGGCGACCCCACTCCGCCTACCATGTAGCTCGGCCGAGCGTTCGCTTGTTAGTGTTAGGTTTTATTTTCGTTACGGAATTTCTTGCGCATAAAGCCCTCGATAAAAGCTATACAATAGCTAAAAAATTCTTTGATTACAGAGACATATACACTTTGACTATGATTTAAATCAGATCGCAATTTATCAAATCTAGTTTTAGAACCATCATTTGGGCAGAACGTCTTATTCTTCGAACGACTTATTCATATAATATGACTTATTATTAAAATGAATAATTTCCCACGTAATTAAATCATCAACTTTTATCATCTTTAATGTAATGTTCTTTGAATACAGACACATAGGCCTTTGAATATGATTTAAATCAGAGCGCAATTTATGAAATCTAGTTTTAGAACCAGAATTTGGGCTTCTGTCCAAATTATCTTGATCTTCGAACCACTTATTCATATAATGACTTATTATTAAAATGAATATTTTCCCACAAAATTAAACCATCAACTTTTATCATCTTTAATGTATCGTTCTTTGAATACAGACACATAGGCCTTTGACTATGATTTAAATCAGATCGCAATTTATCAAATCTAGTTTTAGAACCATCATTTGGGCAGAACGTCTTATTCTTCGAACGACTTATTCATATAATACGAGTATGACTTATTATTAAAATGAATAATTTCCTACATAATTAAATCATCAAATTTAATAATCTTTTAATGTAATGGTCTTTGAATGCAGACACATAGGCCTTTGAATATGATTTAAATCAGATCGCAATTTATCAACTCTAGTTTTAGAACCATAATTTGGGCAGAACGTATTGTTTTTTGAACGACTTATTCATATAATATGACTTATTATTAAAATGAATAATTTCCTACATAATTAAATCATCAAATTTAATAATCTTTAATGTAATGGTCTTTGAATACAGACACATAGGCCTTTGAATATGATTTAAATCAGATCGCAATTTATCAACTCTAGTTTTAGAACCATAATTTGGGCAGAACGTATTGTTTTTTGAACGACTTATTCATATAATATGACTTATTATTAAAATGACTAATTCTCGAAATGATTAATTTCTCACATAATTAAATCATCAAATTTTATCATCTTTTGATGTACTTAATTTAAAATTGTGTATTAATATTATGTTATTTTGATGTAAGTTCATATTATTATTGTACCTAAATCGATAAATAAATATAGATCTTCTGTCATCTTTACTGTAATGTTCTTTGAATACAGACACAAAGGCCTTTGAATATGATTTAAATCAGAGCCCAATTTATCAAATCTAGTTTTCGTACCATAATTCGGGTGTACGTTATGCATGTTGGTTCGGATCGATGTTTGGGCGTGCAGAGCGCATTGAGGTCGCGCGGGTCGACCGTCCTACTGGCACACTTGGCTCGGCCACGCCTTGCGGAGCGAGGTTCTACGAAGGCTCTATACTAAAGGCCGAGCTGTTTCAAGCTGCCAAGTTTTAAACGTCATATTAAGTCTTTAGGTAACGAACACTTCGGACTGAGACCTGGGGCTTAATTCTGCTAACACAATTGTGTTTCAATAGAGTGTCGATGGAATCGTTATAGACAAAATATGACATTACATGTCAAATTGGTATTCTTCTGATGTTAACTATTCTATCGAAATACCACTGACTCACTTTGGTATTCTGCTCTAGAATCTTGTCTCAATGGAAGCTCGATAGTTGTCAAAACGTTTTATCGCTTAGTAACATATGCCATGTTGGTAGGCAACACCAGCGACGTATCTATTACCATTCCATTGAGACTCCATAGCGATTCTATTGCGATGTTATTGAAACTTTAGCAGAATACCAAATAAAGTAACAATCGTGATATAATATCATCAGAGTCTCGATATAATGGCAATGGTAAATCCTTTAACGCAAAATAGCAGAATAAGGCTCCTGTAGCTTTTAAGAGGAAAGGGTCCAAACCAAGACATAGGAGCATAGTGATGACAGTTATAGGTTTTATGTAACAAAAATATTTGTGGTAGTGTCATTATTCAGGAAGGAAACAGTCGACTACGTTTATACGGAGAAAGCACCGGGTATCTATCCTCTTAACTTTTCATCTCTCACTTCTATCCCATAGCATCATTATTCAACTTATCCTTAGGTTTAGGTTTAAAGATGTTTATTCTCAAAAAAGACATTACTGTCACTTACATGAGAACTTAAGTAAAACAAAATATTTAAATGTTCGTCTAGTCGCAGAACAAACAAAAATAATAGAAATCCAAATCTAAGTACCCTTCCTTCCCTCAACTTATGTTCCTGGCGATCCGTAATACAGGTATTACGCCTATCTCGGACACCAGCGTCCCACAATAATTCTAACCTAGTCCTAATCTACATTAGTTTGCCAACTATTACAACTATTATTATGAGACGAAATAGGCTTTATTTATTTTTTATAACAGTTGCTCATAAAGTGGATCTTATTCAACGGCTTTTAGGCTCATAATCCAACATATTATGCACGCGTGCGTTTTACATTGCCAACCTAGTGCTGTAAAGTTATCCCGATAGGTTAAATACGTATCTTACTGCTAATTACATACTGTTTTGATGTATAAAAAGGTAGGTACCAAAGAGTTTTTTAGCTAGCAAAAATGGTTGTCTCTAAAGTCGGTTTACGAACGAAAATTTTACGTGATAATGACTTAGAAAACGATTAAAAATTGAGTTATGCTTCTTTTTTGTTTTTTCTTTACTTAAATATATTGTTTTTCCGTACCATTGTATTTTGTTCTTAACCCCCGACGCAAAAACAAATAGAAAAAAACCCTAAAAAATATTGTATGTCGACGAGGCTGTATAGGTTAAAAGTCTTTAGCCTGGCCTTTCCGGAGCATAATTAACAAAAAAAATATTGCCCTAAAAAATGTAAACATAGACTTATCACAAGTTTTGTTAATTAATATTTTGTTTTCTTTTCAAGTCTTTTCTTTTATTCGCAACTGTGATAAAAAACGTCGTACGATATACGTGTGGAATTGATATTTGCATCTTGGCTTCTTTAACACGCTCGCTGCCGCTCGCGCGTCATAAACCGCCTCTATGCAAAGATCAATTTACCACACTTATATCGTAATGTACTATTACCGTCCTAGTAATAGTTAAAGCTCGATGCTGGATAAAGCAAATTCATCGAAACAGAACAGTGTTAATAATTACAAGGAAGACAAAAAAAAATGTTAAAGTAACTTCGTTCCAAACACGTGCACCGCGACACGTTCATTTTTAACCGACTTCAAACAAAAGGAGGAGGTATATATTTTTTTCATCGCGTATATTATTGTTTTTTTTTATGAATATTCGCCGATTACTGGAAATCGCCTGGACCGATTTGGAAAGTTCTTTTTTTTATTAAAAGGGGATAATTTATTTAAAACTAAACTAAACCGTTCGGAGAACAGGGGAGCGCAAGAACGAGACTTTCGCCGTAAGTCTGGAGTCCATAACACTGATACAAAGAGACTGATGCTTCAGCATCACAATAAAATTCAATAAAAGTTGTACTGCATAACTCAAAAATCCAGTTCGAAATAATGAAGTGTTTCAAAGTGGGGTCCAACGTATTTTTCACTAGCAACAGAGGGCTGAGAGCAAAAGATATTCATAGAAACAAACCGGTAACAGCATCAGAAGTATGAATAGGTATTACAAGGAGTAGGTGGGGGACGATCGATGGTTGGCATGGAGCACGTGCATGCAAAGGCATCATAATATGTCGCGTAGCGGCGACGACGACTCAGCGAATAATTTTTTTGAATGATTGTCATTTATTTGCTAGAAATCTACCAAAAATAGACCAAGTAACCAAGTAAAAACTTTGCCCCCCTTTTTCAACCCCTAAGGGGTAGAATTTCGGAAAATCCTTTCTAATCGGATATCTACGTCATAAAAAGAACACACCCTCCAAGTTTCAGGTCTTTACGATTTAGGCTGTGCGTTGATCCGTCAGTCAGAACAAAGTATATTATATTATAAAAAAAAATATTTTTTTGTTTGTAACGAATAGGCTCCGAAACTACTAGACTGATTTTTATGAAACTTGGTATGAGGATACATTAATTCATTGGGAATAACATGGGGTATCCCATGTTATTCCCAATTTTTTATCCCGATATACAAAGAACACACACTCCAAGTTTTAGGTCTCTAAGATAAACGGTTTAGGCTGTGCGTTGATCCGTCAGTCAGTCATTCAGGACAAAGCATTTTATATGTATAGATTATTATTAAGCTAGACCATATCCTAAAATATGTGTACAGCATAGTTATCTACTGAAATAACTAACCATAATTTGGGTTGTCTTAAATAAATCAAACCGAGAGCAAATACTAACTCCTATAACACAAGCTCTGCTTATCTTAGGAGTAGTTATGGTTATGGTTAAAAATATTATGAGCAAATTTGCAACTATTTATCAGAATAACTACATCTATCGTTACAGGAATTTATGAATAAAAAATATTATTTGTTTGTTATATGTCCTATATCACGGGACTATGGAGTCCCGGACCTTTGGAAGGCATGCGTGAGGCCGAAGCCAACACGTAGAGGCCCTTTATAATAAACTAGCTAAGCCCCGCGGTTTCACCTACGTAAGTCCCGATCCCGTGGGAATATCGAAAAAAATATCCTATGTCCGTCTCATGATTGTAAGCTACCTCCCCACCAATTTTCAGCAAAATCGGTTTAGCCGTTCCCGAGTTATAAATGGTGTAACTAACACGACTTTCTTTTATATATATAGATAAAATAAATAAATAAATATTACAGGACATTCTACACGACGCTATCTAGTCCCAAGCTAAGTCACTAGACTTGTGTTATGGGTGCTAGACAACGGATATACTACTTGTATATTTTTTTTTGTAAATACATACTTATAATACATAGAAACAACCAGACCACAGACAAATATCTAAGCATAAATACTTGTCTGAGCCGGGAATCGAACCCGCAACCCTGTGTTTGGCAGTCCGGCATGGTGACCATTGTGCCAACTGGGTCGTCAATAACAAGTTTAATGGCAAAGTATGATGTATTATTATTTCTTGTTAAGCAGTTAACATACGCATATACAAAATGAGTATCGAATAGATGCAATATGGTGTTCGTTTGGAGAACCAATTCAGGTCGGACGTTATTGATGGAAACTTGCGTCATACCGTGCCCTAGATGCGAGACGGGAGCCCGGGGAGTCAGGGCGCACGCGCACTGCAAATGGGTCATCCGTCGCTTGCATATCCATCTAGGTGAGGTATTGCCACACCCAATAACATTCTACCTATTTTATCTATAAGTTGCCCTGTTCATTATTAGTTATTAGCTAGAAATAACAAGAATTGCTTGATCTCTAAAGGTTTCTATAGTATTAAAGAATATTTAGATTTGGATGTTTACTTCACATAGGTTTCCAATCTATACTTATATTATAAAGCTGAAGAGTTTGTTTGTTTGAACGCGCTAATCTCAGGAACTACTGATTCGAATTGAAAAATTATTGTTGTGTTGGATAGTCCATTTAGCTATAGGCTACTTTTTATCCTGATATTTCCACGGGATCGGGAGTTACGCGGGTGAAACTGCGGAGCGCTGCTAGTTATTAATAAGAATGTTAAGTTTCTCGTTATATTATTCAAATTTTAGTCATTAGTTTTATTATATACTAGCTGCGCCCCGCGGTTTCACCCGCGTAAGTCCCGATCCCGTATTGGGATAAAAAGTATCCTATGTCCGTCTCCTGGCTCTAAGCTACCTCCCTACCAACTTTCACCCAAATCTGTTCTGCCGTTCCCGAGTTATAAGTGGTGTAACTAACACGACTTTCTTTTATATATATAAGATTTTACTAGATACATGAACTTGATATGGCAGCTCAATATATTGTTGTGTATTTAGTATAAATTAAGTTACTTGTGTAACTCATTATTGTATGTCCGGGATGGACACACTGTTGATGCCTACCTACTATAATTTGTCATCTTATGTACACAGTTTTTCAATAAATATTCTTGATTCTTGATTCTTGCAATTGACTAGGAAATATTAAGTTAAGGCTAAGTTATAATGTAAAGTCAAGTCAAAATTATTTATTTCTTTGGATACTTAATACCTAGGTACAAAGATCACATGGACACGTCTTAAAAACGAAGTTAGGAACGCGTCTACCAATGAGAAGAAGGTACAAGAAACTCATGGGGTTTTTTTTTTCATGTGATCACGCTCACAAAGGTCAATATTACAAATATTTGAAATGGAGCAACTAAAGTCATGTCCATGGGTTGTTATCATTAAGGTAAGACGAAGTATCATAGTACGCCTTACTGCACAATTTATGCTTTATAAACGTTTTGAACCTGTTAATGGAAATGTCATATACATCTTTGGGTAATTTATTATAATAGAGCACACGTGTACTATTAAACGACCTGTTCATTTTCCTCTGACTATAAGTTATAGCGGCAACAGAAACACATAATCTGTGAAAATTAGGTAGATTTAAATTAAAGCTTAGTAAAATAAATAAATAAATATTCCATGACATTTCACACATCGCCATCTAGCCCCTAGCTAAGTAACTAGACTTGTGTCATGGGTGCTAGACAACGGATATACTACTTATAGTTGGCATAATGGTCATCATGCCGGACTGTGGGGATGAAAAAGGGGGGCAAAGTTTGTATGAGACAACGTGATTCCATGGTCCATTTCCGACTTCTACGGCGACGAAGTCGCGGGCAAAAGCTAGTCTTTATATATATAAAAATTTCGTGTCACGTGTTTGTCCGCGATGGACTCCTAAACTACCGAACCGATTTTTAATTTGATTTGCACACCGTGTGCAATTCGACCCAACTTGAAAGATAGGATAGCTTACATTTCAATTTATAGTCGCAAATTCCCACGGGATCGGGAGTTACGCGGGTGAAACCGCGGAGCGCTGCTAGTATTATATAAAACAAAACGACCACGCGTACGAAGTCGCGAAATAATTCGCTAGTTTTACCCTAACATTCCCTTAGCAACGGGGTGGAAGCAGGTGAAACTGCGGGGCGTCGTCAGAATATCAATATTGCTACGTATTTTTATCCCGATCCTCGCGATTTCACACTACACTAACCACGTGGAAGACTCTTTAATGATTCTAGACAAAGCAATTTTGGCTGTAATCTATACATATAAAATGCTTTGTCCTGAAGTACCTACTGACTGACGGATCAACGCACAGCCTAAACCGCTGATCGTAGAGACCTGAAACTCTGACTCTTCTTTGTGTGACATAGCCGTCGGATAAGAAAGCATTTTCCGAAATTTAACCCTTAGGGGGTGAAAAGGGGAGCAAAGTTTGTATGGGACAACGTGATTCCTTGGTCCAATCTTCTTCAAATTTTTCATAAACATTCTTTAACAGAATCGATGGAAGACGTATTTCGTATTTTTTTAAATTCATCCCCCATTTTTTAAGTTCAAATAAACCCCTAACGGGGTTAAAACGGGGTAGGAAGTTATTTTCGGGGTGATTTGCTTCGAAGTTGATATCAATACTCCTTTTAACTTATCTACATTGTATTTTGACACATGTTCGAAAACTCAATCCAATTTTATTCAAAAAAGGTTGCACTTTTAAGACACGGCCTCATAGGACGTAGAATTCGAAATTTGAAATTGTAAGGACTAGAACATTTTGGTTATAAAATATACGAATTATTTAATATTCAAAACTAACTGCGCACCGCGGTTTGACTCGCATAAGTCGTGATCCCGTGGGAATATCGGGATTAAAAGTATGCTATACTATTATGTAATCTGTGACGTTCGTGTTTGTTGGTCTGGGACGCGTTCGTGTCGTCACGGGCGGGCGGCCGGGGTATCTCGAGCGGTTGTGGTTTTTCGTTGATTACTCAGGTTCTACTAATTAAATTTCGATGTAATGTATAACACGACCTTCCTCGAAAAAAGAGCTATCTAATAGTGAAAACCAGATTTCAATTGGTTTAGGTGTTTGTAATTGTATAACAAACATCTGACAGACAGACATGAAATTTAAAAACTAAGCATATATATTAGGGTCCCCTAGACCCTTTTTGAAATACAGACTTTTGTCCTCTCTAACTTTATTATAAGTATAGAAAAAAACTGAATAAACACAAATTAAGAATATTTAATTAAACCAACCTACCGATTTTAGTAATATTAAAACCCACAGAAATATATTAGAGTTAAAACTCCCATTAGAACTATTTTCGACTTATTCGCGGACGAAGTCGCGGGCAAAAGCTAGTCTATACTAATATTATAAAGCTGAAGAGTTTGTTTGTTTGAAAGTACTAATCTCAGGAACTACTGGTTTGAATTGAAAAAATATTTTTGTGGTGGATAGTCCATTTATAGAGAAAGGTTACTTTTTATCCCGATATTCCCACGGGATCGGGAGTTACGTGGGTGAAACCGCAGAGCGCTGCTGGTGATTTAATAATATTGATAGCATTTCACCCACTATCTATTGAGCGATTCTACTACCAAAGTTTACAATCAAGAATTTTTATTGTTCAAGTGACGTACTGTGTATTATAAACTAGCTGCGCCCCGCGGTTTCACCCGCGTAACTCCCGATTCCGTGGGATTATCAAAATAAAAAGCAGCATATAGCCTTCCTCGATAAAAAGACTATCAAACACAAAAATATTTTTTCAATTCGAACTAGTAGTTCTTGAGATTAGCGCGTTCAAACAAACAAACTCTTTAGGTTTATATTATTAAGTATAGATATACCCCCTTATTCCAAAACGAGGTTTAAGGATAGTCCGAGATGTAGATTTCTACTAATATCATTAATGTGAAAGTTTGTGTTGGTGTATGTATGTTTGTTACTCCTTCACGCAAAAACTGCTGGACCGATTGCGATGAAACTCGGTATCTAGATAGCTGGAGACTTGGATTAACATATAGGCTACTTTTTATCCCGATATTCCCACGGGGTCGGGACTTACGCGGGTGAAACTGCGGGGCGCAGCTAGTATTTAATATTCCTGCCTAGAATCATACTAATATCATTAATGTGAAAGTTTGTGTGTGTATGTTTGTTACTCCTTCACGCAAAAACTACTGGACCGATTGCGATGAAAGTCGGTATCTAGATAGCTGGAGACCTGGATAACATATAGGATACTTTTTATTCCGATATTCGGGACTTACGCGGGTGAAACCGCGGGGCGCAGCTAGTATTTAATATTCCTGCCTAGAAGGTTGAATATCCAATGTTCCTCCCTACAAAATAAATCATGCTGTCTCGCAAAATGGTACGACAATATGGCGGCTGTTCCGCAAACATTTTCTGTTCTAAAATTTATCTTTTTTTGTCGGAGTGCAGTGGTTTACTTAGTGTTAGAGTTATCAGAAGGCCAATTCTCGTTAATAACATTGTTCAATGAACATACACACATATTTATTACTTACATACAAAAAATATAATTTTTGTTCTCCCTTTTGGCTTCACCGTAGTCGGTTAATTACATTGCAATATTGAGGAGGCTCACAGCTAAGCAACGCTCGCTAATCATGCGGGTTAAGCGACGCCTGGCGCGGTCATTACTTCGATGGGTGACCAATTAGTAGTGTGGCGAAAATGTGGTTTCGTGAGCTCCTCCGTGCTTCAGAAGGCACGTTAAGCCGTTGGTCCCGGTTGCTACCTCTAGTAGCAGTCGTTAGATCAAGTTAGAGGCCTTAAAGAGATCTGAAACTCTTAACAATAGGTGAACCACACCACTATACGAGAAGAAGATTGCATTTCGATTACAAAAAAATACCCTCAAAGTAGCTCAAAATACAATCAAACTCAGCTTTTTGAAAAAAAAATCTGACTTGTAGTATATTTTTTACACTCGAAATGCAATCGGAATGATATTGCAATTTAATTTGAACTATTTTAGAATTGGCCTCTTTAGGTAATCTAGAAGACCATATTAGCTGATTGTATCAAATACCAAAGTAGGACAAGGTCTTCTTCCAAAGACATCAGTCAGGAACATCGTCTCGAAACATAATATAACCTCTTTTTAGTATTACCAATTAAAAAATACATATCAAAAGAAAGAAAATCTGACTGTACGTTATTTTTTTATCTCGAAATGCAATGATTTTGCAATGTAATTTGAACTATTTTAGAATTGGCCTCTTTAGGTAATCTAGAAGACCATATTAGGTGATTGTATAAACTACCAAAGTAGGACAAGGTCTTCTTTCAAAGACATCAGTCAGGAACATCGTCTCAAAACATAATTTAACCTCTTATTAGTAGGTATAACCAATTCAAAAATACATATTAAAAGAAAGAAAACCAGTTTATAATTTGTAGTTTCGCCATCACAAACCAAATTACTCTCCCAGTCATCAACAGCGCTAGTTTCGACATCGCCTACATCAAATTTAGTTCCACAAAAATCCGTCCGCTCTGTTATCTTTGCGATGTTTCATAATGCGAACACAAAAACTGTCTTTGAAATAGATGTTTCAACAAAAACTGATTGAGCTCGAGGTCATGTTTCGTCATCGGCGTTGGTAGGTAGGTAACAAGGCCGCTAGTCTGCTGTCGACATGAACGCAGCTAGCTAGTCGGTTTTGGTATATATTTTTTATCGCAGTTGCTCATAAAGTGGATCTTATTTAACCGCTTTTGGACAGTATTGAAGACACTTAACAGACTAAGGTCTCAGATTGGTCGCTGCAGGGTGAACCTGGGAAGATGGGGCATGATCGATCCATGCCGGGTTCAGTGCGACTGCGGGGCTCCCGAGCAAACTATGCTCCACCTCTTGAACTGCCCCTCCAGCCCTAATAGCTGTACATTGGCTGACCTGATGTCAGCTAATAAAAACGCCATAGACCTGGCAGTACACTGGAGTGGGCGGATCTGACCCTACTTCGTCAATTCTCCCTTTGGTTTGTGCTATCGATACGAAGAAGAAGAAGAAGAAGAAGGCTCATAATCCAACGTATTACACACTAGTGCGTTATGCATTACCTCGACGCCACTAGTGTGTTATAAGTTATCCTGATAAGTTAAATTGGTATCTTACGGCTAATGACATGTTAGGTAGATGAAATATTCTTAATTTATCTGTGTTATACTGTTTTGATGGATAAAATAAAGTAGGTACCAAAAAAGAGGTTTTACTGCAGCAATAAAGGTTGTCTATAAAGTCGGTTTACGAACGATAATTTTACGTGATAACGTCTTAAAAATGATTAAATATTTAGTGTTGTTTTTTCTTTACTTAAATATAGTTTTTTTCCCCGTACCATGATATTCTGTTTTAACCCCCGACAAATGGCAAAAACCCTTGTATGTCAGACGAGGCTGTATAGGTTAAAAGTCTTTTGCCTGGCTTTCGGGAGTATAATTAACAAAAAATATTGCCTAAAAAAATTGTAAACATAGACTTATCACCAAATATTTCGTTATTTATTATTTTCTTTTCTTTTCAAGTCGTTTTTTTTATTCACAACTGTGATAAAAAACGTCGTACGATACACGTGTGGCTTGATCGATTTCATCTCGGCGATCTATAGACGCACTTGCGTTCTGCTCGCGCGTCATAAACCGCCTCGGTGATATGATCATTTTACCACACTTGTATAGCTATGTACTATTATCTGATTTATAATATTTTCTTTTTGTGAGCGAGCC
Organism: Idaea straminata; assembly: GCA_951213275.1. Taxonomy (NCBI): domain Eukaryota; kingdom Metazoa; phylum Arthropoda; class Insecta; order Lepidoptera; family Geometridae; genus Idaea; species Idaea straminata. The sequence continues at coordinate 3,701,406 of OX577875.1, read as the reverse complement.
GTTTGAGCCGCGGAAAAGTCACAGGGTGCGGCCGGAAGACCAGCGCTGCAGATGTGTATCTGCAGCACATGCTGAGGCTTTACCCATTCGGGCAACACACGACTTCTCAGATACTTATAAACTTAGAACGAAGTACCTTATGGCGCGTTGCGAAAGGAGGCTAGACGGAAAAACTTAGACCAAAAGCTGTAACGACACTTTTTGCTATAGTCGTAAGAAGTGCGGCGTGCGCGTGTTTCTCTGTCTGTCTCTCTCTCATGGAAAGCAAGCCAGTTTACTAAAATTGAGCCTACTGATTGATAACTTAAAAAAAAATATTACAATTCCTTCACTAATTAATCGAAAGGAACTGCGTTCCATCCGGGTGTCCCTTGACATCTCTCAAGTTTTTTATTTATTGTCTTTTGTATTTTCTATTCTCTGTAACTACATATGTCCTATTGTTTCTTATTTATTTCACTATTCTCTATAACTATCTCTTATTGTTTTTTATTTGTGTTGAAACTATGTCGTGTGTTGGTTTGAATAAAACTATATTCTGAACGAAATCACTTTAAGCGATAAGGTCGCCTGTTTGTACAATTTCGTAGTTAATAAGCTTTCTCGTCCATTTTGTTATTTTCAATGTTTTGTGTGTTGTACAAATAAAGTGTTTATCTATCTATTCTATTTATGTACGGTCGGCTGCATAATTGCAGACCCACCGTAGAGCTCCAAAACGGCTGTTATAAGAATGTTTTCAACACAAGCGAGATTCTAGACACCTGCTTTAGTTGAAGTTTAAAATCTTCTAACTCATCAATTAATCAAACAAAAATTATTAGAATGTTTGCATTCTAATAATTTTTGTTTGATTCCAAAAAAAACTTGTGAGGTGTCAAGGGACACCCGGATGGAATGAAGTTTCTTTCGATTAAATAGTGAAGGAATTGTAAAAAAAACAAAAAGTGTCGTTACAACTTTTGGTCTTATTTTTTCCGTCTAGCCTCCTTTCGCAACGCGCCGTAAGGAACTACGTTCCAATAGTAATTTTCGAACTCTACCGAGGGTTGCAATTATGCTGCCGACTGTACAGTATGCGTCACAAGTTCACTATCAGTTTGCTACCATAATACTATCAACAAGTATTGGACTTACGATCTTCTTCTAATAGACGTTACACACAATAAATACTTGAACTAAAAGTACTCAGTGTGATTATTATTTTCAACATGTTAGCTATGTGTTTAGTTATGTAAGTGGTATAAGCCGCCACCCGCTACACCAACCGTCGTGGGTTCGATCCACAGGTTACGTTGTTATAATGTTCAAATAGTGCTGCACAGGATTGTACACGTTTCGGTGCCAGAAGACTTTTGAACGTTGATTTTACGGTCGCCTGCATAATTACAGACCCACCGTAGAGCTCCAAAACGGCTGTTATAAGAATGTTTTCAACACAAGCGAGATTCTAGGCACCTGCTTAAGGTGAAGTTTAAAGTCTTCTAAGTCATCAAATAATTAAACAAAAATTGTTAGAATGCGAACATTCCAATAATAGTAATTTTCGAACTCTACCGAGGGCAACAATTATGCAGCCGACTGTACCTTCGGCTACCGTAGAGTTCTAAAATGACTAGTATTGGAATGTTTTTATTCTCACATTTATATTAAAAATTCATGAGTTGAAAGTTGTTTGTACTTAGTTGAACATTTTGAACTGGAGCAAGACCTTACAATTTTTCTTTAGTTGAAAACATTCTAAATATAGCAGATTATAATAATTTGGAGCTCTACGGTGGGTCTGCAATTCTGACTCCAACCGTACATTTATATTGATTCTAACTTTGTAAACGTGGGATACATCAATTTACCTTGGATTTTATTAAGAGGAAAGGGTACCGGGGGCTCTCTCCATACAAACGTAGTCGACTGTTTTCTCCCTGGATAATGACACTGGAGCAGTATTTTTTTTACTAAAATAGGAAATATTCATCAAAATATTTTACCGTGTCGCATAAAGTATCGAACACCGGGAGATTTTAGAGAAAGGATAATATACATACAGGGCAAGCATGGGCCGAGGAAAAAAATTATGTTAACCCGTTATGTCCTCTGTCAAAGGAGTAAATTATTTTGTCCACCTGCCAAAGCACGGGAAAAGGGGAAAGGATAAGTATATCCCCATTTGACATAGCACGTGGACATCTTATAATATTAGTTTTTAAATTGCCCCACGGTTTCACCCGTATAAGAAGCCTATATTCCCCGCCTATATAGCATGGGGACATAGGGAAGACAATAGAGTAAAATTAAGTCAAACAAATGACATTGACAAGAATGACAAGCACAGATGTATAAAAAAACTAATTTATTAAGTTGATTTGCGACGACATTCTATGTACTCTTAAATGTCAACAATTACGGGGATAAGCGTTTCTCTTGTTTTGTCAACCGTGGATAGTATACTCGTACCCTTGCCCCCATGCTCGGGACTCGCGGGAGGAGGCCAAAACTAACAGAGGGAAAGACTATTTTGTCCTTTCCCTGTGGATAAAATGTCTCCGACCATGCTTGCCCTGCTGGTAGAGAAACAAACACTCCTAGAACATCATTGTAACGACAGGTTTTAACTCATGCATGTTGCTTATTTTTGTTCTGTAATCCATGCCATGGTAAAATCTTAGAGTTCGAGGATATAAAGAGGAGGGCTGTTAAGGCGTCTGCGTGGCAGCCCGAACGGGATCCTGAGGGTATTGTCTGAGCAGTGGGACTCACCAATGTTAAGGAGGTGGATGCAGCTGCATGCTAAAGGTCCCTCTTATTTATAATTAACTCTTAGATTTTCAATTTCGGTTTTTATATTTTATGACATTTTAATTTCGGTTTTTATTTTATTTTATTCTATTTATGCTTATTTATTATTTGATTTATTTTATATTTGAAAATTTGACATTAAATAAATAAAATAAATAAATAAATATTTCAGGACAATCCACACATCGCCATCTAGCCCCAAGCTAAGTAACTAGACTTGTGTTATGGGTGCTAGATAACGGATATACTACTTATATACTTTTTTTTTGTAAATATATACTTATAATACATAGAAACAACCAGACCACAGACAAATATCTAAGCATAAATACTTGTCTGAGACGGGAATCGAACCCGCAACCCTGTGTTTGAATATTTTATCTGCATTGAATATTTAGTAATTTGTATTTTTGTAATTTTGTAATTATGGATTTTAATATCTGAAATAAATGAATTTTAATTTAATTTAATTTTAATATATATCATGCATGATATAATTATATCAAGTAGTTTTTGTGTCATATATCTATTTAAAATTGTTTAAAAATTTGGTAATAATAAGTCAAATTTTGCAGTTTTCTACTGTATTTTGAATATCCTAAATGAAGATTGCATTGGATTAGAATTAAAAAAGTATACTCCCTAATAGTCATTTCAGGTAATAGGTTAGTAATTAACGTTTAAAGTTTAGGTATTATAAGTATTAGTGTAGGTAATATGTAGGTATTAAAAAAAATGAAGCCATTGACTGATTGGAATTTATTAGAAGATTTATATTTTTGAGTTGATTTTTCCTGATGTACTTAGTTATAGATTATATGGTTTTGTGTTGATTTTTCTTATATATTTTTTTTAAATAATTTATTATGTTTATAAAACATAGGTATGCAAACAGTATACATAGATCCTACTTATATTATAAATGTGAAAGTTTGTGTGTGCGTGTGTATGTTACTCCTTCACGCAAAAATCACGGGATTGATTGCGATGAAACTCGGTATCTAGATAGCTGGAGACCTGGATTAACACATGGGCTACTTTTTATCCCGATATTTCCACGGGATCGGGACTTACGCGGGTGAAACCGCGGGGCGCAGCTAGTATATCATAAATATTCGATACTAGCTGCGCCCCGCGGTTTCACCCGCGTAAGTCCCGATCCAATGGAAATATCGGGATAAAAAGTAGCCTATATGTTAATCCAGGCCTCCAGCTATCTACATACCGAATTTCATTGCGATCAGTCCAGTAGTTTTTGCGTGAAGGAGTAACAAACATACATACACATACACACACACACACACACGCACACAAACTTTCACATTTATAATATTAGTAGGATTCTCATATTTATAATAAATATCGGATATTTTCGAACCCTGTAAAATCTGATGAACCCTAATCAAAATTTCAGGGCCTCTTGCCGCAAAATTGAGAAATCTTTTGAGGCCATACGTTTTTGTCACAAAGAAAAGATTTAATCAAAAGATGTCGCAATTTTGCTGCAAGTGTTGCTCTAATCACATTTTTCTGTAATTGATGATAATTTTGAGATTATAAATAACTTTTTCGTTAATAATAATATAATTTAGCTGTTTAGATTATTACTAATACTATACACAACTAAACTAATATACTTTAGCTGACTTTGACTATTACTAAGAGTATACAAACCAAACGAATATAATTTAGCTGAATTTGATTATTACTAAGAGTATACAAACCAAACGAATATAATTTTGCTGAATTTGATTATTAGTAAGAGTATACAAAATTAAACTAATATAATTTAGCTGAGTTTGATTATTACTAAGAGTATACAAACCAAACGAATATAATTTAGCTGAATTTGATTATTAGTAAGAGTATACAAAATTAAACTAATATAATTTAGCTGAGTTTGATTATTACTAAGAGTATACAAAATTAAACTAATATAATTTAGCTGAGTTTGATTATTACTAAGAGTATACAAACCAAACGAATATAATTTAGCTGAATTTGATTATTAGTAAGAGTATACAAAATTAAACTAATATAATTTAGCTGAGTTTGATTATTACTAAGAGTATACAAACCAAACGAATATAATTTTGCTGAATTTGATTATTAGTAAGAGTATACAAAATTAAACTAATATAATTTAGCTGAGTTTGATTATTACTAAGAGTATACAAACCAAACGAATATAATTTAGCTGAGTTTGATTATTACTAAGAGTATACAAACCAAACGAATATAATTTAGCTGAGTTTGATTATTAGTAAGAGTATACAAAATTAAACTAATATAATTTAGCTGAGTTTGATTATTACTAAGAGTATACAAACCAAACTAATTTAATTTAGCTGAATTTGATTATTACTAAGAGTATACAAAATTAAACTAATATAATATTTAGACGACCCAGTTGGCACATTGGTCACCATGCCGGACTGCCAAACACATGGTTGCGAGCCCGCCTCAGACATCATCAGTCATCATCGTCAGTCAGTCAGTCAGGACAAAGAATTTTATATGTATGTATATACACAGAGACAATCAGACGTCAGACTAATATCTAAGCACAAATATTTATTTATGCTTATATCTAAACATAAATACTTACTTATGCTTAGATATTAGTCTGACGTCTGTTGTCTCTGTGTATATCTAGATATTAGTCTAAATATGATTATGACAACCATATTATATTTTATTATGTAATATGGTTGTCCTCGTGTATATATGTATATATATACACAGAGACAACCAGACCACAGACAAATATCTAAGCATAAATATTTATTTATGCTTATATCTAAACATAAATACTTATTTATGCTTAGATATTAGTCTGTGGTCTGGTTGTCTCTGTGTATATCTATACATATAAAATTCTTTGTCCTGACTGACTGACTGATCAACGCACAGTCTAAACAGCTGATCGTAGAGACTTAAAACTTAGATGGTGTGTTCTTTGTATGACGTAGGCATCCGATAATAAGTTTTACAAAAGAAAAGTATATATAAAATATTATTTATGTGTGGAATGCCCTGCAATATCTTATATCTTTAAATGAGCCATTCTTGTATATATATATATATAATTGGAATCTCGGAATCGGCTCCAATGATTTTCATGAAATTTGGTACATAATTGGGGGGCGATAAATCGATCTAGCTAGGAATCATTTTTAGAAAATGTCATTTTATTCGTGTTTTATCGAAACTTACTTTTTTTTATCTGAAAAATATGACTCTTCCTGACATCTATTGGCGAACTACTAATATTATTTTTTGTGAGCAATAAAGTTATTCCAGCAGATGGCGTTGTTAAGTAACACGAAGTCAATGAGTGTTTGCTTTGAGGTTTGAATAAGTAAAAAAAAAATACCGAGCAAAGCTCGGTCATCCAGGTATTATTATTTATGAATATAGCTGACTTTGATTATTACTAAGAGTATACAAAACTATGCTAACTTAAAATAACATCTTCATTGTTCGTGTTGTCTTGATGATGCTGTAGCTATTTGATGTAACATTCCTTATGCAGGGAGCACTAAGTTAAAGCTTAATGTCTTGCAGGTGATCTCGACAATCGACAACCTACCGCAAGATGCATTAAGAACGTTACACCATTCAATCTTCCATCGTCGTCTTGTAGCCATCAGCCAGAAGTAGAATTAATGCTGTATTTGTCCAAGGAAGTTAAGGTGACACTTTTTTGTGAGTACAGGAGCTCAACCGCGCTTATTGCGTCGGCTTCAAGCCGACGTCGACATCCCAACCCGCGCCTCACCCTGGGCGGAATTTTGAGCCTGCCTTTCAAAAAAGTTTGAAAAATTAGGTTGTTTTTTCGTGTGTTTTAAGAATGCGGGATTTTTGGGGAAATTAAACCTTTTAAAAATAAGTGATTTTGGTTATTATAAAAAAAGTCATATTTTGTGTTGGTGTTAAAAAATAACAACCAGAATTACTTATTTTTGAATATTTTGATGTCCCCCGACAATCCTGCATACTTAAAACACACGAATAAAACAACTTAATTTTTCAAAAATCCTATGAAAGGTCGAAATTCCACCTAGTGTGGGGTGCGGGTCGGCTTCAACCCGACGCACTTATCGCGGTAGGGCCCCAGTACGGTGTTCGTCGATTTATAAGACGTTATCACGTCAAAAGCAATCTTGTCTAAGGGGGCTGATATGGCTTAGCTTAGCCAGGAAGGCACTTAACCGAATGCCTCCAGAATTGGGACATCTTCTGCAGTTTCCGTCCATGTTTGCTCTTCATTTAAGCAGAGGCACAACATCACCGACCCACCATTCGACAAGACTGATGATTTAGGAACACCAGTCGAGACGAATAGCGGATCTGTAACGTGTTAGCTTATCTTCTTTCTTCTGGAGTTCTTGACAGCTGGGTCTTGATCTTATAACTAAAAGGTACTAAAAGTTTACAAGGTTTTTATTTCTGTGAATGCTTTATTATATTATACTAGCTGTCCCGGCAAACATTGTTTTGCCATATAAAAATAATAATTCACAAAAAAATTCATACAAATCGTTTCAGCCGTTTAGGTGGAGTTTGGCAACTAACACCGCGACACGATTGACATCAATATTTATACGATACAGCTTACGTCCCTCAATTGTTTTGCCTTCCACTTCAGCAATTCATTTTTATACTATGGATACTAGCGACTCGTTCCGGCTTCGCACGGCTATATTATGCATGTATTATACATATTAACCTTCCTCTTGAATCTATTTTAAAAAACGCATCAAAGTCCGTTGCGAAGTTTTAAAGATCTAAGCATACATAGGGACAGACAGAGAAAAGTGACTTTGTTTTATACTATGTAATGATTGAAGAACCAGATAGCCTTAGAGGCGCTCGGGTATCGAAGGTCATGTAGGTTAAGCAATAGATACAAAGTAAATTCTAAGGTTCTTCCGTGTTTTGAAAGGTAGCAGTTAAACTTTGACAATTTGAATACCCTAACATCGCATTTACGTGTATGTATATGGTATGACTGTACGAAGCTCGCACGATGCAATAGCTTTACCGCGGCAGTTCCCGAGTGCCACACGTTTTTCTTAGGAAAATGGGGACAACAGGCATAAATTGTATTTATTCTTATTGAGTTCCGCTGGCTCTATATAATGGAGACAGCAGGCATACACCAAAATTATGTGCGGTAATTGATAATGTTGTTACGTTGAGGGAAAACATAGTGATAAACCCGCGGCTTAGTTGGCTCCAGAAGTATTGACAAGTTCTTACCTCTGGACACGGTCTATTAAGGATGCAAGAAGGACCTTACTGAAGAGATCTAGTTACGGAAAATAGCCGGTATAGAGTACAGTACAAGTAAGTACACTCTATATTAAACCACAGCATTCACGACTTGAGTTGCAACTACTTTACTCAGAGTAGTTTATTATGATAGTACTAGCTTTTGCCCGCGACTTCGTCCGCGTACAAGTCGGAAATGGACCGAGGAATCACGTTGTCCCATACAAACTTTGCCCCCCTTTTTCACCCCCTTAGGAGTAAAATTACGGAAAATACTTTCTTATCAGATGCCTACGTCACGCAAAGAATACATCCTCCAAGTTTTAGGTCTCTACGATCAGCGGTTTAGGCTGTGCGTTGATCCGTCAGTCAGTCATTCAGGACAAAGAATTTTATACGTATAGATTAATATTAAAGGCGCATATCTATCGACGTGTCCATGTACGCAGTATCAGTTAAAGTAAACATATACCGGCCTTGGTTACTTTTATGTATGCGAGTATGTATGTAGATAACATTGATTTCCGCTTCCCTGATACGTAGTAGGAGTTTTATCAAATACCTTTTTGTATTGCGTTATTGAAAACTAAATAACTAGGTACTTTTATGTTTACTTGAGAGTTTGCTGTGTTCCCGTTTGGTATGTGTTAGACATTTCAAATTAAATAACAGACAGATATAACTTTACGAATTTTTTAAGTAAGTGTTACGAAGTAATGGCGCAGTGGCATGTTAGTGGATGATATTCTGTTCAGTCATATTATTTTCATTTGAAAAAATGGTTTGCACGCCCTATGTCGTATACGCATAGATGGATAGAGAACTATATTTGTACAACACAGGAAGTAACAAAACACTATAAACACAAAGTAAAGTAATAGCTAGAAAGTATAAGTTGCACAAATGGGCGGCCTTATCGCTGAAAGCGATTTGCCCTTATTTTTACACATAATGCCAGATCGGTGGACTTGATCGCTAAACGTCACGATTTGCAAGTTAGCTGAATGTTAGATACTCAAAATGATATGCATATCACCATACATTACCTAAGCGTTAGCAAGTGAAAGGACGCAAAATACTTTTTGGTAGACTCTTGCGCAGCGAAATGGCGCATTTGAAAATGACTAACGCAATGAACAATAGTTAAAACCGATATTTCATAAAGTGAGCAACAGAAATAGGTACCTACAGTAAAATATTCCTAAACAACGACGTATAAAACAGCTCGCTGCAAACACAAGGTCAGAAGTCTACTAGGCAACGCTTACGTCACATTTCATATTGCAATACAAAACGGTACCGAACGAAAACATGCTTTATAACCAACACCATAAGACTTAAATTACAGTGAAATATAAAATGGAACTAGTAGAAACATCATCTATTCAAATAGAAAATGTAAGTATAGTAAAATGGGTTTTATTTGTACTAGTATTAGATTGTATTTAGCTTGAATGTTTTTAGAGGACAATTATTTTTAAACGTAATCGGTTAATAGGTACCTTCCTACAGTTCTCTTGGTTGTGAAAATGAAATATTCCATAGTTTATGCGTAGCGCATAGCGCACATGTCCCAGGCACAACAGCGGCCTGTAATCTAACCTGGCTGATCTCGCTGCCCAGGACTGCATCCTAAGTGGTTCCGGTGGCGTAACATTCTTCTTTGTCACAGCTATGGTGTTGTTCAAATGAACTGCGACATTGTTTAGCTAGTGTAGACTAACCAGACTAGTCTCGCTGTCAAAGACTACATCCTACCTAAGTGGTTCCGGTGGCGTAACATTCTTCTTTGTCACAGCTATGATGTTGTTCAAGTGAACTAAGACATTGTTTAGCTAGTGTAGACTAACCTGACGAAGACTGCATCGTAGCGGTTCGGTTGGCGTTACATTGTTCCGTGTCACGGCTAATGGTGTTGTTCAAATGAACTGCGACATTGTTTAGCTAGTGTAGACTAACCAGACTAGTCTCGCTGTCAAAGACTGAATCTTACCTAAGTGGTTCCGGTGGCGTAACATTCTTCTTTGTCGCAGCTATGATGTTTTTCAAGTTAACCTAGACATTATTTGGCTAATGTAGACTAAACTGACGAAGACTGCATCGTAGTGGTTCTGTTGGCGTTACATTTTTCCGTGTCACGGCTAATGGTGTTGTTCAAATGAACTGGGCCATTATTTAAGCTAGTGTAGACTAACCGGACTAGTCTTGCTGTTAAAAATTGCATCCTACCTAAGTGGTTCCGGTGGCGTAACATTCTTCTTTGTCACAGCTATGATTTTGTTTAAGTGAACTAAGACATTGTTTAGCTTGTGTAGACTAACCTGACGAAGACTGCATCGCAGTGGTTCCGTTAGCGTAACATTGTTCCGTGTCATAGCTATGGTGTTGTTCAAATGAACTGAGCCATTATTTAAGCTAGTGTAGACTAACCTGACTGGTCTCGCTGTCGAAGACTGCATCGTAAGCGTATATCCTAGGCGGGTCTTGTGGCGTAACATTGTTCCGCGTCACAGCTATGGTATTGTTCACGTGATCCACAGAGACACAGTTGTAGGCTCCGTCGATCTTCTCGCGCTGGTCCATGGGACGGACTCGGACGACGACGCGGACATTCTCGACTGTTGGTGCTGCGAGTTCTGCGTCCTGTAACAAAGAGAACAGGCTTAGAACGGGGATTAATATCGATAGTATTCATATTAGTGCCAAAAGACAAGATGCAATGTGGACCATCCTACCGCCCACTAACGATTAGTGTTGAGTGGAAGAGGTTGGAGGAGGCCTTTGCCGACTGGCAAACAGATCTGCAGAAATTAAGTAAACTACAGATATTAGAATAAAATAGGTATAAGTTACATTTATTTTTATATTGTATCAATATCTAAGCTGATCTGAATAAAAGGCAATACGAATCATCAGGAATTGACTCCGAACGCGCTTTTTGATTTATTTTTTATTAATTCATATTAATAAGGGTGAAATATTTCCAAGAAATCGTAATCAACCTGAATTTATATGAGGTTTTAAGGAAATGCACCGAGAAAGGACAGTTGTCTCATACTAATTTTCACAACCCTACTGGTGTTTGTTAAAAAATGTCCTAACAAGAGACTTGACATCAAGTAAATAAGACAAGTTTTTACAAAATAACTAGCTTTTTCCCGAGACTACGTCCGCGTAGAATTAGTAGATTGGACCAAGAATCACGTTGTCTCATACAAACTTTGCCCCCCTTTTTCACTCCCAGAGGTAGAATTTCGGAAAATCCTTTCAATAAGTCATACAAAGAACGCACCCTCCAAGTTTTAGGTCTCTACGATCAGCGGTTTAGGCTGTGCGTTGATCCGTTAGTCAGTCAGAACAAAGAATTTTATAACAATGCGCTAATAAGATTCTACGAAGGTAGCGAGCGACAAACAACTGTAGGCGAAAGTCGATTAGCTAATTAATACTGAATTGACAGGTGGATTAAAACTGTGACCGTGGGCGGAGTAATACCCAATCAGTAGCAAAGTACGTCATTGTTTGGGCGAGGTTAGGTAAGGAAATGACGTAAGGTATTAGAGGAGCCCACGCGTTTCATATATTACTGAGCAGTGACCAGGAAGGCTAGTCTCTTTTTTTGTTGATGAGAATACCTGTGTAAAAAGTAGCCAATCCTTTATATTTAAAATATATATACCTACTAGCTTTTGCCCACGACTTCGTCCGCGTAACAGTCAAAAATGGTTCTAATAGGATTGGACCAAGGAATCACGTTGTCCCATACAAACTTTGCCCCCCTTTTCACCCCCTAAGGGGTAGAATTTCGGAAAATCTTTTCTTATCGGATGCCTATGTCATACAAAGAACACGCCCTCCAAGTTTCAGGTCTCTACGATCAGTGGTTTAGGCTGTGCGTTGATCCGTCTAGTCAGTCATTCAGGACAAAGAATTTTATATGTATAGAAGATAGATGATCGTATAATCAGAAAGACAGATACCGCCTACAAATTACGTTTCCCAATAAAACAAGATTTAGTAGCAACGTTAACTACATAAATTATTACAAAATACCGTAAAACCGTCTGGTCTGTCCGACGTAACAATGTACTTACTAAAAACTAGGTCACATTGTAAATTTAGATGTTTAATCAAACGAAACACGCACATTTAGTAGATCTGTTAAAAGTTACATATCACGTACTTTTCTGAAAACTCCAACAATAGGTGAGCCACACCACTATACGAGAAGAAGATTTACTCGTGATACCGTGGGAATATCGGGATAAAAACGTAACTTAAGAGGAAAGGGTACCGGGGGCTCTCGCCATACAAACGTAGTCGACTGTTTCCTCCCTGGATAATGACACTAGAGCAAATATTTTTGTTGCATAAAACTTATAACTTCCATGATCAATATGATCATGTCCCTATGTTTAGTTTTTTTTTCGTTTTTTAAATCTTAATTTCTATGATAATTAGAAAATGCAAAAAAAACATAGGGGCACAGTCATGACAGTTATAAGTGTTATGGCACAAAAATATTTGTGCTAATGTCATTATCCAGGGAAGAAACAGTCGACTACGTTTGTATGGAGAGAGCACCGGTACCCTGTCACCTTAAGTTACTCCTAATGATTCAGTCAGTTATTTATTGTTTTCTTGTATATTTATTTAGTTCTATAGTTTACAATGGCAAATGTCAAGTTAAGAAGAGTTTAACATTATACTTAAGCAGGAAAAAAATGGAGGTTCACCTAAGTGGACCTTCAGGGAAGTGTATCTTCAGGGAAGTGTGTTTTTAGAGAGATGCACTGAGAAATATATCTAATAAACCGACTGACAAAGCTTTATTTTAAGTTTAAATTACCAAAATCTAAGAAATAACTATGTATAACAGCATTTTTGTTACAAAATATGTAAACTTTCTAAAAATCGATTGCATTTCGTCAGCTTAACCCCATAATTATGCATAATAAATCAGTTGGCGACTAGTCTACTTGTTATGGGGTAAAACCATGCAAGGGGTGAAATCGTATATTTAAATTACAAGTTCAGTACGAGGGTCAACGAAGGGTTCACTATTGTTAGATTCTTATTTAAATCAAAGTTTTATTGTACTACCCTCCAACATTTATTTAACTGGACATTTTATCAAAGTTAGTCCTGTGGGAATATTAAGATAGTAGCCAATCGTGAGGATTTTTGTCCGAGGTAGGAGCCAGCCCTTTTGTCACCCGAAGCTAAATCTAGCAATTTTAAAACATCAATGCTAATTAGCTAATTTTGCTCCGTTCATTTTACATATAACTCGGTATTTACGAGATTTATGTAGTAAAAATTCAGAAAGAAAATCAATAATTTCATTTTTTTTTATTATTTACAACGTGAAACACGATTGATTAAAAAATAACGAAAAACTCATGTTTAGTAGATGGTTTGAAATTTAATTTTGGAACTACTACTAAAGTTATTTAAAACTCAATATTTACAATAAACACGCAGTAAATATTGAAATATCGAGCTTTACAAAAAAACAAGCTTTGTAAATATCATGTTTTATATCTTTAGTATTGAAAATATCCATGTTAATTTCTTTTAAGGAGTCCAGGTTGACTTGCACAACAAAAAGTAAATTAATTTAAGTGTCAAACTGATTAAATACCAGGCCCGTTACCCGTTAAATCCAAAATTTGTTTAATTACAAACGACAAAAGTTTTTTTTATTTGGATCTTTTGGATGCTTAAAAATTTGTACAAAGACTACATGGATACGTCTTAAAAACAATTTCATGCAAGCAGCCCTAAGTAAAATTAAAATATTCGAACCCAAAAACAATTATTATAAATAAATATACAACACAACTAAACACGTTCACAACAAGCAACGTTAAATGCATTGAGCTTTAACCAAATTCGTTAAACACTATGTCTTTGTCTATGTCAAAAAGATTATACGAACCCAGAGACAATTTATAACACAACCAAACACGTCGATAACGAGCAACGCTAAAACTATCTGTGAGGAAGTAGCGGAGAGCCGAATCTCTAGCCCCCTCCATGTTGTCCTAGTTACGAAACTGGGTCATGTCACATGTCCCAGTTTCAGAGTATTTGGGACACGGCACGAGGCAGCCCTAAAGGGCCCCTCGACACGATCATTAGAGATGTCAAGAATATTCGGCAGATATTCGGTATTCGGCCTATTTAGGTCACTGTTTTCACTATTATTCGAATATCGAACACAAAATCATAAAGAAAAACTCATACCCCCTTATTCCAAAACGAGGTTTAAGGATAGTCCGATATGTGGATTAAACCTTAGATTAAGACACAGATTTACTCGTGATCTATCTATAGGGATAGTGTTTAGACTTTAGTTCATGAGTAAATCTGTGTCCAAATCTAAGGTTTAAATCCACATCTAGGACTATCCTTAAACCTCGTTTTGGAATAAGGGGGATAAGGTAGTAAGGGCCACCAGCCAACTTAATTTAACACTAAATATTTCGTGAAAATAGGAAAACTATTTAAAAACAATTAATTAGATTAATATTTGCTTTATTTTAAATCTGAACAATTATTGATTTGTTTATTTTTTTGTGATTTTGTCACTAATAAAACTTTTAGCGGCCCTTATTAACCGCAAGTACCTTATTTCCAAAAATTATGTTTTAACAGTAAATAAGCATATGTAATTCTTAACCAATGACAATCATTAATTCAGAATATAAATTAACGTTAATTAGGGCTTTTTTTACACCTACTTCAAACAAAGGAGGTTCTCGATTCGGTTGTATGTATGTTTTTTTTATTTTAGGATGTTCGCGCATATCCTCTTTGTTTATAGAATTTTGTATTAGTTTTATTTTAATTATAAGCATGTTTGATATTTGAGTGGTAAGTTATGATGAATGAAACAAGTTTTTCAACATTTGTTGATAGCATTCGATTCCGATTTTCCTCATAAATTATTCCTGCTTCCGAGAATAGCCACTCACTAATACAATGGTAATAATTTTGCGGTAACTGTCCACCATTTTTATTGGACCGAAAATTGGCCGCTCCGGTCGAGAACCTAGCCGAATATTTGGTATTCGGTCAAATCCGTGGCATCTCTAATCATTATAAGAATAGTGGAACTAATGTTTAGAAAGAACGGCATTCGTTTTAACCAAACTGGCTTTGGACAGAGTACTTTTCAAATGTTTTATGGTTTGCGTTGTTTATGTAGTATGAATATTTTTGATGAGTCTTGTTTCGAAAATAAACGGACAAAAGAACAGACGGACAAGAGAGTGATCTTATAAGGGTTCCTTTTTTACCTTTTCGAGGTACGGAACCTTAAAAGGGCTCTAGATACAGGTGCATTGATGGCAGATTCCGTTTTCTAAAGAATTTTTCGACAGCTGGAAACTGCAAAGTACGAAAGTAGAAAAAGTCATTTTAAGAGGAAGGTACCGGGGGCTCTCTCCATACAAACGTAGTCAACTGTTTTCTCCCTGGATAATGACACTAGGGCTATTTTTGTTGCTTAAAACTTATACCTGCCATGACCATATTGACCATGTCCCTATGTTTTTTTTTTAAATCTTCTCTTATATGATAAGTAATAAGAAAATGGAAAAAAAAAAACAAAACAGCAGTTATAGGTTTTATTGCACAAAAATATTTGTGCACAAAAATATTTGTGTCAATATCCAGGGAGGAAACAGTCGACTACGTTTATATGGAGAGAGCGCCGGTACCCTTTCACCTTAACCATTGGTGACTAAGTGGGTTATTGATTTTAACGCTATAACAAAGCGAACAAAAAATATCTTTATTGAATCAAGGTAGAATTTAAAACTGTTTAATAAGCAGTAAACCTAACTGCACGTGCAGTATTCGTTCGCGGAAGTACTGCTAACATATAGGCTGTTTTCAGCAAAGCTTTCAGCAGACCTTTCGGGTCTTTTTTCCGTAAGGTTCTAATTGACAGGGAAGAACCAGCCCAGCTCTTCCAAAAAATTTGAGGTTTTATGAGAATTTTTAGGTTTTGATGTCACCTACAGTCTTAAGTGTAATTCCCAGGTTGTTTTTATAATATAGATCAGCGTTAGATCATTATCTCAGACGATGGTAAGTGACGATGCGGTGTAAGATGCAGCACGCGGTGTCTAGAAGATACCTATACGCTCGTAACTCAAAGACCTCCAAATAAACATGGGCCTTTGAGGGACGCGAGTGAAGGTAGGAAGACGATAGTGGAACAAAAGCTTTTCAGACTCATTGACCCGTCCTCCTGTTGTAGCTGCACCGGCCTATAATCACATCTGCAGCAAAACAAGCAAAGCTAGACTTGATGTAGTATGACTTATTCGATGATGGCCTACGAAGTACTTACAAAATAACGTTTATTAAAGGGAAAGGGTACCGTCGCTCTCCACATACAAACGTAGTCGACTGTTTCCTCCCTGGATAATGATACTAGCACAAATATTTTTGTTGCATAAAACCTATAACTGCCATGACTATGACCCTATGTCTTGTTTTTTTTCACTAATTATCATAGAAATTAAGATAAAAAAAAACAGTCATGGCAGTTATAAGTTTCTTGCAACAAAAGTATTTGCTAAAGTGTCATTATCCAGGGAGGAAACAGTCGACTGTATGGAAAGAGCGCCGGTACCCTTTCACCTTAAAGCCTTGCTTCTGCCGTCTCAGGGGTGGAATTTCAAAAACATCTTTCGTATTGGACACCAAAGCACACAAAGAAAACCCTCCAAGTTTCAGGTCTCTACGATCAGCGGTTTAGGCTGTGCGTTGATCCGTCAGTCAAGACAAAGCATTTTATATCTATACTAATATTATAAAGCTGAAGATTTTGTTTGTTGAAGGAAGTACTGGTTCGAATTGGAAAAATATTTTTGTGCTGGTTTTTATTTTTTTTGAGGAAAACTTTTTTCCCGTTATTCTCACGGGATCCGGAGTTACGCGGGTTAAACCTCGGGGTGCTGCTAAAGTTAAACTAATTGATGAAAAAAAAAATCCGTATCACGCGTAACTAAACTTCAAGTGGGCTTGAAGGATTAAGGCCCATACCTTACTTTGAAATTATCTATTAAAATAAATCTAATCAGATCTAAAAGTACTCAAGTAATCAGTTAAAGTATGTCACTGCAATTGTTAGATAATCTTAGCCAGTTACTATAAAAAAAATCAATAAATATGCGAAAGTAATTCTGTCCTTTTTATTACGCCTAAACCGCTGAACCGCTTTTGACGAAATTTAGATGGTACTTTGAAGAACAAAGGTTACTATTTTTCCCGATTTCGGACGCGTGTAAAAAGCGCAGGAAGTAAAATTTTAAATGAAACTTATAATAAATGAAACTTACTCCATATTCTTGAAGAAATCAATTCACAGAATTTATAAATAATTTCATTTGCCATCATTGGAAATTCACACGGCACTGAATTCAGCACTCAAAAATTCCAATTTTTCACTCTTGGCACGAAAATTGGCAAGAAAATCTATCACGGAAAACCGGAAGTGAAGAGCCCAATTACTAGGTCAACATCACTTCCTCTGGCAAGATTTGAAAATCGAATGCAACAAAGTATCCTGTTTGATTCGGTCGGGAGATGCGCGCGTTGCAAGCTCTCGCGTCCATCTGCCACCCTGGTAACTGGTAGTAGCCTACGTTACGCGGCCTCGCCCCGCCCGCGCCCCTCACCCCGCTGCAGGTGTGTCAAGGATGTATGTTATTGCCTCGCCTGTTATGAGCGCCTGGTACTTGAAACTTAATTGATGCGTCTATTCTTAGGTGTTGTAATTATTTAGTTTTTAGAAGTCTGGTAGGCGTTGTATTAGGGTCTATGTCACATTATATAATAGTAACTACAGTGTGCGCCTGGTACTTGAAACTTAATTGATGCGTCTATTCTTAGGTTTTGTTGTAATTATTCAGTTTTTAGAAATCTGGTAGGCGTTGTATTAGGGTCTCTACAGCCTCGCCTGTTATGTGCGCCTGGTACTTGAAACTTAATTGATGCATCTATCCTTAGGTGTTGTTGTAATTATTTAGTTTTTAGAAGTCTGGTAGGCGTCATTTTATTTAATGGTACCTACAGCCTTTATTAACTTTTAAAATTGATGACTAAACTTTATAGGGAATGTTCTAGTCAGTCTTTTCCGTTTTTTTCTATAAAATGCATGACTCCGAGGCAAAAAATAGCAATTAGCAACATTAATTAATAAATACGTATGGCATCTGTATTGATAGACTAGGGTTGCCATAATATGTTCTACATGCATTGTATGGTTGAAGTACATACAAAACTGTCTACTCTTTGTAGAGTGTTAACAAAGAGTTCCAAAACACATTACTCTTTGTAGAGTGTTAACAAAGAGTTCCAAAACACATTCAATCTTTTTAAGTTGAGCCATAATAAAGAGATCCAAAACACATTCAACCTTCTTTATGTCCAGAGTAAAGACTTTTTTTTTTTTCAATTAAATACACAAAAGCTTGTATGGTCGAAGACAAAAGCTCATGAACATAGCACAGACTATAAAAGTAGAGATCCGTTCATTTTACCCTAGTTATAGAAAATATGTTGTGGTCATTTCATCTATGTACAATACCGAAGAGTTGCAGTTGCATTGCAAATACGAACAGAGTAACGCTGCAATGGATAAAAGGGCATAGCAACTCTTTGGGAAACGACGCAGCAGATGAACTGGCCAAAAGGGGAGCCGCGGCAATAGTTTATGGTCCGGAACCTCTATTGCCCATACCCCAGGCCCAAATAAAAACATGGCTACGACAAAAAACTGAAGATGCACATAAAACAGAATGGAAAAACAGCGAAACCTGCAGGCAAACAAAGAGTGCAGTTCCGGAAGCAACCAAAAGATTTGCCCGCAGCATCATTAGACTAAAAAGAAACGAAATCCGGACGATCATAGGTGTCATAACCGGTCATTGTTCATTAAACAAACACTTATTTACCATAGGTGTCACAGATAGCCCCCTGTGCAGAGGATGCATGGAGGCAGAAGAAAACCCACAGCACGTGCTCATGGAGTGCAGTAGCGTGGCAGATCAACGGGCTCGGTCTCTTCAATCGCCGGCATCTCTTCCGGAGGCCTGTAGCAACCTGAAAAGGCTGCTAGCCTTCTGGAAGGACCTGGGATGGTTGGAGTGACAAGTAGGATATTCTCACACGCACAATGGCCCAAATAATGAGGCTAAGTGCGGAAACAGCCCCGTAAAACTATACCGAAGAGTTGTTCCTGGTATCACAGCTTTTTCGGCCATGACTCAAAGTTGTAAAATAAACCCAAAGTTCTCAGTTTCCAGCTTTGTTTCTAGCCTGGTGGCTCATTAACCTACACGAAACCAGCACTAGTATTGTCAATCAGATTCGAGAGAATATACATGCTCGATTGCAATGAGGGATTATACAAAATATTGAATTTTATTCGTTTGTAATACAATAGTATCGATAACCTGGCCCTTTTTCTTCACATTTCTCACCAAATTTTTTTATAATATGTTCCCAAATCTTAGAAGTGGATAATTTATTGAAGAATAGGTACTGTATTGACCTTTTCTTTTAAACTAGTTCCTAATTGATTAATAAATGGTGAACACCAGAATCACCATAACTTCTGGTTAAGACAATGCAAGCCAGAGTAGTGATTCAAGTTTCGAGGTGACTACTGGGCTAGGCTCTATACTTTTTTGTGTGATGTTACTTTTTAAGAAAAAAAGTTGAGCAAGAAAATTATTAGACAAATATTTAGGTTTTCATATATTTAGTCCCCTATTTTTTCCCCTTTATATCAACATTTTTTTTTTTACAGAACATATATGTCTTAGTTTTTTTTATTCGGTTGCTAGCAGTTAACTGGTGCTGCCATCTGTTGGAATTGCATGAAAACTGGTCTTTTTTTTTTATGACTCCCATTGTATTATTATATTCAGTACCTACTATTTTTAAAAGTGCTAGATTAGTGATGATGTATTACTAATGAACAAAAGCTAGAAGTAGAACTCTATGTCGGTAGAAGACCTTCAAACAAAACCATGTAAGCGTGTGGTTGGATATAGGTTAGAAAAAATGTTTGCACATTTTGATTTACCAGATAAGAATCCAGAAGATTCTAAAGTAGATGCATCGCGCGTTATATGATTGCTAAATGAGAACTCCAACAAGATTCTTATAAGAATTTCGGTTATAATAAAAATTGGTGTAAAAAGCAGATGGCGGGCTTCGATACGGAGAATATGCGTAGATAAGGTAGGTAGCGACAAATACGTAAGCAGCACGGCCGCGTGTAGGTACTTGGAGCGGCCCTGACCTAAATGGATGACTCAATAAACCGCCAACGCAAACAAAAAACCAACAAGAAACCTGTTTAAACAAGAAAATTAGCATCCATTTCGCAATAAGAATAAAGTAAAACGATTAAAACAAAGAAAGAAAATTAAAACGCGTGTGGTGTGAGCCGATGATATCATACTTCCGGAAAACGCATGTCGAAAAAAATGTGCAACTCACAGGCATTTTGATATTCCCTCAGCAACAGCTCCACGAATCTTCTCTCCAACGTAAAAACACAATGTGATACTTCCTCTTTGTTTGCTGAAGCAGTATTTTATAAAATCAATAATGACGACCTAATTCCGCGTTTCAATTTCTTTCGCAACGAAATGGAAATGACTTGACGTTAGTATGCCATGGTGTTGCTAGATTATTTTTAAAATACTTTCCACTATTGCGTCACTTCCGGTAGATTTTTAAATCTTAATTTCTATATAGAACTAAAAACGGATCTTCAATCAATTTTATTAAAGACAATTCTACAAATTTGTATTTTTTTGTACAAAAACCTACACAGGTTTTTTAAATAATTGAGACTTTGTTTTAAAAATCTGATAATACTACATCTGGAATTCCTACTATTTAGAAGATTTTTCGCCATGATGGCATCATCAAATTAAGATATTGTTTATGCCCATAGTCTATGTTATCTATGGCTAACTTGATTTGTCAACTTTTCGATTTCTTTTTAATCGATGTTAAATTCGCTGTGAGGTGTTATTTTAGGTAATACTCGCGACCTCTCATTTTAATAAAAGGAGAGGTCGCTACATAGTCGTTGGACTCAGAGAGCATGCGACTGATCGCTCTGGAAGTCTTTGGGGGAGGCCTATGTTCAGCAGTGGACGTCCTGTGGCTGATATGATGATGATGATTAAAAAGAGATGCACTGGCTGCTATTTATGTTGGCGCCAAACATTTATTAGATTTGGGAATACATTCAAATATAAATGCGATCTTTTTATTTCAAATCGTACAATCGAAAACTAATCAATACAATTAATCGATGCTTTGTTCGAAAAGACATCACTTACAAAACTGTCAAAAATGACACTAAATGTCAAAATCAGTGGTTCGCGTAAATGTCAAAAGTCGCTGTTTGTTTTTTGTATTGTTATTGCAAAAAACACCACGAAATCAACTTCTACATGGCCTGAACCTGTATTATTGATTGAAAACGTAGTCTAGATTCCGAGAAACTAGTATAAATGTTTAATTATGTCCGGTGAGACCGACATAATATGTAAGCAAATCGAGTCAGTTGACGTCAACGATTGTGTTAAGGAAAATGGATCAAGTAGTGAAAAGAGCAGCGATTCTGGCATCGAAACAGCTGATACAGCTTCCTTAGCTTATCTACCGTCATCGGACTCCGAAACATCGCCCGTGAAAAGTATAACAGCTGACCAAGTGACAGAAAGTTTTCTCGAAGCCAATACGCACCAAACTGATCTAGAAAGTACTCCAGCCAGTCCAGTTTCCGCATCCTCCTGTCCAGCTGTAGAATATTTAAGTTTTGAATCATCTCCAGAAAAAAATAGTTTAAATTCAGACGATAATGAAAATAAAACCCAAGAAACTCTATCTAGCGAGATTCATGAAAACAAATTGAAAGTTAACAATAATCTGACTTCTTCCACTTTGGATTTGAATGAAAAACCTCGCCATAACCTAAATAAGTCCCTCAGTCGCAGTGCAGAGAACATATCAGCAACTAACAATGAAAAATTGAATAAAGATGAAATACTATCACAATTTGCAAGTCAAAAGAATAAAGTTACTGCTATACAAAAAATACCAGAAACAACACCAGTGTCTTCTATTAACTTAGATCCTAGATATTCACGGATACCTAAAGAAATATTATCCCAAGACATAGGTAATATTGTGAAAAATGTCCACGGTATATTTTCCTCTGTAAGTGGCAGCCTAAAACATGCATACAACCAAAGAACAATCCCAAAACCTATTCCTAAACTGAAACCCATTCCAAATTCGAAAGTCATGAATGATATCTTCGAAGACGAACCCATAGACAATACAGACACTGGCCAGATAGATACAAAAATTAACTCAATAGAAAAGTTGAACACTATTCCAAATGCAAAATGTGACGAATCAAAAGAGGATGTGGTTCAAGCAGAATTAGACCCTAAAGGAGAAGTAATAAAGTTACAAATTGAGACATTGGAGCGACTTTTGTTTGAACAAAGGAAAGAGAATTCTACATTGAGAGAAAGAGTGAAACAACAAGTCGATGAAATGCAGGAAAAAGATCTAACATTTAAAGATTTAGAAATTAAATTAGATTTGGTAAGTTTCTTTTCTTTTTTGGATTCTATTGGACCAGGTATGACTCTGAATAGTTGCCAATAGGACCATTGACTATCATTTCTCTTTTTGTCTTTCAAATGGCTTCATCTAGCCAGTGTCAAGTAGTAAATATTTGCATCAAATTAAATTCTTTTGACTAAACTCAGTCTTGCACTATAACAAAACTTTGTCTTGGAGTTTTGTTGTGCATGTCACTGTTTGAACATCTTATGTCAAGTCAACACAATACTTACAGATGTATCTAATCCTTAATCTAATTGAAAGAGCTTGGATTAGCTAAATCTTCTCTCGAAACGCGTTTTGTTAATGCAAAATTTTACATAACATTAAATTATCCTAAAATAATAAATAAATAAATATTGCAGGACATTTTACACATCGCCATCTAGCCCCAAGCTAAGTAACTAGACTTGTGTTATGGGTGCCAGACAATGGATATACTACTTATATACTTTTTCTTTTGTAAATTATAATTAAACAACCAGACCACAGACAAATATCTAAGCATAAATACTTGTCTGAGGCGGGAATCGAACCTGCAACTCTGTGTTTGGCAGTCCGGCATGGTGACTATTGTGTCAACTGGGTTGTCAAAATAATATTACTTTACATAATATTGCTTTTAAAGGAGTAAACTCCAGAAACTCCAAACGCATTTTGATACGAAAAATTTGGAAAGACCAATCACATTTTACAAGGCCTTTGAATAAAATTGCTAAAGCAGTAAACTCGATAAACTCACTACTCTTCCTAACTTCTAGATGAGCAAACGCGTCGATCAAGCCGAACGTGAGAAAGATGCTGCAGTAATGCGTTACGCAAGCGTAGAATGTGCCGCTATCGAAGCTAAGAGAGCTGCCGATACAGCTTGTAAAGCTGAGAAGCAAGCTCAAGCTGAAGTTGAGCTGTTGAATAACAAGCTGAAGTCGGCACATGGAGAGAAACAGAGAATTATACAGCTGTATGATGATAAGGTAAGACTATTAGACCTCTTTAGTTGGGTTCTCTTTGGATGGAGTAGGCTTGCCCATCATCATCACTACCTCCTCAGCTTAGTCGACCGTGTCCAGAGGAAAGAACTTGACAATACGTCTGAGACAACTAAGCCGCGGGTTTTATAGTGAAGCAGGTACTGGAGCAAATCTTAGGCATGTTGGATTAGCCTAAGATTAAACACCTAAGACGTAAAATGCCTGTTATTTGTAATTTCAGTGTCACGAACTATCTAACACGGAGCGAGAGTTAGCTAAAGTCAGAGACGATATCAAGGAGCTAGAGGGACGATTGAAATGGACGCAGAGCAAGCTTAGGATGGAAATGGACGCTTATAAAGTTAGTATATTATGCTACAAGAGCGAATCTTCAGCTTGAATTACAACCCAAGTAAAATAACCATCGGTCAAATCATACAATTTTGTGAACGGTGTGCTGATGCATGCAAGAACGAGCGCAACGTCGACGTATTGATCAGCAAAACCCATCATTACTCAGACATAAACAATTAATCATCATAATTAATCAGACTCTGTGGATTTGCTAAACTACACGAAATTGTTATACTTTTTTTTTTTAAATCTTGCATGTTCTTGTAACATAAAATTAGCTTTTTTTGACCCCCTCCCCCCTATTGTCACGCTGTGTCACACTTTCTGTGACCTCCCCCCCCCCCCCCTAGAAATATTTTGTCACAAAAACTAAGATCCCCCCCCTCCTGCTGAGTATGATAAATTCTAAATGGTAGGACACAAATTCTGAAATTTAAAAAAATATATTTAGTTATTGTAATAAAATTTAAATAAATTTATAAATATCTTTCATAACGAACATATAAATAATATTTCTATTATTCAGAAGTCCAAGGATTTTCTAAATGGGCCGAAATATCTACAATCGGTATTGCACCATCTGATTCTTCATCTTCAACACTACCGTACTACACTTCATCGTCATCTAACCATTCTGCATCTTCCGTACCATCGTTTTCATCTCGCTGCGATACGAGTCACGAACGTCACGTTGGCGTATACCCTCCGTCCCCCTTTGTCACATCTTGTCACACTCAGCCAGACCCCTCCCCTCCCCATGTATGCGAACGTATTTTATGAATGGCCCTAACTAAAAATTTAGTAATTTGCACATCGAACTTTGCACCATATACATTTGATTTCTTTATATTGAACTAAACGACGATGCATATTCTTAAGAAACGGCGCACCCGCGTAAGTTCCGATCCCGTGGGTATATCAAAATAAAAAGTAGCCTATAGCCTTCCTCGATAAATTAACTATCCAACACAAATACTTTTTTAAATCGGACCAGTAGTTCATAAGATTAGCGCATTCAAACAAACAAACTCTTCACTCTTCAGCTTTATAATTCATCAACTGGCACACAGATGGCGCCATAATGAAAATGTATGAGTCAACCTTTTCTGCCAGTTGAGAGGATAATATTAAAGTATAGACATTGAACTTGCCTCTTATTTCACATGAATGTTTTTGACAGGATTACATTTTAATTCTATGCTCTTTTTCAGGAAAGTTCGGAACGCTCTGAGAAGTTATCACAACAAGTGTCGGAGTTGGAGGCTGCGAAGGACGCAGCAGCCGCTAACGCTACAGACGCTGTTAAAGCTAGACAACTGGGTAAATACATAACGTGATTATAATTTTCTATTGACAGAGGGGTACAACTACAGAATTTTCTTATAAATAATAAATATTGCAGGACATTCCACACATCGCCATCTAGCCCCAAGCTAAGTAACTACACTTGTGTTATGGGTGCTGGACAACGTATATACTACTTATATACTTTTCTTTTGTAAATATATACTTATAATACATAGAAACAACCAGACCACAGACAAATATCTAAGCATAAATACTTGTCTGAGGCGGGAATCGAACCCGCAACCTTGTGTTTGGCAGTCCGGCATGGCGACCATTGTGCCAACTGGGTCGTTATAATAAATATTGAGCTAGAATTTGAAACACATGTCTACGAAAGAATATTGTAATATTTGTAGCGAATGAATCGCCAGCAATGATGACTTATTAACCCAGGAAAGTGGGTTAAGTTAACCTTTCTTAGAACAACGCCAAGTATTTTTTTCAAGAAATTAATAATTTGTAAAGATCTTCGGTTCTCTGCATGGGCTTCCTCGATAGTCGTCACAACGTTTAAGGACGATTTAAAAATGAAAGTTGGTCTTTTTTCTTACCAGGGACAGCGGGACACACAGTTTGAAAGTGCAAGTGCCATGCCCAAAGCGGGACGTATGGTCATCTTATAAATTCAACTGAAGTCTATTCCAATACCAGGAAGAAATTATTACTATCTCTATTAATTATCGTCATTTTCAGAATCAGAACTAAAAGAATGCAGAGCAACATTGATTTTATGTCGGCATGAGAGAGAGGAACTCGACAGACGACTGGCGGCCCTTACCCTGCAGCTGGACGCTTGCACGATTGACAGAGATCAAACTAGGACTGCGCTCACTCAAGCAAACATCAAGGTAAGGATATCGAGTTACAGATGACTGGCGGCCCTTACCCTGCAGCTAGACGCTTGCGCGACGGACAGAGATCAAGCTACGACTGCGCTCACTCAAGCAAACATCGAAGTAAGGACATCGAGTTACAGACGACTGGCGGCCCTTACCCTGCAGCTAGACGCTTGCACGACAGACAGAGATCAAGCTAGGACTGCGCTCACTCAAGCAAACATTGAGGTAAGGACATCGAGTTACAGACGACTGGCGGTCCTTACCTTGCAGCTAGACGCTTGCACAACAGACAGAAATCAAGCTAGGACTGCGCTCACTCAAGCAAACATCGAGGTAAGGTCATCGAGTTACAGACGACTGGCGGCACTTACCCTACGACTGTGCAATCCAATCCAAGATCAGTAATGCAAAATGCCTTATGTCCTCAATAATTGGGTCTCTTATATCATATTAAGTTGAAAACTAATATCTTTCTCCATTATGTTTTCAGATAGAACAACTAAAGATAGGTAATCTTCGTTTAGAAGAGGAAGCGGCTGAGTTAGCTGCTTTGAGAGCTAAAGCGGCCTTAGCTGACACACTGAGCGCTCAATTACAGAGGTAAGAACTTTATTTTTCTATGGCGCAGTGGGCGAACACTCACCTTTGACGTTAAAGGCTGAGGGTAAGATTATCGCCTGCTGTGGGAAACATAGGGACAGACAGCGGGAAGCAACTTTGTTATATACTATGTAGTGATTAAACTTTTTTGTTAAGTATTTATTCCTGTGATAGATACCAAGAAATATTTTTAAGATAAAAGCAATTCGTGATTAAAAATAAATATAATTTACTAGCTGCGCCCCGCGGTTTTACCCGCGTAAGTCCTGATCCCGTGGGAAAATCAGAATAAAAAGTAGCCTATGTGTTGTTCCAGGTCTCTATCTATCTACTTACCGAGTTTCATCGCAATCGGTTCAGTGGTTTTTGCGTGACGGAGTAACAAACATACACACACACAAACTTTCACATTTATAATATTAGTAGGATTTAGTTATATTAACAAGAGTTCTTTTGACAGACATCCAAAATATGCTTACCGCGCAGAACGCGCGGTGCAATGTTTGCGAATTGCTGGTAATGCATTTTTTCTAGAAATTAGCCAACCTACGTCGTATTGCCCAGCGTACTTGTCGGTGTATCGATATGCAAGGCCGGTGCAGCCTCAAAAGAAGAACGGGTCGGTTGTTCCACTGCCGTCTTCCTACCTTCACTCGCGTGTCTGAAAATGCCTCATTTATTTGGGGGTTTTTGAGTCACGAGCGAGCGTATAGGTATCTTCTAGACACCGCGTGTTTCATCACGATGTTTTCCTTCACCGCAAGAGCAATGTCAATAAGCACACATACATTTTTTTCTTAAGAAAAATACATTGGTGCACGGCCCGCCGGGATAAGAACCCACGACCTTCATGAAAGTTGAGGTATCTACCACTAAGCCAACACCGATAGTGAGATAGTGGTCACACGCTGACCTATTAGAACGAAGTTCCTTATGGCGCGTTGCGAAAGGGGGCTAGACGGAAAAAATTAAGACCAAATGTAACGACACTTTTTGATTTATTACATGTCCTTCACTAATTAATCGAAAGAAACTTCGTTCCATCCGGGTGTCCCTTGACACCTCTCAAGTTTTATTATTTAAAAAAATTGTATGATTCATAAAATTCCACATTATATGAATGAATCGTTGTCCAGGGAAACGAGCCGGGCGTCGGAAGCGGAGGAACAACTGTCGATAGAGCGAGCGCGCGCTGAGACATGCGCGCGACGCGAGGCGGCTGCGCTCGCGCACGCTGCCAGCGTTACCGCCGCACACGTCCAGGAGAGAGCGCTCGAACAACAGCATCTTGCCAAGGTAACAGTATAAACTTAGCTATTTATTGGGAAGTATTTTTACCTTAAGCGGTAAGGCCGCCTTTTTTGCCACTCCAGGGTCTTTCCTTTTTTTAAGTTTCCTGTTTTAGGCATCCGTCCCTCAAAAGGTAAAAGAACCCAAAGATCACTTTCTTGTCCGTCAGTCGGTCCGTGTGTCACCACCGATTTTCTCAGGAACGGGTGGACCAAAAGCAAGTTGAAATTCATACCAAATACTGAGGTCCCTATTGTATAAAAATCAAGGTCCTGAGTCAACACGATAAAAAAAAATTGGTACATTTTCGCAGAAACTTGTAACTACCAAAACTTACCTTAATTTTCAACCTTTGATAACGTCTAATAAATTGATGGAACAACTGCATTCACACAAAAGTGTCATGTTCCGGTAACATGACGCGTCCCGTACCCGATGTGTGACGTCATGCGTCATGGTAACATGAGAGTATTAATAATAATATCGCTCATTTTGGCTTAGGTATGTTATGTGACGAGTGACGAATATAAAGGAAAAAAAAAAATTAAAAAAGGAATAAAAAAAAATATATAAAGGAATAACAAAACAAAATTCAATTTTTCATCGTTTTCCTATGACGTTATCACGTAAAATTATAAATAAATAAAATAAATAAATAAATATTGCAGGACATTCCACACATCGCCATCTAGCCCCAAGCTAAGTAACTAGACTTGTATTATGGGTGCTAGACAACGGATATACTACTTATATACTTTTCTTTTGTAAATATATACTTATAATACATAGAAACAACCAGACCATAGACAAATATCTAAGCATAAATACTTGTCTGAGGCGGGAATCGAACCCGCAACCCTGTGTTTGGCAGTCCGGCATGGTGACCATTGTGCCAACTGGGTCGTCATTATCGTCCGTAAACCGACTTTACAGACCATTTTTTTTATAAATTTCGAAATTTTCCTTTCATATATGATTTTTATGGGTTCATACCTCAAAACGTAAAAAAGGAACCCTTATAAGATCACTCTCTTGTCCGTCTGTCTCTCCGTGTTTGCTTAATGTTTTAACATACTAACACAAAAACTTTCACATTTATTATATTAGTAGAATTAAAATATCTTCTATACATATAAAATGCTTTGTCCTGAACGACTGACTGACTGACGCATCAACGCACAGCCTAAACCGCTGATCGTAGAGACCTGAAACTTAAGAAAGGGTTTTCCGAAATTCTACCCCTTTAAAGTTTGTATGGGACAAGTGATTTCTTGGTCCATTTTAGCAACCATTAGCAAAAGCTAGTCTTTAATTATAACTTCCATAAACATAACGTCCTATCGTTTACAGGCGCAAGCGCTGTCGGCTGACAACGCCAGTCTCCGGGAGCGTGTGACGTCGCTGGAAGAGGAATGTTCTAGACTACAGAACTCATTGACTGAAGAAACAGAACGGAGGAACAGAGAGAATAGAGTCTTGGCTAGAAAGGTATGTACGGTCGGCTGCATAATTTCAGACCCACCGTAGAGCTCCAAAATGGCTGTTTTAATAATGTTTTCAACACAAGCAAGATTCTAGACACCTTTAGTTGAAGTTTAAAGTTTTCTAACTCATCAATTAATCAAACAAAAATTATTAGAATGCAAACATTTTGAATAATAGTAATTTTCGAACTTTACCGAGGGCTGCAATTATGCAGCCGGCGTACTTAGAGCGATGTTGGCTTAGTGGTAGGATACCTCGACTTTCATTCTGAAGTGGTGCCTGTTATGCACCGATGAATTTGACATTGCCATTCGCCGGCTTTGAAACAAAACTAAAACGATGGCTTATCGAGCAAGCCTTGTATTCATTAATGAGTTCATTGACTAAGTTCCATGTATTTTATAAATTTGCCAGCCAATTTCACATTATGTTTAAATTTTAATAGTTTTTAGTATTAAATTGAATACCTGACTTATAAATCCAGTACCAATAAAGAACCTTGAACCTTGCTCTTACGGTGAAGGAAAACATCGTGATGAAACCTGCGGCTAAGTTTTCTCCAGACGTATTGACAAGACTAAGCAGGTAGTAGGTGCTGGGCAAGCCTACTCCATCCTCAATTAAAAAGGACCCAATTAAAAAGGGTCTAATTGTGGAAAACAGCCCGTATACAAGTACAAGTATACGGGCTGTTTTCACGAACTGGAACTTTTTACCCAACTGCAAGGAAAGGGTTTTGTTTTTCGCACCTATCTTTGTATGTTTCTTTAACCCCCGACGCAAAAACAACGGGGTGTTATAATTGACGTGTCTGTGTGTGTGTGTGTCTCTGGCATCGTAGCTCCCGAACAGATGAACCGATTTTGATTTAGTTTTTTTGTTATAATATTCTTTATCAACTTTTTTTAAGTTACTTGTGTAACTCATTATTGTATGTCCGGGATGGACACACTGTTGATGCCTACCTACTATAATTTGTTATCTTATGTACACAGGTTTTCAATAAATATTCTTGATTCTTGATCATGCTATACGTTCACAAAAATCCTGAAATTTTTCGTAAAAATAGCGATATTCATAATTTCAACTTAAGAAATAAGAATGAACTGACCGTGCCCGGTAGTAGGCTCCGAAAATAAACAGGTCGTTTAATAGTACATGTGTGCTCAACTATAATAAATTACCTATAGATGTATATGACATGTCCATTAACAGGTTCAAAACTTTTATAAAGCATAAATTGTGCAGTACGGCGTACTATGATACTTCGTCTTACCTTAATGATAACAACCCATGGACGTGACTTTAGTTGCTCCATTTCAAATAATACTTTCAAATATTTGTAATATTGACCTTTGTGAGCGTGATCACTTAAAAAAAAACCCCCATGAGTTTCTTGTGCCTTCTTCTCATTGGTGGGCGCATTCCGAAGGCACTCATCCTAACTTAGTTTTTAAGACGATTTCAAGTGGTCTATGTACAATTGTATTAAGCATCCCAAGAAATAAAAAAATTTGATTTTGATTTTTGATTTTGATTATCTTCAAAAGCAATACATGGATTTCTTTAATTAAGATATATTTAGATTCGTCTCATTAGTCCGAGTGTTCTTCGATAGGCTCTACTGAACCGAATTTGATGAAACAGGTATGAGTCCTACAATATCTATGTATGAATTTCAGGTAGCTGAATTAACTGAAGAAGTAACGGAAGTGAACAAGAAGTTAGAATGGGAAAAGGGAGAGAACGGTGTCTTGAAGAAGAGACACGCTAGTGCCATAAAAGTAAGTTATTTGTCATCGAAAATAATACTTTTCCGGCAAGAGTAAAAAGCACTTTTCCGCCCCTAATGATCATTTGATTGGTCAATATAAATCGAGTTGGATTTAATCATATTTATTTAGTAATTGCGCCCTGCGGTAATAGTCTAGGAGCCAGGTACATTTTCGGTCAATAATTTCTTCGCGAGCGAAACTTCGTAAAATGCATAAGGGACTTGTACTACGAATACTCGCGACCGTCAGCTGCCACTCCGTGGGTGGGGTGGGCAGTGGCAGCCTCCCACGTATGGAGTTTTTTTTTCAGTCATTTCCTCTCATTTGAAAAATCAGAGTATAGTTTATGTAGTATTTTGAAAAAAAAAAACATAGTCAGCTGACCATAACACGGTGGATTATACGTCAGCTGGCTCCTTGAACATGAAATTTTATTTTTATTTTCAACTATGATTTTCAATGATTTCCTCCCTTTTTTTCCCGTGGGACTGCCACTGCCCACCCCACCCACGGAGTCGCAGCTGACGGTCGCGAGTATTCATAGTATAAGTCCCTTATGCATTTTACGAAATTTCGATTGGGAGGGACTAGGTCATGAAAATCTGTCACTGGCTCCTGGACTATAATGCCAATCTCATAGGAATATCAGAAATGGTTGCAAATATTTTATTTTTGCAAAATAAATTATTGATTATTTGTCTGTTGATTATTAAAAGCCACGTAAAGCAAGGATCACGATTGTGACGTATTATCTATACTGTCGACCCAGTTGGCACAATGGTCACCATGCCGGACTGCCAAACACAGGGTAACGGGTTCGATTCCCGCCACAGACAAGTATTTATGCTTGTGGATATTTGTCTGTGGTCTGGTTGTTTGTATGTATTATAAGTATATATTTACAAAAGAAAAGTATATAAGTATATCCGTTGTCAAACACCCATAACACAAGTCTAGTTACTTAGCTTGGTGCTAGATGGCGATGTATGGAATGTCCTGTAAAACTACTATACTATACTACAATACTAGCAGTTACCGGGAAAAAAATACAACACTTGCATGGAGTGAGTCTTCAAAGTTAAGCTTGTGACGTCATCTATTATTTTCATGCGACAATTCAAATTATTGAATAAAAATTTAACCTCTATATAAATTAAAAAATATCGTAATTTGGAGGTACGAGGTGGTGTGTACCTCCAAAGGGAAGATCTTCCACCGGGCACGTGTCATACCCGGTAGGCCGCGGCCCGACGATGTTTCGTTGGAACTTGTATATGAGCTTATCTTCAGAAAAACTTCGCTTGCGCGATCTAGGATCTCCGATCGGCTTAGTGGCGCCATCTGTTAGTGGCGATGTGAAGTGTCGCCACAGAAATTCCAAAAGTCACTGAACAAAAGTTGTTTGTTTAAATGCACAGAAACGCCCTCAAACGCTTGCTAATATATTTACCAACTAGCTGCACCCCGCGGTTTCACCCACGTAAGTCCCAATCCCGTGGGAATATCAAAATGAAAAGTAGCCTATAGCCTTCCTCGATAAATGGACTATCCAACACAAAAATATTTTTTCAATTCGAACCAGTAGTTCCTGAGATTAGCGCGTTCAAACAAACAAACTCTTCAGCTTTATAATATTAGTATAGATTCCCACGGGATCGGAACTTACGCGGGTGAAACCGCGGGGCGCAGTTAGTAATATTAGTTTAGAAAACCCTGTATAATTTGTAAATATCTATGTATATGTATTACAGGAGTTAAATAGAGAATTACAACGAGCGCTGAAACGTTGTGAACAGCTAGAGGCTAAGCTACCGCCGCCGGACACAACCTCTACTAGAACTGGTAAGATTATATCATAAACTATCTTTTGCCCGCGACTTCGTCCGCGTAGGCGTCGAAAATGGTACTTTTAAGCAAACCACCCCCAAAATAACTTTCTACCCCTTTTTAACCCCGTTAAGGGCAGGTGCTAATAAAGCTACCAAAATCGACCTTTGTTTTAAGCAACTTTAAGTAATCAAATACTCTTTTTTTGTTATTTGGATATAAATGGGTATTGTAGTTTAATAACCATATTTTTGTTTATTGTGGTTGAAAACATGATATGAACAACTTCGTTCGATAAAAAAAATGTTAGAAAACAGAGAATTATTAGATCGTTTATCGGGTTTTATTCAAAAATAGTTAACGTTTGTTTCTAAAAATGAATCAAATGATAGGTTTTGACCTCTAGGAACTATATTTGTGGATAATAATGCTAAAATGTTTTGCATATCGATCAAATATAACAGTTAGCACGCAGCACGCTACGTTTTTGAGAGCGGGGGCTAAGGTAATGTATGGGACTACACACGGTACTGGAAGAGCGTCTTAATGGAAGAATTTCTATAAAATACGGGCTACGGGTAACGGGCTATTTGATTAAGTATTAGAGCTGTCAAAAGTTAAGTAACCGATTGGAAAGGGTATACTATATTTACATTATTTAATGTTTCAGGTTCAATAACTTCTTTGAGTAGTAGTGAAAGTTCACCACAAGATGAGAGACTACACAATGGACACACTGAAACTTTACCGGAGATCCAGGTATATTATGTTACTAGCTGTTGCCTGCGACTTCGTACGCGTGGTAGTTTTTTATATATTCTAAAACCTTTCTCTTGAATCACTCTATCTATTTAAAAAAACCGCATCGAAATCCGTTGCGCAGTTTTAAAGATCTAAGCATACATAATGACACAGCGGAAGCGACTTTGTCTTAAACTACGTGTTATTTATACACGGTGTAACAAGGGGGGTGGATCATCGGTTGCTGGGGGGTGGGGGACTTCAGTACCTATCGATTTAACCCCCCTGTATGTTCTGCAATAATTAGTGATTCAAAAGTTATTTGGACAATCTACACAACATCAGACAACATCAACACAAAAATCAGATTTTAGCATGAACTTCGCAATTACAGCCAAACTATCAGGTCTGCGAGTCTGGCTTTTTTTGTGAAACAAGTTCAATAATGGACCTTTTGTACCCCTACACCAATCAGAGTATGAGATTTATAAAACTCAAAATAAAACCATTAAAGTAACCTTTTTTTTTTCAAAATCGAATGTTTACATTATCTTTGTATGGTTCTAAAAAAAATCTGATTACTTTTTTCTGCAACCTTCTTAAAAACTACTGGCTTTCATGAAGAATAAACCCTGAAAGTTTCATTCGGTTCTTAACTATTCAACTAGGGCATCATGGTGAAAAATGTAAGTGATAGTACAAAAAGCGAAAATCGATAGGCACTGAGGTCCCCCACCCCCCTAGCAATCGATGATCCACCCCCATTGTTACACCGTGTATATGTGAGACGCAGCTAGTATATACTTCTACACTAAAATTATAAAGAGAAAACATTCCAAAACTACTGGACCGATTTAGATGAAACTTGGTATGAGGATACATTGATTCATTGAGAGTAACATAGGCTACTTTTTATCCCGATATTCCCACGGGATCGGGAGTAACGCGGGTGAAACTGCGAGGAGCAGCTAGTAATCTATATTTTAATTCCACGCCTACCTCTAGGAGACTCAGAATATGGTAAGTTGTCAATGAACGCGCAGATAATTTTAATGTATTATTTTGATAATTTACAGATAAAAGTGCCAAGTTTGTTTGATAAGTTGTTGACAAAGGTTAGACCGATTACTTTGTACTAGAACTAGCTGTTGTACGTAGGGTTACCATATGTTAATAGAGCGTCAATTCAATACGTAGCGTATATAAATAAATAAATATTGCAGGACATTCCACACATCGCCATCTAGCCCCAAGCTAAGTAACTAGACTTGTGTTATGGGTGCTAGACAACGGATATACTACTTATATACTTTCTTTTGTAAACATATACTTATAATACGTAGAAACAACCAGACCACAGACAAATATCTAAGCATAAATACTTGTCTGAGGCGGGAATCGAACCCGCAACCCTGTGTTTGGCGGTCCGGCATGATGACCATTGTGCTAACTGGGTGGATATATATATATATATATATATATGTCAGATAAGAAGTATTTGAGCAGCCATTTTCTAATAACATGGTGTGGGCGTGTTTAGGTAACGTGCCAATATGACTAATTCTCTTTCACAAGAAATCACTTTTTTATAATCGTTAATTTTTAAATGAAATAAGCCACTAAATTGAGGATAGGTATCGCACACTTATTTGGCATAATTTGAGCTAATATTTTGGGATAATTTGAGACGAAAATTCCTTGTCATTTCAAAGCTAGACTAGTTTTAATTCTTAATTTTAAGATAGCTTCACAACTATAGGGATTTTTGGCTCCAACTTACACCAAAATGTCGGTAAAGATTTCACCTACAATTCCATCTCAGCACTTTTGAGAAAAAGAAAACACATTTTTAACAATCAACATGTTCACCAACGAAGGCACCCGGTGCCGGTAGTAACTATTTAGTAGGCTGTGTACCAAGGTCGTTGGCGTATGGACCCCTTAAGCTGTTTAATAAGATCCACTTTATGAGCAACTGTGATAAAAATAAAGTTATCTATCTAGGTGCGAGAACCGGATCGTCAAGCTCTGATCGAGCGTATAGTCTCCCTACAACGTGCTGCCGCGCGTCGCGCCGAGCGCTGCGAGTTCCTAGAGGAGCATTCTAAACAGCTGACCAACGAGTTGAGGAATAAATCGAGACTGTTGAGGCATATGCTGTGTTCGATGCCCGCCGGGGCAGTCGCTTCTCAAGATAGAGATATTAATAAGGTAAGGTACAGTTTCTAGAGGAGCATTCTAAACAGCTGACCAACGAGTTGAGGAATAAAACGAGACTGTTGAGGCATATGCTGTGTTCGATGCCCGCCGGGGCAGTCGCTTCTCAAGATAGAGATATTAATAAGGTAAGGTACAGTTCCTAGAGGAACATTCTAAACAGCTGACCAACGAGTTGAGGATTAATCGAGACTGTCGAGGCATATGCTATGTTCGATACCCGCCGGGGCAGTCGCTTCTCAAGATAGAGATGCTAATAAGGTAAGGTACAGTTTCTAGAGGAGCATTCTAAACAGCTGACCATCGAATTGAGGATTAATCGAGACTGTCGAGGCATATGCTGTGTTCGATGCCCGCCGGGGCAGTCGCTTCTCAAGATAGAGATGTTAAAAAGGTAAGGTACAGTTTCTAGAGGAGCATTCTAAACAGCTGACCATCGAGTTGAGGATTAATCGAGACTGTCGAGGCATATGCTATGTTCGATGCCCGCCGGGGCAGTCGCTTCTCAAGATAGAGATGTTAATAAGGTAAAGTACAGTTTCTAGAGGAACATTCTAAACAGCTGACCAACGAGTTGAGTAATAAATCGAGACTGTCGAGGCATATGCTGTGTTCGATGCCCGCCGGGGCAGTCGCTTCTCAAGAGATATTAATAAGGTAAGATAAAAGCAAGAAGTAGAACTACAAACTGTTTGTTCTTTCTTCTTTAACCCACAGTCTTAAGGTTGGCTTGGTTATTAATGTTGGTATAATTAATTTGCACAACAAAAATAATAGGTAATGGCAAAACTTTGAACAAAAATTAATTGTTTGCGAGAAGGTAAGATTCTTAGATATTCTTTAAGTGTATTGGCGTCAGATGCTGATGAAGAAAATGTAAAACACGTGACCTTAATCCTACTAATATTATAAATGTGAAAGTTTCTGTGTGTGTATGTT
The DNA here is from genome assembly GCA_951213275.1 of Idaea straminata. NCBI lineage: Eukaryota > Metazoa > Arthropoda > Insecta > Lepidoptera > Geometridae > Idaea > Idaea straminata. The sequence goes on along the minus strand of OX577875.1, from coordinate 3,664,260 downwards.
TGTTACTCCTTCACGCAAAAACTACTGGACCGATTGCGATGAAACTCAGTATCTACATAGCTGGAGACTTGGATAACACATAGGCTACTTTTAATCCCGACATTCCCACGGGATCGGGACTTACGCGGGTGAAACCGCGGGGCGCAGCTAGTTGCTTATATATAGATATCAAGATAGTAAAAGTTAAGACCTTAAACATGATTAACCATCTGTTAAATTACCCCGCGGTAAATTTATTTGGCTAGAATTTGGATAAATTTGTTTAAGAGCAATCGCATGCAAGCCTAAATAAATAAATTTCGATCTAAATGCCCTTTATAATGTTGTTAAAATTAAATCGTATCTAATACAATTATTATATTGTGTACACGCTGCTCCGTAGATGATAAAGAAACTGACTAAGGTGAGTTTTAAATTCTAATGATAATATCAAATCAAATCCAACTGGGTCGTCATATGTCAATATGTGTATTGTTTGATTGTTTTATAGAAAGAGATAGCCCGTCTCGGTGGCGGTGCTATGGCCGCTGTATGGGGCGGGGACCCTAACGGCATAACGCTGGACTTGTCTCTCGAGATGAACAAGCGACTGCAAGCCGTCCTTGAAGACACGCTTCTCAAGAACATTACGCTTAAGGTACGTTGAACTTGTATACAGACTGTTTTCCGCCATTGGACCCTGTTTAATTGGGTCCTTTTTGCGTGAGGATGGAGTAGGCTTGCCCGGCACCTACTACCCTCTCAGCTTAGTCGACCATGTCCAGAGGAGAGAACTTGTCAATACTTCTGGAGGCAACTAAGCCGCGGGTGTCATCACGATGTTTTCCTTCACCGTAAGAGCAATTTCAATTAGCGCAAATAAATTTTTCTTAAGAAAAATCCATTGGTGCACGGCCGGCCGGGATTCGAACCCACGACCTTCAGAATGAAAGTCGAGGTAGCTACCACTAAGCCAACACCGCTCCTAAGGTACGTTACAATACTGTCAAACAAGACTGGACTTAGACAAGACTGGTTTCTAATAGCGAAATCGCCAATGGAAATTCCTGGAAACAAACATAGTGTGTCAAATCAAAGGAAATATCTAATTTTTTAGCCGCCGTCTGGCTACCATAACACAAGCGTAATTGCTTAACTTGACGCTAGATGGCGCTCTTTGAAATGTCTTTTATTAATTTAATATTTGACGACCCAGTTGGCACAATGGCACGGAGGGGCTCACGAAAACACATTTTTGCCACACTACTAATTGGTCACCCATCGAAGTAACGACCGCGCCAGGCGTCGCTTAACCCGCACGACTGTAAACGATCAACGAGAGCCGCTTAGTTGTGAGCCTCGGAAGATAGGATATATTAGTAGGATTCGTAGGATATGAAACAGAAAAATAGTTATCTAGCACTAAGAAAGGATTTTTCCTGGAAATTCCTGGAAACTAACATAGTATAGCAAATCAAAAGAAATATCTAATTTTTTTAGCCGCTGCCTGGTTACCATTACACAAGCGTAGTTGCTTAAATTTAGGCTAGATGGCGCTCTTTGAAATGTCTTTTATTAATTTAATATTTGACGACCCAGATGGCACAATGGTCACCATGCCGGCCTGCGAAACACAAGGTTGCGAGTTCGATTCACGCCTCAGACAAATATTTATGCTTAGATATTTGTCTGTGGTCTGGTTGTTTTTATGTATTATAAGTATATATTTACAAAAGAAAAGTATGTAAGTAGTATATCCGTTGTCTAGTACCCATAACACAAGTCTAGTTACTTAACTTGGGGCTAGATGGCGAGGTGTTGAATGTCCTGCATTATTTATTTATTTCATTTTTATTTTTTTTCAGGAGAACATGGACACACTAGGAGCTGAAATATCAAGGCTTAAAGAACAAAGGAATACTGAAAAATGATCGTAATTTAAGTTAAATTAATTAACTAACTGCGCCCCGCGGTTTACACTCGCGTAAGTAAACAGCAGATGTTACTCTCAAGGTTTTAATGTTTCATCATACAAAGTTTCATCAAAATCGGTCCGGTAGTTTCAAAGCCTAATAAATTCAAACAAAAAGAACATACAATTTTCTCTTTTTATTATTTAATTTGTTTATATGTAATTTTTTTACTCCTTGCCTCTTTTAAGATCTCATTTGCGTGTGCAATTTGGTAATAGTTTATGGTTGGCCTATTTTATAATTGGCCAAATATTACATTTTTAGGATTCCGCACCTCAAAAAGTAAAAAAGGAAGAACCCTTATTCCTCCTCACCCCTCCTTATTCCCACTGACACCCCCTTATTCCCTCTCTCCCCTCCTTATTACCACTTATTTCCACTCACCCCCCTTATTCCCACTCACCTCCCTTATTCCCACTAACATCCCCCTTATTCCCACCCACCCCCCTTATGCCCACTCACCCCTGCTTATTCCCACTCACCCCCCCCTTTTCCCCACACAACCCCCCTTATTACCACTCGTCCCCCCTTATTCCCACTCAAACCCCCTTATTACCACTCAACCCCCTTATTCTCACTTTCTTATTCGTCTGTACCGTTTCTCAATCCCGTAATCCGATTTTAATTGCATTTAGTTTCACTAAATTTCCACGCAATTCAATTCCAATGTGGCGCTACTGTTGTTTTCAAAAGTGCCATTTCAAATATATTGACTAGCTTTTGCCCGCGACTTCGCCCGCGTAGAAGTCGAAAATGGTTCTAATAGGATTGAAGCAAGGAATCACGCTGCCCCATACAAACTTTGCTTTTTCACCCCCTTAGGGGTAAAATTTCGGAAAATCCTTACTTATCGGATTCCTACGTCATACAAAGGAGACACCCTCCAAGTTTCAGGTCTCTACGATCCGCGGTTTAGGCTGTGCGTTGATCCGTCAGTCAGTCAATCATTCAGGACAAAGAATTTTATATGTATAGATTGAGATTGTTAGTCCAGAGTAAGGCAACTGTTCTGTTGGAAAGGGGTTCAGACATTATGGGAGCTTCGATAGGTATGTGTCCCGAAATGTATCGCATTTTTTGGAAAATCAAAGGAGAATGTTTGAATAAATATCCCGTGTCCCAGACGCTTTAGCGTTCCGGTGTAAGGGCATTATTTGTTTGCCGTAATGCCCAATATCGATAGGCATTGGTCTCGAAATGCAACACGGCATTTTAAAGTACAATGCCTGTGGTATCCAAAAGCCTTGCTGTTGCTAAAATTGTCTGCGCCATATTGTATTGAAAATACATTCCGGGAGTTTTGGCGGGAACGAGTTAACAACATGTCGTGCTGCAGTTTTATTTTCATGAAACTTAGTTGTAACCCGAGTTGAATTGTATAATTCTGGTGGAATGTTATTCAATTTAGTTCTGTGAAAGTGCACAAGTGTAGTGAAAGTAAAAATCAGTGTCAAACATGAAGTTTTCTCGTTGCCTCCAAATCTCCTATTAAGGTTATGGTAAACTTGCCACCGCTTTACTATAGCCCCTGACTTGACGGACTATGACGACTTTGACTGTTTTGAAACACTTTAGGCCCGGGTCATAATTTGATGCAAAATATAACTTGACACTGGCTGAATGCACAAGCCGTGCGAAGCTATAATTAATAGCAAAAAAAGACATTCCGATTTTGACATTCCGTTTCAAATCTTTCGAAGTCTATAATTTATTCTTCACACCATCGTCGGTCTGTGATTGAAAGTTTTGAATAAGTTTTAAAAGCCTATACAGCCTCGACTAACGTGTTATGATGAAAGGGTACCGGCGCTCTCTCCATACAAACGCATTTTTAATTTCGGTTTATGAACGAGTTTTGAAAAATGTTGATAAAAATAGATATTTATTATTTAAAAAAAAATAAGAATGAAAAAAATAAGGAAATAAGAGGAAAGCGTACCGGCGCTCTCTCCATACAAACGTAGTCGACTGTTTCCTCCCTGTATAATGACACTAGAGCAAATATTTTTGTAGCATAAAACTTATAGCTGCCATGACAATGCCCCTATGTCTTATTTTTTAAATGTATATTGTATTTTTAACTTTTACTTTCTGTGATAATTAGAAAATGAAAAAATCAAGACATAGTGGCAAAGTCATGGCAGTTAAAGGTTTTTATGGCACAAAAATATTTGTGCTAGTGTCATTATCCAGGGAGGAAACAGTCGACTACGTTTGTATGGAGAGAGCGCCGGTATTTTCCTCTTAATCGAAACCAGTTTCGTATAAAGAAGAATAATGTTTACTTCGTAACTGGTTACGAAAAACTGTTGCATTGACGGCCGAAATGGACGAGTTACGTCATCTCATCAACGGACAAAAATAAAAAAAATGCAATAAGTTGTTTTGATAGAATTTTGGAATCTTCAAGTCACGAATGGTGCAAATATTTTTTGTAGTTATAGGTAAATAAATAAATATTGAACAACATTCTACACATCGCCATCTAGCCTTGTGTAGTAGTAACTAGACTTGTGTTATGGGTGCTAGACAACGGATATACTACTTATATACTTTTCTTTTGTAAATATATACTTATAATACATATAAACAACCAGAGCACAGACAAATATCTAAGCATAAATACATGTCTGAGGCGGGAATCGAACCCGCAACCCTGTGTTTGGCAGTCCGGCATGGTTACCATTGTGCCATCTGGGTCGTCTAGTCGTATAGGTAAAAGGGTTATGTATTTTTGTTAGCCTATTAGCCGCCATTTCCAATATCCTACTAACATTATAAATGTGAAAATTTGTGTGTTTGTATGTTTGTAACACGAAAAAACAACTAAACCGATTGCAATGAAACTCGGTATGAAGATAGCTAGAGCTCTGGATTAACACATAGACTTACTTTTTTTTACTTTTTATCCCGATACTAGCTGCATCCTGCGGTTTCACCCCCGTAAGTTCCGTTCCCGTGGGAATATTGGGATAAAAAGTAGCCTATATGTTAATCCAGGCCTCCAGCTATCTACATACCGAATTTCATTGCAATCGGTTAAGTGGTTTTAGCGTCAAGGAGAAACAAACACACACACGCACACACAAACTTTCACATTTATAATATTAGTAGGATTCTGATTAGATCAGGACTTACGCGGGTGAAACCGCAGGGCACTGTTAGTATTAAATGTTTTATCATTAAAGCTGTCAAATTTACGACCCATTTTTAATTTACCGCCTAAATTAATTAAATTGTAAATGTAATTGTGTGTATCATATTAATTAAATGTTTTGTGTATTATGCATAGAGAAAAAATACAATGCGTTGGGACTCAGGTATTATAAAATAGAACGGGGATGGTTCTAGACAAAAAGAACAAAATTAGTTATTTCGCTTTTGAAAAATTCGAAAAATGACCTTCAAATTGTGTAATCCAGTTAAAAGACATTGTAAATAATTAAGTGGGTCTCTTCGACGCCATCTTGATTTTTGAAGTTATACTTCTATAAGCGCGTTATGAAAAAATGATGAGATTGAAATTTTAAGATGCGCGCGCATCACTGTAACACAAAAGTCACATCTTGCAGCTTCGTAACAAAAAAAAACAGGTCGAAGCTTCGAGAGTGAAATTTTAAGATGCGCGCGCATCACTGTAACACAAATGTCACATGTTGCAGTTTCGTATCAAAAAAACACAAAAGTCACATATTGCAGCTTCGTAACATAAAAAACAGGTCGAAGCTTTGAGAGTGAAATTTTAAGATACGCGCGCATCACTGTAAAACTAAAGTAACATGTTAAACTGCGCAACACAAAACAGGTTGAAACTGCTCGCAAAATAAATATGGGACGGACGAACAGAAAGACGAACGTAATACTTTTCACGCACATACATAAGCACACGCACGTGCGCACCCATTTTTTTTATCTCTTGCACAAGGAGACCTATAAATCAAAATGGCGCCGAATGACTATGCTTAGACCTTTCTAATGTATTTACTCTATATGTATTGTATTTATTGTATTTTATGTCTGTGAATAATGTATTTATTTGTCGGTGTCTCTCTTCCATGGTAAGGGGTAGCAACATGATATGGCATTGTAGACGTCTAATTTTTTTTTAATTTGGTGCGGCTACCTTTCTTCTTCTTAATTAATGGCTTCTACACCCCAAAATAATAAATAAATAAATATTGCAGGACATTCCACACATCGCCATCTAGCCCTACACTTGTGTTATGTGTGCTAGACAACGGATATACTGCTTATATACTTTTCTTTTGTAAATATATACTTATATTACATACATTGAAACAACCAGACCACAGACAAAATATCTAAGCATAAATCTGTGGCGGGAATAGAACCCGCAACCCTGTGTTTGGCAGTCCGGCATGTGTGACCATTGTGCCAACTGGGTCGTGTTTATATTATATAATCCTCTATACATGGCCATAAGTTTGAGAGATGGCTGCGTAACTTAAAAAAAATTAAAATGGCTGACAGTGTACTATGCCAGAATGTTACGACCCCCATTTAAAGTTCAAATAAATGTTTATATTAATTATTTGAAGGAAATGTACCTCAATCTAGTAGATAACTACGCTTCTCGAACAATTAGTTTGTTCACTTATACAGTGTGTAACGAAAGCCCTGTAAAATACCTCTTGAAGGTTCTCCGAGGTATTCATTTAAAGTTATTAAGAGGAAAGGGTACCGGGGGCTCTCTCCATACAAACGTATTTGATTTCTCCCTGGATAATGGCACTAGAGCAAATATTTTTGTTGTTTATAACTTATAACTGCCATGACCATGCCCCTATGCTTTGTTTTTTTTTATTTTTGTTGTTAAATCTTACCTTTTATGATAATTAGAAAATGAAAAATCCAAAACATAGGGGCATGGTCATGGCAGTTATAGGTTTAATGGCGCAATTTTTTTTGTTCTAGTGTCATTATCCAGGGAGGAAACAGTCGACTACGTTTGTGTGGAGAGAGCGCTGGTACCCTTTCACATTAGGAACGTATTTGTATTTATCACATTATGAAATTCCACAAAGTTTAGGTAAAAAAAATTTTTTTTAGGAAAATTACTCCTTTTTGTTTTTACTAATTTTCAATTGTTTTTAATTTTTAAGTAAGACCGATGGAGGAAGTTGGGGGAGACCGTTGCCCAGCAGTGGGATACTAAAAATGATCTAGCTAGTGACCTGCGTGCACTTACGAGGAATTTTTAAACACACAAAAATACAATGAAGTAGTACAAGGAATTACAGGGTTCTCTTTACACACTGTATTTTTACTGTACCTAACCTACTACTAGAAAATAAAGATTTAGTAGGTACAACTGGAAATGTTTTTCCCATTCGTCCAGTGGGTATGTCCATAATAGGTACGACTGGGAATAAACAAGTAAATCTACTAGTGAATCAGTAGGTACGGTCGTCAGCATAATTACAGACCCACCGTGAAGTATAAAATTAATATTATTGGAATGTTTTCATTCTAATAATTTTTGTTTGATAAATTCATGAGTTAAAAGACTTTAAACTTCAACTAAAGCAAATGCCTACAATTTTGCTTGAGTTGTAAACATTCTAATAACATTCTACGGTGGGTCTGCAATTTTGACTCCAACCGTACTTACCTACTACAATTTTTTTTAGATTTAGTAGGTACATCTGAAAATGTTTTTCCCATTCGTTCAGTGGGTATGTCCATAGTAGGGACGACTGGGAATAAACGATTAAATCTACTAGTGTGTCAGTAGGTACATATTTAGGTTTTCTTGTTCGTATTGTAATATAGTATTGTTGTTGTGGGTTAAAAAGTCTACAGAAGTTATTTAAAAATATATTTTGAGCATTCATTAACACGTTTTAATTATCAGATCGCCAACAAAAGTGGAGAACCATCAGTAGAGTTTAAAATTAAACATTGAGGGCCATGAATCACTCGCGTCGCTCAGGATTCTTACATAATCATCATGAATCACTCGACCGTAGCCGTGATTCAGTTGTTAGAATCCTTCGCTTGCTCGTGATTCATCTATGGCCCTCGCTTTAAATCCGTCCTTTATTCACTAGTTGCATAATATACTATTATCGAGTTAAAGGACATTCGCTTCTTATGTGGGTACTTAATTTTTTACAAAGATGTTGGATTAGCTATCCTCTTTCCTTTTATCCGTTATATATTATGACGTCACATTTACGAAGTTATATCCGCATCATAATTTTTGCAATTTACCGATATGATAACTTAAATTAATAACTATTCTTTAGTTATTAATTTAAGTTATTTTAGAACACAATTGATTAAAAGATGACAAGTCCTGAATCGAAATTAAACTTACGTAAGTATCCTACTATTCCTACTAATATTATAAATGTGAAAGTCTGTGTATGTTTTTTCTCCTTCACGCAAAAACTACAGAATCGATTGCGATGAAACTCGGTACGTATATAGCTTGAGACCTGGATAACACATAGGCTACTTTTTATCCCGATATTCCTACGGGATCGGGACTTACGTGGGTGAAACCGCGGGGCGCAGCTAGTAAAATATAAAGTAAGTATATAGTAAGTTAAAATATACAGATAAACATATTTCTATACCAAAATGAAACAAAAATAGTTCAGCCGTTTAGGCGTGAAAACGAAAAGAGTATAGTACTTCACATTTATCTTGTAACTTTTAACTTGTAATTATCCCGATATTCCTACGGGATCGGGACTTAAGTGGGTGAAACCGCGGGATGCAGCTAGTAATAATAAAATTAAACTAACTAATCTGTAAAACCTATGCCTAAACGACAGTAGAGATTTTGTTTACAAGTCTAATTTACAAATAATTTAAAAAAACAGAAATAACCCCCAACAAATCCATAGCCCTATAGATTACTATAACTCAATTTAATGTTTTATCTATTTACTAATGATTTTTAAACTCAAAATTACTCGTTATATCCTATATTTAAACTCACACATTCTAAGAAATTAATCATTAACGAACAAAATCATTAATAATAAATATTTTTTCCCGATAGTCCCCAGTATTGACAAAGGCCCGTTACCAAACAGGAATAACCCCAATAAATCCATATTCCATAGCCCTATAGATTTTCATCACTCAATTTAATATCTATAGACTAATTATTTTAAACTCAAAATTACTCGTTAAAATAATAAAAGAAATCAAATAAAATTTCCTATCCCATATAATTAGACGAACAAAAACATGACGCTATTGGATCTGGTTCTACGAGCGGTAGCTAGTTCTATGAGTACTTGCTCACCACCTCCAGACCTGGAGGTCGTTGCGAAGAAGAAGAAGAAAAAGAGAATACATAAGGTAAGGCAAAGATATTAATAGTAGGCAACTGTTAAAGTCAAAGTCAAATGTATTTATTCATTTGGACGCTCATGTATATTTTGTACAAAGATCACATAGAAACGTCTTAAAAAAACTAAGTTAGGATGTGTGCCTTCGGAACGCGCCCACCAATGAGAAGAAGGCAGAAACTCATGGGGTTTTTTTTCATGTGATCACGCTCACAAAGGTCAATATTACAAATATTTTAAGGTATTATTTGAAATGGAGCAATAAAAGTCACTAATTGAAATTATGAATATTAGGTAAAAAGTTATAAATAAAAATGGAAATAAAAATATTTATTAGCCCATTTCATGTCTCATCATCATCCGAGCGATGTTCCCGGTTGCATCCCTCTCGGGAGCCCGGGGTCCGCTTGCTTTTACGCCTCCACTTCGCACGATCTTCAGCATTCTGGTTTGTAAGGCCATTTGCACGCATATCACCCTTTACGACGTCAAGCCAGCACTTCTTGGGTCTACCCAGTCTGCCACGACCTGGCGGAGGCCATTTCATATCTGCACCTAGCGATTGACCATAATACTATGCTTCAATTTGTCTCCACCTGCGACTCGTTTTATTTCGAAGACGTTTTTTAACCGACTTCAAAAAAAGGAGGAGGTTCTCAATTCGCTTGTATGTATTTTTTTAGAGATGTTCGCTCATATCTTCTTTGTCTATCAACCGATTTTGATGAATCTTTATCTTTTTGAAAGGGTCTACCACAAGGGTGGTCCCCTTAAGATTTGTTGAAGATGTTTGTTGACGAGGATATTTGGAGTTATTAACAGAATTGCATCTCAAAAGCGTTTCAATTTATATCTGCCGAAACATCTTTTAGACGTCTTTCAAAAAAATATGCATGATGATCCAATAAAATGGTGAAGATCTGATGAGGATCTTCGAAAACATGAACAAAACGTTCCACATAATCATAACTACTGTATTATGATTATGTGGAACGTTTTGTTCATGTTTTCGAAGATCCTCATCAGATCTTCACCATTGCTCAGTTTTAGATTACTAGTTTGGTCCCAGTCATAACTTACCACCAGTAGAAACTTTCAAACAGATTTTCACAGATGTTCATCAATTGACGATCCAGTTGGCACAATAGTCATCATGCCGGACTGCCGAACACAGGGTTGCGGGTTCGATTCCCGCCTCAGACATGTATTTATGCATATTTGTAAAATGGTCTGGTTATTTCTATGTATTATTTTGATAAAAATAATGTAGATATTTTGGCGCGGGGATGGAAGAAAATACGTTTTTTGGCGCGGGATTAGACAAACGTTTATTCAACTTTGAAAAACACATAAAACACACTGAGATATTTCACAAACAAACATTGTTGTGGTCGCGAGACGCGTCGCTCGCAAAACAATATCGCTCGCGTGAGTCCATAGAGCAAATATATTCCCAAATATATTACTTTACTCTTTGCCATAAACACAACTAAACTGAAAACCTGTCGCGCGGGCGTCGTCGCTCCATGGTGGCGCTAGTGAGGCGATCACATGACTGTTACCGCCGCGTCTCGCGCCCATTCACACAAAAAAGTTGCAACAAATAACGTCTTCGAAATAAACCGAGATAGCTAAGCTTGAGACTAGATAGCGCTGTGAGCGGTGTTGGCTTAGTGGTAGATACCTCGACTTTCATTCTGAAGGTTGTGGGTTCGAATCCCGGCCGGCCGTGCACCAATGTATTTTTCTTAAGAACAAGTATGTGCGCTAATGACATTGCTCTTACGGTGAAGGAAAACATCGTGATGAAACCCGCGACTTAGTTGGCTCCAGAAGTATTAACAAGTTCTCTCCTCTGGAAATGGTCGACTAAGCTGAGAGGGTAGTAGGTGCTGGGCAAGCCTACTCCATCCTCACGCAAAAAGGGCCCAATTAAAAAGGGTCCAGTGGCGGAAAACAGTCTGTATACAAGTACAAGTAGCGCTGTGTGCATTGTTCTACAGCATTTGTTTGTTTGGTAATATTTCAGTATGCCCACGTGCCAGCCAACGTAGATACATCCCCCCCTCGACTACACCCCTCGTACATGACTCGCAACATTTCGCCTTGGAGGCATCAAGCTGATGAGCTATACAGAGAAAATATTGAAGTTGTCACCAATATCAAACGATATCACTTCACAAGGGTAAGTTTAACTTAATTAAGTATGCCCACGTGCCAGGCCACGTAAAATAAATAAATATTGCAGAACATTCCACACATCGCCATCTAGCCCCAAGCTAAGTAACTAGACTTGTGTAACGGATATACTACTTATATACTTTTCTTTGATAAATATATACTTGTAATACATAGAAACAACCAGACCACAAATATCTAAACATAAATACTTGTCTGAGGCGGGAATCGAATCCGCAACCCTGTGTTTGGCAGTCCGGTATGGTGACTATTGTGCCAACTGGGTCGTCAGAGATACGTTCACCCCCTCCATGCGATTTTGAAAACTACATTATCAGATTTTTGGAAAAGTCCCTGGCCAGGAATCGAACGTGTTGATTTTGAAAAAATAATCATCCTATATTTTTTATACCATAACGTACCATAATATACGTGTTGCTGATAGAGATCAAATCTCGGAAACAAACATTTAAAGGTATTAGTATTTTTTTTGCAAAATCAACAGGTTCGATTCCTGGATAAGGATTTTTAGGGGCGTATCTACGTGCTAGAACAAAGACTTTTACAATAATTTTATGATGCTGTTTTTGTAAAAAAAAACATCCTGTAAAACTTATTTTATTTATTTCCAGGGTAAAGTAGATTCACGCTGGCGTCATCCACCGAAACGGAGCAAGTTATATTACGAGACTAGAGTGAACTTCCTAAAACATATACAGAGAGAAAATAAGCTTATTTACAATAAGATTATTACAACTGTAAGTTTTAACACACAGTTAATTCAATGAATATATCTGAAAAAACACGCAATTAATTCACTAAATACATCGTTAACTACACAGTTAAATTAATATTTATATTGTTAAACACACACTTAATTCGATAAATATATATATCTCATAGTTAATTCAACAAGTAATAAAACACACAGTTAATTCAATAAATACATCTTTAAACTCACAGTTAATTCAAAAATATATCTGTAAAACACAAAGTTACTTCACTAAATACATCGTTAAACTCACAGTTAATTCAACAAATATATCTGTAAAACACTGTTAATTCAATAAATACATCGTTAAACTCACAGTTAATTCAACAAATATAACTGTAAAACACAAAGTTACTTCACTAAATACATCGTTAAACTCACAGTTAATTCAACAAATATATCTGTAAAACACTGTTAATTCAATAAATACATCGTTAAACTCACAGTTAATTCAACAAATATATCTGTAAAACACACAGTTACTTCAATAAATACATCGTTAAACTCACAGTTAATTCAACAAATATAACTGTAAAACACATAGTTACTTCAATAAGTACATCGTTAAACTCACAGTTAATTCAACAAATATAACTGTAAAACACATAGTTACTTCAATAAGTACATCGTTAAACTCACAGTTAATTCAACAAATATATCTGTAAAACACACTGTTAATTCAATAAATACATCGTTAAACTCACAGTTAATTCAACAAATATATCTGTAAAACACAAAGTTACTTCACTAAATACATCGTTAAACTCACAGTTAATTCAACAAATATATCTGTAAAACACTGTTAATTCAATAAATACATCGTTAAACTCACAGTTAATTCAACAAATATATCTGTAAAACACACAGTTACTTCAATAAATACATCGTTAAACTCACAGTTAATTCAACAAATATAACTGTAAAACACATAGTTACTTCAATAAGTACATCGTTAAACTCACAGTTAATTCAACAAATATAACTGTAAAACACACATTTACTTCAATAAGTACATCGTTAAACTCACAGTTAATTCAACAAATATAACTGTAAAACACATAGTTACTTCAATAAGTACATCATTAAACTCACAGTTAATTCAACAAATATAACTGTAAAACACATAGTTACTTCAATAAATACATCGTTAAACTCACAGTTAATTCAACAAATATATCTGTAAAACACACAGTTAATTTAATAAATACATAGTTAAACACAAAGTTAATTCAATAAATATATAACACACAGTAAATTCTAAATTTATTATGTGTAACAAAACTCCATAGAATGCAAGAGTGGTGACCACTAAGGAACACATGTCAGACTGGGCAATTCACCGCCGCGTTATGATAGAGAAGGCCGAGAAGCCGTTCGTGCTGTTCCCGCCAGTGCTCAGCCAGGACATCGAGGACCCTGCGTTCAGGACACCTGCTGGAGTCACCCGACCCAGGTAAAGTCGGGAACAGAATTGCAGACCTACCTTATCTTATATTTTTAAATGAGCAATTCTTGTATATATATATACTAGCAGCGCTCCGCGGTTTCACCCGCGTAACTCCCGATCCCGTGGGAATTTGCGACTATACGACTATAAATTGAAATGTAAGCTATCCTATCTTTCAAGTTGGGTCGAATTGCACACGGTGTGCAAATCAAATTAAAAATCGGTTCGGTAGTTTAGGAGTCCATCGCGGACAAACACGTGACACGAAATTTTTATATATATAAAGATAATTGGAATCTCGGAATCGGCTCCAACGATTTTCATGAAATTTGGCATATAGGGGGTTTCGGGGGCGATAAATCGATCTAGCTAGGAATCATTTTTAGAAAATGTCATTTTATTCGTGTTTTATCGAAACTTACTTTTTTTTTATGTGAAAAATATGACTCTTCCTGACATCTATTGGCGAACTACTAATACTATTTTTTGTGAGGAATAAAGTTATTCCAGCAGATGGCGTTGTTAAGTAACACGAAGTCAATGAGTGTTTGCTTTGAGGTTAGACTAAGAAAATCAATGTTTATTTATATTATTTGTGTCTTCTTAATGCACGTGTTAAATAAAAAAATATAAAAAAATACCGAGCAAAGCTCGGTCATCCAGGTAATAGTACTAAAATTACTATTATAGGAATGTTTTCATTCATTAGCTTGATAATTTGAAGCAGGGCTTGATAATCTTGCTTGAGTTAAGAATTGCTAGTATTAAGAGGAAAGGGTACCGGCGCTCTCTCCATGCAAACTTACTCGATTGTTTCCTCGAATAAAAACAGTAAAGCAATTTTTTTTTTAATTAAACGTATAACTGTCAATACCATGCCCCTATGTCTTGTTTTTTTATATTCTAATTATTCTAGGAAGTAAGAGACTTAAAAAAAATACAAAAAATAAGGCCATGGTCATGGCAGTTATAGGTTTTATGCCACAAAAATATTTGCTATAGTGCCAAACACAGGGTTGCGGGTTCGATTCCCGCCTCAGACAAGTATTTATGCTTAGATATTTGTCTGTGGTCTAGTTGTTTCTATGTATTATATGTATATATTTACAAATAAAAGTATATAAGTAGTATATCCGTTGTCTAGCACTCACAACACAAGTCTAGTTACTAAGCTTGGGGTTGAATGGCGATGTGTGGAATGTCCTGCAATATTTATTTACTAGCTGCGCCCCGCGGTTTCACCCGCGTAAGTTCCGATCCCTTGGGAATATCGGGATAAAAACTAGCCTATGTGTTTATCCAGGCCCCTAGCTATAACGAAACCGAATTTCATTGTAATCGGTCCAGTAGTTTTAGCGTAAAGGAGTAACAAACATACACACAAACTTTCACATTTATAATATTAGTAGGATTATCTGATATAAGTTGAGCGTTCTTTCCCCAGAGTCCACCTGCTCCTAGGCATCGTAGGAGCAGCCGCCCTGGGCGAGATGATAATAGAACTGTTCACGGACGTGTGCCCCCTCACCTGCGGGCTGTTCCTGGACCTGGCCGATGGAGATGGACTGGGGCATGGATATATTGGCACGTGTTTCTTTACGTATGTGATTTAAATAGATAGGTTTTATTTTCGTTATGGAATTTCTTGATTCAAAAAAGCTATGCAATAGCTTAAAAGTCTATCGATTGACGATATCGCTAATAGAAAGCAATCTTATCTAAGGGCGCTTAGACAAGATTGCTTTCTATTAGCGATATCGTCAATCGATAGGAATGTTTTCATTCTAATAAAGTTTATCTAATAAATTAATTAGTTGAAAGACTTGAAACTTCAACCAAGCAGGACCTTAGAATCTTGCCTGAGTTAAGTACTTCGTTAAGAATTACTGGTATTATGAGGAAAAGTACAAAGTTGACGATATCTCTAATAGAAAGCAATCTTGTCTAAGGGGGCTTAGTCAAGATTGCTTTCTATTAGCGATATCATCAATCGATAGATTTAATTGTATGAAATTGACATACAACTTTGTATAATTCTTTGTTTTTGTAAGGGGGCGTCCATAAATTACGTGAGATGTTAAGGGGGGAGGGTGTCGAGTCAAATCTCATCTAATCTTACGTTGGAGAGAGGGGGGTCTCGGCAAATATCACGCAATATTTTTCTGATTGATTTTTCCGGCTTAGAATGGCTAGATCAGAACAAAGTTGAAGGAGCAGATGATTTTACTGAAAATCAAATGGACATCAATAGTCTCTCTTGACACCGCGCATGATTCTCCATGGACTGAATTAGAGTAGATATTCTTTTTTTATCACAGTAGTCACGATTTATGTATTCTATTGTTAAATTTTTATTACACTTATTACTCTCAGCAATAATGATTATTAGTCTTACTAGTCGCCCACACTTTGAAAAATCTCACGTGAGATTGGGGGATGGGGGAGGGGGTTGAATAAAATCTCACGATATCTCACCAGGGGGAGAGAGGGACAGAAAATTAAAAAAAACACCTCACGTAATTTATGGACGCCCCCTAACTCTGTTTTATTTTTTGTTTTGTAATTATGCACCTATTTTATATTTGTTTACTCTTTTCTTGTCCGTGTGCTCTTTTAATAAATGTCTATTCTATTCTATAAAATTGGCATAAGATGCAACTTATCCACCACTAATTTTTCTCTAACGTAACCACATGAGTAGAGAATTGTGGTAAGACTACATGACTTTCCGTTGGCTTGTGTCAATATCATACAAATCAATAAAAAGTCTGTCGATTGCCGTAATACTGGTGTGCTAATAAAATTGAACTTTATTCCGTCATAGAAAAGTAGCATTTCGCACCACGCTGCCTACTTTTTACCCTACTGCGCTACGCAAAGGAGTATAATGTTTATTTAACGTAAAAAATCATAAAATTTGCAAGCGAAATTGAGCCCATTCGTTCCTAGCACGGCAAATTGGTGTTATAAGCTGATCTATAGAACTGCGAGGAGTGAAATCGGCTTCCTTTTACAAACAAAATCAGCAACAATTTATTAATCAAACTCAAGTACAAAACCAATCAAAAAGCACAAACATATCAATTCCTCTGCCTCGAAGTGGACGGGTTCGTCGTAGACGCTTGCACAGGCCTGCGCTGGTCTGAAAACTGGTTCACAGCTAGGCAATACTTTTCGGAGTGATAGGTCCTTGATATTTGTGATAGCAAGGGACTTCCATGCGGTGAATTCAGCCATAAAGAAGCACTACCTGACTGCCCAACCATGGCGATAAAGGCAATTAACATCCTTGTATTTAGCAACCCTCTTTGAATCTGAGGCTGTTTGAGTAAGGTCTGAAGGATAGTGCCGTCTGGTAAACCATTGACAAGCTCGAAGATGCTCGAGCCTCTTTCCCCGATCAACCAAGAGGCGGCTGCAGGGACGTTACAGCCAGTGTTACGCAGCGCTTTATCGGATTCTTCTTGAGTAAATCCAAGATCTTTCAGCGCTGTTATTGCTTCTGGGTTAGGTGGCTCGGCGATCTTGGCTCTCCAAGCGCGAAACTTTTCTAGAAACCTTTGTAAATGCTCTGCGCGTCTGAAAACATCGCTGGAATCGTTCATCTTTAAGCTTGTATGTTCCGATATTGATTCCTCTCGAAGTCTCGCAGCTATGTCTTCCGGAGTGACGACTTGAATGACTCCTTGGTGCATCCGTCTTGGCTCGTCCAGTGCTGCAGATAACTCGGCAAGTGTCATTTCGTAATTACGTCCGGAAGCGGCGAGTCTTGCTCCCGCTTCTATTAAAGAAATTAGGATCTTTCGCAGTTCAAAGGACAGTTCATTTGTGGATAGTAGTGATTGGAGATTCGGTTGTCTGACTGTGTTTTGAGGGGTTGGTAACGAGGCAGTTGCAGCGGCTATAGTCCCTGGTTGTGGAGCCCGAACTGCTCCCAAGTCCCACAACGCGCTTGCATCTGGTATTCGCCTTTCAACTAGCAACAACTCTTCTTGTGTCATGACTTGCTCTTGGGATAGTGTCAGAAAATCGTGCAAGGTCGATGTATCGAAGACTCTTACAATTTTGAACCTACCCGATCCAGTTTCACCGCTAGGATAGAAGAAGTCCAAAGCCCTGTTCTTGACTTCTTCAATGAGGGTGTCTTCTGGGAAGTAGGCAGTGAACATGTACCCTTCAGGACTTACGATTTTTATTAATATTTCATTATTACCATTAATAACGGAGTCTGATACTAGCATTATGGCGCGACCGTGATCTCAGGCTCTTTCGGCGCTATTGCAACGCTTTCGTCCAGATATTCTCTATGAATTATTATAAAACATAGGATGATGCTTGAGAATAGGGTGACGAAAAACAATATGAGTTTGATCATCTTGACGTGACATTTTATGTCAAATTTTGAAAGGGATTTGACATGTGTGTTGATTTGATTGAAGGAGGTGTTATTAAAAAGTCTCATTATGCAATATCATGGTTATATCCATGTTATGTCAATTAGAGTAAGATCCTGGCTACCATGTGCCTACCGCCAGCACATAAGTAAAGATCTCTACTCATGTGCCACCAGCACCCGCCAGACCTTCATCTATAAATCTATAAATAAATAATAAATAAATAAATATTGCAGGACATTCCACACATCGCCATCTAGCCCCAAGCTAAGTAACTAGACTTGTATTATGAGTGCTAGACAACGGATATACTACTTATATACTTTTCTTTTGTAAATATATACCTAAAATACATAGAAACAACCAGACCACAGACAAATATCTAAGCATAAATCCTTGTCTGAGGCGGGAATCGAAACCGCAACCCTGTGTTTGGCAGTCCGGCATGGTGACCATTGTGCCAACTGGGTCGTCAATACTATATTATAAAGCTGAAGAGTTTTTTTGTTTATTTGACGCGCTAATCTCAGGAACTAATGGCTCGAATTGAAAAACTATTTTTGTGTTGGATAGTCCATGTGTCGAGGAAGGTAAAATAAATAAATAAATAAATATTGCAGGACATTCCACACATCGCCATCTAGCCCCAAGTTAAGTAACTAGACTTGTGTTATGGGTGCCAGACAACGGATATACTACTTATAATATACTTTTCTTTTGTAAATATATACTTATAATACATAGAAACAACCAGACCACAGACAAATATCTAAGCATAAATACATGTCTGAGGCGGGAATCGAACCCGCAACCCTGTGTTTGGCAGTCCGGCATGGTGATCATTGTGCCAACTGGTTCGTCAAAGGTTATAGGCTATTTTATATTTCAATATTCCCACGGGATCGAGACTAACGCGGGTTAAACCGTAGGGCGCAGCTACTTTATTTAATATTATAAAGCTGAAGAGTTTGTTTGTTTGAACGCGTTAATCTCAGGAACTACTGGTTCGAATTGAAAAAATATTTTTCTGTCGGTAGTGTTTTGGAGAGTTGTCAGGTAACAAAGCCAAGAATCGAACCTGACTTATCGCAGAAAGCGATTTCTCCCAGGCAACCTTTGACCTCTTACTAGACTTATTGTTATTGCTTTAGTGTCTTGTTATTTTATTAATTTTCGTTTATTTGGGAACTATGATAGAATTATTTACAACAATATATAAAAAAACCCTTAATCCAACAAAGTTTCCACCAATTCATAATCTATCTATACATATAAAATGCTTTGTCCTGAATGACTGACTGACGGATCAACGCACAGCCTAAACCGCTAATCGTAGAGACCTGAAACTTGGACGGTGTGTTCTTTGTATGACGTAGGCATCCGATATGAAAGGATTTTCCAAAATTCTACTCCTAAAGGGGTGAAAAAGGGGTCAAAGTTTGTATGGAACAACGTAACGTAAGTTCCAACAAAACATCGTTTGGCCGCGGCCCTTAGGAGTAAAAATTTTGATAAACCCTTTCTTATCGGATGCCTACGGCACACAAATAACACAACAGAGTTTTAGGTCTCTACGATCAGCAGTTTAGGCTGTGCGTTGATCCGTCAGTCAGTCAGGACAAAGAATTTTACATTATACATATACAATTCTTTGTCCTGACTGACTGAAGAATTTTATAATATACTAGCTGCGCCCCGCGGTTTCACCCGCGTAAGTCCCGATCCCGTGGGAATATCGGTTATTCGATTTTTTCTCGCCTTTTAAACCTTCCCTAGACCTCCACGAACATTTCAAGACTAAGATAAGATAAATCCGTTCAGCCGTTCTCGAGTTTTAGTGAGACTAACGAACAGCAATTCATTTTTATATTTATAGACATGTAAAATTCTTTGTCCTGACTGACTGACGGATCAACGCACAGCCTAAACCGCTGATCGTAGAGACCTGAAACTTGGATATTTGATACCAGCAAGGTCCCCGGACTGTACTGGAGCGGTGGTGACGTTATCTACGACAATGGGTTCGGTTGCTACGCGCAGCGAGGCCGCTCTATACCTATCGGGGCTGAAAACTATCACTTCTCACATTCTATGCCAGGTATTTACAATCATTGTACAAAATAACTAAGATCTATTAAGTTTACTGTTATGGAAGCATTGTAAAAAACTGATGTTGTACAAATTATGAATTTTTATTATTATTATATTATTAATTCTTTTGTCTATACTGTGAAGAAGGGAACTAGTTAGAAATCTCTACTCATGTGCTAGGAGGGACTATTAAGAGGAAAGGGTACCGGCACTCTCTACATACCAACGTAGTCGACTGTTTCCTCCCTGGATAATGACACTTGAGCAAATATTTTTGTTGCCTAAAACTAATAACTGCCATGACCATGCCCCTGCCACAGACAGACAGACACACACACAGACACGTCAAACTTATAACACCCCGTTTTTGCGTCGGGGGTTAAAAATGCAGTGATTTATTAATATAACTCACAGGTTTGCTATCGATGCGAATGACTAGAAACGACGAGATGTGTGGAACTTTCAACATCACATTCAAGGCTCTACCACAATTTGATCTCAAAAACGTCGTCTTTGGCAGAGTTAGTAATTTTCATTTTCAAAATAAAAAGATATACCACCCATTTGTAATATATTTATTGACCTATTTAATCTATACATATAAAATTCTTTGTCCTGAATGACTGGCTGACTGACTGACGGATCAACGCACAGCCTAAACCGCTGATCGTAGAGACCTGAAACTTGGAGGGTGTGTTCTTTGTGAGACGTAAGCATCCGGTAAGAAAGGATTTTCCGAAAATCTACTCCTAAAGGGGTGAAAAAAGGGGTTAAAGTTTGTATCGGTCAACGTGATTCCTTGGTCCAATCCTATTAGAACCATTTTCGACTGTTACGCGGACAAAGTCGCGGGCAAAAGCTATTTTGTAATAAAATTATTTTCATTCATTAAACAGTTCGATAAAGATCGTCCTTAAAGGGATCTCTGACTATTTGTATTTATTGAACAATTTCAGGTGATCCGTCCGAACAGCACATACAACGCAATCCGTAAATTAGGCTCCCCACTGAACACGCAACCAGTCGTCGAGATCCGCGCGACTCGTCGAAGAGACAACGACCGCTGGCTCTGTGGACAGCCTAATCTTGTGCTAAAGAAGCCTAGCTTACGATCTATACTTAGAAAGACTTTGTAGACTTGATTGATGAATAAATGTTGAAAACATTTGTCTATTTTTTTACTTTATACAGCACGTACAACGCAATCCGTGAACTATTTAAGAACACTTGGACTAATGAGACGAACCTAACGATTTCTGTGGTTTGGAAGATATGAGGGAATAAAGAATCTTCTTCTTCTCGTATAGCAGTGGCTCACCTATTGTTAGAGTTTTCAGATCGCCCTAAGGCCTCTAACTTGATCTAACAACTGCTACTAGAGGTAGCAACCGGGACCAACGGCTTAACGTGCCTTCCGAAGTACGGAGGGGCTCACGAAAACACATTTTTCCCACACTACTAATTGGCCAACCATCGAAGTAATGACCGCGCCAGGCGACGCTTAACCCGCACGACCGTAAACGATCAGCGAGCGTCGCTTAGCTGTGAGCCTCCTCGACGAATAAAGAATATTATAAACATACGCGAGATAGGCGCGAAAAACAAACCTTTCCCTGCAGTCGGGTAATTAGGCACCCCACTGAACACGCAACCAGGGGCCTTATTCTGCTATTTAGCATTAAAGGATTTACCATTGTCATTATATCGAGATCGTTATTTTATTTGGTATTCTGCTAAAGTTTTAATAACATCGCAATAGAATCGCTATGGTGTCTCAGTGGAATGGTAATAGATACGTCGCTGGTGTTGCCTAGCCATATGGCATATGTTGCTAAGCGATATACCGTTTTGACAACTATCGAGCTTCCATTGAGCCACGATTCTAGAGCAGAATACCAAAGTGAGTCAGTGGTGTTTCGATAGAATAGTTAACATCAGAGGAATACCAATTTGACATGTAATGACATATTTTTGACATTAAATGTCTTTAACGATTCCATTAAATGTCTATAACGGAGTTTTGGCGGGAACGAGTTAACAACATGTCGTGCTGCAGTTTTATTTTCATGAAACTTAGATGTAACCCGAGTTGAATTGTATAATTCTGGTGGAATGTTATTCAATTTAGTTCTGTGAAAGTGCACAAGTGTAGTGAAAGTAAAAATCAGTGTCAAACATGCAGTTTTCTCGTTGCCTCCAAATCTCCTATTAAGGTTATGGTAAACTTGCCACCGCTTTACTATAGCCCCTGACTTGACGGACTATGACGACTTTGACTGTATTGAAACACTTTAGGCCCGATTTATGAAAAATCGGGTCATAATTTTATGCAAAATATAACTTGACACTGGCTAAATGCATACGTGCGAAGCCATAATAAAAGAAAAAAAAAATGTCTAACGATTTCATCACTCTTTTGAAACACAATTGTATTAGCAGACTTAGGCCCCAGTCGTGAAGATCCGCGCAACTCGAGGCAGACAACGACCGCTGGGCTAAAGGGGTAAAAAAGGGCTGATAAAGTTTATAATAAAACCACATATTTTTGTAGGTAGTACCTAAGTAGGCAGGTACTAACTTATACGATTTAATATCAAAAAATATAAATTTAAAAATCGTTACATTTTTTTTGAAATTTTACTGTTTTTTTGTTATTACATTTTTATCTTAAATGTGACTTATTTCGCGGACTTTTTCTAATAATTTGTAAGACAAGCAAGTACAAACTCTAAACAAATATGACAGACAAAATTAAAGGTGATCTCACGCGGGCACTGACAACATTAAGTTGTATACAAACAGTGAGCAACGAAAATGCAGACGCCACTCGAGTCCTAAAATTGCCAATAGTAGATTTTTTAATATAAATCTAAGTATACATATAAAATGCTTTGACCTGAACTACTGACTGACGGATCAACGCACAGCCTAAACCGCTGATCGTAGAGACCTGAAACTTGGAGGGTGTTTTCTTTGTATGACGTAGGCATCGGATAAGAACGGATTTTCAGAATTTCTTCCCCTAAGGGGGTGAAAAAGGGAGGGGGGAAGTTTGTATGGGACAACGTGATTCCTTGGTCCATTTTTGACTTTTAAGCGGACGAAGTCGCGGGCAAAAGCTAGTATGTATATAAAAATGATATATTTTTCTTGATCAAGGCATTGTGCTTGAACAACTGGATCAATATCGCTAATTATTTTTTTGCTGTGTTTGTAAATAAATATTGCAGGACAATCCACACAGCGCCATCTAGCCCCAAGCTAAGTACTAGACTTGTGTTATGGGTGCTAGACAACGGATATACTACTTATATACTTTTCTTTTGTAAATATATACTTATAATACATAGAAACAACCAGACCACAGATAAATATCTAAGCTAAAAACTTGCCTGAGGCGGGAATCGAACCCGCAACCCTCTGTTTTGCAGTCCGGCATGATGACAATTGTGCCAACTGGGTAGTCTATAAAAAAAAAAATTTGCATGACAATCCACACAGCGCTATCTAGCCCCAAGTTAAGTAACTAGGCTTGTGTTATGGGTGCTAGACAACGGATAGAATACTTAAATACTTTTCTTTTGTAAGTAATAGTATTATATATAGAAATATCCAGACCAGCAACAAAACACCACATAAATATTTGTTTGAGGCGGGAATCGAACCCGCAACTTTCTGGATCACAGGCGGGTGTTTTCCAGAAGCGCTAGAACTTTAAACTTTACGCTATGCGCGATGCGCTAAAGATAGATCTTAAAGTCATGCTCAAGTGAAAAATCTTACAATAAAAGCAATTTAAAAGTACTGCAGTCGGTCTGCACTTATGTTACTGAATGTATAAATTCAATGCCCGCGTTAGAGTTTCGTAAAATCTACACAAAAGCTGATCTCTCACGGGCAACGAAATAGAAATCTCAACTGAATAGGTAACAAACTTACATGGAAATTTAAATTTTAAACAAAACTTATTTGTAACTGTATTCAACTGCCCGTGTGAGAGCGTCCTAATATTGTTATTACAGAATATTTTTGTGTAGTTAATGTAGGGGCAGCTTAATTTAAACTAATAATTTAACTCTAGGAACTCATCTTCACGCTTTTTGTTTTTCAAATACTTGAAGATTCGCCTGGAAGAGAAAAAAACACATATTAATTGAATGAATGGAGTGAATGGAGTTAATGTAGTGAATGAAGTGAATGATATGGATGAAGTGAATGATATGAATAAAGTGAATGTAGTGAATGATATGGATGAAGTGAATGATATGAATAAAGTGAATGTAGTGAATGATATGGATGAAGTGAATGATATGAATAAAGTGAATGTAGTGAATGATATTAATAAAGTGAATGTAGTGAATGATATGGATGAAGTGAATGATATGAATAAAGTGAATGTAGTGAATGATATGGATGAAGTGAATGATATGAATAAAGTGAATGTAGTGAATGATATTAATAAAGTGAAAGAAGTGCATAAATAAATAAAAAATAAATAAATAATGCAGAACATTCAACACCTCGCCACCTAGCCCCAAGCTAAGTAACTATACTTGTGTTATGGGTGCTAGACAACGGATATACTACTTATATACTTTTCTTTTGTAAATATATACTTATAATACATAGAAACAACCAGACCACAGACAAATATCTAAGCATAAATACTTGTCAGCGGTGGGATATCGAACCCGCAACCCTTTACCAGCCGCCCATTGTGCCATATTGTAAGGTACTAAATATCAATTTTCTTTTAGCATATATGTAGTTATAATTTAGAATTTATTTTTGTTTTTGTTATATGTAATCATTTTGCGTTCTGTTTTTACGATGCACTAAAGTATTTATCTATCTATCTATCTAACCCTGTGTTTGGCAGTCCGGCATGGTGACCATTGTGCCAACAGGGTCATAAGAAGTGATTGAAACGAATGAAGTAAATATAATGACCAAAGTGTTTGAAACGAATGAAATAAATAGTGTTAATTAACCATATAGTCCTCGGCGCGTGCCCCCAATCGTGCGGTACACTCTTGACAAGTTGCCTCAGCTCCTTAACGTGGACGTGTCGCTCGGCCAGGACACGCACGGCCGCGAGCGGGGTCGCGCGCGGGAACGGCTCGCTACCCGCCTCGCTCACCACCAGGTCGATCTTCAGACGGACCTCCCATACGGACCGGAGGGGTATGTTCGCCACCTAGCAAGATAGATAGAGAACATAATATACGTAAAGTAATAGCTAGAAAGTTAAGCGGACATCCCCAACACAAGTTTTAAAAAAACATATTTCCTAATTACATAATCGTTTGGAGACCAACGATTATGTAATTAGGAACTTCAAAGTCAAATTCCTTTATGCATTTGGATACTTAAAAACTAAGTTAGGACTTGTACTTGTGTTCGGGATGTTTTCCGCAATTAGACCCTTTTTAATTGGGTCCTTTTTGCGTGAAGATGGAGTAGGCTTGCCCAGCATCTCTCAGCATAGCTGACCATGTCCAGAGGGAAAGAACCTGTCAATACTTCTGTAGCCAACTAAGCCACGGGTTTCATCACGATGTTTTCCTTCACCGTAAGAGCAATGTCAATTAACGCACATACCTTTTTCTTACGAAAAATTCATCGGTGCACGACCGGCCGTCCGGCCATCTAGCCACAAGCTAAGTAACTAGACTTGTGTTATGGGTGCTAGACAACGGATATGCTACTTATATACTTTTCATTTATAAATATATACTTATAATACCTATACATAGAAACAACCAGACCACAGACAAATATCTAAGCATAAATACTTGCATGAGGCGGGAATCGAACCCGCAACCCTGTGTTTGCAGTCCGGCATGGTGACCATTGTGCCAACTGGGTCGTCTTCACCTTGATTATATAGTCACCTTGAGAGCCAATATGCCGTCCTGTGTGAGAGAGTATGCGAGCCTAGCTCTAGCATCGTGCATAGTCCGCGCCCAGCGCGTCGCGAGCCGAGCGGTGGCCGCGCACCGCCGCACCAACGCGGGCACCGACCCCGCCTTACTGCATCCGTGAGACAGCTCGAACCGCATCGCTTCACCCGCGAAACGTATGCACAATTCCGCTATTGGGTTCTTCTTTTCTGTAATTGTAAAGTCAAAATTCTTTATTAAGAGAGGTAGATTAAATCTATACATATAAAATGCTTTGTCCTGACTGACTGACGGATCAACGCACAGTCTTAACCGATGATCGTACGGACCTGAAACTTGGAGGATGCGTTCTTTCTATGATGGACCGTTTTTGTTTTACACTTCCAAGCAGCGCTATCTATTGACACAGTTGATGAATTATACAAATTGTAGTTCTTATAATATTACTGCGACCCACTCTGGCTTCGCACGGCTATATTATGCATGTATTATACATATAAACCTTCCTCTGGAATCGATTTATCTAATAAAAACGCATCAAAATCCGTTGCGTAGTTTTAAAGATCTAAGCATACATAGGGATAGACAGCGGAAAGTGACTTTGTTTTATACTATCCTACTAATAGTGTGTGTGTGTATGTTTGTTACTACTTCACGCAAAAACTACTGGACCGATTGCGATGAATCTCGATATCTAGGTAGCTGAAGACCTTGATTGACACATAGGCTACTATTTATCCCGATATTCCCACGGTATCGGGAGTTACGCGGGTGAAACCGCGGAGTGCATCTTGTGAAATATAAAAGCTCACCGGTGTGCATGATCTCAATCTGCGAGTGTAGTACTGGCGTGTCGGCGCGTACGCAGGTCCGCGTCGCGTTCTCGTGTCTGTGCTGGAGCCGTATACTGAGGCGCAGGCACGAGTGAAGCAGCCGAAACGACCATGTATCACCAATCGACGACTCCCATTCACATTCGTGGCTTCTGATGTCGTTAATAAATTAAACTTTAATAATATATTTAATTCTGGCCGAAGGACGTGGTGTTCCGTCGCTTCCGCAGACAAATTCCACAAGAACAGACTAAGACGAAAGTGTAGTGTCTTGGAAGTGCTACTAACATAGTTCTAAGCTATCTCTTTAACACATTCAATTATTATTATAAAATATGTATGTTAGTCTATAAGGTATGTATCTATGGGCCTTTGTATTATTATTATAATATTCTAACTTTATTATCTATCTTCTATACATATAAAATTCTTTGTCCGGAATGACTGTTGACTGACGGATCAACGCACAGCCTAGACCGCTGATCGTAGAGACCTAAAACTTGGAGAGTGTGTTCTTTGTGTGACGTAGGCAGGATTTTCGGAAATTCTACCCCTAAGGGGGTGAAAAAGCAAAGTTTGTATGGAACAACGTGATTCCTTGGTCCAATCTACTTCAAATTTTGAATATTCTTTAACAGAATTGATGGAAGACGTGCTCTGAAAGGGGTTAAAAAGGGGTAGAAAGTTATTTTGGGGATAGTTCCCTGACAGTTATATAGGTCTTAATTGTAAAAAATATTGTAGGACACTTCACAGCGCCATCTAGCCCCAAGCTCAGCACTAGGCTTGTGTTATACTGGCCAGACAAAAGATAGAATACTTAAATACTTTTCACAACACGAAACAAATTTCTGTGCATAAATATTTGTTTGAGGTGGGGATCGAACCTACAGCTACGCGTCGCAGGTGTGTGCTCACCCGCCGCGCCATAGAGGGCTATAACATTGCTTGATCTTTAACTTACCCCATAAAAGGCAGCATATCGATCTTGGCAACAATATTAACACTCGAATCGCAGTCAGCCACATAGCATTTGGTGTATTTATCATTATCCTTCCACTCCATCTGCGAGGAGTCATCGGAGAAGTGATGCTCAAACGATGACGTCACAATACTCTGGTCATCTCGCCCTAGATTTTTACTACTTGTGAAAGAACTGACCATGTCTACGCTTTGTAAATCACTGTTGGATACAGATACTGTTTGGGGTTCCGAAGATGAAATATCTGTGCTCGTTGTTTCTGTCTGCGGGTTTAGCATTCCTTGATCGATATTCATTCTGATGTCGGTCAATACTTGATTGACTGTTATGTTTTCTCTCTTTTTGTGCTGTTTTGTTGTTGAATGTTTGAGTTCTATTCGTTTTGAAGATGTTTTAGAGTCTGATTGTTTCGTTGAAAAACTAATTCGTTTCGTAGATGAGGATCTTTGCTTTATGTCAATTTTATTATCGTCTTTATCAGCTTTCAGTTTAATAGGTTTCTCATTTTTTTCTTCTTTGAATGATCTTTCGGAGATTTTTTGCATTTTCGATTGTGGTTTCGGAGTGATTTCTAAACTTGAAAGCGAGCAGGGTTTATATTTATCAACTCTAGCGGGGCTGTAATTACGTTTCTTGGCTTTCGTCTGGCATTGTATTAAATCTTCGTCGGTCGAAGTCAAATCAGAGTCCTTCTCCGGGTGTTCGTTTTCATCAAGTTTATATAGTAATTGCAGTGGAGACTCTTTAGATTCTGGGTCGGATGAAATGTGCATCAACGTATCGTCGACGAGTGTGAGCGACGAGCTCGCTTCTAGCAACTCTTTGTTACCTTTCATTGCTATTATAGTATTTACTTCTGTGTCTTTTAAATCATTTTGAGTATTTTCTGAACGGTCTATAGATTTAGGTTTGCTTACGTTAGATACGGTGCGTTCAGCCTTCATGTCTTTTACTTTTGGTTTGATATGGTTGTCCGGGTTCTTCGGTGTGGATTTAACTTCGTTCTGGTGTGAGGATATAGGGGGAGAATCGCCTTGTTCCATTGTACAAATCGTCTGTGACTTTACTGGGTTATATTTATGAATGTCTCCACGTTCAGGCGGGGGTAGGATAATGTTGTTCAAAGGATTGTTGTGATCGAATACAATTACACACCCAGGTGTAGTGACGCCCGTAGGAGGTCTAGGTGCCAATATGTCTATAGCATTCCTAGAGCTGACCATTACGTCCAAAGATCCAAACTCAGATTCACTCATTCGCGTCATATTAGTCTCTGACTTCATTGAACTCTTAAGCGAATGTGTAATCGACCTTTCAACAGCATCTGTTATGATATCAGCAGAACTGGTTTTCTGCAAATCATCCATCGAGTCTGTGATAGAATATAAATCAGTGTTCATGTCTACTTGGCTGGATGTTATGAGATCTGCTTGGATCTGCATACTGCAAGTTGAAGTTGTCTTTTTGCATATTCTACCCAAATGATCGAATGGTACATTATCTGCCATCGGTTTGACGAGGTCTTCCATCAATTCCTTCAGTCCCTCTGATACTTCTTGCATGAAGCTGGGTATGACATTAGCTTTATTTTTTGCCATGTATGATCTTTCTCCGAACGCGGTCTTTTTGAGCGGCGATGCTTGAATATTACAGTCACTCACTTCACTGATTGAATCCTCATCAAATTGCAAGGTTTTAACGATTTCTTTACTTAAACTAACTGCATTGTTTGAGGAGATAGTAACATCTGAACATTCTTTCGTCTTGTATATGCTGTCTGTAGAGGTAATCATATCTGGACTTTCTTTTGCTCTATATATGCTGTCGGTGGAGGTTATATTATCTGAACTTTCTTTTGTCTTGTCTAGGCTGTCAGTAGAGGTGGTAAAACCTGGACTTTCCTTCATCATATCCATGCTTTCATTGAATTTACCGAATTCTAATCTCGACTTCTGTAAGGCAGCGCCAGCCATTGATATATTATTCATGATATCTTCATGGCCAAGGGCTATAGACCGTCTTTCTGGTACAAAGCTAATTCTCTTTGGAGCTGTCCTTGTTTCAGTCTTGTTTTCCAGTGCGAAATGACCTTTAATTAACAATGGTTCAGGCTCATCTTCTTCCGGTTCTGAGTCCACTATCCGAGACGGTTTATCAGTCAAATCAGACAACATATCCAAAAGTTCATTCGTATCGTTAGCATGTTTGAAACTTTTATTGTAATTAGATAAGTTATTCGAATTAGATTTTTCTTTAGCATCTGATGTAGTCTCTTCATGTATGATACTTTTGCGATGAGTATCCTTCTTCTTATGGTGATTACTTCCACCAAATACTGTTTTGAGAAGAGCAAGTTTCTTTTGCAGTTTGTTAACGACTGGACTTTCTTCTTTGTATTCGAGAGGTAGGTGCTTTACTTGTTCTATTTGTGGTACATTTTTACTAACTTCTTCGTCAATATCCTTTGTTATGTAGAACAGAGAGTCGTTAGATTTATCTTTCATAACTTCCTCTTTATTGTTAGAAACAACTGAATGTTTTTCTTCGATATAGGATTCCATTTTAGGCTGATTTGTAGTTCTTTTTTCTACTGGAGATATAGACATATCTAGCAAACCATGCAATATGGATTCTTTTAAGCTTTGCTGTGAACCCATTCTTATTACTTTAACTTCTTCTGATGGACATACTAAGCTACTGTCTGGTTTTACAATAGGAAATATCATAGGAGCATTTTTTGAATCCTGGTTCTCGGTCTCCTTTTGCACAATTTGAGCGTTTTGTGATATTTGATAAACTAGAACTTGGCCAACGTTTGCAGTATGATCCAAAAGTTCATTCATAGTACCTGTAAAATATTGCTTCAGTGATTTATCTAGAATATCATCTTGAAACTGTAATAGAGTGTGTGGTATGGGTTTTGATAAAGACCCATCCTCCATTGGTATATCAATTTCGTTCTCCTCTGCTACCTCAACTTTTGCTGTCTTGTCAAATTCCTGGAACATTTTGGAATCTTGACTATTTGATTTCACGTCTTCGCCCATTGATATGTCTAATATTTCGTTAATATTAGATTTTTTAAGAGTAACGTGGTGTGTTGGCTTTTCGTCTACTAAAAAAACGTCATCTTCGAAAATTATACACTTTTCTTGCTCTTCTGTAGGTGGAACAACTTCAGACATAGAAATATCTGCATATTCCTCACATTCTGTGTCTTTAACATCATTTGTATGTAAAGTAAGATTTTTGATTTGATTCACATCTACAACTTGTGTTATAGATATGTCTGCATTTTCATCACCAAAGACTATTGTTTGTCTTTTTTCTGTACATTCAGTTTTAGGCATGTCTTTAGAAATAGTATTTTCGGATCCAGGTATAATTTGATCGATGGCTTCTGAATTATTAAACACAATCGTGTTTCTATTACGTGTGTTATTAAATTCTTCATTTTTATTGTCGTTTATAAAAGAAATGATCTTATTCTTAGGTACAGCTTGTGTCATAGATATATCGGCTTCCTCATTATCAAAAACGATGGTTTTTCTTTTATTTTCTTGTTGTTTTAAATTTGAAATAACGTTAGACGATACAGCTTCTGTTATAGATAGATTGCCAGCATTATCATCGAACACAACTGTTTTGCGTCTATTTATTTCGTTTTCTGAGAGTATATTGGTTGGTTTCGTGTCAATTACATTGGGATTGTGATTGTATATGAGATTAGCGGGTACCGCTTGTGTAACAGATATATTACTGGTATCACTTTCAAAAACGACTGTCCTTCTCCTTTCTTGAAGATTTTCTTCTATTATAATGTTTGACGAAATAGCTTGAGTTACAGACATGTTTCTTGAGCCATCTTCAGGCGTACAAGCTTTTACAGGTGATTTTACTGATATTATTATGTTTGGTACAGCTTGAGTCATTGATATGTTGGAGTCATTGTTCTCATAGACAGTATTTCTTCTTTCGTTAGATATTAGATTAGTAGGTAAAGCTTGGGTGATAGAAATATTTCCAGTATTATTTTCATATAAAATTGTACGTCTTTTTTCAGTCTTGTCGATTATATTAGCAGGGACAGCCTGTGTGATCGATATGTTAGAAGCGCCATCTTCGAAGACAATCGTCCTTCGTCTCGCTTCGATAATGTTTGAAGATACCGCTTGTGTCAGAGAAATATCTCCTATGTCATCATTGTATGGTACACTTTTCTGGCCTTGTGTCTCGTTTATCTTTACTACAGGGTTGGTAATGGACACGCTGCTATCTAACTCAATGTGTTTCTTCAAATCCGCAACGCTTAGGTATCCTGTCGCGTTTGTTGAATCATCTATGAAGTTAGGTAAATCATCATTAACATTTAGAACTATAGTTTTTCTATGAGCGGCTTTAGGCGGTTCCATTTGAGTTGGAGTGATAGTCTCACGACTTATAGATTTACTAGGAACCGGTTCACATTGTATTGTAAGTCTCTTCCCATCAAAAACTAAAACTTTATCAGGCTCATAATTCATAGCAAAGTTGGCAGATTCCTTCGGCGTAACGTAAGGATTGACAGCGATATTTTCTTTATCAGTCTCCCAATCTTTACTAACGATCTTTTCAATAGAAACACTCTTTGATACCTCTTGAACTTTAGGGCTGTGAATCGTATCTGTTATCGACATATCCGATTTATCATTACAAAGCATGGCATTGGTACTATTTAGATCGATTTCAATGTACTCTGAAAGATTCTGCTTGTCTCTTAATGGGCCATGACAAATTATATTCCCCTGGTTCTCGTAATCCCTTTGAATTTCATCTAGATCATCTTTTTCGCCGATATTTTGTAAAGCAGAAAAGTTAATATCTATACGTTGAGACTGCTCACCGACATCTGGTACTGTGATTTCATTGTTAAAAAATTTACTGTGGTTATTTGTAAATGCACTTAATTCAAAATTGTTTTGCGGAGCAGTCAATTTAATGTCATCTGTACATTCAATAGATGTTAGTTCAATCAGGTTTATCTTGCTTATTGATGAGTTTACATTGTAGCCTGGGTTCAGACTTCCCATAAAATCTACCGCATCAACTTCTTCAAACTGTTGGTCAAATATTCTTTTACCGATGTGGCCTAAATTTTGTTTAGAGGTGTTGGCACTGGAATCGTTACCTGACGATTCCAGTGACTTGTTATGCTCTTCATAGAAATTCTTCCATGTGGTTGTTGCTTCGTTTATTGCAAACTCTCTAAAGAAACAAAAATATTACTGGTGAAATTCATACAAGCGAAGCCTTTTTCCAGCATTAAGTAGGCACATAATTAAAAAAACAATTAAAAATATTGAACCGATTTCCAAAAAAGTTTTTCCCTTTTAACGTGTACAACTAGGGGGTCTTCGAGTCGCAAGTGATTTTTTTTTTCTGGGAAATCGTATTACATTTTAGGCCGCATTGTCACCTACCATCAGGCAAGTGTGATAGTGGTCAAACGCTGACCTATCATAATATGTAAAAAAGAGGGTGAGATACTTCGAAATCGGACTAGATTTAATTCAATGCAGAATGCTATATTGTATCTTTCAGTCTGACTTTCAAATAACTTAGCTTTTTAGGGTAATTAGTTTTTCAGCTTTCAGTAATAAGTTTTTTCTCGGCCTGTTTTCCGCAACTAGACGTTCTGAGCGTCTATTTTGCGTCCGAGTGGGAGTTAAGTCTCCTACTGCTACTTGAGCCATCCCAACTCCCCGAGGAGAGCCAAAAGACCCCTAATGTTCTTTTTCGGCATATTTGTTGTCGCGCTGTTTTCTGCAAGTAAACGTCTGAGCGCCTATTTTGCGTCTGGGTGGGAGTTTAGTCTCCTACAGCTACTTGAGCCAACCCAACTCCCCAAGGAGAGCCAAAAGACCCTTTTCGACTCCTTTTGATTTGAAATGTAGGTATGTTAGACTCACGCGACACCAGTCCTCCGCGAGAAGCTGACGCGGCGACTCTTGCTCGTGTCGGTTGGTGTAGCGACATGGAACTCAAGCTCTGAGAAAGGTGTGCGCGCCGGACGTTGACTCTTCAAAATGGACGACCGACGCTTACGACTGAAATAGGATACATTACACAGTTAGGCCTATGCACTATAATTACAAAGTTTTGTACTAAATTAGTCCTTCACCCATCTAAAAAACTTTTTAAACTCATACTTTTTTGTACCCATAGTAATTATTTTCCCGAATACTTCAATTGTTTAGGAGTCCCTTTAATATGTAAGTTGTCCTATCCTAATGAAATATGACAATTAAATGTCAATTAATTTGCTAGTTAAGATTTTCAGCATTCGGGCGTTAATCACATTTTTTGCATAGCTTATATCGCGGGCTTTAAGCGCGGCGACCGAATCAAGAAATCCCGTAACGAAAATAAAACTTAACACACGTTTTTTTATTTCTCTTACCTCGACGTTTCGACTATGTTACAATAGTAGAATAAAGAAGAATCTTAGTCCAAGTCTAGTTGTCGTATCTATACTTTGATGACCCAGTTGGCACAATGGTCACCATGCTGGACTACCAAATACAGGGTTGCTGATTCGATTTCCCGCCTCAGACAAGTATTTATGCTTAGATATTTGTCTGTGGTCTGGTTGTTTCTATGTAATATATGTATATATTTACAAAAGAAATGTATATCTATACTAATATTATAAAGCTGAAGAGTTTGTTTGTTTGAACGCGCTAATCTCTGGAATCACTGGTCCGATTTCAATGATTCTTTCAGTGTTGGGTAGTCCATTTATCGAGGAAGACTATAGGTGTTGAAGCCTCGGCGTGGAGAAGGTGGTGAGAAAGAGAAGTGGACTGTATGTTTAAAGGGTTTAATGTTCAGCCGACGAAATAAATTAACAGAATTAAATAAAGTTAGAAGAGTTGTATGTTTATGCTGCTATGTTTTTTTTTTCAAAATTAGGGATCCGTAATAAAATTGCTATTTTGTAACACAAGGTACGTTACTACGTTAAATATGTATCGTAATATTAAATCTTTATCAAAATTAAGCATTATGTTATCAAGAGTATTTATGTAGAAGTAAAATACTTTTTGTTTCATCTCAATCGGATATTTCGTTTAAAAGTTATCACGTGTGTAAGATGTTAAGAGTTGGTACCTATTAATGAGTTATGGGCCATAGAGTTTTTTATCAACATAAAATCCTGTAATAATCTTTTTCGAAATATATTTGTTGATGATTGTAAGTGTAAGATCTTTGAAGAGTATCCTATCCTAAAATCCTACTAATATTATAAATGTGAAAGTTTGTGTGTGTGTATGTGTGAGTTTGTTACTCCTTCACGCTAAAACTACTGAACCAATTGCAATGAAATTCGGTATG
Source organism: Idaea straminata (assembly GCA_951213275.1). Lineage (NCBI taxonomy): Eukaryota > Metazoa > Arthropoda > Insecta > Lepidoptera > Geometridae > Idaea > Idaea straminata. The sequence goes on along the minus strand of OX577875.1, from coordinate 3,629,006 downwards.
TAGATAGCTAGAGGCCTGGATTAACATATAGGCTACTTTTTATCCCGATATTCCCACGGGATCGGGACTTACGCGGGTGAAACCGCGGGGCGCAGCTATAATATTATAAAGCTGAAGAGTTTGTTTGTTTGTTTGAACGCGCTAATCTCAGGAACTACCGGTTCGAATTGAAAAAATATTTTTGTGTTGGATAGTCTATTTATCGAGGAAGGCTATAGGTTACTTTTCATTTTGATATTCCCACGGGGTCGGGGCTTACGCAGGTGAAACCGCGGAGCGCAGCTAGTAAGTAGTATATCCGTTGTCTAACACCCATAACACAAGTCTAGTTACTTAGCTTGGGGCTAGATGATGATGTGGGAAATGTCCTGCAATATTTATTATTATTTAATATTATATAGCTGAAGAGTTTTGTTTGTTTGGTTGCACATGGTAATCTCAGGAACTACTAATTTAAATTCAAAAAATGTGTGTTTGATTCATTTATTGAGGCCTATAAGGTATATGTTCTATTTCGACCATAACTACGGGTTCGGGCCTTACATGTAACTATATCAGCATCATTGTAATGTTCACACAGGAGTGACAATTGTGCAATAGACTGGTTGGCTAAATGCTGCTTAACAGATGTATAGAATACAGCTATGTACAGCTAAGATAATACAGCAAAGAAACCTTTATTTTATTAATTTTAGTTAAAAAGGAAAAAATATTCTTCGTAACAATGAAATAATAAAAACCTAAATTGATTAAATAAACTACCTACATACATAAATTTATACATGTCCCTAAGAAGTGTGCCCAAAAGGCTGGCTGCGTTACTTCATTGGATTGTGATGTTTATCCGCAGTCCGAGTTAGAAGGTACCCTTTTTGTCACCCGAAGCTAAAACTTGTCATTTTGGAAGATGCCGAAGATACATCACACATAACACGTCCTACATCTAAGTCACCTCGCCTCCAAGAAATGTATGGAGGAGCATGCTCATGTTAACAGATGCATCACTGTCATGCATCGTTAAAATTCATTGATATACTCTGTCTTGCTCGTGTCTGACTGCTTTGAATCTACATGTGCGAAGTCTATGTGCAATGCATCTTCGGCATAGCCGTAATCTTTGTGATCATGACTGTTAACATTTTATTACTACACTGACCACAATTTATGTGTGCGGTAGTCAAAAAGTTGGTATAGCTCAACTGCTTAGTCTGTCTAGATTGTGCCAGTTCCTTGTTAGGAAAGAAAAAAAATAAAATACAAAAGACATGACGCGAGTTTCAACTTACGTCGCCGCAGCATCCGAAATTCGGGTCTGCGTTGTGTCGTCCATTTTTAAGAATACAATACAAACATTCACAAAGAATAGTGTTGTTAGATTTTTCTTAGATTATTCAGTGTTTCATCGTAATTTTAACATATCAAATCCAAACAAATCACTAAACGCAACGGCTCCAATTTTCAAAAATATGTTTGATAGTAATTTAACATGACACAATGCTGAAATGACAGTTTTCGTTACAATGTTGGCAGTACTAGCATTGTTTAAGAAATAAGTTACGCTAAAAGGTCTTTTCATCCGCCAAGATATTTTTTTTTTCCACGTTTATTATTAACTAGCAGCGCTCCGTGGTTTCACCCGCGTAACTCCCGATCCCGTGGGAATATCGAGATATAAACAAATACCTTGACAAATGTACTATCCAACACAAAAATATTTTTTCTTTTCGAACCAGTAGTTCCAAAGATTAGCCCGTTCAAACAAACAAACTTTTCAGCTTAATAAAATTAAGTATAGATTTTTATAAAATTTACGGACTACTTTAATATATTTTAAACTGTCTATAGCTTATTATCCTTCTACCTATCAGACCAAAGACCACATAAATAGTTTGTTCGTGGATACAATTTAAATGAATGTGGAAAAGTGTGAGAATCGCACAAGTAATTTAATCACACAAATAAAGTCAGGATCATTGGTCAGGATAGTCTTTGAATAGCGGAGTTACAGAAATATGCGGAGTAGGAAAAACCTTTTTTTTTCATAGGTGGAGGTGTTAATATTGGTGAGATTTCAACCTCTCCGACTTGACTTCGAACTTGTTAATAATTGATGACATTAAAACTTAAACTCACACAAGAAATACAACAGCGAGTGCAGTAATAGTCAGCAAAGTAGTGTAAACTGAGCACACAGCGAGCCAAAATAGCAGAGCGGGGTAATCTTCTACCCTTACCCTTACGATTAAAGACATTAGAATAAAAATTATAAAATGCTACATTGCAATAAAATCATAATAAAACCTATTATTAATTTAAAGTATACTTTCACTTTCACATTTTTATTTTATTTTCATCAAAAATGAATTTTATTGTAACTTTGTGATTTTTTTGATGTTAATGACAGTTGTCCAGAAAGAAAAAGAAGAGTATCAAACGTAGGTACTTTTTTATTTCCAAAAAGTTTCATGCATAGACATACGTCATAGATACAAATGGAGGTCAGTGGTTTCATTAATCACAATTTCTTTTATGGCTTTAACTATGGCAAAAGATGACAAACATACAAATACTGACTGAGCTCCGCGTAGGTATTCCATCTTTCTCAAGCATGGATAAAAAGTTGCTTATGTGTTAATCCCGATGTCTGCTGTATTCTTTGGTTAGCGAGCTCAAGTCACACTCACAGACTAATAGGAAGATCTAAGTCACACTGAAGGTACCATTGATTGTACAAGTGACACAACTTTGTATCCTTAGTACCAGTAAAGAAAAATGAGGATATTCCCCCGTAATGTTAACCGATAACTATGGAACTAGTGATACTCGGGAGCTCCTCTCAACTGTGTAGCCAACTCAACCGACTGTGCTGCCAACCAAAGTCACCTTGGCAGATTTACATTTTCTCTGTCGTCTAGAGCTGGCTTAAATGTTTTTTTATCTTTTAAAATATAGACTAATTTTAAAATCTAATAGGGATAATTTGTATTTTTCTTGAGATGGTTTAGAGCACGGACTTTGAGATTTCCATTCGTATTCAAAAAGTTACCTGTGAACAAATCGGTCCGACTCCTCAGGCCGACCGATTTGGTTGACAAATTGCGGTGCCCCGCTAAGTCTCGCTACGCAACGCGCCGCGATTGGCTGACCGAGTCGAGTCTCACTACTAAATATTAAGTCCATTGTTGATGCATCTTGTGAAGGCTATAATATACACCTGTATGTACAGCACACAGATTAAAAAAAGAGTTTTCGAGAAGAGTAAAAGAAAAGGTTTAATCATATTCCATGTCGGAGACTGTGACGCTAGATCTTGCACTGGACACTGTAGACGACGGAGATTCACTGTTACATCCACAACCACATTTACATTCACCTGAAGCGATCGAGGATTCACTTGCCAATCTGTAAATAAATAAATAAAAAATAATAAAGTGTTTTTTTTATTACCACTACCACTATCTGACAATGATCTAACACGATGGTTACTGACGAATCGTGACGATGCCATCTAAGTTGTAGCACGCGCCCCTAAACGACACTGACTCAAAAACCCCCTATATTTTTTTTCTCGGTATTATTTATTACATGGTTTATTTTATTTTTTTTACATGTATTTAATAAATTGGGATAAGGGCAGGAAGATGATGACATGTATTTAATAAAAAAAACACTCTGGGACTGCCGCGGTAAAGCTATTGCGTAGTGTGAGCTTCGTACAGTCGTACCATATACATACAAGTTAAGCAAACGCTCGGCCGAGTTACATGGTAGGTGGAGTGGGGGGTGTTAGGTTTTATTTTCGTTACGGAATTTCTTGATTCGGCGCTCAAAGCCCGCGATAAAAGCTATGCAATAACTTAAAACATAACTTACACTCGTTTACGTGGAGTTCGCTTAGTATATGGCCTAGTATATTTCCTCTTAGATTTTCTATTACTTTGCTGTCTTCTCACGACTCTACGTCCAGTTGTTCTAGTATAAGTGTCATCTTCCCGCTTGTTCTCTTCCATACGCCTCTCGCTTTCCATTTTTCTTTTGCGTCTTTCCTTGTATACTTCACATGAATCTTTTGGTACTAATTTCCATGATCTACCTTCGGCACGCTGAGTTTTCTATTAAAAAAAAGTAGGTTTAGTTTAAATAAAAAAAATGACACTTTTTTAAATGGTAGTAATGGTAAGTCTTATTTTATGGTCATAAAGACCTTGTTGCATGAAACTGTTTCTGCAACATTGCAATTTAAAAAATAATCATGTTGTTTTTTTAGGTAGTTACCTAATGTACAATTATTGTTTCATATTTGAACATCTGACTCTAGTTAAGAATACGTCTTTTAAGTACTTATTACTAACGTGTTCGCGAATAACTTCGTTTAAATTATCTAGCTTCTCTATAGTTACGTTGCTTCCTAAGCCCCAACTCCTTTTTGTGTTGTATCCATGTTTTTTCTTGTTAACTTTTGAGCATACTGAATCTTTTTGTGTATTTTTGTCTCTTCGCGTCTTCATTTTTGATCGAAAAGCATTTACATTTATTTATTTAAAAGTCGAAAATATTACAATACTTTACCATTTTTGTTGGCCTTGACAATTGCTTGACAAGTTTTTGTACCTCTAAGAAGTTCTTTTTTGTCTGTTTGAATGCTTCTCACGTTTTGCTTGTAGCCAAAGAAGTGACTTTTTTGTTGTCCTTTTCAAACAAATGATACGAGTAACTTCACATTACCCTTCATTACCATCAAGTTACCATCGCATTACCCATTCAAACTTAGAGTATTTAACAACCTCCTCTAAGTTATTAAAATTTTACAAAATATTATTTAACGTTTCGTTTCGTGTAAGTATACATTTATATTCTAGGTGTGACGGAACGTTAATGTCATATGATCAATTTCAGTTTTTACCAACATTACGAAAATATCCTCCATCTTGGGACAGCTGATGTTTACTTGGGATAAAATAATTTAGAATATTTTCTAAATAAAATCTCAAAATGGGTGCTTCTGTACTTCCCATTGCGATTTTCACCATTCTGTGGGGTGTTGTGGGTATTGTATGCCCCTTCTTCGCTCCGAAAGGACCTAACAGGGGGTAAGTAAAGTTCTTAAGGATCGAGTTCTATTTTCATGATTTTATCTCGTAATGACCCGATTACTTGGTACATTTCAGGATAATCCAGGTGATCTTGATGCTCACAGCAGCTACGTGCTGGCTATTGTAAGTTTATGTTACTATTTATGATCGAACTAGGTTTTTTGACCTTAGCAATCTCGTGATTTTATGTGACTCATATTAATCTAGCAAGTCTCTAGCTGATCGCCCGCGGCTATAAGAATCGTTGAAAATCTTACCAGCTAACTAAACCTACTTGCTTGCGGGCTGTATTCCGCAACAAGACCTCTTTAGTTCGGTCCTTTTTCGTGCGGTTTTACTTTACCAATCTGTGATCAAACCTATAGTTATTACGAACATCACTTCCAGGTTTTACCCGCGAACTCCCGATCCCATGGGAATATCGGGATAAAAAATAGCCAATGTTACACCTAATTAATCAATGTATCCTCATACCAAGTTTTATCGAAATCAGTCCAGTAGTTCCGGAGCCTATTCAATTCTAACAATCAAATCTTTCCTCTTTATAATGTTACTATATTTAGGGAACCTTATGGTCTGTGTCGGCAAATATAATAGTTGTAGGATTATAGATTAAACGAACTTACCTGTATGTGAAGTTCTATCTTAATTATATGAATATTTTGAGTAATTACAAGAACAAAATATGAAATATAATCAATGTATTATCATCTTTTTTTCTTCTTATCGTATAGTGGTGTGGCTCACCTATTGTTAGAGTTTTCAGATCGCCCTAAGGCCTCTAACTTGATCTAACAACTGCTACTGGAGGTAGCAACCGGGACCAATGGTTTAAAGTGCTTTCTGAAGCATGGAGGGGCTCACGGAAACATATTTTTGCCACACTCAAAATTGGCCACCCATCGAAGTAGGAATGAACCTCCTCAAGGTATTATCATAATATTAAACTGATGTATAATGTGTTCCAGCTGGCTGTGTGCATACATGGCACAAATGAACCCCCTCATCGGGCCCAGACTCGACAACGAAACTCTCATCTGGATCCAGCGCAATTGGGTAACTAACATTACATACCTACTTGATAGATAAAAGATTTAAAATAAATAAATATTGCAGGTCATTCCACACATCATCTAGCCCCGAGCTAAGTAACTAGACTTGTGTTATGGGTGTTAGGCAACGGATATACTACTTATATACTTTTCTTTTGTAAATATATACTTATAAAACTTTTAAGAAACAACCAGACCACAGACAAATATCTAAGCATAAATACTCATCAGATATGTCTGATAGTCCAGCATGGTAACCATTGTGCCAAACGGGTTGAAATTGGTTCAATGGCACATGACAAACAAACACAAGGGAGAAAAAGGGTTCAAAGGGTTCCATAAGATTATGATTGATAATATTGTGCCCTAAAAAATATTGTATGTCAGACAAAGTTATATAGGTTAAAAGTCTTTTGCCTGCCCTTTTTACCTGACTGCAAGGAAATGGTATGTTTTTCGCACCTATCTTGTATATTTGTAATATTATTTTTAGAGAGTAGTAGTCTCACTAGGCCATATACCTCGACTTTCATTCCGAAGGTCGTGAGTTCAAATCCCAGCCGACCGAATTTACGAAAAATTTATGTGCGCTAATTGACATTGCTCTTACGGTGAAGGAAAACATCGTGATGAAACCCGCGGCTTAGTTAGCTCCAGAAGTATTGACAAGTTCTCTCCTCCGGACATGGTCGACTAAGCAAGCCTACTCCATCCTCACGCAAAAAGGACCCAATTAAAAAAGGGTCTAATTGCAAAAACAGCCCGTATACAAGTACAAGTTGATATTAGCTATTCCCTCATATCTTCCAAACCACTCGATGGATTTCTTTCATTAAGGTATCGTTACATTCGTCTCATTAGTCCAAATGATCTTAGGTGACATAAAAAAAAATTTCAGGAGTATAATTAACAAAAAAAAATGCCAAAAATAATAAACATGAAAATAACCTAAAATTCTTAAAACATACACATATTTTATTTTCTGTTTTCAGTATTTGTAATTATAGCGGCAACAGACATTCATAATCTGTGAAAATTTCAACCCTCTCGCGAGATACACATATACACCAGCAGGGCAAGCATGGGCCGAGGATAAAAGTTATGTCCACCCGTTATGTCCTCCGTCAAGGGAGAAAATTATTTTGTCCACCTGCCAAACCACGGCAAAAGGGGAAAGGATAAGTATATCCCCATTTGACATAACACGTGGACATCTATTCCCCGCCTATAGCATGGGGACATAGGGAAGACAATAGAGTAAAATTAAGTCAAACAAATGACATTGACAAGAATGACAAGCACAGATGTATAAAAAAACGAATTTATTAGATTGATTTGCGACGACATTCTATGTACAATACTCTGTGGTTTTCTTATAATGACAATAATTACGGGGATGGGCGTTTCCCACCGTTGTCGACCGCGGATAGTATATCCACCCTTGCACCCATGCTCGGGGGATGGACAAAACTGACTGAGGGAAAGACTATTTTGTCCTTTCTCTGTGGATAAAATGTCTCCGGCCATGCTTGCCCTGCAGGCCCTGCATGGCTGGAGAATTCTTGTCAATGTCATTTATTTGACTTAATTTCACTGTCATTTCACTATGTCCCCATGCTAAAGGCGGGGAATAGATGTCCACGTGTTATGACAAATTGGGATAATTATCCTTTCCCCTTTTGCCGTGCTTTGTCAGGTGGACAAAATAATTTTCTCCCTTGACAGAGGACATATCGGGTGGATATATAGAGTCCCGTTCTTACCATTTTGGTATGGAACCCTATAAACAGTCAAAAGCTATATAAAATGCTTTGTCCTGAATGACTGACTGACTGGCTGACGGATAAACGCACAGCTTAAACCGCTGATCGTAGAGACCTGAAACTTGGAGGGTGTGTTCTTCATGTGACGTAGGCATCCGATAAGAAAGGATTTTCAGAAATTCTAACCCTTAGGGGGTGAAAAGGGGGGGCAAAGTTTGTATTAGTGGTCCATTTTCGACTTCTACGCGGACGAAGTCGCGGGCAAAAGCTAGTATATCACAGAGGGTTGTGACGTCACGCACTCGTGCGCAGACTCATGTGTTCGACACAATAGCCGAGTTCATTGGGGTAAAAGTTATATTATTGAACTAACACATTTAATAATAGACTTTAATAGAATATGTCGGAGAGTTTTACTTAAATAAATATTACAGGACATTCCACACTTCGCCATCTAGCCCCAAGCTGAATAACTAGACTTGTGTTATGGGTGGTAGACCTTGTTTAATGTGATCTGAGGTGCTAGACAACGGATATACTACTTAAATACTTTTCTTTTGGAAATATATACTTAAAATACATAGAAACACGTTTTTGGAAAATACTTAGATCTATTTTGATGAAACGTATGTTGATTTAAATATCAAGATATGTCTGTGAGGAGAGCTGTCTTTGAATTCCATTTGTGATATTTGTTGTAAGCGACACTGAGATCGAATAAGACCCCAAGTACGAATTGTTGTGATTTGAGAAGTCCGAGCCACAAAACTCTATAAACAGATGTGATTTTGCCAAAAATAAAAACTGTAAAATATGCGCCTAAAGATACTTTATCAAACGACATTAATGAAAAAAATATATCTTGCTCAGTCCCCTTAGACAAGATTGCCTTTCTATTTGCGATGTCGCCAATCGATAGATTTAATTGTATGAAATTGACATAAACCATTGTATAAAATCAGCTTAAGGGCAGGTGCTAATAAAGCTACCAAAATCGACCTTTGTTTTAAGGCCCTCTTCCTGTACCGTGTGTAGGTATTTTAACATTACCTCAGCCTCCGCGCACAAAGACGTAGCGTGAAAGTGAGCCGCGCGCAACGACTCGCGTACGCGATCAAGCTACGCCACAGTGTAGGTGTAAACAGTGGGCACGCCACAGTGTAGGTAGGTGTCAACATTAGGTTTTCGTTATCTAATTGGGCTCGATACGTAAAATAATAAAACTAATGTGTAGCTGTAATAATGTACCTAATATTTTTATTGGAACGAAGTTCCCTATCGCGGGTTGACGCGGGGACCTAGCCGAGAAAAAAATGTTACGCATTACAAAACCGTGAAACAAAAAACCGAAAAGAAACTAATCTTCTACATATTACAAATATACACACACATAGATTAAAAAAAAAATAAAAAAATGGTTGTCTGCAAAGTCGGTTTACGGCATTCATTTAGGATAACACTACGTATAGACAAGTTACGTTCCATTTTATAACGGCGGGAGCCTGCGCGGGTGGGAGCGCGCCATGACCAAGCCATCCGCTACTTCAGAAATGACACTACCTTTTATACCTACAAAATTTCATTAGAGTTAAACACGTAGATGTAGAGGCTTTTTACAATAACAAGTTTATGAACAAGGTATTATAATATACTTATTTATTATAAATACGAAAGTTTGTGTGTGTGTGTGTGTCTAGTGTGTTTGTTTGTTACTTCTTTACGTACAAAATTTAAACCGATTGTGATATTTGGCATTGGGGCTAGCTAGTTTAAGGGGTAAAAGTAATTAAACACTGAGTTAAGACTTACCTATTATTTAAGGGTTTTAGGGTTCTGTAATACCTATAATACCTACTACCTAATATACTGCAAAATAAAGGAACTTTTTTTTACAAATTGTAAATATATGTGTACGGAACCCTCGCTCCGTGCGCGAGTTCGCAAAAAAAGCGGTCAAGTGCGAACTTGACCGGTTTTTTGCTTGCCACACGTCTATCAGTTATCTAAGGCAAATTCAGTTATATTAAATACTTATCTTTTAATTTGACTTTTATTCATATTTTCTACGGTTGTCGTAATATTTGTTTGTAATGTTAAATATAATTTAGGTAGTACATAACGTTGTGTTTTTTTAAGTTTTTTAAGTTTGTTTCCGCTGTAAGTAATTTTTTGTAACGTTTCCATATATTTTTATTCAAAATGCGAAGGCCCTTATCCTCTACGAACTAGCAAGCGACTATGTCGTCTAGTCTTATTTCAGCTCAGATGGACGGAATGAGGCAATGTACGGCGCTGACCTCTCTTGTAATTTATCTCAATGGTTTACGGACGATAATTTTACGTGATAACATCATAAAAAAACGATAAAAAAATTGAGTTTTTTTCCTAATTTTTTTCTATTAAAATATTTTTTTCATTTATAGTTTGCTTAGACTGACTGGAGCACTCGCTCACTCAATCGCGTCTAGTCACCATAACACAAGCCTAGCTGCTTAGACTGGAGCAACAATACAATATACAAACTTGTTACTAACCTTACCTCTTTATAATATTAGTATCGATGATATGCGCTCACTCAATCGGGTCTAGTCACCATAACACAAGCCTAGCTGCTTAGACTGGAGCAACAATACAATATACAAACTTGTTCCTAACCTTACCTATTTATAATATTAGTATAGATTATTTGCGCTCACTCAATCACGTCTAGTCACCATAACACAAGCCTAGCTGCTTAGACTGGAGCAACAATACAATATACAAACTTGTTACTAACCTTACCTCTTTATAATATTAGTATCGATGATATGCGCTCACTCAATCGGGTCTAGTCACCATAACACAAGCCTAGCTGCTTAGACTGGAGCAACAATACAATATACAAACTTGTTCCTAACCTTACCTATTTATAATATTAGTATAGATTATTTGCGCTCACTCAATCGCGTCTAGTCACCATAACACAAGCCTAGCTGCTTAGACTGGAGCAACAATACAATATACAAACTTGTTACTAACCTTACCTCTTTATAATATTAGTATAGATTATTTGCGCTCCCTCAATCGCGTCTAGTCACCATAACACAAGCCTAGCTGCTTAGACTGGAGCAACAATACAATATACAAACTTGTTACTAACCTTACCTCTTTATAATATTAGTATAGATTATTTGCGCTCACTCTATCGCGTCTAGTCACCATAACACAAGCCTAGCTGCTTAGACTGGAGCAACAATACAATATACAAACTTGTTCCTAACCTTACCTATTTATAATATTAGTATAGATTATTTGCGCTCACTCAATCACGTCTAGTCACCATAACACAAGCCTAGCTGCTTAGACTGGAGCAACAATACAATATACAAACTTGTTACTAACCTTACCCCTTTATAATATTAGTATCGATGATATGCGCTCACTCAATCGGGTCTAGTCACCATAACACAAGCCTAGCTGCTTAGACTGGAGCAACAATACAATATACAAACTTGTTCCTAACCTTACCTATTTATAATATTAGTATAGATTATTTGCGCTCACTCAATCACGTCTAGTCACCATAACACAAGCCTAGCTGCTTAGACTGGAGCAACAATACAATATACAAACTTGTTACTAACCTTACCTCTTTATAATATTAGTATCGATGATATGCGCTCACTCAATCGGGTCTAGTCACCATAACACAAGCCTAGCTGCTTAGACTGGAGCAACAATACAATATACAAACTTGTTCCTAACCTTACCTCTTTATAATATTAGTATAGATTATTTGCGCTCACTCAATCACGTCTAGTCACCATAACTCAAGCCTAGCTGCTTAGACTGGAGCAACAATACAATATACAAACTAGTTACTAACCTTACCTCTTTATAATATTAGTACCTATAGATTATTTGCGCTCATTCAATCGCGTCTAGTCACCATTATACAAGCCTAGCTGCTTAGACTGGAGCAACAATACAATGTACAAACTTGTTACTAACCTTACCTCTTTATAATATTAGTATATATTATTTGCGGGCAAGTACGTTTGTAAATTATTATTTGCGGGAAAAAGTTTGTCATCCCTGCAAATGCAAGGTTTCGCGTGGGGTTCGCTCGAACGCAGCGTGCCGGCAAAAGTGGCATAGGTCTTACCTCGATGACGCCCGGAGGCCGAATGCGAGGAACTGACGCGTGCTAACTGTTATATTCGATCGATTTGCAAAACATTTTGTACTTTTTAGCATTATTATCCAAGAATATAGTTCCTAGAGGTCAAAACCTATCATTTGATTCAATTTTTAGAAACATACGTTAACTATTTTTGAATAAAAACCGATAAACGATCTAAAAATTCTCTGTTTTCTAACATTTTTTTTATCGAACAAAGTTGTTCATATCATGTTTTCAACCCAAATAAACAAAAATATGGTTTTTAAACTACAATATCTACTTATATCAAAATAACAAAAAAAGAGTATTTGATTACTTAAAGTTGCTTAACACAAAGGTCGATTTGCGAACACATGGTCTTAAGCAACTCTAAGTAATCAAATACTCTTTTTTGTTATTTGGATATAAATGGATATTGTAGTTTAATAACCATATTTTTGTTTATTGTGGTTGAAAACATGATATGAACAACTTCTTTCGATAAAAAAAATGTTAGAAAACAGAGAATTATTAGATCGTTTATCGGGTTTTATTCAAAAATAGTTCACGTTTGTTTCTAAAAATCAATCAAATGATAGGTTTTGACCCCTAGAAAATATATTTGTGGATAATAATGCTAAAATGTTTTGCATATCGATCAAATATAACAGTTAGCACGCAGCACGCTACGTTTTTGAAAGCGGGGGCTAAGGTAATGTGGATACGTACACACGGTACTGGAAGAGCGCCTTAAGATGGAACTTATCCACCATTTTTTTCTCACTACACTACGTGACTTTTCTTTGGCTTGTGTCAATTACATACAAAAAAAATGTGTCGATTGGCTATACCGCTAATAGAAAGCAATCTTGTCTAAGAGCGGTGTTTAGTGGTAGATACCTCGACTTTCATTCTGAAGGCCGTACACCAATGCATTTTTCTTAATAAAAATGTATGTGCGCTAATTGACATTGCTCTTACGGTGCAGGAAAACATCGTGATGAAACCCGCGGCTTAGTTGGCTCCAGAAGTATTGACAAGTTCTCTCCTCTGGACATGGTCGACTAAGCTGAGATGGTAGTAGGTGCTGGGCAAGCCTACTCCATCCTCACGCAAAAAAGACCCAATTAAAAAGGGTCTAATTGCGTACAAGTATAAGGGGGCAGATTGGCTTAATTGCAGAAAATAGTTATTACACAAATATATCGTCCTTGTTCGGCCTTGATCTCGCTAAATATAGATAAAAGTCGTCTGTACAATGCGCACGCGCCGGCCGTGTGCCCGGGAACCACGGTCACATTATTATTAGAACATTGTACCTTTATAGATGTAACTGTACTGTTTGATGGCCTTTTAAGTATACTATTATATTAATCTATACATATAAAATGCTTTGTCCTGAATGACTGACTGACTGACGGATCAATGCACAGCCTAAACCGCTGATCGTAGATACCTGAAACTTGGAGGGTGTGTTCTTTGTATGACGTAGGCATCCGATAACAAAGGATTTTCTGAAATTCTACTCCTAAGGGGTGAAAAAGGAGGGCAAAGTTTGTATGGGACGACGTGATTCCTTGGTCGGGCAAAAGCTAGTAAGGGATATACGAGCTGTTTTACGCAATTCTCTTTAGTTGGGCCCTTTTTGCGTGGAAATGAATAGGCTTGTCCTAAAGTTCTTAAATCCTCACGTTTTGTATTCATAGTAATACCTTTCACGGGTCTTAATAAAATAAAAACTAAATCGAAATCGGTTCATCCGTTTGGGAGCTACGATGCCACAGACAGACACACACAGACACGTCACGTTTTTGCGTCGGGGGTTAAAAATACGTAATTAAGACCCGAGAGAATAATTATAAGGCTTTAAGCAAATAAATGTTTTTGTATTTGTATTAGCTTGTCCTCTCAGCTTAGTTGACCGTGTCCAGAGGAAAAAAACTGTCTGTTTGTCATCATCATCATTCAGGACAAAGCATTTTATGTGTATAGATGATTATGTTAACACTTTGTTGTTTTTTGTTACAGGGCAACCCGATCAACACAACTAAAGTTTAAATGGACTTTAGTTTAAGACCTACCTTCTTAGCTCCTATCACTATTTAAGATTTAATGTTGTCATATTTAAAAAAGAATAATTGTTAAAGTATTAAAAAAAAACTGGTAACCTTTACTGTATAATTGCAATCGTTTTTTCGGTAACGCCACAGTTTGTTGATTTTAGTTAATAAGGACAATCCCGACTAATTCCTTTTAAAAAAAATCTTAATCAAAATCGGTTCATCCGTTCGGGAACTACGATGCCACAGACAGACACACACATACACGTCAAACTTAAAAACAAGAAAAAAATATGAAATTCACTTTATAGAATTTATCTCGAAGAATGAACTGTGGTAAGTAAGTCCTTTTATGCTAATCAGAATATTTTAAAAAGTATATTTGAAGTTAAAAATTTATTTAATAAATCATTCCATAAATATTTTATATTTAATCTGTGGAAGCTTGTTGTAAAGTAGATATAATTTTAATTCAAATAAAAGAATGGAAAATCAACTTATTATTTTTTCTTACTCTAGATTTTTTAGTAATGGTATTGAAACTACTGGATCGATTTTGATCAAACTTGGTATGAAAATACATTGATTCATTGAGAGTAACAAAGTATACTTTGTATCCCGATATTCCCACGGGATCTGGACTTATATTGGTGAAACCGCGGGACTGAGCCAGTCTATCTTATCCATAGGTACTTATACTAAAAAAGAGGAAAATTAATATTTGATTATTTGTTTGTTTGCATTGAATAGGCTCCGAAACTCCTTTACCGATTGTGATGAAACTTGGTATGAAGATACATTGATTCACTGACAGTATCAAAAGCTAATTTTTAACCCGATATTCCCACGGGATCGGGAGTTACCCGGGTGAAACCGCGGAGCGCTGCTAGTAATTATAAAGAGGAAAGGTTTGATTTTTTGAATTAAATAGGCTCCGAAACTACTGGATCAATTTTGATGAAACTCAATATGAAGATACATTGATTCACTGACAATAACAAAGGCTACTTTTTAACCCGATATTCCCACGGGATCGGGAGTTACCCGGGTGAAACCGCGGAGCGCTGCTAGTAATTATAAAGAGGAAAGGTTTGATTTTTTGAATTAAATAGGCTCCGAAACTACTGGATCAATTTTGATGAAACTCGGTGTGAAGATACATTTATTCATTAAAATAGGAGTAAAATAGGCTACCTTTTATCCCGATAATCCCACGGGATCGGTACTTATGTTGATGAAATAGCATGGCGCTGAAAGTCTATACAGATAAGATAGATAGATAGATAAATCATTTATTGCATAACAGATAACACAGTTTCAAAAAGGCATATATTTTAATTACATAATATTATTATACCTACTTTGTTAATACTTAATAATCAATTAATGAATAACATCTTCTATAGTATAAAAATGAATCGCTGAACTGTTCCTAAGCGCAAATCTCGAGAACGACTGAACCAATTTCGCTAATATTTTCTGATTGATTTTTTAGTTGAATTTAAGAATCGTATTAACCCCTTTTCGAATTAAATTCGAAAAGAGGTTAATACGATTCTTAAATTAAAAAGAATCGTATTAACGATTCTGAAATTTCAACGAATTAAATACGAAAAGATGTTAATACGAATTAAATTCGAAAAGAGGTTAATACGATTCTTAAATTCAACTAAAAAATCAATCAGAAAATCTTAGCGAAATTGGTTCAGTCCAACTGATTCAGAGATTAATACGATTTTCGAAGACGGATTTTTCCAAAATCTTTTCTGATTCTTTATGTTTATTTTCTGACTGCTGTGCAAAGGTCTTTTTTAACTCCACACAGGACAGGCTTTGCCTAGTGTCGCGGATCTGTGATGTAATAATTATTGTAAGGTTTCTTGTTAAATAAATTTATTTATTATTTAACTCTAACTATCTACATAATCAGTATCAAAAACAAACAAAGTTAACTAGCCCTAGGTAACAACATTCCAATCAATTAATCTATACTTAATATTATAAAGCTGAAGAGTTTGTTTGTTTGTTTGTTTGTTTGAACGCGCTAATCTCAGAAACTACTGGTTCGAATTGAAAAAATCTTTTTGTGTTGGATAGTCCATTTATCGAGGAAGGCTATAGGCTACTTTTTTCCCGATATTCCCACGGGATCGGGAGTTGCGCGTGTGAAACTGCGGAGCGCTGCTAGTAGTTAGATATCTGTCGACAATTGGCAAGGTTCGTATCACAAGGAAGTCCTATCGATCCAAGCAACTAGCCAACACCTTAGTGTTGCCAAATCGAGTTTGCGAAAAAACAGGACATGTCATTAAAATAAGCGGAATAAGTAGGCAAACTGATATGCGGCACCGATTCATGGTGGAAATACCAGACGTCAGAGCGGTGTCCTCGACTTTCATTCTGAAGGTCGTGGGTTCGAAACCCGACCGGCCGTGCACCGATGTATTTTACTTAAGAAAAATTTATGTGCGCTAATTGACATTGCTCTTACGGTGAAGGAAAACATCGTGATGAAACCCGCGGCTTAGTTGGCTCCAGAAGTATTGACAAGTTCTCTCCTCTGGACATGGTCGACTAAGCTGAAAGGGTATAAGTGCTGGGCAAGCCTACTCCATCCTCACGCAAAAAAGAACCCAATTAAACAGAGTCTAATTGCGGAAAACAGCCCGTTCAAGTACAAGTACCAGACGTTCGAACTAAGCATTTTGCTTCATCATTCCTTATTCGTACAGCAAGGGAATGGAATCAGTCACCTGCGTCTGTCTTTCCTGAAGTTTACAATTTGGTGGTCTTGAAGTCGCAAGTGAATAAATAAAAATAAAATAAATATTGCAGGACATTCCACACATCGCCATCTAGCCTCAAGCTAAGTAACTAGACTTGTGTTATGGGTGCTAGACAACGGATATACTACTTATATACTTTTCTTTTGTAAATATATACAAATACATAGAACAGACCACAGACAAATATCTAAGTAAGCATAAATACATATCTGAGGCGGTAATCGAACCCGCAACCCTGAGTTTGGCAGGCCGGCATGGTGACCATTGTGCCAACTGGGTCGTGGAATTCGTATCATCTAGACGCTCGTGCTACAATCTTAGACCGCATCGTCCCCTACCATCAGGCAGGTGTGATAGTGACCAAACGCTAGTAAAAAAACTAGGTTTTCAAGCGAGACACCTATTCCTTATAATTTTGTAGCCCTTTGTATCCTTTAAATTAAGAATTAAAACTAGTCTAGCTTTGAAATGACAAGGAATTTATTTTCGTCTTAAACTACCCCAAAATATCGGTAAAGATTTCACCTACAATTCCATCTACGCACTTTTGAGAAAAAACAAAACACATTCGTTACAATCAACAATGTTAGTTTTAGGCGCGTTGCGTTTGGCAGCATAAGCAGCCTTAACGGCTGAAAAAACACCCAAAACCTTTTGGGTGGAGGTTTTTACCCGCTATTAAACCGCTAATAATTACCTGATTTTTATTGTCATACAAAAAAAGGAGCATCCGTAGCGAACGACCGCAAATTCATCGAATTTAATGCAAAAGTATTCTACAACATTAATAAAAGGCATTTTAATCAATATTCCAGCGTATTTGCAGATGTAGTAGTTACTATTAAGTACAATTCGTGGAGATGAAAAAGCGGGACATTTAGCCGGATATCCCGCGTAAATCGGAACACCTAACAACACTAGCTACCATGCACTTGCAACATGACATTCCAAGTACAAAATCACGAGACTTACATAAGAAAGGGCAGCCATTGTCGCGTTCGACCCGCGTTGGATTCGCGCCAAATATCTACGCACAAGGGAACTAAACTGGTGCAAGGTTGCGTACGCGCAGGTCAATATGTATATGATGAGAGAATTATGTAACGCTGGATTTCTGATGAAAGAAAATTCGCATTTACTAAGATCCTAGTGTTTTTACAGAGCATTCTGTTTTTACTGAGGTGTTATTGTGTTTTACATCATCATCATCCGAGCGATGTTCTCGGTTGCATCCCTCTCGGGGGTCCGCTTTCCTGCTTTTACGCCTCCACTTCGCTCGATCTTCTTCTTCTTCAGCTATTGTGTTTTACAGTTCACTCTTTATTAGAATAGAATGGTTTATTGGTTTAAGAATATACAAACATTGTCAAGAAAATAAAATTAACAACATTTTTATAAGAAAAGAAAGAAGCCGTGTGCTGTCCCAAATTGGTCAACCTCGGCTGTAAGCCCACAGTTAAGCATTACAGTCAATATCATCTAGCTAGCTGGACTTCAGCTTTCATTTTAGACTGTGAATTCTTAACCCCATGAGTTTCTTGTGCCTTCTTCTCATTGGTGGGCGCGTTCCGAAGGCACACATCCTAACTTACTTTTTAAGACGTGTCCAAGTGATCTTATACCAAGGTATTAAGCATTCAAAGGAATAAAGATTTTTGACTTTGACTTTGACTTTATCAGTCTGTCATTGAAAAGTGAGTTTTATTAGCCACACCGTAGGGTAACTTCTTCGATCATGTAGCTACCTAGTACCTATCTAGACCATGCATTCTAGTTCTAGAATGTTTGTTTTAAAGAGCAGGGTGCTCCGTCGTCCGTGGGGTTATTCCAAACTGGCCTAAAGATCATCTTGAAAAGTGTCCTAAAGATTTAAGATGTTGGGTTTTTGCGAAGTATCCTAAAGATCATCTTGCAAAGTGTCCTAAAGATTTAAGATGTTGGGTTTTTGCGAAGTATCCTAAAGATCATCTTGCAAAGTGTCCTAAAGATTTAAGATGTTGGGTTTTTGCGAAGTATCCTAAAGATCATCTTGCAAAGTGTCCTAAAGATTTAAGATGTTGGGTTTTTGCGAAGTATCCTAAAGATCATCTTGCAAAGTGTCCTAAAGATTTAAGATGTTGGGTTTTTGCGAAGTATCCTAAAGATCATCTTGCAAAGTGTCCTAAAGACTTAAAGGTGAAAGGGTACCGGCGCTCCCTTTATGCTACTACTTTAGATCATCTTGCAAAGTGTGTTAAAGTCTGTAGATGACCCACTTGGAATTCAACTTCGACTTCAAAAAAAGGAGGAGGTTCTCAATTCGGTTATATATACAATGTGTTTCAGCGAAGGGTTTTTAATACGAAAAGCGGTTGTTATAGGCGTCTTTCGAACTTTTTGTATGAAATAACTGATTTTCAAGTAAAAATTCCCCAAGTTATCGAAGAAAAAGTTCGAATTTCCAAAAGTTGTTCGCCTAGACGTCTAGAACAACCCCTTTTCGTATAAAACTCCTTCGCTGAAACACATTGTTTATATATATATTTTTTATGTACGTTCTACTAATCATTATTCAGTCGCTAACCGTTGTAATACCTACTCTAAAATAGCTTACAATTCGGTGTAAAAAAATTGCGTAACGCCCCGTTATCTAAGAGCTCATGACATTGCCAAATGATGAATTAGTTACGTATGACGCGCACTGCGGAACTTTACGAAGGCATTTTAGCATTTTTGTTAGCAGCAAGTAGGTACCTATCTAGGCGAACCAAGGTGTGTCTTCTCAACCCTTACTTTTTAAACCGACTTAAAGTGAAATCGGTGCTCTCTCCATACAAACGTATTCGACGTTTCCTCCCTGGATAGGGTTGCCATCCGTCCGGGTTTCCCTGTATTTGTCCTAGTTTTGAGGGCGTCCGGGGACCGTCCGGGCGGGGTTTCATTTGTAGTCCGGGTAAAACCGGGACAAAATGAGACCCCGATTGCTGAGACATAAGAAACTAAAAATTACGTGGAAGTGTCGTTCGCTACACTAACATTTTCAAGTCACTTAGCATGCACCGTAAAATAAAACCGTGGTCGTTCAAGGTCATTTTTAGGGTTCTGTACCCAAAGGGCGACCTTTTACTAAAACTGTCCGTCTGTCTGTCAGGCTGTATCTCATGAACCGTGATAGCTACACAGTTAAAATTTTCACAGAAGATGTATTTCTGTTCCCGCTATACCAACAAATAGTTAGGTACTAAACAGATTATAATAAAGTTGCTAAACCCTTCGTGAGCGAATCCGATTAGCACTTGGCCTGTTTTTGATTTACAGGTTATGTTTAAATATGTTTAATAAATAAAAAGTTGATTTAGTAAAAAGTTTGGTTTTTTCCGGGATGGTTCGGGTTTTAGCTCCGAAATCCGGAGTTTTCTCGCTTACTGTCCTAGTTTGCAGATTTTTGAGATGGCAACCTTATCCCTGGAAAATGACACAAATATTTTTGTTGCATAAAACCTATAACTGCCATGACTATGCCCCTATGTTTTGGTTTTTTTATTTTCTAATTAGCATAGAAATTAAAATTTAAAAAACAATTGAAAAATTCGCAATGACACAAATATTTTTGTTGCATAAAACCTATAACTGCCATGACTATGCCCCTATGTTTTGGTTTTTTTCATTTTCTAATTATCATAGAAATTAAGATTTAAAAACAATTTAAAAAAATTAAATTATTTTTACGGATATTGACGTCATTCGAGTTTAGTTTATACCTACAAACAACGAACCAGTAAAAACATAACACTCCCTTTTGGCTTCGCCGTAGTCGGGCAAATATACCAACCGTCCCTTTAACCTACTAGCACATTATACCAAGAGTTACCTACTTAAAACAATTACATAAAACGTTTTAACAATGCGCGTTATCAGTTGATACGCGATAATAGGTACATAGAACGCTGGCGTCTTGAAGGATACCAGACTGATAAATTAAGTGATAATTAATTGAGTTATGAAATAGGGATAGCCAGTGGCGTAGCCAGGGGGGGCGGCGGGGGCGGTCCGCACCGGGTGTCACCCGCTTAGGGGTGACCCAGGCCCCTTTTAAGGAACAAGTTTACTATCCTACGATGGTAGCATTGCTGAAAAAATGACAACATTAAAAAAGTACTTTTTTTTAATTACAAGTAAAAAGCAAAGTAACTATATTTTACCTTAGTCGAGTTAATTTTTCATCGGAAGTCCTAAGTTTTTTTCTAAATTTACTTGTAAAATAGTAAGAAAACCTGCCTAGCTTCGAAGATTGGTAAACTTGTTATTTCCAAATAACTTTCATGAGGAATCAAGAAAATATTATGGTTCAAAAGGTTTTTTCAATACTAGAAATACAACTTCTTTTGCCTAAAAATTAATCTTATAATATAAAAATGAATCGCAAAATGTGTTGGTAAGCGCATAACTCAACAACGCCTGGACCAATTTGGCCAATTCTTTTTTTGTTGTCTTTGATATTGTCAAGAGAAGGTTTTTATGAAAGAAAATATTAAGAAAGTTGCGCAGAAAATGATTACGCAGGTGAAACCGCGGGGCGCAGCTAGTTTTAAATATAAGTTTTGGGGTGACACTTACAATTTTCGCCCTGGGTGCCACCCGTGCTAGCTACGCGAACTAGGGATAGCCATTTGCTAGAATATTCAGTCGATTTTAGTGGGACACTAAGCTTTAGATTAGGCGTAAGAATATCGACCTCACGTCACGTCGGGGTCACCAGTTTGGAGGTACGAGGTGGTGTGTACCTCCAAAGGGAAGATCTTCCACCGGGCAGGTGTCATACCCGGTAGACCGCGGCCAAACGATGTTTCGTTTTAACTTGTATATCAGCTTATCTTCAGAAAAACTTCGTTTGCGCGATCTAGGATCTCCGATCGGCTTAGTGGTGCCATCTGTTGGTGGCGATGTGAAGTGTCGCCACAGACTCCTCCAACTCAGCCCGTGGATGTCGTAAAAGCTGGCTAAGGGATTCTACCAAAGGAAAGGCAGCAGCTTCCTTCTGAGTGTTTACCACCTAACTGTGATCACCAATCCGCCTGCCAAGCGCGGTGATTATGGCAAAACCCCCCTACATTATGTCATATGGGGGAGGCCTACATCCAACAGTGGACGTGTATGGGCTGATATGATGAAGCTTTAGATTAGCACTAAATAAGCAAATCAAAATCGAATTTGTTTATTGCATTGTGATTCCAAATGGCATTTTGTTTCTTCATATTTATTGAGAGGAAAGATTGGATTTTTTATTTGTTTGTTTGCATTAAATAGGCTCCGATTTTGATGAAACTTGGTATGAGGATTCATTGATACAGGGCATACAAAGATTAGAATTTTTATAGACAGTCATTTGAAGGGAGATGGTGGAATAATTTTGACTTCTCTGGGAATAACTGCGGTTTAATCATGGTTTAATAAATCCTTAAAACAGCGATAAATTGAAGGAATGAAACAGTTCAAGCACCTAATAATAATAAATACTTTACAGTATCTAGTCCACTACAATCCCATCACAATAGCTCAAGTAGTTTTGTCCTGTAGATTATCAATAGTTTTAATGATGTCCAATGGAGTCAAGCTGCCCTTCCCATTCGCTGTGGGGGGTTGGGGGTGAGGTGCGCTCACGATGTTGGCTTGCCGGCTTTTCTGGCATCGGCGCATGGGGTTGCAAACCTTGTCACTGCTATTCTACATTCCAATGGTGGCGGGGTGAGCATTCCCTATCTGTCAGATGCGGTGTCGGCTTGGTCCGCTGTCAATTCGGGCGCGCCTTGTCCGACTTCCTCTCACATTCAGAGGGCTTGGGACGAGGTGGGGACTAAAAGGGTTCTCGAGGAGATTTTGCTGGGTGTCACGGGGGAGGATTTGGCAAGGCTCAGGGCTGTGTCGCAGCCAGAATCCGGAGCTTGGCTGCATGCCCTTCCCTCTCCTCACCTAGGCACTTTACTAGACGATAGCTCTCTGCGTGTCGCGGCTGCTCTCCGCCTGGGATGTAAGGTGTGTGAACAACATGTTTGCATCTGCGGTTCCACGGTGGAAGAGAACGGGCATCACGCATTGAGCTGTCGTCGGTGTGCAGGCAGGTTCCCGCGGCATCATGCTCTTAACGACATAGTCCGTAGAGCCTTCGTGTCGGCCAATGTCCCCTGTATCCTGGAACCTCCGGGTCTCAGTAGGTCAGATGGCAAGAGACCGGACGGGCTGACCCTAGTGCCCTGGAGTAATGGCAGGTGCCTGGTGTGGGACGCTACCTGCGTCAACACTGTTGCTGCCAGCCACTTACCTAGGACTACATGTACGCCTGGTGCGGCGGCAGAAGACGCTGCCATTAAAAAACGGGCCAAATATGTGGACTTGATGCCCAATTATATTTTTGTGCCTGTTGCTGTAGAGACGTTGGGGTGCTGGGGAGACGACACCAAAAAATGAGTTAAAGAGTTGGGTGTTAGGATTAGGGGGAATGGGGCAGACTCCCGCTCCGGCTCGTTTCTGGCGCAGAGGTTAGCCATCGCCATTCAGCGTGGCAATGCTTCTAGCATTATGGGAACCTTTACGCCGGGTACGATAAGGGGCGGGTTATTTGACTAACTGGTAATTAATTTTTGTATTTATAATGTTAAATGTGTATGTCTTTTTATATTATTAATAACGAAATATAGTATTTTATAGTTTTATCCAAACCGGAGGTTGTCCTTGGTTGCACTTTATAGTGTAGACAGGGATAATCGCCGGTTTAGAATCCACCCCATTGTTTGCTATTAAACTTGTTATTGTAAAGGGCCTCTACGTGTTGGCTTCGGCTCCACGCACGCCTTCCAAAGGTCCGGGGCTCCATAGCCCCGTGATACAGGACGTATAACAGACAATAAATACAAGCAAGGTTGCGTACGCGCAGGTCAATATGTATATGATGAGAGAATTATGTAACGCTGGATTTCTGATGAAAGAAAATTCGCATTTACTAAGATCCTAGTGTTTTTACAGAGCATTCTGTTTTTACTGAGGTGTTATTGTGTTTTACATCATCATCATCCGAGCGATGTTCTCGGTTGCATCCCTCTCGGGGGTCCGCTTTCCTGCTTTTACGCCTCCACTTCGCTCGATCTTCTTCTTCTTCAGCTATTGTGTTTTACAGTTCACTCTTTATTAGAATAGAATGGTTTATTGGTTTAAGAATATACAAACATTGTCAAGAAAATAAAATTAACAACATTTTTATAAGAAAAGAAAGAAGCCGTGTGCTGTCCCAAATTGGTCAACCTCGGCTGTAAGCCCACAGTTAAGCATTACAGTCAATATCATCTAGCTAGCTGGACTTCAGCTTTCATTTTAGACTGTGAATTCTTAACCCCATGAGTTTCTTGTGCCTTCTTCTCATTGGTGGGCGCGTTCCGAAGGCACACATCCTAACTTACTTTTTAAGACGTGTCCAAGTGATCTTATACCAAGGTATTAAGCATTCAAAGGAATAAAGATTTTTGACTTTGACTTTGACTTTATCAGTCTGTCATTGAAAAGTGAGTTTTATTAGCCACACCGTAGGGTAACTTCTTCGATCATGTAGCTACCTAGTACCTATCTAGACCATGCATTCTAGTTCTAGAATGTTTGTTTTAAAGAGCAGGGTGCTCCGTCGTCCGTGGGGTTATTCCAAACTGGCCTAAAGATCATCTTGAAAAGTGTCCTAAAGATTTAAGATGTTGGGTTTTTGCGAAGTATCCTAAAGATCATCTTGCAAAGTGTCCTAAAGATTTAAGATGTTGGGTTTTTGCGAAGTATCCTAAAGATCATCTTGCAAAGTGTCCTAAAGATTTAAGATGTTGGGTTTTTGCGAAGTATCCTAAAGATCATCTTGCAAAGTGTCCTAAAGATTTAAGATGTTGGGTTTTTGCGAAGTATCCTAAAGATCATCTTGCAAAGTGTCCTAAAGATTTAAGATGTTGGGTTTTTGCGAAGTATCCTAAAGATCATCTTGCAAAGTGTCCTAAAGACTTAAAGGTGAAAGGGTACCGGCGCTCCCTTTATGCTACTACTTTAGATCATCTTGCAAAGTGTGTTAAAGTCTGTAGATGACCCACTTGGAATTCAACTTCGACTTCAAAAAAAGGAGGAGGTTCTCAATTCGGTTATATATACAATGTGTTTCAGCGAAGGGTTTTTAATACGAAAAGCGGTTGTTATAGGCGTCTTTCGAACTTTTTGTATGAAATAACTGATTTTCAAGTAAAAATTCCCCAAGTTATCGAAGAAAAAGTTCGAATTTCCAAAAGTTGTTCGCCTAGACGTCTAGAACAACCCCTTTTCGTATAAAACTCCTTCGCTGAAACACATTGTTTATATATATATTTTTTATGTACGTTCTACTAATCATTATTCAGTCGCTAACCGTTGTAATACCTACTCTAAAATAGCTTACAATTCGGTGTAAAAAAATTGCGTAACGCCCCGTTATCTAAGAGCTCATGACATTGCCAAATGATGAATTAGTTACGTATGACGCGCACTGCGGAACTTTACGAAGGCATTTTAGCATTTTTGTTAGCAGCAAGTAGGTACCTATCTAGGCGAACCAAGGTGTGTCTTCTCAACCCTTACTTTTTAAACCGACTTAAAGTGAAATCGGTGCTCTCTCCATACAAACGTATTCGACGTTTCCTCCCTGGATAGGGTTGCCATCCGTCCGGGTTTCCCTGTATTTGTCCTAGTTTTGAGGGCGTCCGGGGACCGTCCGGGCGGGGTTTCATTTGTAGTCCGGGTAAAACCGGGACAAAATGAGACCCCGATTGCTGAGACATAAGAAACTAAAAATTACGTGGAAGTGTCGTTCGCTACACTAACATTTTCAAGTCACTTAGCATGCACCGTAAAATAAAACCGTGGTCGTTCAAGGTCATTTTTAGGGTTCTGTACCCAAAGGGCGACCTTTTACTAAAACTGTCCGTCTGTCTGTCAGGCTGTATCTCATGAACCGTGATAGCTACACAGTTAAAATTTTCACAGAAGATGTATTTCTGTTCCCGCTATACCAACAAATAGTTAGGTACTAAACAGATTATAATAAAGTTGCTAAACCCTTCGTGAGCGAATCCGATTAGCACTTGGCCTGTTTTTGATTTACAGGTTATGTTTAAATATGTTTAATAAATAAAAAGTTGATTTAGTAAAAAGTTTGGTTTTTTCCGGGATGGTTCGGGTTTTAGCTCCGAAATCCGGAGTTTTCTCGCTTACTGTCCTAGTTTGCAGATTTTTGAGATGGCAACCTTATCCCTGGAAAATGACACAAATATTTTTGTTGCATAAAACCTATAACTGCCATGACTATGCCCCTATGTTTTGGTTTTTTTATTTTCTAATTAGCATAGAAATTAAAATTTAAAAAACAATTGAAAAATTCGCAATGACACAAATATTTTTGTTGCATAAAACCTATAACTGCCATGACTGTGCCCCTATGTTTTGGTTTTTTTCATTTTCTAATTATCATAGAAATTAAGATTTAAAAACAATTTAAAAAAATTAAATTATTTTTACGGATATTGACGTCATTCGAGTTTAGTTTATACCTACAAACAACGAACCAGTAAAAACATAACACTCCCTTTTGGCTTCGCCGTAGTCGGGCAAATATACCAACCGTCCCTTTAACCTACTAGCACATTATACCAAGAGTTACCTACTTAAAACAATTACATAAAACGTTTTAACAATGCGCGTTATCAGTTGATACGCGATAATAGGTACATAGAACGCTGGCGTCTTGAAGGATACCAGACTGATAAATTAAGTGATAATTAATTGAGTTATGAAATAGGGATAGCCAGTGGCGTAGCCAGGGGGGGCGGCGGGGGCGGTCCGCACCGGGTGTCACCCGCTTAGGGGTGACCCAGGCCCCTTTTAAGGAACAAGTTTACTATCCTACGATGGTAGCATTGCTGAAAAAATGACAACATTAAAAAAGTACTTTTTTTTAATTACAAGTAAAAAGCAAAGTAACTATATTTTACCTTAGTCGAGTTAATTTTTCATCGGAAGTCCTAAGTTTTTTTCTAAATTTACTTGTAAAATAGTAAGAAAACCTGCCTAGCTTCGAAGATTGGTAAACTTGTTATTTCCAAATAACTTTCATGAGGAATCAAGAAAATATTATGGTTCAAAAGGTTTTTTCAATACTAGAAATACAACTTCTTTTGCCTAAAAATTAATCTTATAATATAAAAATGAATCGCAAAATGTGTTGGTAAGCGCATAACTCAACAACGCCTGGACCAATTTGGCCAATTCTTTTTTTGTTGTCTTTGATATTGTCAAGAGAAGGTTTTTATGAAAGAAAATATTAAGAAAGTTGCGCAGAAAATGATTACGCAGGTGAAACCGCGGGGCGCAGCTAGTTTTAAATATAAGTTTTGGGGTGACACTTACAATTTTCGCCCTGGGTGCCACCCGTGCTAGCTACGCGAACTAGGGATAGCCATTTGCTAGAATATTCAGTCGATTTTAGTGGGACACTAAGCTTTAGATTAGGCGTAAGAATATCGACCTCACGTCACGTCGGGGTCACCAGTTTGGAGGTACGAGGTGGTGTGTACCTCCAAAGGGAAGATCTTCCACCGGGCAGGTGTCATACCCGGTAGACCGCGGCCAAACGATGTTTCGTTTTAACTTGTATATCAGCTTATCTTCAGAAAAACTTCGTTTGCGCGATCTAGGATCTCCGATCGGCTTAGTGGTGCCATCTGTTGGTGGCGATGTGAAGTGTCGCCACAGACTCCTCCAACTCAGCCCGTGGATGTCGTAAAAGCTGGCTAAGGGATTCTACCAAAGGAAAGGCAGCAGCTTCCTTCTGAGTGTTTACCACCTAACTGTGATCACCAATCCGCCTGCCAAGCGCGGTGATTATGGCAAAACCCCCCTACATTATGTCATATGGGGGAGGCCTACATCCAACAGTGGACGTGTATGGGCTGATATGATGAAGCTTTAGATTAGCACTAAATAAGCAAATCAAAATCGAATTTGTTTATTGCATTGTGATTCCAAATGGCATTTTGTTTCTTCATATTTATTGAGAGGAAAGATTGGATTTTTTATTTGTTTGTTTGCATTAAATAGGCTCCGATTTTGATGAAACTTGGTATGAGGATTCATTGATACAGGGCATACAAAGATTAGAATTTTTATAGACAGTCATTTGAAGGGAGATGGTGGAATAATTTTGACTTCTCTGGGAATAACTGCGGTTTAATCATGGTTTAATAAATCCTTAAAACAGCGATAAATTGAAGGAATGAAACAGTTCAAGCACCTAATAATAATAAATACTTTACAGTATCTAGTCCACTACAATCCCATCACAATAGCTCAAGTAGTTTTGTCCTGTAGATTATCAATAGTTTTAATGATGTCCAATGGAGTCAAGCTGCCCTTCCCATTCGCTGTGGGGGGTTGGGGGTGAGGTGCGCTCACGATGTTGGCTTGCCGGCTTTTCTGGCATCGGCGCATGGGGTTGCAAACCTTGTCACTGCTATTCTACATTCCAATGGTGGCGGGGTGAGCATTCCCTATCTGTCAGATGCGGTGTCGGCTTGGTCCGCTGTCAATTCGGGCGCGCCTTGTCCGACTTCCTCTCACATTCAGAGGGCTTGGGACGAGGTGGGGACTAAAAGGGTTCTCGAGGAGATTTTGCTGGGTGTCACGGGGGAGGATTTGGCAAGGCTCAGGGCTGTGTCGCAGCCAGAATCCGGAGCTTGGCTGCATGCCCTTCCCTCTCCTCACCTAGGCACTTTACTAGACGATAGCTCTCTGCGTGTCGCGGCTGCTCTCCGCCTGGGATGTAAGGTGTGTGAACAACATGTTTGCATCTGCGGTTCCACGGTGGAAGAGAACGGGCATCACGCATTGAGCTGTCGTCGGTGTGCAGGCAGGTTCCCGCGGCATCATGCTCTTAACGACATAGTCCGTAGAGCCTTCGTGTCGGCCAATGTCCCCTGTATCCTGGAACCTCCGGGTCTCAGTAGGTCAGATGGCAAGAGACCGGACGGGCTGACCCTAGTGCCCTGGAGTAATGGCAGGTGCCTGGTGTGGGACGCTACCTGCGTCAACACTGTTGCTGCCAGCCACTTACCTAGGACTACATGTACGCCTGGTGCGGCGGCAGAAGACGCTGCCATTAAAAAACGGGCCAAATATGTGGACTTGATGCCCAATTATATTTTTGTGCCTGTTGCTGTAGAGACGTTGGGGTGCTGGGGAGACGACACCAAAAAATGAGTTAAAGAGTTGGGTGTTAGGATTAGGGGGAATGGGGCAGACTCCCGCTCCGGCTCGTTTCTGGCGCAGAGGTTAGCCATCGCCATTCAGCGTGGCAATGCTTCTAGCATTATGGGAACCTTTACGCCGGGTACGATAAGGGGCGGGTTATTTGACTAACTGGTAATTAATTTTTGTATTTATAATGTTAAATGTGTATGTCTTTTTATATTATTAATAACGAAATATAGTATTTTATAGTTTTATCCAAACCGGAGGTTGTCCTTGGTTGCACTTTATAGTGTAGACAGGGATAATCGCCGGTTTAGAATCCACCCCATTGTTTGCTATTAAACTTGTTATTGTAAAGGGCCTCTACGTGTTGGCTTCGGCTCCACGCACGCCTTCCAAAGGTCCGGGGCTCCATAGCCCCGTGATACAGGACGTATAACAGACAATAAATACTTTACCATTTTTTACCTACTTACTAATCACGACATTTGTGTCCGTGATAAGATTAGAATTGCTCAAATCACGTGCTTGCTTACTGTCTGGCAATGGTTTATCAATGAAAACGCATGGAATGCTTCACTTTGGCACTGCTCTGTGATATTTCGCACATGTAGGAAGAATTTTTTTTCCTGTTTTTTTTCTTGGTCTGTGATGGTACCTATCACACCTACCTTTAGTAGGTACCATCATAAAGGTGAAAGGGTACCGGCGCTCTCTCCATACAAACGTAGTCCACTATTTCCTCCCTGGATAATGACTCTAGCCAAATATTTTTGTTTCATTAAAACTGTCCTGACTATGCCCCTATGTTTTTTTTTTTTTTAAATTATCATAGAAATTAAGATTTAAATAAAACCTAAACATAGGGGCATGGTCATGGCAGCATCCAGGGAGAAAATTAATTAGTGAAGGAATTGTAATAAAATTTCATTTTTTTAAAGTTATAATTATTTTTTTATTATTAACAAATATAATGTACCTTAATCAGTAGGCTCAATTTTAGTAATTGCTTTCTTTGAGAAAGCGAGAGAGAGACAGACAGCGAAACACGTGCACGCCGCACGGCTTACAACTATAGCAATAACTGTCGGTACAACTTTTGGTCTTAATTTTTTCCGTCTAGCCTTTCGCAACGCGCGGTAGGAACTTCGTTCCAACAGTCGACTACGTTTGTATGGAGAGAGCCCCCGGTACTCTTACCTCTTAAACAGTCATCATAAGATAAATAAAATCCACCTATCTGTCCATATCCGGAACAAATGTCGAAAGGTCACCGAGCCGTCGATCGATGCAAACTAGGTCACACCGGCGCGGCGCACCGCCTGAATCTAGGTACCAGAGGGAGATAGTACCTAATCAAGTATTTTATATTTATGATGTACCTACTTACTACCAACTCTTATTGATTTAGGTTTCACTCAACTGTAACCTCCTTATTCCAAAACGAAGTTTAAGGATAGTCAGAGATGTTGATTTAAACCTTAGATTTAGACACAGATTTACTCATGAAATAAAGTCTAAACACTATCCCTATAGATTATCTATGGAACTATAGTCTAAACACTATCCCTATAGATTAAATAGGGATAGTGTTAAGACTATAGTTCACGAGTAAATCTGTGTCTAAATCTAAGGTTTAAGGATAGTCCGAGATGCGGATTTAAACCTTAGATTTAGACACAGATTTACTCATGAAATAAAGTCTTAACACTATCCCTATAGATTATCTATGGAACTATTGTCTAAACACTATCCCTATAG
This sequence comes from Idaea straminata, assembly GCA_951213275.1. Classification (NCBI taxonomy): domain Eukaryota; kingdom Metazoa; phylum Arthropoda; class Insecta; order Lepidoptera; family Geometridae; genus Idaea; species Idaea straminata. The sequence continues at coordinate 3,598,077 of OX577875.1, read as the reverse complement.
ATTAAATAGGGATAGTGTTTAGACTATAGTTCACGAGTAAATCTGTGTCTAAATCTAAGGTTTAAGGATAGTCCGAGATGCGGATTTAAACCTTAGATTTAGACACAGATTTACTCATGAAATAAAGTCTTAACACTATCCCTATAGATTATCTATGGAACTATAGTCTAAACACTATCCCTATAGATTAAATAGGGATAGTGTTTAGACTATAGTTCACGAATAAATCTGTGTCTAAATCTAAGGTTTAAGGATAGTCCGAGATGCGGATTTAAACCTTAGATTTAGACACAGATTTACTCATGAAATAAAGTCTTAACACTATCCCTATAGATTATCTATGGAACTATAGTCTAAACACTATCCCTATAGATTAAATAGGGATAGTGTTTAGACTATAGTTCACGAGTAAATCTGTGTCTAAATCTAAGGTTTAAGGATAGTCCGAGATGCGGATTTAAATCTTAGATTTAGACACATATTTACTCGTGAACTATAGTCAAAACACTATCCCTATAGATTATCTAGCTGCGCTCCGCGGTTTCAACCGCGTAAGTCCCGATCCCGTGGGAATATCGGGATAAAAGTAGCCTATATTTTTCAATTCGATCTAGCAGTTCCTGAGATCAGCGCGTTTAAACAAACAACGGAAGCCTTCAAAGATGAATAATTTTCCCTGATTTTTTCCACATTTCCCACTGATTCTTCGCTCCTATTGGTCGCAGCGTGATGTTATATAGCCTAAAGCCTAAAATTGACTATCCAACACAAAAATATATTTTCAATTCGAATTTGTAGTTCCTAAAATTAGCGCGTCCAAACAAACAAACTCTTCAGCATTATAATATTACTAGCTTTTGCCCGCGACTTCGTCCGCGTAGAAGTCGAAAATACTTCTAATAGGATTTTTAGTTGGTTTTAACTTTAATAAATTTCTTTGGATTTAAGCAAATATAAAAATGGCCTGTGGGACTTAGAAAAAAGAAGTAGATCGAAAAAATGTTGTTTTTAAATTTCATGTCTACTTATCTGTCCATTTGTTTGTTACATAGACAATAAACGCCTAAACGAATTGAAATCTGGTTTTCACTATTAAATAGCTCTTTTTTGGTCCCAGACCAGCAAACACGAACGTCACAGATTACATAATAGTATAGCATACTTTTTATCCCTATATTCCCACGGGATCACGACTTATGCGGGTCAAACCGCAGTTTTGGATATTAAATAATTCGTATATTTTATAACCAAAATGTTCTAGTTCTAGTTCCTTCTAGTCCTTACCATTTCAAATTTCGAATTCTACGTCCCAATGAGGTCGTGTCCTAAAAGTGCAACCTTTTTTGAATATCGATTTTTGATAAAAAAATCGGATTGAGTTTTTGAAATTGTGTCAAAATACAATGTAGGGAAGTTAAAAGGAGTATTGATATCAACTTCGAAGCAAATCAAACAGAAAATAACTTCCTACCCCTTTTTAACCCCGTTAGGGGATAAATTTCAATAAAATACGAAACACGTGTTCCATCAATTCTGTTAAAGAATGTTTATGCAAAATTTGAAGTAGATTGGAACAAGGAATCACGTTGTCCCTTACAAACTTTCCCTTCCTTTTTCACCCCCTTAGGGGTAGAATTTCTGAAAATCCTTTCTTATCCGATGCCTACGTCATACAAAGAACACACCCTCCAAGTTTAAGGTCCCTACGATCAGCGGTTTAGGCTGTGCGTTGATCCGTCAGTCAGTGATTCAGGACAAAGCATTTTATATGTATAGATTAGTATAGATAATCGCTGCACCTCACCAAAGATCGACCAAATAGATCACGTTACCGAATAGCTGATCGTGTTCGTCGTGATAAAATTACTCATTCATTGACTATACAAATGATGGCTGGAACACTCCGGTTACATCTGCCTGATACTGTTAGAAACGGAGTACGGTCACATTGTTAGGCAAGATTATGATAATAATGGGCCAGGAAGGATCCGACTGTTTGGTGTGCATGGTCGTCATTCTGAAGGCAAATTGACGTGTCTCACGTGCGAAATATTTTCATAAATACATATTTTTATCACAGGTGCTCATAAAGTGGATCTTATTCAACCGATTTTAGGCTCATAATCCAACGTATTACGCACGCGTGCGCTATGCATTACCCCGACGCCACTAGTGTGTAAAAAGTTATCCTGATAAGTTAAATTGGTATCTTACTGCTAATTTCATGTTAGGTAGATGAAATATTCTTAATTTAATTGGGTTATACTGTTTTGATGGATAAAAAAATGTAGGTACCAAAAAATAGTATTTACTCCAGCAAAAAAAGGTTGTCTATAAAGTCGGTTTACGAACAATAATTTTACGTGATAACGTCTTAAAAAATAATTAAAAAAATTGTGTTGTTTTTTTTGTTGTTTTCTTTAAATATTAATAAATATGAAAAAAAAAACCCTAAAAATATTGTATGTCAAACGAGGCTGTATAGGTTAAAAGTCTTTTACCTGGCCTTTCAGGAGTATAAAAATTGTAAACATAGACTTATCACCAAATATTTTGTTATTTATTATTTTCTTTTCTTTTCAAGTCTTTTCTTTTATTCGCAACTGTGATAAAAAACGTCGTACGATACATGTGTGGATTGATCATTTAATCTTGGCTTCTAAAACGCCTCGATGAAATGACCAATTTACCACACTTGTATCGCAATGTACTATTATTGGTAATTATATTAGCAAGCCGTTAAGGGGTACTTCTGTGCACCTAAACAAACACCTTTTGTTCTACGACTTTTGGAAATTCGAACATTTCGTTCGAAGTTTTTGTATGAAATAGTACATTACGATATAAGTGTGGTAAATTGATCTTTGCATAGAGGCGGTTTATGACGCGCGAGCGGCAGCGAGCGTGTTATAGAAGCCAAGATGCAAATATCAATTCCACACGTATATCGTACGACGTTTTTTATCACAGTTGCGAATAAAAGAAAAGACTTGAAAAGAAAACAAAATAATAATTAACAAAATATTTGTGATAACTTTATGTTTACATTTTTTAAGGCAATATTTTTTTGTTAATTATGCTCCGGAAAGGCCAGGCTAAAGATTTTTACCTATAGATCCTCGTGTGACATACATTATTTTTTAGGGTTTTTCTATTTGTTTTTGCGTCGGGGGTTAAGAACAAAATACAATGGTACGGAAAAACAATATATTTAAGTAAAGAAAAAACAAAAAATAAACAACTCAATTTTTAATCGTTTTCTAAGTCATTATCACGTAAAATTTTCGTTCGTAAACCGACTTTAGAGACAACCATTTTTGCTAGTTATAAACTCTTTGGTACCTACCTTTTCGGGATAACTTTACAGCACTAGTTAACAAATCTAAAACGCACGCGTGCATAATATGTTGGATTATGAGCCTAAAAGCCGTTGAATAAGATCCACTTTATGAGCAACTGTGATAAAAAAGCTTAAACACATTGCATAAGTAGGTACCCACCTACTGATATTTACATTTAAAACCTTTTAGGCATTTAATGGGTAAAGCATGTTTCATGAACAATATGACAGTATCAGTTCATATTGTAAGCACAGCAGCACTGATACGAATATCCTGACAATCGTGACTGTTATAGGTAACTACGAAACTATTGATTTGCCTCTACCACTCTACAACCAACTCTTATATAACTCAAGGACAAGGCAACGCTCTCTGGACTCTCTGGTGTGTTCGTTCGACGAAATTTTTATATTCTAGACTCCTCCCGGCTTCGCACGGCTATATTATGCATTTTATAAACTTTCCTCTTGAATGACTATATCTATTTTAAAAAACCGCATTTAAATCCGTTGCGTAGTTTCAAAGATCTAAGCATACATAGGGACAGACAGAGAAAAGTGACTTTGTTTTATACTCGGCTTGATGTGCGCATGGCGCGTAGTCGTCTAAGGAATATTGTGAAAACTATTAATTAATGTTCTGAAGATCTATCTAGTGTTTTCCTTCTGAGCTGTGTCGTCTTCAGTAATCTATACTAATATTATAAAGCTGAAGAGTTTGTTTGTTTGAAAGCGCTAATCTCAGGAACTACTGGTTCGAATTGAAAAATTCGTTTTGTGTTGGATATACCATTTATCGAGGAAGGCTATAGGCTACTTTATATCCCGATATTCCCACGGGATCGGGGTAAAACCGCGGAGCGCTGCTAGTGATGATAATATATTTATTGACCTATTTAATTTAATTTGATATAAAATACTTTTTATCCATTAAACAGCTCGATACAAATCGTACAGGGTCCCGTAGTAATTGTAAAGAACGAATTCTTCTATTCTTTACCCCTTTTTCCGGGTGATTTTGGCTTACATATTTTTTTATATTTTTCCCGGATTATTTACGACATTTTCAAACACCAAAATCACTCAAAACAAGAGGTACAAGGAGTGTGCAAGGAACTTCACTTTCACCTTCTAACAAAGCGGTTAGATTAGCTACATCCCCTTTCCATAAATCCGTTACAAATTATGACGTAGAAATAGGACATTGTCGATTTTGCAAACCCGTCACATCAGGGTTCCGGTACGATGTGCAAAATCAGCATGAGAAATATGAATAACAAGAGTTTTATATTCGACTGCCGGAAGTAGGTATGTATACGCAGAAGAGGTATCGCAATTCGCATTCCAGCGAGATCCACAGATATCGACTGACCTACCACGGTCATACTTACTATGTTTCTTTTTGCTAGGGTAGCGTTATCCCGGCAATTTTTTGCAAGTTACGAGAGAAATACGGTCAACCAAACTATGACAATTTCCTAACATTTACAGAAGCTGGCTCAATAATTTTCTGTAGGGGCAGAATTGCAAAATTTGACAATATTTTGCTTCAGTAACACTCCGTTCCAGTTCGAAGGTAGCCAAGCAGAACATCGTTACATAAGCAGAATTTTATCGATTGAATGCAGCGAACGGACGTTACGTAAAACTGTCGCAGTCGCCGCAGACGCTAACAGAGCCAAAAAATTTAACTATATGAGGCTCATAAACTGGTTTTTTTGAATAAAACTATGAATATAGTTATTACATAGGAATAATATGGGAGTGATTACCGCTCCGGCTCGTTTCTGGCGCAGAGGTTAGCCATCGCCATTCAGCGTGGCAATGCTTCTAGCATTATGAGAACTTAACGCCGGGTACGATAAGGGGTGGGTTATTTGATTAACTGGTCACTTCATTTATTTGTATTTATAATGTTAAATATGTATGTCTTTTTCTATTTAGAAAATCATAATATGTAACTTATTTCCAATATAGAGTTTGTTGTTAATAAAAAGTAAGTAATTTATACTTTGATAGGAATAAACCGACAACAGTTCATGATCTACCTACTCTATGTATTCAGTACCTACTTACTCAAGGGTCAACATTGCAAATAACCGCAGCCACTAAGTATTTTTTTACTGTAGAAAAAGAGTGTTTCTGTATTATGTTTAGGAAAACACTATTAGTTATTTATTTTTAGCCCATTTGGTCCCACTGCAGGGCAAATGTCCTCCGTCCCCTATTTCCACTGTTCCCTGTCTAGTACCAGCTGGGTCCAGTTACCTACGATGCGAGTTCAACTCGTCCCCCATCTCTTTCTAGTCTAAAACACTAGTTTACTGAAATAAAGTCGTCGGCTTATGATCCTTTTCTACAAACAAACTTTTCACAATAAGTAACTTAGTACCTAACAGAGATTATGCAATTTTCTCCTTCTGATAGTAGGTACGTACAGACTAAAGTCAGCTTGTAGCTAAATTGCAGACCTATAATTGGGTCTCTGTTTATTGTTTTTTTTTTCTAATTATTTATGTAAAGCTCTTGGTTTTCAAATAAATAATAAATAAACTAAAATAGGCTTTCAGGGTGATGCGAAAGTAACTCTGTTTGTTATGTTCTATCACGCCTACACCGCTGCGCCATTCTTAATAAACTTCCTAGACTTAGACCGATCCTGGAATTATGAGGGGCGCAGTTAATATGTATTTTAAAAGGGTGAACCAATTAGGATTTTTTTTTTTAAAGGAATTAGGCTATTTTTTATCCCGATCCTGGAATTATACAGTTGAAACCGCGGGAAGCAGCTAATCATGTAGTTTAGAGTAATTTATGTAGATACTTAGGTATGATTAGGATGTCGTAGTATACTACTACATCAATAATTAGTAGGTGTGATGATGATGGAGCTAGATCTACTTAATTACGGCAAAATAAATCGTGCGTTACGTCACGGTAAAGGTGTTACGTTCAAAGATAATAAACTATTTATAGAAGTTATGTACTACGTCCATAGACATTTATATTTACTTGTTACGTCACAGGAATTTAGGATGCATTCACACTTTCTTGACCGTAGCGTTAGGATCCGTCAGATTCTGAATTATCATTTGACGTTTGAACCTAAGTATTTCCTAAGATTAATCATCACAAACTGACAAGTCAAATAGCAATCTGCGTCTGGCCTAACCTTGCTACAATATTTTATTTACCTACCAGTTATATTGCCTTGCCTAATTAATACCATTAGGCACTTAAAATAGAATACATAATATAATGAACTCCTTTACATACGTCAAAGGAAAAATATAACTTTATACCTCATTTCCCCAAAAAGTACCCTTTTAGCGGTTATGCAATATAGCCTTTCCACTGACGATATGCCTTTAGTGAAGAAAAATATATCTTACGGAATTTCTATAGATCTTACCAAGATAAGGCTTTAGAACGCCAATCCATAATAGGAATCCATTAGCGTCAGAATGGCAGGTTGCCTGTGCCGTATGGCACTAACAGTATAATCAAGAATTCCGTGGGTTTTACTACTAAACCTTTCTGAAAGGAGGTCTTATGTAAGGAAGTAAAAAAAAAACAAAAACTAATTTTTGTAAGTTTATTTCTAGGGGTACAATCACTCGTCACGCATGAATTTTCCCGTGAAAAATCCACGCCCGAGGAAACAATTTATTAAATTCTCATAGGACACCCACCCTATGGATTAGAGACCTACTAAGATTAAGAGGGCACTACATAGCAATGCACTTTTTAAAGTGAATTAACCTAGATAACTCACTCACACAGCACATAACAGTCTGCATTGTTACATAACAGCTTTAACACATGATTTTTACTCAGACAGCAGTACTATGACAAAAATGTAAGATACAAAGTACAAGGTTCACTCCCAAGCATTACATAACCACCTTACTAATTTATTATTCTGAAAAAATTACATTTTCACTTACAGTCCACTGTGGATGTTCTATTTTATAGATTTATTTTTAATTTAACCTTGGCCTCATGCGTTCAATGAAAAGAGGTTGGTTACATAACACAACACTGGCCGAACACATGAACACTTAAAAAGAACAAGGGTTTTATGTTCTTTTTTCAAATGTCACTTTAACACTTTTCACTTTAGTCAGGTGATTATGTAACACTGCTTTATAATAAAACAATTGAAATGGAATCAATGTATAACATTTATTTAACTAAAAATAAGTTACTAGGTTCATTTTCGCTTCGTCTAATAATACATGATTTGAGGGAGTGATTTTCTGTGGTGATTACCGAATCACAATTGAAATTATGGTAACAATTCTTACATTAGGCTTACAGGACCTTCTTGATCTCGTCGTATAAGACAAGTACGAAGGCACCACCGGTTCCTCGGAGTACGTTGGAGAAGGCGCCCTTGAAGAAGGCGGCTCCGCCCTCGGTCTTGGCGATGGTGGACCAGCAGTGGATCGTGTTCTTGTAGAGGATGTCGCTCTTGGCGCGGCCAGACTGCATCATCATGCGCCTACGGACCGTGTCGAATGGATATGACATGATACCAGCCACTGTGGTGACGGCCTGCGCAATCGCCCAGCTGATTACAATCGGCGTGTTCTTGGGGTCAGGCAACATGCCGCGAGCAGTGTCGTAGAAACCGAAGTAGGACGCACGGTAGATAATGATACCCTGTACCGATACGCCGAAACCTCTGTAGAGACCGATCAGACCGTCATGCTTGAAGATCTTGGAGAGGCAGTTAGCGAGACCGCTGAACTCGCGCTGGCCCTCGCCCTTTCCGACATCGGCGGCGAGACGCGTACGCGCGAAGTCGAGCGGGTACACGAAGCAGAGGGAAGTGGCACCGGCGGCACCACCGGACGCGAGGTTACCGGCGAAGTAGCGCCAGAACTGGGTGTGCTTGTCGACTCCACCGAGGAACACCTGCTTGTACTTGTCCTTGAACGCGAAGTTGAGAGCCTGGGTCGGGAAGTACCTGATGACGTTGGCAAGATTACCACGCCAGTACGAGACCAGACCTTGTTCCTTGGGAATGCGGACGAACGCGTCGATGATGCCCTTGTAGCGCTGATCTTCGGTGATTTGTTTGCTGACGTGCTGGACCTGCAGCAGCAGCTTCACGCGCTCGATGGGCGCTACGGCTGTCTTCGAGACGGCGGCAGAGATACCGCCAGCGAGGAAATCCTTCGCGAACGCGACCGGATCGGCGAGGTTAGACATTTTGATCGATTGGGTGGGTGCTCACTGGGTTTCGAGGTAATGTAAAGGATCACACACGGAATGGAATTAATCACGAAACACGAACCCCTGATTATTTATCAGGAGATTTGCGAGTAATTTCGTGATCACGGGAGCACAGGGGTAGGTGTGTGCCTTTTTTGAAATTCGATCGATCACGTTCTCTCGCAGTTCTGTACAGTGGAGCGGCGCAAAAGAAAGAAGGAAGGGCAGATGTTGCCAACCTAACGGCAAACTACCACGAGGTCAGTGTGGCCACTATGCAACTTAACTTTCCTCAAATATAAAATAAAAATGATTAGACAATGTTTTATGAAAATAATAAATACTATGTGTCAAATTCAAAAAAATTATCTGTCAAAAAAAACATTTCTCTTTGAAGTTTTAGGTAGATGATAGATAATAGGCATGTAGTAACAATTTTGTTGTTTTGTTTGTATATCATCCATCATACAAAGAAATTTAAAATTACAGTAAACTAGAGAGAACATCCTAACCTCTTCAAACATTTTCATTAATGAAGTAATAATTTGTTTTGAAATTAGTCAAAGTGACACTTGATTTGAGATGTCATTTGCTATGGACAAGATTTATAAGTTCTCTCTATTCCACGGTACTTTTTATATCTTTGGATGATGGATCATAGACAAACAAAGGCAACAAAGTTAGCACTTACCTTACCTATCATTTTATACGACTAAATTTTAGAAGCGTCGACAAGTATTACTTTACAATATTATTTTAACACTTTTCAATTGAGTAAGATTACAGCCAGTTAAGGAACATTCCAAACTTGATTTAGTTACAATTTAGCTATAGGTGTGAGAGAACGTGACTCTATAGATTTATTCGCCACGAGGCGATTGCAAACTGTAGGTCCTCACTAATCAAAATGTCGAACCTCGCCGATCCGGTTGCGTTCGCGAAGGATTTCCTCGCTGGTGGTATCTCGGCCGCCGTCTCAAAGACAGCCGTCGCACCCATCGAGCGCGTGAAGCTGCTGCTGCAGGTCCAGCATGTCAGCAGACAGATCACTGAAGATCAGCGCTACAAGGGCATCATCGACGCGTTCGTCCGCATTCCCAAGGAGCAGGGCATGATCTCGTTCTGGCGCGGTAACCTTGCCAACGTCATCAGGTACTTCCCGACACAGGCTCTCAACTTCGCGTTCAAGGACAAGTACAAGCAGGTCTTCCTAGGTGGAGTCGACAAGAATACCCAGTTCTGGCGCCACTTCGCCGGTAACCTCGCGTCAGGCGGTGCCGCTGGTGCCACTTCCCTCTGCTTCGTGTACCCGCTCGACTTCGCACGTACGCGTCTCGCCGCTGACGTCGGAAAGGGCAAGGGCAACCGAGAATTTGACGGTCTCGGCCACTGCTTATCCAAGATCTTCAAGCACGACGGTTTGGTCGGTCTCTACAGAGGTTTCGGCGTATCGGTACAAGGAATCATCATCTACCGTGCATCGTACTTCGGTTTTTACGACACTGCGCGTGACATGCTGCCTGACCCCAAGAATACGCCGCTTTTAATCAGCTGGGCGATCGCGCAGACCGTCACCACAGTGGCCGGTATCATCTCGTATCCATTTGACATGGTCCGTAGACGCATGATGATGCAATCTGGTCGCGAAAAGGGTGATATTCTTTACAAGAACACAGTCCACTGTTGGGCCACTATCGCTAAAACAGAGGGTGGAGCTGCATTTTTCAGAGGCGCCTTCTCTAACGTACTCCGAGGAACTGGCGGTGCCTTCGTACTCGTTTTATATGACGAGATTAAGAAGCTCATCTAAACCTAATGTAAAAGCAGTTACCATAATTTCAAATGTGATTCAGAATCGCTACAGAAAACGACTCCCTCCATTTATGTAAGTACCCATAATTCATGTGTAAAAGATGTGAAAATAAATCGTATAATTTATATTCTTAGATAATAAATAAAAATTATAAATTGATTACATTTGAATTGTTTTACTATGGAAGCTAAGCGATACACACTAACACACCTAATCCACCTGCCAAATTACTAAAATGCCAAAGCAACTACGGAATAGAAGCCGTTTAAAAAAACATCCATAATAAGACAGACCGATAGTCACTGATGGAGAGACGAATTACACGAACGACCGACCCACCCAGGTTATAAATTTTGTAGAATGCCATCATCAGCATTCACTGACTACTGAATTAAATTTCCGGCTTATTCTGACATGGATTATTTGTGAAACAAAAATACAGTTGCTTTCGAATTTAGTAGAATATCTACATATTTCTATAGTTTATTGTACAGAACTAGTAGAACCCTCATCGTGATCAGCATTCACTGGATTTAAGTATCTCGCTAATTGACATTACTGTCTGACAGTTAATCTGCAAAATTAACGTCTGTTTGCTCACTTACTTAAGTAAGTTACTTATATATTTCTATAGCTTCTTGTTCAGGACTATTAGTAGAACACAAAAATTCATCAATTATTAATCTATTATATCAGAACATCAGCACTAAGTAGATACAGACCTTTTTTGAAGTTCAACCTACTTGATTCTTATTCGTTCTTCCGATTGTCATTTGCAACCATCCTTATATTCCATAATATGACATCATCAAATATAAAAATTATAAGTTCTGGCTTTGCAGACTTATCAATATTATCATTAAGATGTAAAGCGAACTTCAAAAATTTCACATCTCTAAGGAAAATCAAATTATTATCATACACTATGAGAACATTAAGATCATTCGTATCTTATCTACTAGCCTATGATGTCCCACTGCAGAGCCTTTTTACCTCTTTCCACCCACGGTCCTGTGCTATGGAGTTGACGAAAATTCTTCCATTCGTATACCCTACTAAGACAAGTTCTGTCTGTATCGAAATGGAAAAACTGTAATTGGTAACTAATAAACATTATACATAATATATCAAGCAAAGTCGTGATTAATTGTTGCTTTTTTTCATAATAAAAAAATGTAAACAAAGAGTAGGTACATTCCTACTTATTAACTACTAACTTAATCTATATTTGCAAGTTAGTTGGACTCTGTAGTGCGGCGTGTGATCATATAAAACACAAAAATTGAAATCACCGTTTATTCTATTTTTATACTTTAGTTTAATATTTTGTTACTATGTAGTTTTAGTTGGAAGGGTGAAAACATTGTGTTATATGTTACATTTTATTAAATTATACTTATTTATATCTTATCCGTTTTTGAATTAATATTGGGAGATCGACCTAAACTAGCAACACAGGAATGACGTTAATTTATGCGTTTTGTTTTTGCTTCTTCTAATCAATACTACCATATCCATGTCTGAACCAAGTTACTTATGAGTTATGTATGAATTACCACTAAACACCGTTAATTTTAACATTTACAATACAAAATCATTGATAACTTTACGAAAAATAAGAATTTTCATAATTTCAGACAGTAAAACACTCTTTCATTCATGGAAAAACTAACAAAAATAAAATGAGAAAATCAAGCCATAACTAAACGCTTTGCGAAGTAGAACCAAGTGCTACCAACGGAACAAAAGAATAAATTTAAAAAAAGTAAAAATGTCAATGCCGTTTGCCGTCATTGTCTTGCCCGGAAGTTCCAAAGAGTATTATAATAGTGGTTAGTTAGGTAAAGTTCTTTGTCCTTGTATTTTTATCTAGTATTTCTTGAGTTAAAATCATTTAGACATTTATTATTCAAAGTCAAGATTTAAATTTTGTGTAATTAAATTAATTAACCCAATTATAAAAACGTCGGACAAGATGAGGCTGTATTGGCTAAAAACATTTTGCCTGTTCGTGGTTTAGAAAAAAAATGTGGCTTATTTTTATTTATGTCATAATTTAACAAACGCTTTTCATTAATGTTTTGTTAATAAAATAATGCAAATGAGTCGAATGGGATCTCCCTCTGTTAGCATGGAAGAGGATTCTGGTGTGGGCCACGCGCTCAGCGACTTTTTACTACAGCTCGAGAACTACAACCCTTCGATCCCTGACTCCGTGGTTGCACATTATCTGAACATGTCTGGCTTTGAGTCTCAGGACCCGAGGTAACTACTGCACCTATTTTATCATTTACCTTTAGAACACTGCTGTGTCATTTTGTTTTATTCCATTATAACCTTGTTTTATTTTTAAGCTTTTTTAAGCACTACGAATACGTTTTCAAGTTTATGTAGACTCTTCTTCTCGTATAGTGGTGTGGCTCACCTATTGTTAGAGTTTTCAGATCGCCTTAGGGCCTCTAACTTGACCTAACGACTGCTACTAGAGCCTTCCGAAGCACGGAGGGGCTCACGAAAATACATTTTTGCCACTAATAATTGGTCACCCATCGAAGTAACGACCGCGCCAGGCGTCGCTTAGCCCGCACGACCGTAAACGATCAGCGAGTGTCACTTAGCTTTGAGCCTCCCAATACAATGTAGACTCTGAAAGTGTTTTAATCAGCCTACAGTTAAATTACGCTTGGAATTAAGAAACCCATCCTTTTTTGAAGTTAGTTAAAAACCAAAAATAGAGTAAAATCATAAATGAATACCCCACAAGTTTCCCTGGGCCATTATTCTGTAAGGCAACTTAACATGGCACATGTGTGATATGGTCAAATATTTTCATGAATGATTTCATTACTCAAATTACTAAAAAATGGACACAAACTTAGTCCGTCAGTGGCTTTTGTATCCTTATGTCTATTTCGTGTGATTTCCATTCATGTTTTCATACATAAACGCTAATTCTGAAGTCGTATTTTGCAATTTATGACATCATCATATAATCTTATGGCCCTTAGCGCGAATGTATCTCCAACTCTTTAAATACCACATGTTAAATAAGGAAATCATTACATAGTATAAAACAAAGTCACTTTCCGCTGTATGTCCCTATGTATGCTTAGATCTTTTAAAACTACGCAACAGATTTTGATGTGGTTTTTTTAATTGATAGAGTAATTCAAGAGGAAGGTTTTGATGCATAATATAGATGTAACTAATAGAATAAGGCCCCAAAAGTAACCGAATCTCATTTCAAACTTCCAGATTGATAAGATTAATAGCGCTTGCATCTCAGAAGTTCCTCTCAGACATTGCCAACGACGCCTTACAACACTGCAAGATGCGAACATCTAGTCAAATGACACAGAGCTCCAAGAACCAGAAGGGACCTAAAGAAAAGAAATACGTAATGACAATGGATGATCTTGCACCAGCCCTGCAGGAGTACGGGATCACAGCGAAAAAGCCACACTACTTTGTATGAAGTCACTGATTTATTGCAGTTTCTATTCCTGACTCAGCCACAAAGGATAGGTTGGGAAAGTTTTTGTGCCACTGCTGTCTTCCTACCTTAACTTGTGTCGCTCAAAGGCCTCCCTTATTTTTTCTGTGTCCAGTCAGCTCTGTGAACGAACTCTTGATCCTTTATTTCTCTTTGTAGTTAGTTTTCAAAGTCCTCCATTTAATGGTCTTTGAGTCACAAGTCTATAGGTATCTTTTAGTAAAAGCATGCTACATTTAGACTGCAACATCACTTACCATGGAGTGAGCTGATGGTTAACAACTGACCTGTTTTTGATCAAAAAAATTATTATGGTCTACAGACAGAGATAAAACACTTTCTTATGCGAGAGTAACTCAAAATATTTGCCTTTAAGAAGACTTTAATCCCGTTTCAGGTATTAAGTTATTCTTACTGACAGATTTAACACAGAAAAGAAGATTTCCTGCAACAAGAAATAATCATTTCCCTATAGACACTAACTAGAGAATTAATTACTTGGTTTTAGTAAAAAATCTTAAAATTATAAGCAGTATTCATAATTTAAAATTCTTAAACTAAGAATACTGCATAATATTTCTGAGAAGAAGAAGTATGATTAAAAGAATAATGACATTAGAAATAAAAATTAAATCTGCATGACATTATATTTGTAGCAACTGCTTACGATCGGCATAAGGAGCGATGACTGACATGGACACTCTAGTAGACCATAGTATTAGACCTAGTCGATTCAACCTCTTTGATTTTCAAGACTATTTACTAAAAACAAAAAATCAAAAAATGGTTGTCTGTAAGTCAGTTTACGGACGATAATTTTACGTGATAACGTCATAACGAACGATGAAAAATAGATTGTTTTTTTCATGTTTTTTTCATTTAATTTTTATTTCTTCTTTATTCCTTCCTTTATATATGTTTTCTATTCCTCGCTCGTCACCATAACACAAGCCCAGATGAGCTATATTATTATTAAACAATATAAAACAAACACGGGACGCATGCCGACGTCACCGAAACGTGACAGTGACGACACACATCGGGAACGTGACGTCAACTTTTTTGTGGATGCAGGTATTCCATCAATTTATTAGACGTTATCACGTCAAACAATTATCTCTAGTCCTCTCCCTATTGAGGATTATTTTTGCTTAAAGAAATCTTTTTTTCTGTGTTAAGGCAAAGTTATAACTCTCAATAATTCAATTAAATCCACAAATATTAGTAATTAATATTTGTTAAAAGTGCGTTTTAATGACCTCTGTGGCTCGATGGGCGAACACACTCGCCTGCGACGCAGAAGGGTGCAATTCCCATTAGCAGGCCGATTCACAAACCATCAGAAGGCTACCGAAACGAATAAAACTGAAAAGACAATAGCAATACGTCAAAAGTCGTGGGAGTGAAAGAGCAGCCAAATTTTTGGAACGATGTGCCTCATGGCGCGTTGCGAAAGGGACACACTTATTTTCGGTTCGGTTGCCTTCCGACGTTTCGTGAATCAGGGGGCTGGTCTGGGTGTTTCTGTTTGTATTATGGCGCCCCTATCTATACTTATATTATAAAGCTGAAGAGTTTGTTTGTTTGAACGCGCTAATATCAGGAACTTCTGGTTCTAATTGAAAAATTATTTTTGTGTTGAATAGTCCATTTATCGTGGAAGGCTATAGGGTACTTTTTATTTTGATATTCCGACGGGATCGGCACTTAAGCGGGTGAAACCGCAGGGCGCAGCTAGTCTCTCACATATACTCTGTCTGTTCGTCCGTCCGTCTGTCTGTCGACCTTAGCAAATCTAGGCACTGGTCAGTCAACTTAAGGAGCACATATTCTAAAATATGCTTAAGGTGAAAGGGTACCGGCGCTCTCTCCATACAAACGTAGCGTGTACCGGTACCCTTTCCTCTTAAGGAGCGCACATTCTAAAACTATGCATAAGTTTTCATGATTATGTAATATTGTTAAATAATGTTTTAAATTAAGTTCCTTAAATATATTATTTTATAATGTATTTGGTGTGGTGTTAATTAATATTATTCTCGAACTAATTTAGTTTTTAAGTAAAATTAGGTAATTAAATTTTCGTAAAATGTTTTGTGTTATTCATTTGTATAATTAAACTAGCTGCGCCCCGCGGTTTCACCCGCGTAATAATTTTCTCCTGATAATAACAAACAGACCAAAAAAAGAATTAGCCAAATTGGTCCAGGCGTTGTTGAGTTATGCGCTTACCAACACATTTTGCGATTCACTAGCGACCCGCTCCGGCTTCGCACGGCTATATTATGCATGTATTATACATATAAACCTTCCTCTTGAATCACTCTATCTATTAAAAAAAACCGCATCAAAATCCGTTGCATAGTTTCGAAGATTTAAGCATACAAAGGGACAGAGAAAGCGACTTTGTTTTATACTATGTAGTGATAGTGATAATGGCATAGGAAATTCCTCCATTTAATTGTTGTCCCACTGCTATGTCCACTGATGAAACCAGAGGCAAAAATAACTCGTAGACCTACTGTACTAAAGCAGGACTACGGGTAATTGTAACAAAACCCCTTTTAAACCGTAGTCCCACTGCTGTCATGTTTGGAGAAGTGAAAGAAAAACATTTATTTGGTACAGGCACACGACAACTTTTAAATTAACACACACAAAGAAATAGGTGACTTATACAAAGAAGAAATAAAGAAAAAAAATACATTAGACTTAAGAATATTTAAGAAGCCATGTGCTGCCCCAATTGGGTCGACCTCAGTTAGAAGCCACAAGTCAGGCGTAACTTGGCTGCAGCGCTGGACAGATGTTCCCGCTAATTAAGAGTCACAAAGTATTGGTTGGATCATTTTTAATTCGACCAAGACCACAAAAAACGTTATGTTTTTGTTGCATAAAACTTGACCGTGGCCCTATGTTTCGTTTTTTTAATCTTAATTTCTATGATAATATTAGAAAACTGCGTAATCATTTTCCGCGCAACTTTCTTAATATTTTCTTTCATAAAAACCTTCTCTTGACAATATCAAAGACAACAAAAAAAGAATTGGCCAAATTGGTCCAGGCGTTGTTGAGTTATGCGCTTACCAACACATTTTTATATTATACTAGCTGTTGCCCGCGACTTCGTTCGTGATGTGGTTTTGGGTTATTTAGAATTCATTTTTCTGCATGGATACAATTTATCATTCGGTGTAAGTTTTAAAAACAAAATAGGTAGGTAGTTACATTGTTTTTACACTATATTTTTAATTGATTTGGCAAAGGCACTTTACTTACTCATACTTTGAAAGTAGGTCTAAAGATGCTTGAAGAGCGTGTAGAAAGAAAAACTTTCAGCCCTAGGGAAAATCGCTTTCACTGACAGCTGTCATGTCAAATTATGGCTTCGCGCGGCTTGTGCAATGTAGCCAGTATCAGTACGCATTAGGAACTTCAAAAATCTAACCTCCTTGCTTTAGGTAACACCAAAGAATAACAATTATGGCTTTGCACGGCTCATCCATACTGCCAGAGTTTAGTACATAATAGGTTTTTTCTTAATAATCGAATTCAGGTAGATATATTTAGTTCAAGATATCTTATTAATAAAATAAATGTAAAGATGAAAATGGTCAAAGCGACGTATGACCATGCTGCGCCTCTGCCGGCGCCCTGTCAAGATGTTGCAGATGTGGCTTTATGCGACAGTGCGGTCAGTGTCGTTCCTTGAGTAAAAAAATACTGGCGGGAAATGCTTGCATTTTGAATGATTTTAATTAGTATTATCTTTTGTTATTTTATTATGTTTTAGTGTTAAGTTTAATCTGGTTTTTCATTTATGATTGTGTATTTTGTGTAAATAAAATTTTCTAGACAAACCGTGTTACAAAAACTGTAATTTAAATCTACGGACTTCGCATCATCACTCAGTGTTGGATAAACTAATTTATAAAAATCTCTTCGGTTAGTACCGACGTATTTGAGTATTGAAAACATGTTGAAAACAAATAGCAAAAGCAAAAAATCTACATAATGTATAACCTCTTTGGTCCCAACCTTGTAAGAGGATCAGGTAGTATGGAGTCTCTCATTCACTCTCGTTATTAGAAAGAATTTTATGTTTATTCGTAATGAAAATCAGTGTTTACCTCGGGTTTGTTTTGTTTACCCAAGGTGTGAAAGTCACTTATTTAGTCCCTCGAAGTATTAGCGCCCTCGCTACGCTCGGGCGCCAAACTCCGTCTCGGGACTCAATGAGTGACTTTCACACCTTGGGTAACAATGTTCTATTATTGTTAGTTTTTTACAAATAAAACATAATACACAACAATATGATAAGCTGAAACTAAGTCCAATTTCTATACGCACAAAACTTTCAACATACTTTGTCTTCCTAGTTATCTTTAGATTTTTGTAAATTAAAGAAAAAATAATTATCAACTACCTTTGTGTCTCGATTCATATTCTTCAATTAATAATATAAGAGGTTATTATAGTATTTATAACAACAACATCATGCAAATAATATTCTATTTTGGTGTAAATAATATTTTACATTGTTTTTATTATCAAATAATAATATTATGTAATGATTAAAAAGAAAGGCAATTGGACAGAACAAATACTAATACTTAAAATAACGCGATGCACATTGAGATCCTTACATATTGATAGTAGGCATTACGCTGAACAAAAAATGCTTTCACACCAAACATCTAAAGCGTCTCGGAAACGGGGTATTTGAAGGAACGTGATGTCCTATGAATCCAATTTTCTGAATTCTTGACCAAAATACCCAGCTTTTTTTATTAGGTAGCTGGCAGGGCTACGTAACTTTGGGAAAAAAATGATTTTTACAAATGACTATTACCTGTATATTTTTTAACCCACATCAAAAAAGGTGGAGGTTCTCAATTCGTCACGTACATATATATTTTTTTATGTATGTTCGCTGATTACTCGTAAACTCTTGGAGCGATTTGGATAATTCTTTTTTGTTTTTACTATCTAAGGTTTCCGCTACTTGAACTCATAATTCAAACTATAGCAGGAGAAAAGCGCGATAGAAGTGTAACATCGGAGGTCTTCGGTAAAGGAGATCGGTAATATTATGTAGTAGTACCTCTTTGTACTAACCTCATTTTCAGTTTCACGTAGGTAGTATTAAATGCAAACTATTTGGTTTTATGACAGCTGTCATCTTGAGCGGAGGCATGTACTGCATGTACCCCTACCATGACTTTTTGAAGAACTCGAAAAAAAGAAACCCTTTTTCGATCACTCTCTTGTCCGTTTGTCTGTCGGTGTGTCACTACCGATATTCTTAGAGACGGGTGGACCTAGTAAGTTGATTTTTAGGAAGTTTCATAGTAAATACTCAATATAGTATGTTAAATCGAATACGCAAAAAACCCGTGGTAGGAGTACTGTTCCCTTCTGACGTTCGATTACGTTTTACCACGGAAAATTATTTCGATTTCACATTTTTTAAATGTTTTTTTATCAAATATCTTAATTATTGTATTAAAGTTAAATTAAAACATACCCTAAATGTTATTCTGATATATTCTGAACATATTCGTGTGGACCTTGTTAAAATCTGTTCTGTAGTTTATGAGATTACCTGGTTCAAACAAACAAACAGACAGACAAACAGACAAAAATTCTAAAAACTACCCTATCGTATTCAGCTAACGATTTTAAGGCGACCTGTGTATTTTTTTTCTGGATATCTTACAATTACAGATTTTTTGATGTCTACAGATTTATTATATGTATAGAAGATGAAAAACCAAAACATAGGGGCGTAGTCATGGCAGTTATAGGTTTGGTTTAGGTCTAGTATCATTATCCAGGGAGGAAACAGTCGACTACGTTTGTATGGAGAGAGCGCCGGTACCCTTTCACCTTAAGGAAGCTACTTTGAAATAAAAAGGCAGAAATACTACATTCACCAGTCTTTTACTACTTCGAACACAATTTAAATAGATACTACTTAGAAAATATTAATCACAGAATAAAATATCAGTAACGAAACGCTTAAAACACGCGTATCGTTTACAAAATATGAGATACGACAGAATACAACATTATTTTACTATTTATTACATAATTATTCGAGCTGCCTTACAGTATATAATCAGTAGCGTAGGGGGGGGTCGCCACCACTGGGATGGAAATCACCTGTATACACAATATTCCAAAACGAGGTTTAAGGATAGTCCGAGATGTGGATTTAAACCTATACCTATCTAAAACTATCTTATTACTAATTGTGCTGCACATTTAAGGATAGTCCGGGATGTGAATTTAAACCTTAGATTTAGACACAGATTTACTCATAGATTATATTATTTATAGGGATAGTGTTTAGACTATAGTTCCCTATATAATCCATAGGGATAGTGTTTAGACTATAGTTCACGAGTAAATCTGTGTCTAAATCTAAGGTTTAAATTCACATCTCGGACTATTCTTAAACCTTAAATCACGGGAGTTAAGAGTCAATTTTTAAGAAAGTGAAATTTGTGTAGATCTACGCTCCGGCATATAGAGGTATAAGTTATGTGACGTAGGTATATGTTCCGGCATTCCAGAGGTTAAACGTGCAGCACAATTAGTAATAAGATAGTTGTAGGTATATTTTTAGATTAACATTTTTATTTGTAATATAGTGAAAGAGACACCAATATGGAAATGACCGTTGGTGGAAGAGGGAAAGAGAAGGCTGCATTCCGTACCCTTCTCTTTCCCTATTGGCTCAATCAGTACGTTCGGCTTCCCCGAACAGGAACCCTTTGTGTGGACATTTTTGCCATGTTAAAAACGGCCAATATTGTAAGCAATTCCTACTGTCATGCCTGTCGAAGGTATTCGAGCGCCCGCTGCTTGGCCGCCTCGCCGAGCACTTCACGCCGAGGGAGGAGCAGTTCGGATTCCGGTCGGAGCACAGCACGACTCTCCAACTGTCCAGGGTACTGCACCACATCGCGGTAATCCGTAACAAACGGGAACACGCAGTTGCAGTATTCTTGGATATGGAGAAGGCCTTCGACCGAGTCTGGCACGACGGACTGCTCTTCAAGATGGACGCCGCCAGCATACCGCTGCGCTACACGAGAGTCGTCGACTCCTTCCTCAGAGACCGGACTTTCAGGGTCCGAGTGGAGGAGTCCCTCTCAGACGACCGCCGTATCAGGGCCGGGGTGCCGCAGGGTAGTGTGTTGTCGCCCACCTGCTACGCGCTCTACACGGACGACATCCCGAAGCCGGGGGATGCGCTCCTGGCCCTGTACGCAGACGATGCTGCCTACATCACGGCGTCCATCAGAGGCAACCATGCGGCAAGGAAGATGCAGCAGGTGCTCGATGCCCTTCCCACCTGGCTGGACAGGTGGCGATTGTCCGCCAACGCGGCCAAAACACAGGCGATGGTTTTCACGAACGTCCGCCGCCCACCACCCTGCCTCGAACTCCGAGGGACGACCATCGCCTGGACCAAGAGGGCGAAGTATCTCGGGGTGACTATAGACAGCCGCCTGAACATGGCCCATCACGCGAAGAGCGTAGTGGCCCAGGTCCGCGCCGCACGCAACCTGCTCCGTCCAGTGGTCTCCTCTAAGCTCCCACTCCGCAGCAAGGTCGGGGTCTACAAGGCATACTTGAGATCCCGCCTCACGTATGCAGCCCCGGCCTGGTACGCGCTCCTGGCCGAGACCCGCCGCAAGTCCCTCAGAACCCAGCAGTCGCTGGCCCTGAGGACCATAGTCGACGCGCCGCGGTACGTCAGGAACGCTACCATTGCACGTGACCTTAGAGTTGAGAGCCTGGACGACTTCGTCGCGGGCCTGGCCAAGGCCATGTTCACGCGCGCAGACGCCTCGGGATACTCACATCTCGCCCAGCTGGCAACCCAGCACGAACGGCCGGAAAGAGGGCTGCGATACCCCCGCGAACTCACGGTCGCGGGGACGGACGCAGCCCTCTCCACACCAGCCCAGCAGACTCCAGGGGCCGCGGGCCCCACGGCGCCGAACGGTGCCGTCACACAGACCCGGTAGTCGTGACTACCGGCGACGGCAACCGCACCCATGGGCCCTCGGCCCGAAGGAGCAAACCTGCCCCTAGAATGGGGGAGAAGATAACCCGACGAGTAAGCAATTCGCAGGATCGATTGACCCCTCTCGCTAGTGAGTCCGGGACTCCCCGCCGAGTAGCCGCGTTGACACCCCCGGTCTGCCACCAGCGGCAAGCCCCGGGTGCGGTGTCCGCAGCGAAAAGCGGGTTGAGACCCTGACGTCACGCAAAGGGCAATCCCGCAGCTACCGCGCCGCGCGCCTTCTCGCGAACCGTCTCGCTCCCCCCTCGCGTTAGTGAATGTGTGTGTGAGTGAGATGGAGGACGATTTTTCGAGCTCGATGAGCTCCAGCTCGTCTGAGATGGACTTGGGCTCGCAACCCAAACTGCGCCCCCCCTCCGCCCCGCGCATGTCTCCGCAGGAGACGGCGGTGCGACATACATCGCCAACCGGATCGGTGGCCCCGCCCCGAGCGGTGCCAGCCGGACCGGCGGCCCCGCCCCCCGCGGACATAGAGCGGGAGCTCCGCGACCTGGGCTATGAGCCCGAATATGTGCGGCACATCAACGCACGACGGGGCAGACCGGGGTGCATATTCTACGCCCAACTCAAGCGCACCCCCAATCTCACCCCTGGCATCTACCGTGTCACGGAGCTGCTGTGCATGCCGGGGGTGAAAATAGAAGCCTGGCGGGGCAAGAAGGGCCCAGCTCAATGTCATCGCTGCCAGGTCTTGCGCAGGTGAACACACGGCCGCGGACTGCCCGAGACCCCTGGAGCAACCTGCCACCTGCGCGAACTGCGGAGCGGCCCACCCGGCGAACTTCGCTACATGCCCGGTGTTCCGACGCGAGGTACGCAACAAGGCGGCCGGTACCATCGCGAGGACCCGCGAGCTCCCACACGCCAAGGAACAACCCCGGCCGGGCCCACGCCCAGACCAGGCCTCACGCTCAAAGCCGGTGGTCACATTCGACGAACCGGCATCTTCCTCCCTCATGGCAGCCGCAAACGACCCTAGTTTGAGGCGGCCATCCAGGAGGCCCAGAAAGAAGCGGCCAAACCAGGGATCCCAGCCGGGCCCTCACAACGCGACGCCAGCAGTGCCCCCTGTCGCCTCAAGGGCGGCGGAGACGCCTGCTCCCGCAGCCGGAGTCGGAGCCAAAGTCGGAGCCGGAATCCTCCCGCCAGTCGCCAGACCACCATAGAGGCCTCCATCGGCGTCCTTCAGGAGGTCCTGCGGTCCCTGCAGACGGGAACGGACCCACTCCCGGCCATCCTCGACGGAGTGCAGAGGCTGCTGCAACAGCCGACCCAGTGAGCGACGTGGCAGACTATCCGCTACGTATCGCTCACTAGAACGCCAGGAGCATCCAGTGCCAGTGCCTGGGCAATTCGGCGACAGCGACCTAATTGGAGAAACAGAATGGCGGGCTTCGCAACGGCTCGCGGACATGGTCTGGGCTCACTGGGTCAAGGAGTACCTCCCTGAACTCCAAAACCGGCGGGAGCCCCATGGACGCGGCCAAGCAGTGAACGTCGGCGACCTCGTCCAACTACCTGAACCTGCCGAGCAACGTCTGGGTTCGTGGGAAAGTCATCGCTACATTCCCGGGTCCAGACAACATCGTGCGTACCGTTGACCTACAAACTAGAGGGGGCATCCTTCGACGACCCGTCAAAAAGATAATCTCTCTACACATCGAGCCAGCCGAGACTTCGGGCAACAGCGACGAGACTTCGAGCAACAGCGCCGAGACTTCGAGCAACAGCGACGAGACTTCGAGCAACAGCGCCGAGACGAGTGAGATGCGACAACCTCGCACGGCGGGAGAGATATGCAGCACAATTAGTAATAAGATAGTTTTAGATAGTTATAGGTATATTTTTAGATTAAGGTTTTTATTTGTAACTAGCTGCGCCCCGCGGTTTCACCCGCGTAAGTCCCGATCCCGTGGGCATATTGGGATAAAAAGTATCCTATGTCCGTCTCCTGGCTCTAAGCTACCTCCCTACCAATTTTCACCCAAATCTGTTCTGCCGTTCTTGAGTTATAAGTGGTGTAACTAACACGACTTTCTTTTATTTATATAAGATATAGTGAAAGATACACCAATATGGAAATGATCGTTGGTGGACTCTGCCCCCAAGAGGGAAAGAGAAGGCTACATTCCGTACCCTTCTCTTTCCCTATTGGCTCAAACTGTACGTTCGACTTCCCCGAACAGGAACCCTTTGTGGGGACATTTTTGCCATGTTAAATAGGGCCAATATTGTAAGCAATTCATGCTGCCTACATCACGGCGTCCAACAGAGGCAACCTTGCGGCAAGGAAGATGCAGAAGGTGCTCGATGCCCTTCCCGCCTGGCTGGACAGGTGGCGGCTTTCCGCCAACGCGGCCAAAACCCAGGCGATGGTTTTCACGCACGTTCGCCGCCCTCCACCCTGCCTCGAACTCCGAGGGACGACCATCGTCTGGACCAAGAGGGCGAAGTATCTCGGGGTGACCATAGACAGCCGCTTGAACATGGCCCATCACGCGAGGAGCGTAGTGGCCCAGGTCCGCGCCGCACGCAACCTGCTCCGTCCAGTGCTCTCCTCCAAGCTTCCACTCCGCAGCAAGGTCGGGGTCTACAAGGCATACTTGAGATCCCGCCTCACGTATGCAGCCCCGGCCTGGTATGCGCTCCTGGCCGAGACCCGCCTCAAGTCCCTCAGGGCCCAGCAGTCGCTAGCTCTGAGGACCATAGTCGACGCGCCGCGGTACGTCAGGAACGCTACCATTGCACGTGACCTTGGAGTTGAGAGCCTGGACGATTTCGTCGCGGGCCTGGCCAAGGCCATGTTCAGGTGCGCAGACGCCTCGAGATACGAACATCTCGCCTACCTGGCAACCCAACACGAACGGCCGGAAAGAGGGCTGCGTCCGTCCCCGCGACCGCAGCCCAGCAGACTCCAGGGGCCGCGGGCCCCACGGCGCCGAACGGTGCCGGAGTCGGAGTCAGAGTCGGAGCCGGAAGAGGCAAACGACGTCAGCTCAAATCCGTCCTGGCCAGATCCCCCCCCCCCCACCTTTGATGACAAAGGCACCCTCCCGTCAGACCACCATAGAGGCCTCCATCGGCGTCCTTCAGGAGGTCCTGCGGTCCCTGCAGACGGGAACGGACCCACTCCCGGCCATCCTCGACGGAGTGCAGAGGCTGCTGCAACAGCCGACCCAGTGAGCGGCGTGGCAGACCACCCGCTACGTATCGCTCACTGGAACGCCAGGAGCATCCTCCGCAAAAAGTCGATCCTCAAGCTGATCCTGAAGGAGCAGAGGATCGACATTGCCCTCCTGTCCGAGACCATGCTCGCCCCCTCGGACAATCTTAAGATCCCGGGGTACGTAGTATACCGAAAGGACGAGTGGAGCGACGCCGCGAGGTCTCCGTACCGCGGACTAGCGGTCCTCGTCCGCCGGTCGATCGTACACCAACCCATCGAGGAGGCCCAGCTCAGCACGGTGTACGCGCTCGGGATCGAGGTGTGGGCAGGCGGGACGAACTTGAGGGTGTTCTCTATCTACCGTCCCGGCTCAACGCCCCTCGACCTAGCGGAGGTTCGCGCCATCCTGGCACTCCAGCAAGACCCCCCACCGCCTACCATCGCTGCGGGGGACTGGAATGCCCACCATCCGGCCTGGAACTCCCACCGGATCTGCCCCCAGGGGCGCCGCCTCTTCGAGGATGCCAGCAGAGCCGGGTACTGGGTGGAGGGTCCCGACACTCCCTCACACTACCCGAGTGACTCCACGTTGATGCCGTCGGTGATCGACTTCGCCCTACACCATGGCCTCCCGGCTCCCCTCGCCCAGGAGGTCCTGGATTATGAAACCGGCTCCGACCACCAACCGGTGCTCCTTACAGTGAGTGCAAGGCCCACCCGTGTCTCTCGCCGCCCCCCAAAACCAAGGACGGACTGGGAATCCTTCACAGCCGCCGTAAACGAAAGGATCTCGTTTGGTTCGGTGGCTGATCCGACAGAAGTGGACGCCCTCGCGGAGCGGATTACCGCAGTGATACGCGCTGCCTCCGCCGAAGCCTCCAGGGCCACCTCAGACTCGCGCAGGCTGAAACCGATCCCCCAACATATAGCGAGGTTGATCGGCGAAAAGAGAAGTCTGAGGAGGTCCTGGCAAAACACCCGAGACCCCGCCTTAAAGTCCAGGCTCAACCACCTTGCCGAGAGGGTCAAGGCCGAGCTGGAGAACCTGGCCACCAGGGAATGGGACCGCCGCATAGAGGCAGCCAGCGAGGACTGGTGCGAGCTCCATAAACTCTGTCGCTCCCTGCGCAACGCCCCTCCTCCAGTGCGGCCGCTGCTACACCGCGACGGGAAGCCGAGGTACAGGGCCGAGGACAGGGCTGAAATTTTCGCCGACCACCTCGAGACCCAGTTCTCCCCCGCGGACACCTCCGACTCCACTCACCTCGCCTCTGTCACGGCCAGGGTCCTGGCCTTGCGAGAAGCCCAATTGTCAGCCGAGGAAGATCCCATGGTGTTTTCCCCGAGGCAGGTTAGGAAAGCACTGCTTCAGCCAAACCTCGGAAAGCGCCCGGGGAAGACGCCATCACAAATGCGGCCCTCAGACACCTGCCAAATAGGGCGGTAGCCAGCATCACCCACCTCTTCAACGGCATCACCAGGACGGGCCATTTCCCTACATCATGGAAACGCGGCCTGGTGATAATGATCCCCAAGCAGGGGAAGAATGTGTTGAAGCCGGAAAGCTACCGCCCTATCACCCTGCTTCCATGCCTCTCGAAGGTGTTCGAGCGACTCCTGCTCGGGAAAATTCTCGAGCACTTCACACCTCGAGAGGAACAATATGGCTTCCGGTCCGAACACAGTACCACCCTACAGCTGTCCGGAGTACTGCATCACATAGCGGTAACCAGAAACAAGCGTGAACACGCAGTTGCAGTATTTCTGGACATGGAGAAGGCCTTCGATCGGGTATGGCATGAGGGCCTGATCGCCAAGATGGACGCCATCAAAATCCCCCTGCGGCTCATCAAAATTCTAGACTCCTTCCTCGCAAACCGGACCTTCAGGGTAAGAGTGGAGGAGTCCCAATCAGAAGACCGCCAGATCAGGGCCGGGGTGCCTCAGGGCAGTGTACTGTCGCCAACGTGTTACGCCCTGTACACAGACGACATACCGAAGCCGGAGGAGGCGCTCCTGGCCCTGTACGCCGACGACGCTGCCTACATCTCCACCTCGGTGAACAGACGCCACGCCGCGAAGAAGATGCAGAGAGTGCTGGATGTCCTACCCGCCTGGTTGGACAGATGGCGGCTCTCTGCAAACGCATCAAAAACGCAGGCAATCCTCTTCACCGGGGGGATCCACCTGCCGCCGGGCTTGCTCTTCCAAAACACCCCCATCCCCTGGAGGAAAACGGTGAAATACCTCGGGGTCACGCTCGACAGCCGCTTGAACATGGTCCAGCATGCAAAGAACGTCGTGGCGCAGGTTCGCGCCGCCCGAAACCTTCTTCGTCCAGTGCTCTTCTCTGATCTCCCACTGCGTAGCAAGGTCGGGGTCTACAAGACCTATCTTCGCTCCCGACTAACGTACGCAACCCCGGCCTGGTTCGTGTTCCTGGCCGAAACACACCGACAATCCCTCAGAGCTCAGCAGTCGCTAGCTCTGAAGACCATTGCGAACGCCCCTCGGTACGTCAGGAACGCGACCATTGCGCGGGATCTGAGAGTCGAGAGCCTGGACGAATTCATCGTGAGCCCCACCAAGGCCATGTTCAGAAGAGCTGACACCTCGAGGTATCAACACCTCGCCCACCTCGCCGTACAGTACGAGCGACCGGAGAGGGGTCTCCGGTATCCCAGGGAGCTGTACGGCGCAGAGCCCACCGCACCTCCTACCCTCCAGGAGATGGAAGAGGGTAGGCGTAGCCTTGAGATTTCAGTGGCTGAAGGCCACTCGGTGCCGACTCCCGGCGCCGACACAACGACGCGGCAGTCGTAACTGCCGGCGATAGACACCGCACCCATGGGCCTTCGGCCCGAAGGAGCCAACCCCCCTCCACTCGAGGGAGAAGACACCAGTTGTTGTAAGCAATTCATGCTGCCTACATCACGGCGTCCAACAGAGGCAACCTTGCGGCAAGGAAGATGCAGCAGGTGCTCGATGCCCTTCCCGCCTGGCTGGACAGGTGGCGGCTGTCCGCCAACGCGGCCAAAACCCAGGCGATGGTTTTCACGCACGTTCGCCGCCCTCCACCCTGCCTCGAACTCCGAGGGACGACCATCGTCTGGACCAAGAGGGCGAAGTATCTCGGGGTGACCATAGACAGCCGCTTGAACATGGCCCATCACGCGAGGAGCGTAGTGGCCCAGGTCCGCGCCGCACGCAACCTGCTCCGTCCAGTGCTCTCCTCCAAGCTTCCACTCCGCAGCAAGGTCGGGGTCTACAAGGCATGCTTGAGATCCCGCCTCACGTATGCAGCCCCGGCCTGGTATGCGCTCCTGGCCGAGACCCGCCGCAAGTCCCTCAGAGCCCAGCAGTCGCTAGCTCTGAGGACCATAGTCGACGCGCCGCGGTACGTCAGGAACGCTACCATTGCACGTGACCTTGGAGTTGAGAGCCTGGACGATTTCGTCGCGGGCCTGGCCAAGGCCATGTTCAGGCGCGCAGACGCCTCGAGATACGAACATCTCGCCTACCTGGCAACCCAACACGAACGGCCGGAAAGAGGGCTGCGTCCGTCCCCGCGACCGCAGCCCAGCAGACTCCAGGGGCCGCGGGCCCCACGGCGCCGAACGGTGCCGTCACACAGACCCGGTAGTCGTGACTACCGGCGACGGCAACCGTACCCATGGGCCCTCGGCCCGAAGGAGCATACCTGCCCCAAACGGGGGAGAAGACATCTCGATCGATCGTAAGCAATTCGCAGTTTGTTCCAGTGTACTACAAGAGTTAAGAATAAATAGAAATTCAAACAGTTTTAAGACTTTGCTTCAGCAACCCCAGCAACAACATATACAGAGGTGGCCAAATAATAGTTCGTCAATCCATACAGTCCACTGATAGATAGATGCCATCCTGTACATTAAACCTCGTTTTGGAATAAGGGCGCTAGATTTTTTTTGCCAATTATCACTACTTGTGTTGTGAGACTTAGGGAACGTTTTAGCAGTGGATGTCCTAAACCTGATATGATGAACAGAGGTGGCGATTTGAAGACAACTACAGAACATTCTGTCGTAATGTATTACAAGTATTTTACTTTAGTTATAACTTACACTTATTATTAATGTGTAAATACAAATTAGAATAATAAGACACTACATATTAATTAAGCTAATCACAAATAAAGGCCAGAACTACTTTTGTTAAGGCGGGGGTAGCAAACAAGCGCGATAGGCACGCCGCGCCGCCTACTAATCAAATTGATAACTATTGCATGTTTTTTTTATCTTTTCTGTACAATTTGTGAGTTAATTACCGACATTTTAGGTCAATCCTTTTTCTTTTCAAGGCATTAGTCAAAAAAACCTAATATCTCACTAAGGCAACATTCTACACGGTATTTTGTCCCAAAATTATAGCAAAACTTCGGTAAAGATCTTGCGAACAAATTGTACAGAATTTTTTTAGTAAAAAAAAAAATCATGCCATAATTAATAATTTTAGTTACCTTTAATGCAAAAAAGGTCTACTTGGAGAAAACAAGTACAAGACTGACCTAATAGATTAAGTGGGGTCCATACGCCAACGACCTTGGTACACAGCCTACTAAATAGTTCCTACTGGCACCTGTCGCCTTCGGTGGTGAACATTGTTAATTGTTATGAATATGTTTTCTTTTTCTCAAAAGTGCTGAGATGGAATTGTAGGTTCTCACCTACAATTCCGACATTTCTTTACCGACATTTTGGTGTGACATTAAGTCAAAATTTTTCTATAGTTTTGAAGCTATCCTTAAATTAAGAATTAAAACTAGTCTAGCTTTAAAAAAACAAGGAATTTTCGTCTCAAATTACCCCAAAATATCAGTTAACGAGCACTTTTGAGAAAAACAAATCACATTTGTTATAATCAACAATGTAAGTTGTAAGCGTATTTCTGGCGCGTTGCATTTGGCAGCATAAGTAGCCTTAATATGAATTAATTACTAACTTTCTTATAAACAGACTTTAAATGCTCAGTCATAGGAGTAGTATCGGTCTCCATAAATAATCTAATTTCTAAGACATCCGGTTCCTTTAATCTAATAACACGTTTAATAGCTTTAACGTGTGGCTTCTTAGCAAACGAAATACGTGATAAATTAACTGTTTCGAGGATAATTTCCTTGTTGATTTCATCATAGGTACCTTCTTCAAGGGATGTGAGGCCGAAGTTGTGGCTTACAACAAAGGCGATGGTTAGTGAGTCGGGTTTGATGCGGAGGAAGCCTCTTTCTTGGTGCATCGGCTTCTGAGTCTCGGGGTGACGGGATATTGATGAAAAGTTCAACATTGGTTGACCTGGAAACCGGAAAGAGGTTGTTTTATTCATGAGCTAAGTCATAACTAAAAGTTTGTTTCCTGTTCACAGTTAAATCACTGGACCGATTTGAGTGGAAATCGGCATAGTGGTAGTTTTGGGGATGGAGAAAGACATACGATATTTTTGATCTCAAAATTCTCACGAGATCGGACTTACGCGGGCGCAGCTAGAATCTTATAATGTAACTAGCTGTCCTGGCAAACATTGTTTTGCCATTTACAAAAAAAATCGAATATACACCAAAAATTTCCTAAAAATAGGTTCAGCCGTTTGTGTGGAGATCGGTAACTAACACCGCGACATGAGAATTTTATAAGTAACTAGCTGTGCCCTGCGGTTTCACCCGCGTAATAATTTTCTGGCCAAATTGGTCCAGGCGTTGTTGAGTTATGCGCTTACCAACACATTTTGCGATTCATTTTTATATTATAGATTTAAAGGGAGAAATATTATTTTCGGGATAATATACAGCGCCATCTAGTCCCAAGCTAAGCAACTAGGCTTATGTTATGGTGGACCGATAACGGATAGACTAGATAGCGTTGGTTTAGTGGTAGATACTTCGACTTTAATTCCGAAGGTCGTGGGTTTGGATCATGGTTGGCCTTGCACCAATGGATTTTTACTATGAAAAAATTGATGTACACTAGCTAATTGACATTGCTCTTACAGTAAAGAAAAACATCGTGATATGTGAAGACTGTGTGCATGAAAACTCTTTTGTATAATATAGACTAATTTTTATATTGAATACTACGTTGTTTTTTTGTCTAAAAAATTATTTTCATTATAAAACTTATATTATTCGTACTTGTATGGTAGGGACTTGTATATTTTTGTAGTGTTGAATAGGCTTCATTACAATTTTTCACAAAAACAGTATGATAAAACACGCGGCTTTGCTTCAGAATTATTGACGAGTTCTTTCCTCTGGACAGTCTAATACATCAATTTCTTGCTTACCAATGCAGAGAAATTCCAAGTCTTCATGGTATGAGAATTCCGGGATATTGGGGTATACTCCTCGGCCCTCCTTGGTGGACCACTTCCCGGCGAGCCAGGCGAGGGGTTTCAGCATCTCATTCAATTCCGTCATGGCAAGGAATTGCACTGAGTTATATAGGCTAGGCTAAATAGAATCTAAGCGCTGTATTGTCTAGGCACAATTTGGAATTAATAAAAAAATTTGGAATTTCCTTAGAAAAATCAGTTCAATTCAATTTCTTCTTTATGGCCTTCTGCTGACACGATGTGCAATTTCGGCCAATATCACGTGGAAAAATCAGGTGGCGGAGAACCAGGAAAAGGTACGGTGTTACTTTGCTCATAAACGAAAGATAGAATTTATTTAAGGTGTCAGCAATGGTTGAATGAGTCGGTTACAAATTAGGAAGTTAGAACAGCAAACGATGGAGATTGATAAGAAAAAAAAAGAGAAAAAAAAAAAAAAAAAAAAGAAATCCGGATGATGACCTCCGTACAGTAGAGCCAATCTACGGACAACACAAACATTTTTGTTAAATATTTAAATAACTAAATATGAATATATACTTAAAATTTTATTACTAATACTTATAAATAAAAATATAGATATAAATAATATAGATATGTATCTAATTATATAAAACAACACAAAAAAGGGGTTAGAGTTTTATTTTGTTACAATTAATATATTTGCAAAGGAATTTAATAAAAGGAGTAAAGGATAGGGATAGGAGCAGTTTAAGAGAAGTAGGACGAGGAATTTCGGGGGGGAGAACTTCGTATAACGAAGGCTGTTGAAGCGAGCAGTCGAAGAAAATATGATCAAAGGACCCTTCATCCAGGCCACATTCACAGACTGAATGATCTCTAATTCTTAGTTTTGCTAAATGCACTGGGGTGCAAGCATGACCTAAGCGTAGACGGCATACTACTGAGGTTGTGGTTTTGTCAAAGTGCTTAAATTTAAAGAACCACGGTCTCTTGGGAATGTCAGGCTGTATATCACCATAGTATTTCCCTTTTTTAGTTTTAGAAATATTCCACTGTCTGGTCCAGGACCGAAGCATATTGGGTTTAGCCAGCGAAACCAAGTCGTGAGAGTAAGTGCTAAAATGATCCATGGAGCCTGATTGAATGGCTTGCTTAGCAAACGAATCAGCCGTTTCATTACCCGGTATACCACAGTGGCCTGGGATCCAGGCCAAAACTATTTCTAGTCCTAGTTGTTGACTATTAAATAAGGCTTCTTTTATTTTTAAAATAACAGGAAATAAACACTTACTACGAAAAGGGTTGGAAATAAGAGACTGGAGGCAGGATTTACAATCTGTAAGAATAATAGACTTTCCAATGTTGTGCGATTTGATAAATAAAATTGCTTCAAGAATAGCCAAAGCTTCGCCAGTGAAAACAGATGAAGTAGGGGGGCATTTAAAGCTTAAAATGATTCTAGTGGAGGGAATCCACACCGCAGCACCAACCGAGCCATCCGGGGATAATTTAGAAGCGTCAGTGTAAATGGTCATAAAACCACTAAACTTGGAAGAAATTATCCGATTAAACATGCGAGAAGCGTATGGGGAGTCTTTATCAATCCCAAGGCTAAGAATGACATTAGGAGAAAATAAAAGGATAGGGTAGGCCGTAGAGAAAATAGGCTTTAGAGAAAATTGATTTAATGGGTTAGGAAGTCTGAGGATTTTAAGATAGCTACGGAGGAGACAAGGGAGACTATCATCAATAAGAAAGGAATTATTTTGTGAGTCAATAACATTGCGCAGATTTTCAAGTTTATTTAAAAGAGTATGGCCAGAGTTTTCCAATAGTTTAAAGAAGAATCGGTCAGCAAGATACTGGCGTCGTAGAGAAAGCGGAGGATCTACACACTCAACCTGCATGGCATTAATTGGGGAGGACTTCATAGCTCCTAATACAATGCGTAAGGACTTGGCTTGAATTTTGTCAAGTTTGGAGGTGGCAGATTTATTGCATGTATCCAAGACAAAGGAGCCGTAATCCATATGGCTACGAATTATGGCGTTATATAATAATTTTTGAGAAAAAGGGTGAGAGCCCCACCACACTCCAGAAAGAGATCTGAGGATATTAACATTTTTTTCGCATTTCTGGCTTACATAATCAAAGTGAGGGGTACCTGACAGTCTACTATCTAAAATTATGCCGAGGAACTTTACACTGTTATCTTGAGGAATAGATTCTCCTTCCACCATTATAGAAACTTGTGGAATAACTCGCTTTTTAGTAAATACCACTGTTGAACATTTTGGGATAGATAGTGAGAGACCATGATTTACTAACCAGTTATTTAAAAGATTAAGGGAGGAGGAAAGAATATTAATAGCAAAGTCAATAGAACTAGTAGAAACGTAGAGAGCAAGGTCATCGGCATATTGCAAGACTTGACATTCGGAAGTAACTGAGAGTTCCAAGTCATAAGTGTAGAGGTTATACAATAAGGGACTGAGGACAGATCCCTGCGGGAGACCCTTCCAAATAGTCTTAGACGGAAATTGAGGGTGAGTTCTGATAGTGATGGATCTTTCATACAAAATCTGCATACATAGGCGTACTAGCTTTTCCGGAATATTCAGCTGATGAATCATTTTGTTCCTGAGCACGGGAAGCAAGACATTGTCATATGCAGAAGAGATGTCCAAGAAAACTGCTACAAGGTATTCTTTTTTCGCAAATGATGATCTAATATCAACTGTGAGTGAGCTAAGACTATCCAAGGTGCCCATTCCCTTACGAAAACCAAATTGTGTCCTAGATAGGATGCCCTTGCTTTCCACAAACCATTCAAGACGTTGCTTCAACAGACGCTCAGTAGTTTTCGCCAATATAGAAGACAGAGCAATAGGTCTATATCCATTGGGGTCCGAGGGGTTCTTACCCGGTTTGAGAATGGGGATAATGATTTGATGTTTCCATGTCCCAGGAATGATTCCATAGTCGAAAAATTTGTTTAACATGTCTAAGAAAGTCTTCTTGGTTTTATCTGAGGCTTTTACTAAAAAAGAGTATGGAATATCATCACTGCCTGGGGCAGAGTCTTTTAAACCTTCTAGAGCCAATTGTAGTTCAGTAATTGAGAATTCCGCAGTTAAGGGATCAGATGGAGGGATATAGGAAGGGGGAGGAGGTAAGTAATCTGTACATGGGACTGAAGGGGGGGCAAGCTTGTCGGAGAATGCCTCAATCCAGGAGTCAGGGTCATTACTGTTAATATTACTGGGACGACAAGACCCTCTAAATCTATTGATCTGTCTCCATACTACCGAAGAGGGGGTTCTTGGTGAGAGATCTTCACAAAAATTACGCCAACCCAATTTTTTTTTAGAAGAAAGAACTCTACGAGCCTTAGCAGCGTCCCGTTTGTAGGCTATAAAGTTTTGGGTAGTCATTGAAGAGTTATACAATATTTCTGCTTCATTTCTCTTTTTAATGACTTCAGTGCATTCTTGATCCCACCAGGGGGTGGAAACATAAAATTTTTTAGGATTTTTAATTGGAATATGTTCTTTTGCAGCAGAAATAATATATTCAACGAGTAGGGAATAGGAATGAAGGAGATTATCAAGCGATAGGGGGGGAAGTGTGTCAGTTTTAGATTCAAGAGAGGAAGAATAAGAAGACCAGTTTGCAGCTGACAGTCTAAATTTTAATGATGGGGAAGGATTGGAGAATGGGACAGCAGTAGTGGAGTAGGAAATGATAATTGGGAAATGGTCACTGCCGTAGCTTAAAGGAAGTGTTTTCCAGCTTAAAAGGGAAGACAAAGATGGTGAACACATAGTCAAATCTACACAGCTCTTTGGATTCTGATTAGGCAATACTCTGTGAGTAGCGGAACCATCATTGATCACACATAAATTAGCATCATCAAGGATATCTAATAAGTTATTAGAGAGGGGATCGGATTTCCATGAACCCCAGGACTGGTGATGGAGGTTAAAGTCACCCATCATAATAATTGGAGAGGGGACAGATGATACAATATTTCGCAGCTCGTTTAAATTGTTAGTATTAGGGTGGGGAATATATACAGATATAAGGGATATATTTTGGCAACGGGCAGCTACAATGTTGATTTCTGAAGAGTGAGAAGGTAGGGAAATTTCTGAAAAAGATAAACTTCTTCTAATCAACAAAGCACAGCCAGCAAAACCATCGGCTCTATCATCCCGGAGACATGAGAAACCAGGAACTCGAAATTGAGAACCAGGTGTCATCCAAGTCTCAGAGACAGCCAGGGCCGAGGGTTTATGTTTATTAATTAGGAATAAAAGTTCATGTTTTTTATTGCGTAAGCTATGACAGTTCCATTGAATGGCTGTCATAACTGTCATTTGTGTTTGTTTTGAAAAGATGGAAAAGTCTTTCAGCAACGTTGGACGGTATACGATGGGCAAGGGAGGAATTGCGAGAAAGGATGGAGATAAGCATAGTAATTAGAATATTGAATAAGTCATCGTCTTGATTAGAGTCTTGGGGATCTGTTTGGAGAGCGCAGCCATTAGGTTGAGAGGATGGAGGATTTTGGGTAATGGAACGATGAGCTGTTACATCAAAAGATGGGCTAAGATGAATACGAGGACGGGGATTAGAGATAACTGTTTTTTTATAAGATTGAGATGAGGTAGGAGTTGAAGGAATAGATATATGAGATTGGGAACGGGGTTGAGATGCAGGAGTAGATGTAAGAACCTCCGAATATAATTTGTTGATTACTTTGGGATGAAGTGAGTTAGCTTCGGCATACGAAATACTGCTTTGGGACATTTGTATTTTAATAGACCTTTGTCTGCTCTGTTCAGGGCATTTTTTATTTGTAGCATAGTGTTGGCCTGAACAGTACAGACATGTGGAGTTAGCTTCCAGAACACTACATTCTTCTGAGGGATGTGGTTGGGAGCATTTGTAGCAACGCGGCTTTGAGCGACAGATGGCTTTAATATGTCCGAACCTACAACAGTTCAAACATTGAATAGTTGGAAGGAGGTATGGCTCGACTGGTAGGGCAGTATGGAAGCAGAAAATTTTATTTGGAAGGAATTGGCCCCTAAAGGTCAAGGCGACGGTTTGGGTGGGAATCCACTTAGCTTGGGAACTTTCATCAAATATTTTTCTTTTAAGGCGTCTGGCTTTAAGGATCTCCCCACACTGGGGAGGGAGAACGACTGACGTGACAAATTCTTCCATAGGAAGGTCGATCGGCACTTGCCTGACCACCCCCATGCGTGTGGTATTAAATGTGGGAATCATAGTAGTATAACCACACATTTGATTAATTTCAGAGGCTACAAACTTATTTGCAGCCTCAGCATTTTCAAATTCAACCGATATTTTATTCCTACCTATGTTCTTAATACCGCCTTCTGTGATATTTTTAATTTTATGAGTATTTAAAAATTGACCGAATTTGATGGCTCTTAAAGTAGGAATTATTGTAGGGTCGGTTTCCTTTTTAGACACATGAACGATGAAGGGACCTTTGTCAACTTGACTATATGAGTTAGCCCCAACAATGAAAGAAGGAGATGTGTACATCGTAATAATCGAAGCAGAGGCGCTATCAATGTTCGTCATGACTTTCTTAGCAACATCGTCTCTATCTACAACTGCTTCAACAGCGCGTCGCTTTGATAGGGGATTGGATGTAGAGGGACAAGGAGTTGGATGTATGAGTTGGGTCATCGGGATGGGACTGACGTCCATTAAGGATTGATCAGGAGGGTCAGGATCTGGAGGTCTAGCCTCCATTTTACCTTTTTGCGTCACTAAATTTTGTAAGAAACACTTAATATTAAACACTACTGTACGTGAGAGAACAATCGCGAATAAAAATAAGCAAAAGTAATCAATTAAAAACCGAAAATCTCACTGACACAATGTGCTCTCTAACCGGGCGAAAAACCGACCCCCTAGAAAAATCAGTATTACAGAAAACCGGCGAAAATCGACTTTTTGACAGTGACAAGAAAATGTTTGTAAAATTTTTGACATGTCAAAATTTTAATTGTTCACCAACATTACAAAACTGAAAAACAGTCTATGAAGCTTCGACTTGCCTATTTCCGGTTTTAATTTTGCTACTCAAAACTAGATGGCAGCACTTAACCAATCACTTTTTTAACTGTGACTGCAATCAGTACCTTGTAATATTACTTAAATTTAAGTCGAGTCTTTAATAGGCCTGTTGGCCTATGTTTGGTTGGGATACGACTCCTAGTTCAGCTTAGCTGCGAGCTACTACCGGGGTAAACAGATGTTAAATAATGGATCGGCGACAGTATGGCGACAGTCCCTGACAATGCAGCGGCAGATATTGTAGGGTGTAGTGGATATCACTCGAGAGAAGATTCACATGTCTTTGTCCATTATCTACCAAACACCCGTTGAATGTCTTTGACACGTCTTTGACCTCGGCCTCATGCATCACGAATAATAAAAAAAAAAAAACAAAAATAGCCTCAATAATTATGGTTGCCTTACAAAACAGACCAAAGTCCCCAACTAAAAGCATAAATAAGTCAAGGAATTTGAACAAACAGGCCAGCATTCCGGTGATGTCCATGAAGACACGGCACTTCATCAAAAAAATATGTTTCCAGGAGGCAGCTTCAGTTGACATGACCAAATACGGCTTCGTGAGGGACAGTAAACTGCAACCCATTAACTTGATGCTGAAGCCTTTGAAAGATCAACTGGAGAAGATTATCGGTGGTTAGTTAGAGCTTAGAACCATCATTGATGTCGCATTGGGTCTAAAACACTTGTGTGAAGTGAGCATTAGAAGCAATTCTGTTAATACCCGTCAGGAGACTAATATATTTGAATTTTTAAGGCTAAACGTAGGCACAGTTTTTATAAATCTAAGATTTATTAGTTTATCTTATGTAGATCTGTACCTAGGATATAATACTCTATTATTTTATTAAAGGAAAAACGAACAAGCGAAACACTCCACAGTCGATCATAAAACAGCCTTCGAAGAAGAGAGATGAAAATCGCAGTGTTATTTTCAGAGACGAAAAAGGTAGACAGATGATGGTCTTGTTTTTCAATTTATCACGAAACCGCATGCTAGTTTATTCATAGTTGTATATTATTTTATTTTTTCAGAAAAACCCAGCCGCCCACGCAAAGCTAAGAAAAGTAGCCCGAAAATATCTTTACTTATTAAATCAAAAATAAAACGTGCAAAAGCTAATAAAAGTTCCAGAAAAATGACGTTTGTATAAATAAACTGAAAATGATACTTATCAATAAAATTAAAACCGTGTCCGTTTTTTTTTAAATAATTTAGGATCGATTATTCTACTGGTAGATTTTGAAAACTGAGCAATTTGCTGCACGCTCGAGGTGCCATCCTGTTCATTATTCCGAGGATCTAACTTGGATCTGATGAGGATCAGATCCAAGTTAGATCCTCACCAAATTTCTATGGGACTACCCCTGATGTATCCCCATATATCTTATACGTGACAAATTGAAAACCTTCTTCATTTTTTGAAATATTATACAGACACTATATTTCCTAATGTTCCTGTAGGCCAGGATCACTAGGAGTTACATGGCCAGGATTGATTCCAAATCGCATAGTCCTGTGTCCAAATAATTGCAAT
Organism: Idaea straminata; assembly: GCA_951213275.1. Lineage (NCBI taxonomy): Eukaryota > Metazoa > Arthropoda > Insecta > Lepidoptera > Geometridae > Idaea > Idaea straminata. The sequence continues at coordinate 3,558,962 of OX577875.1, read as the reverse complement.
TAATTATATTAGTAATCTACTTACGTTACATAACTGATATAGACTCACGTATAATTTGATCAAACATTTAAACTGCTAGAACTAATTTGTAAATATTTATTAAATAATTGTTGATAAATACATAAATATCTACACGATTAAATGTCTGAAGTTCTTAGTTCCCGCAGTCACAGGATCCGCTGATGTTAGAAGTGCAACCGGGGGTGAGCTGGCGATATGCAGGTGGGATCTTGCATGTGCACGCTGTTGGACAGTCCCTGGAACCGCAGCCTTTAGTCTCCACGCAGGCAGGGTACGGTATGAGTTCGTTCGTCTGCAGACACCTGTCACAATCGTCCACTTTTTTGCAACAAATTTTGCACTCGTTGATTGCCTTTGCGTGTATACATAGTTTGACGTTGCAATCTATTGGTAAGGGAGGAGGACAGACTGATGGTTCACAGAGAATACAAAGTGGTTTTGACTTTCTGCAGCAAATTTGACAGGCTGATGGTGGTAACGCGTGTGGACACAACATCACGCCGCATGATTTCTCTTTTTCTTTTTTACAGAGGTGGCAGGTTATCGAAAGCGGGATCGCGTGAGGGCAGTCCATAGGTGAGGATGTGCAGTCCACTATGGCGGGACGGATAGGCGGCGGACAGGAAGGCGGGGTAGTGCAGCGAGTGATGGATGGACATTTTGGTGGGAGAAAGGAGGGAGGCGGAGGGTCGCAGCGAGTGTTAGATGAACATTTGGGTGGAGGGCAGGGAAGGGGAGGAGGGCCGCAGCGATTGATAGATGGACATTTAGGTGGAAGGAAGGAGGGTGGCGGAGGGCCGCAGCGAGTGTTAGATGGACATTTGGGTGGAGGGCAGGGAGGGGACGGAGATCGGCAGCGAGTGTTAGACGGACATTTGGGTGGAGGGCAGGAAGGTGGCGGAGAGCGGCAGCGAGTGATGGATGGAAATTTGGATGGAGAGCAGGAGGGAGACGGAGGGCCGCAGTTAGTGAGACATTTTAGTGAAGGGCGAGAAGGAGGTAGAGGGCCACAGCGAGTGCTAGATGGACATTTTGGTGGAAGGCAGGAAGGTGGCGGAGGGCCGCAGCGAGTATTAGATGGACATTTTGGTGGAAGGCAAGAAGGTGGCGGAGGGCCACAGCGAGTGTTAGATGGACATTTTTGTGGAAAGCAGGAAGCTGGCGGAGGGCCACAGCGAGTATTAGATGAACATTTAGGTGCGAGGCAGGAGGGCGATGGAGGCCCACAACGAGTGTTAGATGGACATTTTGGTGGGAGGCAGGAGGGTGGCGGAGGCCCACAGCGAGTATTGGATGGACATTTTGGTGAAAGGCAGGAGGGAGGTGGAAGACTGATTGTAAATCTACAAACATCACAGTCTTTAAGCACATTTTCTTTAACTCGCTTGCAGAATATACAGTCTTCTGTTCTATTTGGATTGCTTCTACATATTTCACAAGCTCTTGAAACGTTTTCTATTACTCTTTGGCAAAAATCGCACGGTACAGGCGTAAAAGTTTGAGTTTGGTCACAAACCAGACTCGATATAGATGTACACGAGCGGGGCCTGTTTAGATCCATGGAGCTGACAGTGGTTCTTCGTCCGTGCGAGCAGAAGCTTAAGTTACTCGTGGTGCATACTTTCGGACCGTTACAGGTTTCTCTTGTGCAGTATTCGTCTTCATTGCCTTCCTGATTGCTGACGCTGGATGAACTGTTAGAACAGCATTGAGGTGGGGACATGCAAATGGTTCGCCGACGAGAGTTCCTCAATATAACATGTTGAGGTATTTGCCGACTCTGTACACATGCACGAAGTGTGCGAGAAGGCGTTGGAATGTCTATACGTCGGCATTTATTTGTTTGTCTTAACTTTGGCATAGGATAGTTACTAGTTACTTTGTCATAGTTATATTTGCATTAAACAGCTAAATGCAATACGACACAACTTACATGATTTCGTTATTCTGATTTTTTACATAATAAATAGTGAATTGTATCATGTTTGATTGTAAATAAATATTTTTTGACTGTGTCAATCAATGCCAACTTGGGAAATGAGAACTCTGGTTTCCCATCAAACGTAGTGATTTCCAACCTCATTGCTTCAAACCTTTCAAATTTAAAGAGAAATTAGAAGAGTTTCGACTTTAGACTTTAGATCATATTGTGGTTAAGGTAAAAAAGCATCTTCAAAAATTGCAACTGAGACGAGACTCGAACTCGCATCCCTTGAATACCGTTCAAGTGCGCTTATCAATTACTCCACTCAGTCAAGTACCGTCATAAGACCGTCATAGTTGAATTTAAAACACATTAAACTCTTTTTGAATTAAGTTTCGTTAGCGACATCTGTTAGTATGAATTTTCATTACGTATAACTCGAATGTTAACCATCTAGTTTTGGAGTTTTGGCGGGAACGAGTTAACAACATGTCGTGCTGCAGTTTTATTTTCATGAAACTTAGATGTAACCCGAGTTGAATTGTATAATTCTGGTGGAATGTTATTCAATTTAGTTCTGTGAAAGTGCACAAGTGTAGTGAAAGTAAAAATCAGTGTCAAACATGCAGTTTTCACGTTGCCTCCAAATCTCCTATTAAGGTTATGGTAAACTTGCCACCGCTTTACTATAACCCCTGACTTGACGGACTATGACGACTTTGACTGTATTGAAACACTTTAGGCCCGATTTATGAAAAATCGGGTCATAATTTGATGCAAAATATAACTTGACACTGGCTAAATGCACACGTGCGAAGCCATAATAAAAGAAAAAAAAACCATCTAGTTAACGTATCCGACAAGAGATGGCGCTTTTACTAGTCTCAATGATATATTATTTTTTAAAGTGCACTGCAGTAGTTGTTGGCTCGTTCCCGCCAAAAAATCCGTTTCTTGATCACTATGCTTCGACCATTTAGCTATGTCACTAGAGTTAAGTGAACTACCTACTCCACGCCAGATGTCGCGAGAACTGAAAAATCCTTACCACAGACAATGAACTTTTTTGACGTACTATTTTACCACGTGACAGATTACATAACTTCCGATTTCGAGCTGTCATTTTGGCAGCCATTTCCTTTAGCACTGTGCGTCGAGCGCGGTGTGGTGTGTTTCGGTGAATAACACAGTTTCTCTCGGATTTAAAACATGTAAGTACTAAATTAATCACTTTAGAAATACTATTCTATTCAATTTCCACTCTTGGTAATACTAAAAATCGTATCTTTTCTTTTAAAGATGCGTTCCACCCTTGAATATTTCCTTACGTAACGTTAGCGTTAATGAAATTATGTTAGCACGTGACCTTGCCCTATTTACTGTCGAAAAATTAATTTCATAATCTTCAATACTCCCCCTAAATCCTATAAAGATGCATTTGAATATCGAACATAAAAAAAAACTAGTGGGTTCAGGGTTATGGCCGGTTCGAAGTAGTATTGATTATGGCGTCTACCTAATTCCTGTTTTTCAGTGACTTTTTACATTTTTCCTTAACTTTAGTGATAATATTCGATAATTTAAATGTTTTAAATTTGTATTGTGTTATATTTTCGTTACCTAACTTGTTATCTTGGCAGTGGCATTGATTTTCCACTGGGTATTCTTAGTAAGGCCAGCACACAACGTTGCATTGCATAGCTTTGTGTCTAACTATAATTCTCAATGATTGTAGTGTTCTTGTGCTATTGATAGTGGAAAGTATTCGTTACATGACAATTCTGTGAACTAATTTAACCAATGTCAGAATAGAATTAATTCTTCAAATTAAATGTAAGTTGACATTTTTATTCTTTCTTCTGTTCTCTTCTCTTGTCAGTGTTACAAAACAAGATTCAATTAGAATCGAGCCTAGGAAATAGATTTTCAAAAAGTTTTTGTATTTTTAACTGATTTAAAAAAAAGGAGAAATTGAGAACCGAACCCATATTTGAGGTTTTGTAGAAAAGATTAAGTAAATTGAACATTAAATTAAAACTTATTTACTAATATTATAAAATGCTAATGTTTAAGTGTTAGTATTGTTTGTTAGTTTATCCACAAAAGCTACTGAATCGTTGGAGAAGCTCAATATGTATACAAAAGTTAAGACCTCAATTAACACACACATTGTGTTTGTATCTAGTTATTAAAAAGAGATTTAAAAAAAAATTGTAATGATTTGGCTGCTTCGTTTTATAATACAACTTACCTAGAGATAATTTGATAAATATTAAATACATAAATTATATATTATATCTATATATATAAAAGAAAGTCGTGTTAGTTACACCACTTATAACTCAAGAACGGCAGAACAGATTTGGGTGAAAATTGGTAGGGAGGTAGCTTAGAGCCAGGAGACGGACATAAGATACTTTTTATCCCAATATGCCCACGGGATCGGGACTTACGCGGGTGAAACCGCGGGGCGCAGCTAGTTATATATAAAGTTTTGTGTATCATGCTATGTAACAACTTTTTATACTTGTGTTCACAATAAATGATATTTAAATTTGAAAAGAAGGTTAGATCTGCCTATATCAAAAGTTGAATGCACTGCAGTTAAAGTATTGATTTTTCCTCTCCTTAGCAGAAAGTAGGTCAAATGTGTGTTTCAGTAGGTATCCTAGATATAGGGTTGCCAACCTTACTGTAAATTATAGTATTATAGCATAAATTTCAACTGTATGTCTATATCTATACTTAATATTATAAAGAGGATAGATTTGATTGTTTGTATTGAATAGGCCCTGAAACTACTGAACCGAATTAGATAAAACTCGGTATGAGGATACATTGATAGTAACATAGGTTAATTTTTATCCCGATGTTCCTACGGGATCGGGAGTTATGCAGGTGAAACTGCGGAGCTCTTCTAGTCTATACTGTTATTATAAAGAGGAAAGTTTTTTTTGTTTCTAATGAATAGGCTCTGAAACTATTGAACCAATTGAAACTTGGTATGAGGATACATTGATTCATTCGTTTTTAAAACGTTTCTATGTGATCTGTGTATAAATGTATTAGGCATCCAAATGTATATTTTTTTTTATTTTGACATTGATAGTAACATAGGCTACTTTTTATCCAGATATTCCCACGGGATCAGGAGTTATGCAGGTGAAACTGCAGAACTCTGCTAGTCTATCCTAATATTATAAACGAAACTACTGAACCGATTGAAACTTGGTATGACGATACATTGATTCCATAGGTTACTTTTTATCCCGATATTCCCACGGAAACTGCGAAGCGCTGCTAGTGTATACATATAAAATGCTTTGTCCTGAATGACTGACTGACGGATCAACGCACAGCCTAAACCGCTGATCGTAGATACCTGAAACTTGGAGGGTGTTTTTTTATGTGACGTAGGCATCCGATAAGATTTTCCGAAATTCTACCCCTAAGGGGTTGAATAGGGGGGGCAAAGTTTGTATGGGACAACGTGATTCCTTGGTCCACTTTCAGACTTTTACGCGGACGAAGTCGCGGGCAAAAGCTAGTAGTTTATATATTAATAAAGATGTATCTTTACAGTAAAATGTTCTCATCCTTGATGGACGCGGCGCGGAGCTCGCCGTTCCGCGGGCCGCTCTCCCCTGCACAGTGCCAAGCTACGGCACCGATGGCTCCCATCACACAATCAGAACAGGTTTATATATTCTATTATTTAAAAATCTAACATATGCGGCAACATCTAGTTACAAAAAGTTATGGCAACAATAATCATATGGATATTACTAATACTGGCTAAAAACCCCTAACTAGCCAAGAAGTGTGTTATTAGTGGTTTTTTTCTGCTGCTACATAGATAGATAACTTTATTTGTACAACACAGGAAGACACATAGAACACGATAAACACAAAGTAAAGTAATAGTATAAGTTGCACAAATGGGGCGGCCTTATCGCTGAAAGCGATTTCTTCCAGGCAACCTTTGGTGTAGGTTGTGTAATTTAACTTAGGTGATGATATACACTATTTACATAATTATAGTTTTAAATATTAAACAGTTAATAGTTTTAAACACCAAATAACTAGTAGGTTTTTGAACCCAAATTTCCACTTATTTTACTCACATGTCCTGATTTTTAACAAACTTAACCTGGCAACACTAATATGAAGTGACTGCTGTGTGGATACACCTCGAATCTATCTTATCTAGATGATTTGAACGATGATGCTAAACACCCCATCATAATTACATTCAATTTACGATAGCATAGCAAGTATGTTCAATTAAATTTCGCTTGAGTGTTTAGTTTATCTTATCTAACAGACAAGGTTACTGGAATACTAATAATATTTCACAGAAAATCACTGTATTTTGTTCATTAAACCCCGATTCCAACATAAAAACTTGTAAAATTTGATGTAAAGCCAAGTCAGTAATTTAATATGAGGCGGGTGTGACAACCAAACGCTGACCTATCTATCTATATATATAAAAATCAATTGCTGTTCGTTAGTCTCACTAAAACTCGAAAACGGCTGAATGGATTTATCTTATCTTAGTCTTGAAATGTTCGTGGAGGTCTAGGGAAGGTTTAAAAGGCGAGAAAAAAACAAATAATTTCCGGGAAAACCCTAAAAACAGCCCTTTTCTATTTCCCATACAAACGTTTTCTAGACTCAATTCCTACGGGATCGGGACTTACGCGGGTGAAACCGCGTAAGTCCCGATCCCGAAAAAGTGATCTTATATGGGTTCCTTTTTTTACCTTTCGAGGTAGGGAACCCTAAAAATTAGAGGATTGAAGCACAATATAAGAAATAAATATAATGACTTGGCAATCGCACAGCTTTTTTTTTGCCCGATGAAGAGAAAAAGCGCCTTGAGGGTGTATGAGTTGCGTGGGTCGACAATGCGTCGCCCTGCAGTCACATGCAGCGTCCGCGCGGCTCGTGGCCCAGTGACACTGAGATTATGAGATCTGAGGGCATATTTAAAAAAAAACTAAGGCACTTACGCCCGAATACTGAAAGGCTACTTAATCTTAAGTGGCGTTTAAATTTAAGTTAAGTGTATGCTTTCTATTGAAGCCTACGCTTAAATATCAATTTAAACGCCGCTTAAGATTAAGTAGCCTTTCAGTATTCGGGCGTTAGACTAGTAAATCCAAGCCAAAACTAACTAAAGTATGCAGTGAGTTATTGCTAGATTTTAACATATAAATAAAAGAGGAAAGACTTTTTGGGAAATAATATGCTCTGAAACTACTGAATTAATGTTTTTGATGCATCTTTGTATGAGGATACATTGATTCATAAAGAGTAACGCTGGTGAAACCGCAGGGCGATTTTCTAAATAAAAAGAAAACTTATCGTAATTTCAACATGGATGGATCCACTATCTTAGTAGGTTAAAAGCACAACTTTGTGAAGAAAATTATGAACCGCCGCGCCCGCGTAGCATAGTGATTATCAGACCCAAGGAGGTAGAGAGTTCAAATCACAGCGCGAAGCAAAAGCGTCAAATCAAAAAAAAATATTTTTAAGATGATTTTTTCCGTTGAAAAAATTTCCTATTATAGTAATTACAATGTCTACTTTGATCTTTTCTAAAATGTTGGTGTGATTTCGTATAGGGAATGGCTGCGTCTGGTGCCGTGCCTGTTGGAGACTCCTGCGAGTTCGCTTCACCTAAATACTTCGCGCTGTGCGGGCTCGGCGGTATCCTGTCTTGTGGTAAGTCACATTACAAATTCTTGCCATTGGGTCCCAACTGGCCCCAAAGCCTTAAATTTTTGTTAAATATTTCACATTATTAGTATTAGCTTCAGATGGCCAAAAGGCTGGCTGCTACTTTGGCAAACAAATCGGCTTACCTCGGGGAAACTTATTTAGATTTTTAATATATTTTTTTTCCATTTCATTAAGTTGTAACTTTGTAGTGTTTTGTAACTTTTACTGTTATCTACTATATAAAAAATAAGTCGGGTTTTCCTTCCTGACGCTATAACTCCAGAACACACGAACCGATTTCCACGGTTTTGCATTCGTTGGAAAGGTCTCGGGCTCCGTGAGATTTATAGCAAAGAAAATTCAGGAAAATTTTCAACAGAAAAGCGGGAAAGGATATGGCAAAACAACGTTTGCCGGGACAGCTAGTCTACTTTAAATAAGACGCTTCCTGCCCCATTACACAAGATTGCTTTCTATTATCGATATTGACAATCGACAGACATTTCTGTATGCTCTGTTTGGTATGAAATTTACATCAATTTTATACCAAACAAAAATGTCAGTGTCTGTGAGCTTTTCGTGTGCTTATACATATACCCAGTTGGCACAATGGTCACCATATCGGACTGCCAAACACAGGGTTGCGGGTTCGATTCCCGCCTCAGACAAGTATATTTATGCTTAGATATTTGTCTGGGGTTTGGTTGTTTCTATGATGTATTATATAAGTCGTATATGAGTTGTCTAGCACCCATAACACAAGTTTAGTTACTTAGCTTGGGGCTAGATGGCGATGTGTGGAATGTCCAAAAAAAAAAATACAACAAGTCACGTGGTCTTACACTAGAGAAAAAAATGGTAGACAACTTCATCATAAATTAATTTCATACAAAAAATCTGTCGATTTGCGATATCGCTAATGGAACGTAATCTTGCCTAAGGGGGCTGATTGGGCTTCGAATTTCGATGCATTTGGTCTGCCAAACCTAGAACAGGACCATTGGGCTTCGAATTTCGATGCATTTGGTCTGCCAAACCTAGAACAGGACCGAACTGCTTGCTAGGATGTTAAGCAGGGTCTTTGGCATTGGACTACTTTAAAGATAATTACTGTGGGAGTGGAATTAACAGTTAAGTTTTGTGAACCAGTATTGTGGCCTCCATTAGGTCTTACCTTGTGCAGGGCAGGACATTAGGTGCTCCTTGTCCTGCATTAGAGCACTGCAGTCGCACTCTAAGTCTCGTTGAATACCCCCCATCAAACGTTCTATGTCCCCCAGATAGGCCACAACCCGGAGTCAGATGTTCTGCAACCTGTTACTTCATTAAAATTTCCGTATGTTTTAACAGGCCATTCATTTTTATTTTTGTGAAATCTACCTAGGCCGAAGTCATCCTCAAGCCTGCTCTGAAAATGCCCTGAAGGCCAATTTTCAGAAATAACATTGCAATATCATTCCGATTGCATTTCTTTACCAAATTATCCCTCATAACTTTCAAACGGCTGAACCTATTTTGATCAAACATAGCTAAGAACACTCCCGACTGATTCACCTTTCAAGCAAAAAAAACCTAAATTGAAATCGGTTCATCCGTTCGGGAGCTACGATGCCACAGACAGACACGTCAAACTTATACCACGTCGTCGTTTTTGCTTCGGGGGTTGGGTACCGGTGCTCCAGGGAGGAACCAGTCGACTACGTTTGTATGGAGAGAGCGCCGGTACCCTTTCCTCTTAAAGAGCACATATTCTAAAATTATACGACAAAGATTACATAAAATTTGCAGTGATATAATAAAAAGTGTGTACCTAATGGATTATGTTTCTCTTATCTAAATTTATCACGGTTTATCTACGTGTTCAATCACTGAATAATGACGCTTTTACTACTAGCTTCGCCCCGAGGTGTTACCTGCGCGAATATCGGAATAAAAGAATGCTGTTTTACTCCCGGGGATATAATGTATCCTAATACCAAGTGTCATTCAAATCGGTCTAGTAATAATAGTGGCCTTTACACATCTAATCTGTGCAGCACGACTAGTTTTAAGTATCTATGTAAATAGAAATCGATTTTTTGTCCTGTAACAGTAAAATAGATAGCTAAATATAAAGAAGTAGGTCTAACAATAGGTATAGGTAGACCGTTTGTGGACTTTGTACCTCAAAAGAATAAAGAAGGCTACATTCTTCTCTCTCTGGTCTAAACAAGAAGCATAGTTTCCCCGATGGGTAACCTTGTGTAGAGCCATGGTGGGGAATATAAGTAGGGCTAAAATCGACTGTTGATATAGTGAAAAAGTGTTTCTACATAATTATGTTCAAATAAATAAGTGACTACCAGTATCAGCAACTTTTACTTCAGCAATTCCAGCATAGAAATAAAATGTACAGAGATCGGTCCAGTAGTTTCACTTTTTTCTATTCAATCAGGGATTTAACGATACAGACTCCAACACACCAGAAAACTTTCAAATCACCCCAAGTCTCTCGCCTCTGAGCTCCTAAGCTGTGAGGGCAAGCAAAGACTGAAACGGAAGCAAATGCTATAAACAGGGAAGACGAGGCAGTGGTCACGTTCTTATTCATGACATCGACTCTCACAACATCAGCTTATGGTCTCTTGACCGATCGGAGATAGGAAGATCTGACGATTATGAACTATTGTCTATTACACGAATGTATTTGTTCTCAAGGTATTACACGAATGTATTTGTTCTCAGGTATAACACACACGGCTGTGGTGCCCCTCGATTTGGTCAAGTGCCGGTTGCAAGTAGACGGTGAGAAATACAAGAATGTTGTGAACGGATTCAGGGTGTCCGTTCGGGAGGAGGGTATGCGTGGATTGGCTAAAGGATGGGCTCCTACCTTTATTGGATACTCGTTACAGGTTAGTACTTGTACACAGACCTTCTTAGTCTATGGTACACAGGCTGTTTTCCGTAATCAGACCTCTTTACTTGGGTCCATTTTGCATGAGGTTTTACTTGTCAGGGGGAGAAACAGCCCAGCTCTTCCATAAATTTTGCAAATAGATGTGGTTTCTCAAAATTTTTTGGAAGGCTATTAACGTTTTATTGTCCTGATGCTAATTTTCGTTAGTATCATGCAGCCTAGCAGCACATGCGCGGTCGTTTCTTCAGCCTCCATGCATGCTCTGTTCCACTGCCGTCTTCCTACCTTCACTTGCGGACGAACTCCCCCGTTTATTTGTTCGTCTTTGAGTCACGAGCGTATAGGTATCTTCTAGACACCGCGTGCTACATCTTAGACCGTATCGTCACTGACCATCGTGTGAGATAATGGTCAAACGCTGACCTATTTATTTGCCATCTAGCTAGTACTTATATCTGTACTCTAATATTTTTTTGAGGCCACTATCGAACCCGCAACCTTCTATGTCCCAGGTGGCTTGGCGTTGGCTTGCGCTGGACTGGACCTTGAAATTTCCCTTTACTCCACGTTCGTAACTGATCTTTGATAACCAGATACGAACATATTTCAGTGGCTTACCGATTTTTATTCCTCATTCAAGTCGAATCTGATTATGACTAGAAGAACCAATGGCAAATAAAAGAAGAAAAAATATATTAGGAACTTAAAGAGCCTTTGTGCAATATTTCGACAGCGCGTTAAATTGTAGTCGCCTTACGCTTTCACTTTACGCTATGCTTGGTCAAGATTTATTGTAATAAATCTTGGGCTGTTTTTGCGCAGCTAGACCTCTTGGTTGAGTAAGTTTGCCCACCTCCTATACTACCACCCTCAGCTTAGTCGACGTGTCCAGAGAAAAGATCTAATACATCTGGAGCCATATGCCGCGGGTTTCATTACGATGTTTTCTTTTACCGTAAGAGCTAAGTCAATTAGCGCTCATGTAAGAAAAATCCCGCGGCCGCCACACGATTTTCGGAAAGAAAGTGGAGGTATCTGTCACCAGGTCAACACTGCACTAATAAATCTAAGTCATCATCACTATCCGAGCGATGTTCCCGGTTGCATCCCTCCTGGGAGGCCGGGGTCCGCTTGCTTTTACGCCTCCACTTCACACGATCTTCGGCATCCTGGTTTGTAAAGCCATTTGCACGCATATCGCCCTTTACGACGTCAAGCACTTCTTGGGTCTACCCAGTCTGCCGCGACCCGGCGGAGGCGCCATGGCAAGACATTTCCCCACGTAACTAGCCGGTTTTCGCAAACTGTAATAAATCTAACTACTATGATTAAACGAAATAACCAATTGTTCCTTCCGAACAAACCGTGTTGACACAACAATATTATGAGTGGTTTTTGATGCATCTCCCTCCATCCCATACTATATTCCCTTGCTAACATTTGTTCTTGTTCCAGGGTCTGTGCAAGTTCGGTCTGTACGAGGTGTTCAAAGTTGGATACTCTGGTCTTTTGGATGAGGAGACGGCGTATTCGTACCGTACTATCTTGTATCTAGCTGCTTCCGCGTCTGCTGAGTTCTTCGCTGACATTGCGTTGTCGCCGCTAGAGGCCGCGAAGGTAAAATTACTTCATAAATATTGTAGGACACTACACAGCAGCGCCATCTAGCCCCGAGCTAAGAAAATATATATATTGCAGGACATTCCACACATCGCCAAGCTAAGTAACTAGACTTGTGTTATGGGTGCTAGACATCGGATAATATACTACTTATATACTTTTCTTTTGTAAATATATAATAATAATACTTAGAAACAACCAGACGACAGACAAATATCTAAGCATTTCTCTTACCTCGACGATTCGACTTATACAATAGTCATGGTCTCGAGGAGACCTTAATTTCTAAAAATAAATATTCACTTGGCAATCGCACAGCAATTTAACACGCTCAGTAATATGCCTTGTTTTTTTGCCCGATGAAGAGAAAAAGCGCCTTGAGGGTGTATGAGTTGCGTGGGTCGACAATGCGTCGCCCTGCAGTCACATGCAGCGTCCGCGCGACTCGTGGCCCAGTGACACTGAGATTATGAGATCTGAGGGCATATTTTTATTAAAAAAACTGAGGCACAAAAAACCAGCATTCCAAGCCAAAACTGGCTTAAACAAGTATACGATTTTTTTAATCAACTCCAAATAAAGGGGTTGTGTTATTTTGTAAATATATACTTAACAGGACCTTGATTTTTATCACCTAATAGACCTCAGTATCTGGTATGAATTTCAACTTGCTAGGTCCACCCGTTCCTGAGAAAATCGGTGTGTACTTACACACGGACAGACAGACAAGAAAGTGATTTTATAAGGGTTCCTTTTTTACCTTTTAAGTTACGGAACCCATTTTCATTAATCTGCCAATGAATCAAAGTATCCTCATACCAAGTTTCATCTAAATCGGTTCAGTAGTGTCGGAGCCTATTCAATGCAAACAAACAAATCTTTCCTCATTAATGAATAAACGGGCACCTACGAATAGAGAACACAATGCCGGTTATAAAAAATATTAATTATGCTCTGGCATTTTCAAAATTTCACTCCTATCTCTATGATTTTTGGTGCCAAGATTGCAAATGAAGGAATTATTCCTATCTGCCTTAGGATAGTATTTCATGATAAATATTCTATCGAATGCAAACAAATATTTTTATGACACATGCAAAGTTTTTTTTTTTATACTAAGACAAGCTTTTGCCCGCGACTTCGTCCGCGTAACAGTCGAAAATTGTTCTAATAGGATTGGACCAAGGAATCACATTGTCCCATACAAACTTTGCCCCCTTTTTCACCCCCTTAGAAGTAAAATTTTGGAAAATCCTTTCTTATCGGATGCCTATGTCACACAAGCACACACTCTCCAAGTTTCAGGTCTCTACGATCAGCGGTTTAGGCTGTGCGTTGATCCGTCAGTCAGTCATTCAGGACAAATAATTTATATGTATAGATTTAACACAAACTTCATAAATCTTTAATATTTTACCTGGAAATGAATTGTTTTCTTAATTCTCTGATATATTATTGTTTTCACAGGTCCGTATCCAAACGATGCCTGGTTTCGCGAGCACTCTGCGCGAGGCGTGGCCCAAGATGGTCCAGAACGAGGGCTACGGTACATTCTACAAGGGACTGGTGCCGCTATGGGGCAGGCAGATCCCGTACACCATGATGAAGTTCGCCTGCTTTGAGAAGACACTCGAAATTCTATACCATGTATGTTATAATTGCCTTAACAAAATATAGAATAAAAGTCTTAAAAACTAGTTAGTATGTGTTCCTTCGGAAAGCGCCCGCCAATGAGATGAAGGCACAAGAAACTCATCGTTAAAAGTTCAGGTTTTATTATCGGGTTTTTAGTTTGAAATATAAAATAAATATTGCAGCATACTCCGCACATCGCCATCTAGCCCCAAGATAAATAACTAGACTGGTGTTATGGGTGCTAGACAACGGATATGCTACATATATACTTTTCTTTTGCAAATTTATACTTATAACCAGACCACAGACAAATATCTAAGCATAAATACTTGTCTGAGGCGGGAATCAACCCGCAACCCTGATGTTTAGCAGTCCGCATGGTGACCATTGTGCCAACTGGGTCGTCTCTTCATACCATGCTATCAACCAAGTCGAGTATGTTTGTACTAATGTAATAATGTTGTACAGTACGTGGTGCCGAAGCCCCGCGACCAATGCACAAAGGGCGAGCAACTGGTCGTCACCTTCGCCGCGGGATACATCGCCGGCGTCTTCTGTGCGATCGTCTCGCATCCAGCCGACACTGTCGTCTCCAAACTTAACCAGGTAACATTTCACTTTAAGCCCCTACAAATATAGTACATTACGATATAAGTGTGGTAAATTGAACATTGCATAGAGGCGGTTTATGACGCGCGAGCTTGTTCAAAATACCTAGACGAATATTTGATTGATGCGGAAAACGGGCACGCAACGACTTTTAGCAATTTTCGCTATCTCTAACAAGTCCCGGAAAGCCCATTTATAAAATTCAAAAACATAGTACACACAATTTTTAAAAACTTTGGTTATTGGTGATAGGCATTTCTCATATGGCTCCCTCCCTAAAAAGTTGTAAAATCGACTAATAATTTTGACCTACCTATTCCTATCCTACACAGACAGTCAGAAACCTAAACTCCTATCCTATAAAGACAGAACCTAAGAAACCTAAATGATTCCTGGAAATATGAAGAGAATGTCTGCTGAATGGTATTTTATATTGTTATTTTTTTTAAATACTCGTATGATATTTATTTAAACTCGTGTGACACTAATTTTATGGAAAAAAAATATATTATTGGCTAAGTTTTCTTGGCTCGCTGCATTGCCTCTTTGGTTTGCTTAAGTAGCAGCCAGCCCCTTGGTCACTTGTATGATGATAACTCATTTAGATTATAGGTAGTGACTTGACTTTCACCTAAACTACTGAAACCATTTTGATGAATTTGCGAAACATTTTATATAACTATCCCGCGTGAATTCCGGGATAAAAAAATTGCCTATAAAACTCAGTTACCCCAAAACTATCTATACATATAAAATGCTTTGTCCTGACTGACTGACTGACGGATCAACGCATAGCCGACGCTGATCGCAGAGACCTGAAACTTGAAGGACGTGTTCTTTGTATGACGAAGACATCCGATAAGAAGGGATTTTGAAAAATTCCAACCCTACGTGGACGCACTCGCGGGCGAAAGCTATCTCTATACAAAATTTCATCCAAATCAGTCCACTGCTTTCGAAGATTACCCCCTACAACCTAAAAAAACTCACAAAATTTGCCTTTTAATATTATAATTACTAGCTGTTGCCCGCGACTTCGTAAGCGTGGTTGTTTTGTTTTATATACTAAAAACCTTCCTCTTAAATCTATTCTAATCTTTCTATTACAAAAAAACCGCATAAAAAACCGTAGCGTAGTTTAAAGATCTAAGCATACATAGGGACAGACAGATAGCGGGAGCGACTTTGTTTTATACTATGGAGTGATATACGTTACGTCTGAGAATCGAACATTTTATGGCAAAACAACATTTGCTGGGACAGCTAGTAGAAGTATAGATTTACTTTATGTGGGGTGCCCAGATAGAGTAATGAAAATAACGAAATGAGGTAACAGTAGGTAGCGCATCTGATATACAAAATATCACGTATACACGTGATATTCATAAGATATGATAAAGACACGTATTTCTGCGGTCGCTATAGAGTATGACGGAAAAGTGCTGACACACAGGAATGTGTGTCCGCCACACTTTACTTGTGCCAATCATTAATATTATTCCTTCCCCACATTCCAGGATAGAACAGCGACAGTTGGAGGTATAATGGGCAAGCTCGGCTGGGCCGGAGTATGGAAGGGACTCGGACCCAGGATCATCATGATTGGTACACTCACAGCGTTGCAATGGTTCATCTACGATGCTGTTAAGGTTGGTATTCATTGTCATAATAGTAGGACTTATATACGGGCTATTTAACTACTAGACCTCTAGCAACTAGACTACTAGGGATGATTCTCATTGACCAGGGCGAGCCGTGGATGTGGCACGGGATGAAACGTTACATATCATTTCTATAAAGCAATTTATACTGTCTGTGCCTGGAGGACCCCCGTCTACTTCACGGATCCGGCCTGTCCCCTCGACAGCTGATAATCCGGTGTAATATAAACGAGCAGCATGGACTGTGTCCGCTCCAGACTCGGCACGGTCTAATGAGAATCATCCCTTAAGTCCTTTTTGCGTGAGGATGGAGTAGGCTTGCCCAGCAACTATACTACTTTCTCGGCTTAGTCGACCGTGTCCAGAGGAAAGAACTCGTCAATACCTCCGGAGGCAAACTAAGCACTGGGATTCATTACGATGTTTTCCTACCGTAAGAGCTATGTCAATAAATTAGCACATAAATTTTTCGTGAGAAAAATCCATTGGTGCACGGCTGGACGGGATTCTAACTCACAAAATGGTAATTTGGAAATGCCTAAGTAAGCCATAGCCATTCCACGCCATCTTGATTATTTTTTTCAATTTGCATGACTGAACCTTGACAAACAAAAGATATTTTAATCTATTAGGTACATGATTTAAAAAAAAAACGGAATTCCCTCTGGGAGTGCCGACAGAAGTGAAAACTTATTTTGGCGCGTTAGACATCACTCTCTCCACTTGACTTTGAGCTTAAATACTAGTGGCTACGGTCTACTTTTTACCCGACTACGGCGAAGCCAGAAGGGAGGGTTATGTTTTTGACCCGTATGTATTGTATGAAGAAGTTTGACTATACATTTTCGCGGTCTGCTATATGTACAAGCATATATGCACACACTGTAGGTGCGCCTCGTAACGGTGTTGCGAGTTCAGATATTTTATCTCATCTAAAAATTTTCGTACCGCGCTAAAAGAAGTTTTCACTTCAAAAAATTAAGATGGCGTCGGATCTCTGCGACAGTAATATCGATTCATGCAGCTGAAAAAAGTTAAGACCCTAATGCGCTCAATGATTATTTCTAAAAACCAATTGTTCCTACCGACTCTTCTGTGGACAAAGTTTTTATGAGAGCGTTTTTATAATCAGAACAACAAAAAATTGAGCTCAAAATTCTAAGAGTAATTTTGTGTCAAAATTATCGGTACTTCGTTGATTAAATTAAAATTTTATTCAATTTAATGATGCATGAATCTAATGCAATCGTGATTTGTCTTGCTGCTTCAGAATTCAGGAAATATTTTGCAAGAAAAATGCATCTAAAAAAGTGCATACTATCCTAATTTAGTCTATGACGCTGTTTGATTGCGTATAGGTGCAATAATAACTACGCCACGCGAGGCGTGGTTATCGCACTCGCAAGTTCGAGTCTCGTCGTAGTGCAAAATTTGGAAGATGCATTTTTACCCAACTGCAAGGAAAGGGTTACTTTTTCGCGCCTATCTTGTCACTAATATTGTTTATTCCCTCAAAGCTTCCAAACCACTTTATGAATGTCTTTATTCCTTTCCTGAATTTTGATGCACACTAGAACTCTATGTGATTGCAAAATTGAATAAAGTTAGTATAAATATTGTAGGAAATTCCACACTTCGTTATCTAGCCCCCAAAAGCAATCCAAAATCTTTAATGTGTCTGTTTTTTTTAAGGTATGGTTGAGAATGCCGCGGCCACCACCCGCAGAGATGCCAGAGTCGATGCGCAAACGACTCGAAGCTGAGGAGGCAGCCAAAGCCAAGTGAACTCAGTAGCACACCTAGTCACACAGATATTAGATTGATATTACGGGACAATCATGAACGGAAACTTTTAGACCTCCAACTAATCTTCGACCGATAGTAGCTAGTAGGAACAAATTATTGCTTTGTTGAACATCTTTTAAACGATCGATTTCTAGTTTATGTTTTAGATTCTTCAGGATCTTTAATTGCGACAATTACATAGGTGCGTTTCAATTTTGAAGTATATGTTCAAAAATTTGAAAGAATTGGTTGTGTCCAATATAAGAAAATCATGAAGTTGTGGCGTAAATTTTACAGATTTTGAACGTGGTACTGGTCACTTTAAATCATAATGTTATGGGAAGAATTAGGTATTGTTTGACACAGTTTTTGAATGTGTGCTGGCCACTTTAAATAGGAGAAATCATCAAGGTTCTATGGCAAAAATCAGGCATTGTTTGTCACAGTTTTTGAACGTGTACTGGCAACTTTGTTTTCCGTTGTAACCGTTTGTGAGCACCCTAAGTATTCGAGTGTGGCGCTCGCTAGTAAATTTTCCAACAACCCATTGTGATTACCATGTTTCAGTATAAGTAAAAATCTATGTTAATTTATTTTGATGTACCTAAATAAATATATTATTTTTTATTTATTTATTTTTATTTTCTCTTTATGTAAATATTTTAATTATTGTGTATTTGGTCGTTGGAAACTTTGAATAAATGATAGTTGATATACAATTTGTTATATATTATTGTAGGATTTAGTTTCAACTCAATGAAAGGATTCAGAGTCTAGAAGGTAGTAATAAGCTTGTGTCAGTATTTATCAAATACCTTTCAGGAAGTGTGAGACAACTCCACGAGTTTGTTGACTTAACCCCATGAGTTTCTTGTGCCTTCTTCTTATTGGTGGGCGCGTTCCGAAGGCACACAACCTAACTTAGTTTTAAGACATTTCTATGTGGTCTTTGTACAAATGTATTAACCATCCAAAGGAATAAAGAAAATGACTTTGACCAACCTTCTTTGTACTAATGTATTAAGCTTCCAAAGGAATTTTTACTTTGTCTTTGACCACGACCTTATTTTGCAATCTCCATTCGTTATGGAATCAGTTGCCTGCGTCGTCATTCCTGACGTGTACAATTTGAGGTCGTCGAGTCGCGAGTGAGGTATCTTCTAGACTAGTGCTATATCTTAGATCGCATCGTCACCTACCATAAGCACATGAGGCAGGTGTGATAGTGGTCAAACGCTTACTTGTCATATGGTACAAAAGGTTAGGTTTATTTAAGGTGTCATTTGATAGCTATTAAGTACGCGGAAATACTAGAAAATCCCCCCTTATTCCTTAATTATTATTATTTTATCATATCAGCCCATACACGTCCACTGCTGGACATAGGCCTCCCCCAAACGACGTCACAAACAGCGGTCCTGTCCCCTTAGACAAGATTGATTTCTATTAGCGATATCGCCAATCGATAGATTTAATTGTATGAAATTGACATAAAACATTGTTTAAAAAAAATTCTCCAACGCACGACTACGGCTTTTGCTTTGGCTTGTGTCAATTTCAAACAAAAAAAAATAAAAAACGTCTGTCGATGCGATATCGCTAAAAGAAAGCAATCTTGTCTAAGGAGCCTGAACCGCCTCCATCCACAGACTACCCACGACCGCTACAATGTCGTCGGTCCACCGTGCAGCTGGTCGCTAATTTCGCGTTGCATCGCGGCCACCACTCGAGAACCTTTACTCAGTTCTGCGAGCTATATGACCTGCCCATTGCCACCTCAGATTACTAATCCTAATTATTATTATTTATTAAGAATAATTTAAATCTGGTGCAGTTATCGAAATGAGCCTACACTTTCCCACTGCAGGGCAAAGGCCTCTGCCATTCTTCCATTGATCATGTTCTGTAGCTATTCCACTAGTCAATAGGAGTCAAGGTCATCCCGCCATCGTTCGCCTTGGCCGCGTGGTCGTATTCCTAGGAAGGAAAATTTAATTTTTTTTGAATAAAAATATGCACCAATTAGTCATCAACGGTCGTTTTTGTTTTTAATAATCACCACTATTCACTGAACAATAAAATACTTAATTAACTATTATTTCTAAACAAATCACTTTTGTGAACGCTACATCATTGATTAATAAAAATAATTTGATTTTCATGCCTTCGTCACTTGGTAGCCACGAAAACTAAACGCTTTGATCGAGGTCTTGCACTTTACTCGAATGCTCCTCCTTCGTGGTAGATGCCCATGGGTGCATCGTCCATCGCATAGTGCATGGTGTCCGTCAATGTAGGAATCTTCCTTCAGATCGGGGTCCAATGCCTCCACGAGGCTGGCTTCCTCCGGGCGATCAAACTGCTCGGCAGCCCACCAGCCTCCAGATTTACAAACCGTCGGAAGGTAACCGAAACAAAAAAAAGATTTTCTGCTCTTTCACCCCCGCGACTTTTGACGTGTTGCCATCCTTGTCTTTTCAGTTTTATTCGTTTCAGTAGCCTCCAGATGGTCTGTGAATCAGGGGGCTGGTGTCTCCTAAACTGTTCTTCGATAAATGTCTGATGAGCTTATCCAGGCTCTCAACTTTCAGATCCTCGCTGTGGTAGCGAGTCCAGCAGTATCTAACCCTGAAGGACTTCCAGTGGCCCCTGGCCACATACGCATATCATGCGGATTATAGTAATTAACTGAACGCTTGTTGAAGACACGCCCCTTTTTATACCAACTTCAAAGTTTTTGAAAACGAAATCCGTGATTTTCATTGGCTGAAATAATAGCTTGTGATTGGTCAGTCTGCTAGCCAATAACGGATTCAGATTTTTTTAGGTACTCTGTCCCTATAAATACAAGGTTTCCGAAAACATGTATATTATTATAAACGTCGGAGTCGGAGTCGGTAGTCGGGAGTCGACGATCGATTCCAGTATTCCGATTAGTAAATAAATAATAATAATAATATTATTATCGTCGAGTCGGATTGGAGTAGCTCAGCTGATGTACTTATTTACTAGATTTAGTTAGGTACCTACCTTGTAAGTGGGTTCAATCAAAGGTACATACCTATCGAACCATGTAAGGAGAGTCCGAGATGCATCGGACGGACACGATAGATAATGAAGAATCTAACTTACCTAATATCATTCGTAAGTAAAATATTATGTACGTAGGTACAGTCGGCCGCATAATTGCAGTCCTCGGTAGAGTTCGAAAATTACTAGGTAGGTATTATTTTAGCATGTTTGCATTATAATAATTTGTTTTCTTGTGTTGAAAACATTCTTATAACAGCCGTTTTGGAGCTCTACGGTGGGTCTACAATTATGCAGCCGACCGTACATAATATTAAAGTATACTAATCTTTAGACTTATTAAGTACAAGTAAGTATATAATATGTATGTATATATATATTGTTTTTTTTTTTCCTAATTTATGAAATGATTAGGGGTAAGTACCTACTTACCTATATTTTCGAATAAATATTAACTATACTTACTTACCGTATTTACCCTACGACATGATACCTACCTAATAATATTATTATAATAGTAGTCTTGTAAAGAAACATTGCTCTCTCTCTATGAGAGAGAAAGCATTCGGAAACGTATGTTAGCCCTGAAAAGGGCTGTTTTTGTTTGCGATAAGCATGGTAGACTCGATAAGTAGGTTCGTGCGTCGCATCTTCTCGACGTCGTCGTCGCGTCGCGTCGTAGGTACGTAGTACGTAGGTAATCTCCTCGTGTCGCGATCTCGATACGCGTTTATCACTCGCTCTACGATACCACCACTGCAGCAACGATAACAACGTCGAAACGACGACGAAGACGACGGACGACTCTTTACTTTTTCGCAGAGGATTTCTTTGCCGCGGCCGCCTTAGATTTGGGCGTCGCCGCTGCCTTCTTCGGTTTAGGAGCTTTCGGTTTCTTCGTCGGAGGCTTCGCAGTCTTCTTGGCTTTAGGAGCGGCGGCGCTCTTAGCCTTCTTTGCGGGCGCGGCCGCCTTCTTGGAAGCGGCGGAAGCGGGTGCCGGTTTCTTCTTAGCCGCTGCGGCTTTCTTGTCTCTCGTCGACGCCTTGCCGCCCTTGGAGGGCGAAGCGGCCGCCGCGGCGGCGGCGGCGGCCTTCTTCTTGGACGCGGCTGCGGTCGCGGCTCCTCCCTTCTTCGATTTAGCCGGCGATTTCGCCGAGGCGGCGGTATCCTTCTTCGATTCGGGCTTCTTTTTCGATTCCGCCGCGGATGCCTTCTTCGCACCGGCCGAGGAAGACTTTGAAGTTTTCGATTCTAGTTTGAACGAACCGGACGCGCCCCGTCCCTTGGTCTGGATCAAAGCGCCCGATTCTACGGCGCTCTTCAGATATTTTCTGATGAAAGGTGCCAATTTCTCAGCGTCGACCTTGTACTGGGCGGCTATATATTTCTTGATGGCTTTCAACGATGATCCGCTGCGCTCCTTCAACTCCTTGATGGCTTGATTTACCATCTCCGACGTCTTAGGATGAGTCGGCGCAGCCTTCGGTTTCTTAGCGCCGCCGCCGGCGGCCGCGGACGCGGACGCCTTCGGTTTCTTCGCCGGTGTCGCCGGGGCCGGTGCTTCAGCTGCTACTGCCGTGTCTGCCATTTTACGACGAGGAATCTTCGTAACTTACTCTCGCAACGTAGAGATAATATTATAATATAACAATCGAATCGTCGATTATTATAATATTTATATTTTAAATAATAATAAATAAAACGGTAGGTAGGTAAGTAAGTAGATATTATATCTATCGAATAAACGAACAGAGTTAGTCGAATCGAGAGACATAGAGGGCGCTCGTAAGCTCCGACGCTAAGGTACCCGACAGCTTTACCGTAAAGAGAGCACCACACTCGAGATACTATTTCCCGTACGAACGCTCCCAACTTTTCACTAACATTCATCTGATTAAATACATTTTTAACATATATTAAAATGTTTCATTCTAACGAAACATCTATGAGACGTTAATATCTGAACAGTATAATCGCTTAGAAACTTTTATATAACGAAACGAATCAACGTTCAAGAATTATAGGGAATATTTCGCGTCACTCTCGGCCGCGAATAGGTCGGACGATGTTTAAATCTTATATAACTTTATAAATTATGTATTTAACGAGCGCCCATCTCTAAAGATAAAAGCCTAAGATATCGTTGTTATCATAAAATACAAAAATATTAAACCCACTATGGTTAAACACTAAAATAATCGCTAATTTCATAAGCCTCGTAAAACACATCGAGACCGTCTCTCGGCCCGATGCCCCTTACACTACACTTGCACCGTGTCGACCGTACCGTACCACGTCTTATAATACTAATATAATATTAGTCTATTAATTATTATTTATACTTATTCGAAAATTTGATAGGTACGAATAAATTATAAAATAGGTAAGATAAATATTAAATGAATGAATGAATGTTATGTGTCGCTCGTACGCAAACGCCAGTAAGTAAGTAAGCCAGCGCGCCTTCTATGACATGTACGATGTTCGAACGAACGAGACCTTCGTTATTTCTTCCTTCTTATGTCTATAGATAGCTGTTTATAAATTTAATACCTACCTTAATTATTACATTAAATTAATTGCATTTGCATTTTTTTTTATTAAAATATAAGTATACTTAGGTAGGTACTTGTTTCGTTCCTACTACCTTAGCGAGCGGGTATTATTTATTAGGCAGGTAGGTACCTACCTACCTACCTACCTACCTACCCAAATGATTACTTTTAATAGGTAGGTAAGTAAATTGACAATTTTTATTATAAATAAGTAAGTAGGTACTATAAAAAACTATTAGGTAGGTACCCGAGTACCAAGAGTTTATTATATAGGTACCTATTTACTATTAAACTTTACAATTTATGAGTACCTACCCTTATAAGTAATATTATTGTACAATTACAAATGATATTATGTTACCTACATACTTACTTACATTTGATGTCGTTAGGAAGGAAGTAGGTACCTACCTACCTAAGTAATATTTATCATTATACTTAAGTACTTATTAACGTTCTATTATCTCGATCAATTTTTTTTTCATTTCTTCCTAGACTTGAATAATAATTATTACTTACCTATTAATTTTGTAATAAAATGTTTCAACGGTAAGTCGAATTGTTTATTTATGAACAATATCTGCGCGTCCCTCTCGCGCGCGTCATTCCTTCTCTCTCTCTCCATCTTTTGTGACGTGGAAAAAAAAAAGAAAAAATAAGTATATAAAATTTGTATGTGTACGTAATGTTCAAAAAACCTATATAGTAAGTAGGTACATACATACCTATAATTCATAATATATTATTATGTCGAGAAAACGAAAAGCAACATTTCAACCGACAATATTAAATATAGTTAAAATCTTATAAGAAACGATTTTTATAATTTTCAATCGAAACATGTGTGGCCCTGAAAAGGGCCTTTTTTTTGCGCTTCGATGACGTCGAAACAAAATAATTTGTGTCGTCGTCACGTCGTCGTCGTCGTTGCCGCCCGGTCGC
Organism: Idaea straminata; assembly: GCA_951213275.1. Taxonomy (NCBI): domain Eukaryota; kingdom Metazoa; phylum Arthropoda; class Insecta; order Lepidoptera; family Geometridae; genus Idaea; species Idaea straminata. Next base: position 3,534,551 of record OX577875.1, on the reverse strand, counting down.
GTCGCGTCGGATAGGTAATAATTAACCGCCGAAACCGTACAGGGTACGTCCCTGACGTTTCAGAGCGTACACGACGTCCATAGCGGTGACCGTCTTCCTCTTAGCGTGCTCGGTGTAAGTTACGGCGTCACGGATCACGTTCTCGAGGAACACTTTGAGCACACCTCGGGTCTCCTCGTAGATGAGACCGGAGATACGCTTCACTCCACCTCTGCGTGCGAGACGACGGATCGCCGGTTTCGTGATACCCTGGATGTTATCACGAAGCACTTTCCTGTGACGCTTCGCTCCACCTTTCCCCAGACCCTTTCCTCCCTTACCGCGACCGGTCATTTTTCTTGTGGTTGTTGATGAATCTGATCAAAATTTATTAACGAGAACCGTACGCACTCCGTACGAAACAGTTGCTAGAGCGCGACTGGAACACCGTTTCACATGTCGGACCCTCTTATATTTATACAAATCGGTCGAGAAAGAGAACGTACAGACGTTATGGTCGGTTAGAAAGAGACGGCATTATTATATTTCTCGGTTCGATTTGACCGAAGAGCAATAATCTATTATTCTATTAATTAACTACCTACTAGGCGGATAATGTTAGTAAAATATTTTGTTTATTATTATATAGTAAATTAAAAAATTTAACAATATAAACTATAAAACGATAACGTAAATTATATGTGTAGGTATTTACTTAGTTTACCTACCTATGCGTAAGTATATTATGCAGTAAGTAGGTATGTATGTACCTATAATACCTATATTGTATACATGGATTTTACTTAGAATAGGTGGTAAGTACACCTATACGGGTCATCAAACAAGTAGGTAGGTTAATATCTAATCGTTCATCGTTTCAACTTAATACACACCTAAAAGTAACATACCTACTAGGTAGTAATTTGGAGAGAAAAAAGCAAGTACTTACCTACATCTATCTCAATCATGTAGGTATGCGTACATAAATATATCTTCTTTTTAAGTATGTAACACAGTGTGTGTATGTAGGTAGTAGTAAGAGAGATTTCATTACCATGATTATCCCTATTTAATAAACATAATAATATAGGTGTATAGGTGTAGATAAACTAATCGTCGACGACTCTATCATTATAATTTAGTCGATAAGAAACATTTTACTCTATTCAAACAAACGAAACATATGTGGCCCTGAAAAGGGCCTTTTTTTTTTTTTTTGTTCTGCTGTCATTCCAACGAGCAACCGCCGTCCGGGAAGGAATTTAAGCGCGTTCACCTCTGATCCTACGCGCCAGCTGTATATCCTTAGGCATGATGGTGACACGCTTCGCGTGAATAGCGCACAGGTTCGTGTCCTCGAAGAGACCGACGAGGTAAGCCTCGCTCGCCTCCTGGAGAGCCATAACGGCGGAGCTCTGGAAGCGTAGATCGGTCTTGAAGTCCTGAGCGATCTCACGGACGAGACGCTGGAAAGGCAACTTGCGAATCAGAAGCTCGGTACTCTTCTGATAACGACGGATCTCACGGAGGGCGACGGTACCGGGCCTGTAACGGTGAGGCTTCTTCACGCCTCCGGTGGCGGGCGCGCTCTTGCGCGCGGCCTTTGTGGCGAGCTGCTTGCGCGGCGCCTTACCTCCGGTCGATTTACGAGCGGTCTGCTTGGTACGAGCCATCTTCCTTCTTCGATTATATTATTATTTTTTTAAATATAGAAACAATAAAAAATGTGTCGAGTCGAATACGTACGCACGTACGAATGTCGAGACGTCAATTGGCGATCGTGGCCCCTATTCCCCGCTCTTATATATAGAGATGCGAGAGCGGGACAAGACGACAACAATATTATCACCGTCACTCTCTAACCGTTTCGTTTCTCTCTTGCTTTGCTTTGCTTTCGTTTGCTAGACAAGACGTAAATAATTAAACTTAATTGCGAATTTTTATATCTAAAATTCGAGTAGGTAGGTATAAAAATAATAGTTAGTTAGGAAATATTATAACAATTGATTACATACGTCTAAGTATAATATTATCAAGGTAAGTGTAGTGCCCAAATTAAATAGAATCTATAAAACAGACCTACCTTCTTACTTAGTAATTGTAGTAGGTACCTATAATAACGTACCTAATTAATTATCGTAAACAATGGAATTACAATTTAATAATTTTCTTTCAATAATATGATTACTTATTAATCATGTATCTAGTAGGCGCAATACGTAGGCAGTAGGTACGTATTGGATTTAAGTTTTTAACCTAATAAAATTTCTCACAATCTTTTAGTTATACCTAGGTAAGTATGTATTATAATTATGACCAAGTCATAATCATTAATTTTGCATAGTTTTTTTTTTTTAATTTTCTTTCTATCCTATAGGTACTTATTAATTATTGATTGTGTAATAAATAGGTACACGTACTTATATTATTTATGTCATCTATAAGAAACATTTATAAATACATTCTGTATGTATGTATTTATATATTTTTAGATTCATATTGTGGCCCTGAAAAGGGCCGTTTGTATTTCGTCGAATGTGTGTGTTTGTGTTGCTAAGCGGGGCGGAGTGAACCCGCGCCGCCGCGTCGCTAACGCGCTCCTCACTTCGAGCTCGTGTACTTGGTGACCGCCTTCGTACCCTCGCTGACTGCGTGCTTGGCGAGCTCACCGGGCAGCAATAGCCTGACCGAAGTCTGGACCTCCCTCGATGTTATCGTCGATCGCTTGTTGTAGTGAGCGAGACGCGACGCCTCAGCCGCTATACGTTCGAAGATATCGTTCACGAACGAGTTCATGATCGACATGGCCTTCGATGAGATACCGGTGTCCGGATGGACCTGCTTAAGCACCTTGTAGATGTAGATAGCGTAACTCTCCTTCCTCTTGTGCTTCTTCTTTTTCTTGTCTGTCTTGGATATATTCTTCTGGGCCTTGCCAGATTTCTTGGCGGCCTTTCCGCTAGTCTTGGGCGGCATATCGTCGAATATTAATACGAATCGATCAAACGAACGAGCGATACAAAACACCGAACCTGACCAAAGTCGGAGCCGGTATGATTCAAAAAATTGAAAAACTCTGAGTTTTATTAACAACGTCTCCCTCTCCCGTTATAGGAAACCGAACGTCGCCACGAACGCGACGACCAATCACGTTCACGATGGGGACGAGCGAGACAACAATAATATAGCTGTACTCCTCTACGATCGACGATAGAGATAGTGCGATTATAAAACGAACGAGACGGGTATAATAACATACCTATTTATTTATATTGATATGATATTAGATTTGATATTTATTATTATTTATAAAATCAATATAAGTAAGTACTTAATTAAATATACATACCTACGCGTCAACACAACACAACAACGATTTATATAATAATTTATAATATAATGTCGCTCTGTAATCAATCAATTTAATAGTTCGATAGGTACTTACTTACTTAATATTATTTCATCCGTCGATCATGCTTGTAACGTTATGTATGTATGTATGTATGTATGTATGTATGTATGTATGTATGTATGTAGGTAGGTAGGTAGGTAGGTAGGTGGTAACTTTTCTTAGTGCTCAATTTATAATCAAAGTACACCTACATACTTACTACCTATAATAATACTTATTGCATACTACTACTCGGAAGAATTAATAACTCGCTAGGTATAATATATTATTGAATCGTTGTAAGTTTTATTATACCTATACTTATATTAATATTATGTAGGTAGGTACTATAATATTTATCATAGCGTGTCATTTAAGAAACATAAATTTTTTTCTCTCGAATAGTAACGGAGAGAACAATTCATCGATTTATGTTGTGGCCCTGAAAAGGGCCGTTTTGATTTGTATGTTTTCAACGACGCGCGCTCGCGTCAGATACACGGCGGGCGGCGCGACGACGACGACATCGGGAATGAGTGAATTAAGCCTTCTTCTCGGTCTTCTTCGGCAAGAGCACAGCTTGAATGTTGGGCAGTACTCCACCCTGGGCGATGGTGACTCCCGAAAGTAGCTTGTTCAACTCCTCGTCGTTCCTGATCGCCAATTGCAAATGACGCGGGATGATCCTGGTCTTCTTGTTGTCTCTCGCCGCGTTACCGGCCAACTCGAGAACCTCGGCGGCCAGGTACTCCATGACGGCCGCTAGGTAGACCGGAGCACCGGCACCGACGCGCTCCGCATAATTTCCGTTGCGGAGAAGTCGATGAATACGACCGACCGGAAACTGTAGACCGGCACGGTTCGAACGAGACTTTGCCTTCCCCTTAACTTTACCGCCCTTTCCGCGTCCAGACATTGTTGTTGTCTTAGTTTAAAAAACAGATACTACGAAAATAAATTACGTACGTGAGCGTACGTAAACTTGCTTGTTGTCGAACGAAACGTTCAGCGTCGTATGGTCGGACGCATTCGGAACGTCCCCGTATTTATACTAAAGTTTGAACGATCGTATACGCGATCACGCGAGCGAGACGGGCGTTAATATCAGAGCGAGACAGAATTATACGTTCTTTCCTTTCAAACGCGAAGACGACTATAAATAATAATTAAGTAAGTAGATACCTAGTACAGTAAGGAGTACATACATAATAATAAAATAAAAAACACGGAGAGAGTACGGGAGTCGACGATCGATTCCAGTATTCCGATTAGTAAATAAATAATAATAATAATATTATTATCGTCGAGTCGGATTGGAGTAGCTCAGCTGATGTACTTATTTACTAGATTTAGTTAGGTACCTACCTTGTAAGTGGGTTCAATCAAAGGTACATACCTATCGAACCATGTAAGGAGAGTCCGAGATGCATCGGACGGACACGATAGATAATGAAGAATCTAACTTACCTAATATCATTCGTAAGTAAAATATTATGTACGTAGGTACAGTCGGCCGCATAATTGCAGTCCTCGGTAGAGTTCGAAAATTACTAGGTAGGTATTATTTTAGCATGTTTGCATTATAATAATTTGTTTTCTTGTGTTGAAAACATTCTTATAACAGCCGTTTTGGAGCTCTACGGTGGGTCTACAATTATGCAGCCGACCGTACATAATATTAAAGTATACTAATCTTTAGACTTATTAAGTACAAGTAAGTATATAATATGTATGTATATATATATTGTTTTTTTTTTTCCTAATTTATGAAATGATTAGGGGTAAGTACCTACTTACCTATATTTTCGAATAAATATTAACTATACTTACTTACCGTATTTACCCTACGACATGATACCTACCTAATAATATTATTATAATAGTAGTCTTGTAAAGAAACATTGCTCTCTCTCTATGAGAGAGAAAGCATTCGGAAACGTATGTTAGCCCTGAAAAGGGCTGTTTTTGTTTGCGATAAGCATGGTAGACTCGATAAGTAGGTTCGTGCGTCGCATCTTCTCGACGTCGTCGTCGCGTCGCGTCGTAGGTACGTAGTACGTAGGTAATCTCCTCGTGTCGCGATCTCGATACGCGTTTATCACTCGCTCTACGATACCACCACTGCAGCAACGATAACAACGTCGAAACGACGACGAAGACGACGGACGACTCTTTACTTTTTCGCAGAGGATTTCTTTGCCGCGGCCGCCTTAGATTTGGGCGTCGCCGCTGCCTTCTTCGGTTTAGGAGCTTTCGGTTTCTTCGTCGGAGGCTTCGCAGTCTTCTTGGCTTTAGGAGCGGCGGCGCTCTTAGCCTTCTTTGCGGGCGCGGCCGCCTTCTTGGAAGCGGCGGAAGCGGGTGCCGGTTTCTTCTTAGCCGCTGCGGCTTTCTTGTCTCTCGTCGACGCCTTGCCGCCCTTGGAGGGCGAAGCGGCCGCCGCGGCGGCGGCGGCGGCCTTCTTCTTGGACGCGGCTGCGGTCGCGGCTCCTCCCTTCTTCGATTTAGCCGGCGATTTCGCCGAGGCGGCGGTATCCTTCTTCGATTCGGGCTTCTTTTTCGATTCCGCCGCGGATGCCTTCTTCGCACCGGCCGAGGAAGACTTTGAAGTTTTCGATTCTAGTTTGAACGAACCGGACGCGCCCCGTCCCTTGGTCTGGATCAAAGCGCCCGATTCTACGGCGCTCTTCAGATATTTTCTGATGAAAGGTGCCAATTTCTCAGCGTCGACCTTGTACTGGGCGGCTATATATTTCTTGATGGCTTTCAACGATGATCCGCTGCGCTCCTTCAACTCCTTGATGGCTTGATTTACCATCTCCGACGTCTTAGGATGAGTCGGCGCAGCCTTCGGTTTCTTAGCGCCGCCGCCGGCGGCCGCGGACGCGGACGCCTTCGGTTTCTTCGCCGGTGTCGCCGGGGCCGGTGCTTCAGCTGCTACTGCCGTGTCTGCCATTTTACGACGAGGAATCTTCGTAACTTACTCTCGCAACGTAGAGATAATATTATAATATAACAATCGAATCGTCGATTATTATAATATTTATATTTTAAATAATAATAAATAAAACGGTAGGTAGGTAAGTAAGTAGATATTATATCTATCGAATAAACGAACAGAGTTAGTCGAATCGAGAGACATAGAGGGCGCTCGTAAGCTCCGACGCTAAGGTACCCGACAGCTTTACCGTAAAGAGAGCACCACACTCGAGATACTATTTCCCGTACGAACGCTCCCAACTTTTCACTAACATTCATCTGATTAAATACATTTTTAACATATATTAAAATGTTTCATTCTAACGAAACATCTATGAGACGTTAATATCTGAACAGTATAATCGCTTAGAAACTTTTATATAACGAAACGAATCAACGTTCAAGAATTATAGGGAATATTTCGCGTCACTCTCGGCCGCGAATAGGTCGGACGATGTTTAAATCTTATATAACTTTATAAATTATGTATTTAACGAGCGCCCATCTCTAAAGATAAAAGCCTAAGATATCGTTGTTATCATAAAATACAAAAATATTAAACCCACTATGGTTAAACACTAAAATAATCGCTAATTTCATAAGCCTCGTAAAACACATCGAGACCGTCTCTCGGCCCGATGCCCCTTACACTACACTTGCACCGTGTCGACCGTACCGTACCACGTCTTATAATACTAATATAATATTAGTCTATTAATTATTATTTATACTTATTCGAAAATTTGATAGGTACGAATAAATTATAAAATAGGTAAGATAAATATTAAATGAATGAATGAATGTTATGTGTCGCTCGTACGCAAACGCCAGTAAGTAAGTAAGCCAGCGCGCCTTCTATGACATGTACGATGTTCGAACGAACGAGACCTTCGTTATTTCTTCCTTCTTATGTCTATAGATAGCTGTTTATAAATTTAATACCTACCTTAATTATTACATTAAATTAATTGCATTTGCATTTTTTTTTATTAAAATATAAGTATACTTAGGTAGGTACTTGTTTCGTTCCTACTACCTTAGCGAGCGGGTATTATTTATTAGGCAGGTAGGTACCTACCTACCTACCTACCTACCTACCCAAATGATTACTTTTAATAGGTAGGTAAGTAAATTGACAATTTTTATTATAAATAAGTAAGTAGGTACTATAAAAAACTATTAGGTAGGTACCCGAGTACCAAGAGTTTATTATATAGGTACCTATTTACTATTAAACTTTACAATTTATGAGTACCTACCCTTATAAGTAATATTATTGTACAATTACAAATGATATTATGTTACCTACATACTTACTTACATTTGATGTCGTTAGGAAGGAAGTAGGTACCTACCTACCTAAGTAATATTTATCATTATACTTAAGTACTTATTAACGTTCTATTATCTCGATCAATTTTTTTTTCATTTCTTCCTAGACTTGAATAATAATTATTACTTACCTATTAATTTTGTAATAAAATGTTTCAACGGTAAGTCGAATTGTTTATTTATGAACAATATCTGCGCGTCCCTCTCGCGCGCGTCATTCCTTCTCTCTCTCTCCATCTTTTGTGACGTGGAAAAAAAAAAGAAAAAATAAGTATATAAAATTTGTATGTGTACGTAATGTTCAAAAAACCTATATAGTAAGTAGGTACATACATACCTATAATTCATAATATATTATTATGTCGAGAAAACGAAAAGCAACATTTCAACCGACAATATTAAATATAGTTAAAATCTTATAAGAAACGATTTTTATAATTTTCAATCGAAACATGTGTGGCCCTGAAAAGGGCCTTTTTTTTGCGCTTCGATGACGTCGAAACAAAATAATTTGTGTCGTCGTCACGTCGTCGTCGTCGTTGCCGCCCGGTCGCGTCGCGTCGGATAGGTAATAATTAACCGCCGAAACCGTACAGGGTACGTCCCTGACGTTTCAGAGCGTACACGACGTCCATAGCGGTGACCGTCTTCCTCTTAGCGTGCTCGGTGTAAGTTACGGCGTCACGGATCACGTTCTCGAGGAACACTTTGAGCACACCTCGGGTCTCCTCGTAGATGAGACCGGAGATACGCTTCACTCCACCTCTGCGTGCGAGACGACGGATCGCCGGTTTCGTGATACCCTGGATGTTATCACGAAGCACTTTCCTGTGACGCTTCGCTCCACCTTTCCCCAGACCCTTTCCTCCCTTACCGCGACCGGTCATTTTTCTTGTGGTTGTTGATGAATCTGATCAAAATTTATTAACGAGAACCGTACGCACTCCGTACGAAACAGTTGCTAGAGCGCGACTGGAACACCGTTTCACATGTCGGACCCTCTTATATTTATACAAATCGGTCGAGAAAGAGAACGTACAGACGTTATGGTCGGTTAGAAAGAGACGGCATTATTATATTTCTCGGTTCGATTTGACCGAAGAGCAATAATCTATTATTCTATTAATTAACTACCTACTAGGCGGATAATGTTAGTAAAATATTTTGTTTATTATTATATAGTAAATTAAAAAATTTAACAATATAAACTATAAAACGATAACGTAAATTATATGTGTAGGTATTTACTTAGTTTACCTACCTATGCGTAAGTATATTATGCAGTAAGTAGGTATGTATGTACCTATAATACCTATATTGTATACATGGATTTTACTTAGAATAGGTGGTAAGTACACCTATACGGGTCATCAAACAAGTAGGTAGGTTAATATCTAATCGTTCATCGTTTCAACTTAATACACACCTAAAAGTAACATACCTACTAGGTAGTAATTTGGAGAGAAAAAAGCAAGTACTTACCTACATCTATCTCAATCATGTAGGTATGCGTACATAAATATATCTTCTTTTTAAGTATGTAACACAGTGTGTGTATGTAGGTAGTAGTAAGAGAGATTTCATTACCATGATTATCCCTATTTAATAAACATAATAATATAGGTGTATAGGTGTAGATAAACTAATCGTCGACGACTCTATCATTATAATTTAGTCGATAAGAAACATTTTACTCTATTCAAACAAACGAAACATATGTGGCCCTGAAAAGGGCCTTTTTTTTTTTTTTTGTTCTGCTGTCATTCCAACGAGCAACCGCCGTCCGGGAAGGAATTTAAGCGCGTTCACCTCTGATCCTACGCGCCAGCTGTATATCCTTAGGCATGATGGTGACACGCTTCGCGTGAATAGCGCACAGGTTCGTGTCCTCGAAGAGACCGACGAGGTAAGCCTCGCTCGCCTCCTGGAGAGCCATAACGGCGGAGCTCTGGAAGCGTAGATCGGTCTTGAAGTCCTGAGCGATCTCACGGACGAGACGCTGGAAAGGCAACTTGCGAATCAGAAGCTCGGTACTCTTCTGATAACGACGGATCTCACGGAGGGCGACGGTACCGGGCCTGTAACGGTGAGGCTTCTTCACGCCTCCGGTGGCGGGCGCGCTCTTGCGCGCGGCCTTTGTGGCGAGCTGCTTGCGCGGCGCCTTACCTCCGGTCGATTTACGAGCGGTCTGCTTGGTACGAGCCATCTTCCTTCTTCGATTATATTATTATTTTTTTAAATATAGAAACAATAAAAAATGTGTCGAGTCGAATACGTACGCACGTACGAATGTCGAGACGTCAATTGGCGATCGTGGCCCCTATTCCCCGCTCTTATATATAGAGATGCGAGAGCGGGACAAGACGACAACAATATTATCACCGTCACTCTCTAACCGTTTCGTTTCTCTCTTGCTTTGCTTTGCTTTCGTTTGCTAGACAAGACGTAAATAATTAAACTTAATTGCGAATTTTTATATCTAAAATTCGAGTAGGTAGGTATAAAAATAATAGTTAGTTAGGAAATATTATAACAATTGATTACATACGTCTAAGTATAATATTATCAAGGTAAGTGTAGTGCCCAAATTAAATAGAATCTATAAAACAGACCTACCTTCTTACTTAGTAATTGTAGTAGGTACCTATAATAACGTACCTAATTAATTATCGTAAACAATGGAATTACAATTTAATAATTTTCTTTCAATAATATGATTACTTATTAATCATGTATCTAGTAGGCGCAATACGTAGGCAGTAGGTACGTATTGGATTTAAGTTTTTAACCTAATAAAATTTCTCACAATCTTTTAGTTATACCTAGGTAAGTATGTATTATAATTATGACCAAGTCATAATCATTAATTTTGCATAGTTTTTTTTTTTTAATTTTCTTTCTATCCTATAGGTACTTATTAATTATTGATTGTGTAATAAATAGGTACACGTACTTATATTATTTATGTCATCTATAAGAAACATTTATAAATACATTCTGTATGTATGTATTTATATATTTTTAGATTCATATTGTGGCCCTGAAAAGGGCCGTTTGTATTTCGTCGAATGTGTGTGTTTGTGTTGCTAAGCGGGGCGGAGTGAACCCGCGCCGCCGCGTCGCTAACGCGCTCCTCACTTCGAGCTCGTGTACTTGGTGACCGCCTTCGTACCCTCGCTGACTGCGTGCTTGGCGAGCTCACCGGGCAGCAATAGCCTGACCGAAGTCTGGACCTCCCTCGATGTTATCGTCGATCGCTTGTTGTAGTGAGCGAGACGCGACGCCTCAGCCGCTATACGTTCGAAGATATCGTTCACGAACGAGTTCATGATCGACATGGCCTTCGATGAGATACCGGTGTCCGGATGGACCTGCTTAAGCACCTTGTAGATGTAGATAGCGTAACTCTCCTTCCTCTTGTGCTTCTTCTTTTTCTTGTCTGTCTTGGATATATTCTTCTGGGCCTTGCCAGATTTCTTGGCGGCCTTTCCGCTAGTCTTGGGCGGCATATCGTCGAATATTAATACGAATCGATCAAACGAACGAGCGATACAAAACACCGAACCTGACCAAAGTCGGAGCCGGTATGATTCAAAAAATTGAAAAACTCTGAGTTTTATTAACAACGTCTCCCTCTCCCGTTATAGGAAACCGAACGTCGCCACGAACGCGACGACCAATCACGTTCACGATGGGGACGAGCGAGACAACAATAATATAGCTGTACTCCTCTACGATCGACGATAGAGATAGTGCGATTATAAAACGAACGAGACGGGTATAATAACATACCTATTTATTTATATTGATATGATATTAGATTTGATATTTATTATTATTTATAAAATCAATATAAGTAAGTACTTAATTAAATATACATACCTACGCGTCAACACAACACAACAACGATTTATATAATAATTTATAATATAATGTCGCTCTGTAATCAATCAATTTAATAGTTCGATAGGTACTTACTTACTTAATATTATTTCATCCGTCGATCATGCTTGTAACGTTATGTATGTATGTATGTATGTATGTATGTATGTATGTATGTATGTATGTAGGTAGGTAGGTAGGTAGGTAGGTGGTAACTTTTCTTAGTGCTCAATTTATAATCAAAGTACACCTACATACTTACTACCTATAATAATACTTATTGCATACTACTACTCGGAAGAATTAATAACTCGCTAGGTATAATATATTATTGAATCGTTGTAAGTTTTATTATACCTATACTTATATTAATATTATGTAGGTAGGTACTATAATATTTATCATAGCGTGTCATTTAAGAAACATAAATTTTTTTCTCTCGAATAGTAACGGAGAGAACAATTCATCGATTTATGTTGTGGCCCTGAAAAGGGCCGTTTTGATTTGTATGTTTTCAACGACGCGCGCTCGCGTCAGATACACGGCGGGCGGCGCGACGACGACGACATCGGGAATGAGTGAATTAAGCCTTCTTCTCGGTCTTCTTCGGCAAGAGCACAGCTTGAATGTTGGGCAGTACTCCACCCTGGGCGATGGTGACTCCCGAAAGTAGCTTGTTCAACTCCTCGTCGTTCCTGATCGCCAATTGCAAATGACGCGGGATGATCCTGGTCTTCTTGTTGTCTCTCGCCGCGTTACCGGCCAACTCGAGAACCTCGGCGGCCAGGTACTCCATGACGGCCGCTAGGTAGACCGGAGCACCGGCACCGACGCGCTCCGCATAATTTCCGTTGCGGAGAAGTCGATGAATACGACCGACCGGAAACTGTAGACCGGCACGGTTCGAACGAGACTTTGCCTTCCCCTTAACTTTACCGCCCTTTCCGCGTCCAGACATTGTTGTTGTCTTAGTTTAAAAAACAGATACTACGAAAATAAATTACGTACGTGAGCGTACGTAAACTTGCTTGTTGTCGAACGAAACGTTCAGCGTCGTATGGTCGGACGCACACGTCTGGTGTCTTCTCCCTCGAGTGGAGGGGGGTTGGCTCCTTCGGGCCGAAGGCCCACGGGTGCGGTGTCTATCGCCGGCAGTTACGACTGCCGCGTCGTTGTGTCGGCGCCGGAAGTCGGCACCGAGTGGCCTTCAGCCACTGGAATCTCGAGGCTACGCCTAGCCTCTTCCATCTCCTGGAGGGTAGGAGGTGCGGTGGGCTCTGCGCCGTACAGCTCCCTGGGATACCGGAGACCCCTCTCCGGTCGCTCGTACTGTACGGCGAGGTGGGCGAGGTGTTGATACCTCGAGATGTCAGCTCTTCTGAACATGGCCTTGGTGAGGCTCACGATGAATTCGTCCAGGCTCTCGACTCTCAGATCCCGCGCAATGGTCGCGTTCCTGACGTACCGGGGGGCGTTCACAATGTTCCTCAGAGCTAGCGACTGCTGAGCTCTGAGGGATTGTCGGTGTGATTCGGCCAGGAACACGAACCAGGCCGGGGTTGCGTATGTTAGTCGGGAGCGCAGATAGGTCTTGTAGACCCCGACCTTGTTACGCAGTGGGAGATCAGAGGAGAGCACTGGACGAAGAAGGTTTCGGGCGGCGCGAACCTGCGCCACGACGTTCCTCGCATGCTGGACCATGTTCAGGCGGCTGTCGAGCGTGACCCCGAGGTATTTCACCGTTTTCCTCCAGGGGATGGGGGTGTTTTGGAAGAGCAGGCCCGGCGGCAGGTGGATCCCCCCGGTGAAGAGGATTGCCTGCGTTTTTGATGCGTTTGCAGAGAGCCGCCATCTGTCCAACCAGGCGGGTAGGACATCCAGCACTCTCTGCATCTTCTTCGCGGCGTGGCGTCTGTTCACCGAGGTGGAGATGTAGGCGGCGTCGTCGGCGTACAGGGCCAGGAGCGCCTCCTCCGGCTTCGGTATGTCGTCTGTGTACAGGGCGTAACAAGTTGGCGACAGTACACTGCCCTGAGGCACCCCGGCCCTGATCTGGCGGTCTTCTGATTGAGACTCCTCCACTCTTACCCTGAAGGTCCGGTTTGCGAGGAAGGAGTCTAGAATTTTGATGAGCCGCAGGGGGATTTTGACGGCGTCCATCTTGGCGATCAGGCCCTCATGCCATACCCGATCGAAGGCCTTCTCCATGTCCAGAAATACTGCAACTGCGTGTTCACGCTTGTTTCTGGTTACCGCTATGTGATGCAGTACTCTGGACAGCTGTAGGGTGGTACTATGTTCGGACCGGAAGCCATACTGTTCCTCTCGAGGTGTGAAGTGCTCGAGAAATTTCCCGAGCAGGAGTCGCTCGAACACCTTCGAGAGGCATGGAAGCAGGGTGATAGGGCGGTAGCTTTCCGGCTTCAACACATTCTTCCCCTGCTTGGGGATCATTATCACCAGGCCGCGTTTCCATGATGTAGGGAAATGGCCCGTCCTGGTGATGCCGTTGAAGAGGTGGGTGATGCTGGCTACCGCCCTATTTGGCAGGTGTCTGAGGGCCGCGTTTGTGATGGCGTCTTCCCCGGGCGCTTTCCGAGGTTTGGTCCGGAGCAGTGCTTTCCTAACCTGCCTCGGGGAAAACACCATGGGATCTTCCTCGGCTGACAATTGGGCTTCTCGCAAGGCCAGGACTCTGGCCGTGACAGAGGCGAGGTGAGTGGAGTCGGAGGTGTCCGCGGGGGAGAACTGGGTCTCGAGATGGTCGGCGAAAATTTCAGCCCTGTCCTCGGCCCTGTACCTCGGCTTCCCGTCGCGGTGTAGCAGCGGCTGCACTGGAGGAGGGGCGTTGCGCAGGGAGCGGCAGAGTTTGTGGAGCTCGCACCAGTCCTCGCTGGCTGCCTCTATGCGGCGGTCCCATTCCCTGGTGGCCAGGTTCTCCAGCTCGGCCTTGACCCTCTCGGCAAGGTGGTTGAGCCTGGACTTTATGGCGGGGTCTCGGGTGTTTTGCCAGGACCTCCTCAGACTTCTCTTTTCGCCGATCAACCTCGCGATGTGTTGGGGGATCGGTTTCAGCCTGCGCGAGTCTGAGGTGGCCCTGGAGGCTTCGGCGGAGGCAGCGCGTATCACTGCGGTAATCCGCTCCGTGAGGGCGTCCACTTCTGTCGGGTCAGCCACCGAACCAAACGGGATCCTTTCGTTTACGGCGGCTGCGAAGGATTCCCAGTCCGTCCTTGGTTTTGGGGGGCGGCGAGAGACACGGGTGGGCCTTGCGCTCACTGTGAGGAGCACCGGTTGGTGGTCGGAGCCGGTTTCATAGTCCAGGACCTCCTGGGCGAGGGGGGCCGGGAGACCATGGTGTACGGCGAAGTCGATCACCGACGGCATCGACGTGGAGTCGTTCGGGTAGTGTGAGGGAGTGTCGGGACCCTCCACCCAGTACCCGGCTCTGCTGGCATCCTCGAAGAGGCGGCGCCCCTGGGGGCAGATCCGGTGGGAATTCCAGGCCGGGTGGTGGGCATTCCAGTCCCCCGCAGCGATGGTAGGCGGTGGGGGGTCTTGCTGGAGTGCCAGGATGGCGCGGACCTCCGCTAGGTCGAGGGGCGTTGAGCCGGGACGGTAGATGGAGAACACCCTCAAGTTCGTCCCGCCTGCCCACACCTCGATCCCGAGCGCGTACACCGTGCTGAGCTGGGCCTCCTCAATGGGTTGGTGTACGATCGACCGGCGGACGAGGACCGCTAGTCCGCGGTACGGAGACCTCGCGGCGTCGCTCCACTCGTCCTTTCGGTACACCACGTACCCCGGGATCTTAAGGTTGTCCGAGGGGGCGAGCATGGTCTCGGACAGGAGGGCAATGTCGATCCTCTGCTCCTTCAGGATCAGCTTGAGGATCGACTTTTTGCGGAGGATGCTCCTGGCGTTCCAGTGAGCGATACGTAGCGGGTGGTCTGCCACGTCGCTCACTGGGTCGGCTGTTGCAGCAGCCTCTGCACTCCGTCGAGGATGGCCGGGAGTGGGTCCGTTCCCGTCTGCAGGGACCGCAGGACCTCCTGAAGGACGCCGATGGAGGCCTCTATGGTGGTCTGACGGGAGGTTGCCTTCGTCGTCAACGGTGGGGGGGGAGTCTGGCCAGGACGGGTTTGAGCTGGCGTCGTTTGCCTCTTCCGGCTCCGACTCTGGCTCCGACTCCGGCTGCGGGGAGCAGGCGTCTCCGCCGCCCTTGAGGCGACAGGGGGCACTGCTGGCGTCACGCTGTGAGGGCCCGGCTGGGGTCCCTGGGTTGGTCGCTTCCTCCTGGGCCTCCTGGATGGCCGCCTCAAACTGGGGTCGTTTGCGGCTGCCATGAGGGAGGAAGATGCCGGTTCGTCAAATGTGACCACCGGCTTTGAGCGTGGGGCCTGGTCTGGGCGTGGGTCCGGCCGGGGTTGTTCCTTGGCCTGTGGGGGCTCGCGGGTCCTCGCGATGGTACCGGCCGCCTTGTTGCGTACCTCGCGTCGGAACACCGGGCATTTGGCGAAGTTCGCCGGATGGGCCGCTCCGCAGTTCGCGCAGGTGGCAGGTTGCTCCAGGGGCCTCGGGCAGTCCGCGGCAGTGTGTTCGCCTGCGCACCTGACACACGCCAGAGGTCGGTGGCAGTTGTGGCTGCTATGGCGAAAGGCCTGGCAGCGATGGCATTGGGCAGGGCCCTTCTTGCCCCGCCAGGCTTCTATTTTCACCCCCGTCATGCACAGCAGCTCCGTGACACGATAGATGCCAGGGGTGAGGTTGGGGGTGCGCTTGAGTTGGGCGTAAAATATGCACCCTGGTCTGCCCCGTCGTGCGTTGATGTGGCGAACGTATTCGGGCTCATAGCCCAGGTCGCGGAGCTCCCGCTCTATGTCCGTTGGGGGAGTGTCGCCGGGGAGACCGGTTATCGCTACCTTGAGGCCCTGGTCCTCGGGGAGGGAGTACGAGAACCAGACTATTCTCTCTCGCTCCTCCAGATCCGAGAGGTAGCGCTGTAGCACTCGGTACTCCTCGGCATCAGCGGGGGAGAAACGTACGCCCTTGCCGAACGGGCGCGCGCTGGGGGCTCGGCCGAGGGCAGCCTTGAGCGCCTTGAAGTGCGTCGGCCAATTTGGGAGGGTCTCCACCACCAGCGGGGGGTACCTTCTCTCCTTTTTACCGGCGGCCGTCGGTTCTGTGATCGGAGCAGGTGTGGTACCGCTGGTGGATGGTGGAGGGGAGCGGCCGACCGCCGCTGAGTAGCTGCCGAAGGGCGGGGGTCCGCCCACCGGAGTGGGTTTAGTGGGAGCAGCAGGGGGCCCCTGATGCTCCATGGGTGTTGGGGCGGGAGCAGTTGAGCGGGGGCGCTCGGCGGCGCCCTTGGCGCGGGCGGCGTGGGTGGCTCGCTCGGCGTCGGCGGCGGCGGCGCGGCAAGCGTCAGCGGCGCGGGCGGCGCGCTCAGCTTCGGCGGCGCGCCTCGCGTCAGCCGCTCTCATGGCGTCCGCCATGAGTTGGGCGGTGTAGGCGCGGTCGATTTCGTCGCCGCGGTTGTTGGCCGTGGCGCGAGCGTCATCGGCTGCTTCGCGCGCAGCGGCGGACGCACGGGCGATTTCCACCTCGTGGCGAGCAGCGGCGGCGCGCTCGGCAGCGGAGCGCTCGGGTGCGGTGTCGCACGGGGCGGCGGCGACCTGCCTGGTAGATTGTGGGGTTGGTGGCGGTGGCGGCGGGGCGGCTCGCCTAGCCAGCCGCGGGCCAGGCCTGCGCTGTGGTAGCGGGGAACCACTTGCGTCAGCAGCGCGCACCGCGGCCGCACCAGCGGCGGCGCGTTCGGCAGCGGCGCATTCGGCAGCGTTCCGTTGTTCCCGGGAGACAGCTGGGCGAGGTGGTGGCGAGGGGGTCGGGGAGGCGACACGCCTCAGAAAGTAGGGCGGGCTCGCCTCGCTCTCTGACCTGCTGCGCTGGCGTTTAACGCCGGTGGTGGGCGGGGGGGGGTTATTCCCCGAATATTGCGCGTCTGGGCGCACTGGTGGCAGGTTCGGGCAGGGGAGAGCGACGTGTCCCCTCGCTGCCATGGCCAGAGACTGCCGGTCTTCCGGCGAGATGGGGTCCCCCTGGTGCCTGGCTTCGCATAGGCGTGCGTATAGGCACATCCACCTCAACATGCCTTCGTCGAAGAAGGCGCTGCGTTGCTCCCCTCCGATAATGCGCGCGAGCGAAATAACATTTCGCTCGTGACACGCCAGCGGGGAGAGCTCAGCGCCTGCCTCGGGGCTGAAGAGCTCGTCTAGACGCTGGCGGCTCACTTGGGTCGGAGGGAGTCTTGGGGTCGAGCTCGGTGCGGCCGCCGGGCCGGGTGAAGTCGGCGTCCGCGCGGTTGCCGAGCCGGTTGGCATCGGCTGGGGCGGGGCCGCCGAGCTGGTTGGCCCTGAGCATCTGGGGGTCACCGAGCCGGTTGGCGTCGGGAACGGCGGGGCCGCCGAGCCGGTTGGCACGGTTAAGGGCGGGGCCGCCGGGCCGGTTGTCACGGGTTGCGAGCCCGAATCCATATCGAGACGGTTCGCGAGAAGGCGCGCGGCGCGGTTGCTGCGGGATTGCCCTTTGCGTGACGTCAGGGTCTCAGCCCGCTTTTCGCTGCGGACACCGCACCCGGGGCTTGCCGCTGGTGGCAGACCGGGGGTGTCAACGCGGCTACTCGGCGGGGAGTCCCGGACTCACTTGTGAGGGGGTCAATCGCCGCGTGATTGCACGCGGGTGCACGTTTCACGTGGTATTTTGAAAACAAAATACGCGCGAAGGGCAAACTTGTAGACACGTCCGCACGCGGGCAGGGCAAGGCCGCGTATCACCACCGTCGGTCGGACGCATTCGGAACGTCCCCGTATTTATACTAAAGTTTGAACGATCGTATACGCGATCACGCGAGCGAGACGGGCGTTAATATCAGAGCGAGACAGAATTATACGTTCTTTCCTTTCAAACGCGAAGACGACTATAAATAATAATTAAGTAAGTAGATACCTAGTACAGTAAGGAGTACATACATAATAATAAAATAAAAAACACGGAGAGAGTACGGGAGTCGACGATCGATTCCAGTATTCCGATTAGTAAATAAATAATAATAATAATATTATTATCGTCGAGTCGGATTGGAGTAGCTCAGCTGATGTACTTATTTACTAGATTTAGTTAGGTACCTACCTTGTAAGTGGGTTCAATCAAAGGTACATACCTATCGAACCATGTAAGGAGAGTCCGAGATGCATCGGACGGACACGATAGATAATGAAGAATCTAACTTACCTAATATCATTCGTAAGTAAAATATTATGTACGTAGGTACAGTCGGCCGCATAATTGCAGTCCTCGGTAGAGTTCGAAAATTACTAGGTAGGTATTATTTTAGCATGTTTGCATTATAATAATTTGTTTTCTTGTGTTGAAAACATTCTTATAACAGCCGTTTTGGAGCTCTACGGTGGGTCTACAATTATGCAGCCGACCGTACATAATATTAAAGTATACTAATCTTTAGACTTATTAAGTACAAGTAAGTATATAATATGTATGTATATATATATTGTTTTTTTTTTTCCTAATTTATGAAATGATTAGGGGTAAGTACCTACTTACCTATATTTTCGAATAAATATTAACTATACTTACTTACCGTATTTACCCTACGACATGATACCTACCTAATAATATTATTATAATAGTAGTCTTGTAAAGAAACATTGCTCTCTCTCTATGAGAGAGAAAGCATTCGGAAACGTATGTTAGCCCTGAAAAGGGCTGTTTTTGTTTGCGATAAGCATGGTAGACTCGATAAGTAGGTTCGTGCGTCGCATCTTCTCGACGTCGTCGTCGCGTCGCGTCGTAGGTACGTAGTACGTAGGTAATCTCCTCGTGTCGCGATCTCGATACGCGTTTATCACTCGCTCTACGATACCACCACTGCAGCAACGATAACAACGTCGAAACGACGACGAAGACGACGGACGACTCTTTACTTTTTCGCAGAGGATTTCTTTGCCGCGGCCGCCTTAGATTTGGGCGTCGCCGCTGCCTTCTTCGGTTTAGGAGCTTTCGGTTTCTTCGTCGGAGGCTTCGCAGTCTTCTTGGCTTTAGGAGCGGCGGCGCTCTTAGCCTTCTTTGCGGGCGCGGCCGCCTTCTTGGAAGCGGCGGAAGCGGGTGCCGGTTTCTTCTTAGCCGCTGCGGCTTTCTTGTCTCTCGTCGACGCCTTGCCGCCCTTGGAGGGCGAAGCGGCCGCCGCGGCGGCGGCGGCGGCCTTCTTCTTGGACGCGGCTGCGGTCGCGGCTCCTCCCTTCTTCGATTTAGCCGGCGATTTCGCCGAGGCGGCGGTATCCTTCTTCGATTCGGGCTTCTTTTTCGATTCCGCCGCGGATGCCTTCTTCGCACCGGCCGAGGAAGACTTTGAAGTTTTCGATTCTAGTTTGAACGAACCGGACGCGCCCCGTCCCTTGGTCTGGATCAAAGCGCCCGATTCTACGGCGCTCTTCAGATATTTTCTGATGAAAGGTGCCAATTTCTCAGCGTCGACCTTGTACTGGGCGGCTATATATTTCTTGATGGCTTTCAACGATGATCCGCTGCGCTCCTTCAACTCCTTGATGGCTTGATTTACCATCTCCGACGTCTTAGGATGAGTCGGCGCAGCCTTCGGTTTCTTAGCGCCGCCGCCGGCGGCCGCGGACGCGGACGCCTTCGGTTTCTTCGCCGGTGTCGCCGGGGCCGGTGCTTCAGCTGCTACTGCCGTGTCTGCCATTTTACGACGAGGAATCTTCGTAACTTACTCTCGCAACGTAGAGATAATATTATAATATAACAATCGAATCGTCGATTATTATAATATTTATATTTTAAATAATAATAAATAAAACGGTAGGTAGGTAAGTAAGTAGATATTATATCTATCGAATAAACGAACAGAGTTAGTCGAATCGAGAGACATAGAGGGCGCTCGTAAGCTCCGACGCTAAGGTACCCGACAGCTTTACCGTAAAGAGAGCACCACACTCGAGATACTATTTCCCGTACGAACGCTCCCAACTTTTCACTAACATTCATCTGATTAAATACATTTTTAACATATATTAAAATGTTTCATTCTAACGAAACATCTATGAGACGTTAATATCTGAACAGTATAATCGCTTAGAAACTTTTATATAACGAAACGAATCAACGTTCAAGAATTATAGGGAATATTTCGCGTCACTCTCGGCCGCGAATAGGTCGGACGATGTTTAAATCTTATATAACTTTATAAATTATGTATTTAACGAGCGCCCATCTCTAAAGATAAAAGCCTAAGATATCGTTGTTATCATAAAATACAAAAATATTAAACCCACTATGGTTAAACACTAAAATAATCGCTAATTTCATAAGCCTCGTAAAACACATCGAGACCGTCTCTCGGCCCGATGCCCCTTACACTACACTTGCACCGTGTCGACCGTACCGTACCACGTCTTATAATACTAATATAATATTAGTCTATTAATTATTATTTATACTTATTCGAAAATTTGATAGGTACGAATAAATTATAAAATAGGTAAGATAAATATTAAATGAATGAATGAATGTTATGTGTCGCTCGTACGCAAACGCCAGTAAGTAAGTAAGCCAGCGCGCCTTCTATGACATGTACGATGTTCGAACGAACGAGACCTTCGTTATTTCTTCCTTCTTATGTCTATAGATAGCTGTTTATAAATTTAATACCTACCTTAATTATTACATTAAATTAATTGCATTTGCATTTTTTTTTATTAAAATATAAGTATACTTAGGTAGGTACTTGTTTCGTTCCTACTACCTTAGCGAGCGGGTATTATTTATTAGGCAGGTAGGTACCTACCTACCTACCTACCTACCTACCCAAATGATTACTTTTAATAGGTAGGTAAGTAAATTGACAATTTTTATTATAAATAAGTAAGTAGGTACTATAAAAAACTATTAGGTAGGTACCCGAGTACCAAGAGTTTATTATATAGGTACCTATTTACTATTAAACTTTACAATTTATGAGTACCTACCCTTATAAGTAATATTATTGTACAATTACAAATGATATTATGTTACCTACATACTTACTTACATTTGATGTCGTTAGGAAGGAAGTAGGTACCTACCTACCTAAGTAATATTTATCATTATACTTAAGTACTTATTAACGTTCTATTATCTCGATCAATTTTTTTTTCATTTCTTCCTAGACTTGAATAATAATTATTACTTACCTATTAATTTTGTAATAAAATGTTTCAACGGTAAGTCGAATTGTTTATTTATGAACAATATCTGCGCGTCCCTCTCGCGCGCGTCATTCCTTCTCTCTCTCTCCATCTTTTGTGACGTGGAAAAAAAAAAGAAAAAATAAGTATATAAAATTTGTATGTGTACGTAATGTTCAAAAAACCTATATAGTAAGTAGGTACATACATACCTATAATTCATAATATATTATTATGTCGAGAAAACGAAAAGCAACATTTCAACCGACAATATTAAATATAGTTAAAATCTTATAAGAAACGATTTTTATAATTTTCAATCGAAACATGTGTGGCCCTGAAAAGGGCCTTTTTTTTGCGCTTCGATGACGTCGAAACAAAATAATTTGTGTCGTCGTCACGTCGTCGTCGTCGTTGCCGCCCGGTCGCGTCGCGTCGGATAGGTAATAATTAACCGCCGAAACCGTACAGGGTACGTCCCTGACGTTTCAGAGCGTACACGACGTCCATAGCGGTGACCGTCTTCCTCTTAGCGTGCTCGGTGTAAGTTACGGCGTCACGGATCACGTTCTCGAGGAACACTTTGAGCACACCTCGGGTCTCCTCGTAGATGAGACCGGAGATACGCTTCACTCCACCTCTGCGTGCGAGACGACGGATCGCCGGTTTCGTGATACCCTGGATGTTATCACGAAGCACTTTCCTGTGACGCTTCGCTCCACCTTTCCCCAGACCCTTTCCTCCCTTACCGCGACCGGTCATTTTTCTTGTGGTTGTTGATGAATCTGATCAAAATTTATTAACGAGAACCGTACGCACTCCGTACGAAACAGTTGCTAGAGCGCGACTGGAACACCGTTTCACATGTCGGACCCTCTTATATTTATACAAATCGGTCGAGAAAGAGAACGTACAGACGTTATGGTCGGTTAGAAAGAGACGGCATTATTATATTTCTCGGTTCGATTTGACCGAAGAGCAATAATCTATTATTCTATTAATTAACTACCTACTAGGCGGATAATGTTAGTAAAATATTTTGTTTATTATTATATAGTAAATTAAAAAATTTAACAATATAAACTATAAAACGATAACGTAAATTATATGTGTAGGTATTTACTTAGTTTACCTACCTATGCGTAAGTATATTATGCAGTAAGTAGGTATGTATGTACCTATAATACCTATATTGTATACATGGATTTTACTTAGAATAGGTGGTAAGTACACCTATACGGGTCATCAAACAAGTAGGTAGGTTAATATCTAATCGTTCATCGTTTCAACTTAATACACACCTAAAAGTAACATACCTACTAGGTAGTAATTTGGAGAGAAAAAAGCAAGTACTTACCTACATCTATCTCAATCATGTAGGTATGCGTACATAAATATATCTTCTTTTTAAGTATGTAACACAGTGTGTGTATGTAGGTAGTAGTAAGAGAGATTTCATTACCATGATTATCCCTATTTAATAAACATAATAATATAGGTGTATAGGTGTAGATAAACTAATCGTCGACGACTCTATCATTATAATTTAGTCGATAAGAAACATTTTACTCTATTCAAACAAACGAAACATATGTGGCCCTGAAAAGGGCCTTTTTTTTTTTTTTTGTTCTGCTGTCATTCCAACGAGCAACCGCCGTCCGGGAAGGAATTTAAGCGCGTTCACCTCTGATCCTACGCGCCAGCTGTATATCCTTAGGCATGATGGTGACACGCTTCGCGTGAATAGCGCACAGGTTCGTGTCCTCGAAGAGACCGACGAGGTAAGCCTCGCTCGCCTCCTGGAGAGCCATAACGGCGGAGCTCTGGAAGCGTAGATCGGTCTTGAAGTCCTGAGCGATCTCACGGACGAGACGCTGGAAAGGCAACTTGCGAATCAGAAGCTCGGTACTCTTCTGATAACGACGGATCTCACGGAGGGCGACGGTACCGGGCCTGTAACGGTGAGGCTTCTTCACGCCTCCGGTGGCGGGCGCGCTCTTGCGCGCGGCCTTTGTGGCGAGCTGCTTGCGCGGCGCCTTACCTCCGGTCGATTTACGAGCGGTCTGCTTGGTACGAGCCATCTTCCTTCTTCGATTATATTATTATTTTTTTAAATATAGAAACAATAAAAAATGTGTCGAGTCGAATACGTACGCACGTACGAATGTCGAGACGTCAATTGGCGATCGTGGCCCCTATTCCCCGCTCTTATATATAGAGATGCGAGAGCGGGACAAGACGACAACAATATTATCACCGTCACTCTCTAACCGTTTCGTTTCTCTCTTGCTTTGCTTTGCTTTCGTTTGCTAGACAAGACGTAAATAATTAAACTTAATTGCGAATTTTTATATCTAAAATTCGAGTAGGTAGGTATAAAAATAATAGTTAGTTAGGAAATATTATAACAATTGATTACATACGTCTAAGTATAATATTATCAAGGTAAGTGTAGTGCCCAAATTAAATAGAATCTATAAAACAGACCTACCTTCTTACTTAGTAATTGTAGTAGGTACCTATAATAACGTACCTAATTAATTATCGTAAACAATGGAATTACAATTTAATAATTTTCTTTCAATAATATGATTACTTATTAATCATGTATCTAGTAGGCGCAATACGTAGGCAGTAGGTACGTATTGGATTTAAGTTTTTAACCTAATAAAATTTCTCACAATCTTTTAGTTATACCTAGGTAAGTATGTATTATAATTATGACCAAGTCATAATCATTAATTTTGCATAGTTTTTTTTTTTTAATTTTCTTTCTATCCTATAGGTACTTATTAATTATTGATTGTGTAATAAATAGGTACACGTACTTATATTATTTATGTCATCTATAAGAAACATTTATAAATACATTCTGTATGTATGTATTTATATATTTTTAGATTCATATTGTGGCCCTGAAAAGGGCCGTTTGTATTTCGTCGAATGTGTGTGTTTGTGTTGCTAAGCGGGGCGGAGTGAACCCGCGCCGCCGCGTCGCTAACGCGCTCCTCACTTCGAGCTCGTGTACTTGGTGACCGCCTTCGTACCCTCGCTGACTGCGTGCTTGGCGAGCTCACCGGGCAGCAATAGCCTGACCGAAGTCTGGACCTCCCTCGATGTTATCGTCGATCGCTTGTTGTAGTGAGCGAGACGCGACGCCTCAGCCGCTATACGTTCGAAGATATCGTTCACGAACGAGTTCATGATCGACATGGCCTTCGATGAGATACCGGTGTCCGGATGGACCTGCTTAAGCACCTTGTAGATGTAGATAGCGTAACTCTCCTTCCTCTTGTGCTTCTTCTTTTTCTTGTCTGTCTTGGATATATTCTTCTGGGCCTTGCCAGATTTCTTGGCGGCCTTTCCGCTAGTCTTGGGCGGCATATCGTCGAATATTAATACGAATCGATCAAACGAACGAGCGATACAAAACACCGAACCTGACCAAAGTCGGAGCCGGTATGATTCAAAAAATTGAAAAACTCTGAGTTTTATTAACAACGTCTCCCTCTCCCGTTATAGGAAACCGAACGTCGCCACGAACGCGACGACCAATCACGTTCACGATGGGGACGAGCGAGACAACAATAATATAGCTGTACTCCTCTACGATCGACGATAGAGATAGTGCGATTATAAAACGAACGAGACGGGTATAATAACATACCTATTTATTTATATTGATATGATATTAGATTTGATATTTATTATTATTTATAAAATCAATATAAGTAAGTACTTAATTAAATATACATACCTACGCGTCAACACAACACAACAACGATTTATATAATAATTTATAATATAATGTCGCTCTGTAATCAATCAATTTAATAGTTCGATAGGTACTTACTTACTTAATATTATTTCATCCGTCGATCATGCTTGTAACGTTATGTATGTATGTATGTATGTATGTATGTATGTATGTATGTATGTATGTAGGTAGGTAGGTAGGTAGGTAGGTGGTAACTTTTCTTAGTGCTCAATTTATAATCAAAGTACACCTACATACTTACTACCTATAATAATACTTATTGCATACTACTACTCGGAAGAATTAATAACTCGCTAGGTATAATATATTATTGAATCGTTGTAAGTTTTATTATACCTATACTTATATTAATATTATGTAGGTAGGTACTATAATATTTATCATAGCGTGTCATTTAAGAAACATAAATTTTTTTCTCTCGAATAGTAACGGAGAGAACAATTCATCGATTTATGTTGTGGCCCTGAAAAGGGCCGTTTTGATTTGTATGTTTTCAACGACGCGCGCTCGCGTCAGATACACGGCGGGCGGCGCGACGACGACGACATCGGGAATGAGTGAATTAAGCCTTCTTCTCGGTCTTCTTCGGCAAGAGCACAGCTTGAATGTTGGGCAGTACTCCACCCTGGGCGATGGTGACTCCCGAAAGTAGCTTGTTCAACTCCTCGTCGTTCCTGATCGCCAATTGCAAATGACGCGGGATGATCCTGGTCTTCTTGTTGTCTCTCGCCGCGTTACCGGCCAACTCGAGAACCTCGGCGGCCAGGTACTCCATGACGGCCGCTAGGTAGACCGGAGCACCGGCACCGACGCGCTCCGCATAATTTCCGTTGCGGAGAAGTCGATGAATACGACCGACCGGAAACTGTAGACCGGCACGGTTCGAACGAGACTTTGCCTTCCCCTTAACTTTACCGCCCTTTCCGCGTCCAGACATTGTTGTTGTCTTAGTTTAAAAAACAGATACTACGAAAATAAATTACGTACGTGAGCGTACGTAAACTTGCTTGTTGTCGAACGAAACGTTCAGCGTCGTATGGTCGGACGCATTCGGAACGTCCCCGTATTTATACTAAAGTTTGAACGATCGTATACGCGATCACGCGAGCGAGACGGGCGTTAATATCAGAGCGAGACAGAATTATACGTTCTTTCCTTTCAAACGCGAAGACGACTATAAATAATAATTAAGTAAGTAGATACCTAGTACAGTAAGGAGTACATACATAATAATAAAATAAAAAACACGGAGAGAGTACGGGAGTCGACGATCGATTCCAGTATTCCGATTAGTAAATAAATAATAATAATAATATTATTATCGTCGAGTCGGATTGGAGTAGCTCAGCTGATGTACTTATTTACTAGATTTAGTTAGGTACCTACCTTGTAAGTGGGTTCAATCAAAGGTACATACCTATCGAACCATGTAAGGAGAGTCCGAGATGCATCGGACGGACACGATAGATAATGAAGAATCTAACTTACCTAATATCATTCGTAAGTAAAATATTATGTACGTAGGTACAGTCGGCCGCATAATTGCAGTCCTCGGTAGAGTTCGAAAATTACTAGGTAGGTATTATTTTAGCATGTTTGCATTATAATAATTTGTTTTCTTGTGTTGAAAACATTCTTATAACAGCCGTTTTGGAGCTCTACGGTGGGTCTACAATTATGCAGCCGACCGTACATAATATTAAAGTATACTAATCTTTAGACTTATTAAGTACAAGTAAGTATATAATATGTATGTATATATATATTGTTTTTTTTTTTCCTAATTTATGAAATGATTAGGGGTAAGTACCTACTTACCTATATTTTCGAATAAATATTAACTATACTTACTTACCGTATTTACCCTACGACATGATACCTACCTAATAATATTATTATAATAGTAGTCTTGTAAAGAAACATTGCTCTCTCTCTATGAGAGAGAAAGCATTCGGAAACGTATGTTAGCCCTGAAAAGGGCTGTTTTTGTTTGCGATAAGCATGGTAGACTCGATAAGTAGGTTCGTGCGTCGCATCTTCTCGACGTCGTCGTCGCGTCGCGTCGTAGGTACGTAGTACGTAGGTAATCTCCTCGTGTCGCGATCTCGATACGCGTTTATCACTCGCTCTACGATACCACCACTGCAGCAACGATAACAACGTCGAAACGACGACGAAGACGACGGACGACTCTTTACTTTTTCGCAGAGGATTTCTTTGCCGCGGCCGCCTTAGATTTGGGCGTCGCCGCTGCCTTCTTCGGTTTAGGAGCTTTCGGTTTCTTCGTCGGAGGCTTCGCAGTCTTCTTGGCTTTAGGAGCGGCGGCGCTCTTAGCCTTCTTTGCGGGCGCGGCCGCCTTCTTGGAAGCGGCGGAAGCGGGTGCCGGTTTCTTCTTAGCCGCTGCGGCTTTCTTGTCTCTCGTCGACGCCTTGCCGCCCTTGGAGGGCGAAGCGGCCGCCGCGGCGGCGGCGGCGGCCTTCTTCTTGGACGCGGCTGCGGTCGCGGCTCCTCCCTTCTTCGATTTAGCCGGCGATTTCGCCGAGGCGGCGGTATCCTTCTTCGATTCGGGCTTCTTTTTCGATTCCGCCGCGGATGCCTTCTTCGCACCGGCCGAGGAAGACTTTGAAGTTTTCGATTCTAGTTTGAACGAACCGGACGCGCCCCGTCCCTTGGTCTGGATCAAAGCGCCCGATTCTACGGCGCTCTTCAGATATTTTCTGATGAAAGGTGCCAATTTCTCAGCGTCGACCTTGTACTGGGCGGCTATATATTTCTTGATGGCTTTCAACGATGATCCGCTGCGCTCCTTCAACTCCTTGATGGCTTGATTTACCATCTCCGACGTCTTAGGATGAGTCGGCGCAGCCTTCGGTTTCTTAGCGCCGCCGCCGGCGGCCGCGGACGCGGACGCCTTCGGTTTCTTCGCCGGTGTCGCCGGGGCCGGTGCTTCAGCTGCTACTGCCGTGTCTGCCATTTTACGACGAGGAATCTTCGTAACTTACTCTCGCAACGTAGAGATAATATTATAATATAACAATCGAATCGTCGATTATTATAATATTTATATTTTAAATAATAATAAATAAAACGGTAGGTAGGTAAGTAAGTAGATATTATATCTATCGAATAAACGAACAGAGTTAGTCGAATCGAGAGACATAGAGGGCGCTCGTAAGCTCCGACGCTAAGGTACCCGACAGCTTTACCGTAAAGAGAGCACCACACTCGAGATACTATTTCCCGTACGAACGCTCCCAACTTTTCACTAACATTCATCTGATTAAATACATTTTTAACATATATTAAAATGTTTCATTCTAACGAAACATCTATGAGACGTTAATATCTGAACAGTATAATCGCTTAGAAACTTTTATATAACGAAACGAATCAACGTTCAAGAATTATAGGGAATATTTCGCGTCACTCTCGGCCGCGAATAGGTCGGACGATGTTTAAATCTTATATAACTTTATAAATTATGTATTTAACGAGCGCCCATCTCTAAAGATAAAAGCCTAAGATATCGTTGTTATCATAAAATACAAAAATATTAAACCCACTATGGTTAAACACTAAAATAATCGCTAATTTCATAAGCCTCGTAAAACACATCGAGACCGTCTCTCGGCCCGATGCCCCTTACACTACACTTGCACCGTGTCGACCGTACCGTACCACGTCTTATAATACTAATATAATATTAGTCTATTAATTATTATTTATACTTATTCGAAAATTTGATAGGTACGAATAAATTATAAAATAGGTAAGATAAATATTAAATGAATGAATGAATGTTATGTGTCGCTCGTACGCAAACGCCAGTAAGTAAGTAAGCCAGCGCGCCTTCTATGACATGTACGATGTTCGAACGAACGAGACCTTCGTTATTTCTTCCTTCTTATGTCTATAGATAGCTGTTTATAAATTTAATACCTACCTTAATTATTACATTAAATTAATTGCATTTGCATTTTTTTTTATTAAAATATAAGTATACTTAGGTAGGTACTTGTTTCGTTCCTACTACCTTAGCGAGCGGGTATTATTTATTAGGCAGGTAGGTACCTACCTACCTACCTACCTACCTACCCAAATGATTACTTTTAATAGGTAGGTAAGTAAATTGACAATTTTTATTATAAATAAGTAAGTAGGTACTATAAAAAACTATTAGGTAGGTACCCGAGTACCAAGAGTTTATTATATAGGTACCTATTTACTATTAAACTTTACAATTTATGAGTACCTACCCTTATAAGTAATATTATTGTACAATTACAAATGATATTATGTTACCTACATACTTACTTACATTTGATGTCGTTAGGAAGGAAGTAGGTACCTACCTACCTAAGTAATATTTATCATTATACTTAAGTACTTATTAACGTTCTATTATCTCGATCAATTTTTTTTTCATTTCTTCCTAGACTTGAATAATAATTATTACTTACCTATTAATTTTGTAATAAAATGTTTCAACGGTAAGTCGAATTGTTTATTTATGAACAATATCTGCGCGTCCCTCTCGCGCGCGTCATTCCTTCTCTCTCTCTCCATCTTTTGTGACGTGGAAAAAAAAAAGAAAAAATAAGTATATAAAATTTGTATGTGTACGTAATGTTCAAAAAACCTATATAGTAAGTAGGTACATACATACCTATAATTCATAATATATTATTATGTCGAGAAAACGAAAAGCAACATTTCAACCGACAATATTAAATATAGTTAAAATCTTATAAGAAACGATTTTTATAATTTTCAATCGAAACATGTGTGGCCCTGAAAAGGGCCTTTTTTTTGCGCTTCGATGACGTCGAAACAAAATAATTTGTGTCGTCGTCACGTCGTCGTCGTCGTTGCCGCCCGGTCGCGTCGCGTCGGATAGGTAATAATTAACCGCCGAAACCGTACAGGGTACGTCCCTGACGTTTCAGAGCGTACACGACGTCCATAGCGGTGACCGTCTTCCTCTTAGCGTGCTCGGTGTAAGTTACGGCGTCACGGATCACGTTCTCGAGGAACACTTTGAGCACACCTCGGGTCTCCTCGTAGATGAGACCGGAGATACGCTTCACTCCACCTCTGCGTGCGAGACGACGGATCGCCGGTTTCGTGATACCCTGGATGTTATCACGAAGCACTTTCCTGTGACGCTTCGCTCCACCTTTCCCCAGACCCTTTCCTCCCTTACCGCGACCGGTCATTTTTCTTGTGGTTGTTGATGAATCTGATCAAAATTTATTAACGAGAACCGTACGCACTCCGTACGAAACAGTTGCTAGAGCGCGACTGGAACACCGTTTCACATGTCGGACCCTCTTATATTTATACAAATCGGTCGAGAAAGAGAACGTACAGACGTTATGGTCGGTTAGAAAGAGACGGCATTATTATATTTCTCGGTTCGATTTGACCGAAGAGCAATAATCTATTATTCTATTAATTAACTACCTACTAGGCGGATAATGTTAGTAAAATATTTTGTTTATTATTATATAGTAAATTAAAAAATTTAACAATATAAACTATAAAACGATAACGTAAATTATATGTGTAGGTATTTACTTAGTTTACCTACCTATGCGTAAGTATATTATGCAGTAAGTAGGTATGTATGTACCTATAATACCTATATTGTATACATGGATTTTACTTAGAATAGGTGGTAAGTACACCTATACGGGTCATCAAACAAGTAGGTAGGTTAATATCTAATCGTTCATCGTTTCAACTTAATACACACCTAAAAGTAACATACCTACTAGGTAGTAATTTGGAGAGAAAAAAGCAAGTACTTACCTACATCTATCTCAATCATGTAGGTATGCGTACATAAATATATCTTCTTTTTAAGTATGTAACACAGTGTGTGTATGTAGGTAGTAGTAAGAGAGATTTCATTACCATGATTATCCCTATTTAATAAACATAATAATATAGGTGTATAGGTGTAGATAAACTAATCGTCGACGACTCTATCATTATAATTTAGTCGATAAGAAACATTTTACTCTATTCAAACAAACGAAACATATGTGGCCCTGAAAAGGGCCTTTTTTTTTTTTTTTGTTCTGCTGTCATTCCAACGAGCAACCGCCGTCCGGGAAGGAATTTAAGCGCGTTCACCTCTGATCCTACGCGCCAGCTGTATATCCTTAGGCATGATGGTGACACGCTTCGCGTGAATAGCGCACAGGTTCGTGTCCTCGAAGAGACCGACGAGGTAAGCCTCGCTCGCCTCCTGGAGAGCCATAACGGCGGAGCTCTGGAAGCGTAGATCGGTCTTGAAGTCCTGAGCGATCTCACGGACGAGACGCTGGAAAGGCAACTTGCGAATCAGAAGCTCGGTACTCTTCTGATAACGACGGATCTCACGGAGGGCGACGGTACCGGGCCTGTAACGGTGAGGCTTCTTCACGCCTCCGGTGGCGGGCGCGCTCTTGCGCGCGGCCTTTGTGGCGAGCTGCTTGCGCGGCGCCTTACCTCCGGTCGATTTACGAGCGGTCTGCTTGGTACGAGCCATCTTCCTTCTTCGATTATATTATTATTTTTTTAAATATAGAAACAATAAAAAATGTGTCGAGTCGAATACGTACGCACGTACGAATGTCGAGACGTCAATTGGCGATCGTGGCCCCTATTCCCCGCTCTTATATATAGAGATGCGAGAGCGGGACAAGACGACAACAATATTATCACCGTCACTCTCTAACCGTTTCGTTTCTCTCTTGCTTTGCTTTGCTTTCGTTTGCTAGACAAGACGTAAATAATTAAACTTAATTGCGAATTTTTATATCTAAAATTCGAGTAGGTAGGTATAAAAATAATAGTTAGTTAGGAAATATTATAACAATTGATTACATACGTCTAAGTATAATATTATCAAGGTAAGTGTAGTGCCCAAATTAAATAGAATCTATAAAACAGACCTACCTTCTTACTTAGTAATTGTAGTAGGTACCTATAATAACGTACCTAATTAATTATCGTAAACAATGGAATTACAATTTAATAATTTTCTTTCAATAATATGATTACTTATTAATCATGTATCTAGTAGGCGCAATACGTAGGCAGTAGGTACGTATTGGATTTAAGTTTTTAACCTAATAAAATTTCTCACAATCTTTTAGTTATACCTAGGTAAGTATGTATTATAATTATGACCAAGTCATAATCATTAATTTTGCATAGTTTTTTTTTTTTAATTTTCTTTCTATCCTATAGGTACTTATTAATTATTGATTGTGTAATAAATAGGTACACGTACTTATATTATTTATGTCATCTATAAGAAACATTTATAAATACATTCTGTATGTATGTATTTATATATTTTTAGATTCATATTGTGGCCCTGAAAAGGGCCGTTTGTATTTCGTCGAATGTGTGTGTTTGTGTTGCTAAGCGGGGCGGAGTGAACCCGCGCCGCCGCGTCGCTAACGCGCTCCTCACTTCGAGCTCGTGTACTTGGTGACCGCCTTCGTACCCTCGCTGACTGCGTGCTTGGCGAGCTCACCGGGCAGCAATAGCCTGACCGAAGTCTGGACCTCCCTCGATGTTATCGTCGATCGCTTGTTGTAGTGAGCGAGACGCGACGCCTCAGCCGCTATACGTTCGAAGATATCGTTCACGAACGAGTTCATGATCGACATGGCCTTCGATGAGATACCGGTGTCCGGATGGACCTGCTTAAGCACCTTGTAGATGTAGATAGCGTAACTCTCCTTCCTCTTGTGCTTCTTCTTTTTCTTGTCTGTCTTGGATATATTCTTCTGGGCCTTGCCAGATTTCTTGGCGGCCTTTCCGCTAGTCTTGGGCGGCATATCGTCGAATATTAATACGAATCGATCAAACGAACGAGCGATACAAAACACCGAACCTGACCAAAGTCGGAGCCGGTATGATTCAAAAAATTGAAAAACTCTGAGTTTTATTAACAACGTCTCCCTCTCCCGTTATAGGAAACCGAACGTCGCCACGAACGCGACGACCAATCACGTTCACGATGGGGACGAGCGAGACAACAATAATATAGCTGTACTCCTCTACGATCGACGATAGAGATAGTGCGATTATAAAACGAACGAGACGGGTATAATAACATACCTATTTATTTATATTGATATGATATTAGATTTGATATTTATTATTATTTATAAAATCAATATAAGTAAGTACTTAATTAAATATACATACCTACGCGTCAACACAACACAACAACGATTTATATAATAATTTATAATATAATGTCGCTCTGTAATCAATCAATTTAATAGTTCGATAGGTACTTACTTACTTAATATTATTTCATCCGTCGATCATGCTTGTAACGTTATGTATGTATGTATGTATGTATGTATGTATGTATGTATGTATGTATGTAGGTAGGTAGGTAGGTAGGTAGGTGGTAACTTTTCTTAGTGCTCAATTTATAATCAAAGTACACCTACATACTTACTACCTATAATAATACTTATTGCATACTACTACTCGGAAGAATTAATAACTCGCTAGGTATAATATATTATTGAATCGTTGTAAGTTTTATTATACCTATACTTATATTAATATTATGTAGGTAGGTACTATAATATTTATCATAGCGTGTCATTTAAGAAACATAAATTTTTTTCTCTCGAATAGTAACGGAGAGAACAATTCATCGATTTATGTTGTGGCCCTGAAAAGGGCCGTTTTGATTTGTATGTTTTCAACGACGCGCGCTCGCGTCAGATACACGGCGGGCGGCGCGACGACGACGACATCGGGAATGAGTGAATTAAGCCTTCTTCTCGGTCTTCTTCGGCAAGAGCACAGCTTGAATGTTGGGCAGTACTCCACCCTGGGCGATGGTGACTCCCGAAAGTAGCTTGTTCAACTCCTCGTCGTTCCTGATCGCCAATTGCAAATGACGCGGGATGATCCTGGTCTTCTTGTTGTCTCTCGCCGCGTTACCGGCCAACTCGAGAACCTCGGCGGCCAGGTACTCCATGACGGCCGCTAGGTAGACCGGAGCACCGGCACCGACGCGCTCCGCATAATTTCCGTTGCGGAGAAGTCGATGAATACGACCGACCGGAAACTGTAGACCGGCACGGTTCGAACGAGACTTTGCCTTCCCCTTAACTTTACCGCCCTTTCCGCGTCCAGACATTGTTGTTGTCTTAGTTTAAAAAACAGATACTACGAAAATAAATTACGTACGTGAGCGTACGTAAACTTGCTTGTTGTCGAACGAAACGTTCAGCGTCGTATGGTCGGACGCATTCGGAACGTCCCCGTATTTATACTAAAGTTTGAACGATCGTATACGCGATCACGCGAGCGAGACGGGCGTTAATATCAGAGCGAGACAGAATTATACGTTCTTTCCTTTCAAACGCGAAGACGACTATAAATAATAATTAAGTAAGTAGATACCTAGTACAGTAAGGAGTACATACATAATAATAAAATAAAAAACACGGAGAGAGTACGGGAGTCGACGATCGATTCCAGTATTCCGATTAGTAAATAAATAATAATAATAATATTATTATCGTCGAGTCGGATTGGAGTAGCTCAGCTGATGTACTTATTTACTAGATTTAGTTAGGTACCTACCTTGTAAGTGGGTTCAATCAAAGGTACATACCTATCGAACCATGTAAGGAGAGTCCGAGATGCATCGGACGGACACGATAGATAATGAAGAATCTAACTTACCTAATATCATTCGTAAGTAAAATATTATGTACGTAGGTACAGTCGGCCGCATAATTGCAGTCCTCGGTAGAGTTCGAAAATTACTAGGTAGGTATTATTTTAGCATGTTTGCATTATAATAATTTGTTTTCTTGTGTTGAAAACATTCTTATAACAGCCGTTTTGGAGCTCTACGGTGGGTCTACAATTATGCAGCCGACCGTACATAATATTAAAGTATACTAATCTTTAGACTTATTAAGTACAAGTAAGTATATAATATGTATGTATATATATATTGTTTTTTTTTTTCCTAATTTATGAAATGATTAGGGGTAAGTACCTACTTACCTATATTTTCGAATAAATATTAACTATACTTACTTACCGTATTTACCCTACGACATGATACCTACCTAATAATATTATTATAATAGTAGTCTTGTAAAGAAACATTGCTCTCTCTCTATGAGAGAGAAAGCATTCGGAAACGTATGTTAGCCCTGAAAAGGGCTGTTTTTGTTTGCGATAAGCATGGTAGACTCGATAAGTAGGTTCGTGCGTCGCATCTTCTCGACGTCGTCGTCGCGTCGCGTCGTAGGTACGTAGTACGTAGGTAATCTCCTCGTGTCGCGATCTCGATACGCGTTTATCACTCGCTCTACGATACCACCACTGCAGCAACGATAACAACGTCGAAACGACGACGAAGACGACGGACGACTCTTTACTTTTTCGCAGAGGATTTCTTTGCCGCGGCCGCCTTAGATTTGGGCGTCGCCGCTGCCTTCTTCGGTTTAGGAGCTTTCGGTTTCTTCGTCGGAGGCTTCGCAGTCTTCTTGGCTTTAGGAGCGGCGGCGCTCTTAGCCTTCTTTGCGGGCGCGGCCGCCTTCTTGGAAGCGGCGGAAGCGGGTGCCGGTTTCTTCTTAGCCGCTGCGGCTTTCTTGTCTCTCGTCGACGCCTTGCCGCCCTTGGAGGGCGAAGCGGCCGCCGCGGCGGCGGCGGCGGCCTTCTTCTTGGACGCGGCTGCGGTCGCGGCTCCTCCCTTCTTCGATTTAGCCGGCGATTTCGCCGAGGCGGCGGTATCCTTCTTCGATTCGGGCTTCTTTTTCGATTCCGCCGCGGATGCCTTCTTCGCACCGGCCGAGGAAGACTTTGAAGTTTTCGATTCTAGTTTGAACGAACCGGACGCGCCCCGTCCCTTGGTCTGGATCAAAGCGCCCGATTCTACGGCGCTCTTCAGATATTTTCTGATGAAAGGTGCCAATTTCTCAGCGTCGACCTTGTACTGGGCGGCTATATATTTCTTGATGGCTTTCAACGATGATCCGCTGCGCTCCTTCAACTCCTTGATGGCTTGATTTACCATCTCCGACGTCTTAGGATGAGTCGGCGCAGCCTTCGGTTTCTTAGCGCCGCCGCCGGCGGCCGCGGACGCGGACGCCTTCGGTTTCTTCGCCGGTGTCGCCGGGGCCGGTGCTTCAGCTGCTACTGCCGTGTCTGCCATTTTACGACGAGGAATCTTCGTAACTTACTCTCGCAACGTAGAGATAATATTATAATATAACAATCGAATCGTCGATTATTATAATATTTATATTTTAAATAATAATAAATAAAACGGTAGGTAGGTAAGTAAGTAGATATTATATCTATCGAATAAACGAACAGAGTTAGTCGAATCGAGAGACATAGAGGGCGCTCGTAAGCTCCGACGCTAAGGTACCCGACAGCTTTACCGTAAAGAGAGCACCACACTCGAGATACTATTTCCCGTACGAACGCTCCCAACTTTTCACTAACATTCATCTGATTAAATACATTTTTAACATATATTAAAATGTTTCATTCTAACGAAACATCTATGAGACGTTAATATCTGAACAGTATAATCGCTTAGAAACTTTTATATAACGAAACGAATCAACGTTCAAGAATTATAGGGAATATTTCGCGTCACTCTCGGCCGCGAATAGGTCGGACGATGTTTAAATCTTATATAACTTTATAAATTATGTATTTAACGAGCGCCCATCTCTAAAGATAAAAGCCTAAGATATCGTTGTTATCATAAAATACAAAAATATTAAACCCACTATGGTTAAACACTAAAATAATCGCTAATTTCATAAGCCTCGTAAAACACATCGAGACCGTCTCTCGGCCCGATGCCCCTTACACTACACTTGCACCGTGTCGACCGTACCGTACCACGTCTTATAATACTAATATAATATTAGTCTATTAATTATTATTTATACTTATTCGAAAATTTGATAGGTACGAATAAATTATAAAATAGGTAAGATAAATATTAAATGAATGAATGAATGTTATGTGTCGCTCGTACGCAAACGCCAGTAAGTAAGTAAGCCAGCGCGCCTTCTATGACATGTACGATGTTCGAACGAACGAGACCTTCGTTATTTCTTCCTTCTTATGTCTATAGATAGCTGTTTATAAATTTAATACCTACCTTAATTATTACATTAAATTAATTGCATTTGCATTTTTTTTTATTAAAATATAAGTATACTTAGGTAGGTACTTGTTTCGTTCCTACTACCTTAGCGAGCGGGTATTATTTATTAGGCAGGTAGGTACCTACCTACCTACCTACCTACCTACCCAAATGATTACTTTTAATAGGTAGGTAAGTAAATTGACAATTTTTATTATAAATAAGTAAGTAGGTACTATAAAAAACTATTAGGTAGGTACCCGAGTACCAAGAGTTTATTATATAGGTACCTATTTACTATTAAACTTTACAATTTATGAGTACCTACCCTTATAAGTAATATTATTGTACAATTACAAATGATATTATGTTACCTACATACTTACTTACATTTGATGTCGTTAGGAAGGAAGTAGGTACCTACCTACCTAAGTAATATTTATCATTATACTTAAGTACTTATTAACGTTCTATTATCTCGATCAATTTTTTTTTCATTTCTTCCTAGACTTGAATAATAATTATTACTTACCTATTAATTTTGTAATAAAATGTTTCAACGGTAAGTCGAATTGTTTATTTATGAACAATATCTGCGCGTCCCTCTCGCGCGCGTCATTCCTTCTCTCTCTCTCCATCTTTTGTGACGTGGAAAAAAAAAAGAAAAAATAAGTATATAAAATTTGTATGTGTACGTAATGTTCAAAAAACCTATATAGTAAGTAGGTACATACATACCTATAATTCATAATATATTATTATGTCGAGAAAACGAAAAGCAACATTTCAACCGACAATATTAAATATAGTTAAAATCTTATAAGAAACGATTTTTATAATTTTCAATCGAAACATGTGTGGCCCTGAAAAGGGCCTTTTTTTTGCGCTTCGATGACGTCGAAACAAAATAATTTGTGTCGTCGTCACGTCGTCGTCGTCGTTGCCGCCCGGTCGCGTCGCGTCGGATAGGTAATAATTAACCGCCGAAACCGTACAGGGTACGTCCCTGACGTTTCAGAGCGTACACGACGTCCATAGCGGTGACCGTCTTCCTCTTAGCGTGCTCGGTGTAAGTTACGGCGTCACGGATCACGTTCTCGAGGAACACTTTGAGCACACCTCGGGTCTCCTCGTAGATGAGACCGGAGATACGCTTCACTCCACCTCTGCGTGCGAGACGACGGATCGCCGGTTTCGTGATACCCTGGATGTTATCACGAAGCACTTTCCTGTGACGCTTCGCTCCACCTTTCCCCAGACCCTTTCCTCCCTTACCGCGACCGGTCATTTTTCTTGTGGTTGTTGATGAATCTGATCAAAATTTATTAACGAGAACCGTACGCACTCCGTACGAAACAGTTGCTAGAGCGCGACTGGAACACCGTTTCACATGTCGGACCCTCTTATATTTATACAAATCGGTCGAGAAAGAGAACGTACAGACGTTATGGTCGGTTAGAAAGAGACGGCATTATTATATTTCTCGGTTCGATTTGACCGAAGAGCAATAATCTATTATTCTATTAATTAACTACCTACTAGGCGGATAATGTTAGTAAAATATTTTGTTTATTATTATATAGTAAATTAAAAAATTTAACAATATAAACTATAAAACGATAACGTAAATTATATGTGTAGGTATTTACTTAGTTTACCTACCTATGCGTAAGTATATTATGCAGTAAGTAGGTATGTATGTACCTATAATACCTATATTGTATACATGGATTTTACTTAGAATAGGTGGTAAGTACACCTATACGGGTCATCAAACAAGTAGGTAGGTTAATATCTAATCGTTCATCGTTTCAACTTAATACACACCTAAAAGTAACATACCTACTAGGTAGTAATTTGGAGAGAAAAAAGCAAGTACTTACCTACATCTATCTCAATCATGTAGGTATGCGTACATAAATATATCTTCTTTTTAAGTATGTAACACAGTGTGTGTATGTAGGTAGTAGTAAGAGAGATTTCATTACCATGATTATCCCTATTTAATAAACATAATAATATAGGTGTATAGGTGTAGATAAACTAATCGTCGACGACTCTATCATTATAATTTAGTCGATAAGAAACATTTTACTCTATTCAAACAAACGAAACATATGTGGCCCTGAAAAGGGCCTTTTTTTTTTTTTTTGTTCTGCTGTCATTCCAACGAGCAACCGCCGTCCGGGAAGGAATTTAAGCGCGTTCACCTCTGATCCTACGCGCCAGCTGTATATCCTTAGGCATGATGGTGACACGCTTCGCGTGAATAGCGCACAGGTTCGTGTCCTCGAAGAGACCGACGAGGTAAGCCTCGCTCGCCTCCTGGAGAGCCATAACGGCGGAGCTCTGGAAGCGTAGATCGGTCTTGAAGTCCTGAGCGATCTCACGGACGAGACGCTGGAAAGGCAACTTGCGAATCAGAAGCTCGGTACTCTTCTGATAACGACGGATCTCACGGAGGGCGACGGTACCGGGCCTGTAACGGTGAGGCTTCTTCACGCCTCCGGTGGCGGGCGCGCTCTTGCGCGCGGCCTTTGTGGCGAGCTGCTTGCGCGGCGCCTTACCTCCGGTCGATTTACGAGCGGTCTGCTTGGTACGAGCCATCTTCCTTCTTCGATTATATTATTATTTTTTTAAATATAGAAACAATAAAAAATGTGTCGAGTCGAATACGTACGCACGTACGAATGTCGAGACGTCAATTGGCGATCGTGGCCCCTATTCCCCGCTCTTATATATAGAGATGCGAGAGCGGGACAAGACGACAACAATATTATCACCGTCACTCTCTAACCGTTTCGTTTCTCTCTTGCTTTGCTTTGCTTTCGTTTGCTAGACAAGACGTAAATAATTAAACTTAATTGCGAATTTTTATATCTAAAATTCGAGTAGGTAGGTATAAAAATAATAGTTAGTTAGGAAATATTATAACAATTGATTACATACGTCTAAGTATAATATTATCAAGGTAAGTGTAGTGCCCAAATTAAATAGAATCTATAAAACAGACCTACCTTCTTACTTAGTAATTGTAGTAGGTACCTATAATAACGTACCTAATTAATTATCGTAAACAATGGAATTACAATTTAATAATTTTCTTTCAATAATATGATTACTTATTAATCATGTATCTAGTAGGCGCAATACGTAGGCAGTAGGTACGTATTGGATTTAAGTTTTTAACCTAATAAAATTTCTCACAATCTTTTAGTTATACCTAGGTAAGTATGTATTATAATTATGACCAAGTCATAATCATTAATTTTGCATAGTTTTTTTTTTTTAATTTTCTTTCTATCCTATAGGTACTTATTAATTATTGATTGTGTAATAAATAGGTACACGTACTTATATTATTTATGTCATCTATAAGAAACATTTATAAATACATTCTGTATGTATGTATTTATATATTTTTAGATTCATATTGTGGCCCTGAAAAGGGCCGTTTGTATTTCGTCGAATGTGTGTGTTTGTGTTGCTAAGCGGGGCGGAGTGAACCCGCGCCGCCGCGTCGCTAACGCGCTCCTCACTTCGAGCTCGTGTACTTGGTGACCGCCTTCGTACCCTCGCTGACTGCGTGCTTGGCGAGCTCACCGGGCAGCAATAGCCTGACCGAAGTCTGGACCTCCCTCGATGTTATCGTCGATCGCTTGTTGTAGTGAGCGAGACGCGACGCCTCAGCCGCTATACGTTCGAAGATATCGTTCACGAACGAGTTCATGATCGACATGGCCTTCGATGAGATACCGGTGTCCGGATGGACCTGCTTAAGCACCTTGTAGATGTAGATAGCGTAACTCTCCTTCCTCTTGTGCTTCTTCTTTTTCTTGTCTGTCTTGGATATATTCTTCTGGGCCTTGCCAGATTTCTTGGCGGCCTTTCCGCTAGTCTTGGGCGGCATATCGTCGAATATTAATACGAATCGATCAAACGAACGAGCGATACAAAACACCGAACCTGACCAAAGTCGGAGCCGGTATGATTCAAAAAATTGAAAAACTCTGAGTTTTATTAACAACGTCTCCCTCTCCCGTTATAGGAAACCGAACGTCGCCACGAACGCGACGACCAATCACGTTCACGATGGGGACGAGCGAGACAACAATAATATAGCTGTACTCCTCTACGATCGACGATAGAGATAGTGCGATTATAAAACGAACGAGACGGGTATAATAACATACCTATTTATTTATATTGATATGATATTAGATTTGATATTTATTATTATTTATAAAATCAATATAAGTAAGTACTTAATTAAATATACATACCTACGCGTCAACACAACACAACAACGATTTATATAATAATTTATAATATAATGTCGCTCTGTAATCAATCAATTTAATAGTTCGATAGGTACTTACTTACTTAATATTATTTCATCCGTCGATCATGCTTGTAACGTTATGTATGTATGTATGTATGTATGTATGTATGTATGTATGTATGTATGTAGGTAGGTAGGTAGGTAGGTAGGTGGTAACTTTTCTTAGTGCTCAATTTATAATCAAAGTACACCTACATACTTACTACCTATAATAATACTTATTGCATACTACTACTCGGAAGAATTAATAACTCGCTAGGTATAATATATTATTGAATCGTTGTAAGTTTTATTATACCTATACTTATATTAATATTATGTAGGTAGGTACTATAATATTTATCATAGCGTGTCATTTAAGAAACATAAATTTTTTTCTCTCGAATAGTAACGGAGAGAACAATTCATCGATTTATGTTGTGGCCCTGAAAAGGGCCGTTTTGATTTGTATGTTTTCAACGACGCGCGCTCGCGTCAGATACACGGCGGGCGGCGCGACGACGACGACATCGGGAATGAGTGAATTAAGCCTTCTTCTCGGTCTTCTTCGGCAAGAGCACAGCTTGAATGTTGGGCAGTACTCCACCCTGGGCGATGGTGACTCCCGAAAGTAGCTTGTTCAACTCCTCGTCGTTCCTGATCGCCAATTGCAAATGACGCGGGATGATCCTGGTCTTCTTGTTGTCTCTCGCCGCGTTACCGGCCAACTCGAGAACCTCGGCGGCCAGGTACTCCATGACGGCCGCTAGGTAGACCGGAGCACCGGCACCGACGCGCTCCGCATAATTTCCGTTGCGGAGAAGTCGATGAATACGACCGACCGGAAACTGTAGACCGGCACGGTTCGAACGAGACTTTGCCTTCCCCTTAACTTTACCGCCCTTTCCGCGTCCAGACATTGTTGTTGTCTTAGTTTAAAAAACAGATACTACGAAAATAAATTACGTACGTGAGCGTACGTAAACTTGCTTGTTGTCGAACGAAACGTTCAGCGTCGTATGGTCGGACGCATTCGGAACGTCCCCGTATTTATACTAAAGTTTGAACGATCGTATACGCGATCACGCGAGCGAGACGGGCGTTAATATCAGAGCGAGACAGAATTATACGTTCTTTCCTTTCAAACGCGAAGACGACTATAAATAATAATTAAGTAAGTAGATACCTAGTACAGTAAGGAGTACATACATAATAATAAAATAAAAAACACGGAGAGAGTACGGGAGTCGACGATCGATTCCAGTATTCCGATTAGTAAATAAATAATAATAATAATATTATTATCGTCGAGTCGGATTGGAGTAGCTCAGCTGATGTACTTATTTACTAGATTTAGTTAGGTACCTACCTTGTAAGTGGGTTCAATCAAAGGTACATACCTATCGAACCATGTAAGGAGAGTCCGAGATGCATCGGACGGACACGATAGATAATGAAGAATCTAACTTACCTAATATCATTCGTAAGTAAAATATTATGTACGTAGGTACAGTCGGCCGCATAATTGCAGTCCTCGGTAGAGTTCGAAAATTACTAGGTAGGTATTATTTTAGCATGTTTGCATTATAATAATTTGTTTTCTTGTGTTGAAAACATTCTTATAACAGCCGTTTTGGAGCTCTACGGTGGGTCTACAATTATGCAGCCGACCGTACATAATATTAAAGTATACTAATCTTTAGACTTATTAAGTACAAGTAAGTATATAATATGTATGTATATATATATTGTTTTTTTTTTTCCTAATTTATGAAATGATTAGGGGTAAGTACCTACTTACCTATATTTTCGAATAAATATTAACTATACTTACTTACCGTATTTACCCTACGACATGATACCTACCTAATAATATTATTATAATAGTAGTCTTGTAAAGAAACATTGCTCTCTCTCTATGAGAGAGAAAGCATTCGGAAACGTATGTTAGCCCTGAAAAGGGCTGTTTTTGTTTGCGATAAGCATGGTAGACTCGATAAGTAGGTTCGTGCGTCGCATCTTCTCGACGTCGTCGTCGCGTCGCGTCGTAGGTACGTAGTACGTAGGTAATCTCCTCGTGTCGCGATCTCGATACGCGTTTATCACTCGCTCTACGATACCACCACTGCAGCAACGATAACAACGTCGAAACGACGACGAAGACGACGGACGACTCTTTACTTTTTCGCAGAGGATTTCTTTGCCGCGGCCGCCTTAGATTTGGGCGTCGCCGCTGCCTTCTTCGGTTTAGGAGCTTTCGGTTTCTTCGTCGGAGGCTTCGCAGTCTTCTTGGCTTTAGGAGCGGCGGCGCTCTTAGCCTTCTTTGCGGGCGCGGCCGCCTTCTTGGAAGCGGCGGAAGCGGGTGCCGG
This sequence comes from Idaea straminata, assembly GCA_951213275.1. NCBI lineage: Eukaryota > Metazoa > Arthropoda > Insecta > Lepidoptera > Geometridae > Idaea > Idaea straminata. Next base: position 3,490,107 of record OX577875.1, on the reverse strand, counting down.
TTTCTTCTTAGCCGCTGCGGCTTTCTTGTCTCTCGTCGACGCCTTGCCGCCCTTGGAGGGCGAAGCGGCCGCCGCGGCGGCGGCGGCGGCCTTCTTCTTGGACGCGGCTGCGGTCGCGGCTCCTCCCTTCTTCGATTTAGCCGGCGATTTCGCCGAGGCGGCGGTATCCTTCTTCGATTCGGGCTTCTTTTTCGATTCCGCCGCGGATGCCTTCTTCGCACCGGCCGAGGAAGACTTTGAAGTTTTCGATTCTAGTTTGAACGAACCGGACGCGCCCCGTCCCTTGGTCTGGATCAAAGCGCCCGATTCTACGGCGCTCTTCAGATATTTTCTGATGAAAGGTGCCAATTTCTCAGCGTCGACCTTGTACTGGGCGGCTATATATTTCTTGATGGCTTTCAACGATGATCCGCTGCGCTCCTTCAACTCCTTGATGGCTTGATTTACCATCTCCGACGTCTTAGGATGAGTCGGCGCAGCCTTCGGTTTCTTAGCGCCGCCGCCGGCGGCCGCGGACGCGGACGCCTTCGGTTTCTTCGCCGGTGTCGCCGGGGCCGGTGCTTCAGCTGCTACTGCCGTGTCTGCCATTTTACGACGAGGAATCTTCGTAACTTACTCTCGCAACGTAGAGATAATATTATAATATAACAATCGAATCGTCGATTATTATAATATTTATATTTTAAATAATAATAAATAAAACGGTAGGTAGGTAAGTAAGTAGATATTATATCTATCGAATAAACGAACAGAGTTAGTCGAATCGAGAGACATAGAGGGCGCTCGTAAGCTCCGACGCTAAGGTACCCGACAGCTTTACCGTAAAGAGAGCACCACACTCGAGATACTATTTCCCGTACGAACGCTCCCAACTTTTCACTAACATTCATCTGATTAAATACATTTTTAACATATATTAAAATGTTTCATTCTAACGAAACATCTATGAGACGTTAATATCTGAACAGTATAATCGCTTAGAAACTTTTATATAACGAAACGAATCAACGTTCAAGAATTATAGGGAATATTTCGCGTCACTCTCGGCCGCGAATAGGTCGGACGATGTTTAAATCTTATATAACTTTATAAATTATGTATTTAACGAGCGCCCATCTCTAAAGATAAAAGCCTAAGATATCGTTGTTATCATAAAATACAAAAATATTAAACCCACTATGGTTAAACACTAAAATAATCGCTAATTTCATAAGCCTCGTAAAACACATCGAGACCGTCTCTCGGCCCGATGCCCCTTACACTACACTTGCACCGTGTCGACCGTACCGTACCACGTCTTATAATACTAATATAATATTAGTCTATTAATTATTATTTATACTTATTCGAAAATTTGATAGGTACGAATAAATTATAAAATAGGTAAGATAAATATTAAATGAATGAATGAATGTTATGTGTCGCTCGTACGCAAACGCCAGTAAGTAAGTAAGCCAGCGCGCCTTCTATGACATGTACGATGTTCGAACGAACGAGACCTTCGTTATTTCTTCCTTCTTATGTCTATAGATAGCTGTTTATAAATTTAATACCTACCTTAATTATTACATTAAATTAATTGCATTTGCATTTTTTTTTATTAAAATATAAGTATACTTAGGTAGGTACTTGTTTCGTTCCTACTACCTTAGCGAGCGGGTATTATTTATTAGGCAGGTAGGTACCTACCTACCTACCTACCTACCTACCCAAATGATTACTTTTAATAGGTAGGTAAGTAAATTGACAATTTTTATTATAAATAAGTAAGTAGGTACTATAAAAAACTATTAGGTAGGTACCCGAGTACCAAGAGTTTATTATATAGGTACCTATTTACTATTAAACTTTACAATTTATGAGTACCTACCCTTATAAGTAATATTATTGTACAATTACAAATGATATTATGTTACCTACATACTTACTTACATTTGATGTCGTTAGGAAGGAAGTAGGTACCTACCTACCTAAGTAATATTTATCATTATACTTAAGTACTTATTAACGTTCTATTATCTCGATCAATTTTTTTTTCATTTCTTCCTAGACTTGAATAATAATTATTACTTACCTATTAATTTTGTAATAAAATGTTTCAACGGTAAGTCGAATTGTTTATTTATGAACAATATCTGCGCGTCCCTCTCGCGCGCGTCATTCCTTCTCTCTCTCTCCATCTTTTGTGACGTGGAAAAAAAAAAGAAAAAATAAGTATATAAAATTTGTATGTGTACGTAATGTTCAAAAAACCTATATAGTAAGTAGGTACATACATACCTATAATTCATAATATATTATTATGTCGAGAAAACGAAAAGCAACATTTCAACCGACAATATTAAATATAGTTAAAATCTTATAAGAAACGATTTTTATAATTTTCAATCGAAACATGTGTGGCCCTGAAAAGGGCCTTTTTTTTGCGCTTCGATGACGTCGAAACAAAATAATTTGTGTCGTCGTCACGTCGTCGTCGTCGTTGCCGCCCGGTCGCGTCGCGTCGGATAGGTAATAATTAACCGCCGAAACCGTACAGGGTACGTCCCTGACGTTTCAGAGCGTACACGACGTCCATAGCGGTGACCGTCTTCCTCTTAGCGTGCTCGGTGTAAGTTACGGCGTCACGGATCACGTTCTCGAGGAACACTTTGAGCACACCTCGGGTCTCCTCGTAGATGAGACCGGAGATACGCTTCACTCCACCTCTGCGTGCGAGACGACGGATCGCCGGTTTCGTGATACCCTGGATGTTATCACGAAGCACTTTCCTGTGACGCTTCGCTCCACCTTTCCCCAGACCCTTTCCTCCCTTACCGCGACCGGTCATTTTTCTTGTGGTTGTTGATGAATCTGATCAAAATTTATTAACGAGAACCGTACGCACTCCGTACGAAACAGTTGCTAGAGCGCGACTGGAACACCGTTTCACATGTCGGACCCTCTTATATTTATACAAATCGGTCGAGAAAGAGAACGTACAGACGTTATGGTCGGTTAGAAAGAGACGGCATTATTATATTTCTCGGTTCGATTTGACCGAAGAGCAATAATCTATTATTCTATTAATTAACTACCTACTAGGCGGATAATGTTAGTAAAATATTTTGTTTATTATTATATAGTAAATTAAAAAATTTAACAATATAAACTATAAAACGATAACGTAAATTATATGTGTAGGTATTTACTTAGTTTACCTACCTATGCGTAAGTATATTATGCAGTAAGTAGGTATGTATGTACCTATAATACCTATATTGTATACATGGATTTTACTTAGAATAGGTGGTAAGTACACCTATACGGGTCATCAAACAAGTAGGTAGGTTAATATCTAATCGTTCATCGTTTCAACTTAATACACACCTAAAAGTAACATACCTACTAGGTAGTAATTTGGAGAGAAAAAAGCAAGTACTTACCTACATCTATCTCAATCATGTAGGTATGCGTACATAAATATATCTTCTTTTTAAGTATGTAACACAGTGTGTGTATGTAGGTAGTAGTAAGAGAGATTTCATTACCATGATTATCCCTATTTAATAAACATAATAATATAGGTGTATAGGTGTAGATAAACTAATCGTCGACGACTCTATCATTATAATTTAGTCGATAAGAAACATTTTACTCTATTCAAACAAACGAAACATATGTGGCCCTGAAAAGGGCCTTTTTTTTTTTTTTTGTTCTGCTGTCATTCCAACGAGCAACCGCCGTCCGGGAAGGAATTTAAGCGCGTTCACCTCTGATCCTACGCGCCAGCTGTATATCCTTAGGCATGATGGTGACACGCTTCGCGTGAATAGCGCACAGGTTCGTGTCCTCGAAGAGACCGACGAGGTAAGCCTCGCTCGCCTCCTGGAGAGCCATAACGGCGGAGCTCTGGAAGCGTAGATCGGTCTTGAAGTCCTGAGCGATCTCACGGACGAGACGCTGGAAAGGCAACTTGCGAATCAGAAGCTCGGTACTCTTCTGATAACGACGGATCTCACGGAGGGCGACGGTACCGGGCCTGTAACGGTGAGGCTTCTTCACGCCTCCGGTGGCGGGCGCGCTCTTGCGCGCGGCCTTTGTGGCGAGCTGCTTGCGCGGCGCCTTACCTCCGGTCGATTTACGAGCGGTCTGCTTGGTACGAGCCATCTTCCTTCTTCGATTATATTATTATTTTTTTAAATATAGAAACAATAAAAAATGTGTCGAGTCGAATACGTACGCACGTACGAATGTCGAGACGTCAATTGGCGATCGTGGCCCCTATTCCCCGCTCTTATATATAGAGATGCGAGAGCGGGACAAGACGACAACAATATTATCACCGTCACTCTCTAACCGTTTCGTTTCTCTCTTGCTTTGCTTTGCTTTCGTTTGCTAGACAAGACGTAAATAATTAAACTTAATTGCGAATTTTTATATCTAAAATTCGAGTAGGTAGGTATAAAAATAATAGTTAGTTAGGAAATATTATAACAATTGATTACATACGTCTAAGTATAATATTATCAAGGTAAGTGTAGTGCCCAAATTAAATAGAATCTATAAAACAGACCTACCTTCTTACTTAGTAATTGTAGTAGGTACCTATAATAACGTACCTAATTAATTATCGTAAACAATGGAATTACAATTTAATAATTTTCTTTCAATAATATGATTACTTATTAATCATGTATCTAGTAGGCGCAATACGTAGGCAGTAGGTACGTATTGGATTTAAGTTTTTAACCTAATAAAATTTCTCACAATCTTTTAGTTATACCTAGGTAAGTATGTATTATAATTATGACCAAGTCATAATCATTAATTTTGCATAGTTTTTTTTTTTTAATTTTCTTTCTATCCTATAGGTACTTATTAATTATTGATTGTGTAATAAATAGGTACACGTACTTATATTATTTATGTCATCTATAAGAAACATTTATAAATACATTCTGTATGTATGTATTTATATATTTTTAGATTCATATTGTGGCCCTGAAAAGGGCCGTTTGTATTTCGTCGAATGTGTGTGTTTGTGTTGCTAAGCGGGGCGGAGTGAACCCGCGCCGCCGCGTCGCTAACGCGCTCCTCACTTCGAGCTCGTGTACTTGGTGACCGCCTTCGTACCCTCGCTGACTGCGTGCTTGGCGAGCTCACCGGGCAGCAATAGCCTGACCGAAGTCTGGACCTCCCTCGATGTTATCGTCGATCGCTTGTTGTAGTGAGCGAGACGCGACGCCTCAGCCGCTATACGTTCGAAGATATCGTTCACGAACGAGTTCATGATCGACATGGCCTTCGATGAGATACCGGTGTCCGGATGGACCTGCTTAAGCACCTTGTAGATGTAGATAGCGTAACTCTCCTTCCTCTTGTGCTTCTTCTTTTTCTTGTCTGTCTTGGATATATTCTTCTGGGCCTTGCCAGATTTCTTGGCGGCCTTTCCGCTAGTCTTGGGCGGCATATCGTCGAATATTAATACGAATCGATCAAACGAACGAGCGATACAAAACACCGAACCTGACCAAAGTCGGAGCCGGTATGATTCAAAATCGTCGGGTTGTCTTCTACCCCAGTTCTTGGGGCAGGTTTGCTCCTTCGGGCCGAGGGCCCATGGGTGCGGTTGCCGTCGCCGGTAGTCACGACTACCGGGTCTGTGTGACGGCACCGTTCGGCGCCGTGGGGCCCGCGGCCCCTGGAGTCTGCTGGGCTGGTGTGGAGAGGGCTGCGTCCGTCCCCGCGACCGTGAGTTCGCGGGGGTATCGCAGCCCTCTTTCCGGCCGTTCATACTGGGTTGCCAGCTGGGCGAGATGTTGGTATCCCGAGGCGTCTGCGCGCATGAACATGGCCTTGGCCAGGCCCGCGACGAAATTGTCCAGGCTCTCGACTCTAAGGTCACGTGCAATGGTAGCGTTCCTGACGTACCGCGGCGCGTCGACTATGGTCCTCAGAGCCAGCGACTGCTGGGTTCTGAGGGACTTGCGGCGGGTCTCGGCCAGGAGCGCGTACCAGGCCGGGGCTGCATACGTGAGGCGGGATCTCAAGTATGCCTTGTAGACCCCGACCTTGCTGCGGAGTGGGAGCTTAGAGGAGAGCACTGGACGGAGCAGGTTGCGTGCGGCGCGGACCTGGGCCACTACGCTCTTCGCGTGATGGGCCATGTTCAAGCGGCTGTCAATGGTCACCCCGAGATACTTCGCCCTCTTGGTCCAGGCGATGGTCGTCCCTCGGAGTTCGAGGCAGGGTGGTGGGCGGCGGACGTGCGTGAAGACCATCGCCTGGGTTTTGGCCGCGTTGGCGGACAATCGCCACCTGTCCAGCCAGGTGGGAAGGGCATCGAGCACCTGCTGCATCTTCCTTGCCGCATGGTTGCCTCTGATGGACGCCGTGATGTAGGCAGCATCGTCTGCGTACAGGGCCAGGAGCGCATCCCCCGGCTTCGGGATGTCGTCCGTGTAGAGCGCGTAGCAGGTGGGCGACAGCACACTACCCTGCGGCACCCCGGCCCTGATACGGCGGTCGTCTGAGAGGGACTCCTCCACTCGGACCCTGAAAGTCCGGTCTCTGAGGAAGGAGTCGACGACTCTCGTGTAGCGCAGCGGTATGCTGGCGGCGTCCATCTTGAAGAGCAGTCCGTCGTGCCAGACTCGGTCGAAGGCCTTCTCCATATCCAAGAATACTGCAACTGCGTGTTCCCGTTTGTTACGGATTACCGCGATGTGGTGCAGTACCCTGGACAGTTGGAGAGTCGTGCTGTGCTCCGACCGGAATCCGAACTGCTCCTCCCTCGGCGTGAAGTGCTCGGCGAGGCGGCCAAGCAGCAGGCGCTCGAATACCTTCGACAGGCATGACAGCAGCGTGATGGGCCTGTAGCTGCCGGGTTTCAGCACGTTCTTCCCCTGTTTCGGGATCATGATGACGACGCCACGCTTCCAGGACTCTGGGAAGTGGCCGGTCCTCATGATCCCGTTGAAGAGCCGTGTGATGGCTGCGATGATCCGTGGTGGCAGGTGGCGCAGGGCGGCGTTGGTGATGGTGTCCTCACCGGGCGCTTTCCGGGGCTGGGCGCGCAGGAGAGCTCTCCGTACTTGCCCTGGTGAGAACACCACTGGATCCTGCTCGGGCGGCAGGGGCGACGCTCTGAGGGCGCGGACTCGGTCCTCAACAGTGGCCAGGTGGTCCATGTCGGCGGTTGGGTTTGGGGAGAACTGCTGCTCGAGGTGCTCCGCGAAGATCTCCGCTCAAAACACCGAACCTGACCAAAGTCGGAGCCGGTATGATTCAAAAAATTGAAAAACTCTGAGTTTTATTAACAACGTCTCCCTCTCCCGTTATAGGAAACCGAACGTCGCCACGAACGCGACGACCAATCACGTTCACGATGGGGACGAGCGAGACAACAATAATATAGCTGTACTCCTCTACGATCGACGATAGAGATAGTGCGATTATAAAACGAACGAGACGGGTATAATAACATACCTATTTATTTATATTGATATGATATTAGATTTGATATTTATTATTATTTATAAAATCAATATAAGTAAGTACTTAATTAAATATACATACCTACGCGTCAACACAACACAACAACGATTTATATAATAATTTATAATATAATGTCGCTCTGTAATCAATCAATTTAATAGTTCGATAGGTACTTACTTACTTAATATTATTTCATCCGTCGATCATGCTTGTAACGTTATGTATGTATGTATGTATGTATGTATGTATGTATGTATGTATGTATGTAGGTAGGTAGGTAGGTAGGTAGGTGGTAACTTTTCTTAGTGCTCAATTTATAATCAAAGTACACCTACATACTTACTACCTATAATAATACTTATTGCATACTACTACTCGGAAGAATTAATAACTCGCTAGGTATAATATATTATTGAATCGTTGTAAGTTTTATTATACCTATACTTATATTAATATTATGTAGGTAGGTACTATAATATTTATCATAGCGTGTCATTTAAGAAACATAAATTTTTTTCTCTCGAATAGTAACGGAGAGAACAATTCATCGATTTATGTTGTGGCCCTGAAAAGGGCCGTTTTGATTTGTATGTTTTCAACGACGCGCGCTCGCGTCAGATACACGGCGGGCGGCGCGACGACGACGACATCGGGAATGAGTGAATTAAGCCTTCTTCTCGGTCTTCTTCGGCAAGAGCACAGCTTGAATGTTGGGCAGTACTCCACCCTGGGCGATGGTGACTCCCGAAAGTAGCTTGTTCAACTCCTCGTCGTTCCTGATCGCCAATTGCAAATGACGCGGGATGATCCTGGTCTTCTTGTTGTCTCTCGCCGCGTTACCGGCCAACTCGAGAACCTCGGCGGCCAGGTACTCCATGACGGCCGCTAGGTAGACCGGAGCACCGGCACCGACGCGCTCCGCATAATTTCCGTTGCGGAGAAGTCGATGAATACGACCGACCGGAAACTGTAGACCGGCACGGTTCGAACGAGACTTTGCCTTCCCCTTAACTTTACCGCCCTTTCCGCGTCCAGACATTGTTGTTGTCTTAGTTTAAAAAACAGATACTACGAAAATAAATTACGTACGTGAGCGTACGTAAACTTGCTTGTTGTCGAACGAAACGTTCAGCGTCGTATGGTCGGACGCATTCGGAACGTCCCCGTATTTATACTAAAGTTTGAACGATCGTATACGCGATCACGCGAGCGAGACGGGCGTTAATATCAGAGCGAGACAGAATTATACGTTCTTTCCTTTCAAACGCGAAGACGACTATAAATAATAATTAAGTAAGTAGATACCTAGTACAGTAAGGAGTACATACATAATAATAAAATAAAAAACACGGAGAGAGTACGGGAGTCGACGATCGATTCCAGTATTCCGATTAGTAAATAAATAATAATAATAATATTATTATCGTCGAGTCGGATTGGAGTAGCTCAGCTGATGTACTTATTTACTAGATTTAGTTAGGTACCTACCTTGTAAGTGGGTTCAATCAAAGGTACATACCTATCGAACCATGTAAGGAGAGTCCGAGATGCATCGGACGGACACGATAGATAATGAAGAATCTAACTTACCTAATATCATTCGTAAGTAAAATATTATGTACGTAGGTACAGTCGGCCGCATAATTGCAGTCCTCGGTAGAGTTCGAAAATTACTAGGTAGGTATTATTTTAGCATGTTTGCATTATAATAATTTGTTTTCTTGTGTTGAAAACATTCTTATAACAGCCGTTTTGGAGCTCTACGGTGGGTCTACAATTATGCAGCCGACCGTACATAATATTAAAGTATACTAATCTTTAGACTTATTAAGTACAAGTAAGTATATAATATGTATGTATATATATATTGTTTTTTTTTTTCCTAATTTATGAAATGATTAGGGGTAAGTACCTACTTACCTATATTTTCGAATAAATATTAACTATACTTACTTACCGTATTTACCCTACGACATGATACCTACCTAATAATATTATTATAATAGTAGTCTTGTAAAGAAACATTGCTCTCTCTCTATGAGAGAGAAAGCATTCGGAAACGTATGTTAGCCCTGAAAAGGGCTGTTTTTGTTTGCGATAAGCATGGTAGACTCGATAAGTAGGTTCGTGCGTCGCATCTTCTCGACGTCGTCGTCGCGTCGCGTCGTAGGTACGTAGTACGTAGGTAATCTCCTCGTGTCGCGATCTCGATACGCGTTTATCACTCGCTCTACGATACCACCACTGCAGCAACGATAACAACGTCGAAACGACGACGAAGACGACGGACGACTCTTTACTTTTTCGCAGAGGATTTCTTTGCCGCGGCCGCCTTAGATTTGGGCGTCGCCGCTGCCTTCTTCGGTTTAGGAGCTTTCGGTTTCTTCGTCGGAGGCTTCGCAGTCTTCTTGGCTTTAGGAGCGGCGGCGCTCTTAGCCTTCTTTGCGGGCGCGGCCGCCTTCTTGGAAGCGGCGGAAGCGGGTGCCGGTTTCTTCTTAGCCGCTGCGGCTTTCTTGTCTCTCGTCGACGCCTTGCCGCCCTTGGAGGGCGAAGCGGCCGCCGCGGCGGCGGCGGCGGCCTTCTTCTTGGACGCGGCTGCGGTCGCGGCTCCTCCCTTCTTCGATTTAGCCGGCGATTTCGCCGAGGCGGCGGTATCCTTCTTCGATTCGGGCTTCTTTTTCGATTCCGCCGCGGATGCCTTCTTCGCACCGGCCGAGGAAGACTTTGAAGTTTTCGATTCTAGTTTGAACGAACCGGACGCGCCCCGTCCCTTGGTCTGGATCAAAGCGCCCGATTCTACGGCGCTCTTCAGATATTTTCTGATGAAAGGTGCCAATTTCTCAGCGTCGACCTTGTACTGGGCGGCTATATATTTCTTGATGGCTTTCAACGATGATCCGCTGCGCTCCTTCAACTCCTTGATGGCTTGATTTACCATCTCCGACGTCTTAGGATGAGTCGGCGCAGCCTTCGGTTTCTTAGCGCCGCCGCCGGCGGCCGCGGACGCGGACGCCTTCGGTTTCTTCGCCGGTGTCGCCGGGGCCGGTGCTTCAGCTGCTACTGCCGTGTCTGCCATTTTACGACGAGGAATCTTCGTAACTTACTCTCGCAACGTAGAGATAATATTATAATATAACAATCGAATCGTCGATTATTATAATATTTATATTTTAAATAATAATAAATAAAACGGTAGGTAGGTAAGTAAGTAGATATTATATCTATCGAATAAACGAACAGAGTTAGTCGAATCGAGAGACATAGAGGGCGCTCGTAAGCTCCGACGCTAAGGTACCCGACAGCTTTACCGTAAAGAGAGCACCACACTCGAGATACTATTTCCCGTACGAACGCTCCCAACTTTTCACTAACATTCATCTGATTAAATACATTTTTAACATATATTAAAATGTTTCATTCTAACGAAACATCTATGAGACGTTAATATCTGAACAGTATAATCGCTTAGAAACTTTTATATAACGAAACGAATCAACGTTCAAGAATTATAGGGAATATTTCGCGTCACTCTCGGCCGCGAATAGGTCGGACGATGTTTAAATCTTATATAACTTTATAAATTATGTATTTAACGAGCGCCCATCTCTAAAGATAAAAGCCTAAGATATCGTTGTTATCATAAAATACAAAAATATTAAACCCACTATGGTTAAACACTAAAATAATCGCTAATTTCATAAGCCTCGTAAAACACATCGAGACCGTCTCTCGGCCCGATGCCCCTTACACTACACTTGCACCGTGTCGACCGTACCGTACCACGTCTTATAATACTAATATAATATTAGTCTATTAATTATTATTTATACTTATTCGAAAATTTGATAGGTACGAATAAATTATAAAATAGGTAAGATAAATATTAAATGAATGAATGAATGTTATGTGTCGCTCGTACGCAAACGCCAGTAAGTAAGTAAGCCAGCGCGCCTTCTATGACATGTACGATGTTCGAACGAACGAGACCTTCGTTATTTCTTCCTTCTTATGTCTATAGATAGCTGTTTATAAATTTAATACCTACCTTAATTATTACATTAAATTAATTGCATTTGCATTTTTTTTTATTAAAATATAAGTATACTTAGGTAGGTACTTGTTTCGTTCCTACTACCTTAGCGAGCGGGTATTATTTATTAGGCAGGTAGGTACCTACCTACCTACCTACCTACCTACCCAAATGATTACTTTTAATAGGTAGGTAAGTAAATTGACAATTTTTATTATAAATAAGTAAGTAGGTACTATAAAAAACTATTAGGTAGGTACCCGAGTACCAAGAGTTTATTATATAGGTACCTATTTACTATTAAACTTTACAATTTATGAGTACCTACCCTTATAAGTAATATTATTGTACAATTACAAATGATATTATGTTACCTACATACTTACTTACATTTGATGTCGTTAGGAAGGAAGTAGGTACCTACCTACCTAAGTAATATTTATCATTATACTTAAGTACTTATTAACGTTCTATTATCTCGATCAATTTTTTTTTCATTTCTTCCTAGACTTGAATAATAATTATTACTTACCTATTAATTTTGTAATAAAATGTTTCAACGGTAAGTCGAATTGTTTATTTATGAACAATATCTGCGCGTCCCTCTCGCGCGCGTCATTCCTTCTCTCTCTCTCCATCTTTTGTGACGTGGAAAAAAAAAAGAAAAAATAAGTATATAAAATTTGTATGTGTACGTAATGTTCAAAAAACCTATATAGTAAGTAGGTACATACATACCTATAATTCATAATATATTATTATGTCGAGAAAACGAAAAGCAACATTTCAACCGACAATATTAAATATAGTTAAAATCTTATAAGAAACGATTTTTATAATTTTCAATCGAAACATGTGTGGCCCTGAAAAGGGCCTTTTTTTTGCGCTTCGATGACGTCGAAACAAAATAATTTGTGTCGTCGTCACGTCGTCGTCGTCGTTGCCGCCCGGTCGCGTCGCGTCGGATAGGTAATAATTAACCGCCGAAACCGTACAGGGTACGTCCCTGACGTTTCAGAGCGTACACGACGTCCATAGCGGTGACCGTCTTCCTCTTAGCGTGCTCGGTGTAAGTTACGGCGTCACGGATCACGTTCTCGAGGAACACTTTGAGCACACCTCGGGTCTCCTCGTAGATGAGACCGGAGATACGCTTCACTCCACCTCTGCGTGCGAGACGACGGATCGCCGGTTTCGTGATACCCTGGATGTTATCACGAAGCACTTTCCTGTGACGCTTCGCTCCACCTTTCCCCAGACCCTTTCCTCCCTTACCGCGACCGGTCATTTTTCTTGTGGTTGTTGATGAATCTGATCAAAATTTATTAACGAGAACCGTACGCACTCCGTACGAAACAGTTGCTAGAGCGCGACTGGAACACCGTTTCACATGTCGGACCCTCTTATATTTATACAAATCGGTCGAGAAAGAGAACGTACAGACGTTATGGTCGGTTAGAAAGAGACGGCATTATTATATTTCTCGGTTCGATTTGACCGAAGAGCAATAATCTATTATTCTATTAATTAACTACCTACTAGGCGGATAATGTTAGTAAAATATTTTGTTTATTATTATATAGTAAATTAAAAAATTTAACAATATAAACTATAAAACGATAACGTAAATTATATGTGTAGGTATTTACTTAGTTTACCTACCTATGCGTAAGTATATTATGCAGTAAGTAGGTATGTATGTACCTATAATACCTATATTGTATACATGGATTTTACTTAGAATAGGTGGTAAGTACACCTATACGGGTCATCAAACAAGTAGGTAGGTTAATATCTAATCGTTCATCGTTTCAACTTAATACACACCTAAAAGTAACATACCTACTAGGTAGTAATTTGGAGAGAAAAAAGCAAGTACTTACCTACATCTATCTCAATCATGTAGGTATGCGTACATAAATATATCTTCTTTTTAAGTATGTAACACAGTGTGTGTATGTAGGTAGTAGTAAGAGAGATTTCATTACCATGATTATCCCTATTTAATAAACATAATAATATAGGTGTATAGGTGTAGATAAACTAATCGTCGACGACTCTATCATTATAATTTAGTCGATAAGAAACATTTTACTCTATTCAAACAAACGAAACATATGTGGCCCTGAAAAGGGCCTTTTTTTTTTTTTTTGTTCTGCTGTCATTCCAACGAGCAACCGCCGTCCGGGAAGGAATTTAAGCGCGTTCACCTCTGATCCTACGCGCCAGCTGTATATCCTTAGGCATGATGGTGACACGCTTCGCGTGAATAGCGCACAGGTTCGTGTCCTCGAAGAGACCGACGAGGTAAGCCTCGCTCGCCTCCTGGAGAGCCATAACGGCGGAGCTCTGGAAGCGTAGATCGGTCTTGAAGTCCTGAGCGATCTCACGGACGAGACGCTGGAAAGGCAACTTGCGAATCAGAAGCTCGGTACTCTTCTGATAACGACGGATCTCACGGAGGGCGACGGTACCGGGCCTGTAACGGTGAGGCTTCTTCACGCCTCCGGTGGCGGGCGCGCTCTTGCGCGCGGCCTTTGTGGCGAGCTGCTTGCGCGGCGCCTTACCTCCGGTCGATTTACGAGCGGTCTGCTTGGTACGAGCCATCTTCCTTCTTCGATTATATTATTATTTTTTTAAATATAGAAACAATAAAAAATGTGTCGAGTCGAATACGTACGCACGTACGAATGTCGAGACGTCAATTGGCGATCGTGGCCCCTATTCCCCGCTCTTATATATAGAGATGCGAGAGCGGGACAAGACGACAACAATATTATCACCGTCACTCTCTAACCGTTTCGTTTCTCTCTTGCTTTGCTTTGCTTTCGTTTGCTAGACAAGACGTAAATAATTAAACTTAATTGCGAATTTTTATATCTAAAATTCGAGTAGGTAGGTATAAAAATAATAGTTAGTTAGGAAATATTATAACAATTGATTACATACGTCTAAGTATAATATTATCAAGGTAAGTGTAGTGCCCAAATTAAATAGAATCTATAAAACAGACCTACCTTCTTACTTAGTAATTGTAGTAGGTACCTATAATAACGTACCTAATTAATTATCGTAAACAATGGAATTACAATTTAATAATTTTCTTTCAATAATATGATTACTTATTAATCATGTATCTAGTAGGCGCAATACGTAGGCAGTAGGTACGTATTGGATTTAAGTTTTTAACCTAATAAAATTTCTCACAATCTTTTAGTTATACCTAGGTAAGTATGTATTATAATTATGACCAAGTCATAATCATTAATTTTGCATAGTTTTTTTTTTTTAATTTTCTTTCTATCCTATAGGTACTTATTAATTATTGATTGTGTAATAAATAGGTACACGTACTTATATTATTTATGTCATCTATAAGAAACATTTATAAATACATTCTGTATGTATGTATTTATATATTTTTAGATTCATATTGTGGCCCTGAAAAGGGCCGTTTGTATTTCGTCGAATGTGTGTGTTTGTGTTGCTAAGCGGGGCGGAGTGAACCCGCGCCGCCGCGTCGCTAACGCGCTCCTCACTTCGAGCTCGTGTACTTGGTGACCGCCTTCGTACCCTCGCTGACTGCGTGCTTGGCGAGCTCACCGGGCAGCAATAGCCTGACCGAAGTCTGGACCTCCCTCGATGTTATCGTCGATCGCTTGTTGTAGTGAGCGAGACGCGACGCCTCAGCCGCTATACGTTCGAAGATATCGTTCACGAACGAGTTCATGATCGACATGGCCTTCGATGAGATACCGGTGTCCGGATGGACCTGCTTAAGCACCTTGTAGATGTAGATAGCGTAACTCTCCTTCCTCTTGTGCTTCTTCTTTTTCTTGTCTGTCTTGGATATATTCTTCTGGGCCTTGCCAGATTTCTTGGCGGCCTTTCCGCTAGTCTTGGGCGGCATATCGTCGAATATTAATACGAATCGATCAAACGAACGAGCGATACAAAACACCGAACCTGACCAAAGTCGGAGCCGGTATGATTCAAAAAATTGAAAAACTCTGAGTTTTATTAACAACGTCTCCCTCTCCCGTTATAGGAAACCGAACGTCGCCACGAACGCGACGACCAATCACGTTCACGATGGGGACGAGCGAGACAACAATAATATAGCTGTACTCCTCTACGATCGACGATAGAGATAGTGCGATTATAAAACGAACGAGACGGGTATAATAACATACCTATTTATTTATATTGATATGATATTAGATTTGATATTTATTATTATTTATAAAATCAATATAAGTAAGTACTTAATTAAATATACATACCTACGCGTCAACACAACACAACAACGATTTATATAATAATTTATAATATAATGTCGCTCTGTAATCAATCAATTTAATAGTTCGATAGGTACTTACTTACTTAATATTATTTCATCCGTCGATCATGCTTGTAACGTTATGTATGTATGTATGTATGTATGTATGTATGTATGTATGTATGTATGTAGGTAGGTAGGTAGGTAGGTAGGTGGTAACTTTTCTTAGTGCTCAATTTATAATCAAAGTACACCTACATACTTACTACCTATAATAATACTTATTGCATACTACTACTCGGAAGAATTAATAACTCGCTAGGTATAATATATTATTGAATCGTTGTAAGTTTTATTATACCTATACTTATATTAATATTATGTAGGTAGGTACTATAATATTTATCATAGCGTGTCATTTAAGAAACATAAATTTTTTTCTCTCGAATAGTAACGGAGAGAACAATTCATCGATTTATGTTGTGGCCCTGAAAAGGGCCGTTTTGATTTGTATGTTTTCAACGACGCGCGCTCGCGTCAGATACACGGCGGGCGGCGCGACGACGACGACATCGGGAATGAGTGAATTAAGCCTTCTTCTCGGTCTTCTTCGGCAAGAGCACAGCTTGAATGTTGGGCAGTACTCCACCCTGGGCGATGGTGACTCCCGAAAGTAGCTTGTTCAACTCCTCGTCGTTCCTGATCGCCAATTGCAAATGACGCGGGATGATCCTGGTCTTCTTGTTGTCTCTCGCCGCGTTACCGGCCAACTCGAGAACCTCGGCGGCCAGGTACTCCATGACGGCCGCTAGGTAGACCGGAGCACCGGCACCGACGCGCTCCGCATAATTTCCGTTGCGGAGAAGTCGATGAATACGACCGACCGGAAACTGTAGACCGGCACGGTTCGAACGAGACTTTGCCTTCCCCTTAACTTTACCGCCCTTTCCGCGTCCAGACATTGTTGTTGTCTTAGTTTAAAAAACAGATACTACGAAAATAAATTACGTACGTGAGCGTACGTAAACTTGCTTGTTGTCGAACGAAACGTTCAGCGTCGTATGGTCGGACGCATTCGGAACGTCCCCGTATTTATACTAAAGTTTGAACGATCGTATACGCGATCACGCGAGCGAGACGGGCGTTAATATCAGAGCGAGACAGAATTATACGTTCTTTCCTTTCAAACGCGAAGACGACTATAAATAATAATTAAGTAAGTAGATACCTAGTACAGTAAGGAGTACATACATAATAATAAAATAAAAAACACGGAGAGAGTACGGGAGTCGACGATCGATTCCAGTATTCCGATTAGTAAATAAATAATAATAATAATATTATTATCGTCGAGTCGGATTGGAGTAGCTCAGCTGATGTACTTATTTACTAGATTTAGTTAGGTACCTACCTTGTAAGTGGGTTCAATCAAAGGTACATACCTATCGAACCATGTAAGGAGAGTCCGAGATGCATCGGACGGACACGATAGATAATGAAGAATCTAACTTACCTAATATCATTCGTAAGTAAAATATTATGTACGTAGGTACAGTCGGCCGCATAATTGCAGTCCTCGGTAGAGTTCGAAAATTACTAGGTAGGTATTATTTTAGCATGTTTGCATTATAATAATTTGTTTTCTTGTGTTGAAAACATTCTTATAACAGCCGTTTTGGAGCTCTACGGTGGGTCTACAATTATGCAGCCGACCGTACATAATATTAAAGTATACTAATCTTTAGACTTATTAAGTACAAGTAAGTATATAATATGTATGTATATATATATTGTTTTTTTTTTTCCTAATTTATGAAATGATTAGGGGTAAGTACCTACTTACCTATATTTTCGAATAAATATTAACTATACTTACTTACCGTATTTACCCTACGACATGATACCTACCTAATAATATTATTATAATAGTAGTCTTGTAAAGAAACATTGCTCTCTCTCTATGAGAGAGAAAGCATTCGGAAACGTATGTTAGCCCTGAAAAGGGCTGTTTTTGTTTGCGATAAGCATGGTAGACTCGATAAGTAGGTTCGTGCGTCGCATCTTCTCGACGTCGTCGTCGCGTCGCGTCGTAGGTACGTAGTACGTAGGTAATCTCCTCGTGTCGCGATCTCGATACGCGTTTATCACTCGCTCTACGATACCACCACTGCAGCAACGATAACAACGTCGAAACGACGACGAAGACGACGGACGACTCTTTACTTTTTCGCAGAGGATTTCTTTGCCGCGGCCGCCTTAGATTTGGGCGTCGCCGCTGCCTTCTTCGGTTTAGGAGCTTTCGGTTTCTTCGTCGGAGGCTTCGCAGTCTTCTTGGCTTTAGGAGCGGCGGCGCTCTTAGCCTTCTTTGCGGGCGCGGCCGCCTTCTTGGAAGCGGCGGAAGCGGGTGCCGGTTTCTTCTTAGCCGCTGCGGCTTTCTTGTCTCTCGTCGACGCCTTGCCGCCCTTGGAGGGCGAAGCGGCCGCCGCGGCGGCGGCGGCGGCCTTCTTCTTGGACGCGGCTGCGGTCGCGGCTCCTCCCTTCTTCGATTTAGCCGGCGATTTCGCCGAGGCGGCGGTATCCTTCTTCGATTCGGGCTTCTTTTTCGATTCCGCCGCGGATGCCTTCTTCGCACCGGCCGAGGAAGACTTTGAAGTTTTCGATTCTAGTTTGAACGAACCGGACGCGCCCCGTCCCTTGGTCTGGATCAAAGCGCCCGATTCTACGGCGCTCTTCAGATATTTTCTGATGAAAGGTGCCAATTTCTCAGCGTCGACCTTGTACTGGGCGGCTATATATTTCTTGATGGCTTTCAACGATGATCCGCTGCGCTCCTTCAACTCCTTGATGGCTTGATTTACCATCTCCGACGTCTTAGGATGAGTCGGCGCAGCCTTCGGTTTCTTAGCGCCGCCGCCGGCGGCCGCGGACGCGGACGCCTTCGGTTTCTTCGCCGGTGTCGCCGGGGCCGGTGCTTCAGCTGCTACTGCCGTGTCTGCCATTTTACGACGAGGAATCTTCGTAACTTACTCTCGCAACGTAGAGATAATATTATAATATAACAATCGAATCGTCGATTATTATAATATTTATATTTTAAATAATAATAAATAAAACGGTAGGTAGGTAAGTAAGTAGATATTATATCTATCGAATAAACGAACAGAGTTAGTCGAATCGAGAGACATAGAGGGCGCTCGTAAGCTCCGACGCTAAGGTACCCGACAGCTTTACCGTAAAGAGAGCACCACACTCGAGATACTATTTCCCGTACGAACGCTCCCAACTTTTCACTAACATTCATCTGATTAAATACATTTTTAACATATATTAAAATGTTTCATTCTAACGAAACATCTATGAGACGTTAATATCTGAACAGTATAATCGCTTAGAAACTTTTATATAACGAAACGAATCAACGTTCAAGAATTATAGGGAATATTTCGCGTCACTCTCGGCCGCGAATAGGTCGGACGATGTTTAAATCTTATATAACTTTATAAATTATGTATTTAACGAGCGCCCATCTCTAAAGATAAAAGCCTAAGATATCGTTGTTATCATAAAATACAAAAATATTAAACCCACTATGGTTAAACACTAAAATAATCGCTAATTTCATAAGCCTCGTAAAACACATCGAGACCGTCTCTCGGCCCGATGCCCCTTACACTACACTTGCACCGTGTCGACCGTACCGTACCACGTCTTATAATACTAATATAATATTAGTCTATTAATTATTATTTATACTTATTCGAAAATTTGATAGGTACGAATAAATTATAAAATAGGTAAGATAAATATTAAATGAATGAATGAATGTTATGTGTCGCTCGTACGCAAACGCCAGTAAGTAAGTAAGCCAGCGCGCCTTCTATGACATGTACGATGTTCGAACGAACGAGACCTTCGTTATTTCTTCCTTCTTATGTCTATAGATAGCTGTTTATAAATTTAATACCTACCTTAATTATTACATTAAATTAATTGCATTTGCATTTTTTTTTATTAAAATATAAGTATACTTAGGTAGGTACTTGTTTCGTTCCTACTACCTTAGCGAGCGGGTATTATTTATTAGGCAGGTAGGTACCTACCTACCTACCTACCTACCTACCCAAATGATTACTTTTAATAGGTAGGTAAGTAAATTGACAATTTTTATTATAAATAAGTAAGTAGGTACTATAAAAAACTATTAGGTAGGTACCCGAGTACCAAGAGTTTATTATATAGGTACCTATTTACTATTAAACTTTACAATTTATGAGTACCTACCCTTATAAGTAATATTATTGTACAATTACAAATGATATTATGTTACCTACATACTTACTTACATTTGATGTCGTTAGGAAGGAAGTAGGTACCTACCTACCTAAGTAATATTTATCATTATACTTAAGTACTTATTAACGTTCTATTATCTCGATCAATTTTTTTTTCATTTCTTCCTAGACTTGAATAATAATTATTACTTACCTATTAATTTTGTAATAAAATGTTTCAACGGTAAGTCGAATTGTTTATTTATGAACAATATCTGCGCGTCCCTCTCGCGCGCGTCATTCCTTCTCTCTCTCTCCATCTTTTGTGACGTGGAAAAAAAAAAGAAAAAATAAGTATATAAAATTTGTATGTGTACGTAATGTTCAAAAAACCTATATAGTAAGTAGGTACATACATACCTATAATTCATAATATATTATTATGTCGAGAAAACGAAAAGCAACATTTCAACCGACAATATTAAATATAGTTAAAATCTTATAAGAAACGATTTTTATAATTTTCAATCGAAACATGTGTGGCCCTGAAAAGGGCCTTTTTTTTGCGCTTCGATGACGTCGAAACAAAATAATTTGTGTCGTCGTCACGTCGTCGTCGTCGTTGCCGCCCGGTCGCGTCGCGTCGGATAGGTAATAATTAACCGCCGAAACCGTACAGGGTACGTCCCTGACGTTTCAGAGCGTACACGACGTCCATAGCGGTGACCGTCTTCCTCTTAGCGTGCTCGGTGTAAGTTACGGCGTCACGGATCACGTTCTCGAGGAACACTTTGAGCACACCTCGGGTCTCCTCGTAGATGAGACCGGAGATACGCTTCACTCCACCTCTGCGTGCGAGACGACGGATCGCCGGTTTCGTGATACCCTGGATGTTATCACGAAGCACTTTCCTGTGACGCTTCGCTCCACCTTTCCCCAGACCCTTTCCTCCCTTACCGCGACCGGTCATTTTTCTTGTGGTTGTTGATGAATCTGATCAAAATTTATTAACGAGAACCGTACGCACTCCGTACGAAACAGTTGCTAGAGCGCGACTGGAACACCGTTTCACATGTCGGACCCTCTTATATTTATACAAATCGGTCGAGAAAGAGAACGTACAGACGTTATGGTCGGTTAGAAAGAGACGGCATTATTATATTTCTCGGTTCGATTTGACCGAAGAGCAATAATCTATTATTCTATTAATTAACTACCTACTAGGCGGATAATGTTAGTAAAATATTTTGTTTATTATTATATAGTAAATTAAAAAATTTAACAATATAAACTATAAAACGATAACGTAAATTATATGTGTAGGTATTTACTTAGTTTACCTACCTATGCGTAAGTATATTATGCAGTAAGTAGGTATGTATGTACCTATAATACCTATATTGTATACATGGATTTTACTTAGAATAGGTGGTAAGTACACCTATACGGGTCATCAAACAAGTAGGTAGGTTAATATCTAATCGTTCATCGTTTCAACTTAATACACACCTAAAAGTAACATACCTACTAGGTAGTAATTTGGAGAGAAAAAAGCAAGTACTTACCTACATCTATCTCAATCATGTAGGTATGCGTACATAAATATATCTTCTTTTTAAGTATGTAACACAGTGTGTGTATGTAGGTAGTAGTAAGAGAGATTTCATTACCATGATTATCCCTATTTAATAAACATAATAATATAGGTGTATAGGTGTAGATAAACTAATCGTCGACGACTCTATCATTATAATTTAGTCGATAAGAAACATTTTACTCTATTCAAACAAACGAAACATATGTGGCCCTGAAAAGGGCCTTTTTTTTTTTTTTTGTTCTGCTGTCATTCCAACGAGCAACCGCCGTCCGGGAAGGAATTTAAGCGCGTTCACCTCTGATCCTACGCGCCAGCTGTATATCCTTAGGCATGATGGTGACACGCTTCGCGTGAATAGCGCACAGGTTCGTGTCCTCGAAGAGACCGACGAGGTAAGCCTCGCTCGCCTCCTGGAGAGCCATAACGGCGGAGCTCTGGAAGCGTAGATCGGTCTTGAAGTCCTGAGCGATCTCACGGACGAGACGCTGGAAAGGCAACTTGCGAATCAGAAGCTCGGTACTCTTCTGATAACGACGGATCTCACGGAGGGCGACGGTACCGGGCCTGTAACGGTGAGGCTTCTTCACGCCTCCGGTGGCGGGCGCGCTCTTGCGCGCGGCCTTTGTGGCGAGCTGCTTGCGCGGCGCCTTACCTCCGGTCGATTTACGAGCGGTCTGCTTGGTACGAGCCATCTTCCTTCTTCGATTATATTATTATTTTTTTAAATATAGAAACAATAAAAAATGTGTCGAGTCGAATACGTACGCACGTACGAATGTCGAGACGTCAATTGGCGATCGTGGCCCCTATTCCCCGCTCTTATATATAGAGATGCGAGAGCGGGACAAGACGACAACAATATTATCACCGTCACTCTCTAACCGTTTCGTTTCTCTCTTGCTTTGCTTTGCTTTCGTTTGCTAGACAAGACGTAAATAATTAAACTTAATTGCGAATTTTTATATCTAAAATTCGAGTAGGTAGGTATAAAAATAATAGTTAGTTAGGAAATATTATAACAATTGATTACATACGTCTAAGTATAATATTATCAAGGTAAGTGTAGTGCCCAAATTAAATAGAATCTATAAAACAGACCTACCTTCTTACTTAGTAATTGTAGTAGGTACCTATAATAACGTACCTAATTAATTATCGTAAACAATGGAATTACAATTTAATAATTTTCTTTCAATAATATGATTACTTATTAATCATGTATCTAGTAGGCGCAATACGTAGGCAGTAGGTACGTATTGGATTTAAGTTTTTAACCTAATAAAATTTCTCACAATCTTTTAGTTATACCTAGGTAAGTATGTATTATAATTATGACCAAGTCATAATCATTAATTTTGCATAGTTTTTTTTTTTTAATTTTCTTTCTATCCTATAGGTACTTATTAATTATTGATTGTGTAATAAATAGGTACACGTACTTATATTATTTATGTCATCTATAAGAAACATTTATAAATACATTCTGTATGTATGTATTTATATATTTTTAGATTCATATTGTGGCCCTGAAAAGGGCCGTTTGTATTTCGTCGAATGTGTGTGTTTGTGTTGCTAAGCGGGGCGGAGTGAACCCGCGCCGCCGCGTCGCTAACGCGCTCCTCACTTCGAGCTCGTGTACTTGGTGACCGCCTTCGTACCCTCGCTGACTGCGTGCTTGGCGAGCTCACCGGGCAGCAATAGCCTGACCGAAGTCTGGACCTCCCTCGATGTTATCGTCGATCGCTTGTTGTAGTGAGCGAGACGCGACGCCTCAGCCGCTATACGTTCGAAGATATCGTTCACGAACGAGTTCATGATCGACATGGCCTTCGATGAGATACCGGTGTCCGGATGGACCTGCTTAAGCACCTTGTAGATGTAGATAGCGTAACTCTCCTTCCTCTTGTGCTTCTTCTTTTTCTTGTCTGTCTTGGATATATTCTTCTGGGCCTTGCCAGATTTCTTGGCGGCCTTTCCGCTAGTCTTGGGCGGCATATCGTCGAATATTAATACGAATCGATCAAACGAACGAGCGATACAAAACACCGAACCTGACCAAAGTCGGAGCCGGTATGATTCAAAAAATTGAAAAACTCTGAGTTTTATTAACAACGTCTCCCTCTCCCGTTATAGGAAACCGAACGTCGCCACGAACGCGACGACCAATCACGTTCACGATGGGGACGAGCGAGACAACAATAATATAGCTGTACTCCTCTACGATCGACGATAGAGATAGTGCGATTATAAAACGAACGAGACGGGTATAATAACATACCTATTTATTTATATTGATATGATATTAGATTTGATATTTATTATTATTTATAAAATCAATATAAGTAAGTACTTAATTAAATATACATACCTACGCGTCAACACAACACAACAACGATTTATATAATAATTTATAATATAATGTCGCTCTGTAATCAATCAATTTAATAGTTCGATAGGTACTTACTTACTTAATATTATTTCATCCGTCGATCATGCTTGTAACGTTATGTATGTATGTATGTATGTATGTATGTATGTATGTATGTATGTATGTAGGTAGGTAGGTAGGTAGGTAGGTGGTAACTTTTCTTAGTGCTCAATTTATAATCAAAGTACACCTACATACTTACTACCTATAATAATACTTATTGCATACTACTACTCGGAAGAATTAATAACTCGCTAGGTATAATATATTATTGAATCGTTGTAAGTTTTATTATACCTATACTTATATTAATATTATGTAGGTAGGTACTATAATATTTATCATAGCGTGTCATTTAAGAAACATAAATTTTTTTCTCTCGAATAGTAACGGAGAGAACAATTCATCGATTTATGTTGTGGCCCTGAAAAGGGCCGTTTTGATTTGTATGTTTTCAACGACGCGCGCTCGCGTCAGATACACGGCGGGCGGCGCGACGACGACGACATCGGGAATGAGTGAATTAAGCCTTCTTCTCGGTCTTCTTCGGCAAGAGCACAGCTTGAATGTTGGGCAGTACTCCACCCTGGGCGATGGTGACTCCCGAAAGTAGCTTGTTCAACTCCTCGTCGTTCCTGATCGCCAATTGCAAATGACGCGGGATGATCCTGGTCTTCTTGTTGTCTCTCGCCGCGTTACCGGCCAACTCGAGAACCTCGGCGGCCAGGTACTCCATGACGGCCGCTAGGTAGACCGGAGCACCGGCACCGACGCGCTCCGCATAATTTCCGTTGCGGAGAAGTCGATGAATACGACCGACCGGAAACTGTAGACCGGCACGGTTCGAACGAGACTTTGCCTTCCCCTTAACTTTACCGCCCTTTCCGCGTCCAGACATTGTTGTTGTCTTAGTTTAAAAAACAGATACTACGAAAATAAATTACGTACGTGAGCGTACGTAAACTTGCTTGTTGTCGAACGAAACGTTCAGCGTCGTATGGTCGGACGCATTCGGAACGTCCCCGTATTTATACTAAAGTTTGAACGATCGTATACGCGATCACGCGAGCGAGACGGGCGTTAATATCAGAGCGAGACAGAATTATACGTTCTTTCCTTTCAAACGCGAAGACGACTATAAATAATAATTAAGTAAGTAGATACCTAGTACAGTAAGGAGTACATACATAATAATAAAATAAAAAACACGGAGAGAGTACGGGAGTCGACGATCGATTCCAGTATTCCGATTAGTAAATAAATAATAATAATAATATTATTATCGTCGAGTCGGATTGGAGTAGCTCAGCTGATGTACTTATTTACTAGATTTAGTTAGGTACCTACCTTGTAAGTGGGTTCAATCAAAGGTACATACCTATCGAACCATGTAAGGAGAGTCCGAGATGCATCGGACGGACACGATAGATAATGAAGAATCTAACTTACCTAATATCATTCGTAAGTAAAATATTATGTACGTAGGTACAGTCGGCCGCATAATTGCAGTCCTCGGTAGAGTTCGAAAATTACTAGGTAGGTATTATTTTAGCATGTTTGCATTATAATAATTTGTTTTCTTGTGTTGAAAACATTCTTATAACAGCCGTTTTGGAGCTCTACGGTGGGTCTACAATTATGCAGCCGACCGTACATAATATTAAAGTATACTAATCTTTAGACTTATTAAGTACAAGTAAGTATATAATATGTATGTATATATATATTGTTTTTTTTTTTCCTAATTTATGAAATGATTAGGGGTAAGTACCTACTTACCTATATTTTCGAATAAATATTAACTATACTTACTTACCGTATTTACCCTACGACATGATACCTACCTAATAATATTATTATAATAGTAGTCTTGTAAAGAAACATTGCTCTCTCTCTATGAGAGAGAAAGCATTCGGAAACGTATGTTAGCCCTGAAAAGGGCTGTTTTTGTTTGCGATAAGCATGGTAGACTCGATAAGTAGGTTCGTGCGTCGCATCTTCTCGACGTCGTCGTCGCGTCGCGTCGTAGGTACGTAGTACGTAGGTAATCTCCTCGTGTCGCGATCTCGATACGCGTTTATCACTCGCTCTACGATACCACCACTGCAGCAACGATAACAACGTCGAAACGACGACGAAGACGACGGACGACTCTTTACTTTTTCGCAGAGGATTTCTTTGCCGCGGCCGCCTTAGATTTGGGCGTCGCCGCTGCCTTCTTCGGTTTAGGAGCTTTCGGTTTCTTCGTCGGAGGCTTCGCAGTCTTCTTGGCTTTAGGAGCGGCGGCGCTCTTAGCCTTCTTTGCGGGCGCGGCCGCCTTCTTGGAAGCGGCGGAAGCGGGTGCCGGTTTCTTCTTAGCCGCTGCGGCTTTCTTGTCTCTCGTCGACGCCTTGCCGCCCTTGGAGGGCGAAGCGGCCGCCGCGGCGGCGGCGGCGGCCTTCTTCTTGGACGCGGCTGCGGTCGCGGCTCCTCCCTTCTTCGATTTAGCCGGCGATTTCGCCGAGGCGGCGGTATCCTTCTTCGATTCGGGCTTCTTTTTCGATTCCGCCGCGGATGCCTTCTTCGCACCGGCCGAGGAAGACTTTGAAGTTTTCGATTCTAGTTTGAACGAACCGGACGCGCCCCGTCCCTTGGTCTGGATCAAAGCGCCCGATTCTACGGCGCTCTTCAGATATTTTCTGATGAAAGGTGCCAATTTCTCAGCGTCGACCTTGTACTGGGCGGCTATATATTTCTTGATGGCTTTCAACGATGATCCGCTGCGCTCCTTCAACTCCTTGATGGCTTGATTTACCATCTCCGACGTCTTAGGATGAGTCGGCGCAGCCTTCGGTTTCTTAGCGCCGCCGCCGGCGGCCGCGGACGCGGACGCCTTCGGTTTCTTCGCCGGTGTCGCCGGGGCCGGTGCTTCAGCTGCTACTGCCGTGTCTGCCATTTTACGACGAGGAATCTTCGTAACTTACTCTCGCAACGTAGAGATAATATTATAATATAACAATCGAATCGTCGATTATTATAATATTTATATTTTAAATAATAATAAATAAAACGGTAGGTAGGTAAGTAAGTAGATATTATATCTATCGAATAAACGAACAGAGTTAGTCGAATCGAGAGACATAGAGGGCGCTCGTAAGCTCCGACGCTAAGGTACCCGACAGCTTTACCGTAAAGAGAGCACCACACTCGAGATACTATTTCCCGTACGAACGCTCCCAACTTTTCACTAACATTCATCTGATTAAATACATTTTTAACATATATTAAAATGTTTCATTCTAACGAAACATCTATGAGACGTTAATATCTGAACAGTATAATCGCTTAGAAACTTTTATATAACGAAACGAATCAACGTTCAAGAATTATAGGGAATATTTCGCGTCACTCTCGGCCGCGAATAGGTCGGACGATGTTTAAATCTTATATAACTTTATAAATTATGTATTTAACGAGCGCCCATCTCTAAAGATAAAAGCCTAAGATATCGTTGTTATCATAAAATACAAAAATATTAAACCCACTATGGTTAAACACTAAAATAATCGCTAATTTCATAAGCCTCGTAAAACACATCGAGACCGTCTCTCGGCCCGATGCCCCTTACACTACACTTGCACCGTGTCGACCGTACCGTACCACGTCTTATAATACTAATATAATATTAGTCTATTAATTATTATTTATACTTATTCGAAAATTTGATAGGTACGAATAAATTATAAAATAGGTAAGATAAATATTAAATGAATGAATGAATGTTATGTGTCGCTCGTACGCAAACGCCAGTAAGTAAGTAAGCCAGCGCGCCTTCTATGACATGTACGATGTTCGAACGAACGAGACCTTCGTTATTTCTTCCTTCTTATGTCTATAGATAGCTGTTTATAAATTTAATACCTACCTTAATTATTACATTAAATTAATTGCATTTGCATTTTTTTTTATTAAAATATAAGTATACTTAGGTAGGTACTTGTTTCGTTCCTACTACCTTAGCGAGCGGGTATTATTTATTAGGCAGGTAGGTACCTACCTACCTACCTACCTACCTACCCAAATGATTACTTTTAATAGGTAGGTAAGTAAATTGACAATTTTTATTATAAATAAGTAAGTAGGTACTATAAAAAACTATTAGGTAGGTACCCGAGTACCAAGAGTTTATTATATAGGTACCTATTTACTATTAAACTTTACAATTTATGAGTACCTACCCTTATAAGTAATATTATTGTACAATTACAAATGATATTATGTTACCTACATACTTACTTACATTTGATGTCGTTAGGAAGGAAGTAGGTACCTACCTACCTAAGTAATATTTATCATTATACTTAAGTACTTATTAACGTTCTATTATCTCGATCAATTTTTTTTTCATTTCTTCCTAGACTTGAATAATAATTATTACTTACCTATTAATTTTGTAATAAAATGTTTCAACGGTAAGTCGAATTGTTTATTTATGAACAATATCTGCGCGTCCCTCTCGCGCGCGTCATTCCTTCTCTCTCTCTCCATCTTTTGTGACGTGGAAAAAAAAAAGAAAAAATAAGTATATAAAATTTGTATGTGTACGTAATGTTCAAAAAACCTATATAGTAAGTAGGTACATACATACCTATAATTCATAATATATTATTATGTCGAGAAAACGAAAAGCAACATTTCAACCGACAATATTAAATATAGTTAAAATCTTATAAGAAACGATTTTTATAATTTTCAATCGAAACATGTGTGGCCCTGAAAAGGGCCTTTTTTTTGCGCTTCGATGACGTCGAAACAAAATAATTTGTGTCGTCGTCACGTCGTCGTCGTCGTTGCCGCCCGGTCGCGTCGCGTCGGATAGGTAATAATTAACCGCCGAAACCGTACAGGGTACGTCCCTGACGTTTCAGAGCGTACACGACGTCCATAGCGGTGACCGTCTTCCTCTTAGCGTGCTCGGTGTAAGTTACGGCGTCACGGATCACGTTCTCGAGGAACACTTTGAGCACACCTCGGGTCTCCTCGTAGATGAGACCGGAGATACGCTTCACTCCACCTCTGCGTGCGAGACGACGGATCGCCGGTTTCGTGATACCCTGGATGTTATCACGAAGCACTTTCCTGTGACGCTTCGCTCCACCTTTCCCCAGACCCTTTCCTCCCTTACCGCGACCGGTCATTTTTCTTGTGGTTGTTGATGAATCTGATCAAAATTTATTAACGAGAACCGTACGCACTCCGTACGAAACAGTTGCTAGAGCGCGACTGGAACACCGTTTCACATGTCGGACCCTCTTATATTTATACAAATCGGTCGAGAAAGAGAACGTACAGACGTTATGGTCGGTTAGAAAGAGACGGCATTATTATATTTCTCGGTTCGATTTGACCGAAGAGCAATAATCTATTATTCTATTAATTAACTACCTACTAGGCGGATAATGTTAGTAAAATATTTTGTTTATTATTATATAGTAAATTAAAAAATTTAACAATATAAACTATAAAACGATAACGTAAATTATATGTGTAGGTATTTACTTAGTTTACCTACCTATGCGTAAGTATATTATGCAGTAAGTAGGTATGTATGTACCTATAATACCTATATTGTATACATGGATTTTACTTAGAATAGGTGGTAAGTACACCTATACGGGTCATCAAACAAGTAGGTAGGTTAATATCTAATCGTTCATCGTTTCAACTTAATACACACCTAAAAGTAACATACCTACTAGGTAGTAATTTGGAGAGAAAAAAGCAAGTACTTACCTACATCTATCTCAATCATGTAGGTATGCGTACATAAATATATCTTCTTTTTAAGTATGTAACACAGTGTGTGTATGTAGGTAGTAGTAAGAGAGATTTCATTACCATGATTATCCCTATTTAATAAACATAATAATATAGGTGTATAGGTGTAGATAAACTAATCGTCGACGACTCTATCATTATAATTTAGTCGATAAGAAACATTTTACTCTATTCAAACAAACGAAACATATGTGGCCCTGAAAAGGGCCTTTTTTTTTTTTTTTGTTCTGCTGTCATTCCAACGAGCAACCGCCGTCCGGGAAGGAATTTAAGCGCGTTCACCTCTGATCCTACGCGCCAGCTGTATATCCTTAGGCATGATGGTGACACGCTTCGCGTGAATAGCGCACAGGTTCGTGTCCTCGAAGAGACCGACGAGGTAAGCCTCGCTCGCCTCCTGGAGAGCCATAACGGCGGAGCTCTGGAAGCGTAGATCGGTCTTGAAGTCCTGAGCGATCTCACGGACGAGACGCTGGAAAGGCAACTTGCGAATCAGAAGCTCGGTACTCTTCTGATAACGACGGATCTCACGGAGGGCGACGGTACCGGGCCTGTAACGGTGAGGCTTCTTCACGCCTCCGGTGGCGGGCGCGCTCTTGCGCGCGGCCTTTGTGGCGAGCTGCTTGCGCGGCGCCTTACCTCCGGTCGATTTACGAGCGGTCTGCTTGGTACGAGCCATCTTCCTTCTTCGATTATATTATTATTTTTTTAAATATAGAAACAATAAAAAATGTGTCGAGTCGAATACGTACGCACGTACGAATGTCGAGACGTCAATTGGCGATCGTGGCCCCTATTCCCCGCTCTTATATATAGAGATGCGAGAGCGGGACAAGACGACAACAATATTATCACCGTCACTCTCTAACCGTTTCGTTTCTCTCTTGCTTTGCTTTGCTTTCGTTTGCTAGACAAGACGTAAATAATTAAACTTAATTGCGAATTTTTATATCTAAAATTCGAGTAGGTAGGTATAAAAATAATAGTTAGTTAGGAAATATTATAACAATTGATTACATACGTCTAAGTATAATATTATCAAGGTAAGTGTAGTGCCCAAATTAAATAGAATCTATAAAACAGACCTACCTTCTTACTTAGTAATTGTAGTAGGTACCTATAATAACGTACCTAATTAATTATCGTAAACAATGGAATTACAATTTAATAATTTTCTTTCAATAATATGATTACTTATTAATCATGTATCTAGTAGGCGCAATACGTAGGCAGTAGGTACGTATTGGATTTAAGTTTTTAACCTAATAAAATTTCTCACAATCTTTTAGTTATACCTAGGTAAGTATGTATTATAATTATGACCAAGTCATAATCATTAATTTTGCATAGTTTTTTTTTTTTAATTTTCTTTCTATCCTATAGGTACTTATTAATTATTGATTGTGTAATAAATAGGTACACGTACTTATATTATTTATGTCATCTATAAGAAACATTTATAAATACATTCTGTATGTATGTATTTATATATTTTTAGATTCATATTGTGGCCCTGAAAAGGGCCGTTTGTATTTCGTCGAATGTGTGTGTTTGTGTTGCTAAGCGGGGCGGAGTGAACCCGCGCCGCCGCGTCGCTAACGCGCTCCTCACTTCGAGCTCGTGTACTTGGTGACCGCCTTCGTACCCTCGCTGACTGCGTGCTTGGCGAGCTCACCGGGCAGCAATAGCCTGACCGAAGTCTGGACCTCCCTCGATGTTATCGTCGATCGCTTGTTGTAGTGAGCGAGACGCGACGCCTCAGCCGCTATACGTTCGAAGATATCGTTCACGAACGAGTTCATGATCGACATGGCCTTCGATGAGATACCGGTGTCCGGATGGACCTGCTTAAGCACCTTGTAGATGTAGATAGCGTAACTCTCCTTCCTCTTGTGCTTCTTCTTTTTCTTGTCTGTCTTGGATATATTCTTCTGGGCCTTGCCAGATTTCTTGGCGGCCTTTCCGCTAGTCTTGGGCGGCATATCGTCGAATATTAATACGAATCGATCAAACGAACGAGCGATACAAAACACCGAACCTGACCAAAGTCGGAGCCGGTATGATTCAAAATCGTCGGGTTGTCTTCTACCCCAGTTCTTGGGGCAGGTTTGCTCCTTCGGGCCGAGGGCCCATGGGTGCGGTTGCCGTCGCCGGTAGTCACGACTACCGGGTCTGTGTGACGGCACCGTTCGGCGCCGTGGGGCCCGCGGCCCCTGGAGTCTGCTGGGCTGGTGTGGAGAGCTGCGTCCGTCCCCGCGACCGTGAGTTCGCGGGGGTATCGCAGCCCTCTTTCCGGCCGTTCATACTGGGTTGCCAGCTGGGCGAGATGTTGGTATCCCGAGGCGTCTGCGCGCATGAACATGGCCTTGGCCAGGCCCGCGACGAAATTGTCCAGGCTCTCGACTCTAAGGTCACGTGCAATGGTAGCGTTCCTGACGTACCGCGGCGCGTCGACTATGGTCCTCAGAGCCAGCGACTGCTGGGTTCTGAGGGACTTGCGGCGGGTCTCGGCCAGGAGCGCGTACCAGGCCGGGGCTGCATACGTGAGGCGGGATCTCAAGTATGCCTTGTAGACCCCGACCTTGCTGCGGAGTGGGAGCTTAGAGGAGAGCACTGGACGGAGCAGGTTGCGTGCGGCGCGGACCTGGGCCACTACGCTCTTCGCGTGATGGGCCATGTTCAAGCGGCTGTCAATGGTCACCCCGAGATACTTCGCCCTCTTGGTCCAGGCGATGGTCGTCCCTCGGAGTTCGAGGCAGGGTGGTGGGCGGCGGACGTGCGTGAAGACCATCGCCTGGGTTTTGGCCGCGTTGGCGGACAATCGCCACCTGTCCAGCCAGGTGGGAAGGGCATCGAGCACCTGCTGCATCTTCCTTGCCGCATGGTTGCCTCTGATGGACGCCGTGATGTAGGCAGCATCGTCTGCGTACAGGGCCAGGAGCGCATCCCCCGGCTTCGGGATGTCGTCCGTGTAGAGCGCGTAGCAGGTGGGCGACAGCACACTACCCTGCGGCACCCCGGCCCTGATACGGCGGTCGTCTGAGAGGGACTCCTCCACTCGGACCCTGAAAGTCCGGTCTCTGAGGAAGGAGTCGACGACTCTCGTGTAGCGCAGCGGTATGCTGGCGGCGTCCATCTTGAAGAGCAGTCCGTCGTGCCAGACTCGGTCGAAGGCCTTCTCCATATCCAAGAATACTGCAACTGCGTGTTCCCGTTTGTTACGGATTACCGCGATGTGGTGCAGTACCCTGGACAGTTGGAGAGTCGTGCTGTGCTCCGACCGGAATCCGAACTGCTCCTCCCTCGGCGTGAAGTGCTCGGCGAGGCGGCCAAGCAGCAGGCGCTCGAATACCTTCGACAGGCATGACAGCAGCGTGATGGGCCTGTAGCTGCCGGGTTTCAGCACGTTCTTCCCCTGTTTCGGGATCATGATGACGACGCCACGCTTCCAGGACTCTGGGAAGTGGCCGGTCCTCATGATCCCGTTGAAGAGCCGTGTGATGGCTGCGATGATCCGTGGTGGCAGGTGGCGCAGGGCGGCGTTGGTGATGGTGTCCTCACCGGGCGCTTTCCGGGGCTGGGCGCGCAGGAGAGCTCTCCGTACTTGCCCTGGTGAGAACACCACTGGATCCTGCTCGGGCGGCAGGGGCGACGCTCTGAGGGCGCGGACTCGGTCCTCAACAGTGGCCAGGTGGTCCATGTCGGCGGTTGGGTTTGGGGAGAACTGCTGCTCGAGGTGCTCCGCGAAGATCTCCGCTCTGTCCTCGGGCTTGTAGCGCGGAGTCCCGTCGCATGATTCAAAATCGTCGGGTTGTCTTCTACCCCAGTTCTTGGGGCAGGTTTGCTCCTTCGGGCCGAGGGCCCATGGGTGCGGTTGCCGTCGCCGGTAGTCACGACTACCGGGTCTGTGTGACGGCACCGTTCGGCGCCGTGGGGCCCGCGGCCCCTGGAGTCTGCTGGGCTGGTGTGGAGAGGGCTGCGTCCGTCCCCGCGACCGTGAGTTCGCGGGGGTATCGCAGCCCTCTTTCCGGCCGTTCATACTGGGTTGCCAGCTGGGCGAGATGTTGGTATCCCGAGGCGTCTGCGCGCATGAACATGGCCTTGGCCAGGCCCGCGACGAAATTGTCCAGGCTCTCGACTCTAAGGTCACGTGCAATGGTAGCGTTCCTGACGTACCGCGGCGCGTCGACTATGGTCCTCAGAGCCAGCGACTGCTGGGTTCTGAGGGACTTGCGGCGGGTCTCGGCCAGGAGCGCGTACCAGGCCGGGGCTGCATACGTGAGGCGGGATCTCAAGTATGCCTTGTAGACCCCGACCTTGCTGCGGAGTGGGAGCTTAGAGGAGAGCACTGGACGGAGCAGGTTGCGTACGGCGCGGACCTGGGCCACTACGCTCTTCGCGTGATGGGCCATGTTCAAGCGGCTGTCAATGGTCACCCCGAGATACTTCGCCCTCTTGGTCCAGGCGATGGTCGTCCCTCGGAGTTCGAGGCAGGGTGGTGGGCGGCGGACGTGCGTGAAGACCATCGCCTGGGTTTTGGCCGCGTTGGCGGACAATCGCCACCTGTCCAGCCAGGTGGGAAGGGCATCGAGCACCTGCTGCATCTTCCTTGCCGCATGGTTGCCTCTGATGGACGCCGTGATGTAGGCAGCATCGTCTGCGTACAGGGCCAGGAGCGCATCCCCCGGCTTCGGGATGTCGTCCGTGTAGAGCGCGTAGCAGGTGGGCGACAGCACACTACCCTGCGGCACCCCGGCCCTGATACGGCGGTCGTCTGAGAGGGACTCCTCCACTCGGACCCTGAAAGTCCGGTCTCTGAGGAAGGAGTCGACGACTCTCATGTAGCGCAGCGGTATGCTGGCGGCGTCCATCTTGAAGAGCAGTCCGTCGTGCCAGACTCGGTCGAAGGCCTTCTCCATATCCAAGAATACTGCAACTGCGTGTTCCCGTTTGTTACGGATTACCGCGATGTGGTGCAGTACCCTGGACAGTTGGAGAGTCGTGCTGTGCTCCGACCGGAATCCGAACTGCTCCTCCCTCGGCGTGAAGTGCTCGGCGAGGCGGCCAAGCAGCAGGCGCTCGAATACCTTCGACAGGCATGACAGCAGCGTGATGGGCCTGTAGCTGCCGGGTTTCAGCACGTTCTTCCCCTGTTTCGGGATCATGATGACGACGCCACGCTTCCAGGACTCTGGGAAGTGGCCGGTCCTCATGATCCCGTTGAAGAGCCGTGTGATGGCTGCGATGATCCGTGGTGGCAGGTGGCGCAGGGCGGCGTTGGTGATGGTGTCCTCACCGGGCGCTTTCCGGGGCTGGGCGCGCAGGAGAGCTCTCCGTACTTGCCCTGGTGAGAACACCACTGGATCCTGCTCGGGCGGCAGGGGCGACGCTCTGAGGGCGCGGACTCGGTCCTCAACAGTGGCCAGGTGGTCCATGTCGTCGGTTGGGTTTGGGGAGAACTGCTGCTCGAGGTGCTCCGCGAAGATCTCCGCTCTGTCCTCGGGCTTGTAGCGCGGAGTCCCGTCGCTGTGCAGGAGCGGTCTGACCGGAGGAGGGGCACCACGGAGGGACCGGCAAACGCGATGGAGTGCGTTCCAGTCCTCTCCGGCTTCCTCGACTCTACGGTCCCACTCCTGCGCGGAAGCTTCCTCGAGCAGGGTTCTCACCTCCGCTGCGAGCCTGTTGAGCCTCGACTTCAGGGCCGGGTCTCGGTTGCTCTGCCACCTTTTCCTCAGACTCCTCTTCTCAGCAATCAACCTCGCTATGTGTGGAGGGACTGGCTTGAGTGTAGGGGAGCCTGGGGGACCGGACGCTTCTGCTGTGGCCGCTTGGATGGCCGCAGTTATCGCCCCGGTCAGCGCCTCAACGCCCTCAGCGTCGGGGACCGGGTGGCGGAGGACCTCCCGGTCTACTGCCTCGGCGAAGGCCTCCCAGTTGGTCCTCCTCCTTGGGGGGCGGCGTGCTGCCCGGATGGCGGTTGTCCTGAACTCGAGAAGGACCGGTTGGTGGTCTGATCCCGTCTCGTAGTCCAGGACCTCTTGCTCGATCGGGAAGCGGAGGCCGCGGTGAACCGCGAGGTCAATCACCGAGGGCATTCGGGTGGAGTCGTCTGGGTAGTGAGTTGGGGTGTCGGGGCCCTCCGTCCGGTACCCCCTTCTCTCGGCATCCTCGAACAGCCGGCGTCCTTCGGGGCTGGTGCTGGCACTGTTCCACGCTGGGTGATGGGCGTTCCAGTCTCCCGCGATGATGGTAGGTGGGGGGACTGCCTCATCAATACCCAGCAGGTCGTGCACCTCTGCCAGCACCAAGGGGGTCGAGGAGGGGCGGTATGCGGCGAACACCTTGAGGTCCCCGCCGCCAGCCCATACCTCCACGCCGAGAGCCTGGAGGTGATTCAAAAAATTGAAAAACTCTGAGTTTTATTAACAACGTCTCCCTCTCCCGTTATAGGAAACCGAACGTCGCCACGAACGCGACGACCAATCACGTTCACGATGGGGACGAGCGAGACAACAATAATATAGCTGTACTCCTCTACGATCGACGATAGAGATAGTGCGATTATAAAACGAACGAGACGGGTATAATAACATACCTATTTATTTATATTGATATGATATTAGATTTGATATTTATTATTATTTATAAAATCAATATAAGTAAGTACTTAATTAAATATACATACCTACGCGTCAACACAACACAACAACGATTTATATAATAATTTATAATATAATGTCGCTCTGTAATCAATCAATTTAATAGTTCGATAGGTACTTACTTACTTAATATTATTTCATCCGTCGATCATGCTTGTAACGTTATGTATGTATGTATGTATGTATGTATGTATGTATGTATGTATGTATGTAGGTAGGTAGGTAGGTAGGTAGGTGGTAACTTTTCTTAGTGCTCAATTTATAATCAAAGTACACCTACATACTTACTACCTATAATAATACTTATTGCATACTACTACTCGGAAGAATTAATAACTCGCTAGGTATAATATATTATTGAATCGTTGTAAGTTTTATTATACCTATACTTATATTAATATTATGTAGGTAGGTACTATAATATTTATCATAGCGTGTCATTTAAGAAACATAAATTTTTTTCTCTCGAATAGTAACGGAGAGAACAATTCATCGATTTATGTTGTGGCCCTGAAAAGGGCCGTTTTGATTTGTATGTTTTCAACGACGCGCGCTCGCGTCAGATACACGGCGGGCGGCGCGACGACGACGACATCGGGAATGAGTGAATTAAGCCTTCTTCTCGGTCTTCTTCGGCAAGAGCACAGCTTGAATGTTGGGCAGTACTCCACCCTGGGCGATGGTGACTCCCGAAAGTAGCTTGTTCAACTCCTCGTCGTTCCTGATCGCCAATTGCAAATGACGCGGGATGATCCTGGTCTTCTTGTTGTCTCTCGCCGCGTTACCGGCCAACTCGAGAACCTCGGCGGCCAGGTACTCCATGACGGCCGCTAGGTAGACCGGAGCACCGGCACCGACGCGCTCCGCATAATTTCCGTTGCGGAGAAGTCGATGAATACGACCGACCGGAAACTGTAGACCGGCACGGTTCGAACGAGACTTTGCCTTCCCCTTAACTTTACCGCCCTTTCCGCGTCCAGACATTGTTGTTGTCTTAGTTTAAAAAACAGATACTACGAAAATAAATTACGTACGTGAGCGTACGTAAACTTGCTTGTTGTCGAACGAAACGTTCAGCGTCGTATGGTCGGACGCATTCGGAACGTCCCCGTATTTATACTAAAGTTTGAACGATCGTATACGCGATCACGCGAGCGAGACGGGCGTTAATATCAGAGCGAGACAGAATTATACGTTCTTTCCTTTCAAACGCGAAGACGACTATAAATAATAATTAAGTAAGTAGATACCTAGTACAGTAAGGAGTACATACATAATAATAAAATAAAAAACACGGAGAGAGTACGGGAGTCGACGATCGATTCCAGTATTCCGATTAGTAAATAAATAATAATAATAATATTATTATCGTCGAGTCGGATTGGAGTAGCTCAGCTGATGTACTTATTTACTAGATTTAGTTAGGTACCTACCTTGTAAGTGGGTTCAATCAAAGGTACATACCTATCGAACCATGTAAGGAGAGTCCGAGATGCATCGGACGGACACGATAGATAATGAAGAATCTAACTTACCTAATATCATTCGTAAGTAAAATATTATGTACGTAGGTACAGTCGGCCGCATAATTGCAGTCCTCGGTAGAGTTCGAAAATTACTAGGTAGGTATTATTTTAGCATGTTTGCATTATAATAATTTGTTTTCTTGTGTTGAAAACATTCTTATAACAGCCGTTTTGGAGCTCTACGGTGGGTCTACAATTATGCAGCCGACCGTACATAATATTAAAGTATACTAATCTTTAGACTTATTAAGTACAAGTAAGTATATAATATGTATGTATATATATATTGTTTTTTTTTTTCCTAATTTATGAAATGATTAGGGGTAAGTACCTACTTACCTATATTTTCGAATAAATATTAACTATACTTACTTACCGTATTTACCCTACGACATGATACCTACCTAATAATATTATTATAATAGTAGTCTTGTAAAGAAACATTGCTCTCTCTCTATGAGAGAGAAAGCATTCGGAAACGTATGTTAGCCCTGAAAAGGGCTGTTTTTGTTTGCGATAAGCATGGTAGACTCGATAAGTAGGTTCGTGCGTCGCATCTTCTCGACGTCGTCGTCGCGTCGCGTCGTAGGTACGTAGTACGTAGGTAATCTCCTCGTGTCGCGATCTCGATACGCGTTTATCACTCGCTCTACGATACCACCACTGCAGCAACGATAACAACGTCGAAACGACGACGAAGACGACGGACGACTCTTTACTTTTTCGCAGAGGATTTCTTTGCCGCGGCCGCCTTAGATTTGGGCGTCGCCGCTGCCTTCTTCGGTTTAGGAGCTTTCGGTTTCTTCGTCGGAGGCTTCGCAGTCTTCTTGGCTTTAGGAGCGGCGGCGCTCTTAGCCTTCTTTGCGGGCGCGGCCGCCTTCTTGGAAGCGGCGGAAGCGGGTGCCGGTTTCTTCTTAGCCGCTGCGGCTTTCTTGTCTCTCGTCGACGCCTTGCCGCCCTTGGAGGGCGAAGCGGCCGCCGCGGCGGCGGCGGCGGCCTTCTTCTTGGACGCGGCTGCGGTCGCGGCTCCTCCCTTCTTCGATTTAGCCGGCGATTTCGCCGAGGCGGCGGTATCCTTCTTCGATTCGGGCTTCTTTTTCGATTCCGCCGCGGATGCCTTCTTCGCACCGGCCGAGGAAGACTTTGAAGTTTTCGATTCTAGTTTGAACGAACCGGACGCGCCCCGTCCCTTGGTCTGGATCAAAGCGCCCGATTCTACGGCGCTCTTCAGATATTTTCTGATGAAAGGTGCCAATTTCTCAGCGTCGACCTTGTACTGGGCGGCTATATATTTCTTGATGGCTTTCAACGATGATCCGCTGCGCTCCTTCAACTCCTTGATGGCTTGATTTACCATCTCCGACGTCTTAGGATGAGTCGGCGCAGCCTTCGGTTTCTTAGCGCCGCCGCCGGCGGCCGCGGACGCGGACGCCTTCGGTTTCTTCGCCGGTGTCGCCGGGGCCGGTGCTTCAGCTGCTACTGCCGTGTCTGCCATTTTACGACGAGGAATCTTCGTAACTTACTCTCGCAACGTAGAGATAATATTATAATATAACAATCGAATCGTCGATTATTATAATATTTATATTTTAAATAATAATAAATAAAACGGTAGGTAGGTAAGTAAGTAGATATTATATCTATCGAATAAACGAACAGAGTTAGTCGAATCGAGAGACATAGAGGGCGCTCGTAAGCTCCGACGCTAAGGTACCCGACAGCTTTACCGTAAAGAGAGCACCACACTCGAGATACTATTTCCCGTACGAACGCTCCCAACTTTTCACTAACATTCATCTGATTAAATACATTTTTAACATATATTAAAATGTTTCATTCTAACGAAACATCTATGAGACGTTAATATCTGAACAGTATAATCGCTTAGAAACTTTTATATAACGAAACGAATCAACGTTCAAGAATTATAGGGAATATTTCGCGTCACTCTCGGCCGCGAATAGGTCGGACGATGTTTAAATCTTATATAACTTTATAAATTATGTATTTAACGAGCGCCCATCTCTAAAGATAAAAGCCTAAGATATCGTTGTTATCATAAAATACAAAAATATT
Source organism: Idaea straminata (assembly GCA_951213275.1). Lineage (NCBI taxonomy): Eukaryota > Metazoa > Arthropoda > Insecta > Lepidoptera > Geometridae > Idaea > Idaea straminata. Next base: position 3,449,945 of record OX577875.1, on the reverse strand, counting down.
AAACCCACTATGGTTAAACACTAAAATAATCGCTAATTTCATAAGCCTCGTAAAACACATCGAGACCGTCTCTCGGCCCGATGCCCCTTACACTACACTTGCACCGTGTCGACCGTACCGTACCACGTCTTATAATACTAATATAATATTAGTCTATTAATTATTATTTATACTTATTCGAAAATTTGATAGGTACGAATAAATTATAAAATAGGTAAGATAAATATTAAATGAATGAATGAATGTTATGTGTCGCTCGTACGCAAACGCCAGTAAGTAAGTAAGCCAGCGCGCCTTCTATGACATGTACGATGTTCGAACGAACGAGACCTTCGTTATTTCTTCCTTCTTATGTCTATAGATAGCTGTTTATAAATTTAATACCTACCTTAATTATTACATTAAATTAATTGCATTTGCATTTTTTTTTATTAAAATATAAGTATACTTAGGTAGGTACTTGTTTCGTTCCTACTACCTTAGCGAGCGGGTATTATTTATTAGGCAGGTAGGTACCTACCTACCTACCTACCTACCTACCCAAATGATTACTTTTAATAGGTAGGTAAGTAAATTGACAATTTTTATTATAAATAAGTAAGTAGGTACTATAAAAAACTATTAGGTAGGTACCCGAGTACCAAGAGTTTATTATATAGGTACCTATTTACTATTAAACTTTACAATTTATGAGTACCTACCCTTATAAGTAATATTATTGTACAATTACAAATGATATTATGTTACCTACATACTTACTTACATTTGATGTCGTTAGGAAGGAAGTAGGTACCTACCTACCTAAGTAATATTTATCATTATACTTAAGTACTTATTAACGTTCTATTATCTCGATCAATTTTTTTTTCATTTCTTCCTAGACTTGAATAATAATTATTACTTACCTATTAATTTTGTAATAAAATGTTTCAACGGTAAGTCGAATTGTTTATTTATGAACAATATCTGCGCGTCCCTCTCGCGCGCGTCATTCCTTCTCTCTCTCTCCATCTTTTGTGACGTGGAAAAAAAAAAGAAAAAATAAGTATATAAAATTTGTATGTGTACGTAATGTTCAAAAAACCTATATAGTAAGTAGGTACATACATACCTATAATTCATAATATATTATTATGTCGAGAAAACGAAAAGCAACATTTCAACCGACAATATTAAATATAGTTAAAATCTTATAAGAAACGATTTTTATAATTTTCAATCGAAACATGTGTGGCCCTGAAAAGGGCCTTTTTTTTGCGCTTCGATGACGTCGAAACAAAATAATTTGTGTCGTCGTCACGTCGTCGTCGTCGTTGCCGCCCGGTCGCGTCGCGTCGGATAGGTAATAATTAACCGCCGAAACCGTACAGGGTACGTCCCTGACGTTTCAGAGCGTACACGACGTCCATAGCGGTGACCGTCTTCCTCTTAGCGTGCTCGGTGTAAGTTACGGCGTCACGGATCACGTTCTCGAGGAACACTTTGAGCACACCTCGGGTCTCCTCGTAGATGAGACCGGAGATACGCTTCACTCCACCTCTGCGTGCGAGACGACGGATCGCCGGTTTCGTGATACCCTGGATGTTATCACGAAGCACTTTCCTGTGACGCTTCGCTCCACCTTTCCCCAGACCCTTTCCTCCCTTACCGCGACCGGTCATTTTTCTTGTGGTTGTTGATGAATCTGATCAAAATTTATTAACGAGAACCGTACGCACTCCGTACGAAACAGTTGCTAGAGCGCGACTGGAACACCGTTTCACATGTCGGACCCTCTTATATTTATACAAATCGGTCGAGAAAGAGAACGTACAGACGTTATGGTCGGTTAGAAAGAGACGGCATTATTATATTTCTCGGTTCGATTTGACCGAAGAGCAATAATCTATTATTCTATTAATTAACTACCTACTAGGCGGATAATGTTAGTAAAATATTTTGTTTATTATTATATAGTAAATTAAAAAATTTAACAATATAAACTATAAAACGATAACGTAAATTATATGTGTAGGTATTTACTTAGTTTACCTACCTATGCGTAAGTATATTATGCAGTAAGTAGGTATGTATGTACCTATAATACCTATATTGTATACATGGATTTTACTTAGAATAGGTGGTAAGTACACCTATACGGGTCATCAAACAAGTAGGTAGGTTAATATCTAATCGTTCATCGTTTCAACTTAATACACACCTAAAAGTAACATACCTACTAGGTAGTAATTTGGAGAGAAAAAAGCAAGTACTTACCTACATCTATCTCAATCATGTAGGTATGCGTACATAAATATATCTTCTTTTTAAGTATGTAACACAGTGTGTGTATGTAGGTAGTAGTAAGAGAGATTTCATTACCATGATTATCCCTATTTAATAAACATAATAATATAGGTGTATAGGTGTAGATAAACTAATCGTCGACGACTCTATCATTATAATTTAGTCGATAAGAAACATTTTACTCTATTCAAACAAACGAAACATATGTGGCCCTGAAAAGGGCCTTTTTTTTTTTTTTTGTTCTGCTGTCATTCCAACGAGCAACCGCCGTCCGGGAAGGAATTTAAGCGCGTTCACCTCTGATCCTACGCGCCAGCTGTATATCCTTAGGCATGATGGTGACACGCTTCGCGTGAATAGCGCACAGGTTCGTGTCCTCGAAGAGACCGACGAGGTAAGCCTCGCTCGCCTCCTGGAGAGCCATAACGGCGGAGCTCTGGAAGCGTAGATCGGTCTTGAAGTCCTGAGCGATCTCACGGACGAGACGCTGGAAAGGCAACTTGCGAATCAGAAGCTCGGTACTCTTCTGATAACGACGGATCTCACGGAGGGCGACGGTACCGGGCCTGTAACGGTGAGGCTTCTTCACGCCTCCGGTGGCGGGCGCGCTCTTGCGCGCGGCCTTTGTGGCGAGCTGCTTGCGCGGCGCCTTACCTCCGGTCGATTTACGAGCGGTCTGCTTGGTACGAGCCATCTTCCTTCTTCGATTATATTATTATTTTTTTAAATATAGAAACAATAAAAAATGTGTCGAGTCGAATACGTACGCACGTACGAATGTCGAGACGTCAATTGGCGATCGTGGCCCCTATTCCCCGCTCTTATATATAGAGATGCGAGAGCGGGACAAGACGACAACAATATTATCACCGTCACTCTCTAACCGTTTCGTTTCTCTCTTGCTTTGCTTTGCTTTCGTTTGCTAGACAAGACGTAAATAATTAAACTTAATTGCGAATTTTTATATCTAAAATTCGAGTAGGTAGGTATAAAAATAATAGTTAGTTAGGAAATATTATAACAATTGATTACATACGTCTAAGTATAATATTATCAAGGTAAGTGTAGTGCCCAAATTAAATAGAATCTATAAAACAGACCTACCTTCTTACTTAGTAATTGTAGTAGGTACCTATAATAACGTACCTAATTAATTATCGTAAACAATGGAATTACAATTTAATAATTTTCTTTCAATAATATGATTACTTATTAATCATGTATCTAGTAGGCGCAATACGTAGGCAGTAGGTACGTATTGGATTTAAGTTTTTAACCTAATAAAATTTCTCACAATCTTTTAGTTATACCTAGGTAAGTATGTATTATAATTATGACCAAGTCATAATCATTAATTTTGCATAGTTTTTTTTTTTTAATTTTCTTTCTATCCTATAGGTACTTATTAATTATTGATTGTGTAATAAATAGGTACACGTACTTATATTATTTATGTCATCTATAAGAAACATTTATAAATACATTCTGTATGTATGTATTTATATATTTTTAGATTCATATTGTGGCCCTGAAAAGGGCCGTTTGTATTTCGTCGAATGTGTGTGTTTGTGTTGCTAAGCGGGGCGGAGTGAACCCGCGCCGCCGCGTCGCTAACGCGCTCCTCACTTCGAGCTCGTGTACTTGGTGACCGCCTTCGTACCCTCGCTGACTGCGTGCTTGGCGAGCTCACCGGGCAGCAATAGCCTGACCGAAGTCTGGACCTCCCTCGATGTTATCGTCGATCGCTTGTTGTAGTGAGCGAGACGCGACGCCTCAGCCGCTATACGTTCGAAGATATCGTTCACGAACGAGTTCATGATCGACATGGCCTTCGATGAGATACCGGTGTCCGGATGGACCTGCTTAAGCACCTTGTAGATGTAGATAGCGTAACTCTCCTTCCTCTTGTGCTTCTTCTTTTTCTTGTCTGTCTTGGATATATTCTTCTGGGCCTTGCCAGATTTCTTGGCGGCCTTTCCGCTAGTCTTGGGCGGCATATCGTCGAATATTAATACGAATCGATCAAACGAACGAGCGATACAAAACACCGAACCTGACCAAAGTCGGAGCCGGTATGATTCAAAATCGTCGGGTTGTCTTCTACCCCAGTTCTTGGGGCAGGTTTGCTCCTTCGGGCCGAGGGCCCATGGGTGCGGTTGCCGTCGCCGGTAGTCACGACTACCGGGTCTGTGTGACGGCACCGTTCGGCGCCGTGGGGCCCGCGGCCCCTGGAGTCTGCTGGGCTGGTGTGGAGAGGGCTGCGTCCGTCCCCGCGACCGTGAGTTCGCGGGGGTATCGCAGCCCTCTTTCCGGCCGTTCATACTGGGTTGCCAGCTGGGCGAGATGTTGGTATCCCGAGGCGTCTGCGCGCATGAACATGGCCTTGGCCAGGCCCGCGACGAAATTGTCCAGGCTCTCGACTCTAAGGTCACGTGCAATGGTAGCGTTCCTGACGTACCGCGGCGCGTCGACTATGGTCCTCAGAGCCAGCGACTGCTGGGTTCTGAGGGACTTGCGGCGGGTCTCGGCCAGGAGCGCGTACCAGGCCGGGGCTGCATACGTGAGGCGGGATCTCAAGTATGCCTTGTAGACCCCGACCTTGCTGCGGAGTGGGAGCTTAGAGGAGAGCACTGGACGGAGCAGGTTGCGTGCGGCGCGGACCTGGGCCACTACGCTCTTCGCGTGATGGGCCATGTTCAAGCGGCTGTCAATGGTCACCCCGAGATACTTCGCCCTCTTGGTCCAGGCGATGGTCGTCCCTCGGAGTTCGAGGCAGGGTGGTGGGCGGCGGACGTGCGTGAAGACCATCGCCTGGGTTTTGGCCGCGTTGGCGGACAATCGCCACCTGTCCAGCCAGGTGGGAAGGGCATCGAGCACCTGCTGCATCTTCCTTGCCGCATGGTTGCCTCTGATGGACGCCGTGATGTAGGCAGCATCGTCTGCGTACAGGGCCAGGAGCGCATCCCCCGGCTTCGGGATGTCGTCCGTGTAGAGCGCGTAGCAGGTGGGCGACAGCACACTACCCTGCGGCACCCCGGCCCTGATACGGCGGTCGTCTGAGAGGGACTCCTCCACTCGGACCCTGAAAGTCCGGTCTCTGAGGAAGGAGTCGACGACTCTCGTGTAGCGCAGCGGTATGCTGGCGGCGTCCATCTTGAAGAGCAGTCCGTCGTGCCAGACTCGGTCGAAGGCCTTCTCCATATCCAAGAATACTGCAACTGCGTGTTCCCGTTTGTTACGGATTACCGCGATGTGGTGCAGTACCCTGGACAGTTGGAGAGTCGTGCTGTGCTCCGACCGGAATCCGAACTGCTCCTCCCTCGGCGTGAAGTGCTCGGCGAGGCGGCCAAGCAGCAGGCGCTCGAATACCTTCGACAGGCATGACAGCAGCGTGATGGGCCTGTAGCTGCCGGGTTTCAGCACGTTCTTCCCCTGTTTCGGGATCATGATGACGACGCCACGCTTCCAGGACTCTGGGAAGTGGCCGGTCCTCATGATCCCGTTGAAGAGCCGTGTGATGGCTGCGATGATCCGTGGTGGCAGGTGGCGCAGGGCGGCGTTGGTGATGGTGTCCTCACCGGGCGCTTTCCGGGGCTGGGCGCGCAGGAGAGCTCTCCGTACTTGCCCTGGTGAGAACACCACTGGATCCTGCTCGGGCGGCAGGGGCGACGCTCTGAGGGCGCGGACTCGGTCCTCAACAGTGGCCAGGTGGTCCATGTCGGCGGTTGGGTTTGGGGAGAACTGCTGCTCGAGGTGCTCCGCGAAGATCTCCGCTCTGTCCTCGGGCTTGTAGCGCGGAGTCCCGTCGCATGATTCAAAAAATTGAAAAACTCTGAGTTTTATTAACAACGTCTCCCTCTCCCGTTATAGGAAACCGAACGTCGCCACGAACGCGACGACCAATCACGTTCACGATGGGGACGAGCGAGACAACAATAATATAGCTGTACTCCTCTACGATCGACGATAGAGATAGTGCGATTATAAAACGAACGAGACGGGTATAATAACATACCTATTTATTTATATTGATATGATATTAGATTTGATATTTATTATTATTTATAAAATCAATATAAGTAAGTACTTAATTAAATATACATACCTACGCGTCAACACAACACAACAACGATTTATATAATAATTTATAATATAATGTCGCTCTGTAATCAATCAATTTAATAGTTCGATAGGTACTTACTTACTTAATATTATTTCATCCGTCGATCATGCTTGTAACGTTATGTATGTATGTATGTATGTATGTATGTATGTATGTATGTATGTATGTAGGTAGGTAGGTAGGTAGGTAGGTGGTAACTTTTCTTAGTGCTCAATTTATAATCAAAGTACACCTACATACTTACTACCTATAATAATACTTATTGCATACTACTACTCGGAAGAATTAATAACTCGCTAGGTATAATATATTATTGAATCGTTGTAAGTTTTATTATACCTATACTTATATTAATATTATGTAGGTAGGTACTATAATATTTATCATAGCGTGTCATTTAAGAAACATAAATTTTTTTCTCTCGAATAGTAACGGAGAGAACAATTCATCGATTTATGTTGTGGCCCTGAAAAGGGCCGTTTTGATTTGTATGTTTTCAACGACGCGCGCTCGCGTCAGATACACGGCGGGCGGCGCGACGACGACGACATCGGGAATGAGTGAATTAAGCCTTCTTCTCGGTCTTCTTCGGCAAGAGCACAGCTTGAATGTTGGGCAGTACTCCACCCTGGGCGATGGTGACTCCCGAAAGTAGCTTGTTCAACTCCTCGTCGTTCCTGATCGCCAATTGCAAATGACGCGGGATGATCCTGGTCTTCTTGTTGTCTCTCGCCGCGTTACCGGCCAACTCGAGAACCTCGGCGGCCAGGTACTCCATGACGGCCGCTAGGTAGACCGGAGCACCGGCACCGACGCGCTCCGCATAATTTCCGTTGCGGAGAAGTCGATGAATACGACCGACCGGAAACTGTAGACCGGCACGGTTCGAACGAGACTTTGCCTTCCCCTTAACTTTACCGCCCTTTCCGCGTCCAGACATTGTTGTTGTCTTAGTTTAAAAAACAGATACTACGAAAATAAATTACGTACGTGAGCGTACGTAAACTTGCTTGTTGTCGAACGAAACGTTCAGCGTCGTATGGTCGGACGCATTCGGAACGTCCCCGTATTTATACTAAAGTTTGAACGATCGTATACGCGATCACGCGAGCGAGACGGGCGTTAATATCAGAGCGAGACAGAATTATACGTTCTTTCCTTTCAAACGCGAAGACGACTATAAATAATAATTAAGTAAGTAGATACCTAGTACAGTAAGGAGTACATACATAATAATAAAATAAAAAACACGGAGAGAGTACGGGAGTCGACGATCGATTCCAGTATTCCGATTAGTAAATAAATAATAATAATAATATTATTATCGTCGAGTCGGATTGGAGTAGCTCAGCTGATGTACTTATTTACTAGATTTAGTTAGGTACCTACCTTGTAAGTGGGTTCAATCAAAGGTACATACCTATCGAACCATGTAAGGAGAGTCCGAGATGCATCGGACGGACACGATAGATAATGAAGAATCTAACTTACCTAATATCATTCGTAAGTAAAATATTATGTACGTAGGTACAGTCGGCCGCATAATTGCAGTCCTCGGTAGAGTTCGAAAATTACTAGGTAGGTATTATTTTAGCATGTTTGCATTATAATAATTTGTTTTCTTGTGTTGAAAACATTCTTATAACAGCCGTTTTGGAGCTCTACGGTGGGTCTACAATTATGCAGCCGACCGTACATAATATTAAAGTATACTAATCTTTAGACTTATTAAGTACAAGTAAGTATATAATATGTATGTATATATATATTGTTTTTTTTTTTCCTAATTTATGAAATGATTAGGGGTAAGTACCTACTTACCTATATTTTCGAATAAATATTAACTATACTTACTTACCGTATTTACCCTACGACATGATACCTACCTAATAATATTATTATAATAGTAGTCTTGTAAAGAAACATTGCTCTCTCTCTATGAGAGAGAAAGCATTCGGAAACGTATGTTAGCCCTGAAAAGGGCTGTTTTTGTTTGCGATAAGCATGGTAGACTCGATAAGTAGGTTCGTGCGTCGCATCTTCTCGACGTCGTCGTCGCGTCGCGTCGTAGGTACGTAGTACGTAGGTAATCTCCTCGTGTCGCGATCTCGATACGCGTTTATCACTCGCTCTACGATACCACCACTGCAGCAACGATAACAACGTCGAAACGACGACGAAGACGACGGACGACTCTTTACTTTTTCGCAGAGGATTTCTTTGCCGCGGCCGCCTTAGATTTGGGCGTCGCCGCTGCCTTCTTCGGTTTAGGAGCTTTCGGTTTCTTCGTCGGAGGCTTCGCAGTCTTCTTGGCTTTAGGAGCGGCGGCGCTCTTAGCCTTCTTTGCGGGCGCGGCCGCCTTCTTGGAAGCGGCGGAAGCGGGTGCCGGTTTCTTCTTAGCCGCTGCGGCTTTCTTGTCTCTCGTCGACGCCTTGCCGCCCTTGGAGGGCGAAGCGGCCGCCGCGGCGGCGGCGGCGGCCTTCTTCTTGGACGCGGCTGCGGTCGCGGCTCCTCCCTTCTTCGATTTAGCCGGCGATTTCGCCGAGGCGGCGGTATCCTTCTTCGATTCGGGCTTCTTTTTCGATTCCGCCGCGGATGCCTTCTTCGCACCGGCCGAGGAAGACTTTGAAGTTTTCGATTCTAGTTTGAACGAACCGGACGCGCCCCGTCCCTTGGTCTGGATCAAAGCGCCCGATTCTACGGCGCTCTTCAGATATTTTCTGATGAAAGGTGCCAATTTCTCAGCGTCGACCTTGTACTGGGCGGCTATATATTTCTTGATGGCTTTCAACGATGATCCGCTGCGCTCCTTCAACTCCTTGATGGCTTGATTTACCATCTCCGACGTCTTAGGATGAGTCGGCGCAGCCTTCGGTTTCTTAGCGCCGCCGCCGGCGGCCGCGGACGCGGACGCCTTCGGTTTCTTCGCCGGTGTCGCCGGGGCCGGTGCTTCAGCTGCTACTGCCGTGTCTGCCATTTTACGACGAGGAATCTTCGTAACTTACTCTCGCAACGTAGAGATAATATTATAATATAACAATCGAATCGTCGATTATTATAATATTTATATTTTAAATAATAATAAATAAAACGGTAGGTAGGTAAGTAAGTAGATATTATATCTATCGAATAAACGAACAGAGTTAGTCGAATCGAGAGACATAGAGGGCGCTCGTAAGCTCCGACGCTAAGGTACCCGACAGCTTTACCGTAAAGAGAGCACCACACTCGAGATACTATTTCCCGTACGAACGCTCCCAACTTTTCACTAACATTCATCTGATTAAATACATTTTTAACATATATTAAAATGTTTCATTCTAACGAAACATCTATGAGACGTTAATATCTGAACAGTATAATCGCTTAGAAACTTTTATATAACGAAACGAATCAACGTTCAAGAATTATAGGGAATATTTCGCGTCACTCTCGGCCGCGAATAGGTCGGACGATGTTTAAATCTTATATAACTTTATAAATTATGTATTTAACGAGCGCCCATCTCTAAAGATAAAAGCCTAAGATATCGTTGTTATCATAAAATACAAAAATATTAAACCCACTATGGTTAAACACTAAAATAATCGCTAATTTCATAAGCCTCGTAAAACACATCGAGACCGTCTCTCGGCCCGATGCCCCTTACACTACACTTGCACCGTGTCGACCGTACCGTACCACGTCTTATAATACTAATATAATATTAGTCTATTAATTATTATTTATACTTATTCGAAAATTTGATAGGTACGAATAAATTATAAAATAGGTAAGATAAATATTAAATGAATGAATGAATGTTATGTGTCGCTCGTACGCAAACGCCAGTAAGTAAGTAAGCCAGCGCGCCTTCTATGACATGTACGATGTTCGAACGAACGAGACCTTCGTTATTTCTTCCTTCTTATGTCTATAGATAGCTGTTTATAAATTTAATACCTACCTTAATTATTACATTAAATTAATTGCATTTGCATTTTTTTTTATTAAAATATAAGTATACTTAGGTAGGTACTTGTTTCGTTCCTACTACCTTAGCGAGCGGGTATTATTTATTAGGCAGGTAGGTACCTACCTACCTACCTACCTACCTACCCAAATGATTACTTTTAATAGGTAGGTAAGTAAATTGACAATTTTTATTATAAATAAGTAAGTAGGTACTATAAAAAACTATTAGGTAGGTACCCGAGTACCAAGAGTTTATTATATAGGTACCTATTTACTATTAAACTTTACAATTTATGAGTACCTACCCTTATAAGTAATATTATTGTACAATTACAAATGATATTATGTTACCTACATACTTACTTACATTTGATGTCGTTAGGAAGGAAGTAGGTACCTACCTACCTAAGTAATATTTATCATTATACTTAAGTACTTATTAACGTTCTATTATCTCGATCAATTTTTTTTTCATTTCTTCCTAGACTTGAATAATAATTATTACTTACCTATTAATTTTGTAATAAAATGTTTCAACGGTAAGTCGAATTGTTTATTTATGAACAATATCTGCGCGTCCCTCTCGCGCGCGTCATTCCTTCTCTCTCTCTCCATCTTTTGTGACGTGGAAAAAAAAAAGAAAAAATAAGTATATAAAATTTGTATGTGTACGTAATGTTCAAAAAACCTATATAGTAAGTAGGTACATACATACCTATAATTCATAATATATTATTATGTCGAGAAAACGAAAAGCAACATTTCAACCGACAATATTAAATATAGTTAAAATCTTATAAGAAACGATTTTTATAATTTTCAATCGAAACATGTGTGGCCCTGAAAAGGGCCTTTTTTTTGCGCTTCGATGACGTCGAAACAAAATAATTTGTGTCGTCGTCACGTCGTCGTCGTCGTTGCCGCCCGGTCGCGTCGCGTCGGATAGGTAATAATTAACCGCCGAAACCGTACAGGGTACGTCCCTGACGTTTCAGAGCGTACACGACGTCCATAGCGGTGACCGTCTTCCTCTTAGCGTGCTCGGTGTAAGTTACGGCGTCACGGATCACGTTCTCGAGGAACACTTTGAGCACACCTCGGGTCTCCTCGTAGATGAGACCGGAGATACGCTTCACTCCACCTCTGCGTGCGAGACGACGGATCGCCGGTTTCGTGATACCCTGGATGTTATCACGAAGCACTTTCCTGTGACGCTTCGCTCCACCTTTCCCCAGACCCTTTCCTCCCTTACCGCGACCGGTCATTTTTCTTGTGGTTGTTGATGAATCTGATCAAAATTTATTAACGAGAACCGTACGCACTCCGTACGAAACAGTTGCTAGAGCGCGACTGGAACACCGTTTCACATGTCGGACCCTCTTATATTTATACAAATCGGTCGAGAAAGAGAACGTACAGACGTTATGGTCGGTTAGAAAGAGACGGCATTATTATATTTCTCGGTTCGATTTGACCGAAGAGCAATAATCTATTATTCTATTAATTAACTACCTACTAGGCGGATAATGTTAGTAAAATATTTTGTTTATTATTATATAGTAAATTAAAAAATTTAACAATATAAACTATAAAACGATAACGTAAATTATATGTGTAGGTATTTACTTAGTTTACCTACCTATGCGTAAGTATATTATGCAGTAAGTAGGTATGTATGTACCTATAATACCTATATTGTATACATGGATTTTACTTAGAATAGGTGGTAAGTACACCTATACGGGTCATCAAACAAGTAGGTAGGTTAATATCTAATCGTTCATCGTTTCAACTTAATACACACCTAAAAGTAACATACCTACTAGGTAGTAATTTGGAGAGAAAAAAGCAAGTACTTACCTACATCTATCTCAATCATGTAGGTATGCGTACATAAATATATCTTCTTTTTAAGTATGTAACACAGTGTGTGTATGTAGGTAGTAGTAAGAGAGATTTCATTACCATGATTATCCCTATTTAATAAACATAATAATATAGGTGTATAGGTGTAGATAAACTAATCGTCGACGACTCTATCATTATAATTTAGTCGATAAGAAACATTTTACTCTATTCAAACAAACGAAACATATGTGGCCCTGAAAAGGGCCTTTTTTTTTTTTTTTGTTCTGCTGTCATTCCAACGAGCAACCGCCGTCCGGGAAGGAATTTAAGCGCGTTCACCTCTGATCCTACGCGCCAGCTGTATATCCTTAGGCATGATGGTGACACGCTTCGCGTGAATAGCGCACAGGTTCGTGTCCTCGAAGAGACCGACGAGGTAAGCCTCGCTCGCCTCCTGGAGAGCCATAACGGCGGAGCTCTGGAAGCGTAGATCGGTCTTGAAGTCCTGAGCGATCTCACGGACGAGACGCTGGAAAGGCAACTTGCGAATCAGAAGCTCGGTACTCTTCTGATAACGACGGATCTCACGGAGGGCGACGGTACCGGGCCTGTAACGGTGAGGCTTCTTCACGCCTCCGGTGGCGGGCGCGCTCTTGCGCGCGGCCTTTGTGGCGAGCTGCTTGCGCGGCGCCTTACCTCCGGTCGATTTACGAGCGGTCTGCTTGGTACGAGCCATCTTCCTTCTTCGATTATATTATTATTTTTTTAAATATAGAAACAATAAAAAATGTGTCGAGTCGAATACGTACGCACGTACGAATGTCGAGACGTCAATTGGCGATCGTGGCCCCTATTCCCCGCTCTTATATATAGAGATGCGAGAGCGGGACAAGACGACAACAATATTATCACCGTCACTCTCTAACCGTTTCGTTTCTCTCTTGCTTTGCTTTGCTTTCGTTTGCTAGACAAGACGTAAATAATTAAACTTAATTGCGAATTTTTATATCTAAAATTCGAGTAGGTAGGTATAAAAATAATAGTTAGTTAGGAAATATTATAACAATTGATTACATACGTCTAAGTATAATATTATCAAGGTAAGTGTAGTGCCCAAATTAAATAGAATCTATAAAACAGACCTACCTTCTTACTTAGTAATTGTAGTAGGTACCTATAATAACGTACCTAATTAATTATCGTAAACAATGGAATTACAATTTAATAATTTTCTTTCAATAATATGATTACTTATTAATCATGTATCTAGTAGGCGCAATACGTAGGCAGTAGGTACGTATTGGATTTAAGTTTTTAACCTAATAAAATTTCTCACAATCTTTTAGTTATACCTAGGTAAGTATGTATTATAATTATGACCAAGTCATAATCATTAATTTTGCATAGTTTTTTTTTTTTAATTTTCTTTCTATCCTATAGGTACTTATTAATTATTGATTGTGTAATAAATAGGTACACGTACTTATATTATTTATGTCATCTATAAGAAACATTTATAAATACATTCTGTATGTATGTATTTATATATTTTTAGATTCATATTGTGGCCCTGAAAAGGGCCGTTTGTATTTCGTCGAATGTGTGTGTTTGTGTTGCTAAGCGGGGCGGAGTGAACCCGCGCCGCCGCGTCGCTAACGCGCTCCTCACTTCGAGCTCGTGTACTTGGTGACCGCCTTCGTACCCTCGCTGACTGCGTGCTTGGCGAGCTCACCGGGCAGCAATAGCCTGACCGAAGTCTGGACCTCCCTCGATGTTATCGTCGATCGCTTGTTGTAGTGAGCGAGACGCGACGCCTCAGCCGCTATACGTTCGAAGATATCGTTCACGAACGAGTTCATGATCGACATGGCCTTCGATGAGATACCGGTGTCCGGATGGACCTGCTTAAGCACCTTGTAGATGTAGATAGCGTAACTCTCCTTCCTCTTGTGCTTCTTCTTTTTCTTGTCTGTCTTGGATATATTCTTCTGGGCCTTGCCAGATTTCTTGGCGGCCTTTCCGCTAGTCTTGGGCGGCATATCGTCGAATATTAATACGAATCGATCAAACGAACGAGCGATACAAAACACCGAACCTGACCAAAGTCGGAGCCGGTATGATTCAAAACTCGTCGGGTTATCTTCTCCCTCGGATGAGGGGGGTTTGCTCCTTCGGGCCGGGGGCCCATGGGTGCGGGATCAATGCGGCGGCCGCTACTACGGCCGCGTCCCTGGGGGCGGGGCGTGCGCCGGGTGGAGCTCGCCCTCCTCATCTTCTTCCTCTTCTTGAGGCATCTCCGACGCCAAGGGTCGGGTGGCGACCTCTCTCGGATAGGGAAGGCCCCTATCCGGTCTCTCGTGCTGCTCAGCGATACCAGCAAGGTGTTGGTACCTCGAGGCGTCTGCTCGCTTGAACATGGTCCGCGACAAGCTGGTGATGAAGTCGTCCAGGCTCTCAACTCTCAGGTCCCTCGCGATGGTTGCGTTCCTGACGAATCTGGGGGCGTCTGTTATGGTCCTCAGGGCGAGCGCTTGCTGCGCCCTGAGGGACTTTTTACGGGTCTCAGTCAGGAACGCGAACCAGGCCGGGGCGGCGTACGTGAGGCGAGTTCGCAGATACGTCTTGTACACCCCGACCTTTATGCGGAGCGGGAGCGCAGAGGAGAGCACTGGACGAAGAATCGAGCGGGCGGCGCGCGTCGATTGCACGATGGTCTTGACGTGCGCGGCCATGTTCAGCTTCTTGTCGATGGTCACCCCGAGGTACTTGACCGTAGTCTTCCAGGGGATGGTATCGCCGAGCAGTTTCAAAGGAGATGGTGGGGTCCGTCTGGTTGTGAAAATGATCGCCTGTGTTTTCCCCACGTTGACACTAAGGCGCCATTTGTCCAGCCAGACGGGAAGGGCGTCCAGGACTGTCTGCATCTTGTGCGCAGCGTGGAAGTCCTTGAACGAGGAAGTGATAAAGGCGGCGTCATCGGCGTACAGGGCCAGGTGCGTATTCGCCGGGGTAGGTATGTCGTCCGTGTAGATGGAGTAACACGTCGGCGACAGTACGCTACCCTGCGGCACGCCGGCCCTGATTTGGTGGTCTGTCGATAAGGACTCCTCCACCCTGACGCGGAAGGTCCTGTCGGTCAGGAAGGAGTCCACTATCCGCACGAAGCGCAGTGGAATTCCCGCGGCGTCCATTTTGAAGACCAGGCCCTCGTGCCAGACCCGGTTGATTCAAAAAATTGAAAAACTCTGAGTTTTATTAACAACGTCTCCCTCTCCCGTTATAGGAAACCGAACGTCGCCACGAACGCGACGACCAATCACGTTCACGATGGGGACGAGCGAGACAACAATAATATAGCTGTACTCCTCTACGATCGACGATAGAGATAGTGCGATTATAAAACGAACGAGACGGGTATAATAACATACCTATTTATTTATATTGATATGATATTAGATTTGATATTTATTATTATTTATAAAATCAATATAAGTAAGTACTTAATTAAATATACATACCTACGCGTCAACACAACACAACAACGATTTATATAATAATTTATAATATAATGTCGCTCTGTAATCAATCAATTTAATAGTTCGATAGGTACTTACTTACTTAATATTATTTCATCCGTCGATCATGCTTGTAACGTTATGTATGTATGTATGTATGTATGTATGTATGTATGTATGTATGTATGTAGGTAGGTAGGTAGGTAGGTAGGTGGTAACTTTTCTTAGTGCTCAATTTATAATCAAAGTACACCTACATACTTACTACCTATAATAATACTTATTGCATACTACTACTCGGAAGAATTAATAACTCGCTAGGTATAATATATTATTGAATCGTTGTAAGTTTTATTATACCTATACTTATATTAATATTATGTAGGTAGGTACTATAATATTTATCATAGCGTGTCATTTAAGAAACATAAATTTTTTTCTCTCGAATAGTAACGGAGAGAACAATTCATCGATTTATGTTGTGGCCCTGAAAAGGGCCGTTTTGATTTGTATGTTTTCAACGACGCGCGCTCGCGTCAGATACACGGCGGGCGGCGCGACGACGACGACATCGGGAATGAGTGAATTAAGCCTTCTTCTCGGTCTTCTTCGGCAAGAGCACAGCTTGAATGTTGGGCAGTACTCCACCCTGGGCGATGGTGACTCCCGAAAGTAGCTTGTTCAACTCCTCGTCGTTCCTGATCGCCAATTGCAAATGACGCGGGATGATCCTGGTCTTCTTGTTGTCTCTCGCCGCGTTACCGGCCAACTCGAGAACCTCGGCGGCCAGGTACTCCATGACGGCCGCTAGGTAGACCGGAGCACCGGCACCGACGCGCTCCGCATAATTTCCGTTGCGGAGAAGTCGATGAATACGACCGACCGGAAACTGTAGACCGGCACGGTTCGAACGAGACTTTGCCTTCCCCTTAACTTTACCGCCCTTTCCGCGTCCAGACATTGTTGTTGTCTTAGTTTAAAAAACAGATACTACGAAAATAAATTACGTACGTGAGCGTACGTAAACTTGCTTGTTGTCGAACGAAACGTTCAGCGTCGTATGGTCGGACGCATTCGGAACGTCCCCGTATTTATACTAAAGTTTGAACGATCGTATACGCGATCACGCGAGCGAGACGGGCGTTAATATCAGAGCGAGACAGAATTATACGTTCTTTCCTTTCAAACGCGAAGACGACTATAAATAATAATTAAGTAAGTAGATACCTAGTACAGTAAGGAGTACATACATAATAATAAAATAAAAAACACGGAGAGAGTACGGGAGTCGACGATCGATTCCAGTATTCCGATTAGTAAATAAATAATAATAATAATATTATTATCGTCGAGTCGGATTGGAGTAGCTCAGCTGATGTACTTATTTACTAGATTTAGTTAGGTACCTACCTTGTAAGTGGGTTCAATCAAAGGTACATACCTATCGAACCATGTAAGGAGAGTCCGAGATGCATCGGACGGACACGATAGATAATGAAGAATCTAACTTACCTAATATCATTCGTAAGTAAAATATTATGTACGTAGGTACAGTCGGCCGCATAATTGCAGTCCTCGGTAGAGTTCGAAAATTACTAGGTAGGTATTATTTTAGCATGTTTGCATTATAATAATTTGTTTTCTTGTGTTGAAAACATTCTTATAACAGCCGTTTTGGAGCTCTACGGTGGGTCTACAATTATGCAGCCGACCGTACATAATATTAAAGTATACTAATCTTTAGACTTATTAAGTACAAGTAAGTATATAATATGTATGTATATATATATTGTTTTTTTTTTTCCTAATTTATGAAATGATTAGGGGTAAGTACCTACTTACCTATATTTTCGAATAAATATTAACTATACTTACTTACCGTATTTACCCTACGACATGATACCTACCTAATAATATTATTATAATAGTAGTCTTGTAAAGAAACATTGCTCTCTCTCTATGAGAGAGAAAGCATTCGGAAACGTATGTTAGCCCTGAAAAGGGCTGTTTTTGTTTGCGATAAGCATGGTAGACTCGATAAGTAGGTTCGTGCGTCGCATCTTCTCGACGTCGTCGTCGCGTCGCGTCGTAGGTACGTAGTACGTAGGTAATCTCCTCGTGTCGCGATCTCGATACGCGTTTATCACTCGCTCTACGATACCACCACTGCAGCAACGATAACAACGTCGAAACGACGACGAAGACGACGGACGACTCTTTACTTTTTCGCAGAGGATTTCTTTGCCGCGGCCGCCTTAGATTTGGGCGTCGCCGCTGCCTTCTTCGGTTTAGGAGCTTTCGGTTTCTTCGTCGGAGGCTTCGCAGTCTTCTTGGCTTTAGGAGCGGCGGCGCTCTTAGCCTTCTTTGCGGGCGCGGCCGCCTTCTTGGAAGCGGCGGAAGCGGGTGCCGGTTTCTTCTTAGCCGCTGCGGCTTTCTTGTCTCTCGTCGACGCCTTGCCGCCCTTGGAGGGCGAAGCGGCCGCCGCGGCGGCGGCGGCGGCCTTCTTCTTGGACGCGGCTGCGGTCGCGGCTCCTCCCTTCTTCGATTTAGCCGGCGATTTCGCCGAGGCGGCGGTATCCTTCTTCGATTCGGGCTTCTTTTTCGATTCCGCCGCGGATGCCTTCTTCGCACCGGCCGAGGAAGACTTTGAAGTTTTCGATTCTAGTTTGAACGAACCGGACGCGCCCCGTCCCTTGGTCTGGATCAAAGCGCCCGATTCTACGGCGCTCTTCAGATATTTTCTGATGAAAGGTGCCAATTTCTCAGCGTCGACCTTGTACTGGGCGGCTATATATTTCTTGATGGCTTTCAACGATGATCCGCTGCGCTCCTTCAACTCCTTGATGGCTTGATTTACCATCTCCGACGTCTTAGGATGAGTCGGCGCAGCCTTCGGTTTCTTAGCGCCGCCGCCGGCGGCCGCGGACGCGGACGCCTTCGGTTTCTTCGCCGGTGTCGCCGGGGCCGGTGCTTCAGCTGCTACTGCCGTGTCTGCCATTTTACGACGAGGAATCTTCGTAACTTACTCTCGCAACGTAGAGATAATATTATAATATAACAATCGAATCGTCGATTATTATAATATTTATATTTTAAATAATAATAAATAAAACGGTAGGTAGGTAAGTAAGTAGATATTATATCTATCGAATAAACGAACAGAGTTAGTCGAATCGAGAGACATAGAGGGCGCTCGTAAGCTCCGACGCTAAGGTACCCGACAGCTTTACCGTAAAGAGAGCACCACACTCGAGATACTATTTCCCGTACGAACGCTCCCAACTTTTCACTAACATTCATCTGATTAAATACATTTTTAACATATATTAAAATGTTTCATTCTAACGAAACATCTATGAGACGTTAATATCTGAACAGTATAATCGCTTAGAAACTTTTATATAACGAAACGAATCAACGTTCAAGAATTATAGGGAATATTTCGCGTCACTCTCGGCCGCGAATAGGTCGGACGATGTTTAAATCTTATATAACTTTATAAATTATGTATTTAACGAGCGCCCATCTCTAAAGATAAAAGCCTAAGATATCGTTGTTATCATAAAATACAAAAATATTAAACCCACTATGGTTAAACACTAAAATAATCGCTAATTTCATAAGCCTCGTAAAACACATCGAGACCGTCTCTCGGCCCGATGCCCCTTACACTACACTTGCACCGTGTCGACCGTACCGTACCACGTCTTATAATACTAATATAATATTAGTCTATTAATTATTATTTATACTTATTCGAAAATTTGATAGGTACGAATAAATTATAAAATAGGTAAGATAAATATTAAATGAATGAATGAATGTTATGTGTCGCTCGTACGCAAACGCCAGTAAGTAAGTAAGCCAGCGCGCCTTCTATGACATGTACGATGTTCGAACGAACGAGACCTTCGTTATTTCTTCCTTCTTATGTCTATAGATAGCTGTTTATAAATTTAATACCTACCTTAATTATTACATTAAATTAATTGCATTTGCATTTTTTTTTATTAAAATATAAGTATACTTAGGTAGGTACTTGTTTCGTTCCTACTACCTTAGCGAGCGGGTATTATTTATTAGGCAGGTAGGTACCTACCTACCTACCTACCTACCTACCCAAATGATTACTTTTAATAGGTAGGTAAGTAAATTGACAATTTTTATTATAAATAAGTAAGTAGGTACTATAAAAAACTATTAGGTAGGTACCCGAGTACCAAGAGTTTATTATATAGGTACCTATTTACTATTAAACTTTACAATTTATGAGTACCTACCCTTATAAGTAATATTATTGTACAATTACAAATGATATTATGTTACCTACATACTTACTTACATTTGATGTCGTTAGGAAGGAAGTAGGTACCTACCTACCTAAGTAATATTTATCATTATACTTAAGTACTTATTAACGTTCTATTATCTCGATCAATTTTTTTTTCATTTCTTCCTAGACTTGAATAATAATTATTACTTACCTATTAATTTTGTAATAAAATGTTTCAACGGTAAGTCGAATTGTTTATTTATGAACAATATCTGCGCGTCCCTCTCGCGCGCGTCATTCCTTCTCTCTCTCTCCATCTTTTGTGACGTGGAAAAAAAAAAGAAAAAATAAGTATATAAAATTTGTATGTGTACGTAATGTTCAAAAAACCTATATAGTAAGTAGGTACATACATACCTATAATTCATAATATATTATTATGTCGAGAAAACGAAAAGCAACATTTCAACCGACAATATTAAATATAGTTAAAATCTTATAAGAAACGATTTTTATAATTTTCAATCGAAACATGTGTGGCCCTGAAAAGGGCCTTTTTTTTGCGCTTCGATGACGTCGAAACAAAATAATTTGTGTCGTCGTCACGTCGTCGTCGTCGTTGCCGCCCGGTCGCGTCGCGTCGGATAGGTAATAATTAACCGCCGAAACCGTACAGGGTACGTCCCTGACGTTTCAGAGCGTACACGACGTCCATAGCGGTGACCGTCTTCCTCTTAGCGTGCTCGGTGTAAGTTACGGCGTCACGGATCACGTTCTCGAGGAACACTTTGAGCACACCTCGGGTCTCCTCGTAGATGAGACCGGAGATACGCTTCACTCCACCTCTGCGTGCGAGACGACGGATCGCCGGTTTCGTGATACCCTGGATGTTATCACGAAGCACTTTCCTGTGACGCTTCGCTCCACCTTTCCCCAGACCCTTTCCTCCCTTACCGCGACCGGTCATTTTTCTTGTGGTTGTTGATGAATCTGATCAAAATTTATTAACGAGAACCGTACGCACTCCGTACGAAACAGTTGCTAGAGCGCGACTGGAACACCGTTTCACATGTCGGACCCTCTTATATTTATACAAATCGGTCGAGAAAGAGAACGTACAGACGTTATGGTCGGTTAGAAAGAGACGGCATTATTATATTTCTCGGTTCGATTTGACCGAAGAGCAATAATCTATTATTCTATTAATTAACTACCTACTAGGCGGATAATGTTAGTAAAATATTTTGTTTATTATTATATAGTAAATTAAAAAATTTAACAATATAAACTATAAAACGATAACGTAAATTATATGTGTAGGTATTTACTTAGTTTACCTACCTATGCGTAAGTATATTATGCAGTAAGTAGGTATGTATGTACCTATAATACCTATATTGTATACATGGATTTTACTTAGAATAGGTGGTAAGTACACCTATACGGGTCATCAAACAAGTAGGTAGGTTAATATCTAATCGTTCATCGTTTCAACTTAATACACACCTAAAAGTAACATACCTACTAGGTAGTAATTTGGAGAGAAAAAAGCAAGTACTTACCTACATCTATCTCAATCATGTAGGTATGCGTACATAAATATATCTTCTTTTTAAGTATGTAACACAGTGTGTGTATGTAGGTAGTAGTAAGAGAGATTTCATTACCATGATTATCCCTATTTAATAAACATAATAATATAGGTGTATAGGTGTAGATAAACTAATCGTCGACGACTCTATCATTATAATTTAGTCGATAAGAAACATTTTACTCTATTCAAACAAACGAAACATATGTGGCCCTGAAAAGGGCCTTTTTTTTTTTTTTTGTTCTGCTGTCATTCCAACGAGCAACCGCCGTCCGGGAAGGAATTTAAGCGCGTTCACCTCTGATCCTACGCGCCAGCTGTATATCCTTAGGCATGATGGTGACACGCTTCGCGTGAATAGCGCACAGGTTCGTGTCCTCGAAGAGACCGACGAGGTAAGCCTCGCTCGCCTCCTGGAGAGCCATAACGGCGGAGCTCTGGAAGCGTAGATCGGTCTTGAAGTCCTGAGCGATCTCACGGACGAGACGCTGGAAAGGCAACTTGCGAATCAGAAGCTCGGTACTCTTCTGATAACGACGGATCTCACGGAGGGCGACGGTACCGGGCCTGTAACGGTGAGGCTTCTTCACGCCTCCGGTGGCGGGCGCGCTCTTGCGCGCGGCCTTTGTGGCGAGCTGCTTGCGCGGCGCCTTACCTCCGGTCGATTTACGAGCGGTCTGCTTGGTACGAGCCATCTTCCTTCTTCGATTATATTATTATTTTTTTAAATATAGAAACAATAAAAAATGTGTCGAGTCGAATACGTACGCACGTACGAATGTCGAGACGTCAATTGGCGATCGTGGCCCCTATTCCCCGCTCTTATATATAGAGATGCGAGAGCGGGACAAGACGACAACAATATTATCACCGTCACTCTCTAACCGTTTCGTTTCTCTCTTGCTTTGCTTTGCTTTCGTTTGCTAGACAAGACGTAAATAATTAAACTTAATTGCGAATTTTTATATCTAAAATTCGAGTAGGTAGGTATAAAAATAATAGTTAGTTAGGAAATATTATAACAATTGATTACATACGTCTAAGTATAATATTATCAAGGTAAGTGTAGTGCCCAAATTAAATAGAATCTATAAAACAGACCTACCTTCTTACTTAGTAATTGTAGTAGGTACCTATAATAACGTACCTAATTAATTATCGTAAACAATGGAATTACAATTTAATAATTTTCTTTCAATAATATGATTACTTATTAATCATGTATCTAGTAGGCGCAATACGTAGGCAGTAGGTACGTATTGGATTTAAGTTTTTAACCTAATAAAATTTCTCACAATCTTTTAGTTATACCTAGGTAAGTATGTATTATAATTATGACCAAGTCATAATCATTAATTTTGCATAGTTTTTTTTTTTTAATTTTCTTTCTATCCTATAGGTACTTATTAATTATTGATTGTGTAATAAATAGGTACACGTACTTATATTATTTATGTCATCTATAAGAAACATTTATAAATACATTCTGTATGTATGTATTTATATATTTTTAGATTCATATTGTGGCCCTGAAAAGGGCCGTTTGTATTTCGTCGAATGTGTGTGTTTGTGTTGCTAAGCGGGGCGGAGTGAACCCGCGCCGCCGCGTCGCTAACGCGCTCCTCACTTCGAGCTCGTGTACTTGGTGACCGCCTTCGTACCCTCGCTGACTGCGTGCTTGGCGAGCTCACCGGGCAGCAATAGCCTGACCGAAGTCTGGACCTCCCTCGATGTTATCGTCGATCGCTTGTTGTAGTGAGCGAGACGCGACGCCTCAGCCGCTATACGTTCGAAGATATCGTTCACGAACGAGTTCATGATCGACATGGCCTTCGATGAGATACCGGTGTCCGGATGGACCTGCTTAAGCACCTTGTAGATGTAGATAGCGTAACTCTCCTTCCTCTTGTGCTTCTTCTTTTTCTTGTCTGTCTTGGATATATTCTTCTGGGCCTTGCCAGATTTCTTGGCGGCCTTTCCGCTAGTCTTGGGCGGCATATCGTCGAATATTAATACGAATCGATCAAACGAACGAGCGATACAAAACACCGAACCTGACCAAAGTCGGAGCCGGTATGATTCAAAATCGTCGGGTTGTCTTCTACCCCAGTTCTTGGGGCAGGTTTGCTCCTTCGGGCCGAGGGCCCATGGGTGCGGTTGCCGTCGCCGGTAGTCACGACTACCGGGTCTGTGTGACGGCACCGTTCGGCGCCGTGGGGCCCGCGGCCCCTGGAGTCTGCTGGGCTGGTGTGGAGAGGGCTGCGTCCGTCCCCGCGACCGTGAGTTCGCGGGGGTATCGCAGCCCTCTTTCCGGCCGTTCATACTGGGTTGCCAGCTGGGCGAGATGTTGGTATCCCGAGGCGTCTGCGCGCATGAACATGGCCTTGGCCAGGCCCGCGACGAAATTGTCCAGGCTCTCGACTCTAAGGTCACGTGCAATGGTAGCGTTCCTGACGTACCGCGGCGCGTCGACTATGGTCCTCAGAGCCAGCGACTGCTGGGTTCTGAGGGACTTGCGGCGGGTCTCGGCCAGGAGCGCGTACCAGGCCGGGGCTGCATACGTGAGGCGGGATCTCAAGTATGCCTTGTAGACCCCGACCTTGCTGCGGAGTGGGAGCTTAGAGGAGAGCACTGGACGGAGCAGGTTGCGTGCGGCGCGGACCTGGGCCACTACGCTCTTCGCGTGATGGGCCATGTTCAAGCGGCTGTCAATGGTCACCCCGAGATACTTCGCCCTCTTGGTCCAGGCGATGGTCGTCCCTCGGAGTTCGAGGCAGGGTGGTGGGCGGCGGACGTGCGTGAAGACCATCGCCTGGGTTTTGGCCGCGTTGGCGGACAATCGCCACCTGTCCAGCCAGGTGGGAAGGGCATCGAGCACCTGCTGCATCTTCCTTGCCGCATGGTTGCCTCTGATGGACGCCGTGATGTAGGCAGCATCGTCTGCGTACAGGGCCAGGAGCGCATCCCCCGGCTTCGGGATGTCGTCCGTGTAGAGCGCGTAGCAGGTGGGCGACAGCACACTACCCTGCGGCACCCCGGCCCTGATACGGCGGTCGTCTGAGAGGGACTCCTCCACTCGGACCCTGAAAGTCCGGTCTCTGAGGAAGGAGTCGACGACTCTCGTGTAGCGCAGCGGTATGCTGGCGGCGTCCATCTTGAAGAGCAGTCCGTCGTGCCAGACTCGGTCGAAGGCCTTCTCCATATCCAAGAATACTGCAACTGCGTGTTCCCGTTTGTTACGGATTACCGCGATGTGGTGCAGTACCCTGGACAGTTGGAGAGTCGTGCTGTGCTCCGACCGGAATCCGAACTGCTCCTCCCTCGGCGTGAAGTGCTCGGCGAGGCGGCCAAGCAGCAGGCGCTCGAATACCTTCGACAGGCATGACAGCAGCGTGATGGGCCTGTAGCTGCCGGGTTTCAGCACGTTCTTCCCCTGTTTCGGGATCATGATGACGACGCCACGCTTCCAGGACTCTGGGAAGTGGCCGGTCCTCATGATCCCGTTGAAGAGCCGTGTGATGGCTGCGATGATCCGTGGTGGCAGGTGGCGCAGGGCGGCGTTGGTGATGGTGTCCTCACCGGGCGCTTTCCGGGGCTGGGCGCGCAGGAGAGCTCTCCGTACTTGCCCTGGTGAGAACACCACTGGATCCTGCTCGGGCGGCAGGGGCGACGCTCTGAGGGCGCGGACTCGGTCCTCAACAGTGGCCAGGTGGTCCATGTCGGCGGTTGGGTTTGGGGAGAACTGCTGCTCGAGGTGCTCCGCGAAGATCTCCGCTCTGTCCTCGGGCTTGTAGCGCGGAGTCCCGTCGCATGATTCAAAAAATTGAAAAACTCTGAGTTTTATTAACAACGTCTCCCTCTCCCGTTATAGGAAACCGAACGTCGCCACGAACGCGACGACCAATCACGTTCACGATGGGGACGAGCGAGACAACAATAATATAGCTGTACTCCTCTACGATCGACGATAGAGATAGTGCGATTATAAAACGAACGAGACGGGTATAATAACATACCTATTTATTTATATTGATATGATATTAGATTTGATATTTATTATTATTTATAAAATCAATATAAGTAAGTACTTAATTAAATATACATACCTACGCGTCAACACAACACAACAACGATTTATATAATAATTTATAATATAATGTCGCTCTGTAATCAATCAATTTAATAGTTCGATAGGTACTTACTTACTTAATATTATTTCATCCGTCGATCATGCTTGTAACGTTATGTATGTATGTATGTATGTATGTATGTATGTATGTATGTATGTATGTAGGTAGGTAGGTAGGTAGGTAGGTGGTAACTTTTCTTAGTGCTCAATTTATAATCAAAGTACACCTACATACTTACTACCTATAATAATACTTATTGCATACTACTACTCGGAAGAATTAATAACTCGCTAGGTATAATATATTATTGAATCGTTGTAAGTTTTATTATACCTATACTTATATTAATATTATGTAGGTAGGTACTATAATATTTATCATAGCGTGTCATTTAAGAAACATAAATTTTTTTCTCTCGAATAGTAACGGAGAGAACAATTCATCGATTTATGTTGTGGCCCTGAAAAGGGCCGTTTTGATTTGTATGTTTTCAACGACGCGCGCTCGCGTCAGATACACGGCGGGCGGCGCGACGACGACGACATCGGGAATGAGTGAATTAAGCCTTCTTCTCGGTCTTCTTCGGCAAGAGCACAGCTTGAATGTTGGGCAGTACTCCACCCTGGGCGATGGTGACTCCCGAAAGTAGCTTGTTCAACTCCTCGTCGTTCCTGATCGCCAATTGCAAATGACGCGGGATGATCCTGGTCTTCTTGTTGTCTCTCGCCGCGTTACCGGCCAACTCGAGAACCTCGGCGGCCAGGTACTCCATGACGGCCGCTAGGTAGACCGGAGCACCGGCACCGACGCGCTCCGCATAATTTCCGTTGCGGAGAAGTCGATGAATACGACCGACCGGAAACTGTAGACCGGCACGGTTCGAACGAGACTTTGCCTTCCCCTTAACTTTACCGCCCTTTCCGCGTCCAGACATTGTTGTTGTCTTAGTTTAAAAAACAGATACTACGAAAATAAATTACGTACGTGAGCGTACGTAAACTTGCTTGTTGTCGAACGAAACGTTCAGCGTCGTATGGTCGGACGCATTCGGAACGTCCCCGTATTTATACTAAAGTTTGAACGATCGTATACGCGATCACGCGAGCGAGACGGGCGTTAATATCAGAGCGAGACAGAATTATACGTTCTTTCCTTTCAAACGCGAAGACGACTATAAATAATAATTAAGTAAGTAGATACCTAGTACAGTAAGGAGTACATACATAATAATAAAATAAAAAACACGGAGAGAGTACGGGAGTCGACGATCGATTCCAGTATTCCGATTAGTAAATAAATAATAATAATAATATTATTATCGTCGAGTCGGATTGGAGTAGCTCAGCTGATGTACTTATTTACTAGATTTAGTTAGGTACCTACCTTGTAAGTGGGTTCAATCAAAGGTACATACCTATCGAACCATGTAAGGAGAGTCCGAGATGCATCGGACGGACACGATAGATAATGAAGAATCTAACTTACCTAATATCATTCGTAAGTAAAATATTATGTACGTAGGTACAGTCGGCCGCATAATTGCAGTCCTCGGTAGAGTTCGAAAATTACTAGGTAGGTATTATTTTAGCATGTTTGCATTATAATAATTTGTTTTCTTGTGTTGAAAACATTCTTATAACAGCCGTTTTGGAGCTCTACGGTGGGTCTACAATTATGCAGCCGACCGTACATAATATTAAAGTATACTAATCTTTAGACTTATTAAGTACAAGTAAGTATATAATATGTATGTATATATATATTGTTTTTTTTTTTCCTAATTTATGAAATGATTAGGGGTAAGTACCTACTTACCTATATTTTCGAATAAATATTAACTATACTTACTTACCGTATTTACCCTACGACATGATACCTACCTAATAATATTATTATAATAGTAGTCTTGTAAAGAAACATTGCTCTCTCTCTATGAGAGAGAAAGCATTCGGAAACGTATGTTAGCCCTGAAAAGGGCTGTTTTTGTTTGCGATAAGCATGGTAGACTCGATAAGTAGGTTCGTGCGTCGCATCTTCTCGACGTCGTCGTCGCGTCGCGTCGTAGGTACGTAGTACGTAGGTAATCTCCTCGTGTCGCGATCTCGATACGCGTTTATCACTCGCTCTACGATACCACCACTGCAGCAACGATAACAACGTCGAAACGACGACGAAGACGACGGACGACTCTTTACTTTTTCGCAGAGGATTTCTTTGCCGCGGCCGCCTTAGATTTGGGCGTCGCCGCTGCCTTCTTCGGTTTAGGAGCTTTCGGTTTCTTCGTCGGAGGCTTCGCAGTCTTCTTGGCTTTAGGAGCGGCGGCGCTCTTAGCCTTCTTTGCGGGCGCGGCCGCCTTCTTGGAAGCGGCGGAAGCGGGTGCCGGTTTCTTCTTAGCCGCTGCGGCTTTCTTGTCTCTCGTCGACGCCTTGCCGCCCTTGGAGGGCGAAGCGGCCGCCGCGGCGGCGGCGGCGGCCTTCTTCTTGGACGCGGCTGCGGTCGCGGCTCCTCCCTTCTTCGATTTAGCCGGCGATTTCGCCGAGGCGGCGGTATCCTTCTTCGATTCGGGCTTCTTTTTCGATTCCGCCGCGGATGCCTTCTTCGCACCGGCCGAGGAAGACTTTGAAGTTTTCGATTCTAGTTTGAACGAACCGGACGCGCCCCGTCCCTTGGTCTGGATCAAAGCGCCCGATTCTACGGCGCTCTTCAGATATTTTCTGATGAAAGGTGCCAATTTCTCAGCGTCGACCTTGTACTGGGCGGCTATATATTTCTTGATGGCTTTCAACGATGATCCGCTGCGCTCCTTCAACTCCTTGATGGCTTGATTTACCATCTCCGACGTCTTAGGATGAGTCGGCGCAGCCTTCGGTTTCTTAGCGCCGCCGCCGGCGGCCGCGGACGCGGACGCCTTCGGTTTCTTCGCCGGTGTCGCCGGGGCCGGTGCTTCAGCTGCTACTGCCGTGTCTGCCATTTTACGACGAGGAATCTTCGTAACTTACTCTCGCAACGTAGAGATAATATTATAATATAACAATCGAATCGTCGATTATTATAATATTTATATTTTAAATAATAATAAATAA
This sequence comes from Idaea straminata, assembly GCA_951213275.1. Lineage (NCBI taxonomy): Eukaryota > Metazoa > Arthropoda > Insecta > Lepidoptera > Geometridae > Idaea > Idaea straminata. The sequence continues at coordinate 3,421,142 of OX577875.1, read as the reverse complement.
AACGGTAGGTAGGTAAGTAAGTAGATATTATATCTATCGAATAAACGAACAGAGTTAGTCGAATCGAGAGACATAGAGGGCGCTCGTAAGCTCCGACGCTAAGGTACCCGACAGCTTTACCGTAAAGAGAGCACCACACTCGAGATACTATTTCCCGTACGAACGCTCCCAACTTTTCACTAACATTCATCTGATTAAATACATTTTTAACATATATTAAAATGTTTCATTCTAACGAAACATCTATGAGACGTTAATATCTGAACAGTATAATCGCTTAGAAACTTTTATATAACGAAACGAATCAACGTTCAAGAATTATAGGGAATATTTCGCGTCACTCTCGGCCGCGAATAGGTCGGACGATGTTTAAATCTTATATAACTTTATAAATTATGTATTTAACGAGCGCCCATCTCTAAAGATAAAAGCCTAAGATATCGTTGTTATCATAAAATACAAAAATATTAAACCCACTATGGTTAAACACTAAAATAATCGCTAATTTCATAAGCCTCGTAAAACACATCGAGACCGTCTCTCGGCCCGATGCCCCTTACACTACACTTGCACCGTGTCGACCGTACCGTACCACGTCTTATAATACTAATATAATATTAGTCTATTAATTATTATTTATACTTATTCGAAAATTTGATAGGTACGAATAAATTATAAAATAGGTAAGATAAATATTAAATGAATGAATGAATGTTATGTGTCGCTCGTACGCAAACGCCAGTAAGTAAGTAAGCCAGCGCGCCTTCTATGACATGTACGATGTTCGAACGAACGAGACCTTCGTTATTTCTTCCTTCTTATGTCTATAGATAGCTGTTTATAAATTTAATACCTACCTTAATTATTACATTAAATTAATTGCATTTGCATTTTTTTTTATTAAAATATAAGTATACTTAGGTAGGTACTTGTTTCGTTCCTACTACCTTAGCGAGCGGGTATTATTTATTAGGCAGGTAGGTACCTACCTACCTACCTACCTACCTACCCAAATGATTACTTTTAATAGGTAGGTAAGTAAATTGACAATTTTTATTATAAATAAGTAAGTAGGTACTATAAAAAACTATTAGGTAGGTACCCGAGTACCAAGAGTTTATTATATAGGTACCTATTTACTATTAAACTTTACAATTTATGAGTACCTACCCTTATAAGTAATATTATTGTACAATTACAAATGATATTATGTTACCTACATACTTACTTACATTTGATGTCGTTAGGAAGGAAGTAGGTACCTACCTACCTAAGTAATATTTATCATTATACTTAAGTACTTATTAACGTTCTATTATCTCGATCAATTTTTTTTTCATTTCTTCCTAGACTTGAATAATAATTATTACTTACCTATTAATTTTGTAATAAAATGTTTCAACGGTAAGTCGAATTGTTTATTTATGAACAATATCTGCGCGTCCCTCTCGCGCGCGTCATTCCTTCTCTCTCTCTCCATCTTTTGTGACGTGGAAAAAAAAAAGAAAAAATAAGTATATAAAATTTGTATGTGTACGTAATGTTCAAAAAACCTATATAGTAAGTAGGTACATACATACCTATAATTCATAATATATTATTATGTCGAGAAAACGAAAAGCAACATTTCAACCGACAATATTAAATATAGTTAAAATCTTATAAGAAACGATTTTTATAATTTTCAATCGAAACATGTGTGGCCCTGAAAAGGGCCTTTTTTTTGCGCTTCGATGACGTCGAAACAAAATAATTTGTGTCGTCGTCACGTCGTCGTCGTCGTTGCCGCCCGGTCGCGTCGCGTCGGATAGGTAATAATTAACCGCCGAAACCGTACAGGGTACGTCCCTGACGTTTCAGAGCGTACACGACGTCCATAGCGGTGACCGTCTTCCTCTTAGCGTGCTCGGTGTAAGTTACGGCGTCACGGATCACGTTCTCGAGGAACACTTTGAGCACACCTCGGGTCTCCTCGTAGATGAGACCGGAGATACGCTTCACTCCACCTCTGCGTGCGAGACGACGGATCGCCGGTTTCGTGATACCCTGGATGTTATCACGAAGCACTTTCCTGTGACGCTTCGCTCCACCTTTCCCCAGACCCTTTCCTCCCTTACCGCGACCGGTCATTTTTCTTGTGGTTGTTGATGAATCTGATCAAAATTTATTAACGAGAACCGTACGCACTCCGTACGAAACAGTTGCTAGAGCGCGACTGGAACACCGTTTCACATGTCGGACCCTCTTATATTTATACAAATCGGTCGAGAAAGAGAACGTACAGACGTTATGGTCGGTTAGAAAGAGACGGCATTATTATATTTCTCGGTTCGATTTGACCGAAGAGCAATAATCTATTATTCTATTAATTAACTACCTACTAGGCGGATAATGTTAGTAAAATATTTTGTTTATTATTATATAGTAAATTAAAAAATTTAACAATATAAACTATAAAACGATAACGTAAATTATATGTGTAGGTATTTACTTAGTTTACCTACCTATGCGTAAGTATATTATGCAGTAAGTAGGTATGTATGTACCTATAATACCTATATTGTATACATGGATTTTACTTAGAATAGGTGGTAAGTACACCTATACGGGTCATCAAACAAGTAGGTAGGTTAATATCTAATCGTTCATCGTTTCAACTTAATACACACCTAAAAGTAACATACCTACTAGGTAGTAATTTGGAGAGAAAAAAGCAAGTACTTACCTACATCTATCTCAATCATGTAGGTATGCGTACATAAATATATCTTCTTTTTAAGTATGTAACACAGTGTGTGTATGTAGGTAGTAGTAAGAGAGATTTCATTACCATGATTATCCCTATTTAATAAACATAATAATATAGGTGTATAGGTGTAGATAAACTAATCGTCGACGACTCTATCATTATAATTTAGTCGATAAGAAACATTTTACTCTATTCAAACAAACGAAACATATGTGGCCCTGAAAAGGGCCTTTTTTTTTTTTTTTGTTCTGCTGTCATTCCAACGAGCAACCGCCGTCCGGGAAGGAATTTAAGCGCGTTCACCTCTGATCCTACGCGCCAGCTGTATATCCTTAGGCATGATGGTGACACGCTTCGCGTGAATAGCGCACAGGTTCGTGTCCTCGAAGAGACCGACGAGGTAAGCCTCGCTCGCCTCCTGGAGAGCCATAACGGCGGAGCTCTGGAAGCGTAGATCGGTCTTGAAGTCCTGAGCGATCTCACGGACGAGACGCTGGAAAGGCAACTTGCGAATCAGAAGCTCGGTACTCTTCTGATAACGACGGATCTCACGGAGGGCGACGGTACCGGGCCTGTAACGGTGAGGCTTCTTCACGCCTCCGGTGGCGGGCGCGCTCTTGCGCGCGGCCTTTGTGGCGAGCTGCTTGCGCGGCGCCTTACCTCCGGTCGATTTACGAGCGGTCTGCTTGGTACGAGCCATCTTCCTTCTTCGATTATATTATTATTTTTTTAAATATAGAAACAATAAAAAATGTGTCGAGTCGAATACGTACGCACGTACGAATGTCGAGACGTCAATTGGCGATCGTGGCCCCTATTCCCCGCTCTTATATATAGAGATGCGAGAGCGGGACAAGACGACAACAATATTATCACCGTCACTCTCTAACCGTTTCGTTTCTCTCTTGCTTTGCTTTGCTTTCGTTTGCTAGACAAGACGTAAATAATTAAACTTAATTGCGAATTTTTATATCTAAAATTCGAGTAGGTAGGTATAAAAATAATAGTTAGTTAGGAAATATTATAACAATTGATTACATACGTCTAAGTATAATATTATCAAGGTAAGTGTAGTGCCCAAATTAAATAGAATCTATAAAACAGACCTACCTTCTTACTTAGTAATTGTAGTAGGTACCTATAATAACGTACCTAATTAATTATCGTAAACAATGGAATTACAATTTAATAATTTTCTTTCAATAATATGATTACTTATTAATCATGTATCTAGTAGGCGCAATACGTAGGCAGTAGGTACGTATTGGATTTAAGTTTTTAACCTAATAAAATTTCTCACAATCTTTTAGTTATACCTAGGTAAGTATGTATTATAATTATGACCAAGTCATAATCATTAATTTTGCATAGTTTTTTTTTTTTAATTTTCTTTCTATCCTATAGGTACTTATTAATTATTGATTGTGTAATAAATAGGTACACGTACTTATATTATTTATGTCATCTATAAGAAACATTTATAAATACATTCTGTATGTATGTATTTATATATTTTTAGATTCATATTGTGGCCCTGAAAAGGGCCGTTTGTATTTCGTCGAATGTGTGTGTTTGTGTTGCTAAGCGGGGCGGAGTGAACCCGCGCCGCCGCGTCGCTAACGCGCTCCTCACTTCGAGCTCGTGTACTTGGTGACCGCCTTCGTACCCTCGCTGACTGCGTGCTTGGCGAGCTCACCGGGCAGCAATAGCCTGACCGAAGTCTGGACCTCCCTCGATGTTATCGTCGATCGCTTGTTGTAGTGAGCGAGACGCGACGCCTCAGCCGCTATACGTTCGAAGATATCGTTCACGAACGAGTTCATGATCGACATGGCCTTCGATGAGATACCGGTGTCCGGATGGACCTGCTTAAGCACCTTGTAGATGTAGATAGCGTAACTCTCCTTCCTCTTGTGCTTCTTCTTTTTCTTGTCTGTCTTGGATATATTCTTCTGGGCCTTGCCAGATTTCTTGGCGGCCTTTCCGCTAGTCTTGGGCGGCATATCGTCGAATATTAATACGAATCGATCAAACGAACGAGCGATACAAAACACCGAACCTGACCAAAGTCGGAGCCGGTATGATTCAAAAAATTGAAAAACTCTGAGTTTTATTAACAACGTCTCCCTCTCCCGTTATAGGAAACCGAACGTCGCCACGAACGCGACGACCAATCACGTTCACGATGGGGACGAGCGAGACAACAATAATATAGCTGTACTCCTCTACGATCGACGATAGAGATAGTGCGATTATAAAACGAACGAGACGGGTATAATAACATACCTATTTATTTATATTGATATGATATTAGATTTGATATTTATTATTATTTATAAAATCAATATAAGTAAGTACTTAATTAAATATACATACCTACGCGTCAACACAACACAACAACGATTTATATAATAATTTATAATATAATGTCGCTCTGTAATCAATCAATTTAATAGTTCGATAGGTACTTACTTACTTAATATTATTTCATCCGTCGATCATGCTTGTAACGTTATGTATGTATGTATGTATGTATGTATGTATGTATGTATGTATGTATGTAGGTAGGTAGGTAGGTAGGTAGGTGGTAACTTTTCTTAGTGCTCAATTTATAATCAAAGTACACCTACATACTTACTACCTATAATAATACTTATTGCATACTACTACTCGGAAGAATTAATAACTCGCTAGGTATAATATATTATTGAATCGTTGTAAGTTTTATTATACCTATACTTATATTAATATTATGTAGGTAGGTACTATAATATTTATCATAGCGTGTCATTTAAGAAACATAAATTTTTTTCTCTCGAATAGTAACGGAGAGAACAATTCATCGATTTATGTTGTGGCCCTGAAAAGGGCCGTTTTGATTTGTATGTTTTCAACGACGCGCGCTCGCGTCAGATACACGGCGGGCGGCGCGACGACGACGACATCGGGAATGAGTGAATTAAGCCTTCTTCTCGGTCTTCTTCGGCAAGAGCACAGCTTGAATGTTGGGCAGTACTCCACCCTGGGCGATGGTGACTCCCGAAAGTAGCTTGTTCAACTCCTCGTCGTTCCTGATCGCCAATTGCAAATGACGCGGGATGATCCTGGTCTTCTTGTTGTCTCTCGCCGCGTTACCGGCCAACTCGAGAACCTCGGCGGCCAGGTACTCCATGACGGCCGCTAGGTAGACCGGAGCACCGGCACCGACGCGCTCCGCATAATTTCCGTTGCGGAGAAGTCGATGAATACGACCGACCGGAAACTGTAGACCGGCACGGTTCGAACGAGACTTTGCCTTCCCCTTAACTTTACCGCCCTTTCCGCGTCCAGACATTGTTGTTGTCTTAGTTTAAAAAACAGATACTACGAAAATAAATTACGTACGTGAGCGTACGTAAACTTGCTTGTTGTCGAACGAAACGTTCAGCGTCGTATGGTCGGACGCATTCGGAACGTCCCCGTATTTATACTAAAGTTTGAACGATCGTATACGCGATCACGCGAGCGAGACGGGCGTTAATATCAGAGCGAGACAGAATTATACGTTCTTTCCTTTCAAACGCGAAGACGACTATAAATAATAATTAAGTAAGTAGATACCTAGTACAGTAAGGAGTACATACATAATAATAAAATAAAAAACACGGAGAGAGTACGGGAGTCGACGATCGATTCCAGTATTCCGATTAGTAAATAAATAATAATAATAATATTATTATCGTCGAGTCGGATTGGAGTAGCTCAGCTGATGTACTTATTTACTAGATTTAGTTAGGTACCTACCTTGTAAGTGGGTTCAATCAAAGGTACATACCTATCGAACCATGTAAGGAGAGTCCGAGATGCATCGGACGGACACGATAGATAATGAAGAATCTAACTTACCTAATATCATTCGTAAGTAAAATATTATGTACGTAGGTACAGTCGGCCGCATAATTGCAGTCCTCGGTAGAGTTCGAAAATTACTAGGTAGGTATTATTTTAGCATGTTTGCATTATAATAATTTGTTTTCTTGTGTTGAAAACATTCTTATAACAGCCGTTTTGGAGCTCTACGGTGGGTCTACAATTATGCAGCCGACCGTACATAATATTAAAGTATACTAATCTTTAGACTTATTAAGTACAAGTAAGTATATAATATGTATGTATATATATATTGTTTTTTTTTTTCCTAATTTATGAAATGATTAGGGGTAAGTACCTACTTACCTATATTTTCGAATAAATATTAACTATACTTACTTACCGTATTTACCCTACGACATGATACCTACCTAATAATATTATTATAATAGTAGTCTTGTAAAGAAACATTGCTCTCTCTCTATGAGAGAGAAAGCATTCGGAAACGTATGTTAGCCCTGAAAAGGGCTGTTTTTGTTTGCGATAAGCATGGTAGACTCGATAAGTAGGTTCGTGCGTCGCATCTTCTCGACGTCGTCGTCGCGTCGCGTCGTAGGTACGTAGTACGTAGGTAATCTCCTCGTGTCGCGATCTCGATACGCGTTTATCACTCGCTCTACGATACCACCACTGCAGCAACGATAACAACGTCGAAACGACGACGAAGACGACGGACGACTCTTTACTTTTTCGCAGAGGATTTCTTTGCCGCGGCCGCCTTAGATTTGGGCGTCGCCGCTGCCTTCTTCGGTTTAGGAGCTTTCGGTTTCTTCGTCGGAGGCTTCGCAGTCTTCTTGGCTTTAGGAGCGGCGGCGCTCTTAGCCTTCTTTGCGGGCGCGGCCGCCTTCTTGGAAGCGGCGGAAGCGGGTGCCGGTTTCTTCTTAGCCGCTGCGGCTTTCTTGTCTCTCGTCGACGCCTTGCCGCCCTTGGAGGGCGAAGCGGCCGCCGCGGCGGCGGCGGCGGCCTTCTTCTTGGACGCGGCTGCGGTCGCGGCTCCTCCCTTCTTCGATTTAGCCGGCGATTTCGCCGAGGCGGCGGTATCCTTCTTCGATTCGGGCTTCTTTTTCGATTCCGCCGCGGATGCCTTCTTCGCACCGGCCGAGGAAGACTTTGAAGTTTTCGATTCTAGTTTGAACGAACCGGACGCGCCCCGTCCCTTGGTCTGGATCAAAGCGCCCGATTCTACGGCGCTCTTCAGATATTTTCTGATGAAAGGTGCCAATTTCTCAGCGTCGACCTTGTACTGGGCGGCTATATATTTCTTGATGGCTTTCAACGATGATCCGCTGCGCTCCTTCAACTCCTTGATGGCTTGATTTACCATCTCCGACGTCTTAGGATGAGTCGGCGCAGCCTTCGGTTTCTTAGCGCCGCCGCCGGCGGCCGCGGACGCGGACGCCTTCGGTTTCTTCGCCGGTGTCGCCGGGGCCGGTGCTTCAGCTGCTACTGCCGTGTCTGCCATTTTACGACGAGGAATCTTCGTAACTTACTCTCGCAACGTAGAGATAATATTATAATATAACAATCGAATCGTCGATTATTATAATATTTATATTTTAAATAATAATAAATAAAACGGTAGGTAGGTAAGTAAGTAGATATTATATCTATCGAATAAACGAACAGAGTTAGTCGAATCGAGAGACATAGAGGGCGCTCGTAAGCTCCGACGCTAAGGTACCCGACAGCTTTACCGTAAAGAGAGCACCACACTCGAGATACTATTTCCCGTACGAACGCTCCCAACTTTTCACTAACATTCATCTGATTAAATACATTTTTAACATATATTAAAATGTTTCATTCTAACGAAACATCTATGAGACGTTAATATCTGAACAGTATAATCGCTTAGAAACTTTTATATAACGAAACGAATCAACGTTCAAGAATTATAGGGAATATTTCGCGTCACTCTCGGCCGCGAATAGGTCGGACGATGTTTAAATCTTATATAACTTTATAAATTATGTATTTAACGAGCGCCCATCTCTAAAGATAAAAGCCTAAGATATCGTTGTTATCATAAAATACAAAAATATTAAACCCACTATGGTTAAACACTAAAATAATCGCTAATTTCATAAGCCTCGTAAAACACATCGAGACCGTCTCTCGGCCCGATGCCCCTTACACTACACTTGCACCGTGTCGACCGTACCGTACCACGTCTTATAATACTAATATAATATTAGTCTATTAATTATTATTTATACTTATTCGAAAATTTGATAGGTACGAATAAATTATAAAATAGGTAAGATAAATATTAAATGAATGAATGAATGTTATGTGTCGCTCGTACGCAAACGCCAGTAAGTAAGTAAGCCAGCGCGCCTTCTATGACATGTACGATGTTCGAACGAACGAGACCTTCGTTATTTCTTCCTTCTTATGTCTATAGATAGCTGTTTATAAATTTAATACCTACCTTAATTATTACATTAAATTAATTGCATTTGCATTTTTTTTTATTAAAATATAAGTATACTTAGGTAGGTACTTGTTTCGTTCCTACTACCTTAGCGAGCGGGTATTATTTATTAGGCAGGTAGGTACCTACCTACCTACCTACCTACCTACCCAAATGATTACTTTTAATAGGTAGGTAAGTAAATTGACAATTTTTATTATAAATAAGTAAGTAGGTACTATAAAAAACTATTAGGTAGGTACCCGAGTACCAAGAGTTTATTATATAGGTACCTATTTACTATTAAACTTTACAATTTATGAGTACCTACCCTTATAAGTAATATTATTGTACAATTACAAATGATATTATGTTACCTACATACTTACTTACATTTGATGTCGTTAGGAAGGAAGTAGGTACCTACCTACCTAAGTAATATTTATCATTATACTTAAGTACTTATTAACGTTCTATTATCTCGATCAATTTTTTTTTCATTTCTTCCTAGACTTGAATAATAATTATTACTTACCTATTAATTTTGTAATAAAATGTTTCAACGGTAAGTCGAATTGTTTATTTATGAACAATATCTGCGCGTCCCTCTCGCGCGCGTCATTCCTTCTCTCTCTCTCCATCTTTTGTGACGTGGAAAAAAAAAAGAAAAAATAAGTATATAAAATTTGTATGTGTACGTAATGTTCAAAAAACCTATATAGTAAGTAGGTACATACATACCTATAATTCATAATATATTATTATGTCGAGAAAACGAAAAGCAACATTTCAACCGACAATATTAAATATAGTTAAAATCTTATAAGAAACGATTTTTATAATTTTCAATCGAAACATGTGTGGCCCTGAAAAGGGCCTTTTTTTTGCGCTTCGATGACGTCGAAACAAAATAATTTGTGTCGTCGTCACGTCGTCGTCGTCGTTGCCGCCCGGTCGCGTCGCGTCGGATAGGTAATAATTAACCGCCGAAACCGTACAGGGTACGTCCCTGACGTTTCAGAGCGTACACGACGTCCATAGCGGTGACCGTCTTCCTCTTAGCGTGCTCGGTGTAAGTTACGGCGTCACGGATCACGTTCTCGAGGAACACTTTGAGCACACCTCGGGTCTCCTCGTAGATGAGACCGGAGATACGCTTCACTCCACCTCTGCGTGCGAGACGACGGATCGCCGGTTTCGTGATACCCTGGATGTTATCACGAAGCACTTTCCTGTGACGCTTCGCTCCACCTTTCCCCAGACCCTTTCCTCCCTTACCGCGACCGGTCATTTTTCTTGTGGTTGTTGATGAATCTGATCAAAATTTATTAACGAGAACCGTACGCACTCCGTACGAAACAGTTGCTAGAGCGCGACTGGAACACCGTTTCACACACGTCTGGTGTCTTCTCCCTCGAGTGGAGGGGGGTTGGCTCCTTCGGGCCGAAGGCCCACGGGTGCGGTGTCTATCGCCGGCAGTTACGACTGCCGCGTCGTTGTGTCGGCGCCGGAAGTCGGCACCGAGTGGCCTTCAGCCACTGGAATCTCGAGGCTACGCCTAGCCTCTTCCATCTCCTGGAGGGTAGGAGGTGCGGTGGGCTCTGCGCCGTACAGCTCCCTGGGATACCGGAGACCCCTCTCCGGTCGCTCGTACTGTACGGCGAGGTGGGCGAGGTGTTGATACCTCGAGATGTCAGCTCTTCTGAACATGGCCTTGGTGAGGCTCACGATGAATTCGTCCAGGCTCTCGACTCTCAGATCCCGCGCAATGGTCGCGTTCCTGACGTACCGAGGGGCGTTCACAATGTTCCTCAGAGCTAGCGACTGCTGAGCTCTGAGGGATTGTCGGTGTGATTCGGCCAGGAACACGAACCAGGCCGGGGTTGCGTATGTTAGTCGGGAGCGCAGATAGGTCTTGTAGACCCCGACCTTGTTACGCAGTGGGAGATCAGAGGAGAGCACTGGACGAAGAAGGTTTCGGGCGGCGCGAACCTGCGCCACGACGTTCCTCGCATGCTGGACCATGTTCAGGCGGCTGTCGAGCGTGACCCCGAGGTATTTCACCGTTTTCCTCCAGGGGATGGGGGTGTTTTGGAAGAGCAGGCCCGGCGGCAGGTGGATCCCCCCGGTGAAGAGGATTGCCTGCGTTTTTGATGCGTTTGCAGAGAGCCGCCATCTGTCCAACCAGGCGGGTAGGACATCCAGCACTCTCTGCATCTTCTTCGCGGCGTGGCGTCTGTTCACCGAGGTGGAGATGTAGGCGGCGTCGTCGGCGTACAGGGCCAGGAGCGCCTCCTCCGGCTTCGGTATGTCGTCTGTGTACAGGGCGTAACAAGTTGGCGACAGTACACTGCCCTGAGGCACCCCGGCCCTGATCTGGCGGTCTTCTGATTGAGACTCCTCCACTCTTACCCTGAAGGTCCGGTTTGCGAGGAAGGAGTCTAGAATTTTGATGAGCCGCAGGGGGATTTTGACGGCGTCCATCTTGGCGATCAGGCCCTCATGCCATACCCGATCGAAGGCCTTCTCCATGTCCAGAAATACTGCAACTGCGTGTTCACGCTTGTTTCTGGTTACCGCTATGTGATGCAGTACTCTGGACAGCTGTAGGGTGGTACTATGTTCGGACCGGAAGCCATACTGTTCCTCTCGAGGTGTGAAGTGCTCGAGAAATTTCCCGAGCAGGAGTCGCTCGAACACCTTCGAGAGGCATGGAAGCAGGGTGATAGGGCGGTAGCTTTCCGGCTTCAACACATTCTTCCCCTGCTTGGGGATCATTATCACCAGGCCGCGTTTCCATGATGTAGGGAAATGGCCCGTCCTGGTGATGCCGTTGAAGAGGTGGGTGATGCTGGCTACCGCCCTATTTGGCAGGTGTCTGAGGGCCGCGTTTGTGATGGCGTCTTCCCCGGGCGCTTTCCGAGGTTTGGTCCGGAGCAGTGCTTTCCTAACCTGCCTCGGGGAAAACACCATGGGATCTTCCTCGGCTGACAATTGGGCTTCTCGCAAGGCCAGGACTCTGGCCGTGACAGAGGCGAGGTGAGTGGAGTCGGAGGTGTCCGCGGGGGAGAACTGGGTCTCGAGATGGTCGGCGAAAATTTCAGCCCTGTCCTCGGCCCTGTACCTCGGCTTCCCGTCGCGGTGTAGCAGCGGCTGCACTGGAGGAGGGGCGTTGCGCAGGGAGCGGCAGAGTTTGTGGAGCTCGCACCAGTCCTCGCTGGCTGCCTCTATGCGGCGGTCCCATTCCCTGGTGGCCAGGTTCTCCAGCTCGGCCTTGACCCTCTCGGCAAGGTGGTTGAGCCTGGACTTTATGGCGGGGTCTCGGGTGTTTTGCCAGGACCTCCTCAGACTTCTCTTTTCGCCGATCAACCTCGCGATGTGTTGGGGGATCGGTTTCAGCCTGCGCGAGTCTGAGGTGGCCCTGGAGGCTTCGGCGGAGGCAGCGCGTATCACTGCGGTAATCCGCTCCGTGAGGGCGTCCACTTCTGTCGGGTCAGCCACCGAACCAAACGGGATCCTTTCGTTTACGGCGGCTGCGAAGGATTCCCAGTCCGTCCTTGGTTTTGGGGGGCGGCGAGAGACACGGGTGGGCCTTGCGCTCACTGTGAGGAGCACCGGTTGGTGGTCGGAGCCGGTTTCATAGTCCAGGACCTCCTGGGCGAGGGGGGCCGGGAGACCATGGTGTACGGCGAAGTCGATCACCGACGGCATCGACGTGGAGTCGTTCGGGTAGTGTGAGGGAGTGTCGGGACCCTCCACCCAGTACCCGGCTCTGCTGGCATCCTCGAAGAGGCGGCGCCCCTGGGGGCAGATCCGGTGGGAATTCCAGGCCGGGTGGTGGGCATTCCAGTCCCCCGCAGCGATGGTAGGCGGTGGGGGGTCTTGCTGGAGTGCCAGGATGGCGCGGACCTCCGCTAGGTCGAGGGGCGTTGAGCCGGGACGGTAGATGGAGAACACCCTCAAGTTCGTCCCGCCTGCCCACACCTCGATCCCGAGCGCGTACACCGTGCTGAGCTGGGCCTCCTCAATGGGTTGGTGTACGATCGACCGGCGGACGAGGACCGCTAGTCCGCGGTACGGAGACCTCGCGGCGTCGCTCCACTCGTCCTTTCGGTACACCACGTACCCCGGGATCTTAAGGTTGTCCGAGGGGGCGAGCATGGTCTCGGACAGGAGGGCAATGTCGATCCTCTGCTCCTTCAGGATCAGCTTGAGGATCGACTTTTTGCGGAGGATGCTCCTGGCGTTCCAGTGAGCGATACGTAGCGGGTGGTCTGCCACGTCGCTCACTGGGTCGGCTGTTGCAGCAGCCTCTGCACTCCGTCGAGGATGGCCGGGAGTGGGTCCGTTCCCGTCTGCAGGGACCGCAGGACCTCCTGAAGGACGCCGATGGAGGCCTCTATGGTGGTCTGACGGGAGGTTGCCTTCGTCGTCAACGGTGGGGGGGGAGTCTGGCCAGGACGGGTTTGAGCTGGCGTCGTTTGCCTCTTCCGGCTCCGACTCTGACTCCGACTCCGGCTGCGGGGAGCAGGCGTCTCCGCCGCCCTTGAGGCGACAGGGGGCACTGCTGGCGTCACGCTGTGAGGGCCCGGCTGGGGTCCCTGGGTTGGTCGCTTCCTCCTGGGCCTCCTGGATGGCCGCCTCAAACTGGGGTCGTTTGCGGCTGCCATGAGGGAGGAAGATGCCGGTTCGTCAAATGTGACCACCGGCTTTGAGCGTGGGGCCTGGTCTGGGCGTGGGTCCGGCCGGGGTTGTTCCTTGGCCTGTGGGGGCTCGCGGGTCCTCGCGATGGTACCGGCCGCCTTGTTGCGTACCTCGCGTCGGAACACCGGGCATTTGGCGAAGTTCGCCGGATGGGCCGCTCCGCAGTTCGCGCAGGTGGCAGGTTGCTCCAGGGGCCTCGGGCAGTCCGCGGCAGTGTGTTCGCCTGCGCACCTGACACACGCCAGAGGTCGGTGGCAGTTGTGGCTGCTATGGCGAAAGGCCTGGCAGCGATGGCATTGGGCAGGGCCCTTCTTGCCCCGCCAGGCTTCTATTTTCACCCCCGTCATGCACAGCAGCTCCGTGACACGATAGATGCCAGGGGTGAGGTTGGGGGTGCGCTTGAGTTGGGCGTAAAATATGCACCCTGGTCTGCCCCGTCGTGCGTTGATGTGGCGAACGTATTCGGGCTCATAGCCCAGGTCGCGGAGCTCCCGCTCTATGTCCGTTGGGGGAGTGTCGCCGGGGAGACCGGTTATCGCTACCTTGAGGCCCTGGTCCTCGGGGAGGGAGTACGAGAACCAGACTATTCTCTCTCGCTCCTCCAGATCCGAGAGGTAGCGCTGTAGCACTCGGTACTCCTCGGCATCAGCGGGGGAGAAACGTACGCCCTTGCCGAACGGGCGCGCGCTGGGGGCTCGGCCGAGGGCAGCCTTGAGCGCCTTGAAGTGCGTCGGCCAAACCGTTTCACATGTCGGACCCTCTTATATTTATACAAATCGGTCGAGAAAGAGAACGTACAGACGTTATGGTCGGTTAGAAAGAGACGGCATTATTATATTTCTCGGTTCGATTTGACCGAAGAGCAATAATCTATTATTCTATTAATTAACTACCTACTAGGCGGATAATGTTAGTAAAATATTTTGTTTATTATTATATAGTAAATTAAAAAATTTAACAATATAAACTATAAAACGATAACGTAAATTATATGTGTAGGTATTTACTTAGTTTACCTACCTATGCGTAAGTATATTATGCAGTAAGTAGGTATGTATGTACCTATAATACCTATATTGTATACATGGATTTTACTTAGAATAGGTGGTAAGTACACCTATACGGGTCATCAAACAAGTAGGTAGGTTAATATCTAATCGTTCATCGTTTCAACTTAATACACACCTAAAAGTAACATACCTACTAGGTAGTAATTTGGAGAGAAAAAAGCAAGTACTTACCTACATCTATCTCAATCATGTAGGTATGCGTACATAAATATATCTTCTTTTTAAGTATGTAACACAGTGTGTGTATGTAGGTAGTAGTAAGAGAGATTTCATTACCATGATTATCCCTATTTAATAAACATAATAATATAGGTGTATAGGTGTAGATAAACTAATCGTCGACGACTCTATCATTATAATTTAGTCGATAAGAAACATTTTACTCTATTCAAACAAACGAAACATATGTGGCCCTGAAAAGGGCCTTTTTTTTTTTTTTTGTTCTGCTGTCATTCCAACGAGCAACCGCCGTCCGGGAAGGAATTTAAGCGCGTTCACCTCTGATCCTACGCGCCAGCTGTATATCCTTAGGCATGATGGTGACACGCTTCGCGTGAATAGCGCACAGGTTCGTGTCCTCGAAGAGACCGACGAGGTAAGCCTCGCTCGCCTCCTGGAGAGCCATAACGGCGGAGCTCTGGAAGCGTAGATCGGTCTTGAAGTCCTGAGCGATCTCACGGACGAGACGCTGGAAAGGCAACTTGCGAATCAGAAGCTCGGTACTCTTCTGATAACGACGGATCTCACGGAGGGCGACGGTACCGGGCCTGTAACGGTGAGGCTTCTTCACGCCTCCGGTGGCGGGCGCGCTCTTGCGCGCGGCCTTTGTGGCGAGCTGCTTGCGCGGCGCCTTACCTCCGGTCGATTTACGAGCGGTCTGCTTGGTACGAGCCATCTTCCTTCTTCGATTATATTATTATTTTTTTAAATATAGAAACAATAAAAAATGTGTCGAGTCGAATACGTACGCACGTACGAATGTCGAGACGTCAATTGGCGATCGTGGCCCCTATTCCCCGCTCTTATATATAGAGATGCGAGAGCGGGACAAGACGACAACAATATTATCACCGTCACTCTCTAACCGTTTCGTTTCTCTCTTGCTTTGCTTTGCTTTCGTTTGCTAGACAAGACGTAAATAATTAAACTTAATTGCGAATTTTTATATCTAAAATTCGAGTAGGTAGGTATAAAAATAATAGTTAGTTAGGAAATATTATAACAATTGATTACATACGTCTAAGTATAATATTATCAAGGTAAGTGTAGTGCCCAAATTAAATAGAATCTATAAAACAGACCTACCTTCTTACTTAGTAATTGTAGTAGGTACCTATAATAACGTACCTAATTAATTATCGTAAACAATGGAATTACAATTTAATAATTTTCTTTCAATAATATGATTACTTATTAATCATGTATCTAGTAGGCGCAATACGTAGGCAGTAGGTACGTATTGGATTTAAGTTTTTAACCTAATAAAATTTCTCACAATCTTTTAGTTATACCTAGGTAAGTATGTATTATAATTATGACCAAGTCATAATCATTAATTTTGCATAGTTTTTTTTTTTTAATTTTCTTTCTATCCTATAGGTACTTATTAATTATTGATTGTGTAATAAATAGGTACACGTACTTATATTATTTATGTCATCTATAAGAAACATTTATAAATACATTCTGTATGTATGTATTTATATATTTTTAGATTCATATTGTGGCCCTGAAAAGGGCCGTTTGTATTTCGTCGAATGTGTGTGTTTGTGTTGCTAAGCGGGGCGGAGTGAACCCGCGCCGCCGCGTCGCTAACGCGCTCCTCACTTCGAGCTCGTGTACTTGGTGACCGCCTTCGTACCCTCGCTGACTGCGTGCTTGGCGAGCTCACCGGGCAGCAATAGCCTGACCGAAGTCTGGACCTCCCTCGATGTTATCGTCGATCGCTTGTTGTAGTGAGCGAGACGCGACGCCTCAGCCGCTATACGTTCGAAGATATCGTTCACGAACGAGTTCATGATCGACATGGCCTTCGATGAGATACCGGTGTCCGGATGGACCTGCTTAAGCACCTTGTAGATGTAGATAGCGTAACTCTCCTTCCTCTTGTGCTTCTTCTTTTTCTTGTCTGTCTTGGATATATTCTTCTGGGCCTTGCCAGATTTCTTGGCGGCCTTTCCGCTAGTCTTGGGCGGCATATCGTCGAATATTAATACGAATCGATCAAACGAACGAGCGATACAAAACACCGAACCTGACCAAAGTCGGAGCCGGTATGATTCAAAATCGTCGGGTTGTCTTCTACCCCAGTTCTTGGGGCAGGTTTGCTCCTTCGGGCCGAGGGCCCATGGGTGCGGTTGCCGTCGCCGGTAGTCACGACTACCGGGTCTGTGTGACGGCACCGTTCGGCGCCGTGGGGCCCGCGGCCCCTGGAGTCTGCTGGGCTGGTGTGGAGAGGGCTGCGTCCGTCCCCGCGACCGTGAGTTCGCGGGGGTATCGCAGCCCTCTTTCCGGCCGTTCATACTGGGTTGCCAGCTGGGCGAGATGTTGGTATCCCGAGGCGTCTGCGCGCATGAACATGGCCTTGGCCAGGCCCGCGACGAAATTGTCCAGGCTCTCGACTCTAAGGTCACGTGCAATGGTAGCGTTCCTGACGTACCGCGGCGCGTCGACTATGGTCCTCAGAGCCAGCGACTGCTGGGTTCTGAGGGACTTGCGGCGGGTCTCGGCCAGGAGCGCGTACCAGGCCGGGGCTGCATACGTGAGGCGGGATCTCAAGTATGCCTTGTAGACCCCGACCTTGCTGCGGAGTGGGAGCTTAGAGGAGAGCACTGGACGGAGCAGGTTGCGTGCGGCGCGGACCTGGGCCACTACGCTCTTCGCGTGATGGGCCATGTTCAAGCGGCTGTCAATGGTCACCCCGAGATACTTCGCCCTCTTGGTCCAGGCGATGGTCGTCCCTCGGAGTTCGAGGCAGGGTGGTGGGCGGCGGACGTGCGTGAAGACCATCGCCTGGGTTTTGGCCGCGTTGGCGGACAATCGCCACCTGTCCAGCCAGGTGGGAAGGGCATCGAGCACCTGCTGCATCTTCCTTGCCGCATGGTTGCCTCTGATGGACGCCGTGATGTAGGCAGCATCGTCTGCGTACAGGGCCAGGAGCGCATCCCCCGGCTTCGGGATGTCGTCCGTGTAGAGCGCGTAGCAGGTGGGCGACAGCACACTACCCTGCGGCACCCCGGCCCTGATACGGCGGTCGTCTGAGAGGGACTCCTCCACTCGGACCCTGAAAGTCCGGTCTCTGAGGAAGGAGTCGACGACTCTCGTGTAGCGCAGCGGTATGCTGGCGGCGTCCATCTTGAAGAGCAGTCCGTCGTGCCAGACTCGGTCGAAGGCCTTCTCCATATCCAAGAATACTGCAACTGCGTGTTCCCGTTTGTTACGGATTACCGCGATGTGGTGCAGTACCCTGGACAGTTGGAGAGTCGTGCTGTGCTCCGACCGGAATCCGAACTGCTCCTCCCTCGGCGTGAAGTGCTCGGCGAGGCGGCCAAGCAGCAGGCGCTCGAATACCTTCGACAGGCATGACAGCAGCGTGATGGGCCTGTAGCTGCCGGGTTTCAGCACGTTCTTCCCCTGTTTCGGGATCATGATGACGACGCCACGCTTCCAGGACTCTGGGAAGTGGCCGGTCCTCATGATCCCGTTGAAGAGCCGTGTGATGGCTGCGATGATCCGTGGTGGCAGGTGGCGCAGGGCGGCGTTGGTGATGGTGTCCTCACCGGGCGCTTTCCGGGGCTGGGCGCGCAGGAGAGCTCTCCGTACTTGCCCTGGTGAGAACACCACTGGATCCTGCTCGGGCGGCAGGGGCGACGCTCTGAGGGCGCGGACTCGGTCCTCAACAGTGGCCAGGTGGTCCATGTCGGCGGTTGGGTTTGGGGAGAACTGCTGCTCGAGGTGCTCCGCGAAGATCTCCGCTCTGTCCTCGGGCTTGTAGCGCGGAGTCCCGTCGCATGATTCAAAAAATTGAAAAACTCTGAGTTTTATTAACAACGTCTCCCTCTCCCGTTATAGGAAACCGAACGTCGCCACGAACGCGACGACCAATCACGTTCACGATGGGGACGAGCGAGACAACAATAATATAGCTGTACTCCTCTACGATCGACGATAGAGATAGTGCGATTATAAAACGAACGAGACGGGTATAATAACATACCTATTTATTTATATTGATATGATATTAGATTTGATATTTATTATTATTTATAAAATCAATATAAGTAAGTACTTAATTAAATATACATACCTACGCGTCAACACAACACAACAACGATTTATATAATAATTTATAATATAATGTCGCTCTGTAATCAATCAATTTAATAGTTCGATAGGTACTTACTTACTTAATATTATTTCATCCGTCGATCATGCTTGTAACGTTATGTATGTATGTATGTATGTATGTATGTATGTATGTATGTATGTATGTAGGTAGGTAGGTAGGTAGGTAGGTGGTAACTTTTCTTAGTGCTCAATTTATAATCAAAGTACACCTACATACTTACTACCTATAATAATACTTATTGCATACTACTACTCGGAAGAATTAATAACTCGCTAGGTATAATATATTATTGAATCGTTGTAAGTTTTATTATACCTATACTTATATTAATATTATGTAGGTAGGTACTATAATATTTATCATAGCGTGTCATTTAAGAAACATAAATTTTTTTCTCTCGAATAGTAACGGAGAGAACAATTCATCGATTTATGTTGTGGCCCTGAAAAGGGCCGTTTTGATTTGTATGTTTTCAACGACGCGCGCTCGCGTCAGATACACGGCGGGCGGCGCGACGACGACGACATCGGGAATGAGTGAATTAAGCCTTCTTCTCGGTCTTCTTCGGCAAGAGCACAGCTTGAATGTTGGGCAGTACTCCACCCTGGGCGATGGTGACTCCCGAAAGTAGCTTGTTCAACTCCTCGTCGTTCCTGATCGCCAATTGCAAATGACGCGGGATGATCCTGGTCTTCTTGTTGTCTCTCGCCGCGTTACCGGCCAACTCGAGAACCTCGGCGGCCAGGTACTCCATGACGGCCGCTAGGTAGACCGGAGCACCGGCACCGACGCGCTCCGCATAATTTCCGTTGCGGAGAAGTCGATGAATACGACCGACCGGAAACTGTAGACCGGCACGGTTCGAACGAGACTTTGCCTTCCCCTTAACTTTACCGCCCTTTCCGCGTCCAGACATTGTTGTTGTCTTAGTTTAAAAAACAGATACTACGAAAATAAATTACGTACGTGAGCGTACGTAAACTTGCTTGTTGTCGAACGAAACGTTCAGCGTCGTATGGTCGGACGCATTCGGAACGTCCCCGTATTTATACTAAAGTTTGAACGATCGTATACGCGATCACGCGAGCGAGACGGGCGTTAATATCAGAGCGAGACAGAATTATACGTTCTTTCCTTTCAAACGCGAAGACGACTATAAATAATAATTAAGTAAGTAGATACCTAGTACAGTAAGGAGTACATACATAATAATAAAATAAAAAACACGGAGAGAGTACGGGAGTCGACGATCGATTCCAGTATTCCGATTAGTAAATAAATAATAATAATAATATTATTATCGTCGAGTCGGATTGGAGTAGCTCAGCTGATGTACTTATTTACTAGATTTAGTTAGGTACCTACCTTGTAAGTGGGTTCAATCAAAGGTACATACCTATCGAACCATGTAAGGAGAGTCCGAGATGCATCGGACGGACACGATAGATAATGAAGAATCTAACTTACCTAATATCATTCGTAAGTAAAATATTATGTACGTAGGTACAGTCGGCCGCATAATTGCAGTCCTCGGTAGAGTTCGAAAATTACTAGGTAGGTATTATTTTAGCATGTTTGCATTATAATAATTTGTTTTCTTGTGTTGAAAACATTCTTATAACAGCCGTTTTGGAGCTCTACGGTGGGTCTACAATTATGCAGCCGACCGTACATAATATTAAAGTATACTAATCTTTAGACTTATTAAGTACAAGTAAGTATATAATATGTATGTATATATATATTGTTTTTTTTTTTCCTAATTTATGAAATGATTAGGGGTAAGTACCTACTTACCTATATTTTCGAATAAATATTAACTATACTTACTTACCGTATTTACCCTACGACATGATACCTACCTAATAATATTATTATAATAGTAGTCTTGTAAAGAAACATTGCTCTCTCTCTATGAGAGAGAAAGCATTCGGAAACGTATGTTAGCCCTGAAAAGGGCTGTTTTTGTTTGCGATAAGCATGGTAGACTCGATAAGTAGGTTCGTGCGTCGCATCTTCTCGACGTCGTCGTCGCGTCGCGTCGTAGGTACGTAGTACGTAGGTAATCTCCTCGTGTCGCGATCTCGATACGCGTTTATCACTCGCTCTACGATACCACCACTGCAGCAACGATAACAACGTCGAAACGACGACGAAGACGACGGACGACTCTTTACTTTTTCGCAGAGGATTTCTTTGCCGCGGCCGCCTTAGATTTGGGCGTCGCCGCTGCCTTCTTCGGTTTAGGAGCTTTCGGTTTCTTCGTCGGAGGCTTCGCAGTCTTCTTGGCTTTAGGAGCGGCGGCGCTCTTAGCCTTCTTTGCGGGCGCGGCCGCCTTCTTGGAAGCGGCGGAAGCGGGTGCCGGTTTCTTCTTAGCCGCTGCGGCTTTCTTGTCTCTCGTCGACGCCTTGCCGCCCTTGGAGGGCGAAGCGGCCGCCGCGGCGGCGGCGGCGGCCTTCTTCTTGGACGCGGCTGCGGTCGCGGCTCCTCCCTTCTTCGATTTAGCCGGCGATTTCGCCGAGGCGGCGGTATCCTTCTTCGATTCGGGCTTCTTTTTCGATTCCGCCGCGGATGCCTTCTTCGCACCGGCCGAGGAAGACTTTGAAGTTTTCGATTCTAGTTTGAACGAACCGGACGCGCCCCGTCCCTTGGTCTGGATCAAAGCGCCCGATTCTACGGCGCTCTTCAGATATTTTCTGATGAAAGGTGCCAATTTCTCAGCGTCGACCTTGTACTGGGCGGCTATATATTTCTTGATGGCTTTCAACGATGATCCGCTGCGCTCCTTCAACTCCTTGATGGCTTGATTTACCATCTCCGACGTCTTAGGATGAGTCGGCGCAGCCTTCGGTTTCTTAGCGCCGCCGCCGGCGGCCGCGGACGCGGACGCCTTCGGTTTCTTCGCCGGTGTCGCCGGGGCCGGTGCTTCAGCTGCTACTGCCGTGTCTGCCATTTTACGACGAGGAATCTTCGTAACTTACTCTCGCAACGTAGAGATAATATTATAATATAACAATCGAATCGTCGATTATTATAATATTTATATTTTAAATAATAATAAATAAAACGGTAGGTAGGTAAGTAAGTAGATATTATATCTATCGAATAAACGAACAGAGTTAGTCGAATCGAGAGACATAGAGGGCGCTCGTAAGCTCCGACGCTAAGGTACCCGACAGCTTTACCGTAAAGAGAGCACCACACTCGAGATACTATTTCCCGTACGAACGCTCCCAACTTTTCACTAACATTCATCTGATTAAATACATTTTTAACATATATTAAAATGTTTCATTCTAACGAAACATCTATGAGACGTTAATATCTGAACAGTATAATCGCTTAGAAACTTTTATATAACGAAACGAATCAACGTTCAAGAATTATAGGGAATATTTCGCGTCACTCTCGGCCGCGAATAGGTCGGACGATGTTTAAATCTTATATAACTTTATAAATTATGTATTTAACGAGCGCCCATCTCTAAAGATAAAAGCCTAAGATATCGTTGTTATCATAAAATACAAAAATATTAAACCCACTATGGTTAAACACTAAAATAATCGCTAATTTCATAAGCCTCGTAAAACACATCGAGACCGTCTCTCGGCCCGATGCCCCTTACACTACACTTGCACCGTGTCGACCGTACCGTACCACGTCTTATAATACTAATATAATATTAGTCTATTAATTATTATTTATACTTATTCGAAAATTTGATAGGTACGAATAAATTATAAAATAGGTAAGATAAATATTAAATGAATGAATGAATGTTATGTGTCGCTCGTACGCAAACGCCAGTAAGTAAGTAAGCCAGCGCGCCTTCTATGACATGTACGATGTTCGAACGAACGAGACCTTCGTTATTTCTTCCTTCTTATGTCTATAGATAGCTGTTTATAAATTTAATACCTACCTTAATTATTACATTAAATTAATTGCATTTGCATTTTTTTTTATTAAAATATAAGTATACTTAGGTAGGTACTTGTTTCGTTCCTACTACCTTAGCGAGCGGGTATTATTTATTAGGCAGGTAGGTACCTACCTACCTACCTACCTACCTACCCAAATGATTACTTTTAATAGGTAGGTAAGTAAATTGACAATTTTTATTATAAATAAGTAAGTAGGTACTATAAAAAACTATTAGGTAGGTACCCGAGTACCAAGAGTTTATTATATAGGTACCTATTTACTATTAAACTTTACAATTTATGAGTACCTACCCTTATAAGTAATATTATTGTACAATTACAAATGATATTATGTTACCTACATACTTACTTACATTTGATGTCGTTAGGAAGGAAGTAGGTACCTACCTACCTAAGTAATATTTATCATTATACTTAAGTACTTATTAACGTTCTATTATCTCGATCAATTTTTTTTTCATTTCTTCCTAGACTTGAATAATAATTATTACTTACCTATTAATTTTGTAATAAAATGTTTCAACGGTAAGTCGAATTGTTTATTTATGAACAATATCTGCGCGTCCCTCTCGCGCGCGTCATTCCTTCTCTCTCTCTCCATCTTTTGTGACGTGGAAAAAAAAAAGAAAAAATAAGTATATAAAATTTGTATGTGTACGTAATGTTCAAAAAACCTATATAGTAAGTAGGTACATACATACCTATAATTCATAATATATTATTATGTCGAGAAAACGAAAAGCAACATTTCAACCGACAATATTAAATATAGTTAAAATCTTATAAGAAACGATTTTTATAATTTTCAATCGAAACATGTGTGGCCCTGAAAAGGGCCTTTTTTTTGCGCTTCGATGACGTCGAAACAAAATAATTTGTGTCGTCGTCACGTCGTCGTCGTCGTTGCCGCCCGGTCGCGTCGCGTCGGATAGGTAATAATTAACCGCCGAAACCGTACAGGGTACGTCCCTGACGTTTCAGAGCGTACACGACGTCCATAGCGGTGACCGTCTTCCTCTTAGCGTGCTCGGTGTAAGTTACGGCGTCACGGATCACGTTCTCGAGGAACACTTTGAGCACACCTCGGGTCTCCTCGTAGATGAGACCGGAGATACGCTTCACTCCACCTCTGCGTGCGAGACGACGGATCGCCGGTTTCGTGATACCCTGGATGTTATCACGAAGCACTTTCCTGTGACGCTTCGCTCCACCTTTCCCCAGACCCTTTCCTCCCTTACCGCGACCGGTCATTTTTCTTGTGGTTGTTGATGAATCTGATCAAAATTTATTAACGAGAACCGTACGCACTCCGTACGAAACAGTTGCTAGAGCGCGACTGGAACACCGTTTCACATGTCGGACCCTCTTATATTTATACAAATCGGTCGAGAAAGAGAACGTACAGACGTTATGGTCGGTTAGAAAGAGACGGCATTATTATATTTCTCGGTTCGATTTGACCGAAGAGCAATAATCTATTATTCTATTAATTAACTACCTACTAGGCGGATAATGTTAGTAAAATATTTTGTTTATTATTATATAGTAAATTAAAAAATTTAACAATATAAACTATAAAACGATAACGTAAATTATATGTGTAGGTATTTACTTAGTTTACCTACCTATGCGTAAGTATATTATGCAGTAAGTAGGTATGTATGTACCTATAATACCTATATTGTATACATGGATTTTACTTAGAATAGGTGGTAAGTACACCTATACGGGTCATCAAACAAGTAGGTAGGTTAATATCTAATCGTTCATCGTTTCAACTTAATACACACCTAAAAGTAACATACCTACTAGGTAGTAATTTGGAGAGAAAAAAGCAAGTACTTACCTACATCTATCTCAATCATGTAGGTATGCGTACATAAATATATCTTCTTTTTAAGTATGTAACACAGTGTGTGTATGTAGGTAGTAGTAAGAGAGATTTCATTACCATGATTATCCCTATTTAATAAACATAATAATATAGGTGTATAGGTGTAGATAAACTAATCGTCGACGACTCTATCATTATAATTTAGTCGATAAGAAACATTTTACTCTATTCAAACAAACGAAACATATGTGGCCCTGAAAAGGGCCTTTTTTTTTTTTTTTGTTCTGCTGTCATTCCAACGAGCAACCGCCGTCCGGGAAGGAATTTAAGCGCGTTCACCTCTGATCCTACGCGCCAGCTGTATATCCTTAGGCATGATGGTGACACGCTTCGCGTGAATAGCGCACAGGTTCGTGTCCTCGAAGAGACCGACGAGGTAAGCCTCGCTCGCCTCCTGGAGAGCCATAACGGCGGAGCTCTGGAAGCGTAGATCGGTCTTGAAGTCCTGAGCGATCTCACGGACGAGACGCTGGAAAGGCAACTTGCGAATCAGAAGCTCGGTACTCTTCTGATAACGACGGATCTCACGGAGGGCGACGGTACCGGGCCTGTAACGGTGAGGCTTCTTCACGCCTCCGGTGGCGGGCGCGCTCTTGCGCGCGGCCTTTGTGGCGAGCTGCTTGCGCGGCGCCTTACCTCCGGTCGATTTACGAGCGGTCTGCTTGGTACGAGCCATCTTCCTTCTTCGATTATATTATTATTTTTTTAAATATAGAAACAATAAAAAATGTGTCGAGTCGAATACGTACGCACGTACGAATGTCGAGACGTCAATTGGCGATCGTGGCCCCTATTCCCCGCTCTTATATATAGAGATGCGAGAGCGGGACAAGACGACAACAATATTATCACCGTCACTCTCTAACCGTTTCGTTTCTCTCTTGCTTTGCTTTGCTTTCGTTTGCTAGACAAGACGTAAATAATTAAACTTAATTGCGAATTTTTATATCTAAAATTCGAGTAGGTAGGTATAAAAATAATAGTTAGTTAGGAAATATTATAACAATTGATTACATACGTCTAAGTATAATATTATCAAGGTAAGTGTAGTGCCCAAATTAAATAGAATCTATAAAACAGACCTACCTTCTTACTTAGTAATTGTAGTAGGTACCTATAATAACGTACCTAATTAATTATCGTAAACAATGGAATTACAATTTAATAATTTTCTTTCAATAATATGATTACTTATTAATCATGTATCTAGTAGGCGCAATACGTAGGCAGTAGGTACGTATTGGATTTAAGTTTTTAACCTAATAAAATTTCTCACAATCTTTTAGTTATACCTAGGTAAGTATGTATTATAATTATGACCAAGTCATAATCATTAATTTTGCATAGTTTTTTTTTTTTAATTTTCTTTCTATCCTATAGGTACTTATTAATTATTGATTGTGTAATAAATAGGTACACGTACTTATATTATTTATGTCATCTATAAGAAACATTTATAAATACATTCTGTATGTATGTATTTATATATTTTTAGATTCATATTGTGGCCCTGAAAAGGGCCGTTTGTATTTCGTCGAATGTGTGTGTTTGTGTTGCTAAGCGGGGCGGAGTGAACCCGCGCCGCCGCGTCGCTAACGCGCTCCTCACTTCGAGCTCGTGTACTTGGTGACCGCCTTCGTACCCTCGCTGACTGCGTGCTTGGCGAGCTCACCGGGCAGCAATAGCCTGACCGAAGTCTGGACCTCCCTCGATGTTATCGTCGATCGCTTGTTGTAGTGAGCGAGACGCGACGCCTCAGCCGCTATACGTTCGAAGATATCGTTCACGAACGAGTTCATGATCGACATGGCCTTCGATGAGATACCGGTGTCCGGATGGACCTGCTTAAGCACCTTGTAGATGTAGATAGCGTAACTCTCCTTCCTCTTGTGCTTCTTCTTTTTCTTGTCTGTCTTGGATATATTCTTCTGGGCCTTGCCAGATTTCTTGGCGGCCTTTCCGCTAGTCTTGGGCGGCATATCGTCGAATATTAATACGAATCGATCAAACGAACGAGCGATACAAAACACCGAACCTGACCAAAGTCGGAGCCGGTATGATTCAAAATCGTCGGGTTGTCTTCTACCCCAGTTCTTGGGGCAGGTTTGCTCCTTCGGGCCGAGGGCCCATGGGTGCGGTTGCCGTCGCCGGTAGTCACGACTACCGGGTCTGTGTGACGGCACCGTTCGGCGCCGTGGGGCCCGCGGCCCCTGGAGTCTGCTGGGCTGGTGTGGAGAGGGCTGCGTCCGTCCCCGCGACCGTGAGTTCGCGGGGGTATCGCAGCCCTCTTTCCGGCCGTTCATACTGGGTTGCCAGCTGGGCGAGATGTTGGTATCCCGAGGCGTCTGCGCGCATGAACATGGCCTTGGCCAGGCCCGCGACGAAATTGTCCAGGCTCTCGACTCTAAGGTCACGTGCAATGGTAGCGTTCCTGACGTACCGCGGCGCGTCGACTATGGTCCTCAGAGCCAGCGACTGCTGGGTTCTGAGGGACTTGCGGCGGGTCTCGGCCAGGAGCGCGTACCAGGCCGGGGCTGCATACGTGAGGCGGGATCTCAAGTATGCCTTGTAGACCCCGACCTTGCTGCGGAGTGGGAGCTTAGAGGAGAGCACTGGACGGAGCAGGTTGCGTGCGGCGCGGACCTGGGCCACTACGCTCTTCGCGTGATGGGCCATGTTCAAGCGGCTGTCAATGGTCACCCCGAGATACTTCGCCCTCTTGGTCCAGGCGATGGTCGTCCCTCGGAGTTCGAGGCAGGGTGGTGGGCGGCGGACGTGCGTGAAGACCATCGCCTGGGTTTTGGCCGCGTTGGCGGACAATCGCCACCTGTCCAGCCAGGTGGGAAGGGCATCGAGCACCTGCTGCATCTTCCTTGCCGCATGGTTGCCTCTGATGGACGCCGTGATGTAGGCAGCATCGTCTGCGTACAGGGCCAGGAGCGCATCCCCCGGCTTCGGGATGTCGTCCGTGTAGAGCGCGTAGCAGGTGGGCGACAGCACACTACCCTGCGGCACCCCGGCCCTGATACGGCGGTCGTCTGAGAGGGACTCCTCCACTCGGACCCTGAAAGTCCGGTCTCTGAGGAAGGAGTCGACGACTCTCGTGTAGCGCAGCGGTATGCTGGCGGCGTCCATCTTGAAGAGCAGTCCGTCGTGCCAGACTCGGTCGAAGGCCTTCTCCATATCCAAGAATACTGCAACTGCGTGTTCCCGTTTGTTACGGATTACCGCGATGTGGTGCAGTACCCTGGACAGTTGGAGAGTCGTGCTGTGCTCCGACCGGAATCCGAACTGCTCCTCCCTCGGCGTGAAGTGCTCGGCGAGGCGGCCAAGCAGCAGGCGCTCGAATACCTTCGACAGGCATGACAGCAGCGTGATGGGCCTGTAGCTGCCGGGTTTCAGCACGTTCTTCCCCTGTTTCGGGATCATGATGACGACGCCACGCTTCCAGGACTCTGGGAAGTGGCCGGTCCTCATGATCCCGTTGAAGAGCCGTGTGATGGCTGCGATGATCCGTGGTGGCAGGTGGCGCAGGGCGGCGTTGGTGATGGTGTCCTCACCGGGCGCTTTCCGGGGCTGGGCGCGCAGGAGAGCTCTCCGTACTTGCCCTGGTGAGAACACCACTGGATCCTGCTCGGGCGGCAGGGGCGACGCTCTGAGGGCGCGGACTCGGTCCTCAACAGTGGCCAGGTGGTCCATGTCGGCGGTTGGGTTTGGGGAGAACTGCTGCTCGAGGTGCTCCGCGAAGATCTCCGCTCTGTCCTCGGGCTTGTAGCGCGGAGTCCCGTCGCATGATTCAAAAAATTGAAAAACTCTGAGTTTTATTAACAACGTCTCCCTCTCCCGTTATAGGAAACCGAACGTCGCCACGAACGCGACGACCAATCACGTTCACGATGGGGACGAGCGAGACAACAATAATATAGCTGTACTCCTCTACGATCGACGATAGAGATAGTGCGATTATAAAACGAACGAGACGGGTATAATAACATACCTATTTATTTATATTGATATGATATTAGATTTGATATTTATTATTATTTATAAAATCAATATAAGTAAGTACTTAATTAAATATACATACCTACGCGTCAACACAACACAACAACGATTTATATAATAATTTATAATATAATGTCGCTCTGTAATCAATCAATTTAATAGTTCGATAGGTACTTACTTACTTAATATTATTTCATCCGTCGATCATGCTTGTAACGTTATGTATGTATGTATGTATGTATGTATGTATGTATGTATGTATGTATGTAGGTAGGTAGGTAGGTAGGTAGGTGGTAACTTTTCTTAGTGCTCAATTTATAATCAAAGTACACCTACATACTTACTACCTATAATAATACTTATTGCATACTACTACTCGGAAGAATTAATAACTCGCTAGGTATAATATATTATTGAATCGTTGTAAGTTTTATTATACCTATACTTATATTAATATTATGTAGGTAGGTACTATAATATTTATCATAGCGTGTCATTTAAGAAACATAAATTTTTTTCTCTCGAATAGTAACGGAGAGAACAATTCATCGATTTATGTTGTGGCCCTGAAAAGGGCCGTTTTGATTTGTATGTTTTCAACGACGCGCGCTCGCGTCAGATACACGGCGGGCGGCGCGACGACGACGACATCGGGAATGAGTGAATTAAGCCTTCTTCTCGGTCTTCTTCGGCAAGAGCACAGCTTGAATGTTGGGCAGTACTCCACCCTGGGCGATGGTGACTCCCGAAAGTAGCTTGTTCAACTCCTCGTCGTTCCTGATCGCCAATTGCAAATGACGCGGGATGATCCTGGTCTTCTTGTTGTCTCTCGCCGCGTTACCGGCCAACTCGAGAACCTCGGCGGCCAGGTACTCCATGACGGCCGCTAGGTAGACCGGAGCACCGGCACCGACGCGCTCCGCATAATTTCCGTTGCGGAGAAGTCGATGAATACGACCGACCGGAAACTGTAGACCGGCACGGTTCGAACGAGACTTTGCCTTCCCCTTAACTTTACCGCCCTTTCCGCGTCCAGACATTGTTGTTGTCTTAGTTTAAAAAACAGATACTACGAAAATAAATTACGTACGTGAGCGTACGTAAACTTGCTTGTTGTCGAACGAAACGTTCAGCGTCGTATGGTCGGACGCATTCGGAACGTCCCCGTATTTATACTAAAGTTTGAACGATCGTATACGCGATCACGCGAGCGAGACGGGCGTTAATATCAGAGCGAGACAGAATTATACGTTCTTTCCTTTCAAACGCGAAGACGACTATAAATAATAATTAAGTAAGTAGATACCTAGTACAGTAAGGAGTACATACATAATAATAAAATAAAAAACACGGAGAGAGTACGGGAGTCGACGATCGATTCCAGTATTCCGATTAGTAAATAAATAATAATAATAATATTATTATCGTCGAGTCGGATTGGAGTAGCTCAGCTGATGTACTTATTTACTAGATTTAGTTAGGTACCTACCTTGTAAGTGGGTTCAATCAAAGGTACATACCTATCGAACCATGTAAGGAGAGTCCGAGATGCATCGGACGGACACGATAGATAATGAAGAATCTAACTTACCTAATATCATTCGTAAGTAAAATATTATGTACGTAGGTACAGTCGGCCGCATAATTGCAGTCCTCGGTAGAGTTCGAAAATTACTAGGTAGGTATTATTTTAGCATGTTTGCATTATAATAATTTGTTTTCTTGTGTTGAAAACATTCTTATAACAGCCGTTTTGGAGCTCTACGGTGGGTCTACAATTATGCAGCCGACCGTACATAATATTAAAGTATACTAATCTTTAGACTTATTAAGTACAAGTAAGTATATAATATGTATGTATATATATATTGTTTTTTTTTTTCCTAATTTATGAAATGATTAGGGGTAAGTACCTACTTACCTATATTTTCGAATAAATATTAACTATACTTACTTACCGTATTTACCCTACGACATGATACCTACCTAATAATATTATTATAATAGTAGTCTTGTAAAGAAACATTGCTCTCTCTCTATGAGAGAGAAAGCATTCGGAAACGTATGTTAGCCCTGAAAAGGGCTGTTTTTGTTTGCGATAAGCATGGTAGACTCGATAAGTAGGTTCGTGCGTCGCATCTTCTCGACGTCGTCGTCGCGTCGCGTCGTAGGTACGTAGTACGTAGGTAATCTCCTCGTGTCGCGATCTCGATACGCGTTTATCACTCGCTCTACGATACCACCACTGCAGCAACGATAACAACGTCGAAACGACGACGAAGACGACGGACGACTCTTTACTTTTTCGCAGAGGATTTCTTTGCCGCGGCCGCCTTAGATTTGGGCGTCGCCGCTGCCTTCTTCGGTTTAGGAGCTTTCGGTTTCTTCGTCGGAGGCTTCGCAGTCTTCTTGGCTTTAGGAGCGGCGGCGCTCTTAGCCTTCTTTGCGGGCGCGGCCGCCTTCTTGGAAGCGGCGGAAGCGGGTGCCGGTTTCTTCTTAGCCGCTGCGGCTTTCTTGTCTCTCGTCGACGCCTTGCCGCCCTTGGAGGGCGAAGCGGCCGCCGCGGCGGCGGCGGCGGCCTTCTTCTTGGACGCGGCTGCGGTCGCGGCTCCTCCCTTCTTCGATTTAGCCGGCGATTTCGCCGAGGCGGCGGTATCCTTCTTCGATTCGGGCTTCTTTTTCGATTCCGCCGCGGATGCCTTCTTCGCACCGGCCGAGGAAGACTTTGAAGTTTTCGATTCTAGTTTGAACGAACCGGACGCGCCCCGTCCCTTGGTCTGGATCAAAGCGCCCGATTCTACGGCGCTCTTCAGATATTTTCTGATGAAAGGTGCCAATTTCTCAGCGTCGACCTTGTACTGGGCGGCTATATATTTCTTGATGGCTTTCAACGATGATCCGCTGCGCTCCTTCAACTCCTTGATGGCTTGATTTACCATCTCCGACGTCTTAGGATGAGTCGGCGCAGCCTTCGGTTTCTTAGCGCCGCCGCCGGCGGCCGCGGACGCGGACGCCTTCGGTTTCTTCGCCGGTGTCGCCGGGGCCGGTGCTTCAGCTGCTACTGCCGTGTCTGCCATTTTACGACGAGGAATCTTCGTAACTTACTCTCGCAACGTAGAGATAATATTATAATATAACAATCGAATCGTCGATTATTATAATATTTATATTTTAAATAATAATAAATAAAACGGTAGGTAGGTAAGTAAGTAGATATTATATCTATCGAATAAACGAACAGAGTTAGTCGAATCGAGAGACATAGAGGGCGCTCGTAAGCTCCGACGCTAAGGTACCCGACAGCTTTACCGTAAAGAGAGCACCACACTCGAGATACTATTTCCCGTACGAACGCTCCCAACTTTTCACTAACATTCATCTGATTAAATACATTTTTAACATATATTAAAATGTTTCATTCTAACGAAACATCTATGAGACGTTAATATCTGAACAGTATAATCGCTTAGAAACTTTTATATAACGAAACGAATCAACGTTCAAGAATTATAGGGAATATTTCGCGTCACTCTCGGCCGCGAATAGGTCGGACGATGTTTAAATCTTATATAACTTTATAAATTATGTATTTAACGAGCGCCCATCTCTAAAGATAAAAGCCTAAGATATCGTTGTTATCATAAAATACAAAAATATTAAACCCACTATGGTTAAACACTAAAATAATCGCTAATTTCATAAGCCTCGTAAAACACATCGAGACCGTCTCTCGGCCCGATGCCCCTTACACTACACTTGCACCGTGTCGACCGTACCGTACCACGTCTTATAATACTAATATAATATTAGTCTATTAATTATTATTTATACTTATTCGAAAATTTGATAGGTACGAATAAATTATAAAATAGGTAAGATAAATATTAAATGAATGAATGAATGTTATGTGTCGCTCGTACGCAAACGCCAGTAAGTAAGTAAGCCAGCGCGCCTTCTATGACATGTACGATGTTCGAACGAACGAGACCTTCGTTATTTCTTCCTTCTTATGTCTATAGATAGCTGTTTATAAATTTAATACCTACCTTAATTATTACATTAAATTAATTGCATTTGCATTTTTTTTTATTAAAATATAAGTATACTTAGGTAGGTACTTGTTTCGTTCCTACTACCTTAGCGAGCGGGTATTATTTATTAGGCAGGTAGGTACCTACCTACCTACCTACCTACCTACCCAAATGATTACTTTTAATAGGTAGGTAAGTAAATTGACAATTTTTATTATAAATAAGTAAGTAGGTACTATAAAAAACTATTAGGTAGGTACCCGAGTACCAAGAGTTTATTATATAGGTACCTATTTACTATTAAACTTTACAATTTATGAGTACCTACCCTTATAAGTAATATTATTGTACAATTACAAATGATATTATGTTACCTACATACTTACTTACATTTGATGTCGTTAGGAAGGAAGTAGGTACCTACCTACCTAAGTAATATTTATCATTATACTTAAGTACTTATTAACGTTCTATTATCTCGATCAATTTTTTTTTCATTTCTTCCTAGACTTGAATAATAATTATTACTTACCTATTAATTTTGTAATAAAATGTTTCAACGGTAAGTCGAATTGTTTATTTATGAACAATATCTGCGCGTCCCTCTCGCGCGCGTCATTCCTTCTCTCTCTCTCCATCTTTTGTGACGTGGAAAAAAAAAAGAAAAAATAAGTATATAAAATTTGTATGTGTACGTAATGTTCAAAAAACCTATATAGTAAGTAGGTACATACATACCTATAATTCATAATATATTATTATGTCGAGAAAACGAAAAGCAACATTTCAACCGACAATATTAAATATAGTTAAAATCTTATAAGAAACGATTTTTATAATTTTCAATCGAAACATGTGTGGCCCTGAAAAGGGCCTTTTTTTTGCGCTTCGATGACGTCGAAACAAAATAATTTGTGTCGTCGTCACGTCGTCGTCGTCGTTGCCGCCCGGTCGCGTCGCGTCGGATAGGTAATAATTAACCGCCGAAACCGTACAGGGTACGTCCCTGACGTTTCAGAGCGTACACGACGTCCATAGCGGTGACCGTCTTCCTCTTAGCGTGCTCGGTGTAAGTTACGGCGTCACGGATCACGTTCTCGAGGAACACTTTGAGCACACCTCGGGTCTCCTCGTAGATGAGACCGGAGATACGCTTCACTCCACCTCTGCGTGCGAGACGACGGATCGCCGGTTTCGTGATACCCTGGATGTTATCACGAAGCACTTTCCTGTGACGCTTCGCTCCACCTTTCCCCAGACCCTTTCCTCCCTTACCGCGACCGGTCATTTTTCTTGTGGTTGTTGATGAATCTGATCAAAATTTATTAACGAGAACCGTACGCACTCCGTACGAAACAGTTGCTAGAGCGCGACTGGAACACCGTTTCACATGTCGGACCCTCTTATATTTATACAAATCGGTCGAGAAAGAGAACGTACAGACGTTATGGTCGGTTAGAAAGAGACGGCATTATTATATTTCTCGGTTCGATTTGACCGAAGAGCAATAATCTATTATTCTATTAATTAACTACCTACTAGGCGGATAATGTTAGTAAAATATTTTGTTTATTATTATATAGTAAATTAAAAAATTTAACAATATAAACTATAAAACGATAACGTAAATTATATGTGTAGGTATTTACTTAGTTTACCTACCTATGCGTAAGTATATTATGCAGTAAGTAGGTATGTATGTACCTATAATACCTATATTGTATACATGGATTTTACTTAGAATAGGTGGTAAGTACACCTATACGGGTCATCAAACAAGTAGGTAGGTTAATATCTAATCGTTCATCGTTTCAACTTAATACACACCTAAAAGTAACATACCTACTAGGTAGTAATTTGGAGAGAAAAAAGCAAGTACTTACCTACATCTATCTCAATCATGTAGGTATGCGTACATAAATATATCTTCTTTTTAAGTATGTAACACAGTGTGTGTATGTAGGTAGTAGTAAGAGAGATTTCATTACCATGATTATCCCTATTTAATAAACATAATAATATAGGTGTATAGGTGTAGATAAACTAATCGTCGACGACTCTATCATTATAATTTAGTCGATAAGAAACATTTTACTCTATTCAAACAAACGAAACATATGTGGCCCTGAAAAGGGCCTTTTTTTTTTTTTTTGTTCTGCTGTCATTCCAACGAGCAACCGCCGTCCGGGAAGGAATTTAAGCGCGTTCACCTCTGATCCTACGCGCCAGCTGTATATCCTTAGGCATGATGGTGACACGCTTCGCGTGAATAGCGCACAGGTTCGTGTCCTCGAAGAGACCGACGAGGTAAGCCTCGCTCGCCTCCTGGAGAGCCATAACGGCGGAGCTCTGGAAGCGTAGATCGGTCTTGAAGTCCTGAGCGATCTCACGGACGAGACGCTGGAAAGGCAACTTGCGAATCAGAAGCTCGGTACTCTTCTGATAACGACGGATCTCACGGAGGGCGACGGTACCGGGCCTGTAACGGTGAGGCTTCTTCACGCCTCCGGTGGCGGGCGCGCTCTTGCGCGCGGCCTTTGTGGCGAGCTGCTTGCGCGGCGCCTTACCTCCGGTCGATTTACGAGCGGTCTGCTTGGTACGAGCCATCTTCCTTCTTCGATTATATTATTATTTTTTTAAATATAGAAACAATAAAAAATGTGTCGAGTCGAATACGTACGCACGTACGAATGTCGAGACGTCAATTGGCGATCGTGGCCCCTATTCCCCGCTCTTATATATAGAGATGCGAGAGCGGGACAAGACGACAACAATATTATCACCGTCACTCTCTAACCGTTTCGTTTCTCTCTTGCTTTGCTTTGCTTTCGTTTGCTAGACAAGACGTAAATAATTAAACTTAATTGCGAATTTTTATATCTAAAATTCGAGTAGGTAGGTATAAAAATAATAGTTAGTTAGGAAATATTATAACAATTGATTACATACGTCTAAGTATAATATTATCAAGGTAAGTGTAGTGCCCAAATTAAATAGAATCTATAAAACAGACCTACCTTCTTACTTAGTAATTGTAGTAGGTACCTATAATAACGTACCTAATTAATTATCGTAAACAATGGAATTACAATTTAATAATTTTCTTTCAATAATATGATTACTTATTAATCATGTATCTAGTAGGCGCAATACGTAGGCAGTAGGTACGTATTGGATTTAAGTTTTTAACCTAATAAAATTTCTCACAATCTTTTAGTTATACCTAGGTAAGTATGTATTATAATTATGACCAAGTCATAATCATTAATTTTGCATAGTTTTTTTTTTTTAATTTTCTTTCTATCCTATAGGTACTTATTAATTATTGATTGTGTAATAAATAGGTACACGTACTTATATTATTTATGTCATCTATAAGAAACATTTATAAATACATTCTGTATGTATGTATTTATATATTTTTAGATTCATATTGTGGCCCTGAAAAGGGCCGTTTGTATTTCGTCGAATGTGTGTGTTTGTGTTGCTAAGCGGGGCGGAGTGAACCCGCGCCGCCGCGTCGCTAACGCGCTCCTCACTTCGAGCTCGTGTACTTGGTGACCGCCTTCGTACCCTCGCTGACTGCGTGCTTGGCGAGCTCACCGGGCAGCAATAGCCTGACCGAAGTCTGGACCTCCCTCGATGTTATCGTCGATCGCTTGTTGTAGTGAGCGAGACGCGACGCCTCAGCCGCTATACGTTCGAAGATATCGTTCACGAACGAGTTCATGATCGACATGGCCTTCGATGAGATACCGGTGTCCGGATGGACCTGCTTAAGCACCTTGTAGATGTAGATAGCGTAACTCTCCTTCCTCTTGTGCTTCTTCTTTTTCTTGTCTGTCTTGGATATATTCTTCTGGGCCTTGCCAGATTTCTTGGCGGCCTTTCCGCTAGTCTTGGGCGGCATATCGTCGAATATTAATACGAATCGATCAAACGAACGAGCGATACAAAACACCGAACCTGACCAAAGTCGGAGCCGGTATGATTCAAAATCGTCGGGTTGTCTTCTACCCCAGTTCTTGGGGCAGGTTTGCTCCTTCGGGCCGAGGGCCCATGGGTGCGGTTGCCGTCGCCGGTAGTCACGACTACCGGGTCTGTGTGACGGCACCGTTCGGCGCCGTGGGGCCCGCGGCCCCTGGAGTCTGCTGGGCTGGTGTGGAGAGGGCTGCGTCCGTCCCCGCGACCGTGAGTTCGCGGGGGTATCGCAGCCCTCTTTCCGGCCGTTCATACTGGGTTGCCAGCTGGGCGAGATGTTGGTATCCCGAGGCGTCTGCGCGCATGAACATGGCCTTGGCCAGGCCCGCGACGAAATTGTCCAGGCTCTCGACTCTAAGGTCACGTGCAATGGTAGCGTTCCTGACGTACCGCGGCGCGTCGACTATGGTCCTCAGAGCCAGCGACTGCTGGGTTCTGAGGGACTTGCGGCGGGTCTCGGCCAGGAGCGCGTACCAGGCCGGGGCTGCATACGTGAGGCGGGATCTCAAGTATGCCTTGTAGACCCCGACCTTGCTGCGGAGTGGGAGCTTAGAGGAGAGCACTGGACGGAGCAGGTTGCGTGCGGCGCGGACCTGGGCCACTACGCTCTTCGCGTGATGGGCCATGTTCAAGCGGCTGTCAATGGTCACCCCGAGATACTTCGCCCTCTTGGTCCAGGCGATGGTCGTCCCTCGGAGTTCGAGGCAGGGTGGTGGGCGGCGGACGTGCGTGAAGACCATCGCCTGGGTTTTGGCCGCGTTGGCGGACAATCGCCACCTGTCCAGCCAGGTGGGAAGGGCATCGAGCACCTGCTGCATCTTCCTTGCCGCATGGTTGCCTCTGATGGACGCCGTGATGTAGGCAGCATCGTCTGCGTACAGGGCCAGGAGCGCATCCCCCGGCTTCGGGATGTCGTCCGTGTAGAGCGCGTAGCAGGTGGGCGACAGCACACTACCCTGCGGCACCCCGGCCCTGATACGGCGGTCGTCTGAGAGGGACTCCTCCACTCGGACCCTGAAAGTCCGGTCTCTGAGGAAGGAGTCGACGACTCTCGTGTAGCGCAGCGGTATGCTGGCGGCGTCCATCTTGAAGAGCAGTCCGTCGTGCCAGACTCGGTCGAAGGCCTTCTCCATATCCAAGAATACTGCAACTGCGTGTTCCCGTTTGTTACGGATTACCGCGATGTGGTGCAGTACCCTGGACAGTTGGAGAGTCGTGCTGTGCTCCGACCGGAATCCGAACTGCTCCTCCCTCGGCGTGAAGTGCTCGGCGAGGCGGCCAAGCAGCAGGCGCTCGAATACCTTCGACAGGCATGACAGCAGCGTGATGGGCCTGTAGCTGCCGGGTTTCAGCACGTTCTTCCCCTGTTTCGGGATCATGATGACGACGCCACGCTTCCAGGACTCTGGGAAGTGGCCGGTCCTCATGATCCCGTTGAAGAGCCGTGTGATGGCTGCGATGATCCGTGGTGGCAGGTGGCGCAGGGCGGCGTTGGTGATGGTGTCCTCACCGGGCGCTTTCCGGGGCTGGGCGCGCAGGAGAGCTCTCCGTACTTGCCCTGGTGAGAACACCACTGGATCCTGCTCGGGCGGCAGGGGCGACGCTCTGAGGGCGCGGACTCGGTCCTCAACAGTGGCCAGGTGGTCCATGTCGGCGGTTGGGTTTGGGGAGAACTGCTGCTCGAGGTGCTCCGCGAAGATCTCCGCTCTGTCCTCGGGCTTGTAGCGCGGAGTCCCGTCGCATGATTCAAAAAATTGAAAAACTCTGAGTTTTATTAACAACGTCTCCCTCTCCCGTTATAGGAAACCGAACGTCGCCACGAACGCGACGACCAATCACGTTCACGATGGGGACGAGCGAGACAACAATAATATAGCTGTACTCCTCTACGATCGACGATAGAGATAGTGCGATTATAAAACGAACGAGACGGGTATAATAACATACCTATTTATTTATATTGATATGATATTAGATTTGATATTTATTATTATTTATAAAATCAATATAAGTAAGTACTTAATTAAATATACATACCTACGCGTCAACACAACACAACAACGATTTATATAATAATTTATAATATAATGTCGCTCTGTAATCAATCAATTTAATAGTTCGATAGGTACTTACTTACTTAATATTATTTCATCCGTCGATCATGCTTGTAACGTTATGTATGTATGTATGTATGTATGTATGTATGTATGTATGTATGTATGTAGGTAGGTAGGTAGGTAGGTAGGTGGTAACTTTTCTTAGTGCTCAATTTATAATCAAAGTACACCTACATACTTACTACCTATAATAATACTTATTGCATACTACTACTCGGAAGAATTAATAACTCGCTAGGTATAATATATTATTGAATCGTTGTAAGTTTTATTATACCTATACTTATATTAATATTATGTAGGTAGGTACTATAATATTTATCATAGCGTGTCATTTAAGAAACATAAATTTTTTTCTCTCGAATAGTAACGGAGAGAACAATTCATCGATTTATGTTGTGGCCCTGAAAAGGGCCGTTTTGATTTGTATGTTTTCAACGACGCGCGCTCGCGTCAGATACACGGCGGGCGGCGCGACGACGACGACATCGGGAATGAGTGAATTAAGCCTTCTTCTCGGTCTTCTTCGGCAAGAGCACAGCTTGAATGTTGGGCAGTACTCCACCCTGGGCGATGGTGACTCCCGAAAGTAGCTTGTTCAACTCCTCGTCGTTCCTGATCGCCAATTGCAAATGACGCGGGATGATCCTGGTCTTCTTGTTGTCTCTCGCCGCGTTACCGGCCAACTCGAGAACCTCGGCGGCCAGGTACTCCATGACGGCCGCTAGGTAGACCGGAGCACCGGCACCGACGCGCTCCGCATAATTTCCGTTGCGGAGAAGTCGATGAATACGACCGACCGGAAACTGTAGACCGGCACGGTTCGAACGAGACTTTGCCTTCCCCTTAACTTTACCGCCCTTTCCGCGTCCAGACATTGTTGTTGTCTTAGTTTAAAAAACAGATACTACGAAAATAAATTACGTACGTGAGCGTACGTAAACTTGCTTGTTGTCGAACGAAACGTTCAGCGTCGTATGGTCGGACGCATTCGGAACGTCCCCGTATTTATACTAAAGTTTGAACGATCGTATACGCGATCACGCGAGCGAGACGGGCGTTAATATCAGAGCGAGACAGAATTATACGTTCTTTCCTTTCAAACGCGAAGACGACTATAAATAATAATTAAGTAAGTAGATACCTAGTACAGTAAGGAGTACATACATAATAATAAAATAAAAAACACGGAGAGAGTACGGGAGTCGACGATCGATTCCAGTATTCCGATTAGTAAATAAATAATAATAATAATATTATTATCGTCGAGTCGGATTGGAGTAGCTCAGCTGATGTACTTATTTACTAGATTTAGTTAGGTACCTACCTTGTAAGTGGGTTCAATCAAAGGTACATACCTATCGAACCATGTAAGGAGAGTCCGAGATGCATCGGACGGACACGATAGATAATGAAGAATCTAACTTACCTAATATCATTCGTAAGTAAAATATTATGTACGTAGGTACAGTCGGCCGCATAATTGCAGTCCTCGGTAGAGTTCGAAAATTACTAGGTAGGTATTATTTTAGCATGTTTGCATTATAATAATTTGTTTTCTTGTGTTGAAAACATTCTTATAACAGCCGTTTTGGAGCTCTACGG
Source organism: Idaea straminata (assembly GCA_951213275.1). NCBI lineage: Eukaryota > Metazoa > Arthropoda > Insecta > Lepidoptera > Geometridae > Idaea > Idaea straminata. The sequence goes on along the minus strand of OX577875.1, from coordinate 3,380,372 downwards.
TGGGTCTACAATTATGCAGCCGACCGTACATAATATTAAAGTATACTAATCTTTAGACTTATTAAGTACAAGTAAGTATATAATATGTATGTATATATATATTGTTTTTTTTTTTCCTAATTTATGAAATGATTAGGGGTAAGTACCTACTTACCTATATTTTCGAATAAATATTAACTATACTTACTTACCGTATTTACCCTACGACATGATACCTACCTAATAATATTATTATAATAGTAGTCTTGTAAAGAAACATTGCTCTCTCTCTATGAGAGAGAAAGCATTCGGAAACGTATGTTAGCCCTGAAAAGGGCTGTTTTTGTTTGCGATAAGCATGGTAGACTCGATAAGTAGGTTCGTGCGTCGCATCTTCTCGACGTCGTCGTCGCGTCGCGTCGTAGGTACGTAGTACGTAGGTAATCTCCTCGTGTCGCGATCTCGATACGCGTTTATCACTCGCTCTACGATACCACCACTGCAGCAACGATAACAACGTCGAAACGACGACGAAGACGACGGACGACTCTTTACTTTTTCGCAGAGGATTTCTTTGCCGCGGCCGCCTTAGATTTGGGCGTCGCCGCTGCCTTCTTCGGTTTAGGAGCTTTCGGTTTCTTCGTCGGAGGCTTCGCAGTCTTCTTGGCTTTAGGAGCGGCGGCGCTCTTAGCCTTCTTTGCGGGCGCGGCCGCCTTCTTGGAAGCGGCGGAAGCGGGTGCCGGTTTCTTCTTAGCCGCTGCGGCTTTCTTGTCTCTCGTCGACGCCTTGCCGCCCTTGGAGGGCGAAGCGGCCGCCGCGGCGGCGGCGGCGGCCTTCTTCTTGGACGCGGCTGCGGTCGCGGCTCCTCCCTTCTTCGATTTAGCCGGCGATTTCGCCGAGGCGGCGGTATCCTTCTTCGATTCGGGCTTCTTTTTCGATTCCGCCGCGGATGCCTTCTTCGCACCGGCCGAGGAAGACTTTGAAGTTTTCGATTCTAGTTTGAACGAACCGGACGCGCCCCGTCCCTTGGTCTGGATCAAAGCGCCCGATTCTACGGCGCTCTTCAGATATTTTCTGATGAAAGGTGCCAATTTCTCAGCGTCGACCTTGTACTGGGCGGCTATATATTTCTTGATGGCTTTCAACGATGATCCGCTGCGCTCCTTCAACTCCTTGATGGCTTGATTTACCATCTCCGACGTCTTAGGATGAGTCGGCGCAGCCTTCGGTTTCTTAGCGCCGCCGCCGGCGGCCGCGGACGCGGACGCCTTCGGTTTCTTCGCCGGTGTCGCCGGGGCCGGTGCTTCAGCTGCTACTGCCGTGTCTGCCATTTTACGACGAGGAATCTTCGTAACTTACTCTCGCAACGTAGAGATAATATTATAATATAACAATCGAATCGTCGATTATTATAATATTTATATTTTAAATAATAATAAATAAAACGGTAGGTAGGTAAGTAAGTAGATATTATATCTATCGAATAAACGAACAGAGTTAGTCGAATCGAGAGACATAGAGGGCGCTCGTAAGCTCCGACGCTAAGGTACCCGACAGCTTTACCGTAAAGAGAGCACCACACTCGAGATACTATTTCCCGTACGAACGCTCCCAACTTTTCACTAACATTCATCTGATTAAATACATTTTTAACATATATTAAAATGTTTCATTCTAACGAAACATCTATGAGACGTTAATATCTGAACAGTATAATCGCTTAGAAACTTTTATATAACGAAACGAATCAACGTTCAAGAATTATAGGGAATATTTCGCGTCACTCTCGGCCGCGAATAGGTCGGACGATGTTTAAATCTTATATAACTTTATAAATTATGTATTTAACGAGCGCCCATCTCTAAAGATAAAAGCCTAAGATATCGTTGTTATCATAAAATACAAAAATATTAAACCCACTATGGTTAAACACTAAAATAATCGCTAATTTCATAAGCCTCGTAAAACACATCGAGACCGTCTCTCGGCCCGATGCCCCTTACACTACACTTGCACCGTGTCGACCGTACCGTACCACGTCTTATAATACTAATATAATATTAGTCTATTAATTATTATTTATACTTATTCGAAAATTTGATAGGTACGAATAAATTATAAAATAGGTAAGATAAATATTAAATGAATGAATGAATGTTATGTGTCGCTCGTACGCAAACGCCAGTAAGTAAGTAAGCCAGCGCGCCTTCTATGACATGTACGATGTTCGAACGAACGAGACCTTCGTTATTTCTTCCTTCTTATGTCTATAGATAGCTGTTTATAAATTTAATACCTACCTTAATTATTACATTAAATTAATTGCATTTGCATTTTTTTTTATTAAAATATAAGTATACTTAGGTAGGTACTTGTTTCGTTCCTACTACCTTAGCGAGCGGGTATTATTTATTAGGCAGGTAGGTACCTACCTACCTACCTACCTACCTACCCAAATGATTACTTTTAATAGGTAGGTAAGTAAATTGACAATTTTTATTATAAATAAGTAAGTAGGTACTATAAAAAACTATTAGGTAGGTACCCGAGTACCAAGAGTTTATTATATAGGTACCTATTTACTATTAAACTTTACAATTTATGAGTACCTACCCTTATAAGTAATATTATTGTACAATTACAAATGATATTATGTTACCTACATACTTACTTACATTTGATGTCGTTAGGAAGGAAGTAGGTACCTACCTACCTAAGTAATATTTATCATTATACTTAAGTACTTATTAACGTTCTATTATCTCGATCAATTTTTTTTTCATTTCTTCCTAGACTTGAATAATAATTATTACTTACCTATTAATTTTGTAATAAAATGTTTCAACGGTAAGTCGAATTGTTTATTTATGAACAATATCTGCGCGTCCCTCTCGCGCGCGTCATTCCTTCTCTCTCTCTCCATCTTTTGTGACGTGGAAAAAAAAAAGAAAAAATAAGTATATAAAATTTGTATGTGTACGTAATGTTCAAAAAACCTATATAGTAAGTAGGTACATACATACCTATAATTCATAATATATTATTATGTCGAGAAAACGAAAAGCAACATTTCAACCGACAATATTAAATATAGTTAAAATCTTATAAGAAACGATTTTTATAATTTTCAATCGAAACATGTGTGGCCCTGAAAAGGGCCTTTTTTTTGCGCTTCGATGACGTCGAAACAAAATAATTTGTGTCGTCGTCACGTCGTCGTCGTCGTTGCCGCCCGGTCGCGTCGCGTCGGATAGGTAATAATTAACCGCCGAAACCGTACAGGGTACGTCCCTGACGTTTCAGAGCGTACACGACGTCCATAGCGGTGACCGTCTTCCTCTTAGCGTGCTCGGTGTAAGTTACGGCGTCACGGATCACGTTCTCGAGGAACACTTTGAGCACACCTCGGGTCTCCTCGTAGATGAGACCGGAGATACGCTTCACTCCACCTCTGCGTGCGAGACGACGGATCGCCGGTTTCGTGATACCCTGGATGTTATCACGAAGCACTTTCCTGTGACGCTTCGCTCCACCTTTCCCCAGACCCTTTCCTCCCTTACCGCGACCGGTCATTTTTCTTGTGGTTGTTGATGAATCTGATCAAAATTTATTAACGAGAACCGTACGCACTCCGTACGAAACAGTTGCTAGAGCGCGACTGGAACACCGTTTCACATGTCGGACCCTCTTATATTTATACAAATCGGTCGAGAAAGAGAACGTACAGACGTTATGGTCGGTTAGAAAGAGACGGCATTATTATATTTCTCGGTTCGATTTGACCGAAGAGCAATAATCTATTATTCTATTAATTAACTACCTACTAGGCGGATAATGTTAGTAAAATATTTTGTTTATTATTATATAGTAAATTAAAAAATTTAACAATATAAACTATAAAACGATAACGTAAATTATATGTGTAGGTATTTACTTAGTTTACCTACCTATGCGTAAGTATATTATGCAGTAAGTAGGTATGTATGTACCTATAATACCTATATTGTATACATGGATTTTACTTAGAATAGGTGGTAAGTACACCTATACGGGTCATCAAACAAGTAGGTAGGTTAATATCTAATCGTTCATCGTTTCAACTTAATACACACCTAAAAGTAACATACCTACTAGGTAGTAATTTGGAGAGAAAAAAGCAAGTACTTACCTACATCTATCTCAATCATGTAGGTATGCGTACATAAATATATCTTCTTTTTAAGTATGTAACACAGTGTGTGTATGTAGGTAGTAGTAAGAGAGATTTCATTACCATGATTATCCCTATTTAATAAACATAATAATATAGGTGTATAGGTGTAGATAAACTAATCGTCGACGACTCTATCATTATAATTTAGTCGATAAGAAACATTTTACTCTATTCAAACAAACGAAACATATGTGGCCCTGAAAAGGGCCTTTTTTTTTTTTTTTGTTCTGCTGTCATTCCAACGAGCAACCGCCGTCCGGGAAGGAATTTAAGCGCGTTCACCTCTGATCCTACGCGCCAGCTGTATATCCTTAGGCATGATGGTGACACGCTTCGCGTGAATAGCGCACAGGTTCGTGTCCTCGAAGAGACCGACGAGGTAAGCCTCGCTCGCCTCCTGGAGAGCCATAACGGCGGAGCTCTGGAAGCGTAGATCGGTCTTGAAGTCCTGAGCGATCTCACGGACGAGACGCTGGAAAGGCAACTTGCGAATCAGAAGCTCGGTACTCTTCTGATAACGACGGATCTCACGGAGGGCGACGGTACCGGGCCTGTAACGGTGAGGCTTCTTCACGCCTCCGGTGGCGGGCGCGCTCTTGCGCGCGGCCTTTGTGGCGAGCTGCTTGCGCGGCGCCTTACCTCCGGTCGATTTACGAGCGGTCTGCTTGGTACGAGCCATCTTCCTTCTTCGATTATATTATTATTTTTTTAAATATAGAAACAATAAAAAATGTGTCGAGTCGAATACGTACGCACGTACGAATGTCGAGACGTCAATTGGCGATCGTGGCCCCTATTCCCCGCTCTTATATATAGAGATGCGAGAGCGGGACAAGACGACAACAATATTATCACCGTCACTCTCTAACCGTTTCGTTTCTCTCTTGCTTTGCTTTGCTTTCGTTTGCTAGACAAGACGTAAATAATTAAACTTAATTGCGAATTTTTATATCTAAAATTCGAGTAGGTAGGTATAAAAATAATAGTTAGTTAGGAAATATTATAACAATTGATTACATACGTCTAAGTATAATATTATCAAGGTAAGTGTAGTGCCCAAATTAAATAGAATCTATAAAACAGACCTACCTTCTTACTTAGTAATTGTAGTAGGTACCTATAATAACGTACCTAATTAATTATCGTAAACAATGGAATTACAATTTAATAATTTTCTTTCAATAATATGATTACTTATTAATCATGTATCTAGTAGGCGCAATACGTAGGCAGTAGGTACGTATTGGATTTAAGTTTTTAACCTAATAAAATTTCTCACAATCTTTTAGTTATACCTAGGTAAGTATGTATTATAATTATGACCAAGTCATAATCATTAATTTTGCATAGTTTTTTTTTTTTAATTTTCTTTCTATCCTATAGGTACTTATTAATTATTGATTGTGTAATAAATAGGTACACGTACTTATATTATTTATGTCATCTATAAGAAACATTTATAAATACATTCTGTATGTATGTATTTATATATTTTTAGATTCATATTGTGGCCCTGAAAAGGGCCGTTTGTATTTCGTCGAATGTGTGTGTTTGTGTTGCTAAGCGGGGCGGAGTGAACCCGCGCCGCCGCGTCGCTAACGCGCTCCTCACTTCGAGCTCGTGTACTTGGTGACCGCCTTCGTACCCTCGCTGACTGCGTGCTTGGCGAGCTCACCGGGCAGCAATAGCCTGACCGAAGTCTGGACCTCCCTCGATGTTATCGTCGATCGCTTGTTGTAGTGAGCGAGACGCGACGCCTCAGCCGCTATACGTTCGAAGATATCGTTCACGAACGAGTTCATGATCGACATGGCCTTCGATGAGATACCGGTGTCCGGATGGACCTGCTTAAGCACCTTGTAGATGTAGATAGCGTAACTCTCCTTCCTCTTGTGCTTCTTCTTTTTCTTGTCTGTCTTGGATATATTCTTCTGGGCCTTGCCAGATTTCTTGGCGGCCTTTCCGCTAGTCTTGGGCGGCATATCGTCGAATATTAATACGAATCGATCAAACGAACGAGCGATACAAAACACCGAACCTGACCAAAGTCGGAGCCGGTATGATTCAAAATCGTCGGGTTGTCTTCTACCCCAGTTCTTGGGGCAGGTTTGCTCCTTCGGGCCGAGGGCCCATGGGTGCGGTTGCCGTCGCCGGTAGTCACGACTACCGGGTCTGTGTGACGGCACCGTTCGGCGCCGTGGGGCCCGCGGCCCCTGGAGTCTGCTGGGCTGGTGTGGAGAGGGCTGCGTCCGTCCCCGCGACCGTGAGTTCGCGGGGGTATCGCAGCCCTCTTTCCGGCCGTTCATACTGGGTTGCCAGCTGGGCGAGATGTTGGTATCCCGAGGCGTCTGCGCGCATGAACATGGCCTTGGCCAGGCCCGCGACGAAATTGTCCAGGCTCTCGACTCTAAGGTCACGTGCAATGGTAGCGTTCCTGACGTACCGCGGCGCGTCGACTATGGTCCTCAGAGCCAGCGACTGCTGGGTTCTGAGGGACTTGCGGCGGGTCTCGGCCAGGAGCGCGTACCAGGCCGGGGCTGCATACGTGAGGCGGGATCTCAAGTATGCCTTGTAGACCCCGACCTTGCTGCGGAGTGGGAGCTTAGAGGAGAGCACTGGACGGAGCAGGTTGCGTGCGGCGCGGACCTGGGCCACTACGCTCTTCGCGTGATGGGCCATGTTCAAGCGGCTGTCAATGGTCACCCCGAGATACTTCGCCCTCTTGGTCCAGGCGATGGTCGTCCCTCGGAGTTCGAGGCAGGGTGGTGGGCGGCGGACGTGCGTGAAGACCATCGCCTGGGTTTTGGCCGCGTTGGCGGACAATCGCCACCTGTCCAGCCAGGTGGGAAGGGCATCGAGCACCTGCTGCATCTTCCTTGCCGCATGGTTGCCTCTGATGGACGCCGTGATGTAGGCAGCATCGTCTGCGTACAGGGCCAGGAGCGCATCCCCCGGCTTCGGGATGTCGTCCGTGTAGAGCGCGTAGCAGGTGGGCGACAGCACACTACCCTGCGGCACCCCGGCCCTGATACGGCGGTCGTCTGAGAGGGACTCCTCCACTCGGACCCTGAAAGTCCGGTCTCTGAGGAAGGAGTCGACGACTCTCGTGTAGCGCAGCGGTATGCTGGCGGCGTCCATCTTGAAGAGCAGTCCGTCGTGCCAGACTCGGTCGAAGGCCTTCTCCATATCCAAGAATACTGCAACTGCGTGTTCCCGTTTGTTACGGATTACCGCGATGTGGTGCAGTACCCTGGACAGTTGGAGAGTCGTGCTGTGCTCCGACCGGAATCCGAACTGCTCCTCCCTCGGCGTGAAGTGCTCGGCGAGGCGGCCAAGCAGCAGGCGCTCGAATACCTTCGACAGGCATGACAGCAGCGTGATGGGCCTGTAGCTGCCGGGTTTCAGCACGTTCTTCCCCTGTTTCGGGATCATGATGACGACGCCACGCTTCCAGGACTCTGGGAAGTGGCCGGTCCTCATGATCCCGTTGAAGAGCCGTGTGATGGCTGCGATGATCCGTGGTGGCAGGTGGCGCAGGGCGGCGTTGGTGATGGTGTCCTCACCGGGCGCTTTCCGGGGCTGGGCGCGCAGGAGAGCTCTCCGTACTTGCCCTGGTGAGAACACCACTGGATCCTGCTCGGGCGGCAGGGGCGACGCTCTGAGGGCGCGGACTCGGTCCTCAACAGTGGCCAGGTGGTCCATGTCGGCGGTTGGGTTTGGGGAGAACTGCTGCTCGAGGTGCTCCGCGAAGATCTCCGCTCTGTCCTCGGGCTTGTAGCGCGGAGTCCCGTCGCATGATTCAAAAAATTGAAAAACTCTGAGTTTTATTAACAACGTCTCCCTCTCCCGTTATAGGAAACCGAACGTCGCCACGAACGCGACGACCAATCACGTTCACGATGGGGACGAGCGAGACAACAATAATATAGCTGTACTCCTCTACGATCGACGATAGAGATAGTGCGATTATAAAACGAACGAGACGGGTATAATAACATACCTATTTATTTATATTGATATGATATTAGATTTGATATTTATTATTATTTATAAAATCAATATAAGTAAGTACTTAATTAAATATACATACCTACGCGTCAACACAACACAACAACGATTTATATAATAATTTATAATATAATGTCGCTCTGTAATCAATCAATTTAATAGTTCGATAGGTACTTACTTACTTAATATTATTTCATCCGTCGATCATGCTTGTAACGTTATGTATGTATGTATGTATGTATGTATGTATGTATGTATGTATGTATGTAGGTAGGTAGGTAGGTAGGTAGGTGGTAACTTTTCTTAGTGCTCAATTTATAATCAAAGTACACCTACATACTTACTACCTATAATAATACTTATTGCATACTACTACTCGGAAGAATTAATAACTCGCTAGGTATAATATATTATTGAATCGTTGTAAGTTTTATTATACCTATACTTATATTAATATTATGTAGGTAGGTACTATAATATTTATCATAGCGTGTCATTTAAGAAACATAAATTTTTTTCTCTCGAATAGTAACGGAGAGAACAATTCATCGATTTATGTTGTGGCCCTGAAAAGGGCCGTTTTGATTTGTATGTTTTCAACGACGCGCGCTCGCGTCAGATACACGGCGGGCGGCGCGACGACGACGACATCGGGAATGAGTGAATTAAGCCTTCTTCTCGGTCTTCTTCGGCAAGAGCACAGCTTGAATGTTGGGCAGTACTCCACCCTGGGCGATGGTGACTCCCGAAAGTAGCTTGTTCAACTCCTCGTCGTTCCTGATCGCCAATTGCAAATGACGCGGGATGATCCTGGTCTTCTTGTTGTCTCTCGCCGCGTTACCGGCCAACTCGAGAACCTCGGCGGCCAGGTACTCCATGACGGCCGCTAGGTAGACCGGAGCACCGGCACCGACGCGCTCCGCATAATTTCCGTTGCGGAGAAGTCGATGAATACGACCGACCGGAAACTGTAGACCGGCACGGTTCGAACGAGACTTTGCCTTCCCCTTAACTTTACCGCCCTTTCCGCGTCCAGACATTGTTGTTGTCTTAGTTTAAAAAACAGATACTACGAAAATAAATTACGTACGTGAGCGTACGTAAACTTGCTTGTTGTCGAACGAAACGTTCAGCGTCGTATGGTCGGACGCACGTCTGGTGTCTTCTCCCTCGAGTGGAGGGGGGTTGGCTCCTTCGGGCCGAAGGCCCACGGGTGCGGTGTCTATCGCCGGCAGTTACGACTGCCGCGTCGTTGTGTCGGCGCCGGAAGTCGGCACCGAGTGGCCTTCAGCCACTGGAATCTCGAGGCTACGCCTAGCCTCTTCCATCTCCTGGAGGGTAGGAGGTGCGGTGGGCTCTGCGCCGTACAGCTCCCTGGGATACCGGAGACCCCTCTCCGGTCGCTCGTACTGTACGGCGAGGTGGGCGAGGTGTTGATACCTCGAGATGTCAGCTCTTCTGAACATGGCCTTGGTGAGGCTCACGATGAATTCGTCCAGGCTCTCGACTCTCAGATCCCGCGCAATGGTCGCGTTCCTGACGTACCGAGGGGCGTTCACAATGTTCCTCAGAGCTAGCGACTGCTGAGCTCTGAGGGATTGTCGGTGTGATTCGGCCAGGAACACGAACCAGGCCGGGGTTGCGTATGTTAGTCGGGAGCGCAGATAGGTCTTGTAGACCCCGACCTTGTTACGCAGTGGGAGATCAGAGGAGAGCACTGGACGAAGAAGGTTTCGGGCGGCGCGAACCTGCGCCACGACGTTCCTCGCATGCTGGACCATGTTCAGGCGGCTGTCGAGCGTGACCCCGAGGTATTTCACCGTTTTCCTCCAGGGGATGGGGGTGTTTTGGAAGAGCAGGCCCGGCGGCAGGTGGATCCCCCCGGTGAAGAGGATTGCCTGCGTTTTTGATGCGTTTGCAGAGAGCCGCCATCTGTCCAACCAGGCGGGTAGGACATCCAGCACTCTCTGCATCTTCTTCGCGGCGTGGCGTCTGTTCACCGAGGTGGAGATGTAGGCGGCGTCGTCGGCGTACAGGGCCAGGAGCGCCTCCTCCGGCTTCGGTATGTCGTCTGTGTACAGGGCGTAACAAGTTGGCGACAGTACACTGCCCTGAGGCACCCCGGCCCTGATCTGGCGGTCTTCTGATTGAGACTCCTCCACTCTTACCCTGAAGGTCCGGTTTGCGAGGAAGGAGTCTAGAATTTTGATGAGCCGCAGGGGGATTTTGACGGCGTCCATCTTGGCGATCAGGCCCTCATGCCATACCCGATCGAAGGCCTTCTCCATGTCCAGAAATACTGCAACTGCGTGTTCACGCTTGTTTCTGGTTACCGCTATGTGATGCAGTACTCTGGACAGCTGTAGGGTGGTACTATGTTCGGACCGGAAGCCATACTGTTCCTCTCGAGGTGTGAAGTGCTCGAGAAATTTCCCGAGCAGGAGTCGCTCGAACACCTTCGAGAGGCATGGAAGCAGGGTGATAGGGCGGTAGCTTTCCGGCTTCAACACATTCTTCCCCTGCTTGGGGATCATTATCACCAGGCCGCGTTTCCATGATGTAGGGAAATGGCCCGTCCTGGTGATGCCGTTGAAGAGGTGGGTGATGCTGGCTACCGCCCTATTTGGCAGGTGTCTGAGGGCCGCGTTTGTGATGGCGTCTTCCCCGGGCGCTTTCCGAGGTTTGGTCCGGAGCAGTGCTTTCCTAACCTGCCTCGGGGAAAACACCATGGGATCTTCCTCGGCTGACAATTGGGCTTCTCGCAAGGCCAGGACTCTGGCCGTGACAGAGGCGAGGTGAGTGGAGTCGGAGGTGTCCGCGGGGGAGAACTGGGTCTCGAGATGGTCGGCGAAAATTTCAGCCCTGTCCTCGGCCCTGTACCTCGGCTTCCCGTCGCGGTGTAGCAGCGGCTGCACTGGAGGAGGGGCGTTGCGCAGGGAGCGGCAGAGTTTGTGGAGCTCGCACCAGTCCTCGCTGGCTGCCTCTATGCGGCGGTCCCATTCCCTGGTGGCCAGGTTCTCCAGCTCGGCCTTGACCCTCTCGGCAAGGTGGTTGAGCCTGGACTTTATGGCGGGGTCTCGGGTGTTTTGCCAGGACCTCCTCAGACTTCTCTTTTCGCCGATCAACCTCGCGATGTGTTGGGGGATCGGTTTCAGCCTGCGCGAGTCTGAGGTGGCCCTGGAGGCTTCGGCGGAGGCAGCGCGTATCACTGCGGTAATCCGCTCCGTGAGGGCGTCCACTTCTGTCGGGTCAGCCACCGAACCAAACGGGATCCTTTCGTTTACGGCGGCTGCGAAGGATTCCCAGTCCGTCCTTGGTTTTGGGGGGCGGCGAGAGACACGGGTGGGCCTTGCGCTCACTGTGAGGAGCACCGGTTGGTGGTCGGAGCCGGTTTCATAGTCCAGGACCTCCTGGGCGAGGGGGGCCGGGAGACCATGGTGTACGGCGAAGTCGATCACCGACGGCATCGACGTGGAGTCGTTCGGGTAGTGTGAGGGAGTGTCGGGACCCTCCACCCAGTACCCGGCTCTGCTGGCATCCTCGAAGAGGCGGCGCCCCTGGGGGCAGATCCGGTGGGAATTCCAGGCCGGGTGGTGGGCATTCCAGTCCCCCGCAGCGATGGTAGGCGGTGGGGGGTCTTGCTGGAGTGCCAGGATGGCGCGGACCTCCGCTAGGTCGAGGGGCGTTGAGCCGGGACGGTAGATGGAGAACACCCTCAAGTTCGTCCCGCCTGCCCACACCTCGATCCCGAGCGCGTACACCGTGCTGAGCTGGGCCTCCTCAATGGGTTGGTGTACGATCGACCGGCGGACGAGGACCGCTAGTCCGCGGTACGGAGACCTCGCGGCGTCGCTCCACTCGTCCTTTCGGTACACCACGTACCCCGGGATCTTAAGGTTGTCCGAGGGGGCGAGCATGGTCTCGGACAGGAGGGCAATGTCGATCCTCTGCTCCTTCAGGATCAGCTTGAGGATCGACTTTTTGCGGAGGATGCTCCTGGCGTTCCAGTGAGCGATACGTAGCGGGTGGTCTGCCACGTCGCTCACTGGGTCGGCTGTTGCAGCAGCCTCTGCACTCCGTCGAGGATGGCCGGGAGTGGGTCCGTTCCCGTCTGCAGGGACCGCAGGACCTCCTGAAGGACGCCGATGGAGGCCTCTATGGTGGTCTGACGGGAGGTTGCCTTCGTCGTCAACGGTGGGGGGGGAGTCTGGCCAGGACGGGTTTGAGCTGGCGTCGTTTGCCTCTTCCGGCTCCGACTCTGACTCCGACTCCGGCTGCGGGGAGCAGGCGTCTCCGCCGCCCTTGAGGCGACAGGGGGCACTGCTGGCGTCACGCTGTGAGGGCCCGGCTGGGGTCCCTGGGTTGGTCGCTTCCTCCTGGGCCTCCTGGATGGCCGCCTCAAACTGGGGTCGTTTGCGGCTGCCATGAGGGAGGAAGATGCCGGTTCGTCAAATGTGACCACCGGCTTTGAGCGTGGGGCCTGGTCTGGGCGTGGGTCCGGCCGGGGTTGTTCCTTGGCCTGTGGGGGCTCGCGGGTCCTCGCGATGGTACCGGCCGCCTTGTTGCGTACCTCGCGTCGGAACACCGGGCATTTGGCGAAGTTCGCCGGATGGGCCGCTCCGCAGTTCGCGCAGGTGGCAGGTTGCTCCAGGGGCCTCGGGCAGTCCGCGGCAGTGTGTTCGCCTGCGCACCTGACACACGCCAGAGGTCGGTGGCAGTTGTGGCTGCTATGGCGAAAGGCCTGGCAGCGATGGCATTGGGCAGGGCCCTTCTTGCCCCGCCAGGCTTCTATTTTCACCCCCGTCATGCACAGCAGCTCCGTGACACGATAGATGCCAGGGGTGAGGTTGGGGGTGCGCTTGAGTTGGGCGTAAAATATGCACCCTGGTCTGCCCCGTCGTGCGTTGATGTGGCGAACGTATTCGGGCTCATAGCCCAGGTCGCGGAGCTCCCGCTCTATGTCCGTTGGGGGAGTGTCGCCGGGGAGACCGGTTATCGCTACCTTGAGGCCCTGGTCCTCGGGGAGGGAGTACGAGAACCAGACTATTCTCTCTCGCTCCTCCAGATCCGAGAGGTAGCGCTGTAGCACTCGGTACTCCTCGGCATCAGCGGGGGAGAAACGTACGCCCTTGCCGAACGGGCGCGCGCTGGGGGCTCGGCCGAGGGCAGCCTTGAGCGCCTTGAAGTGCGTCGGCCAATTTGGGAGGGTCTCCACCACCAGCGGGGGGTACCTTCTCTCCTTTTTACCGGCGGCCGTCGGTTCTGTGATCGGAGCAGGTGTGGTACCGCTGGTGGATGGTGGAGGGGAGCGGCCGACCGCCGCTGAGTAGCTGCCGAAGGGCGGGGGTCCGCCCACCGGAGTGGGTTTAGTGGGAGCAGCAGGGGGCCCCTGATGCTCCATGGGTGTTGGGGCGGGAGCAGTTGAGCGGGGGCGCTCGGCGGCGCCCTTGGCGCGGGCGGCGTGGGTGGCTCGCTCGGCGTCGGCGGCGGCGGCGCGGCAAGCGTCAGCGGCGCGGGCGGCGCGCTCAGCTTCGGCGGCGCGCCTCGCGTCAGCCGCTCTCATGGCGTCCGCCATGAGTTGGGCGGTGTAGGCGCGGTCGATTTCGTCGCCGCGGTTGTTGGCCGTGGCGCGAGCGTCATCGGCTGCTTCGCGCGCAGCGGCGGACGCACGGGCGATTTCCACCTCGTGGCGAGCAGCGGCGGCGCGCTCGGCAGCGGAGCGCTCGGGTGCGGTGTCGCACGGGGCGGCGGCGACCTGCCTGGTAGATTGTGGGGTTGGTGGCGGTGGCGGCGGGGCGGCTCGCCTAGCCAGCCGCGGGCCAGGCCTGCGCTGTGGTAGCGGGGAACCACTTGCGTCAGCAGCGCGCACCGCGGCCGCACTAGCGGCGGCGCGTTCGGCAGCGGCGCGTTCGGCAGCGTTCCGTTGTTCCCGGGAGACAGCTGGGCGAGGTGGTGGCGGGGGGGTCGGGGAGGCGACACGCCTCAGAAAGTAGGGCGGGCTCGCCTCGCTCTCTGACCTGCTGCGCTGGCGTTTAACGCCGGTGGTGGGCGGGGGGGGGTTATTCCCCGAATATTGCGCGTCTGGGCGCACTGGTGGCAGGTTCGGGCAGGGGAGAGCGACGTGTCCCCTCGCTGCCATGGCCAGAGACTGCCGGTCTTCCGGCGAGATGGGGTCCCCCTGGTGCCTGGCTTCGCATAGGCGTGCGTATAGGCACATCCACCTCAACATGCCTTCGTCGAAGAAGGCGCTGCGTTGCTCCCCTCCGATAATGCGCGCGAGCGAAATAACATTTCGCTCGTGACACGCCAGCGGGGAGAGCTCAGCGCCTGCCTCGGGGCTGAAGAGCTCGTCTAGACGCTGGCGGCTCACTTTGGTCGGAGGGAGTCTTGGGGTCGAGCTCGGTGCGGCCGCCGGGCCGGGTGAAGTCGGCGTCCGCGCGGTTGCCGAGCCGGTTGGCATCGGCTGGGGCGGGGCCGCCGAGCTGGTTGGCCCTGAGCATCTGGGGGTCACCGAGCCGGTTGGCGTCGGGAACGGCGGGGCCGCCGAGCCGGTTGGCACGGTTAAGGGCGGGGCCGCCGGGCCGGTTGTCACGGGTTGCGAGCCCGAATCCATATCGAGACGGTTCGCGAGAAGGCGCGCGGCGCGGTTGCTGCGGGATTGCCCTTTGCGTGACGTCAGGGTCTCAGCCCGCTTTTCGCTGCGGACACCGCACCCGGGGCTTGCCGCTGGTGGCAGACCGGGGGTGTCAACGCGGCTACTCGGCGGGGAGTCCCGGACTCACTTGTGAGGGGGTCAATCGCCGCGTGATTGCACGCGGGTGCACGTTTCACGTGGTATTTTGAAAACAAAATACGCGCGAAGGGCAAACTTGTAGACACGTCCGCACGCGGGCAGGGCAAGGCCGCGTATCTAGATCGGTCGGACGCATTCGGAACGTCCCCGTATTTATACTAAAGTTTGAACGATCGTATACGCGATCACGCGAGCGAGACGGGCGTTAATATCAGAGCGAGACAGAATTATACGTTCTTTCCTTTCAAACGCGAAGACGACTATAAATAATAATTAAGTAAGTAGATACCTAGTACAGTAAGGAGTACATACATAATAATAAAATAAAAAACACGGAGAGAGTACGGGAGTCGACGATCGATTCCAGTATTCCGATTAGTAAATAAATAATAATAATAATATTATTATCGTCGAGTCGGATTGGAGTAGCTCAGCTGATGTACTTATTTACTAGATTTAGTTAGGTACCTACCTTGTAAGTGGGTTCAATCAAAGGTACATACCTATCGAACCATGTAAGGAGAGTCCGAGATGCATCGGACGGACACGATAGATAATGAAGAATCTAACTTACCTAATATCATTCGTAAGTAAAATATTATGTACGTAGGTACAGTCGGCCGCATAATTGCAGTCCTCGGTAGAGTTCGAAAATTACTAGGTAGGTATT
This sequence comes from Idaea straminata, assembly GCA_951213275.1. Taxonomy (NCBI): domain Eukaryota; kingdom Metazoa; phylum Arthropoda; class Insecta; order Lepidoptera; family Geometridae; genus Idaea; species Idaea straminata. The sequence goes on along the minus strand of OX577875.1, from coordinate 3,364,709 downwards.
ATTTTAGCATGTTTGCATTATAATAATTTGTTTTCTTGTGTTGAAAACATTCTTATAACAGCCGTTTTGGAGCTCTACGGTGGGTCTACAATTATGCAGCCGACCGTACATAATATTAAAGTATACTAATCTTTAGACTTATTAAGTACAAGTAAGTATATAATATGTATGTATATATATATTGTTTTTTTTTTTCCTAATTTATGAAATGATTAGGGGTAAGTACCTACTTACCTATATTTTCGAATAAATATTAACTATACTTACTTACCGTATTTACCCTACGACATGATACCTACCTAATAATATTATTATAATAGTAGTCTTGTAAAGAAACATTGCTCTCTCTCTATGAGAGAGAAAGCATTCGGAAACGTATGTTAGCCCTGAAAAGGGCTGTTTTTGTTTGCGATAAGCATGGTAGACTCGATAAGTAGGTTCGTGCGTCGCATCTTCTCGACGTCGTCGTCGCGTCGCGTCGTAGGTACGTAGTACGTAGGTAATCTCCTCGTGTCGCGATCTCGATACGCGTTTATCACTCGCTCTACGATACCACCACTGCAGCAACGATAACAACGTCGAAACGACGACGAAGACGACGGACGACTCTTTACTTTTTCGCAGAGGATTTCTTTGCCGCGGCCGCCTTAGATTTGGGCGTCGCCGCTGCCTTCTTCGGTTTAGGAGCTTTCGGTTTCTTCGTCGGAGGCTTCGCAGTCTTCTTGGCTTTAGGAGCGGCGGCGCTCTTAGCCTTCTTTGCGGGCGCGGCCGCCTTCTTGGAAGCGGCGGAAGCGGGTGCCGGTTTCTTCTTAGCCGCTGCGGCTTTCTTGTCTCTCGTCGACGCCTTGCCGCCCTTGGAGGGCGAAGCGGCCGCCGCGGCGGCGGCGGCGGCCTTCTTCTTGGACGCGGCTGCGGTCGCGGCTCCTCCCTTCTTCGATTTAGCCGGCGATTTCGCCGAGGCGGCGGTATCCTTCTTCGATTCGGGCTTCTTTTTCGATTCCGCCGCGGATGCCTTCTTCGCACCGGCCGAGGAAGACTTTGAAGTTTTCGATTCTAGTTTGAACGAACCGGACGCGCCCCGTCCCTTGGTCTGGATCAAAGCGCCCGATTCTACGGCGCTCTTCAGATATTTTCTGATGAAAGGTGCCAATTTCTCAGCGTCGACCTTGTACTGGGCGGCTATATATTTCTTGATGGCTTTCAACGATGATCCGCTGCGCTCCTTCAACTCCTTGATGGCTTGATTTACCATCTCCGACGTCTTAGGATGAGTCGGCGCAGCCTTCGGTTTCTTAGCGCCGCCGCCGGCGGCCGCGGACGCGGACGCCTTCGGTTTCTTCGCCGGTGTCGCCGGGGCCGGTGCTTCAGCTGCTACTGCCGTGTCTGCCATTTTACGACGAGGAATCTTCGTAACTTACTCTCGCAACGTAGAGATAATATTATAATATAACAATCGAATCGTCGATTATTATAATATTTATATTTTAAATAATAATAAATAAAACGGTAGGTAGGTAAGTAAGTAGATATTATATCTATCGAATAAACGAACAGAGTTAGTCGAATCGAGAGACATAGAGGGCGCTCGTAAGCTCCGACGCTAAGGTACCCGACAGCTTTACCGTAAAGAGAGCACCACACTCGAGATACTATTTCCCGTACGAACGCTCCCAACTTTTCACTAACATTCATCTGATTAAATACATTTTTAACATATATTAAAATGTTTCATTCTAACGAAACATCTATGAGACGTTAATATCTGAACAGTATAATCGCTTAGAAACTTTTATATAACGAAACGAATCAACGTTCAAGAATTATAGGGAATATTTCGCGTCACTCTCGGCCGCGAATAGGTCGGACGATGTTTAAATCTTATATAACTTTATAAATTATGTATTTAACGAGCGCCCATCTCTAAAGATAAAAGCCTAAGATATCGTTGTTATCATAAAATACAAAAATATTAAACCCACTATGGTTAAACACTAAAATAATCGCTAATTTCATAAGCCTCGTAAAACACATCGAGACCGTCTCTCGGCCCGATGCCCCTTACACTACACTTGCACCGTGTCGACCGTACCGTACCACGTCTTATAATACTAATATAATATTAGTCTATTAATTATTATTTATACTTATTCGAAAATTTGATAGGTACGAATAAATTATAAAATAGGTAAGATAAATATTAAATGAATGAATGAATGTTATGTGTCGCTCGTACGCAAACGCCAGTAAGTAAGTAAGCCAGCGCGCCTTCTATGACATGTACGATGTTCGAACGAACGAGACCTTCGTTATTTCTTCCTTCTTATGTCTATAGATAGCTGTTTATAAATTTAATACCTACCTTAATTATTACATTAAATTAATTGCATTTGCATTTTTTTTTATTAAAATATAAGTATACTTAGGTAGGTACTTGTTTCGTTCCTACTACCTTAGCGAGCGGGTATTATTTATTAGGCAGGTAGGTACCTACCTACCTACCTACCTACCTACCCAAATGATTACTTTTAATAGGTAGGTAAGTAAATTGACAATTTTTATTATAAATAAGTAAGTAGGTACTATAAAAAACTATTAGGTAGGTACCCGAGTACCAAGAGTTTATTATATAGGTACCTATTTACTATTAAACTTTACAATTTATGAGTACCTACCCTTATAAGTAATATTATTGTACAATTACAAATGATATTATGTTACCTACATACTTACTTACATTTGATGTCGTTAGGAAGGAAGTAGGTACCTACCTACCTAAGTAATATTTATCATTATACTTAAGTACTTATTAACGTTCTATTATCTCGATCAATTTTTTTTTCATTTCTTCCTAGACTTGAATAATAATTATTACTTACCTATTAATTTTGTAATAAAATGTTTCAACGGTAAGTCGAATTGTTTATTTATGAACAATATCTGCGCGTCCCTCTCGCGCGCGTCATTCCTTCTCTCTCTCTCCATCTTTTGTGACGTGGAAAAAAAAAAGAAAAAATAAGTATATAAAATTTGTATGTGTACGTAATGTTCAAAAAACCTATATAGTAAGTAGGTACATACATACCTATAATTCATAATATATTATTATGTCGAGAAAACGAAAAGCAACATTTCAACCGACAATATTAAATATAGTTAAAATCTTATAAGAAACGATTTTTATAATTTTCAATCGAAACATGTGTGGCCCTGAAAAGGGCCTTTTTTTTGCGCTTCGATGACGTCGAAACAAAATAATTTGTGTCGTCGTCACGTCGTCGTCGTCGTTGCCGCCCGGTCGCGTCGCGTCGGATAGGTAATAATTAACCGCCGAAACCGTACAGGGTACGTCCCTGACGTTTCAGAGCGTACACGACGTCCATAGCGGTGACCGTCTTCCTCTTAGCGTGCTCGGTGTAAGTTACGGCGTCACGGATCACGTTCTCGAGGAACACTTTGAGCACACCTCGGGTCTCCTCGTAGATGAGACCGGAGATACGCTTCACTCCACCTCTGCGTGCGAGACGACGGATCGCCGGTTTCGTGATACCCTGGATGTTATCACGAAGCACTTTCCTGTGACGCTTCGCTCCACCTTTCCCCAGACCCTTTCCTCCCTTACCGCGACCGGTCATTTTTCTTGTGGTTGTTGATGAATCTGATCAAAATTTATTAACGAGAACCGTACGCACTCCGTACGAAACAGTTGCTAGAGCGCGACTGGAACACCGTTTCACATGTCGGACCCTCTTATATTTATACAAATCGGTCGAGAAAGAGAACGTACAGACGTTATGGTCGGTTAGAAAGAGACGGCATTATTATATTTCTCGGTTCGATTTGACCGAAGAGCAATAATCTATTATTCTATTAATTAACTACCTACTAGGCGGATAATGTTAGTAAAATATTTTGTTTATTATTATATAGTAAATTAAAAAATTTAACAATATAAACTATAAAACGATAACGTAAATTATATGTGTAGGTATTTACTTAGTTTACCTACCTATGCGTAAGTATATTATGCAGTAAGTAGGTATGTATGTACCTATAATACCTATATTGTATACATGGATTTTACTTAGAATAGGTGGTAAGTACACCTATACGGGTCATCAAACAAGTAGGTAGGTTAATATCTAATCGTTCATCGTTTCAACTTAATACACACCTAAAAGTAACATACCTACTAGGTAGTAATTTGGAGAGAAAAAAGCAAGTACTTACCTACATCTATCTCAATCATGTAGGTATGCGTACATAAATATATCTTCTTTTTAAGTATGTAACACAGTGTGTGTATGTAGGTAGTAGTAAGAGAGATTTCATTACCATGATTATCCCTATTTAATAAACATAATAATATAGGTGTATAGGTGTAGATAAACTAATCGTCGACGACTCTATCATTATAATTTAGTCGATAAGAAACATTTTACTCTATTCAAACAAACGAAACATATGTGGCCCTGAAAAGGGCCTTTTTTTTTTTTTTTGTTCTGCTGTCATTCCAACGAGCAACCGCCGTCCGGGAAGGAATTTAAGCGCGTTCACCTCTGATCCTACGCGCCAGCTGTATATCCTTAGGCATGATGGTGACACGCTTCGCGTGAATAGCGCACAGGTTCGTGTCCTCGAAGAGACCGACGAGGTAAGCCTCGCTCGCCTCCTGGAGAGCCATAACGGCGGAGCTCTGGAAGCGTAGATCGGTCTTGAAGTCCTGAGCGATCTCACGGACGAGACGCTGGAAAGGCAACTTGCGAATCAGAAGCTCGGTACTCTTCTGATAACGACGGATCTCACGGAGGGCGACGGTACCGGGCCTGTAACGGTGAGGCTTCTTCACGCCTCCGGTGGCGGGCGCGCTCTTGCGCGCGGCCTTTGTGGCGAGCTGCTTGCGCGGCGCCTTACCTCCGGTCGATTTACGAGCGGTCTGCTTGGTACGAGCCATCTTCCTTCTTCGATTATATTATTATTTTTTTAAATATAGAAACAATAAAAAATGTGTCGAGTCGAATACGTACGCACGTACGAATGTCGAGACGTCAATTGGCGATCGTGGCCCCTATTCCCCGCTCTTATATATAGAGATGCGAGAGCGGGACAAGACGACAACAATATTATCACCGTCACTCTCTAACCGTTTCGTTTCTCTCTTGCTTTGCTTTGCTTTCGTTTGCTAGACAAGACGTAAATAATTAAACTTAATTGCGAATTTTTATATCTAAAATTCGAGTAGGTAGGTATAAAAATAATAGTTAGTTAGGAAATATTATAACAATTGATTACATACGTCTAAGTATAATATTATCAAGGTAAGTGTAGTGCCCAAATTAAATAGAATCTATAAAACAGACCTACCTTCTTACTTAGTAATTGTAGTAGGTACCTATAATAACGTACCTAATTAATTATCGTAAACAATGGAATTACAATTTAATAATTTTCTTTCAATAATATGATTACTTATTAATCATGTATCTAGTAGGCGCAATACGTAGGCAGTAGGTACGTATTGGATTTAAGTTTTTAACCTAATAAAATTTCTCACAATCTTTTAGTTATACCTAGGTAAGTATGTATTATAATTATGACCAAGTCATAATCATTAATTTTGCATAGTTTTTTTTTTTTAATTTTCTTTCTATCCTATAGGTACTTATTAATTATTGATTGTGTAATAAATAGGTACACGTACTTATATTATTTATGTCATCTATAAGAAACATTTATAAATACATTCTGTATGTATGTATTTATATATTTTTAGATTCATATTGTGGCCCTGAAAAGGGCCGTTTGTATTTCGTCGAATGTGTGTGTTTGTGTTGCTAAGCGGGGCGGAGTGAACCCGCGCCGCCGCGTCGCTAACGCGCTCCTCACTTCGAGCTCGTGTACTTGGTGACCGCCTTCGTACCCTCGCTGACTGCGTGCTTGGCGAGCTCACCGGGCAGCAATAGCCTGACCGAAGTCTGGACCTCCCTCGATGTTATCGTCGATCGCTTGTTGTAGTGAGCGAGACGCGACGCCTCAGCCGCTATACGTTCGAAGATATCGTTCACGAACGAGTTCATGATCGACATGGCCTTCGATGAGATACCGGTGTCCGGATGGACCTGCTTAAGCACCTTGTAGATGTAGATAGCGTAACTCTCCTTCCTCTTGTGCTTCTTCTTTTTCTTGTCTGTCTTGGATATATTCTTCTGGGCCTTGCCAGATTTCTTGGCGGCCTTTCCGCTAGTCTTGGGCGGCATATCGTCGAATATTAATACGAATCGATCAAACGAACGAGCGATACAAAACACCGAACCTGACCAAAGTCGGAGCCGGTATGATTCAAAATCGTCGGGTTGTCTTCTACCCCAGTTCTTGGGGCAGGTTTGCTCCTTCGGGCCGAGGGCCCATGGGTGCGGTTGCCGTCGCCGGTAGTCACGACTACCGGGTCTGTGTGACGGCACCGTTCGGCGCCGTGGGGCCCGCGGCCCCTGGAGTCTGCTGGGCTGGTGTGGAGAGGGCTGCGTCCGTCCCCGCGACCGTGAGTTCGCGGGGGTATCGCAGCCCTCTTTCCGGCCGTTCATACTGGGTTGCCAGCTGGGCGAGATGTTGGTATCCCGAGGCGTCTGCGCGCATGAACATGGCCTTGGCCAGGCCCGCGACGAAATTGTCCAGGCTCTCGACTCTAAGGTCACGTGCAATGGTAGCGTTCCTGACGTACCGCGGCGCGTCGACTATGGTCCTCAGAGCCAGCGACTGCTGGGTTCTGAGGGACTTGCGGCGGGTCTCGGCCAGGAGCGCGTACCAGGCCGGGGCTGCATACGTGAGGCGGGATCTCAAGTATGCCTTGTAGACCCCGACCTTGCTGCGGAGTGGGAGCTTAGAGGAGAGCACTGGACGGAGCAGGTTGCGTGCGGCGCGGACCTGGGCCACTACGCTCTTCGCGTGATGGGCCATGTTCAAGCGGCTGTCAATGGTCACCCCGAGATACTTCGCCCTCTTGGTCCAGGCGATGGTCGTCCCTCGGAGTTCGAGGCAGGGTGGTGGGCGGCGGACGTGCGTGAAGACCATCGCCTGGGTTTTGGCCGCGTTGGCGGACAATCGCCACCTGTCCAGCCAGGTGGGAAGGGCATCGAGCACCTGCTGCATCTTCCTTGCCGCATGGTTGCCTCTGATGGACGCCGTGATGTAGGCAGCATCGTCTGCGTACAGGGCCAGGAGCGCATCCCCCGGCTTCGGGATGTCGTCCGTGTAGAGCGCGTAGCAGGTGGGCGACAGCACACTACCCTGCGGCACCCCGGCCCTGATACGGCGGTCGTCTGAGAGGGACTCCTCCACTCGGACCCTGAAAGTCCGGTCTCTGAGGAAGGAGTCGACGACTCTCGTGTAGCGCAGCGGTATGCTGGCGGCGTCCATCTTGAAGAGCAGTCCGTCGTGCCAGACTCGGTCGAAGGCCTTCTCCATATCCAAGAATACTGCAACTGCGTGTTCCCGTTTGTTACGGATTACCGCGATGTGGTGCAGTACCCTGGACAGTTGGAGAGTCGTGCTGTGCTCCGACCGGAATCCGAACTGCTCCTCCCTCGGCGTGAAGTGCTCGGCGAGGCGGCCAAGCAGCAGGCGCTCGAATACCTTCGACAGGCATGACAGCAGCGTGATGGGCCTGTAGCTGCCGGGTTTCAGCACGTTCTTCCCCTGTTTCGGGATCATGATGACGACGCCACGCTTCCAGGACTCTGGGAAGTGGCCGGTCCTCATGATCCCGTTGAAGAGCCGTGTGATGGCTGCGATGATCCGTGGTGGCAGGTGGCGCAGGGCGGCGTTGGTGATGGTGTCCTCACCGGGCGCTTTCCGGGGCTGGGCGCGCAGGAGAGCTCTCCGTACTTGCCCTGGTGAGAACACCACTGGATCCTGCTCGGGCGGCAGGGGCGACGCTCTGAGGGCGCGGACTCGGTCCTCAACAGTGGCCAGGTGGTCCATGTCGGCGGTTGGGTTTGGGGAGAACTGCTGCTCGAGGTGCTCCGCGAAGATCTCCGCTCTGTCCTCGGGCTTGTAGCGCGGAGTCCCGTCGCATGATTCAAAAAATTGAAAAACTCTGAGTTTTATTAACAACGTCTCCCTCTCCCGTTATAGGAAACCGAACGTCGCCACGAACGCGACGACCAATCACGTTCACGATGGGGACGAGCGAGACAACAATAATATAGCTGTACTCCTCTACGATCGACGATAGAGATAGTGCGATTATAAAACGAACGAGACGGGTATAATAACATACCTATTTATTTATATTGATATGATATTAGATTTGATATTTATTATTATTTATAAAATCAATATAAGTAAGTACTTAATTAAATATACATACCTACGCGTCAACACAACACAACAACGATTTATATAATAATTTATAATATAATGTCGCTCTGTAATCAATCAATTTAATAGTTCGATAGGTACTTACTTACTTAATATTATTTCATCCGTCGATCATGCTTGTAACGTTATGTATGTATGTATGTATGTATGTATGTATGTATGTATGTATGTATGTAGGTAGGTAGGTAGGTAGGTAGGTGGTAACTTTTCTTAGTGCTCAATTTATAATCAAAGTACACCTACATACTTACTACCTATAATAATACTTATTGCATACTACTACTCGGAAGAATTAATAACTCGCTAGGTATAATATATTATTGAATCGTTGTAAGTTTTATTATACCTATACTTATATTAATATTATGTAGGTAGGTACTATAATATTTATCATAGCGTGTCATTTAAGAAACATAAATTTTTTTCTCTCGAATAGTAACGGAGAGAACAATTCATCGATTTATGTTGTGGCCCTGAAAAGGGCCGTTTTGATTTGTATGTTTTCAACGACGCGCGCTCGCGTCAGATACACGGCGGGCGGCGCGACGACGACGACATCGGGAATGAGTGAATTAAGCCTTCTTCTCGGTCTTCTTCGGCAAGAGCACAGCTTGAATGTTGGGCAGTACTCCACCCTGGGCGATGGTGACTCCCGAAAGTAGCTTGTTCAACTCCTCGTCGTTCCTGATCGCCAATTGCAAATGACGCGGGATGATCCTGGTCTTCTTGTTGTCTCTCGCCGCGTTACCGGCCAACTCGAGAACCTCGGCGGCCAGGTACTCCATGACGGCCGCTAGGTAGACCGGAGCACCGGCACCGACGCGCTCCGCATAATTTCCGTTGCGGAGAAGTCGATGAATACGACCGACCGGAAACTGTAGACCGGCACGGTTCGAACGAGACTTTGCCTTCCCCTTAACTTTACCGCCCTTTCCGCGTCCAGACATTGTTGTTGTCTTAGTTTAAAAAACAGATACTACGAAAATAAATTACGTACGTGAGCGTACGTAAACTTGCTTGTTGTCGAACGAAACGTTCAGCGTCGTATGGTCGGACGCATTCGGAACGTCCCCGTATTTATACTAAAGTTTGAACGATCGTATACGCGATCACGCGAGCGAGACGGGCGTTAATATCAGAGCGAGACAGAATTATACGTTCTTTCCTTTCAAACGCGAAGACGACTATAAATAATAATTAAGTAAGTAGATACCTAGTACAGTAAGGAGTACATACATAATAATAAAATAAAAAACACGGAGAGAGTACGGGAGTCGACGATCGATTCCAGTATTCCGATTAGTAAATAAATAATAATAATAATATTATTATCGTCGAGTCGGATTGGAGTAGCTCAGCTGATGTACTTATTTACTAGATTTAGTTAGGTACCTACCTTGTAAGTGGGTTCAATCAAAGGTACATACCTATCGAACCATGTAAGGAGAGTCCGAGATGCATCGGACGGACACGATAGATAATGAAGAATCTAACTTACCTAATATCATTCGTAAGTAAAATATTATGTACGTAGGTACAGTCGGCCGCATAATTGCAGTCCTCGGTAGAGTTCGAAAATTACTAGGTAGGTATTATTTTAGCATGTTTGCATTATAATAATTTGTTTTCTTGTGTTGAAAACATTCTTATAACAGCCGTTTTGGAGCTCTACGGTGGGTCTACAATTATGCAGCCGACCGTACATAATATTAAAGTATACTAATCTTTAGACTTATTAAGTACAAGTAAGTATATAATATGTATGTATATATATATTGTTTTTTTTTTTCCTAATTTATGAAATGATTAGGGGTAAGTACCTACTTACCTATATTTTCGAATAAATATTAACTATACTTACTTACCGTATTTACCCTACGACATGATACCTACCTAATAATATTATTATAATAGTAGTCTTGTAAAGAAACATTGCTCTCTCTCTATGAGAGAGAAAGCATTCGGAAACGTATGTTAGCCCTGAAAAGGGCTGTTTTTGTTTGCGATAAGCATGGTAGACTCGATAAGTAGGTTCGTGCGTCGCATCTTCTCGACGTCGTCGTCGCGTCGCGTCGTAGGTACGTAGTACGTAGGTAATCTCCTCGTGTCGCGATCTCGATACGCGTTTATCACTCGCTCTACGATACCACCACTGCAGCAACGATAACAACGTCGAAACGACGACGAAGACGACGGACGACTCTTTACTTTTTCGCAGAGGATTTCTTTGCCGCGGCCGCCTTAGATTTGGGCGTCGCCGCTGCCTTCTTCGGTTTAGGAGCTTTCGGTTTCTTCGTCGGAGGCTTCGCAGTCTTCTTGGCTTTAGGAGCGGCGGCGCTCTTAGCCTTCTTTGCGGGCGCGGCCGCCTTCTTGGAAGCGGCGGAAGCGGGTGCCGGTTTCTTCTTAGCCGCTGCGGCTTTCTTGTCTCTCGTCGACGCCTTGCCGCCCTTGGAGGGCGAAGCGGCCGCCGCGGCGGCGGCGGCGGCCTTCTTCTTGGACGCGGCTGCGGTCGCGGCTCCTCCCTTCTTCGATTTAGCCGGCGATTTCGCCGAGGCGGCGGTATCCTTCTTCGATTCGGGCTTCTTTTTCGATTCCGCCGCGGATGCCTTCTTCGCACCGGCCGAGGAAGACTTTGAAGTTTTCGATTCTAGTTTGAACGAACCGGACGCGCCCCGTCCCTTGGTCTGGATCAAAGCGCCCGATTCTACGGCGCTCTTCAGATATTTTCTGATGAAAGGTGCCAATTTCTCAGCGTCGACCTTGTACTGGGCGGCTATATATTTCTTGATGGCTTTCAACGATGATCCGCTGCGCTCCTTCAACTCCTTGATGGCTTGATTTACCATCTCCGACGTCTTAGGATGAGTCGGCGCAGCCTTCGGTTTCTTAGCGCCGCCGCCGGCGGCCGCGGACGCGGACGCCTTCGGTTTCTTCGCCGGTGTCGCCGGGGCCGGTGCTTCAGCTGCTACTGCCGTGTCTGCCATTTTACGACGAGGAATCTTCGTAACTTACTCTCGCAACGTAGAGATAATATTATAATATAACAATCGAATCGTCGATTATTATAATATTTATATTTTAAATAATAATAAATAAAACGGTAGGTAGGTAAGTAAGTAGATATTATATCTATCGAATAAACGAACAGAGTTAGTCGAATCGAGAGACATAGAGGGCGCTCGTAAGCTCCGACGCTAAGGTACCCGACAGCTTTACCGTAAAGAGAGCACCACACTCGAGATACTATTTCCCGTACGAACGCTCCCAACTTTTCACTAACATTCATCTGATTAAATACATTTTTAACATATATTAAAATGTTTCATTCTAACGAAACATCTATGAGACGTTAATATCTGAACAGTATAATCGCTTAGAAACTTTTATATAACGAAACGAATCAACGTTCAAGAATTATAGGGAATATTTCGCGTCACTCTCGGCCGCGAATAGGTCGGACGATGTTTAAATCTTATATAACTTTATAAATTATGTATTTAACGAGCGCCCATCTCTAAAGATAAAAGCCTAAGATATCGTTGTTATCATAAAATACAAAAATATTAAACCCACTATGGTTAAACACTAAAATAATCGCTAATTTCATAAGCCTCGTAAAACACATCGAGACCGTCTCTCGGCCCGATGCCCCTTACACTACACTTGCACCGTGTCGACCGTACCGTACCACGTCTTATAATACTAATATAATATTAGTCTATTAATTATTATTTATACTTATTCGAAAATTTGATAGGTACGAATAAATTATAAAATAGGTAAGATAAATATTAAATGAATGAATGAATGTTATGTGTCGCTCGTACGCAAACGCCAGTAAGTAAGTAAGCCAGCGCGCCTTCTATGACATGTACGATGTTCGAACGAACGAGACCTTCGTTATTTCTTCCTTCTTATGTCTATAGATAGCTGTTTATAAATTTAATACCTACCTTAATTATTACATTAAATTAATTGCATTTGCATTTTTTTTTATTAAAATATAAGTATACTTAGGTAGGTACTTGTTTCGTTCCTACTACCTTAGCGAGCGGGTATTATTTATTAGGCAGGTAGGTACCTACCTACCTACCTACCTACCTACCCAAATGATTACTTTTAATAGGTAGGTAAGTAAATTGACAATTTTTATTATAAATAAGTAAGTAGGTACTATAAAAAACTATTAGGTAGGTACCCGAGTACCAAGAGTTTATTATATAGGTACCTATTTACTATTAAACTTTACAATTTATGAGTACCTACCCTTATAAGTAATATTATTGTACAATTACAAATGATATTATGTTACCTACATACTTACTTACATTTGATGTCGTTAGGAAGGAAGTAGGTACCTACCTACCTAAGTAATATTTATCATTATACTTAAGTACTTATTAACGTTCTATTATCTCGATCAATTTTTTTTTCATTTCTTCCTAGACTTGAATAATAATTATTACTTACCTATTAATTTTGTAATAAAATGTTTCAACGGTAAGTCGAATTGTTTATTTATGAACAATATCTGCGCGTCCCTCTCGCGCGCGTCATTCCTTCTCTCTCTCTCCATCTTTTGTGACGTGGAAAAAAAAAAGAAAAAATAAGTATATAAAATTTGTATGTGTACGTAATGTTCAAAAAACCTATATAGTAAGTAGGTACATACATACCTATAATTCATAATATATTATTATGTCGAGAAAACGAAAAGCAACATTTCAACCGACAATATTAAATATAGTTAAAATCTTATAAGAAACGATTTTTATAATTTTCAATCGAAACATGTGTGGCCCTGAAAAGGGCCTTTTTTTTGCGCTTCGATGACGTCGAAACAAAATAATTTGTGTCGTCGTCACGTCGTCGTCGTCGTTGCCGCCCGGTCGCGTCGCGTCGGATAGGTAATAATTAACCGCCGAAACCGTACAGGGTACGTCCCTGACGTTTCAGAGCGTACACGACGTCCATAGCGGTGACCGTCTTCCTCTTAGCGTGCTCGGTGTAAGTTACGGCGTCACGGATCACGTTCTCGAGGAACACTTTGAGCACACCTCGGGTCTCCTCGTAGATGAGACCGGAGATACGCTTCACTCCACCTCTGCGTGCGAGACGACGGATCGCCGGTTTCGTGATACCCTGGATGTTATCACGAAGCACTTTCCTGTGACGCTTCGCTCCACCTTTCCCCAGACCCTTTCCTCCCTTACCGCGACCGGTCATTTTTCTTGTGGTTGTTGATGAATCTGATCAAAATTTATTAACGAGAACCGTACGCACTCCGTACGAAACAGTTGCTAGAGCGCGACTGGAACACCGTTTCACATGTCGGACCCTCTTATATTTATACAAATCGGTCGAGAAAGAGAACGTACAGACGTTATGGTCGGTTAGAAAGAGACGGCATTATTATATTTCTCGGTTCGATTTGACCGAAGAGCAATAATCTATTATTCTATTAATTAACTACCTACTAGGCGGATAATGTTAGTAAAATATTTTGTTTATTATTATATAGTAAATTAAAAAATTTAACAATATAAACTATAAAACGATAACGTAAATTATATGTGTAGGTATTTACTTAGTTTACCTACCTATGCGTAAGTATATTATGCAGTAAGTAGGTATGTATGTACCTATAATACCTATATTGTATACATGGATTTTACTTAGAATAGGTGGTAAGTACACCTATACGGGTCATCAAACAAGTAGGTAGGTTAATATCTAATCGTTCATCGTTTCAACTTAATACACACCTAAAAGTAACATACCTACTAGGTAGTAATTTGGAGAGAAAAAAGCAAGTACTTACCTACATCTATCTCAATCATGTAGGTATGCGTACATAAATATATCTTCTTTTTAAGTATGTAACACAGTGTGTGTATGTAGGTAGTAGTAAGAGAGATTTCATTACCATGATTATCCCTATTTAATAAACATAATAATATAGGTGTATAGGTGTAGATAAACTAATCGTCGACGACTCTATCATTATAATTTAGTCGATAAGAAACATTTTACTCTATTCAAACAAACGAAACATATGTGGCCCTGAAAAGGGCCTTTTTTTTTTTTTTTGTTCTGCTGTCATTCCAACGAGCAACCGCCGTCCGGGAAGGAATTTAAGCGCGTTCACCTCTGATCCTACGCGCCAGCTGTATATCCTTAGGCATGATGGTGACACGCTTCGCGTGAATAGCGCACAGGTTCGTGTCCTCGAAGAGACCGACGAGGTAAGCCTCGCTCGCCTCCTGGAGAGCCATAACGGCGGAGCTCTGGAAGCGTAGATCGGTCTTGAAGTCCTGAGCGATCTCACGGACGAGACGCTGGAAAGGCAACTTGCGAATCAGAAGCTCGGTACTCTTCTGATAACGACGGATCTCACGGAGGGCGACGGTACCGGGCCTGTAACGGTGAGGCTTCTTCACGCCTCCGGTGGCGGGCGCGCTCTTGCGCGCGGCCTTTGTGGCGAGCTGCTTGCGCGGCGCCTTACCTCCGGTCGATTTACGAGCGGTCTGCTTGGTACGAGCCATCTTCCTTCTTCGATTATATTATTATTTTTTTAAATATAGAAACAATAAAAAATGTGTCGAGTCGAATACGTACGCACGTACGAATGTCGAGACGTCAATTGGCGATCGTGGCCCCTATTCCCCGCTCTTATATATAGAGATGCGAGAGCGGGACAAGACGACAACAATATTATCACCGTCACTCTCTAACCGTTTCGTTTCTCTCTTGCTTTGCTTTGCTTTCGTTTGCTAGACAAGACGTAAATAATTAAACTTAATTGCGAATTTTTATATCTAAAATTCGAGTAGGTAGGTATAAAAATAATAGTTAGTTAGGAAATATTATAACAATTGATTACATACGTCTAAGTATAATATTATCAAGGTAAGTGTAGTGCCCAAATTAAATAGAATCTATAAAACAGACCTACCTTCTTACTTAGTAATTGTAGTAGGTACCTATAATAACGTACCTAATTAATTATCGTAAACAATGGAATTACAATTTAATAATTTTCTTTCAATAATATGATTACTTATTAATCATGTATCTAGTAGGCGCAATACGTAGGCAGTAGGTACGTATTGGATTTAAGTTTTTAACCTAATAAAATTTCTCACAATCTTTTAGTTATACCTAGGTAAGTATGTATTATAATTATGACCAAGTCATAATCATTAATTTTGCATAGTTTTTTTTTTTTAATTTTCTTTCTATCCTATAGGTACTTATTAATTATTGATTGTGTAATAAATAGGTACACGTACTTATATTATTTATGTCATCTATAAGAAACATTTATAAATACATTCTGTATGTATGTATTTATATATTTTTAGATTCATATTGTGGCCCTGAAAAGGGCCGTTTGTATTTCGTCGAATGTGTGTGTTTGTGTTGCTAAGCGGGGCGGAGTGAACCCGCGCCGCCGCGTCGCTAACGCGCTCCTCACTTCGAGCTCGTGTACTTGGTGACCGCCTTCGTACCCTCGCTGACTGCGTGCTTGGCGAGCTCACCGGGCAGCAATAGCCTGACCGAAGTCTGGACCTCCCTCGATGTTATCGTCGATCGCTTGTTGTAGTGAGCGAGACGCGACGCCTCAGCCGCTATACGTTCGAAGATATCGTTCACGAACGAGTTCATGATCGACATGGCCTTCGATGAGATACCGGTGTCCGGATGGACCTGCTTAAGCACCTTGTAGATGTAGATAGCGTAACTCTCCTTCCTCTTGTGCTTCTTCTTTTTCTTGTCTGTCTTGGATATATTCTTCTGGGCCTTGCCAGATTTCTTGGCGGCCTTTCCGCTAGTCTTGGGCGGCATATCGTCGAATATTAATACGAATCGATCAAACGAACGAGCGATACAAAACACCGAACCTGACCAAAGTCGGAGCCGGTATGATTCAAAAAATTGAAAAACTCTGAGTTTTATTAACAACGTCTCCCTCTCCCGTTATAGGAAACCGAACGTCGCCACGAACGCGACGACCAATCACGTTCACGATGGGGACGAGCGAGACAACAATAATATAGCTGTACTCCTCTACGATCGACGATAGAGATAGTGCGATTATAAAACGAACGAGACGGGTATAATAACATACCTATTTATTTATATTGATATGATATTAGATTTGATATTTATTATTATTTATAAAATCAATATAAGTAAGTACTTAATTAAATATACATACCTACGCGTCAACACAACACAACAACGATTTATATAATAATTTATAATATAATGTCGCTCTGTAATCAATCAATTTAATAGTTCGATAGGTACTTACTTACTTAATATTATTTCATCCGTCGATCATGCTTGTAACGTTATGTATGTATGTATGTATGTATGTATGTATGTATGTATGTATGTATGTAGGTAGGTAGGTAGGTAGGTAGGTGGTAACTTTTCTTAGTGCTCAATTTATAATCAAAGTACACCTACATACTTACTACCTATAATAATACTTATTGCATACTACTACTCGGAAGAATTAATAACTCGCTAGGTATAATATATTATTGAATCGTTGTAAGTTTTATTATACCTATACTTATATTAATATTATGTAGGTAGGTACTATAATATTTATCATAGCGTGTCATTTAAGAAACATAAATTTTTTTCTCTCGAATAGTAACGGAGAGAACAATTCATCGATTTATGTTGTGGCCCTGAAAAGGGCCGTTTTGATTTGTATGTTTTCAACGACGCGCGCTCGCGTCAGATACACGGCGGGCGGCGCGACGACGACGACATCGGGAATGAGTGAATTAAGCCTTCTTCTCGGTCTTCTTCGGCAAGAGCACAGCTTGAATGTTGGGCAGTACTCCACCCTGGGCGATGGTGACTCCCGAAAGTAGCTTGTTCAACTCCTCGTCGTTCCTGATCGCCAATTGCAAATGACGCGGGATGATCCTGGTCTTCTTGTTGTCTCTCGCCGCGTTACCGGCCAACTCGAGAACCTCGGCGGCCAGGTACTCCATGACGGCCGCTAGGTAGACCGGAGCACCGGCACCGACGCGCTCCGCATAATTTCCGTTGCGGAGAAGTCGATGAATACGACCGACCGGAAACTGTAGACCGGCACGGTTCGAACGAGACTTTGCCTTCCCCTTAACTTTACCGCCCTTTCCGCGTCCAGACATTGTTGTTGTCTTAGTTTAAAAAACAGATACTACGAAAATAAATTACGTACGTGAGCGTACGTAAACTTGCTTGTTGTCGAACGAAACGTTCAGCGTCGTATGGTCGGACGCATTCGGAACGTCCCCGTATTTATACTAAAGTTTGAACGATCGTATACGCGATCACGCGAGCGAGACGGGCGTTAATATCAGAGCGAGACAGAATTATACGTTCTTTCCTTTCAAACGCGAAGACGACTATAAATAATAATTAAGTAAGTAGATACCTAGTACAGTAAGGAGTACATACATAATAATAAAATAAAAAACACGGAGAGAGTACGGGAGTCGACGATCGATTCCAGTATTCCGATTAGTAAATAAATAATAATAATAATATTATTATCGTCGAGTCGGATTGGAGTAGCTCAGCTGATGTACTTATTTACTAGATTTAGTTAGGTACCTACCTTGTAAGTGGGTTCAATCAAAGGTACATACCTATCGAACCATGTAAGGAGAGTCCGAGATGCATCGGACGGACACGATAGATAATGAAGAATCTAACTTACCTAATATCATTCGTAAGTAAAATATTATGTACGTAGGTACAGTCGGCCGCATAATTGCAGTCCTCGGTAGAGTTCGAAAATTACTAGGTAGGTATTATTTTAGCATGTTTGCATTATAATAATTTGTTTTCTTGTGTTGAAAACATTCTTATAACAGCCGTTTTGGAGCTCTACGGTGGGTCTACAATTATGCAGCCGACCGTACATAATATTAAAGTATACTAATCTTTAGACTTATTAAGTACAAGTAAGTATATAATATGTATGTATATATATATTGTTTTTTTTTTTCCTAATTTATGAAATGATTAGGGGTAAGTACCTACTTACCTATATTTTCGAATAAATATTAACTATACTTACTTACCGTATTTACCCTACGACATGATACCTACCTAATAATATTATTATAATAGTAGTCTTGTAAAGAAACATTGCTCTCTCTCTATGAGAGAGAAAGCATTCGGAAACGTATGTTAGCCCTGAAAAGGGCTGTTTTTGTTTGCGATAAGCATGGTAGACTCGATAAGTAGGTTCGTGCGTCGCATCTTCTCGACGTCGTCGTCGCGTCGCGTCGTAGGTACGTAGTACGTAGGTAATCTCCTCGTGTCGCGATCTCGATACGCGTTTATCACTCGCTCTACGATACCACCACTGCAGCAACGATAACAACGTCGAAACGACGACGAAGACGACGGACGACTCTTTACTTTTTCGCAGAGGATTTCTTTGCCGCGGCCGCCTTAGATTTGGGCGTCGCCGCTGCCTTCTTCGGTTTAGGAGCTTTCGGTTTCTTCGTCGGAGGCTTCGCAGTCTTCTTGGCTTTAGGAGCGGCGGCGCTCTTAGCCTTCTTTGCGGGCGCGGCCGCCTTCTTGGAAGCGGCGGAAGCGGGTGCCGGTTTCTTCTTAGCCGCTGCGGCTTTCTTGTCTCTCGTCGACGCCTTGCCGCCCTTGGAGGGCGAAGCGGCCGCCGCGGCGGCGGCGGCGGCCTTCTTCTTGGACGCGGCTGCGGTCGCGGCTCCTCCCTTCTTCGATTTAGCCGGCGATTTCGCCGAGGCGGCGGTATCCTTCTTCGATTCGGGCTTCTTTTTCGATTCCGCCGCGGATGCCTTCTTCGCACCGGCCGAGGAAGACTTTGAAGTTTTCGATTCTAGTTTGAACGAACCGGACGCGCCCCGTCCCTTGGTCTGGATCAAAGCGCCCGATTCTACGGCGCTCTTCAGATATTTTCTGATGAAAGGTGCCAATTTCTCAGCGTCGACCTTGTACTGGGCGGCTATATATTTCTTGATGGCTTTCAACGATGATCCGCTGCGCTCCTTCAACTCCTTGATGGCTTGATTTACCATCTCCGACGTCTTAGGATGAGTCGGCGCAGCCTTCGGTTTCTTAGCGCCGCCGCCGGCGGCCGCGGACGCGGACGCCTTCGGTTTCTTCGCCGGTGTCGCCGGGGCCGGTGCTTCAGCTGCTACTGCCGTGTCTGCCATTTTACGACGAGGAATCTTCGTAACTTACTCTCGCAACGTAGAGATAATATTATAATATAACAATCGAATCGTCGATTATTATAATATTTATATTTTAAATAATAATAAATAAAACGGTAGGTAGGTAAGTAAGTAGATATTATATCTATCGAATAAACGAACAGAGTTAGTCGAATCGAGAGACATAGAGGGCGCTCGTAAGCTCCGACGCTAAGGTACCCGACAGCTTTACCGTAAAGAGAGCACCACACTCGAGATACTATTTCCCGTACGAACGCTCCCAACTTTTCACTAACATTCATCTGATTAAATACATTTTTAACATATATTAAAATGTTTCATTCTAACGAAACATCTATGAGACGTTAATATCTGAACAGTATAATCGCTTAGAAACTTTTATATAACGAAACGAATCAACGTTCAAGAATTATAGGGAATATTTCGCGTCACTCTCGGCCGCGAATAGGTCGGACGATGTTTAAATCTTATATAACTTTATAAATTATGTATTTAACGAGCGCCCATCTCTAAAGATAAAAGCCTAAGATATCGTTGTTATCATAAAATACAAAAATATTAAACCCACTATGGTTAAACACTAAAATAATCGCTAATTTCATAAGCCTCGTAAAACACATCGAGACCGTCTCTCGGCCCGATGCCCCTTACACTACACTTGCACCGTGTCGACCGTACCGTACCACGTCTTATAATACTAATATAATATTAGTCTATTAATTATTATTTATACTTATTCGAAAATTTGATAGGTACGAATAAATTATAAAATAGGTAAGATAAATATTAAATGAATGAATGAATGTTATGTGTCGCTCGTACGCAAACGCCAGTAAGTAAGTAAGCCAGCGCGCCTTCTATGACATGTACGATGTTCGAACGAACGAGACCTTCGTTATTTCTTCCTTCTTATGTCTATAGATAGCTGTTTATAAATTTAATACCTACCTTAATTATTACATTAAATTAATTGCATTTGCATTTTTTTTTATTAAAATATAAGTATACTTAGGTAGGTACTTGTTTCGTTCCTACTACCTTAGCGAGCGGGTATTATTTATTAGGCAGGTAGGTACCTACCTACCTACCTACCTACCTACCCAAATGATTACTTTTAATAGGTAGGTAAGTAAATTGACAATTTTTATTATAAATAAGTAAGTAGGTACTATAAAAAACTATTAGGTAGGTACCCGAGTACCAAGAGTTTATTATATAGGTACCTATTTACTATTAAACTTTACAATTTATGAGTACCTACCCTTATAAGTAATATTATTGTACAATTACAA
The DNA here is from genome assembly GCA_951213275.1 of Idaea straminata. Taxonomy (NCBI): domain Eukaryota; kingdom Metazoa; phylum Arthropoda; class Insecta; order Lepidoptera; family Geometridae; genus Idaea; species Idaea straminata. The sequence continues at coordinate 3,343,807 of OX577875.1, read as the reverse complement.
ATGATATTATGTTACCTACATACTTACTTACATTTGATGTCGTTAGGAAGGAAGTAGGTACCTACCTACCTAAGTAATATTTATCATTATACTTAAGTACTTATTAACGTTCTATTATCTCGATCAATTTTTTTTTCATTTCTTCCTAGACTTGAATAATAATTATTACTTACCTATTAATTTTGTAATAAAATGTTTCAACGGTAAGTCGAATTGTTTATTTATGAACAATATCTGCGCGTCCCTCTCGCGCGCGTCATTCCTTCTCTCTCTCTCCATCTTTTGTGACGTGGAAAAAAAAAAGAAAAAATAAGTATATAAAATTTGTATGTGTACGTAATGTTCAAAAAACCTATATAGTAAGTAGGTACATACATACCTATAATTCATAATATATTATTATGTCGAGAAAACGAAAAGCAACATTTCAACCGACAATATTAAATATAGTTAAAATCTTATAAGAAACGATTTTTATAATTTTCAATCGAAACATGTGTGGCCCTGAAAAGGGCCTTTTTTTTGCGCTTCGATGACGTCGAAACAAAATAATTTGTGTCGTCGTCACGTCGTCGTCGTCGTTGCCGCCCGGTCGCGTCGCGTCGGATAGGTAATAATTAACCGCCGAAACCGTACAGGGTACGTCCCTGACGTTTCAGAGCGTACACGACGTCCATAGCGGTGACCGTCTTCCTCTTAGCGTGCTCGGTGTAAGTTACGGCGTCACGGATCACGTTCTCGAGGAACACTTTGAGCACACCTCGGGTCTCCTCGTAGATGAGACCGGAGATACGCTTCACTCCACCTCTGCGTGCGAGACGACGGATCGCCGGTTTCGTGATACCCTGGATGTTATCACGAAGCACTTTCCTGTGACGCTTCGCTCCACCTTTCCCCAGACCCTTTCCTCCCTTACCGCGACCGGTCATTTTTCTTGTGGTTGTTGATGAATCTGATCAAAATTTATTAACGAGAACCGTACGCACTCCGTACGAAACAGTTGCTAGAGCGCGACTGGAACACCGTTTCACATGTCGGACCCTCTTATATTTATACAAATCGGTCGAGAAAGAGAACGTACAGACGTTATGGTCGGTTAGAAAGAGACGGCATTATTATATTTCTCGGTTCGATTTGACCGAAGAGCAATAATCTATTATTCTATTAATTAACTACCTACTAGGCGGATAATGTTAGTAAAATATTTTGTTTATTATTATATAGTAAATTAAAAAATTTAACAATATAAACTATAAAACGATAACGTAAATTATATGTGTAGGTATTTACTTAGTTTACCTACCTATGCGTAAGTATATTATGCAGTAAGTAGGTATGTATGTACCTATAATACCTATATTGTATACATGGATTTTACTTAGAATAGGTGGTAAGTACACCTATACGGGTCATCAAACAAGTAGGTAGGTTAATATCTAATCGTTCATCGTTTCAACTTAATACACACCTAAAAGTAACATACCTACTAGGTAGTAATTTGGAGAGAAAAAAGCAAGTACTTACCTACATCTATCTCAATCATGTAGGTATGCGTACATAAATATATCTTCTTTTTAAGTATGTAACACAGTGTGTGTATGTAGGTAGTAGTAAGAGAGATTTCATTACCATGATTATCCCTATTTAATAAACATAATAATATAGGTGTATAGGTGTAGATAAACTAATCGTCGACGACTCTATCATTATAATTTAGTCGATAAGAAACATTTTACTCTATTCAAACAAACGAAACATATGTGGCCCTGAAAAGGGCCTTTTTTTTTTTTTTTGTTCTGCTGTCATTCCAACGAGCAACCGCCGTCCGGGAAGGAATTTAAGCGCGTTCACCTCTGATCCTACGCGCCAGCTGTATATCCTTAGGCATGATGGTGACACGCTTCGCGTGAATAGCGCACAGGTTCGTGTCCTCGAAGAGACCGACGAGGTAAGCCTCGCTCGCCTCCTGGAGAGCCATAACGGCGGAGCTCTGGAAGCGTAGATCGGTCTTGAAGTCCTGAGCGATCTCACGGACGAGACGCTGGAAAGGCAACTTGCGAATCAGAAGCTCGGTACTCTTCTGATAACGACGGATCTCACGGAGGGCGACGGTACCGGGCCTGTAACGGTGAGGCTTCTTCACGCCTCCGGTGGCGGGCGCGCTCTTGCGCGCGGCCTTTGTGGCGAGCTGCTTGCGCGGCGCCTTACCTCCGGTCGATTTACGAGCGGTCTGCTTGGTACGAGCCATCTTCCTTCTTCGATTATATTATTATTTTTTTAAATATAGAAACAATAAAAAATGTGTCGAGTCGAATACGTACGCACGTACGAATGTCGAGACGTCAATTGGCGATCGTGGCCCCTATTCCCCGCTCTTATATATAGAGATGCGAGAGCGGGACAAGACGACAACAATATTATCACCGTCACTCTCTAACCGTTTCGTTTCTCTCTTGCTTTGCTTTGCTTTCGTTTGCTAGACAAGACGTAAATAATTAAACTTAATTGCGAATTTTTATATCTAAAATTCGAGTAGGTAGGTATAAAAATAATAGTTAGTTAGGAAATATTATAACAATTGATTACATACGTCTAAGTATAATATTATCAAGGTAAGTGTAGTGCCCAAATTAAATAGAATCTATAAAACAGACCTACCTTCTTACTTAGTAATTGTAGTAGGTACCTATAATAACGTACCTAATTAATTATCGTAAACAATGGAATTACAATTTAATAATTTTCTTTCAATAATATGATTACTTATTAATCATGTATCTAGTAGGCGCAATACGTAGGCAGTAGGTACGTATTGGATTTAAGTTTTTAACCTAATAAAATTTCTCACAATCTTTTAGTTATACCTAGGTAAGTATGTATTATAATTATGACCAAGTCATAATCATTAATTTTGCATAGTTTTTTTTTTTTAATTTTCTTTCTATCCTATAGGTACTTATTAATTATTGATTGTGTAATAAATAGGTACACGTACTTATATTATTTATGTCATCTATAAGAAACATTTATAAATACATTCTGTATGTATGTATTTATATATTTTTAGATTCATATTGTGGCCCTGAAAAGGGCCGTTTGTATTTCGTCGAATGTGTGTGTTTGTGTTGCTAAGCGGGGCGGAGTGAACCCGCGCCGCCGCGTCGCTAACGCGCTCCTCACTTCGAGCTCGTGTACTTGGTGACCGCCTTCGTACCCTCGCTGACTGCGTGCTTGGCGAGCTCACCGGGCAGCAATAGCCTGACCGAAGTCTGGACCTCCCTCGATGTTATCGTCGATCGCTTGTTGTAGTGAGCGAGACGCGACGCCTCAGCCGCTATACGTTCGAAGATATCGTTCACGAACGAGTTCATGATCGACATGGCCTTCGATGAGATACCGGTGTCCGGATGGACCTGCTTAAGCACCTTGTAGATGTAGATAGCGTAACTCTCCTTCCTCTTGTGCTTCTTCTTTTTCTTGTCTGTCTTGGATATATTCTTCTGGGCCTTGCCAGATTTCTTGGCGGCCTTTCCGCTAGTCTTGGGCGGCATATCGTCGAATATTAATACGAATCGATCAAACGAACGAGCGATACAAAACACCGAACCTGACCAAAGTCGGAGCCGGTATGATTCAAAAAATTGAAAAACTCTGAGTTTTATTAACAACGTCTCCCTCTCCCGTTATAGGAAACCGAACGTCGCCACGAACGCGACGACCAATCACGTTCACGATGGGGACGAGCGAGACAACAATAATATAGCTGTACTCCTCTACGATCGACGATAGAGATAGTGCGATTATAAAACGAACGAGACGGGTATAATAACATACCTATTTATTTATATTGATATGATATTAGATTTGATATTTATTATTATTTATAAAATCAATATAAGTAAGTACTTAATTAAATATACATACCTACGCGTCAACACAACACAACAACGATTTATATAATAATTTATAATATAATGTCGCTCTGTAATCAATCAATTTAATAGTTCGATAGGTACTTACTTACTTAATATTATTTCATCCGTCGATCATGCTTGTAACGTTATGTATGTATGTATGTATGTATGTATGTATGTATGTATGTATGTATGTAGGTAGGTAGGTAGGTAGGTAGGTGGTAACTTTTCTTAGTGCTCAATTTATAATCAAAGTACACCTACATACTTACTACCTATAATAATACTTATTGCATACTACTACTCGGAAGAATTAATAACTCGCTAGGTATAATATATTATTGAATCGTTGTAAGTTTTATTATACCTATACTTATATTAATATTATGTAGGTAGGTACTATAATATTTATCATAGCGTGTCATTTAAGAAACATAAATTTTTTTCTCTCGAATAGTAACGGAGAGAACAATTCATCGATTTATGTTGTGGCCCTGAAAAGGGCCGTTTTGATTTGTATGTTTTCAACGACGCGCGCTCGCGTCAGATACACGGCGGGCGGCGCGACGACGACGACATCGGGAATGAGTGAATTAAGCCTTCTTCTCGGTCTTCTTCGGCAAGAGCACAGCTTGAATGTTGGGCAGTACTCCACCCTGGGCGATGGTGACTCCCGAAAGTAGCTTGTTCAACTCCTCGTCGTTCCTGATCGCCAATTGCAAATGACGCGGGATGATCCTGGTCTTCTTGTTGTCTCTCGCCGCGTTACCGGCCAACTCGAGAACCTCGGCGGCCAGGTACTCCATGACGGCCGCTAGGTAGACCGGAGCACCGGCACCGACGCGCTCCGCATAATTTCCGTTGCGGAGAAGTCGATGAATACGACCGACCGGAAACTGTAGACCGGCACGGTTCGAACGAGACTTTGCCTTCCCCTTAACTTTACCGCCCTTTCCGCGTCCAGACATTGTTGTTGTCTTAGTTTAAAAAACAGATACTACGAAAATAAATTACGTACGTGAGCGTACGTAAACTTGCTTGTTGTCGAACGAAACGTTCAGCGTCGTATGGTCGGACGCATTCGGAACGTCCCCGTATTTATACTAAAGTTTGAACGATCGTATACGCGATCACGCGAGCGAGACGGGCGTTAATATCAGAGCGAGACAGAATTATACGTTCTTTCCTTTCAAACGCGAAGACGACTATAAATAATAATTAAGTAAGTAGATACCTAGTACAGTAAGGAGTACATACATAATAATAAAATAAAAAACACGGAGAGAGTACGGGAGTCGACGATCGATTCCAGTATTCCGATTAGTAAATAAATAATAATAATAATATTATTATCGTCGAGTCGGATTGGAGTAGCTCAGCTGATGTACTTATTTACTAGATTTAGTTAGGTACCTACCTTGTAAGTGGGTTCAATCAAAGGTACATACCTATCGAACCATGTAAGGAGAGTCCGAGATGCATCGGACGGACACGATAGATAATGAAGAATCTAACTTACCTAATATCATTCGTAAGTAAAATATTATGTACGTAGGTACAGTCGGCCGCATAATTGCAGTCCTCGGTAGAGTTCGAAAATTACTAGGTAGGTATTATTTTAGCATGTTTGCATTATAATAATTTGTTTTCTTGTGTTGAAAACATTCTTATAACAGCCGTTTTGGAGCTCTACGGTGGGTCTACAATTATGCAGCCGACCGTACATAATATTAAAGTATACTAATCTTTAGACTTATTAAGTACAAGTAAGTATATAATATGTATGTATATATATATTGTTTTTTTTTTTCCTAATTTATGAAATGATTAGGGGTAAGTACCTACTTACCTATATTTTCGAATAAATATTAACTATACTTACTTACCGTATTTACCCTACGACATGATACCTACCTAATAATATTATTATAATAGTAGTCTTGTAAAGAAACATTGCTCTCTCTCTATGAGAGAGAAAGCATTCGGAAACGTATGTTAGCCCTGAAAAGGGCTGTTTTTGTTTGCGATAAGCATGGTAGACTCGATAAGTAGGTTCGTGCGTCGCATCTTCTCGACGTCGTCGTCGCGTCGCGTCGTAGGTACGTAGTACGTAGGTAATCTCCTCGTGTCGCGATCTCGATACGCGTTTATCACTCGCTCTACGATACCACCACTGCAGCAACGATAACAACGTCGAAACGACGACGAAGACGACGGACGACTCTTTACTTTTTCGCAGAGGATTTCTTTGCCGCGGCCGCCTTAGATTTGGGCGTCGCCGCTGCCTTCTTCGGTTTAGGAGCTTTCGGTTTCTTCGTCGGAGGCTTCGCAGTCTTCTTGGCTTTAGGAGCGGCGGCGCTCTTAGCCTTCTTTGCGGGCGCGGCCGCCTTCTTGGAAGCGGCGGAAGCGGGTGCCGGTTTCTTCTTAGCCGCTGCGGCTTTCTTGTCTCTCGTCGACGCCTTGCCGCCCTTGGAGGGCGAAGCGGCCGCCGCGGCGGCGGCGGCGGCCTTCTTCTTGGACGCGGCTGCGGTCGCGGCTCCTCCCTTCTTCGATTTAGCCGGCGATTTCGCCGAGGCGGCGGTATCCTTCTTCGATTCGGGCTTCTTTTTCGATTCCGCCGCGGATGCCTTCTTCGCACCGGCCGAGGAAGACTTTGAAGTTTTCGATTCTAGTTTGAACGAACCGGACGCGCCCCGTCCCTTGGTCTGGATCAAAGCGCCCGATTCTACGGCGCTCTTCAGATATTTTCTGATGAAAGGTGCCAATTTCTCAGCGTCGACCTTGTACTGGGCGGCTATATATTTCTTGATGGCTTTCAACGATGATCCGCTGCGCTCCTTCAACTCCTTGATGGCTTGATTTACCATCTCCGACGTCTTAGGATGAGTCGGCGCAGCCTTCGGTTTCTTAGCGCCGCCGCCGGCGGCCGCGGACGCGGACGCCTTCGGTTTCTTCGCCGGTGTCGCCGGGGCCGGTGCTTCAGCTGCTACTGCCGTGTCTGCCATTTTACGACGAGGAATCTTCGTAACTTACTCTCGCAACGTAGAGATAATATTATAATATAACAATCGAATCGTCGATTATTATAATATTTATATTTTAAATAATAATAAATAAAACGGTAGGTAGGTAAGTAAGTAGATATTATATCTATCGAATAAACGAACAGAGTTAGTCGAATCGAGAGACATAGAGGGCGCTCGTAAGCTCCGACGCTAAGGTACCCGACAGCTTTACCGTAAAGAGAGCACCACACTCGAGATACTATTTCCCGTACGAACGCTCCCAACTTTTCACTAACATTCATCTGATTAAATACATTTTTAACATATATTAAAATGTTTCATTCTAACGAAACATCTATGAGACGTTAATATCTGAACAGTATAATCGCTTAGAAACTTTTATATAACGAAACGAATCAACGTTCAAGAATTATAGGGAATATTTCGCGTCACTCTCGGCCGCGAATAGGTCGGACGATGTTTAAATCTTATATAACTTTATAAATTATGTATTTAACGAGCGCCCATCTCTAAAGATAAAAGCCTAAGATATCGTTGTTATCATAAAATACAAAAATATTAAACCCACTATGGTTAAACACTAAAATAATCGCTAATTTCATAAGCCTCGTAAAACACATCGAGACCGTCTCTCGGCCCGATGCCCCTTACACTACACTTGCACCGTGTCGACCGTACCGTACCACGTCTTATAATACTAATATAATATTAGTCTATTAATTATTATTTATACTTATTCGAAAATTTGATAGGTACGAATAAATTATAAAATAGGTAAGATAAATATTAAATGAATGAATGAATGTTATGTGTCGCTCGTACGCAAACGCCAGTAAGTAAGTAAGCCAGCGCGCCTTCTATGACATGTACGATGTTCGAACGAACGAGACCTTCGTTATTTCTTCCTTCTTATGTCTATAGATAGCTGTTTATAAATTTAATACCTACCTTAATTATTACATTAAATTAATTGCATTTGCATTTTTTTTTATTAAAATATAAGTATACTTAGGTAGGTACTTGTTTCGTTCCTACTACCTTAGCGAGCGGGTATTATTTATTAGGCAGGTAGGTACCTACCTACCTACCTACCTACCTACCCAAATGATTACTTTTAATAGGTAGGTAAGTAAATTGACAATTTTTATTATAAATAAGTAAGTAGGTACTATAAAAAACTATTAGGTAGGTACCCGAGTACCAAGAGTTTATTATATAGGTACCTATTTACTATTAAACTTTACAATTTATGAGTACCTACCCTTATAAGTAATATTATTGTACAATTACAAATGATATTATGTTACCTACATACTTACTTACATTTGATGTCGTTAGGAAGGAAGTAGGTACCTACCTACCTAAGTAATATTTATCATTATACTTAAGTACTTATTAACGTTCTATTATCTCGATCAATTTTTTTTTCATTTCTTCCTAGACTTGAATAATAATTATTACTTACCTATTAATTTTGTAATAAAATGTTTCAACGGTAAGTCGAATTGTTTATTTATGAACAATATCTGCGCGTCCCTCTCGCGCGCGTCATTCCTTCTCTCTCTCTCCATCTTTTGTGACGTGGAAAAAAAAAAGAAAAAATAAGTATATAAAATTTGTATGTGTACGTAATGTTCAAAAAACCTATATAGTAAGTAGGTACATACATACCTATAATTCATAATATATTATTATGTCGAGAAAACGAAAAGCAACATTTCAACCGACAATATTAAATATAGTTAAAATCTTATAAGAAACGATTTTTATAATTTTCAATCGAAACATGTGTGGCCCTGAAAAGGGCCTTTTTTTTGCGCTTCGATGACGTCGAAACAAAATAATTTGTGTCGTCGTCACGTCGTCGTCGTCGTTGCCGCCCGGTCGCGTCGCGTCGGATAGGTAATAATTAACCGCCGAAACCGTACAGGGTACGTCCCTGACGTTTCAGAGCGTACACGACGTCCATAGCGGTGACCGTCTTCCTCTTAGCGTGCTCGGTGTAAGTTACGGCGTCACGGATCACGTTCTCGAGGAACACTTTGAGCACACCTCGGGTCTCCTCGTAGATGAGACCGGAGATACGCTTCACTCCACCTCTGCGTGCGAGACGACGGATCGCCGGTTTCGTGATACCCTGGATGTTATCACGAAGCACTTTCCTGTGACGCTTCGCTCCACCTTTCCCCAGACCCTTTCCTCCCTTACCGCGACCGGTCATTTTTCTTGTGGTTGTTGATGAATCTGATCAAAATTTATTAACGAGAACCGTACGCACTCCGTACGAAACAGTTGCTAGAGCGCGACTGGAACACCGTTTCACATGTCGGACCCTCTTATATTTATACAAATCGGTCGAGAAAGAGAACGTACAGACGTTATGGTCGGTTAGAAAGAGACGGCATTATTATATTTCTCGGTTCGATTTGACCGAAGAGCAATAATCTATTATTCTATTAATTAACTACCTACTAGGCGGATAATGTTAGTAAAATATTTTGTTTATTATTATATAGTAAATTAAAAAATTTAACAATATAAACTATAAAACGATAACGTAAATTATATGTGTAGGTATTTACTTAGTTTACCTACCTATGCGTAAGTATATTATGCAGTAAGTAGGTATGTATGTACCTATAATACCTATATTGTATACATGGATTTTACTTAGAATAGGTGGTAAGTACACCTATACGGGTCATCAAACAAGTAGGTAGGTTAATATCTAATCGTTCATCGTTTCAACTTAATACACACCTAAAAGTAACATACCTACTAGGTAGTAATTTGGAGAGAAAAAAGCAAGTACTTACCTACATCTATCTCAATCATGTAGGTATGCGTACATAAATATATCTTCTTTTTAAGTATGTAACACAGTGTGTGTATGTAGGTAGTAGTAAGAGAGATTTCATTACCATGATTATCCCTATTTAATAAACATAATAATATAGGTGTATAGGTGTAGATAAACTAATCGTCGACGACTCTATCATTATAATTTAGTCGATAAGAAACATTTTACTCTATTCAAACAAACGAAACATATGTGGCCCTGAAAAGGGCCTTTTTTTTTTTTTTTGTTCTGCTGTCATTCCAACGAGCAACCGCCGTCCGGGAAGG